>JAZGUH010000008.1:0-1422296 GCA_037893225.1 Hippasteria phrygiana | reverse complement strand
ACCAAATGACAAAATCATTCCTTGCCTCGTCATTTCTCCTGTTAATTGTACATGTACTGTTCCTGTAATAATAATAATAATAATAATAATAATAATAACTTTATTATTATTATTATACCCCCGCTCATCAGGCCTATTAAGGCGAAATAAAAAAATTAGAAACATGTTTCGCATCCCAGCCCGCTTCCTTTTTGGAGGCCACCTGGATTTTCTTTTTACCACAGAAAAATTATGTATAAAAAAACAAATGTCAACCAGTCAATCGGAAAATAAACACTTTTTGTTGTTGCTGATATGGTGCTACAAACATACTAAAAAACACTTTAAATATGTTCAGTTCTCTTGTCCAACATGTCTCTTCCATTTTTAATGCGTCTTTGAACAGGGAAACACCAACGGTTGCCATCAGAATTTGTTTTAAATGACGGCCATTCCTGAAACCTTCTCAGCTCCCTGGGGAGTATACAGCCCCAGCTACAAGTTAAGCACACATGAGCTAATCAAACACATAAAAACCACCACTGCCCTCACAGGGTATCCATTTACGTAGAAGCAATTGTGATAAAGTGCCTTGCTCATCAAGGACACAAGATCACAGCGTAACCACGTGTAGACGGAGTCATGCGTATACAAACTAAGCTTACCATAGAGATACATCTAGGTACAGCTAGAGTACACTGTTGGGAACAGGGGGAAAGCTGAGTCTCACTTAAATGCCCAACCTGGAGGAACCAATCTGGACAAGCCAGTGGAACATTTATCGGGAAAATATCCATAGAACAGACTAAGAGTAGCAACAAATCTCCAGTGATGAGAGGGTGATGGTCAGGATGAACAAACTCTTCTCCAACCAAATTAAAAGTGTGCTTCTAAGCACCAGCCCATATGGGAACAGTACTGCTTTTCCTCAAAAGGCTAAATGACACAAGAACAGAACCGCATGAGAGAAGGGCAATGTTTCTTCGTGTTGACCTGCCTTGGGCCAATTATAAGAAAGGCAAATTCAGACCATGGAGTCAAGAATATTATGCTTGCACTCATTCTTCTATTACTTAGCCACACAATTGACCTATCGCCATTTACGAGTTAACCACGCCCCTTAGACAACCCTATGGGATATTTGTGTGGTAATTTTTGTTTGTCTGGATTTTGCGCGTTCCATGTGGAATTATAATTGATGTGATTGGACAATAATTCACAAGCTGCGTTGAGGCGATTCGACCGCGATAGGTCAATTAAGCTTTTAAGGCTTACTACTGGAGGCATATTGTGAGCTATCCACCTGCAGGTAAATGACCTTCAAAATGGGCTTGCAAACTCATGAAACACTTGAGTATCCTCAAGTGGAATTTATGCAGATATTATACTTAAAAGGCTTTTCAACCATTGAAATCATGTAATTGTTGTACTATGTTCGAACAAAAGGACAAATAAACGATAGCAATGCTTACCTATTGTCTCACGATGTCGTCAACAATGTGGACCACGACGTTTCAGATTGCCTGATGAGTGTGCAGTCGAAAAGTCCACATCGTGTGAGATAGTAGATAAGTATTGCCTTTGTTGTTTGCCACAATGAGTAATTTATTCCATTTTAAAACTGACACATTTAACCCCTTGCGTACGGATGACGGAATTTGGCGCAAAAAAAACAGTGCCACCAGGCCGGATGACGCCATTGGCCGCTGTTTGTGCAGTTTCAATCCATTGTTGGATTATTTTGTATAGGTTACGCTTGACTGCACAAACACATTGTAGCGGTTCGCTTGGCTGCCAGAGCCGCCGCGGCACCCCGATGTCTCCCGTAAAATACAAGGGGTTAAATAAGATTTGTACTCTTCCTGGTGTAGTTTTAGCACTATATGCTCAAGTGCTTTCCAAGAGCCTGTGCGAGAAATTTCACGGGCTCACTCATCAGATGAAACTCAAACCCATGACATTGAATATTATACATGTTTTGCTCTTGCAGACCTTTGTCTAGTAGCGCTGATAAAACAAGGACACTATGCCCCTTTTCTAAACTCTGGCTTCGCGGTTTGGGCTTCGGCTTCGAAATTTTATGTCCCCAAGATCTGGGACACTATTTTTGCTACATGTACATCAAAGTCTTATGTTTTAATCCAGAGCCAGAGCCTTTTTGTTTATTTACGCATTCAAGGCTTCACATTGGCAATGGGACTGGGGAATAGTTGGAGACGAAGCCCAAGCCGAAGCCAGTATTTGAGAAATGCCCTATGTTATACAGCTCTATGTGCAAGAAAAAAGGGAACTGTTATTTCACAGTCGACATTAAAACAGAAATCAGTTTGCAAGGTACAATGCATACATCAAAACATCTTCAACTTTGTCTAGTACTAGCGCTGATAAAACAAGGACAACTATGTTATACAGCTCTCGATCTGGGCAAGAACTGTTATTTCACACTCGACATTAAAACAGAAATCAGTTTGCAACGTACAATGCATGTATCAAAACATCTTCACGATGTTGCTTCAGGGGTGCTCCATCATCCAGTGATTAAAGCGGAAGCACGAGGATGGGGCAGACACCTCATCAGGTGTGCGGGGTCCTTATCCATCCATTAGGTTGTTACTTTGAAGCTTTTTAATTTACCGGCAAATCCCCAAGAAGATGAGGTCCATAAGATGCAGGGACGACTTGGCGCAGTGCGGATGAGTTTCCAATTACACCGACTCCCCGGCAGTGAAAATGTATGCCAGGCCTGGATCCAGTAAGGTTTGGAGATGTGTGAGTCACGCAAAGACCGGTAGCACGATGGAGGAGGTTGATGCAGGCAGAGGCAATTTGCTCGGTTGTCGTGGTCGGTGTCGCCACCGGCAACTCATTCTATGGATTGATGATGCTGTTTTAGAGAGGGAGAACCGCTGCCTGCTATTTATAGCGTGCATTAGGAGAAAATATTATTTGCCAAATTACGGCGCTTGCTATCTCACTCTTGTCTGTGTTTGGAACAGTCCACTTCAGATAGTGGGGGTGGGGGAGGAGGCAGAGGGAATGTAATGTAATGAAAGAGGATGGGCCGTTTTTAGTTGACTGTATGAAAAGGGATACATGCCCACTAAAGGTTTTGTTTACACCAGATTAATTATAATAATTAACCCAAACAGTCCTGAATCCTCCAATTTTATTATGATTTTCTACACACCCTAGGGAGTTAGGGTTTTAAGGATGGAAAGAGATACATTTAAGACTGGCAGAATAATCTATGCCACACCTTGTTTGTGCTTCTATTGGAAAGGAAGAATGAAGTCCTCATTTTTTTTGGTCAAGATTTCAATTAACAAATCGAGCTCTAATGTTGTGCTGTCCTACGTAGCTTGGAATTTTCTGCCTTCAGCCTTGTTTTGAATGAAAAATCAGGTTAAATATTTCCTGTAATCTGTGTCTCGAGGCAACTACATTACATATGTAATTTTCAAGCTGCAACAAAGGTTATAAGCAACTGGGGTGGCACAAAAGGTTTACCCAATTCAAAAAGCGCCCTGCTATATTTTGTCCTCCATATCCCAAAAAGACTAATACATTCCACAAAAAAATAGATTGAGGATTACTTTCAAATTATGATTAGGAATGGGAAATTCCTAATTCCTACAGTAATAATTTATACCAATCATTCGCCCGTAGCACAGTATAAAACATACTTTAGGAAAACCAAATACAATTTTGTGGTATAGTAATGCCTTTTTCCTTCTAAATCGTTTTCTTCTATAATATGTCAGTGGGGGAAATCCATCAGATTCCAATTTTCAGTCTAAACTCGGAAATAGCAACCACTAGGCATTTTTACTAGGAAGTTTCCTCAACCTGTCAAAATCCAACATTGTGCAGTATACCTATGGCACATTCTTTGGACTTAGACAAATTGGGGCATCATCATAGCTCCAGTAAAGTAATGGTGCCAAGGTGCTGCAGTACTGAACCCATCAAATTCAACACAACCTGCTGTTGGAGTTTGTAAGGCTTTGGTAATAGTTAGGTTTAAACAAAAGTCTAACTTTTTGCAATTGCTGCTTAGAACTGCTATGAAGGTCCTGGAAATTTATGGTTGCATCTGTAATGCTGTCCTACATGCATTCATTCACAAAGATACTAGTGCAAGATTCCTTTAATCCGGTACACCGCATGTGATTTCCCAACTCCAAGTTTTACTCGGTCTTCCTCGCAAATACCAATCCCTGCCTGTCTGCCCTCCAGGAAACCCTGGCTTTATCTGCGTGTTTACAAAAGCAATATTTCCCCTCCATCTCCGGACAATGTTGTAATAAAATTATCACAAAATAAACCATATGGCATTATCATACAAAAATGTTATTCATGCTTGCAATGATAACACGATAATCCACTTAATATCAAGAACAGCGAGAGGAGTAGAGTAGACTGGGAAATTCTTTTCTGACAAGTTATTTTTGGTTAATTTAAAGCTTTTTTTCCTGGGGGGGGTGCCTATTTTTACATTTAATTGTTCTTGGCCCCAGATATCAAGAGTTGTTTTGCTCAGATTGTTACACATGTTTGTTTAAGGAGTGAGCTTCAATCAATTTACGTGTAATTATTGGCAAAGTAGAAATCAACATGATGGAACAGTTGGACTTATGGAAGGATATGGTTCATTTAAAGGTAGTATACATGTTTTTGCTTTTGCTGTAATTTTCAGAAATAAATGGATTTGGGGGCAATTATTATATAGGGTGCTAGCAAACTGACCTGTTATTTTTGTGTGCATAGATGCTCGGAGAACCGTAGTCTGCGTAGAGAGGTAAAAATCTGTTCTAGTAGTCTGCATGGTTCCCTGACCATACTTCAGACAAAATGGAGCAATTTATAGACGTTAGGGAATTATCAGGTCAGGGAACTAGACTACATGTATTTCCAACGATTGTTGGCCGACAATCGTTGGAAAATTCCACTTTAAAAAAAAAAACGACAGCACACCAGGTGCCATGATTTTACAGGATGCTTGAGACTACTATTTAATTATTAATTAGTCTAGTACAGTATTTTGTAATAATTCAGTAGTTTTGGTTTATGTTTACAAATGATGTACATGTATACTACCTTTAACTAATAACTGTTGCAAAATGAAGTGTCATTAGAAAGGAGTAGATTGTGCAATATACCCAATACTTTGCTTGCATCGTTATAATTTTGTGAATGATTGAAAAGAAACCTCTACATTTTTTTGGCAATGGCTGTATTGTTTCAGTTTACACTTTACATTCAAAAATGTAAAACAATAAGTATCCTATCTGTAAACCTCACTGGTTATTAGTCTTCCTGAATTGCAAATGGTCCCATATGACAAACTCTTGATCATCCCAGCAGAGTGGCAACTATTTGTAAATCCGCCGGCACCTTTCGTACTGGAAACAAATTTTAGCAATTAAACTTCACTGTTTCTTTAGAACCAAAACCGACACCTGTCCCAACCCTATAGTACCTAACAGTCATATTCTTCCCCAGTCTGGATGCGATCTTTGAGTGTTCACGCGGGCCAAAGTGGTCTGAACAAATACGCACCAAGTGCCCTTGTGGCACCGCGCTGTGGACACATCGATCCGGCTTGATTGCTCAGCGTACGTCATGGGGTTCTTCAGTTTTAGGGCCGGCACGATGGACACAGCTTAGTTTTATTGCTGTGTATCACCCCGCGGGGTACTTGACGTGCAAAAAGGTTTGGGAGGGGAAAGGGGAAGGAAAATGGTGCAGCTGCTAGGATACAAGGGGTGGGAGGCTTAGTAAACCACTTGATGAATGATTCCTCTGATTCTACTAAGAAAAGCAAGGACTACAGATAAAGAGCCTTGCCTTTCCAATAAAGAAAGCCGCCAGCAACTCCTGATTTCTTACTCTGTTGGAAAACAAATGTTAGTTCAAGAAAGATCAATTCTCTTCTGTCTTGTGAGGAGTTTTTCTGAAGCAGTTGGACAAGACACAGGAAGTGAGAATTGTTTTTCATTTGAGGAATACTGTGGCAGTCAGTTCATCTTTTGTAAATGTTCCCTTATTAAATGGAATTTGGGTGTTAAAAGGCTAAAAGCCACTCGGGGAAAAGTCCACAAAGAAAAGGGGGAAGGGGGCACAAAAAAAGAGTCGGAGATCCAGACGAAAAGTTCTTATTTCTCTTGAACGCAAACAGATCATAAGATGAAGTGAAGCATGCCTCAGGCAGCGAGTTCTACAATATCATTTTTTTTGTATGCTCAACAGAATTACCACTTGAGCAATCCACTCTAGAAAAGTTTCGCACCTCTTTTTGAAATTGTACCTGCCCCTTTATTTTCACTTTAAAGGAAGAGGAACAAGCAATGCATTTTGACACTTGTCAAAATGTAAAGGTTGTAAATAAAATATTACTTCGTCAAACAATCCACAAGGGAAACTGACCAGGTAAATTTAAATACATAAAATATTACTTGACGGAACATCTGTTGCTGTGAATTTCTAAAAGCTATGACTGCAGTGACCGATATCGCTACTGTAGCAGCTCATATTGAATTTGAAGCCTAGTAGCCGCATGTACACCTGTTTAGACAGCATAACTATGCAGTTGTCCCTTGCAGAAGATACAAGAAATTTTTACACAAATCTCAAATACTGACAACTCAAATCTTAGTATCCCTACCCACTAATACATTAGAAGCAATGGAACAGAGGGAACCCCCCCCCCCCCTCTTTTGTGTTGGTCATTGTGTTCCCAGAATCTCAGGAATTCCTTTCAGATATCTGGGGGATGTGTTGGTAACAATAGTCTGGAGTGTGTATAAGGTATAAGGACAAGAGGGGTTACCCCTTGGTCCCATATCTTGCTGGTTTATACACTAATAAGAGGTAAAACTATTATGGGCTTTTCAATTTCTGCTGGAAGAGGACAGGCAGATTTTTAATCCCAGACAAAAATATCTTACCCTACCACATGTAATTATATAATAGTTACATTTATTTCATTTGTCAAGGGGGCCCAACATAGACAGTAACACCTCACAAGAAAATATGAAAAAAACAGAAAAAGATTTTTCTTAAGTGTCCAGGGTTCTTCCCTCGGAATGTAACTGCATCTTTTTGTTCATCCTGGGGTTTTCACCCCTTAGTGTCACTTCTTTTTCTGATTAAATTTGTCCCAAACCGTTTTCAGCAGGTTGAGAATACAAGCACAGTTTCTTACATGTATGTAAAGAGATGACATTGGAACTCATGTATATATACACACCAGAAGCAGAACCAAATTGATTGGGTATACATGGTTTGATAAGGAGAATTTAAACTGCAAATTCTGTCGTGTAATTCTAACAAAATGGTTGATGTCATCTGTCCCGCATTTAAGTAACAAATTTCTAGTAAAGCTCAAAGTACACTGTGACTTTTAAAATCTCCACGGGGAAAAAAAGGTCTTACCTTCTCACAAGCTGAACAAGACCCAGCACAGAACATGGGTGAAGATAAACACACAGCGCGCGGGAAGGTGATTGTTGAGGTTCACCAACAACGCTGGGTTTGAGATCAATGCCACGACCTCCCCTGACTGTCTGCCTGCAGGTAATTCTAAACAACGGGTGCATAATGATGAAAGAGAGCTATTTATAGTGCCCCAGCACCGATGATAATAAATATTGCATTGTTTGTGCTCAGCCCAGGAAAAATCAATCATTAGCCTTGTGTGTAAAGTGTTCGTACCTGAAGGTAAAGCGCACAATTGAGGGTTTATTGATTAAATATCCAGACCTGTATTCAGTGGCCATACATTTATGGTTGTAGTCTCGTGTAATCCAGGTATATCGCAGTGAAAAGGTAGCCACAATTAATGGCATTTTTTTCAGGCACATCACTAGAATGATTAGATTTCCAGCTACTATCTCCTACTCGGTCCTTTATATCTTTGGATCTGCACCTGCAAAAATGCATCCCCCAAAAAATCAATAAAATGATTTCAATGGGGAAAGTTCCCCAATTTTTGTAAGATCAAGAATGAATAAGCGAGTTCGACATAACTTTTGCAATGCAATATGGGTAAAAGGTCACAGGTCTGCTGTACCAAAATGACGAGGCGGAATTTGGTATACAGCTGACCTTTGACCTGAGAATTATCGAACTCGCTTATCATAATGAAAAGTACTAGTCACTGTCGTAAGTTAATTATGACTAACAAGTTGGGAGACCGCCAACATAGGGCAAGATAGCTCAGTTGGTAGAGCGCCGGTACGGTAACCCGGAGGTCGCAGGTTCGAATCCCGCTCGTGCCAGTTTCTTTGTTCACATTGAAAAAGTTAGGTACTCGGAAGAAAGTTGCTAAACTCAAAAGTTATGCTTTCATAAACATTTCCCAATCGCCTTTATGAGATATTGGTGGACACAATAGGAGAGCACGAAATTTGATTTGGGTAAACCTTTTGTATGGGAAAAAACTAAGCGGGTTTACATAAATCAATTGAAATAACGCCCTCCTTTTTAGCCTTTCCAGCATATCAAAAGGGCTAATGGTAAATTATACGAACCCCTCGCAACAAAATGTTTCAAATTCATTCTAAATACATTTTATATAAGAAAGTCGCACAACTGTCTGTTCATTAAACTCTGCCCCGTATTTCAATGATGGGGGTAGGCCTATAGCCATCATAGGCCCCCGGAGGTTAATACATTTTTCAAATAAATTTTGTACATTTGGTTTTGATGTGGTTTTAAAAAGAAAGTCATAAGAAACGATTTGATTCAAGTTCGGATTCCATCGGATTTTGCAAAGCAAAGAAAAATCTATTTAAAGTGGGGATTTTTTGGTCCCTGAAATGTGTACGTTTAATGCAGAGTAAAGTGTGATTATTTTGTACATGAATTGGAGTGCAGATTATGACAGAAATGCTTAAAACTCGCATTTTCTCAAAATCTTTGTCTTTATTCATGCCTTATTTCAATGAATAAAAGGCAGATGGCAATCATGATTTCAAAAATTCTGATGTTTGAATTAAAATAAAGCTGTAAGAATGTGCAAAAAATAACAAATTTGTAATCACAATTTCCTATTCAGAAAATGAGTCAATAACACATTCGACATGTTCGAAAAATTGCAACTTACCAACTATTAACTAACTTGTCATGCCAAACATTCTCAATTACTCATTTACGGCACGACAGTTATATTGTGAACAGCTCAAAAAAAGAAACCATTGAGTATATTGTTATTTAGCCCATAACTAATTCCTTCTATCCGCTGCGTATAGTGAAGTGTGATATCGGCTCTTGATTTCTGCGGCCGGTCAACAAGTCGCTTCGGTAATCAATAAGAAGAGTCCTAATAAAAGATCCTATAGCTAGCGCGCGCCGCTATACGATCTTTGGTCCTAATGTAGTAATTCATCTGTGCGCTCATTGGTCAATGGCGCAGTACAACTTTATATAATGCTAATAGTAATTGGTTACAGGCGAAAAAGTTTTTTCATCCTTCAGTAACGCAAGTTTCCATTGGTCAAAGTTTTTTGCAAAATTGTATGCAGGTGTATTTCTCTTGTCAAAAAGTGCGCCAAGAGAGGGCGCTAAAGCCGATCGTTTGGTCAGGGAAAATGGCTTTCATTAACTGTATCAGGACCGGCCATACGTAACGGGGTACCTCAGCTTCAGTAGGCCTCAAAATAATGTTAGTTGTAAAACATATGGGGGGGGGGGGGGGGGGGGGGGGAGATGGACCAGTCTTGATACAGAAGAGTTATGGTTTACCCAAGATATGCTGTCCCTGCTCTTGTCGAGCCAAAAAAAAATGATTTATTTAAATTTCTATTTTTGTGTAGCAATAAAAAAAGTTATTCACTTAATTTGACAATACAACAAATTTATAATTGTTTGCAGCACAACAAATAATTAGAGTATTATACTTGTGTGTATTCGAATTTACATGCGCGAAAGTAACCATATGTCCGTCTGCTGCCACCAGCGTCTCATATTAAAGGTCTCCCCTATAATGCTACTCCTGTGCCAGTTTATGCAACTATTTTGCCTGAAGCAGCGGAGCTTTAAATGCCCCCTCCCTCTGCCCCTCCCCCTCCTCCCCCGCCCCCCCCCCCCCCAAAAAAAATGAAATTAAAATAAATATATAAAAACAAACAACTCCCCTCCCTTCCCCGTTTGCACCTTGGATGCTTCCGAATTGTATTCGCAGGCTCACAAAGTGGAAATATTACACGATGTTATATTTGCGCATATCGCATGCAGGCTACCACCACATGTCTTTGAACTTGTGGGGATTTTATCTGCATGCAGTCAGCACCACTAATTATCCATACGGTGATCAGACAGTGTCGTGATAGCTGCGTGCACACAGCCGATGTGACATTTACCTGAGGCTCGCACGGTGGGTGACGAGGTTACCAAGGCAGACTGGATTGGCCGTTGTGGGGGACGGGATCAACCCCCATGATGACACCCTGAATTATTACGTGGCGGAATTTATACAACAAAAAGGCGGGTTTTTTGTTGTTGCTGTCAGACAGGACAGTAAATATGTGATGGAATGATCTGTGATGTTTGACTCTGTTGATGGGACAACAATATCTGAAGACACCTTATTTAAAGGTACACATTGCTTTGGATTTTGCGATTTGGGCTATAAAACTGAAATGGATATGGTTGGGAAGCTTTTTTTAAAGTAGAATATAAAGATTCACATAACTATCCCTTCAAATTGCGTGTTTTTTGTTTAATTTCGTGACAAATATAGCAGTCCGCCATTTTGTAGAACCAAATTTTTGACTCCACAAAATGGCGGACTGTGTTCACCAGTCGTATTTCCAGTCGCATCTGGTTGAAGTACGTTCTGTTGATCCATGTTGATGTACTGTGGCACGGCGCGCAGCACTGGCGATATATGTCGAGAGGTAGAGAATTGTACCTGGCGATCATCTGATAGGTTCACTAGGCCACTGGCTGCGGCGCCAGCCTAAAGACTCTTACAGCGTATTTTGCGCATTATTTAGACGGTGGTATTTAGTACTGGGAATACGTCTATGTATCGCGGGTCAGATGTCAGGGGTAATCGGCCAATTTTTTTGTTTCGTAATCACTAATCACTAATTACAACACATTATACGTGATTTTTTGCATGAACAACTCTTATAAAAGATAAGGAACATTTCCAAACAGTAAAATTTCATGACATTTGAAGGCAATGTGTCCCTTTAACTTTTCGAGTTTATGGTACCGTTTTGCATCTTTTAGGGCAGGTATATTTTTATGGGGAATATTTTGGTCGAGGTGAGACCGACCTTATCACAATTTCGGTCAAACTCCAGTTTGTTCCAAGCCATTCTATATGCATCACTGTTTTCATTCATCCCCACACTTTTAGTGTCCAAGACGCTTGATCACACAGTCAGATGAATTATGCACCCTGTGCCAACTCATTTTTTATTTATTTATTTATTTTATTTAGTTTAAATTTCTTTTTTTTTGGGGGGGGGGGGGGTGATAGTCCCCGCATTTTCTCTCTTTTGTTTCTTTGATTCCAAACTTGCTTTTTAGGTTTTCATTGCAAGAAACCGAGATGTGGTTTCTTAGAAGTTTGAAAGTTTCATGGAGGGACAAAGGTCACCGTGTCAAATATTGAAATCTGCAATCGATGCAAGTACAAGAGAAGTCTGAAGAAAAAAAATAAAGAAAAGACAAATGAAGTTTCTTGGCCACATATACTAAGTGTCACAGGTTGTCCCAACGTTTAATGGGTTCCTGCTAGGTTCGTAGTTTTGTTAAAGGAACTTTGCTCAGAAATAAATCCACACGGACAGCAAGTTATTACGTTGATCCTCTTTCTCGGGATAAAATGTTGTAATTCAATATTCATCACCCCAAGGTCATCACAAAAAATATACAGTGCATACAACAATAGAATTGAGGATAAGAAATAAATCAAATGGTGCAGTTCAGTTCAGTTCAGAAGCCAAATCAGTGAGTAAAATGTCTTGAATCGCTAAACAATAATTAAAATTTGACTACATCCATGAGCAATAAACTCAATCCGAAAAATGTAAAATAAAGAAGTACCTTGAATCGAATAGGCACAGGAATTACTAAATGCACAAGGGTTCATCCAGTTAGGATTAGCACTGATATGGTACACGATAATTCAAATAGAAACAAAATGGCAAATACATCATATTATAAATACAGGTTATGGATCTTAGCTGGGTTTTCTGGCGCTTGCATCAGAACTTGGGTGTGGCTTGATGGACTTGACTGAGGCTTGACACGGGGGTGGCTCCGAGTCCGAAGATCAGGGTTCAGGCACACAAACCGAGTTCCGATGATATCACGAACAGGGGAATGGGACAGGTGTGTGGGGAGGCGAACCGGGTCGGCTCCCCAAAGCATGACCTATATGGAAAGTACTCTCTGTATCAGCAAAGCACAATGGTGAGGGTGAGAATGGCTATCATTAGAAACGACTTTAGGGAAAGTACAACGTTCCTAATAGTGTAAACGGGCACTCAATCTGAACAGCCTTCTCACCAGAGGTCTTAATCGCTTTCTGAATTATCGAGGATCAACATATTTGTATACAGAACTAAAAATCTAAAAGCAATATCTCTAACTAAAATATGAAACGCTTAAAAGAATGCTTACAAAAAAAGGAAAGAGGTCAAACTGCATATCTTTCTGGGATGTTCGCCCAGAACACATTTTCAGTGGAATGATACTTTCAGTATAACTATACATTGATCAAAAGTTCACCCAGAACATGATAACCACGGTCAGTACTCCGCACAGTGGTAAATACCATAAAATGCTAATCAAAACATCAGGGAATAATTGACTTGGCCAAAACCCAATTGTGTTGGCCTATAGCGCATTGCGGTAACCTTACTCAAGGTCATCCTGGGGCAAGTTCCATGTGGTTTGTACACACTCGCTGTACACAATTAATAGTCAGCAGGATGTCACGGGACATAACAGAAAAGGAAGGTAATGTGTAGGCCTATACACACACAATTTGGAAGACAATCAAAATATTGGAAATCTTGTGAACAAGACCAGTTAATTTACGGAAAAACGTGCATGTATGAATTATTGGTCATGTCATACGAATGATCGAAGTTTTAGGCCACGAGGTATCATATAAAAAAGTATGCAACAAGAATATTCAAAGTAATCGGAAATCAACCAAGAGGAAAATATAATTGTACACGGACTGAGAGTATAGTGACCGATTTAAGTGAATACTGCAGTCATAAAAGAATGGTAATCGGCAATCACAAATGGATCTTCCAATACTATCGGGAAATCAATGAAATACAAAACCGAACATGATAATTTCGGTCAATAAATAACAGCAAAAGTGACATCGATCAAGAGTCGACCAAATATCAGCAATATAATACAAGTAAATACAGGGTACAAGGCAAAAAAGGTTAATATCTGAAGGCAAACGAATGCTGACTCAATATACTCATATTGGGGTTGTTCCACCCATCTTGAGATTGTCTCAAACCGAGTCAACATAATTCAAAATACAAAGTGTCCTGCACATAAGTCAAATGGTAATAGGAAATACAAACTTCTTTTATACAATGAAAATAGGCTTACCTGTATCAGCAGAGCACAATGGTGAGGGTGAGAATGGCTATCATTAGAAACGACTTTAGGGAAAGTACAACGTTCCTAATAGTGTAAACGGGCACTCAATCTGAACAGCCTTCTCACCAGAGGTCTTAATCGCTTTCTGAGGAGAATCCGGCGATCGGGGGGGAATATTATTCCTTGACCACGCGCTCTGCCCATTTCGGTGGAACAATCTCATTGGTCAAAATTATGAAACCAGGCAGATATTCCACCTTGGGATGGAGAGTGGCCAATCAGAAAGTTACTGACTACACGTGTTAGACATGGTCATAAAATGGCAGACAGCCATAACAGTTTTAGCCAGTGGCATAAAATGTAGCCATGTTGGCTGGGTTCTCTGGCCACATCCCCATCTGGTCAATTACTTATCTGTGTTGAGACAAAGGGGTCGTCTTAGCCACATATGGACTTGGTCAACTTAGGGGTAAAATCTGCTACTGGGTGCTAATTAAATTTACTGGAACATAGAGGTGGACCATGCTTCGAAATCGTGGGAACTTTTCCTGTCGGACCAAGTGTTAAAATGGCAGTAAGGGGGAATTTTAACAAGGGCTGACATTCTCCCCTCCTTAAACCATGGCGTCCACGACATGGCCCATCACAGGCAGGTGATGTTTCCTATGTACACATAGCACTTAGAAGATTATTCGTTACTTCTAAGGCCTTCTGCTGCATAGCTAGGTGTTGCTCGAGTAATTTGGCTTTAGATGCCTCAAAACCATAATATTGAGGCGGCCTCCTGTTGCGCACAGGTCTAGAACTCACGGTTGGATCAGTGTCTGGTTCATCTGTGACGTCATCTGATGCTGGTACTTGGGGCTCAGGGTTCACTTCCTCCTTTGCCTCTTCGCTAATTTCATCGTCAAGGGGAGATGAATCAGGGGAAGAATTTGAAGCAGAACTTGAAGTAGAATTGTCAGCTAATAAAATTATCTCTTCAGAGTTTGAGTCGTGTGAACCTTGGGCAGGTTCGCTGTGTTCTGATATGGACAATTCAATTGGCACATCATTGGTAGGGGGTATGGACTCTGCTGGGGCTACCGCAGGAACAAACGCTTGGGCTCCTGGGTTGAGGGAAATTGACCGTCGTGGGGCTGGTATTGGACGAAGAACAGAAAAGTTGTCGTCTGAGATGTCAGAGTCCAGGGCGTCGGCCATATCATCCACAGGGTCGGGAAGTGGCCGTCTCACAGGGCGTTTGCGCCGAGGCTTAGGCTGGGGTCGCACCTCCTCAACGGGTGTCCCATCATCTGAGGGGAGGAATCCACATGGAAGTAACATGTTACGATGGAGAGTCCTACTTGGGCCATCGTCAGTAGTCGGGCTAACTACATAGACGGGCATGTCGGGGCTCACTCTCCGTGTCACTCGGTAGACAATCTTGCTCCAGCGGTCGGAAAGTTTGTGTTTCCCTTTAAGGCCGACATTTCTGACGAGAACTCGGTCCCCTTCCTGGAGTGCATTGTCCCGTACTGCCTTGTCGTATCTGGCCTTGTACCGCTGTGCTGTCTTCTCCATGACGGCCGAAGCGAGTTCATGGGCTCGCCGGAGTCTCTCCTTCAAACCGACAACGTATTGGCCGTGGGTTTCGCCACTCTGTTGCCCGGGCAACCCAAACTGGACGTCAATGGGCAGGCGGGGTTCACGGCCAAACATTAAGAAATACGGAGAGACACCAGTGGACGCATGTTTGGTACAATTATAGGCGTGCACCAAGGGGCCAACATGGAGTCTCCACTTCTTCTTCTGTTCATCCTCAAGGGTGCCAAGCATGCTGAGCAGCGTCTGGTTAAAACGCTCACACTGGCCGTTCCCTTGAGGATGATAGGGCGTGGTCCTGGTCTTTTTGATCCCAGAGACAGCACACAACTCTTTGATGAGTCGCGACTCGAAATCTCGCCCTTGGTCAGAGTGTAGCCGTTCCGGGAACCCATAGTGGATGAAGTAGTTTTCCCACAACACCTTGGCTACGGTACGCGATGTCTGGTTCTTCGTTGGGAAAGCCTGGGCATAGCGCGTAAAATGGTCGGTTACAACCAGGATGTCCTTGGTGTTGCTGTCGTCCGGCTCCAAACTCAAGAAGTCAATACATACTAATTGCATTGGTGCATTAGTTTGGATAGATACTAGGGGTGCAGATTTCATGGCTCGACGTTTTCGGCGGACGCACCGTTCACACGTTTGGCATTTGTGCTCAACGTCGGTCGTCATATTCGGCCAATAAAATCTGGAACGGGCGAGGTCAAGTGTGCGCTCAAAGCCAAGATGGCCGACGTCATCATGAATGCCACGAAGTGCTGTGGAGCGGTGGGTCTTAGGAACAACTAGCTGAGATACCTCACGACCACCACTTGATGTACACCTTCGATAGAGAACCCCGCCTTCAAGGGTCAACTTGTCCCAGTGACGAAGAAGAAGTTGGGCCTCTTTCAGCAAGTCTGTTCTCTTGCCTCCTCGGGGATTCTCTCCATCTTTCATACACCGGACAACTTGGTGTATGGCCTCATCTTCTTCTTGTAGTTGTCGCCATCTTTCCTGGCTCATCGCCGGCAGTGCAGTCTCGCCAGACAATAGGGAGATGAACTCGGGGGGTACGGCTTGTGGTGAGTCTGTAAGACTTTCTACGAGAGGCGGCTCGTCATCGTGGTTAGTGGCTGTTGCTTCATGTGCCAGCATGCTAACACTGTGCCGTTGGCAAATAGCTTGGAACACATCTCGGGAGCAGATACCGTCCTCGCTATTCATACGCTCGCGGAGTTGAGAGATCTTCCTCTCTGTCTCTACCGACTCATCATCCACTGTTGGGGGTGGCTGGGGTCTCCGTGACAACCCGTCCGCATCAGCATTCTTGTTGCCAGGCCGATACTTGACAACGAAATCAAAGTTGGCGAGGGCAGCTAGCCAACGGTGACCTGTGGCATCGAGCTTGGCGGTGGTCAATATATATGTCAGGGGGTTGTTGTCGGTGAGAACTGTAAACGAGCCGCCATACAGATAATCACGAAATGTCTCCGTTACGGCCCACTTCAACGCTAAAAACTCCCATTTGTAGGCTGGGTAATTTAACTCACTCTTGGACAACCCGCGGCTAGCGTATGCAATGACATGAGGTTTGCCATCTTTTCCTTCCTGATAGAGGGCGGCGCCGAGACCAGTCCCACTCGCGTCGGTGTGGAGCATGAAGGGTTTCTGATAATCAACAAAACCTAACACGGGTGCAGTCGTTAACTTCTGTGTGATGGTCTCAAATGACGCCTGGCACGCCGAGGTCCACAGTTCACCGAAGGGCTCGTTGGGACTGCGAAGTTTAACTCGGTGTTTCCTCTTCGTTGTCTTGCCACGATGCCGCTTCGTCAAGTCACAACCCGCAGTTAACTCGTTTAGGGGCCTGGCAATTGACGAATAATTCTCCACAAAACGGCGGTAGTAACCAGTGAACCCTAGAAATGATTTCAACTCCCGTGCTGTATTGGGAACAGGCCACGACCTAACTGCATCTATCTTGCAGGGGTCGGTACTCACACCTTCAGCAGAAATGACGTGACCAAGACACTTTACCGACGACTGGAAGAACTTGCATTTTGACGGGCTAAGTTTTAGCCCGTACCGACGGAGACGCTCCAATACTCCAAGTAGACGCTCTTCGTGTTCTTCTGCGGTTTTGGCAAAGACAATGATGTCATCGAGGTAAACAAAAACACCATTGTGATGGAGATCGCCCATACACTTCTCCATGAGGCGCTGGAAAGTGACCGGTGCATTAGTGATACCCTGCGGCATACGGTTAAACTCGTAAAAGCCCAGAGGGCACCAGAAAGCCGTCTTGTGCTTGTCCTCTTCTGCCAACTCAATCTGATAGTAGCCTGACTTCAAATCGAGGCAAGAGAACCATGACGCACCATTCATAGCGTGGAGGGTGTCTTCTATTTTGGGGATGGAATATTGGTCACGCACAGTTCGAGTGTTGAGTTTTCTATAATCTATGCAAAGACGGAGGTCACCATTCTTCTTCCTCACAAGAACAATAGGAGAGGCAAACTGGCTTTCCGAGTCGCGTATGATGCCTTTACCTTGAAGATCTTTCAAGTGTTGCCTGGCATCGGCATAGTCGGCAGGAGGAATACGGCGACAATTTTCTCGGAAAGGTGTCTCGTCAGTCAGTCGGATCTTGTGTTTCACTGACGCAGTACAGCCGATGTCTAAGTCGTCTTGAGAAAAGACATCGACACGGCGGCGCAAGAGTGCTGTGATCCGACTGATATCTTCTTCAGGGAGGGGTGACCCTTCAAAATTAAACTCAACACTCTCGCCAGCGGGACCGGACTGACTGAAATTAGGGGTAGATGGAGACTCCTCCTCTGAGGGGAACGGAAGTTTTTCAGCTATGTCTGAGACAGAGGCAAGTTGACAACGTGCGGGGACCGTGATACTTTGAAATGACGAATTAGCCAGAACTACTTTAGTTTTCACTCTCCTCCCTGCAGATAACTCGACCAGGCTGTTTCTCACAGTGATGCCATTCGGGAGCTGAGCCGAATTTCCCTGCTCGACGAGAACTTCACGTCTGGACCGGGGATGGTTGTGAACCTGACCTGTCACGTGCACTTCTTCACCTGGCCCGATGGTAACAGCCCTGACGGATTTTATGGTACTCGAATTACCAGTAGACGGAGAAGTCAGGCAACACTTATATGCCGTCTCCCATACACGGTCGACCGAGAGTTTCCCAATGAATTTCTTTCCAGCCTTTTCCTCACATGCCCGCAACATGCCGCGCACGACACTGGTGTTAGTGCCAACAAGCAAGGGGACATCATCCATTCCTTGCCGATTAGGGCACACAAGGGCTAGGGTCGTGACCTCCTGTTGTGTTCCTGCGGAGCTGGCCGGAAACTTGAGGTTCAACTCGATGTAGCCCTGGTATGGCACCGGTTTTCCAGCCGCACCTATCACCGCGAGGTGTGACAGGGGTCGTAGCTGACGATGAGGCAGATGGCGGGCGTGAAAACCTGCAGATACACAAGTGACCTGTGACCCAGTATCAAGGAGACACTTGGAGGCGTGTCCATCGATGAAGACAGGGGTAATGGGCTGTTCACCGACGACACCCGGGGGGACATCGCTGACGTACTTGGAAGAAGAACCTTGATAATGTATCTCAGCACTTGTGTGTTTCACTGGACCCATTGGGCGGTTTGGGGCGGTTGTCGGATCCACTACAGCTGCCCGCTGTCGTTTCCCGACTTCTTTCCACTCACATCTCTCGCCTGTCGAGCCATCATCTTTTGCTGGACTAGGGGGGCGTTCTTCTGGGCCTCACAAGAGTCCATCCGGTGACCGTCCTCGCCACAGTTGTAGCAGAAGATTACGGCACGCTGACGAGGACGGGGCATGGCAGTTGAAGAAGACTGACGGTGCGGGGATCCTTGCCCTTTGAAGAAACCGTCCAAACGCCTGTGGAGGCGGTCTACAGCCTGGCGCAACTCTTCAATCTCATTGGGTGTATCAGGGCCCACAGCTGAAGTGGGATGGGCAGATACGGCCTGTATCATAACTTTCTTCGAAGGAGACTTCTGCGACGTGGTCCTCCGTCTATCTGACTTCTCTTCTAGCCTTTCCTCGGTAACCCGAACGTCACGGAGCAGCTCCAGTATGGTGGGCGGGTCATTCTTCTTCGCCTGCAGCTGGAGTGTATGAAGGAGTGGGTCATTGAAGAGGCAACCGCGTTGGAACTGGCTACATAGGATCGCATGGCTGCTCTCCTGCGTCACACCACTCGCCTCAACTACTCTCGTCAGCATCGTGTGAAGGCGCAAAAGGTACTCCGATGCCTTCTCCCCCTCACGCTGATACTCGCAACGAAACGTGGTCAACAGTTCATCCCCATCTGCGGTAGAGCCATAAGCCTTCCCCAAACAGTCCAAATACTCTGTGGCCGACCCAGACTCGCCGACAGCCCAGGCCACATCCAAGGCTGGAGGAACTAAGGACTCGGTGACCCTGCTCTTCTTCTCGGCCTCTGAGATGGTCTCATCCTTGAGAAGTTGCCTTGCAAGCCGCCGCCAGTTCTCAAAGTCGAGTTCGCCAGCGGGGATAGGTGTCCGACCGGAGAACAATCGTAACCGTCTGTACGATCTGCTGGCAGACTGTTTTTCCACGACATGGACAATGGCGGGTTTAGGAGGGGAAGAAGAATCGATCTCTGGGGGGTCTAGGCTAAGGGATCCCTTAAGGTCCTCTAAGGTCATATCATGTGAGGACAAAAAATCCTTAAGGGCCTCATTGAACTCCATTGTGCTCAGCTGGTACAGGTCAAAGGTTATTACAATGATAACACAATAATACACACTGCAATTGCAATAAATTGCAACAACAAAATGTGGAAAAAATACAAGCACAATGAAAACAAACGGGTTAAATCATAACACAAATAAAGCAAATTCAAAGAATCAACAATGATAATATCAACAACAAAGAATAAGGATCAACATATCGTGAGCTTCCGCTAATTGATTTTGGAATTTCCCTTCCGTCACAAAAAATAAAAAAAACCGAGCGTACATAAAAATCAACCAAATAGCAAAGGAAATCAACAAGGGAAATAGAATTGAAAATTGAGCAAATCCGGGTGGTGCCTCCAAATTTATGTCACAGGTTGTCCCAACGTTTAATGGGTTCCTGCTAGGTTCGTAGTTTTGTTAAAGGAACTTTGCTCAGAAATAAATCCACACGGACAGCAAGTTATTACGTTGATCCTCTTTCTCGGGATAAAATGTTGTAATTCAATATTCATCACCCCAAGGTCATCACAAAAAATATACAGTGCATACAACAATAGAATTGAGGATAAGAAATAAATCAAATGGTGCAGTTCAGTTCAGTTCAGAAGCCAAATCAGTGAGTAATCCCAATTGAATGAATGTCTTGAATCGCTAAACAATAATTAAAATTTGACTACATCCATGAGCAATAAACTCAATCCGAAAAATGTAAAATAAAGAAGTACCTTGAATCGAATAGGCACAGGAATTACTAAATGCACAAGGGTTCATCCAGTTAGGATTAGCACTGATATGGTACACGATAATTCAAATAGAAACAAAATGGCAAATACATCATATTATAAATACAGGTTATGGATCTTAGCTGGGTTTTCTGGCGCTTGCATCAGAACTTGGGTGTGGCTTGATGGACTTGACTGAGGCTTGACACGGGGGTGGCTCCGAGTCCGAAGATCAGGGTTCAGGCACACAAACCGAGTTCCGATGATATCACGAACAGGGGAATGGGACAGGTGTGTGGGGAGGCGAACCGGGTCGGCTCCCCAAAGCATGACCTATATGGAAAGTACTCTCTGTATCAGCAGAGCACAATGGTGAGGGTGAGAATGGCTATCATTAGAAACGACTTTAGGGAAAGTACAACGTTCCTAATAGTGTAAACGGGCACTCAATCTGAACAGCCTTCTCACCAGAGGTCTTAATCGCTTTCTGAATTATCGAGGATCAACATATTTGTATACAGAACTAAAAATCTAAAAGCAATATCTCTAACTAAAATATGAAACGCTTAAAAGAATGCTTACAAAAAAAGGAAAGAGGTCAAACTGCATATCTTTCTGGGATGTTCGCCCAGAACACATTTTCAGTGGAATGATACTTTCAGTATAACTATACATTGATCAAAAGTTCACCCAGAACATGATAACCACGGTCAGTACTCCGCACAGTGGTAAATACCATAAAATGCTAATCAAAACATCAGGGAATAATTGACTTGGCCAAAACCCAATTGTGTTGGCCTATAGCGCATTGCGGTAACCTTACTCAAGGTCATCCTGGGGCAAGTTCCATGTGGTTTGTACACACTCGCTGTACACAATTAATAGTCAGCAGGATGTCACGGGACATAACAGAAAAGGAAGGTAATGTGTAGGCCTATACACACACAATTTGGAAGACAATCAAAATATTGGAAATCTTGTGAACAAGACCAGTTAATTTACGGAAAAACGTGCATGTATGAATTATTGGTCATGTCATACGAATGATCGAAGTTTTAGGCCACGAGGTATCATATAAAAAAGTATGCAACAAGAATATTCAAAGTAATCGGAAATCAACCAAGAGGAAAATATAATTGTACACGGACTGAGAGTATAGTGACCGATTTAAGTGAATACTGCAGTCATAAAAGAATGGTAATCGGCAATCACAAATGGATCTTCCAATACTATCGGGAAATCAATGAAATACAAAACCGAACATGATAATTTCGGTCAATAAATAACAGCAAAAGTGACATCGATCAAGAGTCGACCAAATATCAGCAATATAATACAAGTAAATACAGGGTACAAGGCAAAAAAGGTTAATATCTGAAGGCAAACGAATGCTGACTCAATATACTCATATTGGGGTTGTTCCACCCATCTTGAGATTGTCTCAAACCGAGTCAACATAATTCAAAATACAAAGTGTCCTGCACATAAGTCAAATGGTAATAGGAAATACAAACTTCTTTTATACAATGAAAATAGGCTTACCTGTATCAGCAGAGCACAATGGTGAGGGTGAGAATGGCTATCATTAGAAACGACTTTAGGGAAAGTACAACGTTCCTAATAGTGTAAACGGGCACTCAATCTGAACAGCCTTCTCACCAGAGGTCTTAATCGCTTTCTGAGGAGAATCCGGCGATCGGGGGGGAATATTATTCCTTGACCACGCGCTCTGCCCATTTCGGTGGAACAATCTCATTGGTCAAAATTATGAAACCAGGCAGATATTCCACCTTGGGATGGAGAGTGGCCAATCAGAAAGTTACTGACTACACGTGTTAGACGTGGTCATAAAATGGCAGACAGCCATAACAGTTTTAGCCAGTGGCATAAAATGTAGCCATGTTGGCTGGGTTCTCTGGCCACATCCCCATCTGGTCAATTACTTATCTGTGTTGAGACAAAGGGGTCGTCTTAGCCACATATGGACTTGGTCAACTTAGGGGTAAAATCTGCTACTGGGTGCTAATTAAATTTACTGGAACATAGAGGTGGACCATGCTTCGAAATCGTGGGAACTTTTCCTGTCGGACCAAGTGTTAAAATGGCAGTAAGGGGGAATTTTAACAGGGGCTGACATAAGGAAGAGCGGCATTGAACAGAATAAGATATGTGGAAAAGTTGGGGGAAAGAGAATACGAGGGCGTCAACGCACAAGTCTTAACGGTCAATAATACACATCTCACAAACAACCAGTTCATTCAAGCAGCTCACTGAGCAGAGAACTCTGGAGATCTATGGTCATCAACGTCTGCAACCAGGCATGATACCAGGTGAAGAAGAAGATTGTATCAAACTCGAAACAAATCATATCAAATAAAAATCAATCAGTCTATGAAATAAGTCTGAACTTTGCGTGTGCACAGCTACAGACACTTGACATAATGTCAATAAATCACGGGCGCTAAACTCGTATTAGGACAACTGAAGTAGGTCCCCATTGTATATAGTAAGTAAACTTCAACCCACCGGCTCTGCAAAAAGGTGTGGCCTACCGACCGAACACTGCTCAATTAGTAAAAATCCCTTGGAATGTTAACTTGTGACCTATAGTGGAGGAAAGCAATGAGTCTAGCTGTACATTAATAGCCGATGTACATGTATACACAACTCATCCCCTAACATTAAGGGATGAGCGGGTATATACACACAGCCTACACTAATCTGCTATTGAGAGAGGATCTCTGTCTAGTGTTGATAGAAAGCCTCTTCGTTAGTCAGGTCCCGAGTCGGCAGCTTATAATAACTGTATAGACAGTACATGATTTATCGAAACCGAGGATCGTTTGTTAGCGAGTCGACACCATGGCTTTAGCCGGGAGAAGCCGGCTTATTCTCGGCCTCGTTTTCCTGTGGAGCACGGCGTCACTGGTTACCGTGGGCGATGCGTGGTATGTTTTTTTTCCGGACTTAATTTTGCATTTTGTATGGCAGATATTTTCTCCATGAAATGGGATACTAAATCAGTAAATATCAAATGAATTTGTGTTAGCTTTGTGTTTTGTTGTAGAAGGTCCGTGCCCCCCCCCCCCCCCCCCGGGTGCCCCCGGGTGCCCCCGGGTGCCCCCCTGTGCCCCCCATATGAAATTTCGAATTGCACACAAACAATACATCTGTTGCCATTCGGTTCCCCCCTACAAATTCAACCCTAGTTACGCCGCTGGGTGTTCAAGAAAGTTTAGATCAATCTTAGGAAGAGTAACTCATCCTAACTTGCAAATAGATCCAATGAATGTTAAGATGAGTTACTCTTCCTAAGATTGACCTTAACATTGGTAAAATCGACCCCTCTGGGATAATAATTATGAGTTTTAGGACATTTAGTGCATTACTATAATTAATCATCAAAGTAGATGTTTCTTTGCAGTAGAGATAATGGCTGTTCAGAAAGGGAGGAATATTATATTGATTTATGATTTGATTGATGTGCCCGAACCAGTGGTGGCGATTTCTCGTCAAGGTTGGGGGGGGGGGGAATTGTGAACATGGACATTTCTGTTCTAATTTACAAAGGGAGAAATTATTGGGGGACACTGCCATATAGCCATACCATACCCCCCCCCCCAAAAAAAAAAAAATATTGGGGGAACGTGTCCCCCCGTCCCCGGCCCCCGGGATCGCCGCCCATATGTTAATATCGAAAGAGAATTTATTCTAACTGAACTTGTTCACCATTAAATGCTATCTAAAGTTTACCAAAATGTTGTTTGAAAATAAATACATTAATTATTTTATTCCGAGTTTAGATTTGCCTGATAAGTTGTTTTCCCTCATAATTTTGGCCTATATGCCTAACCCCACAATATCTCCGGTCGTCCGAAAATTAATTGTTCGTTTTCTGCATTGTTTGTTAGTTTGTTTATGTATTCGTCAAACAATCCACAAGGGAAACTGACTAGGTAAATTCGAACCTGCGACCGCCGGAATACCGTACCGGTACGGTATTCCGGAGGTCGCAGGTTCGAATCCCGCTCCTGCCAGTTTTCTTTGTTCACTTTGAAATTGTCTATGTATTGTTTGTTTGTTTGTTTGTTTGTTTCGTTTGTTCGTTTCTTTACTGTTATTTTTCCTAGGATGAAAATCTTCTTACTATAGGCCAATTATAGATCTGATACTGCTTTCAGTGTTTCTGTCTATCGTTACACTTATCAATTCACACTGGGTAATCAATTAAAATCGGTGGGCAGATAGAAGGACTTTAAATTCAAATTCCCAACGCGATCCCTGCCCCTCCGCCCGATACCCGGTCCCCGCCTCGCCCCTCAAAGAATCGACACATGGAAGGTGTTCCAAGTGGCCTTTCATAATTAGTCGCCCTGTCCGAACTTTCAGGCACTCTTCTCGCCTGGATGTCTCTTCATATCCTTGCACTGTGAGATATTCTTCCAATGTCTTTTTTCCCCTCGTACTGCCTCTCTTTGAAACTCCTATCCTGTAACCAGCGTCCTTTCACTTACACGGTAATCTTTCACAATCTAAACGAAATGTGAATAGATGCCCTCTATCCCGGTGATTTCTGTCTGTTCTTGTGTTTTATGCACACCTTGAGTTACCATTTGGCCTGGCGATACTCATACAAAAAAACAATCAGGCAAATGGGCTTTGGCAAACAATCCACGGGTATTTTTTCGGCTGATACTGTGGCAACCTATTATAGTATACCCGCCAATACCCATTTTCCCCTCCCCTACGCCTCCCAGAAACTTTGCCCACTGATATTGTGGCAACCTATTGGTAACCCACCAACACCCAATGGTACCCATTTTCCCTTGGCGCTGAGGCACACAGCCCGTGAAGCCGTGGCTATTTACCTAGAACATACCAGCAGTTAACGTGGAGTGCTTAGCTAACATGTCATATCTATCTGGCAGGACCAATCAATGCTATCTGCCAAAGAAAGACCTCACGTCTTGGCTTTTCGTGGATCGTTTTACAGAGTACCTGTCTGGCTGGGCTAAAAATGTTTGACCTGTGCAATTTTGTATGCGATTTGAACTACCGTGATGTGTATTTTGACTGATTGGTTGATGATTGATCGATTGATTGATTGATTTAGCATTACCCAAAAATATGCACGGGAGGATTCTAGGCCTATGCGGCTGTAGATTTCTTGTGAAGATTGGTGGGCGCAGTATTTTAGTTTTATCGTTTTTCTTTTTGAACAAAACCTACGGGCGTGCGTTACTCAAAAAATAGCGGGGATGAGGAGGGGCCGGGAAAGCTTGTACTCGCCTCCAATGAGTCCTCAAAAGTGACCCGAAAGCAGTGGCTGGAAAAAAACCAATTATGTTCGAAAACGAAATTGAATGAAGTAATATCGAAAAAATTAATTCGAGATTGACTAAATTAGAAAACTGCGTGAATTTGAAAGCATAACAGTGAAAAGGAACAAAACTTCGCTGAAATAGGCCGGGAAAACCTATAATATAATGTAATAGGCAACCTGACTTTATCGAATATCGCCTGCTTCGCCGCCTATTGACTAAAACATTGTCCCTGACGGTCCCCGAAAAGAAGCGTGATGATAATTGTTATTCTCTTTACGTTTTCCAGGCAACACTGGCGATACCCAAGCTACACAGAGTCAGAGGAAGGTATGCACACGCCCTTAATTTCTGTAATTTATGCTTTTCATTCTTATTCTTTTTAATACCTTAGTGGCCATGGAATTTGACCCACGTGCCAAAAATATACCATTCAATCAAATTTTAATCAATACAACTTACCAAGGTATAGCTGTCATTATGTTGTATCAGGCTATCACGCATTTGTAAGGTGCGTGAAGTATCTAAATTGATCACACTGTGTACCTCGTGTGCATAATACAACGGTGATATCGGGCACCCGAGGTGCATGCATCACCATGCTCAACTAATACGCTTCAGCACACTCTAAAAACCTGTGTTTAGCAATTAAACACAATCTTGCTATCATTTTGTAAGCATGTTTACGGAGCTAAACATGTAGGGCTGTAACTACGAAAGCTGTTTATCTTTATACTAGTGTAGTATATAGACGTGGATAAATCCAAGTTACACGCGTCTTCCTAAACACCTGAATTAAACAACTCTTACGAAATATCTTAAATAGTTGCTTAGTTATCCTTGTGTAACTAGGACAGTCTAAACTTATTGACCGTGGTCCCTATTGTTAAATATATTGTAACAATATGAACATATATGATAGGCCTCAGTAGAGAAATCTTCAGCAGGTCTTTACTTAGATACTCTACAGCCATGGCTGATACCAAAAGGCAACGCAGTGACAATTTCACTGCTGACGAAAGGATGGCTCTCGTTGAGACCATGAGGAACTTTATTTCCATTATTAGTGACAAACGATGTGACACTAAAGCCAACCAGAAAAAAGCTGATGCCTGGAAAGCTATCACTTAAGAAATGTCCATCTCGTTTCCTGACCGTAAAAGCCGATCTGCTAAGGACTACAAAGAATTATGGCGGAGAATGAAAAACAAAGCGAAAGGTCTAGCCAGAGACAAGAAATTTGACATAAACCAAACCGGTGGTGGGGAGAACGAGAAAGAGGATCTAGACAGGGAAACACCTTGTCCCTAAAAACTCTTGGTGCACGTTGGTGTTGGCGACCATGACGATTTTCTTGTTCGTTGGCCTCCTCTTGTGCAATTAAGAAGATTTGAAGCGCGTCCATCCTGTCCACCTTTCTACCTTTCTGTGTACACATCTGGCTTCTAAATGGCTCAGAATACTCACTAAACAACCCCCGTACCATGTTTAAGAATTGCTATTGTTTGTTATAAACACATGTTTAACTCCAATGGTCATTTAAACGCGGCTAACTAAAAGCAAGCTTTGTAGTACTTGTTTGAAGTTAGACACGAGGTTTAAACAGTGACTACTA
The DNA here is from genome assembly GCA_037893225.1 of Hippasteria phrygiana. Taxonomy (NCBI): domain Eukaryota; kingdom Metazoa; phylum Echinodermata; class Asteroidea; order Valvatida; family Goniasteridae; genus Hippasteria; species Hippasteria phrygiana. The sequence goes on along the minus strand of JAZGUH010000008.1, from coordinate 1,394,743 downwards.
ATGTATACGCATCTAATGGCTTAAACAGCTTTCGTAGTTACAGCCCTAAGTGTCCAATTCCTAAACATCAATGTTTAATGGCTTAACACTATGGCTTAACACTAATGGCTTAAAACATGTTTAGTATGTAAACGTGTTTACAAACTGATAGCACTGAAGAAAGTGTTTAGAAAAGTGTTTAGGCGTAATTGCTAAACACTGTTTTTTGCAGTGCATGGTCCAGACGTACATGCGCTCACTTTTTACAGTATGGGGCTAATTATAACCCCCCCCCCCCCCCTTCTAGGGAAAGAAAACCTCCAAATAAGAGCATCAGATAATTATTTAACTGCATTAGTGACTCTTTGGGTCCAAAGAGACTCATTTAGTGTAATGGGTCGCAAACTATTGCTAAACCTTATGTCCTTTCGTGTCCCCTTCCCGCCACATTGCCTTCCGCAAATTAACTCTCTGTGCCATGCCCACCGATTTCACAATATGACAAAACTCGGGTCGCCATAGGTTACCGAAAATGTTACCCGGTAGGCCCCTATATTATGGCGTCACACCAAATATTTGCTGACCAGAAATACACCCAGTTACCCGGAGACTATAGCCGTGTTTCGAGTGCTATCCAAATTATGGAAATAGTAAGCCTTCATCCTCGGTTTTGTTCAGTGGAGTTGAACTTGGCAGGTAAATAAAGGCATGGTTTGGTATACCGTATTGCATGCCACACACCTTCTCCACAATAACCTCGACTGTGAATTTTAGCAAAGGTTTGACTTTTTGTTCGTGTATACTGCGTCCAATTGCAACTTGTTTAAGAGCTGTTTAAGAGCAAAAGAAATAAAACCTAGTCCAAGGTTCAATATATTTATTTAGCCACATTACTATGGAAACACTGTCACATACTTTGATGACATCATTCTTAATTTAAATTACTTTGTGGAAATGCAACAAAGAAGGTGAAAGTCAGATTTTCCCCCTCACCAGCCCGAGTCTTTGGGGGTTTCTCAAACCCTGGCTTGGGCTTCGGCTTCGTCTCCAGCTATTCCCCATTGCCAATCTGAAGCCTTGAATATACTTAAATAAATAAGCAGGCTCAGGCTCTGGATTAAAATATAAGATTTTGTTGTACATATAGCAAAAACAGTGTCCAAGATCTTGCCAAATCTGGGGACATAAAATTACGCGAAGCCGAAGCCCGAGCCCAAGCCAGGGGTTTGAGAAATGCCCTTGGCTTCCCACGGCCCACCCTAGCTCGACCCCACCCATGTAAGCGACAGACCTGTAGTTTCATTGACACCTGTCCCGCAAATACAGCTCGTTTCGTCGTTTACTACCCCCATGCGAGTGAATGGAAGAATATCAAGAAATGATATCGTTCTTACTTTTAGACAGTCGCTCCTGCACAGTAAACCCCATTTCAAGCTTGTCTAATTTTAAGAAGTTATCTTTCATGTCTTTTAAAAAACACGTCGTAATGACTAAAGTTGTTAATTCTGGCTCATGGAGTCTAACTGGCAGGGGACACCTGGGGATTTTATTTTGAAGGGGAACTTGATACACTGTATGGCCCCGTTTTCACTTGAACGATTTTTTGTACAACTGCGGTGCGACTAAACAATCGTACAGCCGTGCGATTTCCGTACGAATTTCCCTGTTTCTCAGTCTTCTCTGGTTGTCTTCCATCTTGATGTGGACAGCTTGAACATCAGGTGGCGAATGATTTTCAGGCTACTGAGGCCGATTTTATATTTTGTTTGTTGGTGAGATCCGCCCGGGTTGGACGGCAGCAGCACCGCGCTCGCATGGGGGGTCGCACCGCACCGGGCTCTCATGAGATTCGCACAGGTTGCACGGCAGGGGCACGGCAGTTGCACGGCAGTCTGATGGATGTCGCACGGGAGTCTCACGGGGTCTGCTGGGAGCCGCACGGGAGGTGTGGGGGGGGGGGGGGGGGGGGACAGGTCTTGTCCTGCTATCATACGCTGCGCCGGTAACCGTTGTAATTTGCAATAACACGACGACGTGTGGGCTCAGTGGCAGTACTGATGACTTCCAGTACCTTTTTTCGTTTATTTTCTGACATACTTCCATTTATTTTGTCCACTTAGTCTATGACCTCAAGAGAAGCGTTATCCAACCCGTGATCAAGAAAAGTGCCCAGTTAGCCACCAGATACTCAGATGATGCTCATCCCCGCTACAGACGGGACACGCTACCCATAAACTACAGAAGCCTTAGTAAGTAGATCTTTTTTTACAAAAACCTTTACTTAGTGCAGGTGTGGCAGGGCCAAATTATATTGCTTGTTATTTTTAGAGAGTTGCTCCCCTGCTTATATTTTTAACATGTACTGTGGTTTATTTAGTTGTGTGTCCCCCTGGCCCCAGTAGCAGCATCTTCCCCCTTGACCACAGTTATACTTGTGTACAGAGTTTTAGCTTGCCTTCACTTAGCAGACCGGCGGAGAAGAGTGCACATGTGCCTCTTTCACACTCCTTTGAGTTGTGCGACCTGCCGTAGCCTTGTCTTTCGTCTGCTACAGTGCCCTGGTAAGTTTTATCGTCCAATTGTTGTTCTTTTTATATTGTATAATCTTATTTCGAGTTTCCTTACAGTTTTTAATAGGTTTTATTTGGTTTAAAGCGAGGTTTTATCTTTGGAAAGTTATAGTTTCTTTTTGAGAAAGCTTTGAGATTTTACTTTATCATGATGGGTCCAGCGCATTTGCATTTTGTATTATTGTGATGTTCTTGCTTTTGTGATCTATTTGAAATAAGCAAAGGAGTACTGTTTTGCCAATGGGATGACTTGAGTTTTCTTTGACTAGTTTTATGTTAAATTATATATATTTTTTGTACAAGTTATCAATTTCTACTTTAGAACTTTTCTTGTTTCTCTTAGGATGGTTTAATTTCCATGGAGAATTTCTTTTTGTGGAGAAAGACTTTATTTTTACCCCTAGAACATGTAGATTGAATGACTTTAGAGTGTATCTCTACCATTGTTTCAAGTAGGAGATCTAGTTTTCCCACAGAGATTTAAGTGTGCAAATTCCTTTCTGAGTGTATCATTTGAATGTTTATTCATGAGTAGATTAGACTTTCTTCAGTCCCATATTCTGACTGCATTTCCCCTGTATTATGTAACCGTCCGTTTGTAACTTTATTGCTCTTTTCAAGTCTTAGACTTCATGGACTTGAGGAAGTCTACTTTAAGTTTATTGCTTGGCCATGTGCTGCTGTGGTTTCAGAGCCCTAATCCCTTATGTAAACTCATTAGATATTCACAAGAAAGTTCTTTGTTTCCAGTGTATGTATGTTGAGCCTGTAAGCTTACTTTACTTTATATAGGCAACATGTACATAGCAGATTTAACCTTGGTTTCGATTTATCATGAGCACTTTGTTTTGATGTATTTCTTAATTGTATTCTTTCTTTTCTCTTTTCTTTTGATTCTTATAGGTTTCAATCAGAGTGTACCTAAGGTCCATTATTTGCTGTGTTTGGTTTAAGCTGTTTTATTTTTGTTGGTTTAAACTGTTCTATTTTTTTGTTGGTTTAAGCATACCTTGCTCTTTGGTTTAAGCATATACCTTGCTCTTTGGTTTAAGCTGTTTTAGTTTGTGTTGGTTTAAACTGTTCTATTTTTTTGTTGGTTTAAAGAGTTTTGAATAAGTTATAATTGTGTCTGGTTTTATTTTTCCAAGGTTTGAGTCACAAGTTCACCTCATTCTTAAATCCTTTTCCTAATAAAATAGTTCGCGACTTGTTCTATAGATCCTGGTATTGCATTGTCTATTTTTGTGTCGAGTAAAGTCCCCATGGTGTGTCATTTTTCCAGGTTACACAGGGAAACTTAAAACGAGGGCCCAGTGGGAAACGCCAACATGTCTGGAGGCGTATTTAGCCTTAGGTGCGCCAAAAGTTGACGATGCGACAAGTGGTTCCGTCGCCTGATGAACGTGACAAAAAAAAAAAAAAAAAATTGTCATAATGTCCTATGGGTGAACTTTCCACATTGTTACCCAAGCTTAGGATCTCTTTGGTCTATCTGATTAGTTGCCAGATTGTCTACCGAACGGGGTAATTGTCGATCGAGTGGGCTCATCTAAGTTTATAGTTGATTGGCCTATCGTATCATGTCTATTTTAGCTTAGGCCTACACTCTTAATGTATTTCAATATAGGACCTACACTGCTATTCAAGTTATCTATACTCTAAATTTCTGCAACCGCCAACATCGGCGTTACTGAAAGTATTTAAGCTGGCTTCCATAGGCCCTATTATATTTTTAATCTTCAACAAATTGATTTTTTGTTCTTCTAATTTTCACATTGTTTGTATTTTATTATATTTTATTATATTTTATTTTATTTAGGGCGTCTGTAACATTCCCAAAAAACTTTAATTCGTGTTTGCTGATATGCTGTCGCTCCTCAAACACATTTCCAGTCGCAATGTGTACATTAATTATTCGATACCTAAATGTGACGTGTGCCCACGAAATGGGTGGAACTGAAGCAGGAACATTTGAAAATCAGAATTTTGGTATTTCCTGAAAGAACAGGTTAAAAGCTTTAATTTGATACATTGTGAGTTTGGTGTACCTCATTCCTTGCCCCGATACAACCTTTTGGAGTTGTCAGAGTCTTGACCCCTTGTTTTGAGAAAAATGAAGCTCAAAGTTTGTGATGTATACGCACACTTAAACCAGAGTTCAAAAAGAAATCATTATCATCCCCCCAACAACATCGAGAATGGATGCAGCTCATAAACTTTGAGATATGATAGGATAGGTTAATACAGTTGTTGAAATCGCAAAATTGACTTTTCAGTGTAGTTGTTTCTGCTTGGAACACAGAAATCCATAGTGTGCGGATTTCCGCAAATTTTTTGGCGAAAATGGAATGTTGGGATGGGTGACGCCCCGGTTAATTAAAGTCCGAACGGCCGGAGCTCTTGGGTTTTGAGCAAATAATTTAAAAGACAATGTTTGTATCCTATTAATGAAGTATTTTAGTTTCTTTTATTGTAGGGGGTTGCGTCCAGTTTTACCGCTCCTCTTAGTCTTTTTGTCAACATTTGACGGGGGCACGTCCCCAGGATCCGCGCCTGCAAAAGGCCCCTTTTGCACACTGTTGGTCACCCGTTTTATTTTGCTACGCACGAAGATTTTGCTCGTACTCATTGCATCCTGCCCCAATGCTCGTACTTTTAACTTGAAGTACAGCGCCCTCCACTGCCGACATCCTGAGTGCGCTGGTATCCAGCCATGCACTGTGTGTTTTCTATTGATTTTCTCGCAGTAAAAAAATTCACCAGTCTGATCTGGAATACACAGCGCGGCCAGTTCAGTTTCTTGACCTGCTGGTAACTAGTATTATTAACAACTGATTAAGCAATGTTTATTCATGGTTTATTGTACTATTGAAGTAGAACTATGATTATGAAATTGGCTTCAGGTTGGTACACAGAACCTGTTTGGTCCACGGATGGCTAGAATGCAGAACAGAATAAAAAATGGCAAATGCCATATTTGATTTGGTTTTTTGTGTGGTCCCAGCCAGCACTGGCCGCGCCACTGCAGCAGACCACAAGTTTTTTTCGTTTTTTGTGTGTGTGTGGAGCACAATCAATGGAGTAGGCCTATGACAGTTACCTTTTTCTCATCTGCAGATACCAGGCAGTATCGAAGAGGTGCCTGCAAATGGCCAATGTGCATCTTAATAATTCTTGTTTTGGTCTGTCTTTCTCTTTTTAGCAAGTTCAGGCCAAGATGGCCCAAGTGTGGCTCCCCATTGCGCAGCCTGGTCCCAGTCCCACTTCCGCACGTTTGATGGAAAGACCTACAACTTCCATGGTGCCTGCCAATACACGCTGGCCCTGGACTGCACGGCCTACACGTTCCGCGTCTCCATCCAGAATGACTTTGACTGCTTCACGCCTGGTACGGGCGCCTCCTGCAACCGGACTGTGGTCATTCACAATGCGGACGCCGCGTCGCCACTCTTCCTGCGGCCGGGGCTGGTCGTTGGGCACGAGCTGTCCAGCCTTGACCTTCCAACAGTGTTAGATGGCCTCGTGATCGAGAGGGTCAGCGATAGCATCATGGTTACCAGTGGGCTCGGGTATAAGGTGATTTACGACGGGGACGAGAGCGTGACGGTGTACATCACCTCCGACAGTCTGAGACAGCAGACCTGTGGGCTGTGCGGCGTCTACAACGATGACCCCTCGGATGACTTCAAGGGACCGTTTGGAACGTTGGACAATGCCTATGATTTTGGTCTTTCTTGGAAAGAAGGTAACAATGAATTTGCTTTCAATCAATATTGGAGCAAATCTGAGTCATGAAGACCAGATTTCGCATTTGTGTCCTTACGACACTGTTTGTGTAAGCTGCTGCTAGATGGCGCTGTTGATGTGAGCACTAGGGAAATTCTACTCTAAAACTCCAGTCTTAAAGGAATTTGTCAATATCTGCAGCAAAGATTTCAAATGCACGAATCGTGGAAAATACCCAACCCTTCTTGATAACATCTAATAACATCTAAACATGTGGCACAACCTGTTATTTCAAGATTTATGTCAGCAAAACCCGTAGAAAATGTGTGGCGGAAATCAACATGTATGTGAACACTCTGAATCACCATACACAGTACCAAGAACGCAAAGAGTTCCATATCCGGACATCACTTATACCTCGTGCACAAAGTCTATGGGCCATGACAGAAAAAGTCAAAGTATTTTCAAAGAATAAGTTGACAATTTTTCCCTCCTAAATTCTTGTTTCTTCATCAGTTTTACACTTTTTGGTAGTTTTTAAGTCTTAAGGGAAAATAAGTGTTGTCCGGATATGGAACTCTTTCTGCAAGTGTTTATACAATACCGAACACAAATGGATACTTATTATTTTCCAAGATTTTCTGTTCCTGACCGATTTTGGTAGAGGGTATCAGTTACATTTTTCCCTATTCAAGCCCCCAAATCTATTCTTAGCCCATTTGGCCAATGGTGAACAATTGGTGTCAAAATCTCATTCCATACAGTGAATCACAAGATACACAAAAACAGCCTCCTTGAAATTGACCCGTTTTTCTTGAAGATGCTCCTTGTGATGACATTCCTCGCCCGGCCGTCCTGTGTACGCAGGTCTTCATTCCTCCTCACCTCGTCCACACGTACAAGGACCTCATCGACTTTGCCAACTATGCCAAGGCGACCTGCAAATCACTGGAGGATGACCCAGCATTTTCTAGTTGCCACTCGGTGAGACGAACAAGTTTGTAAATAGACCAGTATTGGCTCAACCCCTCGATGTAGTGACCAATCAGAGCCATAATAAACCTTTTGACATTCTCAATGTATTGTGGGTATATGCAGGCCAAACAAACCATGTAATTTATACACAAGCCTATGGCACTCTGAACCAGTCCAAATATTAATTGATTTTATGTTAAATAAATATCTGTCATGAGTTGAGAGATATTCTTTTCACATATCTTTGCATGGAACATAAGGAAAATAATAACCAGAAAAATCAATTTTAAATGCTAATAAAAATGAGGAAATAATTGGGGAATCTATCTCTGGGTACCAGTTCCTGATGAACGCAACTCTCTGGAATTCGTGTTGAAACATGTGTTGCGAGCGAATGTGATTGGTCAATACATCGAGAGGCAGTCATACATCATGGCTTAAACCCCTTGTGTCAATAAAAATTGATGGGGTGCAGCCTAGTATGCCAAGAACGGGCTGTGCAGCCAAGCGTAAACACAAAAAGTAGGCACCACACTGAATAGAGTGGTCCTATTCATCGCACTTGGAGCCCCCCTGTTTATGTGAATGAAAGCTCTGTTTGAAAAAGCTCCATCTATTCATTACACTCCCATTCAAGAACAATTTGAAACATGAATGGATTGAGTACATGCGGTGAATAGGACCACTGTTTTCAGAGCAATACCTATTGTAAGCGTTTACGCATGGCAACAATAACAGCTGTTAATTAGTTACCTAATTTGTGTGTTTCACTATGGTGACATTTTGACAAATGTTCACATTTTTGTTTTGGTTGGGCCGCCCCAGGTTGTCAACGTCAACCCTTACGTAGAGGCATGCCAGAGGGACATGTGCAATTGCAAGAACGGCCAGGACCAGTGTGCCTGCAACAGTCTGTCCGCCTATGCCATGGAGTGCGGGCAACACGGCGTCAAGTTAGACTGGAGAACAAACGAGCTTTGTCGTAAGTTTATCTTTGAAATTGGCAAAGGAATGATAATATATATATATATATATATTGACTGGCAGTAAGGGCACTAGTGTATGTCTATGCATGTCAAGAGAGTGAGTGAGTAAAATATGCACATATTGACTGGCAGTGAGGGCACTAGTGCATGTCTACCTACCTCAAGGGACTGTGGGTGACTATTACACATATTGGCTTGTGATCTTTCACTATCCCCTGGCAACGCAATAATTTCACACACCCGAATTGAGTTATGACAAGTTCTGCACACGTTCTTGAACGGACTTTCTTAATTATTGCCATAGGGTCAGCTGACAGCTATCGACCAATCAACCCCGTTGTTCAAATCTCTTGATGAGATTTCCTAATGTTGGCCCCGATTGGTTGCCGCATGGGGGTCACATACAATTTGCATGCTTAGCTCTATAAGCAGTTTCGCAGATACCACCATCTTTGCTCGATACCTCCATACCACGAAGTGCAGGCATGCGCATACCACTAATCTCCGTGGAGATCATGCATTGTCTTTGCGCTTGCCACCCATAGCATGTGCAAAGATGGCGGTATCCGATAAATGGCTTATCAGACGGATGATACTCAGACTAAGCTACCACCTACTCACCTGCCCTCTTTTCTCCAACCTCCACCTCCCGCAACCAACCCAGCGTGGGCCTGCTCGTCCGGCACCGTCTACCACAGCTGTGGCACTACCTGCACCCAGATGTGTGGCTCGGCAGCCAGCGACTGCGAGGAAGATCGCTACGTGGGCTGCATCGAGGGCTGCCGGTGCCCCGCCGACCGGTTCCTGAACAGCGACGGGGTATGCGTCAAAGAGGAGGACTGCCCATGCGTCAGTAATGGGGTGGAGTATGAGACGGGGTCCTCAATCTCCGACAGCTGCAACCACTGGTTAGTTCAGTGTACCTCTTGAATACGAACGATGGCCATGGCTGCGGTTTTCGTCTATACGCGCATTCCTGCGCATGCTCAATCCATTGTTTGCCTATTGTTTGCATTACGCTTGGCTGCACATGCCAGTCTTTGCATGCCAGCACTCCAATGGATGCCACCCCATCCATTGACCTGTCACCGTTTGCGAGTTCCCGGACAACTTTGCACATGTGCAGCACGGCACGCACAATAGCGTATTACAACACACTGCAATTAAGCGCGCGTAAAGCGTGTGCTGCCTGTATCTCTGCCCGGAGTTATTCTCTCGGATTTGTCAGAGACAACTTTTCTGATCGCGTTTACGTGCATGAACATACGGACTGCACGTGCTCGTAGTTGAATCACATTTGCGTTTGGCAAGCATTTGCGTAATAATTCAACGAACATGATGCATATGCGGCCACTTGCAAGTTTTTGTTTGTCTAAAAATTTAAATGTCACTTGCCTTTTCTGTTCTGTTAGCTAGAAGCTCTTTTTTTTTATTTATTTATTTTTAATTTTTAAATGATCTGCAGTAGTTGATTTTAAATGTATCTGTCTTTGTTCACAGCACTTGTAACGGTGGAAAATGGACTTGCACGAATAACATCTGTGAAAGTGAGTAAATGGAATTTAACTTGTGTCCATACCATCCATTGTGAAGATTTTGATTCACATCTCTCGTGTGATTTACATGTATCTTTTTGAGTGGTCTATATGCTGAAGACATTTTATATAGCTGCTGAGAAATTTTGTCTGGTGTGGATTTACATTTCATTGAACAATAAAATGAAATTTTTCATTTTGCAAGTGGAATGATCTTTTTTTCTAACAGATGATTTGATTGAGTTGAAAATCATAGAATTCCAACATTTGAATGTCGGTGGTTGTTTGAAAATGATAAAAGTTACGTGTGACGTTGTGTTTCCTTTTGTTTTTTGTATACCCACTCCATTTCGGCTCCTCTGTCCCTCCCCTGCTTTCTAAGCCTTTTTTTCTCTTAACCCGTTCCGCTTCTTTAGCCTCTTGAATACAGACAACGGCCGTAGCCACGGTTTGAAAAAAAAGACCAGCTGGCCGGTTGTCATCTATGCACGCATTCCTGCGCATACTCAATCCATTCATGTTTCAACTATACTGTTCTTGAATGGGAGTGTAATGAATAGATGGAGCTTTTTCAAACAAAGCTTTCATACACACGGGGGGATTCTAGTGCGATGAATAGGACCACTCTATTCAGTGTGGTGCCTATTGTTTGCATTTACGCTTGGCTGCACAGCATACCAGCCCCTGGTCAATAAACAGCCGGACACAAGGGGTTAACCCGTTGAGCACGGTATTTTTTACGGGAGACGTCGGTGTGTTGCAGCGGTTCTGGCAGCCAAATTGAACCGCTACAATGTGTTTATGTGCAGTCAAGCAGGACATACACAATAATCCAACAATGGATTGAAACTGCACAAACAGCGACCAGTGGCGTCATCCGGCCTGGTGGCACTGTTTGTTTTTTTGCGCCCTATGGCCTCATCCGTACGCAAGGGGTTAAATAGCACCATACGATACATCTGTGATAATCACTCCAAGACGATCCACACTTGGTGGTTTTGTCTATTTTTCAGGCACCTGGTCATGAGGTTGAAAAATGTCTATTTGTTAGGTATTGTAGGTCATTCCAGTTTGCGAGCATGCTATAGCAGTATGTCATTTCATTTGGTGGCCTAAAATGTCATGTGTTTGATTCCAGCTCTCTGCTGGGCCTCTGGCGACCCCCACTACAAAACCTTTGACGACACCCGCTTCAACTTCATGGGTGAGTGCGCGTACTACCTCGTCAAGGATTGCTGGAACGACAACGACAAGTTTGAGATCATCGCCGACAATGCCCCCTGCGGGCACGCGGGGATAACGTGCACCCAGAAAGTCATCGTCAGGAACGAGAACGAGTACGTCGTGCTGTTTAAGAACCACCGCGTGACCGTCGATGGGAACGATGTCGGGTCTCTTCCGTATGTGGGAAACGGAATCGTGGTGGACCGGCCAACCACCATGCTAACAGTGGTAAGTCTTGCAATTGCTGTGTCTGAACCTTTCAATTAACCCTCCCTCTTCAGGTGCCAAATTGGAGCCAACTTATACCCTATCTATCGAAACCTATCGAGTGACAGGTTGAGACACACAAGCTGTGGGAGAGGAGAGGATTTGGTTTTTCGATAGGTTGTGATAGTTATAATAGTAGGAGGGTTAATTTGTTAGCATAAACAAAGAAAATTGAGTGGAATTTGCACCTGTGACTTCAACATGGTACCGGAGCTCTGACAGCTGAGCTTTCTTGCACTACACTGTTCATAATTGTTGGGGGTCAGTAGTTAGAAGTCACAACACATAATGCTGTGTAGCCAGGGATCTCACACCAACTTTACGATAGAACCTGGTAAAGTAGGTATCAGTCAATGGGAATACCACTCTGATTACATAAAATAGAATTGTACCCATATTTGCTTTTGAATTATGAGACTTTTATTATTTTAAACAAAGGTCTTATAATTCAAAAGCATCGTAGAATACTGAAACCACAGTTTATGGTACGTAAAATTTAAAACTCTTGTTGGAAGCGCTGCCTCTTCTTCGACATCTCTGACTGACTTCATATTTGACTTCAGGTGTCACTTGGTAACGGCATGATTGTCCGATGGGACGGCAAGAATCGTGTTGAGATCGTTGCACCGCCAAGCAAGTTCAACAGAACCTGTGGCCTCTGTGGAACATTCAACAAGAACCAGGCAGACGACTTCATGACCCCAGATGGTTAGTTAACCAAAATTAACTATAGAGTACCGATGTCTGACGTCAGTTGGCATGACAACTGGTTCCAAACAAATGTAAATTTCGACTGTTCCTTTGTTAACAGCCAGTCATGCAAACACATAACAAAAGTATTCTGGTTCCAAACATTGCATTGACGTCATCACTTCTGGTCCAGTCCAGTCCAGTCCAGTCCAGTCCAGTCCAGTCCAGTCCAGTCCAAATTACCGTAAATTTTATTTCCCCGTTCTGCAATCCTAGGTGACCGGGTCGCCTCACCTGAGGCTTTTGGCAACAGCTGGAAAGTTTCTTACACCGGATACACCTGCCCAGATGTACCCCCCGGAGGTCCTCCTGATATATGCGAGTTCTACTCCCAGAGGCGCGACGTCGCCCATGAGCACTGCATCAAGCTGATCACCGAGCCAGTCTTTCAACGTAAGTAATGCCTATACAGCATGTACTCCCTTCCCCACACCCAGACACTACCCACGCGATTCTACCACAGTAGGTCAATAGGACAAGTAAATCATAGGTTTTGGTGATCATCACTAGTCTAGTTCTAGGACTTATGCGACCCAAAAAAAATTTTTTACCAGCTCTAGCAAAACCCAACACTTGATGTGGAATTTTAATATTGGAGTTTTGGATGATCCCTGATGCCATTTTTTAACGTTGTGGGCCCATACCGTGTAATGGGAAATGCTGAGAAGCGTCGGTTTTTGCCAGAGCCCGTCACAATTGTTGATTCACAATAAGCCAGTTTGGTATCTCAAAGGTCAAAGGTTAATCGGGATAAAATTACTGACGTAATGTCAGGCCACGTTACGCGAACGCCCATTCTGGTTGAATTTAACACGTGCGCGTTGTGCGACCACCTTTTGCGTTCACACGCGCGCGTTAGGTCATTCGGGATAAAATTTTATTGTGCACATGCGCAGTTGAAATACCGAACTGGCTTATTCAGGACACCACCAGGCGATTGCAGTGGAGAGGCAATGTTTAAACTGAAGTCAACAAGTTACCCATACTGCCCTGTTGATCCAAGAGTATTTCTCAGGATATTGTAAAGCGTTTGGAAGCCTGGTGAATATAAGCAATATCCACCCATAGAAATTGTCAAACTTCTTCAAAATTCCCGCATATCATATTGATAGTTCTGTTTGCTTCATGCAAAATGACGCACTTTTTAGACGGGCATGTTGACCTTTTCAACTAGACAGTGCAAAAACTGGGCTCTCCATGGCAACTGCGTTGTGAATTTCCATATTGTGTCGGTGTATTTGACACTTGAACTATCTACTCTGCATTAGCAAGAGGGGAGGTCTCACCAGCGGTGGAAGTTACCCCGCCTGGGTCTATAGGTCTGAAAAATTGGGATAATTTCTTTGGCGACTATTGAAGATTATCCTCTATTTAGATCTGGACACAGGAAAACTGGTAGGGCTGAAATGTGGCCAACCCCACCACCTCTGCTGTAGCCCTTTACCTAGAGTGGCTTTTAGCCTTGTATTGGGCGACTTCCATGAATAAAGCTAGTATTGATGGTTCTTCCATGTTACCTGCTGCAGGATTTCGACCAGTTAGCATTGAGTGAACCAGCCAGTGTAAACACTATGTTTACTTTATTTGCAAAAACTGCTAATCGTTTGTCTCGCTTTTTGTTAAAAATGTATTGCATTTTGCGATGCGATTCCAGCTATTTCCATCACTAGTATGCACTTTTTTTGTTTTCGTAGGGGCCTTGGTTGAACCTTTGGTTATCACAGCCTTGTATAAATGTAACACAGCGCGCCGCGGCGCGCTTCGTATGTTCTCATTTACATAACAATCGTTATAATGAGCTGGAGGCTGGTCTGGGCGCCGGGCTGCGCTGCACTTTGAGGAGAAAACCCAGCCTTGAAAAAGGCGCCGTGCTGCGCCGCGGCGGCTTTTGGCGCGCCAAGTAAAATAATACTGATATTGGGCCTAATGTCTGCTTTATTTGCAGCATGCCACAGAGTTTTGGACCCAGGACCGTACTACCAGGACTGCCGTTTTGACGTCTGCAACGGCAACGGAATAGACGACCACTGCCCCATGTTCAGCCAGTATGCATCTGACTGCCGTCAAAAGGGCGTCACGCTGCACGGCTGGAGACAGGTCATACCGGAATGCGGTATGTTATTGAAACGTGAAGCTTGAAGAAAGTTACGCACCTAAATTTCATGAAGCTGTTAAGTGGTAGCAGAAAAGTTGTGCTCGCTCTATCAGAAATATTGTGTTTGTCTTTAGCGTATAATCCGGTTCTGAAGCTAGCATGCTCTTCCTGTGCTTATTGCTCATGGTCTTTTTTTTTTTTGCCGACAGATGTCCAGTGTGACCTCCCGGGCATGTCCTACTCGGAGTGTGCGTCTTCGTGCGGCGCGTCCTGCGAGGCCATCCGCGCTGCAGCCAACGGGGCAAACTGCCTTGACGTGTGTTCGGAGGGGTGCCACTGCGACCGGGGCAACGTGCTGAGTCGTGACGGAGACTGCATCCCACCCGACCAGTGCCCGTGCTACGATGAATTCCTGTGGTACCAGACCGGAGACACCATTGAGAGAAACTGTGAAACATGGTGGGTAGATGGTGTGGTGCGGTTGGCTAGAGTCAGACTAGGTTGGTGCGGATTAAACCCCAGGCACCCAGCTGGGCCCAATTTTCATGGCTCTGCTAACCATAGCTTTCCGCGCTGACGATCACCATTTTGCGCTGACAGGAAAAATTCTGCACTAACCCTGTAAGCACAGAATCCTTAGTTACGGCCAAAATTCCCCGCTAACGCGTGAAATACGCTTGCCGTAAGCACAGAATTTTCTGCTACAGTAAGCGGGGATTTTTCGCTAACGCTAAGCAGAGCCATGAAATTGGGACATGTTCTTATTGGAGTGCTGGTATGCCAAGAACGGGGCAGTTCAACAAAAAAGCACCACACTGAATAGAGGGGTCCTATTCCGTTGCACTTGTAGCCCACCTTTGTTTGAAAAAGCTCCGTCTATTCATTACTCTCCCATTCAATAGTTGAAACATAAATGGATTGAGTACACACAGGAATGAGCTTATAGATGTCAACCGGCCAGGTGGTCTTTTTTTACACCACGGCTATGGCCGTCGTCCGTGTTCAAGAGGTTAATTTTTGGTTGGGTTTTTTGGAGAACGCTGTTAAAGCTGTGATTTGACAAAGTGTGAAAAAATCAGCTGGTTTTCATAGTTGACCTGTGGCTCAATTGGACTTAGCCTCATCCCTCAGACAACTTCACAGGATTTTGTGCAATAATTTGTTTGTTGCAGATTTTTCACGTTTCATGTCAAATAGCAGCTAATGTGATTGGACAGTTTTTTCACAAGTTGCATTCACACAATTTTGCCTTGAATGGTCAATCAGCTCACTCGTGTGATTTTTGTATAGTTCGCTGAACACGGGAAATGTTGCAGAAATGCTCATAGGCTAGGTATGGCTGGGCTAGGCTAGGCTAGGCTAGATTGGGATAGGTTGGCATAGGTTGGGCTGGGCTGGGCTGGGCTGGGCTGGGCTGGGCTGGGCTGGGCTGGGCTGGGCTGGGCTGGGCTGGGCTGGGCTGGGCTGGGCTGGGCTGGGCTGGGCTGGGCTGGGCTGGGCTGGGCTGGGCTGGGCTGGGCTGGGCTGGGCTGGGCTGGGCTGGGCTGGGCTGGGCTGGGCTGGGCTGGGCTGGGCTGGGCTGGGCTGGGCTGGGCTGGGCTGGGCTGGGCTGGGCTGGGCTGGGCTGGGCTGGGCTGGGCTGGGCTGGGTTGGGTTGGGTTGGGTTGGGTTGGGTTGAGGTAGAAGTGATTCTGGTGCTTGGGTTTGTTGATGGTCAATTAAGGTAACGGTAAAGTTTACTGGGTTGGACCTTGTATCAAGGTTTGGTGAACATTGGCATTGGCCTGCTAGTTTTAATTCAACTCAACCACCATCATAATTATTGTAACACACCCACCTCTCTCTTGTCTGTGACGTAGTACCTGTCAGGGAGGTATCTGGGAGTGTGACCAGACCACCTGCCCCACCATCACCTGCCCGGAGAACCAGTTCCTCAGCGAGTGCTCCTACCCCGTGGAGTGTCAAGCAACCTGTGAAAACTTAAACGACCCGCCGGTGTGTGTCGATGTGGCGTGCACGCGTGCCTGTGATTGTGCCCAGGGCTACGTGCTCAACGACGGGGAGTGTATGGCCATCGCCGACTGCCCGTGCACGTACAGGGGAGAGGTGTACGAACCTAATGAGGTCAGACGCGTCGGATGCCACGTGTGGTAAGTGCACGTCAGTCGAATGTGAGAGGACCGGTTCGTCGATCTTTGCCTGTGCGGTTTTCCAGGCTTGAGCGTAGTGCTGATTCTTGTCTTTTTTCCGTTTTTCTCTTAACAGCACATGCACCAATGGCGCAGTGAGATGTAGAAATGAGTTCTGCCCAGGTAATGTTTTTACACGAATTTGATATCGAGATAAATATTGAGTGTTTTTTTTTTCTCTTGTTTATTAGTGTGCATGACTGAGTGTCGTTCCACTTGGTCACCTAGCGGACCCTTTTACCCAAGGCACGATTTTTATTACTTGTTTGTTGCTTTCGGTTTTCATAGGAAACAGTATTGCACAGAGTGGCCCGTAATATCAGATAATTGGCAACTAGAAGTATTTTACCCATGTTACAAATTCATTCTTTGCATTGCCTTCATAGAGATGTCTTTGGTAAGGGTGGGCCCCACTGGGTGGCCCTTTTTTTAGGAGACCTGTCTTTGAGGGGTGAAATAATGAACCCATTCCAACTGATAAACCAAGTTGTCTGGATTGGTGTTGACTTGGTTTTAGTTGGTCTGAGTTGGAATACTGGATTTCCTATTGGAAAATAAATATTTGACCAACTGATGTCCAGTTGGAGTTTATAGTTGGGGGTTCAGCTAGTTTGTGGAAAACAAGTAGGGTGCAATTTCTCCGGATTTTTCCCGATTTCAGGATTTTGTTTTTCTTTTAATTCTGATGACTCCATTTTGTGCAATTTTGAACCGTACCTTTTCGTAGAAAATGCAGTTTCTTCATGCATTTTTCAGCAACACCAGACAAATTAAATGACTCGGAATCTTTCGTGAATTATTCATTTTCCTCATATCTCATCCCTGAAATAGTGCCAACTCGCATTTGGAACCATTTTGGTTCCAATTTGAAAAATTAATTTTGTAATAAATTGGCTATTTTGATGAGGGCCGCACCCAGCACAACCAGACATTTCATTGCATTTGATTCCAAGAAATATAGCAGGGGTGAGATTTGTAAAAAAAAATTCCTGATTTCAGGATTTGTTGTCGGGATTTAAGAATTGTGAAAGAATCTCTTTTGCAATCTGGAATTCCTGAGGTGTTGTCCTAAAGGTGTTTTTACCTGTAAAAGTAGATATAGACCAATAAAAACGGATATGTTGATCTGGGGTCCTAGTAAATTTTTCGTCGATTTTTTTCGTGGATTTCCTGGAATTTGTATTTTTGGCCAATCTCACCCCTGATATAGACCCTTGTCCCCATATTTCCAGTAACACAAATTTCTGTGTTCCATGGCCTTCATAGGAACATGCATTGCCTGGGGTGACCCCCACTACCAGACGTTTGACGGCAAGAAGTACGACTTCCAGGGGGAGTGCGATTACGTCCTAGTCACCAACAGCCACTACCCCAGCGCTAAGCAATTCCACATCCTAGTGGGCAACGTCCCCTGTGGTTCAGGAGGAGTCACATGCACCAAGGCCATCACGATTGCTATCGGTATGTCGGGGTTTATATAGTTACACACTGTCGTATGAAAATCACACAATGAAGGTCTTGGGTGCAGGAGTACGTACTGCAACTTTACTTCCAAGAGCTTAGTTGAGGATGGAGTACAAGTGTTGTGAGTAAAGAACATGCCAAATGAGGCTTGTGATGCTGTGGACATGGGTGAGTATCAACGAAAGCTACTCTTGAAAGCCTGCAAAAGTTCTACTTTTATCCTGATTTTGTCCTCCAAAGTCCTACTTTTGTCCTGTTTTTTTATTTTACTTTGTACTTGTGTACTTTTTCATTTGGAAAAGTTTTGAAATGAAAAAAATTGAATGAAATCATGCCAAAAAATCAGCATGTAGGCCTCAATGGCCTACGTCTAGGTACAGCGAGAGTATATTAGTGGGAACAGGCAGAAAGCAGAGTTTCACGCTCAAACACCCTAACTGGAGGAACCAAGCTGGACAAGCCGGTGGAACATTTACCATGAAAATATCTGTAGAACAGACTAAGAGTAGCAACGGATCTCCGGTGTGAGAGAGTGATTGTAAGGATGAGCCCAACTCTTCTCCAACCAAATTAACAATGCACTTGCGTCCTCTATCTAATAAAGACTAGCCGCTCCGCATGCTTAATATCTTTTACCCCATGAAAGGAACCGGCGCCGAGCAGGAAAAGGTCATGCTGGTCCGGGGGAAACCCATCGAGGTGGAGACGGGCATCGGTGACCTGAGCGAGTTCACCATCACCGAGGCCGGCCTGTACATCATGGTACACACCCACATCGGGGTGACGCTGATGTGGGATCGGGCCACCAGGATACAAGTCAAAGTAACCCCGGATCACTTCAACAGGGTGAGTGCGTTGAAGTTGCTATGTGCTTTTTGGGCTTGAAACTGTTCAAAAAAGTTTACAAGTTAAATGTCTTACTTTCTAGCATTACCAAAGTTATTATGACTGTATTTGATTGAATAATAGCTTTGTAATTTTTTAATGACTAGTGCATGCCCGTTCGAAATGTGCCTGTTCGAAACGGACAAATTGCTTGGCTTTCTGGTGTATGTTTCCATGCCACACGCATACCACAGTTTTGGAGGCGAGTTTCTTGGGAAGAGCTGGTTTTTGCGCATGCGTCTAATGCATCTAATTTGCATTATTAGATCACGCCCCATTGCATGCGTGGCGGTCTATACCCGTGGCGGTGTACAGTGCAGTGCAGTGCCCGTTCAAAATGTGCAGCAGTGCGTGGCGGTCTATACTGCCACGTTTGCGGGTCTAGGCCTCCGGTATTGCTGCTTTTTTGCAGCTTTTTTGAGAACCGCTCATCCAAACAACTTCAAACTTGACACTGCACTTTCCTGGGTCCTGAGCAATACACCTGCCGATTTTCAACTTCATACAGTGCCCGGTTTTGGAGATAATCGAATTACGGACAGACCCACATACACACATATAGACAGAGATTCCTGGAATTATAGCAAGATTAGCAGACCGAAAATAATTCAGTTCGCTCAAAAACGAATTAGAAATTTGAGTCCATTCATGAATCGGTATGTTTCAAATAATTAAAATAGTTACATTGTTTGAATCTAAATTCCAGGCTGGAAAAGTAATATTTGACCACGGTTCACTAACTTCAAAGGATCCTGACTGGAAATGTATTAAATTTTCAAGAATCTTTTCTTTCTGCTTACACTTTGTGTAAAAATACTTTGGTTATTTACCTCCTGGTTGAATTTTCTTTCATAAGGTAAAATGCCACAGAATGTTTTCATTGCAGAGGGTTTGTTAGTATCAAGGGTCAGAGGCAAGAATGAATATAATGCCCTGGACACTCAAAAGGAGGCAAAATTGAAATGTTTTTATATTTTTTTTTTGATGACAGGTTGGTGGTCTTTGCGGTAACTATAACGACATGCAGGAAGATGACTTCCTACCACCTGGGGGAGGCATTCCATTAATTGATCCCAATGACTTTGGAAACAGCTGGAAGGTAAATATAACAACTGTTGACTGGCTGACAGAGCAGTATAACTATGTTTATTAGCTTTAATAAAAGACTATAATTGTCTCCCTAAGGGGGAATAGTACTACTTGCATATTGGCTCCTGAGTTGAGTCTATTCATGGGCACAAAAGAACAACTGTTGACTTCCAAAGAAGGCAATATAGATCTCATTCAGAAAAAAAACCAAAAGGTTAACAGTACCACTATTGACTCCCAAGGGACATTGACAGACTGTACGGTGGTGGGGCAATGCATCACCACCATTGCCTGCCTATGAGGGTAATAGCTAGTATATTCCACCCTCTTGTAGTTGCACGACTACTGTGCCAAGCCAGATCCAGTTGTTGACCCGTGCGTGGAAAACCCGCACCGCAAGTCTTGGGCCCAGAAGAAATGCGGCATCATCAACTCGGAGCTCTTCCGACCCTGCCATGAGTTCGTTCCCCCAGCCGAGTACTTTGCCAACTGTGTCTTTGACTCCTGCGCCTGCGACTCTGGGGGCGACTGCGAGTGCATGTGCACCGCCATCGCGTCCTACGCCCAGATGTGCAACGAGCAGGGGGTGCCGATCAAGTGGCGAACCCAGGACCTCTGTCGTAAGTACCCTGTTGGTCAAAGGTTGACTCGTCCCTTGTTTCACCCCAACTTTCAACCTTTAATCGGTGTTTATTTGAAAGTGGTTAACGTCTCCATAAAACAGGTTTTCTGTTAAGAGCACCCTGGTCCAATGGTTGTGGTATCGATATTATCTCTCTGAGATATCGGACAGTGATGTAGTCGAGACCATCACAAGACCCTGCAAGACCAACACAAGACCAACACAAGACCTTCAGTCTTAATTCAAATCTCAAGCTATTCAAATGAACTGTAATAAAAGCATTCCTTTGTCATGGTTTATGCCTGTTACTTGTGCCTGTAACAAGCTGAGGGAAGTCGAGGGAACTAGTCTCAACTTCCAATACCAAGGGGAGCTAATATCGACTGTGCATCAAAAATAAGCCATGTCATATTTGTTTTACTATATGTCGTACATGTTCAGCTGTTATTTTTTTTTTTAAATTTCATCCAGACCAGTAACGGTTAATAAGCCCTTGGCAAAACACTCCTGGAAGTTTGACCCGTTCGTTAGTTCAGTTACCCCGGGCCTAAGGTGCGTGTTAAGTTAACTGTCACACAGGGAAGCCTATGTGTGTGCGTGATACTTGGCACGCGATGGTGAATTGAACAGATCTAAATCAGCTCACTCATATGTCTGAGATATACTAAAACATGCATATCTCTTGAATAAGCTGAGGCCATAAACAATTTTCTCTTTAATCCGCCAGCTATCCAGTGCGAGGGTTGCCTGACCTACGAGCCCTGCATCCCTGTCTGCGAGTCGTCCTGCGACAACCGACCCTTTGTCCTATCAGATGGCCTATGTTCTGATACATGTGTGGACGGCTGCGAATGCCCACCAGGCACCACCCTACACAACGATGAATGTGTGGAAGAATGCCCAACACCGCCCACTACTGAGGTAACAATTCGTCACCGTTTTCACGAACTGACACTCACGCGCACCTGGGTGTCAGTTCGTGAAACCGCGTACTGAGTAAATTTCGGTTTCACGAACTGACACCCAGGTGTGCGCGCACATCGGACACTGACTCGCTAAAGAAGAATTTTCGTTTTCACAAATTGAGACGCAAGCATGTAGCGGAAATACCATTCCAAGAAAAAAGCTTTGACACGATTCTACTCCATCGTATACTTGTGGGGTTACAGAAACATTGAACTGAAAACCTCTAAACTCGTTAATTAAGAATGGTTTAAGTTCGTGAAAATGAAAATGTGGTTAGCGCACGCTGCTGTACTTAGGTGTCGGTTCGTGAAAACGAAAATTAAACGAAAATTACTCGGTTCTGTAAAATACGCGCGCGAGCGGGCACTCACGCGCTAGAGAGTGTCAGTTCGTGGTGTTGGTGACGAATTGTGTAAATATCACACTTTCAAGTATTCCTACTCTTTCCTATTTTTTTTTACCTTCTTCCTACTTTTCCTACTTTTGTTTTGAAATTCCTTTTTTTCCCCTAATTTTTCTTACTTTTTTTGCCCCACAACTCCAAACTCCAGTGTTACACACTGTCATATAAAAATCACACAATGAAAGGCTTGGGTGCAGGAGTACTGCAACTTTACTTCCAAGAGCTTAGTTGAGGATGGAGTACAAGTGTTGAGTACAAGGCTTGTGATGCTGTGGACATGGGTGAATATCAACGAAAACTACTCCTGAAAGGCCGCAAAAGTCCTACTTTTATTCTGATTTTGTCCTCCAAAGTTCTAGTTTTGTCCTTTTTTTTTTTTCTTCTTTTTTTTGGATCCTAATCTACTTTTTCATCCGAGTCTGCCTGAAACCCTGTGATCTATTAAGTTGTGTTAAACAGTAGAAAGTACATTCCCAACTCTCCAAGCTGCCAAAAATGACATTTTTAAATTTTCTTTCTCACGTACACCAGGAACCACCACTACCGACAACGACGACACCACCTCCTCCAGAGCCTACAACTCCACCAGGAATATGTAAGTAGCCTTAATCTCTGCCACAGGGTACGGAAATAGAACTAATTTGAGTAGAATCATGTACGTGGGCAACGATAACCTGGGTTTGGATTTTTAAGTGTCTGGCATAACCTGTCATATTTTGGGTACAGGATTGAAGTGGTACATCGAGGGCTTAGAACCAGAAACGGATATGTCCAGTTTTGGTTCAAATGTGATATGTCTGCCGTGTAGCTTTTGACCCAACACACAGCAGAAAGCAGTTTGAAACTCCAATGACAAACTTTCAGAGAATTTTGTTTTTTTACAGAATTATTATTATTACTATTAATATTATTATTTTTTGAGTTTCCAATTTTTCAGAAAGATTCAAACTTTTTCTCAAAATGTTGATTTTGGACATTACCAGTTACGGTTTAAGCCCCCGATATATAACGTATTTTTTATAATGGGGGAGGTGCGTTTTTCTTACCAACGGTGGAAGTTACCCCGCCTAGGTCTGTAGGTCTAAAAATTGGGATAATGTCTTTGGTATCTATTGAAATTTATCCTCCGTTTAGATCTGAACCCAGGGAAACAGAAAGGGTGGTAGGGCTGGCAACCTAAAATATGACTAACCCCAACCACCTCTGTTGTAGCCCTTTATCTAGAGTGGCTTTTAGCCTTGTATTGGGCTACTTCCATAAACAAAACACAGCAGTCATATCCATTCATTCCGGAAACCCATGCGAAATTTGCAGTGCTACCGGGAAACGAGTGCACTTCGATAATGAGCCGAAAACACAAATCCTAAATTGCTAATTGACCTGTCACCATTTGTGAAATACTCGCGCCCGATAGACAACCCAATTTAATTTTGTGCTTTAAATTTTGCTTGTCTCAGACTTTGCTTGTTCCACGTTAAATCGCGACTATGATGTGATTGGACAAATCTTTGACACGCTGTGTTCACACGAATCACCAGCGATAGAACAATTCACAAAATATCATTTCTGTACCTCAGGTGATTGCTGGGGCTACGGCGATCCCCACTACTTCGATTTCAACGGCGTAGAGTTTGACGACCAGGGCCTGTGTACCTACGTACTGGCCAAAGACAAGCGCGAACCACCGCGATTCACCGTCCTCATCCACAACGTCGAGTGCGAGCTGTTCCCAGGCAACACTTGCCCCAAGGAAATCGGGGTCTTGTTCGACGGCCACAGGATCAGGATGCTAGCGGAGAGGACTGATCTCGGGGTACGTGATGATTCTGAATGGTTTCCGATCGATTTCTGGAGATGAAGCATTTCAAGTGCTGTTTTCCGGACGGCTTTAGACAACATATCCTAGGTTCATTTCATAAATTGTACAGCGAAATTCCACAGCAACACTTAGTCATATCTGTAACTAATACACTGATGGGTTATCAGCACTTATTACTAAGAATGGTACTGTTTTTGTTCTTGCCAAACGAAAAACAGGATTACCGAGTTATCATTGATGGCACCAGCCACAGCCTGCCGATCGAGACGTTCGACTCCTTCACAATCACTCAATCCGGACTGTACATGCTGTTTGATGCACCCAGCATCGGCCTGCAGGTCCGCTACCTTCCTCTGGACCTTCACTACTTCAAGGTGGAGGTCCCTCAAGTCATCTACTACAACAGCACCGAGGGGCTTTGTGGTAAGTGGCTAATAAAAGCTTATTGAAGGGATGGCTATTGATGTACATGAGGTTCAAAGGAAGTGAAAGGAGGTGCACAGGAGGTGCATTGGACTGGAGGTGCACAGGAGGTGCACTGGACTAGAGGTGCACTGCTTGGGACCAATTTAAGGCTCTGCGTATGGTAATCAAGGACTTGTGCTGACTACAGCAGAAAATTATGCATTAACGGTTAGCACATTTTGTGCCTTAGCAAGAAATATTGGCTTGTGAGCATGCGTACATCATGTAACTAGGGCTTCTGTGATTAATATAAGGTTTGTGCAGACTTTTTTGGGTTGCTCGGTTGGCACAGAATTGCAGGCCGTAAGAGAGGAATCCGCCATTGCGAATTGCATTGCACAGAAGGTGCTTGCATAGGAGAAGAATTTTACATGAGGTGTGTTGCAGAGGAGGTGCATAGCTAATGTGGTGCATTTTGAGGTGTACGTATTGCAGATGAGGTGCTTGGCACAGGAGGTACATTGCCAAGGTGGTGCATTGCACACGAGGTGCATAACCAAGGTGGTGCATTACACATGAGGTACAATAAGCCAAGGTGTTGCATTGCACATGAGGTGCATAGCCAAGGTGGTGCACTGCATAGAAGGTGCATTGCACATGAGGTGCATAGCCAAGTTGGTGCATTGCATAGGAGGTGCATTGCACATGAGGTGCATTGCACATGAGGTGCATTGCACATGAGGTGCATTGCACATGAGGTGCATTGCACATGAGGTGCATAGCCAAGTTGGTGCAATGTATAGGAGGTGCATTGCACATGAGGTGCATTGCACATGAAGTGCATTGCACATGAGGTGCATAGCTAAGGTGGTGCACTGCATGCACAGGAGGTACATTGCATAAGAGGTGCATAGCCAAGGTGGTGCATGCATAGGAGGTACATTGCATAGGAGGGTGTATTGCACATGAGGTGCATAGCTAAGGTGGTGCACTGCATGCACAGGAGGTACATTGCATAAGAGGTGCATAGCCAAGGTGGTGCATGCATAGGAGGTACAACAAAAGACCACCTGGCCTATACGTGCATTCCTGCGTGTACTCAATCCATTGTTTGCCTATTGTTTGCATTACACTTGGCTGCACAAGCTCGTCTTAGCGTACCAGCACCCCATTAATAACAGCAGTCGGCCAGAAGGGGTTAGGGAGCACTGCCTAACCCATGGTCGGGCCAGACTGTTGAAAAGGCTGGCCAATGCCCGGGCCTTCAGGCTTCTATAATCCTCTGGTTGTACACAATAAACTGCTTACTAATACTGGAGTCCAGCTGGCTCCCATTGTTCACCCAGACTTGATCTCCGGCCCAGGAATGGAATGACAACAAAAGCAATCACTACAGTAGATGCTCTATGGTAGGTGATTTGTGGCTAACAATAGCAAGACTAAAAGCCAGAAGGTCCGGGCTTGGCCAGGCTTTTCAACGGCCTGGCCCGACCATGGGTTAGGCAGTGCTCCCTTAGACATAAAACTAGCGATGGAAGGCTTTACTCACAGAATATGGGAAATGTTTGCATTCAAAGAGAGCGTTCATACCAGATCTCGGATTATCCAACTTGTTCATCAGAGGTCCATTTTCACCTGTACTTCTTCTTTCTTTCTTTTTAGGAAATTGCGGCAATCCTGAGCCCACGTGTGAGGAGACGGGTTCTTGTTGTGACTGGCTGGTTCCGCCTTCCCTTCCCGAAGAATGTGGCTGCGATGTG
Organism: Hippasteria phrygiana; assembly: GCA_037893225.1. Lineage (NCBI taxonomy): Eukaryota > Metazoa > Echinodermata > Asteroidea > Valvatida > Goniasteridae > Hippasteria > Hippasteria phrygiana. Next base: position 1,369,034 of record JAZGUH010000008.1, on the reverse strand, counting down.
GAGCCGACGGAATGCGTTCCCGGCCCGGACGTTATTGACTGGTATGTGGGACATCTCATATGAGTAAACCTAATGTCTATAGTCGCAATGAAAGTACATCAATTCGACGTTAAGGCCCTGCCACACGAGGTAATTCTTACAAACAGCTTGGAGGCCACCCACAGCACTACAGGCTATAAAGGAACACTTGGGTAGCACACAAAATAGATTCTAATAGTTTACGGACTTTCCTGAGACAGGGTTCCCAGCCACTTTGGAAATCGGGGAAAACCTGGACAGTGAGTTTCCAAATTTGTTTCAGTCACGGCTCGGGGGAATTTGGGAAAAACACCCAAAATCGGGGAAAACTTAGGGAATTTGGCAATGACCCAGAAGGCAAAGGTTTTCAACCAGTATGGCATATGTGCATTATGCGTCCAGGTTTTTCCATTTAATTGGTTACTGTGGTTTTTGTGTTTATGCAAATTTCTGTTAGGCAAAACTATAGCACCAGCACATTGAGATGAACAATATTGAACCATCCTTTTACCCGTGCCGCCGTAGGTGTGAGAAACTGTACGAGGACAAGTTCAGCGAATGCCACAGCGTGATTGACCCGGACATGTTCCACAAGAACTGCTTGTACAACAACTGCTATGCCAACTACCTGACTTGCTGGGATTTCGAGGCGTACGTCACGGAGTGTTCGGCCGTAGGGATCTGCATCGACTGGAGGGAAGACGACTTGTGCCGTAAGTTTGCTGCTTACAGATTTCTTTTTCTGGGGTGTTGCCCTAACCCATTGAATACGAACGACGGCCATAGCCTCGGTTTATAAAAAGTTACCTGGCTCGTTGTCATCTATATGCGCATTCCTGCACATATCCAATCCATTGTTTGCCTGTTGTGGGTGTGCGTTACGCTAAGCTGCACAGGGCCCGTGTTGGCATACAGCAGAGTTGTAGTCGATTCCCTGCAAGTCCTTTCACAAGTCCTTTCGCAAGCCCAGTCAGAAGTCCTTTCATAAAGCCGGTCACAAGTAACTGGATGAACAATGACAAAGGAAGGCCTTTGTCAAAGCTCATTTCAATAGCTTGTGATTGGAATTAGGACTGGAGAGCTTGTGATTGGAATTAGGACTGGAGAGCTTGTGATGGACTTGCAGGAACTCGAATACAACTCTGGCATACAGGCAACCCATTAATAACAGCCGAACCATAGCATTGCTTAACGGCTAGCAGAAATGTGCTAACCGTTGCAGGAAAATGTGCTTAACCATTAGCAAATTTCTCATCCAAGTCGTGCCGAAGCTTTCTGGTGATTTCTGTTGTTGCGCCACTATTTTATGGAAATTCTGCCTCCGAAGTAAGCGAGCTCCTTCCTTCACTTATTGCTTATGGTCTCCCCGACATGGGCAATGGTTTAGTGAGCGAAAATGTGTGTGCATGGCTTGCGAAAAAATTGGGCCTTGCCACTTCATCTTTTTTCTTTGAAACGAGGGACTAGTATTGGGTAATTTTCTTTGAAAAAAAAATCGGAAAAAACATGTGCAGCCCACCATTTAACGAGACTGAAATAAGCCTCCAGCTCTTAGAAGTTACAACAAAAATGTTGTTTACAGAACTTAGGCAATCAAGGGCCAATCAAAAGTGATGTAGTCCGCATTTGTTTTCTGGGGGCAGAAACCGGGGAAAAAAAAAGATTTTTGAAACATCCCGTTCATTTCCAAACAGAAGGAGAGCTGTGAATAGTTTTGTCTTGTGAAATGTTTACTCTCGTGCCAATAGCCTACGATTGCAAGAACGACCAGACCCACTACCGGGAGTGTGCCTGCCCGGACGACATCTACACCAGCTGCTACCCCTGGGATGAAGAGCGGGACTGGTGTGACATGGAGCCGGTGTCCGGCTGCTTCTGTAACGAGGGAACGATGGACGATGGCAACAGAACCTGCATCGCTTGTCGTAAGTTGAATTTTTCCGTCCTTCCAACAGTTCGCTTGTTATCCCTTTCCTTACCAATGTCGAGTTGACTCGACAAGGAAACCACGCACCAGAGTACCCAAACAACAAATATATTCGCCAGGTTTCAACAAACTGTATGTCTTGTGTTTTCCGCTGTCCATACATGATCTACATAACAACGGAAAGAGCTTGTTCGAATCTTTCCAGTGGTGCTATCAAATTCATGTGTCACCACCCGAGCAGCTCGACCAAAATGGCTTAGTTGTTTTATTCAATGCTTACACAACGCACTGGAGGAACTGTATATAATCACAAGCAAATATAGCCAATCACAAGATAGCAACATGGCAGTAGGAAAAGGGCTTTAGTGTGCAGCAAACCTGGAGTTTGTTATTTGTAATAGAGGCCTCCAGTGACTATTATCGGTCAGTCCAATCTTCCTATAAAAGATGTGAGAATAACACTGAGAATAAATCACCATTTTCTACCCCCAAATCCCGTCATATTTTGTCTTTATTTCTTAATGAAATCAAAGTGTTCTCGTACACTCGCATACAACTTGAGTTTTGCACATGGCACCGGACATAAGGGCTTGTCAAGCAGTGTTTTTACAACCATAACAATTTTACCCAAAACGGGGACATTTTTTCTGTTAAGTCTCAATAAATGACTAAAAAATAAAATATATGACTGAAGAAAAAAAACCAAAGGTATTGTTTGAATCCACCATCCTCTACTCCACGTCCGAACGACTTCATAAACACCAGCTTTTTCATCTGTCCAGCAGTCTACTGAAGACAAACAGAGCAGCACACTGTTTGAAACGTCGAGACCTAATCTCACCATTGGCTCTTTTCAGAGCTAACATTTCCTACAAAAATAAAACATCTCTCCGTAGTGTACCTGGAACCTGCTTTCCAGCTTAAAAAAAGAAATATACATCAAAGTCTTCATTTCTAAATGTGTGAATAGTCCTCAGGACTATCATTGGTTTTTGCAACGTGAACCCTCAAAAACCTATGAACAGAACAAATATAACAATTATTTGGGTTTTTTCTTTTGCAGCCACTATTCTTCCAACTACACCTGCGAGGACAACTGTGTATACCACTGTACCTGTTGAATCAACAACTCCAGAGTCAACTACGGGGCCACGTCCACCATCGACAACCATTGCCTCAACCTATTCCCCATCCACCACGATGGAGTCCACCCCTCCGGAGTCAACAACTGTAATACCACAATCAACTCCTCCACAAGCTACCACAAAGCCCGAACCACCAATGACCACCCCACCAGCATCAACAACTGCGGAATCCACCCCTCCAGCATCAACAACTGCGGAATCCACCCCTCCAGAATCAACAACTGCGGAATCCACCCCTCCAGCATCAACAACTGCGGAATCCACCCCTCCAGCATCAACAACTGCGGAATCCACCCCTGCAGCATCAACAACTGCGGAATCCACCCCTCCGGCATCAACAACTGCGGAATCCACCCCTCCGGCATCAACAACTGCGGAATCCACCCCTCCGGCATCAACAACTGTGGAATCCACCCCTGCGGCATCAACAACTGCGGAATCCACCCCTGCGGCATCAACAACTGCGGAATCCACCCCTGCGGCATCAACAACTGCGGAATCCACCCCGCCGGCATCCACAACAATTGAGTCTACCACTAAGGTTCATTCCACGACTCCAGAAGTTGTTAAAAGTACTACAGTTGAAGTGCCATCCACAACTGGTAAGTAGTTTTTGCCAATGTCGTTCATTTCCCATAATAATACTCATTGGTAATACCAAGTATAACGCTCATTAACCCTGACCCCCTACAGTATTTTGGCTGGACACATAATGCATGAGTTGTCCATGCGAGAAGCCTGCCCGGATCAACGGAATCCTGCAAGACTGCACACTTGTTGCACTTTGTTGCACTTTGTTGCACTTTGTTGCACTTTGTTGCATTGAGCAGGGTTAGGTTTAAGCATTCACACAAGTTGACTATAATTCTTGCACTTAAACTGTTGAAATTAATATATTTTTTATATACCTCAGTTACGTGTCCGGCATAAGGCCAGTTGTAGTCAACAAAAACCGTTAAAAACTGAAAATTTAATTTTCAAAAGCTCATTCTGTCTATTTGTATTCGTGTGTGTAATAAAATATCTTTTACAAGTTTGCTATGCAAAATCAAATAAAACCAAATGAAGTTGGGGCCCGAATTCCATTTAGGGCCAATCTGCATACCGGCTCCCGGTATCAGACCGGTTTAAACCGCGGACGGTATTATACCCCTCCCCGGACGGTACAAGTCCACTTCATTTCAAAGCCATCTTTAATAATGAAAAGACTTGCGGTTGAGCTTGGCTAGCCTGCTGCCTGATGGCCCTGCAGAGTGTTTACAATGGGGAGTTTATTGACTGATGACTGACTGAGTATACGTGTATGTGTAGTGACTACCAAAGTGTGAATACTGGGTGGTCAGATCTGTCCATTCTTTGAAACTGAGCAAACGTTTAGGGCCTTTAACCCGTGGAAGATTATTATCTGGTTAGTCACCCCATTGTCTGCATTTAAAAGGAGTTCACCAGCCCAGGAATTGGACACATTTGACTCTTAAACAGGGCCAGCCTTCCAGTAGAGGCTTGGACGGTATCCAACCCGGTTTGTGAGGATTAAAATGAACCGGTTTGCGTACCGGGAGACGGTATACATACCGGCCCTATTTGGACTTGGGGCCTTACTTTTATACTTGTTACAGAATGCGTTCCGGGCTACCAGAAAGTCTGCAAGTGGAGTTCCTACCTGGATGACGAGCGGGGCCAGCCCAACGACCAATCCTTCGAGTTTGAGTTAATCGAGGACTTCCTGAACGACGAGCGCTACCAGGGCGTCTGCTCCGTGCCAGAGGACATTGAGTGCGTTCTGGCCCGGGACCACAGCGTGCCGGCCTTTATGACCACCCAGTCAGTCCGGTGTTACCCGAATCTCGGCCTGGCCTGCTACGACAGCGACACGCAGAACTGCCTGGATTATGCTATCCGCGTCAAGTGCTGCGAGGAGGAGAACGTGGTTTGCGGGAGCACCAAGGCACCAGAACTGACGACGGTCTTGCCACCTGAGTCCACTACCGTTGAATCCACCACCATAGTGGAATCCACTACCCCTGGGGTGCCATCCACTACGGCCGCCAAGTCAACTACTCCAGCTGAAAGCACAACGGTGGAGTCTACCCCAAGCACTACAGTGGAATCCATGACAGAAGAACTGCATACCACAGGTTTGTTGATCCTTTGTAAATTGTGTTGATCCTTTGTAAATTGTGTTGATCCTTTTAATATAAATTGTGTTGATCCTTTTAATATAAATTGTGTTGATCCTTTGTAAATTTTGTTTGATCCTTTGTAAATTGTGTTGATCCTTTGTCAATTGTTTTGATCCTTTGTCAATTGTGTTGATCCTTTGTAAATGTTGTTATGTCGTATTGTTTTACCAGTGTAGAAGTGATTTATCAAGAATTTTTGATAAATTTTTGATTACTGTTATTTTGAAAAGTGGAGGGAGATTAGTCCTGGTTGTGAAGTGGTTAAAAAAAATCCTGCCCAGGAGTAGAAGGGGGAGGTACTTTATTGTGCAATTCGGTCGATTCACAACTCAGTGCGCCGCCAGCGGCAAGCCGGGAAAGGCCAATTTCCCACTTTCGGGGTCGACATCGCGTCTATCGGGTTGTATTAGATGGTGGACAGTACAGCAGTATGGAGATCGCGCGAATGCGAGTGGATGAGTTAAAGCAATTTTTGACTAATCGGGGAATACTTTGTGCGGGAAAGAACAGAGAAGAGTTGATAGATTTAGCGGAGAAGGGGTGTAAGAAGTACGGTCGATGCATTGACGATACCCACTTCTGGTTTTGCGATGTCGACTTTTTCCCATGATGCACTGCGTAATTTGGCATTTTCCCGGCTTGCCACTGGCGGCGCCCTTGTTGTGAATTGACCGAATTGCAGCATTGCGGTTTATTTTTGAGTCGCTAATTGCCAAGGCATAGCTTGATTATCCAAAGAGATATATTTTGGCTCAGAAACTCATTGAAATGTGGAACTTCATTCCACACTTTCCGAGAAGCGTTTCCGATTTATCCATACCGTCTTTGAAAGTTGCGTGTTAACTTCATCCCCTCCCTCCACCAGCATGCGTGCCTCTTCACGAGAACATATGCGAGTGGACTCCCTTCTACGACGACAGCGACAATCCCCATGGCGACTTTGAGGTCCTGGGTGACCTTAGCGATGCCCACCCAGGTGAGATATGCGAGAGCCCCTCCGACATCGAGTGCGTCCTGAGTTCGAACCACTCCGTCAGCGCCCACCAGACCGGTCAGAACTTCACCTGCCTACCATCCGTGGGCTTCCTCTGTCTGGACTTTGCCAACTTCCAGCGCCAGCCCTTCCAGTGCTACGACTACAGCGTCCGGTTCCGCTGTTGTGAGAGCGTCTACGTGCCGTGCGGCAGCACTGAGGAGACGCCCACCACGAAGGTCGTGCCTACCACAACCCCGGAGGCTCCCACGACCGAACCGACAACCGAGGAGTCAACAACTGGTAAGATGAAGGCTTTACGACCAAGAGGGAACATCAGAACCCACCCAATTTTTTTTTTTCTTTTTGAATATTTCTGAAGATCCTATAAATGTGAGTTTATTGTTACCACTTAAAAAAAAAAGCATTTTTGAACATAAATACGATTTGAAGCTTTGCATGGTGGGTACGATGTGAGAAAGACTGCGGGTAACACCATGTGAAATAAATCTCTTCTAGGAAGATGTGTAGTTCTAAAAAGAACCGGGATGAGTGTGTAACTTGACGTTTCGGACAGTGTGCTCTGTCCATCCTCAGGAGCGTGAGTGATGTGATGTGGAGTTGCTGCAGCTTTTTAATGCCATTCTGGGTGCCTTGTGTGGGGTGTGACGACTGGATGCTGTTGTGTCCGAAACGTCGAGTTACACACTCATCCCGGTTTCTTTTCAGAACCACACATCTTCCTAGAAGAGATTTATTTCACATGGTGTAACCCGCAATCTCAGTCTTTTTTGAACATGTTCAATATCTATCAATGTGTAGGCCGACAAGGCATATGAATCCTGAAAACTTGATACAAATCAATTTACTCAAATACTTTTCAAATATCTTTTTCTTAAGCACTCGAGTACTTATACTCGTACTCAAATATCAAAGAACTTGTACTCAATGCTCAAAATTAAGAATGCTCCTCAACGTGATCCTTTGCTTACTTCAAATTTCCAAAGTTTGTTCTGCAAAGATGAAATACTCAAATCAAATTGTATTCAACACTGTGGGTGCTCAATGGTACTCATACTAACAAAAAACAAAATTGAGTACATATACAACTCTGAATATCGGTCATTTGTGACCCGCTCTGCAAAAAGGGCACATAAGTCGCTGTATGCTTTTATGAGTTATGGGCCGTTCAATGTGAAGAGGGTGAAAAATTCTTCAAACAAGTGATTTTGAAGGGAGGGACTTTTGTGCATCTTTGATACCTATATTATTCTATTGCATAACCAAAATCTTTGATTTCAGTGAGTAAAGTTGGAAAAAGAATGTGTTTTTGTCGAGTGCTTCCATCTATTGCTTTGCTTTTTTTTTTTTTTTAATTGGCTTGTTTCTCCTTAAGTCATTTCAAGAAATTCCTGAAACAAACATGCAAATTTCCAAATATCTCGTGATTGCAAAATGCTGGAGACCTCATACATATACCATATGAAAGCTTATAAAATGGCCCTTCCAGCTATATATAAAACACTCTTTTTCAAATTTTGCAACATAAGTGCCCTTTTTGCAGAGCGGGTCACATTTTTGCTTGACCAAGAAAAACAATTATCGGAGTTCCTAATGCTTCCAGATGCTTTAAAATCCACCAAGGGGTTTTGGAGGATCTTGGAGAGCAGAGCGTGGCTACTACCAATTTAAATTGGGCTCGACGTCCATTGAAATTTGAAGGAGAAAGCGTGTGCCGTTTGATTACTGCACATGGGTGGGTTAGAGCAAGTGGAATAAACACCAAAGGAATATATTGTGATACAGAATGTCGGGACGTGGTGAAGAAAGCCTGCAACTGGACTGACTGGCTGGATGACGACGAGGGGAAAGTTGGACCCCTGGGAGAATTCGAGCTGATCTCCAGCTACCGAGAGGAGTATGAGATCTGCGACACGCCCTCCAAGATAGAGTGTGTGCTGACATCCCGCCCCAGCGTGCCCTCCAACGAGACAACCCAGGTAGTTTATTGGAAGAAATACAAGAAGCGCATCCCGGAGATGCTAGTTTTCCAGCCATAAGCTGGAATTCTGTCTTTTTATGCATACTGGAAAAAAATACTGGCCCAGAGGAAAAAAGATAATGGTTAGATACCTTTTCCATCTTTGATTTCCTTTTCCTTGTAGCTCCATACCTTGAGTGACTTTTTAGCTTTGTTTGGGGCGAACTTGCATAAAATAAAAAAAATAAAAAATGTATTTTTTTTAAATACCACATTTTGTGAAAGTAATTATTCTTCAGTAGCTCATGCAGGCTCTCAAGTATTTCTACTTTTCCTACTCTTTCCTGATTTTTTTTTTAGTACACTACGGCGGGAAAGGGCAAAAACTCCTGTAATTAGGAATTTGTTTGCATGACTGTGGTGTGGACCACAACCGTACACGTAATATTCAGGTGGTGACGTGCAATGTTGTCGAAGCTAGGCGACCCTTTGGCACGTTGATTTCCACACACTGCAGATTGACAGTTAATATCAATCGTCGATATCAGTTAACAAATTGATCATTTTTTTCTTTATCTTATGCAGGTGGTGACGTGTGATGTTGACGAAGGCTTGGTGTGCCTGCACTCGGAGCAGACCGATTTCCCTCCGTTCTGCTTTGACTACATGATCCGCGTGGAATGCTGCCAAGACACTGTCGTCCCGTGCAAGCCGCAGAGTACCACCGAGGTAGTGGCGACAACAAAACCGGTACCCACCACTAAAGTGGTCACCACCGAGCCCCCGGTGGATTCAACTACGCCGCGGCAGACGACTGTTGAGCCAGAGTCCACCACAGCACCCTCGACGACCATCGCCGACTATGATGAGACGACCATCGTCGACGATTGGACGACTCTACCCGCTTCGACCGTTCCAACAGAATCCACCACACAGCTGAAAAAATCAACCCCAGAAGTGGACGTAACCACTGGTAAGTGTGGGGTGGCCTCAAGGCCTCGTGGCCTGGTGTACGTACCGTACTCAAGATCTTGGTGATACTATAGATTGTGGGTTCGAGTTCAGCAGTGGGTGCTTGTGTCCTTGAGCAAGACACTTTGTCACAAGTTGCTGCTCTCTATCCAGGAGTAAAGGGGTACCTGTGAGGGCAGTGATGGTTATGTGTTGCTTAGCCTGTGCTTAACCCGCGCTTAGCCCGCGCTTTACTTGCAGCCGGGGCTGTATACTTCCCAGGGAGCGGAGAAGGTTTAAGGAATGATTAATAGGCCTGATGAGCAGGGGTAATGGCATATAGCGCCTTGAGCAATATGATCATGGTGGCTATGTGCGCTATACAAATCTGTTATTATTCATTATTATATACTTGCCATTCAACCATCCACTAATTCTGTCGGACCGTTCCAGCATTATGTTGCTGTATACTTGCGTTTCTTTGATTTTAATAAGCCAGTTTCGGTATTTCAACTGCACATGTGCACAATGAAATTTTATCCCGAATGACCCGCGTGACCTAACGCAAAAGGTGGTCGCACAACGCGCACGTGTTAAATTCAATCCGAATGGGCATTTGCGTAAAATGTCAGCAATTTTATCCGAATAACCTTTGGCCTTTGAGATACCGAATTGCCTTATTGGAAGTAGTGGTTTTTCATGTAACACTATTTTGTTTGATCTTCCACAGTCTTTAAATCCACCAATGAGGATACGACTTTTTAACTCGTCAGCAAACAGAATTTTCCTTTTTAGCTGTGAACTTGACATTTTTTCACGGACCTCCATCTAACGGTACTTCACCAGCGAATTCAATGTGGTTTCACTAGCTTAAGCATAGACTGTTGACATTACATAAACCGGGACTATAATCTACCATCTGTTTCACTCTTTCTGTGTTCAACAGCCTGCGAGCCCGTGTACGAAGAAGTCTGTGAGTGGACCTCATGGTTAGACGACGACATCGGCCATGTCGGTCCCATCGGTGAGTTCGAGCTCATCTCCACCTTCCGCGATCAGTACAACATCTGCGAGGAGCCCCGCCAGATAGAGTGCGCTCTCAAGACGGATCACGAGCTACTGGCCAGCATGACCAAGCAGACTGTCCTCTGTTCGTCCACAGAGGGCCTGATATGCCTCCACAACGACCAGCCGGTAATCCCACACTGTTTCGACTACTCAATCCGCCTTCAGTGCTGCAGCTACCAGAACGTCGGGTGCCCGACAACGCCCCAGCCCCCTGTCACCACGGTCCCCTCCACAACTGAAACTCTTCCTCCATCAAGTAAGTTAACCGCTCCATCAGTTCCCATACTGTCCCCATCCCACTAGAGCTTTCCGAGTTAATAGAAGGCCCTAACTCAGAAAGGAGCACTGCCTTTTTGAGATTTTATGTTGTTTACATTGTTTATCTTGTGTCAATAAACTTAAGATACTATCAGTTAATCCTTTGTTGACTTAAGTTCTTAGCTATATGAGTTATATTTAACACAGAAACATCTGCAAGAATTCTTAGTTATATTGTAAAAAAAATGCCTCAGTTCAGATTTTCTATCTTGTGTAACTACTTAAAAAAAACTTTGAATCATGAAAAACAGCCGCTGGAAAGCTGAGAACGATAATAAACTTGAACGAATCGGAGAGGTGATTTGTACGCTGTGAGTAGTACCAGCGAATCCCAGCCTGGAAGTGTTTACTTAAGGATTACAAGCAATTGTTTGGCTAATGGATTACAAAGATAAGAAGCTGGCAAAGGTGTTGGTGTGTCAACACCAAAAGGCAGTGGAGTTGCCTGTTTTGGCTCTAGTGGGATGTTTCCCTCATGCATTGAATTTAATTTGCAATGCCCAATTTTCCTGTTTAATTTTTAGTTTTCCTTATCAGCGCAGCTTGGTTCAGAATTCTGGGTTTTTTTCCCATTGTTTTAAAAAAGGAACACATTGCCTCGGAGGTAGGAAAATCATTCATCCTAAAATTGCCACAGTTAGAAACATCATTAAAAAGTAAAATATGTCTTAACCCCAACCCCCTAGACCCTTTTTGCTAGGAACCATCCTTAATCCTCAAATCCTCCGATTGCCCTGCCCCAAAAAATGCATTCATCCTCAATCCTCCAAAATCCTCCTGTGCTTTAAACACCATTCATCCTCAATCCTCCAAAATCCTATTTTTCTTGAAATACCATTCATCCTCAATCCTCCAAAATCCTCCTCACTTGAAATACCGTTCATCCTCAATCCTCCAAAATCCTCCTCACTTGAAACACCATTCATCCTCAATCCAAAATCCTCTTCTTCTTAAAATACCATTCATCCTCAATCCTCCAAAATCCTCCAAAACTGCAAGGAGGATTTTTGAGAATTGAGGTGGGTTAGGGTTAATGTACACGACCATCCCTTGAAAATGTGCCATTTCTCTAAAAAACCGCCGTCAAAAGTGCTTTCCAGAGTCTGACTTTTTCCGAAACAAACTGTACAGGGAGAATTTGAATAGTCATCTGAACAAGCTTTTTCTGTTGGTATAAAGATCATGTATGAATGGCGAAAAACACAAGCACTACAGTTCGTTGAAACATGGTGAATATATTTGTTGTTTGGATTCTCTGGTGTAAACACGAAATGGGTAAGAAAAGGTTAAAAAGCCCTTAAGCCCAAAAATAAACGAGTTTGCTTGATCTTTCCTGTCTCACAGCCGCACCGCCCCACCACAACGAACCCTGCCAGGCCTTCATGCCAGACCGCCCCACCACCATCATCAAGGACGGCTGCTCCACCCCCAACCCAGTCCACCTCCCCCAGTGCCAAGGTCGCTGCGAGTCCCGCACCTTCTTCAACGGCTACGAGGCCAACGGCGACGAGTCCTGGAAGGTCACTTGTCGCTGCTGCCGGCCCAGCGCGTTTGAGATAGACAACTACGAGCTGGTGTGCCCCGACGGCGAGACGGTGACGCTGCCCGTGCACATCGTGACCGAGTGTGCGTGCATAGAGTCTGAATGCCAGTAGACAGCAAGCAGTACCACTAACCATGCAGAACAACTTATGAAACCATGCAATAGGAGATGTATGCCACGAACACATGCAGGACAGCGTTATTTTTCACGGTACTCAAAACTTCCAAGTCCCTTTGCAGCAGGTGTACACACGCTTTTTACACAGTAAACTATGCAGCAGTGGTGTCGCAAGTAATAAAATATATTGCGTGTTACACAAACGCATGCCCAGGGAGTTTATCAGTATGAAACAGGTGGTATTTTAGCAGTACCACTTTATTGAGGTACCGGTATACCCCCACCAGGTGGATCTGATAATAACTCCATTCTTGATTTGTGACTATATACAGGCGGACTCGTCCCAGAATAATTCATTACAGACAGAAGAGTTTATGTTCAACTTAAACGTAGTGTGCACGATTGGTAATCCTCCAAATTTCTTCTTTTTTTTTACTGAATTATTACGAAATACCTTACTAGACTGTAAGTTAATAGTAGTCTCAATCATCCTGTGAAATGATGGCACCTGGTGTGCTGTCGTTTTCAAGAAAAGTTAAAATTTACATCTTTTTCCCAACGATTGTTCTGCGTAACAATCGTTGGAAAAAATAAGATTTTTTTTACTACTGCCCTCTATTGACCGAATGTAGTTAGTCGGCGTTGCGGCTAAAATGGGTTAACAATCCGAAAACAGGCGCAAGGTTGCAATTATAGTACAAGTGTGTGTCGCGTAGCGTACCGAAGCGACGGGTTGTAACCAGTCGGCTCGCGTAGTTATTATGTGACCAATTAAAAACGATCCCGTTTACACAAATTTGGCTTTTTTTACAAGAGGGCGCTATAACAAATCTAAATGCCGCTCGATGGTTGAAAACAAATGCCGTTTTTCACTCGTTTTTTTCGCCATCCAAGAACGCAAAACTTTCAGCAGGTCAGTGAAACGATATTTCCTATAAAATACTAACCCCGAAATCCGCCCATTTCTGAAAATTGTAGCAATGACCAATCATGTACACTACATTTAATGTTTGACCTTATTTTTATTCGACTGTAAAAAAAAGTTGGGATTTGTATTTCAAAAGCCTGATGCAAAGCACTGAATGCGGTACCTCAGTTAAAAACAGCGGTACCATTGACAATACCGCCTGTTTAAAAATGATGTCATCCCTTAGGCATTATACTTACAAAGAAGGTAATAGGAAATTCTACATTTTTCAAGACACGGATGCAAATTAAGACAAAAACAATCAAGATTGAATGAATATATTTGACCAAGTCAGATTAACCCCTTCTGTTCGGCTGTTATGGGGTGCTGGTCTGCCAATACGGGAATGTGCAGCCAAGTGTAATGCAAACAATAGGCCAACAATGGATTGAGTATGCACAGGAATGCGTGTATAGAAGACAACCGGCCAGCTGTATTCAAGAGGCTAGAGGTTGGAATAACGACACTAACACGTTCTGGCATGATATGATCTTAGACAATCTCTTTACTCGGAAGTTATTTGTAAGCCCCCAAACTCGGACAACATTTATCTAAGGTTAAAACCAAAATTATTGACCCAGAATCGATATAACCTGGAAATCACAAACTGTTTTCGTATATCACGTTTTGGTAACTCCTCAGATATCTTTATAATGGATGTGACATGTCTAGTTTATCCACACCTTAAGAAAGCACTGTATAACTTGTGGTTTCCATAGTTTTTAAGTTTTACGATTTATATTTTAAGATTGCAGTGTCATTGTAATTGACGTTTTGTAGATTGGCAATATAATTGTTAAAAATCAAAGGGGCATGATTTATGACATAAGTCAATGAAGATTTTTTTTTTTTCTCTTGTTGGTGGCTCAAAGTTTGATTTTTTTTAATTGATTTTTAATGTCCAAAAAGGTTTATCCAAGAATTTTCTTTAGATTTGTAGCGTGGTTTTATTCTGAAAAATGTTACCTGCTTTTTAAAAATGTGTTTTGATGTAGTAAAATAGTCATTTAGTAGTGTAACTTTTTCAAAGTTTTTAAAAACCGTCCACGGTTTGCATTTTCTATTATTTTTGAAAAACAGATTTCAGATGTGCATTTTGCCGCCAAAAGTTATTTGATGCTAATGCATTTTTCCAAATGTTAAATATCACTTTGTCTTTGTTATGTTACCTTAGTTCTTTCAGTAAAGTACAAGGTTCCTGCAGTAACTAGCACAGGTCTCAATGCTAAGCCCTAGTCATTTTTTGCTAGTAACTTTCCCGAATCTAACATTAAAGTTTGTACTTTAATACAAGAATCAATGGGCATGAAACCTCGAATCTAAGTGCTGAATCCATCAAATTCAAGCAAAACCAGTGGGTTTTGGAGGGTTTTGTTTATACCCCCTTCGCCCCCCCCCCCCCCCCCCCCCCCCCCCGATATCTGAAAGGAATTCCTGAACTGAACACACTGACCAATACAAAAGAGGGGGGTTCCCTCTGTCCCATATCTTCAAATGGTTTTGTAGAAAAAATTGTGAGCAATTTTATTTTTGAAAATAGAAGAATTCTAATGAAAAACAAGTCCGTTTTGAAAACAGGCATTTCTTTAACCCCTTGACCCCGGGTTTTAGATGAAAGGCGCCGGGGCACCAGGTCGGGTTGTGCAGCCAAGCATAACGTACACAATACCCCAATAATGGTTTGAAAGTGCAGAAATTGACACAAATAGAAGTCAACCGGCCTGGTGACAATTTTCAATCTGCACGTATTTGTGTCAACCGTACGCAATGGGTTAAAAGCACATGCATTTCATAATTTGTATATAGAAGTCGCCCAATGCACGGCTAAAAGCCACTCTAGGTAAAGGGCTACAACAGAGGTGGTGGGGTTGGCCACATTTTAGGTTGCCAGCCCTACCACCCTAATTACGGTTTTCCTGGGTCTAGATCTAAATAGTGGATACATCTTCAATATATACCAAAGAAAATATCCCAATTTTCAGACCTATAGGAGCCGTATGGTTATAACATTAGTTTTATACAAAAATGCCAGAAACATTCTATGCAATAGTATGATTTGTCATTAAATGAAAAGGTATGCACTTTATAATATTCCCAACTAGTCTCTTATGGTCTACTGATAGGACCCGTTTGGAACTGCCAAGCACTAAATTGTTTTTCCTATTTTTTAAATTTTTTTTACCCTGCTCCTACTTTTCCAACTTTTTTTGGTCCCACAACTCCGGAAAAATGAAATCTCATAGAATATTTTACACACTGTCATATGAAAATCACACAATAAAGAGCCTGGGTGCAGGAATACTACAACTTTACTTCCAAGAGCTAAGTTGAGGATGGAGCACAAGTGTGAGTACAGAACGTGCCGAATGAGCCCTGTATGATGCTGTTGACATGAGCATCAACGAAAACTACTCCTGAAAGCCTGCAAAAGTCCTCATTTTATCCCGATTTTGTCCTCCAAAGTCCTACTTTTTATCCTGCTATTCTCTTACTTTTTCACCTGGGTCTGCCTTGAAAGCCTGTGTGACTGGTTCTCGGCCACTAGATTTTTGCTGAACAAAATAGTGCGCAGAAAGTTGAAAGTTACCGAAGTTAGCAAGTAGGCTAATTAGCTTTTAGAGGTATGGCGGACACAATAGGAGGGCGCTATTTGATTTGGGTATACCTTTTGTATGGCACAAGGTATACCCAAATCAAAATGTGGAAAATGTCCCCCTTCCCCCGCCCCCGTTTCGCCGCCACAAAAAAGTATTTACTGCATTTTAATCCCGGCGAAAACAATTTCTTATTTTTTTAGTGTCTGCAATTCAATTTTATTGGCTTATGACTTCTGACTAGTGCCCACCCGAACAGAGATATACTGCCAATTTGGGAGACCACTATATCGGGCAAGATAGCTCATTTGGTAGAGGGCCGTTACGGGATTCCGGAAGACGCAGATAGGTTCGATCGAATCCCGCTCCTGCCAGTCTTCGTTCAGTTTGAAAATTCTTTTAAAAACTGGTTGCAACCAGTGTTTTTTTTGCTGTTATCCCTCCAATGGCCGGGGTGGCAGGATATATCCCCCGCCCACATCTAAAACACAATTTGTGTGGCTTGAAATCGTTCCGTAGAAATGGAGTAGAACGACCGCTACTAGCCAAAGAAATGGGGGGGGGGGGGGGTAGTGAATCGACACAGTGGTGTATGTGAGACACTGGCATTTTGTGGGGGACATTCTCCATCGGAGAATATAATATCCGTTGGACAAGGGGACAGAATAATCTAGAGGGAGACGTACACGTCACTTTATCCTACGAAAAAAAAGTGTTCGGGGACGCAATACGTACCCCCTGGCTCAAACCGGGCAAACCTGTCTGGCGGAAACAAAATATCCAAGGGGGGAGGGGTTAGAATCTTCGTCTACACCGGCTTTGAAATAATAAGGCCCAGCCGGACAAAGCTAATGTCAGATACATGTAAGGACGTTTAATACGCTTTATTTGTTATATTTCAATACTTTTATTAGCCTATATATTATAAGATAAATAGAAAATAGAAAATGTTTATGGGGACTAGTTTTTATTAAAGCTCGCGTAAACTGTCAAACGATTTTTTCCGAGTGAGCATGCAGCAGACGATTTTCTTTCACATATATGTCGCCCTCTTGTGTCAATGTTTCTTAAGCCAGCGCTGGTGCCCGTAAACCCCACGCAATGACCACACGTCCAATTGTAAAGTGCCGGGTACCAGATCGCCCGTGCGTTTGATACAAAATGAATTATTCATTAGACTAGAAAATCTCAACATGGCGAATGAAGGAAAAGCAAAAGTGACGACATTTGGAGCCTAGGTTTAGACTTTTCCGTTGTTTTCTGGTGGACGTAACCATCTCCAAAATACAACCATGTAAGTAGTCTTCTAGTATATGCGGAGCATGAGGTGTTTGAGAGGGTTATGTCCGCAGGTGCATCAAATTCTTATTTGTGTATTGACAGTATGTTTGTGTGGTTCCGGCCGGGTCGTGAGATGTCTGATCCGGTGTCATGCCAAAAAGTGTCCGTTGCCAAATACTGTCCGCTCATTAGCATACTGCTCTCTGATTGGTCAAATGCTGGCCGCTGAGCACGCGCAAAAGACGCGGACACTATTTGGCATGTATTACATGCCAAATAGTGTCCGCTGCTAAAAAGTGTCCGCTTATGCATGCGTTGCAACGTTGCATTATTTATGCACAGCACAATATGAACACCCACACACACACAAAGCACGCTACCAAATACTTTCCGTTCCTTGCCAAATACTGTCCGCTAATTTGCTCAGTGCCAAATACTGTCGTCCGTTTCTTGCCAAATACTGTCCTTTCCTTGTCAAATACTTTTTACTAGTCATAGTCATACGTATACGTATTCATGTACCAGCGACTATTTTGAATCGTTGGATGAGTTTTTATCCACTTTTTTTTTCTTGACAGTCAACAAAAAAGAGGTAAAATAAACCCCAAAAGATGATATTAAAAGATGCGAATGAGAACTTATCGTCACGCAGTGTTGATAGCTTGACGGCAAGGGCGCGATGGATGCACGCTACGTACGCCCGGACACTATTTAGCAAGCTTCCGGTATCGCGATGACCTAATACCCACTTGACCAATCAGAGAGCAGTATGCTAATGAGCGGACAGTATTTGGTACCGGACACTTTTTGGCATGACACCGGGCATGCAGAGGGCCAGGGTCGATTTCTGCATTTGCCATTGAGTGATGAGTGCGACCAGTGACGGGTACGTGGTGGGTGTTTGCCTGTTTACAGTCCTACATGTCCTAGGCTATGCATATACATTTTACTTTTATGCCTACGCGATATATCCATTTGATAAATTGTAAAAATTGCTTTTTGATAACAACTGAAATTGGCACAAAGCTAAAGGAAAGCATTTTCAATTTTGTATTATAGGCAACCTAAACAAAATAACTTGTTTCTCATCAGCGGCCGGGTGGATTTTTCGTGCCGGGTGGATATTTGTTTATATTTTATAGTTATAAAAGTTAAAATATAGATGTACCGGACGCCCAGAAATTCCGAGCAATTTTTTTTATATACGCTATAACATGTATAAAACACGCTGTTGTAAACAATACCAGTTAAAACTCACGTTGGAGAGGTTTTTATTATAAACACCGGCAACCTGACCCAACAGCGGGCTGTGTGAATAGTAACGTCAGTGGTCATGTGCCAGAAGCCGGGGAAAATCAATAAATCTAATCTTGTATGTTTCCCAATGGCCAATCGCTTCTTTGTTTGTGCAGCTGAATCTGAATTATTCATTTACGAATGTCCAATCAGCTACCTGGAATGTTTTACCGTTGACCTTTGTGAACCAACGCGCGTTCATCGCGCGATGATGCCATGTTTTTCACGCGCGCATGTAGCATGAATTATTCAACGTGACGTTCAATTTGAACCAATCAGATCGCACGCGCTTGTAACTAGCTTAACATTAACATTTAACGAAAAACCCGGAAGTAAACAGTTTCATCAAGGCTGTGCTCCTGGCGGAGCACGGATAGTACAGGGCAGTGCGTATACACAAGCACTGCAGGCACCGTGCGTGCCACGGATCGGCGTTCGCCATACGTAGTTTTTTACGTACGTACGTACGTATTTGGAGCAAGCTCGCTGCACTATAAAATATAAAATATAAATTGCCCTGACGGACCTTTTCGCCACAAGGGTTCTGATGAGAAACAACTAATTTGTTTATGTTGCCTTAACTCCTTGCGTACGGATAACGCCGTATGGCGTAAAAAAAAAAAAAAAGTGCCACCAGGCCGGATGATGCCATTGGCCACCGTTTGTGCAGTTTCAATCCATTGTTGGATTATTGTTTATGTCATGCTTGACTGCACAAAGACATTGTACGGTTCGATTTGGCTGCCAGAACTGCTGCAACACCCCGACATCTCCCGTAAAATACTGTGCCCAAGGGGTTAAACCATAGACCTTATCGCAAATAGGGCCTACCGCCCTTGACTGATTGAGACGTCACAATGTGGTCAAAAGGCATTGTGGCAAGGAAACGGGAGCGATGTTTGTGACCTGTACCTTCCCACAATGCATTTTAACCATTGTGACATCTCAACCAGGCGGTATTTGCGATAAGGTCTATGGATGTCGATGAAGTGTGTGTAATCAAATTATGTCGGAAAAACCGAATGCAACTTTCGGCCCCACCGAAAAATCATCTGGAACATTTTTTCCAGCAATCTTGTCTGATTGGTTAAAGGTACAATATAGCTTTGGTAATGATAAAAAACTAAAATGATTTAAAAAAAAATTAAAATGTTTAAATATGTAAGTGTAAGCTTAATGTTTATAAAGATAATGCCAGTACAAATCTTGGTAAAATTTTACTTTAACCCTAACTCCTTACATCATTTTCCCCCCCATGTAACCTGAATCCTCCAACATCCTCTTATGGGGACCATAGCATGAATCCTCCAAAATCCTCCTGGTTTTTGTTGCATACCCCTAGTAACCTCAATCCTCCAAAATCCTCATGTATCACATTGAGCCTGATAACCTGAATCCTCCATATTCCTGCAGGGGCAAAAACCCCTAGTAACCTCAATCCTGCAAAATCCTCCGATGCATCAACTTCCAAGTGCCCTCAATCCTCCAAATTCCTCCATTTTGCAAAGAGGATTTTGGAGGATTTGGGAAGGTTAGGGTTAATACCCCCCCCCCCCCCCCCCCCCACCAAAATCAATCAGGAACAGCAAAATCTTAGAAAATAACCATCTCTCCTTGAGAGCAAAATCTGTAAAAAAATGAGGCAGAAATCAACGGAAAGATTTTACTTTAATACCCCCCACCAAAATCATAGTCTATGGAATAGCCGCTCGTGCAACGCGACGAGCGTCTATAATATGTGTGCAGATCCGGCGATTAATTATGCAAGACAACCGCCTCTTGACCTCTAGATTTTGACCAATCAGCCTGTTCGTTTTTTTGGACCTTCGGTAAGCTGCTGATCAGACAGGCGCGCGTTGCTACCACTGATCTCTAGTGTAGAGATCAGTGGTTGCTACCCGGACAAGTGACGTGACGCGCCCTAGATATGCATGTCTTTGAGCAATGTAAACATTTCTGCACGCGCACGGAATCATGTTGCAGTTTGTACTGTGCGTACCGCGCCCGCGTGCGCGTGCTGGGGAAGCACGCGCACGCGACACGGCGGCATTTGAATTATTTCGTTGCTACGGCATTGCTGCATACGCGCCGTGATGAATACAGAGAAATGGAGTCAGCTGACACCTACCAACCAATCAGTACCTTCGTCGACATTTCTGATCGAAATGACGTCACAAGTTGCAAAGTCCACTCCGATTGGCTGGCACGCGGGGTCGCATAATTTAGCATGTCCGCATATATCAGACGTTGATATGCAATGCATGCAACGTCTGATACTCAGTCTAGTGTAGACGGGGAAATCAGATAAAAAAAAGTGTGCTGGATCAAAATGTACAATGCATTATCACAATCAAGTTTTACCCTAACTTCCTCTAAAGTTAAAAAATACTATTAGTAGTAATAGTATGCAGTACTCTTACTACATATACACTGGCAAATTAGAAATTATGTAGTACTTTGTAGTATTGTTTACTTGACCCCAAATGAATGCCTGGGACGTTAGGGTTACATACATGTATTGTCTATGTAGTATGAGCTTTAGATTTGCCATACTACATGTGTACACAAACCATGGCCATAGTAAGCCACATCCTTCAAACAATTTCCACTTCTGTGTGGACAAGCGTTGCAAATAGTCAGCCAAATGATATCTGATATCTGCACCCTCTGCTCACAGACTAAACAGTACTATACATCAACTTCATGGCTTACAGGCGCTAGGCATTAGCCCTTCCAATGATTAAGTTACTTGTATGACACTATGAGAATCTTTACACTTTAAAAAGAACTAAGACACTGACATCCGTTGTTAAAGGAAATATGAAAAGTCCAATAATGATATGTTTTGACAACCAACACCTACTGCAGTAAACATGCCAGATTCAGTTACCAAAGATCCATTGCTTGACTGTACATGTAGATGAACAGTGGATCGGATACAGGCTACTAGACCTCAGCCGAAACCAACTTGACTTTGATCCCCCCTCCACAAACGAGACATTGACCTCAGTTGCAGGCCTGAAAGATTATATATCTTGGTGTAGGCTGGGTCAAAGAGGGCATTTTATAGTACACAACAGTCAAGTATCTTGTTTGTATGTACATACCCGCATGCAAAAATTAGCTGGAAGTTGAACCAACAACGATCAAAGATCAAAACAACGACGCAGTCTGACAATCTTTGTAA
This sequence comes from Hippasteria phrygiana, assembly GCA_037893225.1. NCBI lineage: Eukaryota > Metazoa > Echinodermata > Asteroidea > Valvatida > Goniasteridae > Hippasteria > Hippasteria phrygiana. The sequence continues at coordinate 1,347,485 of JAZGUH010000008.1, read as the reverse complement.
AACCAAATTGTTGCCAATGATGTCAACTCACGATTCACACTTGGCTGCCTGGGATGTTAATTAGAACTTCTCTGCTTAGTGTGAAGCACCAGTTTTCTGATATGGGTACAATAGACACGAGTGGAATAAGGAAACTTTGCATGTTTTCAGTGCTGCATGTTTCTATGTGTAGGGTATGACACTATGAAAATCTTTGCCGTGAAAATGCCCTGAAAATCCGTCTTTTGCCGTGAAATAAAAATTCACGGCAATTTCACAGCGTTTATTTCCAGCAAATATTGGCAATTATGTTCACGGCGAATTCACGGCAAATTCACGGCGAACCCGGCAGGCTGCATTCCTTTGTTATGCATAACGGTAAACCATTCTTCAACTGACAAAAGAACAGATTAGATTTACTGCGGGTGCAAACATAACGGCCCGGCATAACAGGGAACTCTCCTAATTGTATGTGTTTGTAGTTGCGAGTACAGTGGTCCGATCCGCATTTATAAGACGATCGACTCATGGCTCATGCGAATATTGTTATGCACGAACATCAATCTCGCAGGTATAAAACGGACAGGTGGTCGCGGTTTGTTGGGAGCGGGTTGTGATACATGCAGTGTGTACTTTTCCTCGCGGATCCGTAGGGTCCCGATGTGTTGTTAAAACTGTTGTTGTTGTTGTTGTACTTGCTGGTGGTTTTTTTATTTTTTTTATTTGCGTTTCTGCAACGATTTTAATAAAACAGGGGGCCTTAGGCCTATCGCGCGTAGAATAGATTTAGCCTACTCCTCGTAAATCGATGGAGGAAGGAATGATCTACATTAATGCCACAAAAAACTACTAATTTGAAGGCCAACGGCCGGCTTCACGGAGCAGTCCATTTTTGTTCTTTCTTAAAATATTAGCGTTTCTTTCATTGCAGTTGTAAAATGTAATTTATTTCTCACCATTTCCTGATTTGTATACAAAAACCAATGACTTCTTAGGCCGTGTCCGAAATGGGCGTCTTGCTACTAGCTACGCGTAGTTGTAATGGACGAACACCTCGAGCACGTTGAAAATTACATGCATGCAGTCGTGAATGATCGGACTGACCAATCATGAACTCCGTAACGCGCAACGATCGGCTCCACCTCTGTGCTGAGGGCTTTGATTGGTCGAAACTATTTTCCCTAGTCATGCTAAACCAATCACATCACTCAGCGTTGAGTTTGGCTGGATTGTCTGGGTGGTGTCTCTGCTCGCTCCCGGCGCGGCCTAGCCGCGAATTATTTTTGTCCCCAAACGTTATGGATGCATAGGACCTAGGGCTGGGTATATAATGCCATAAATTATCATTGTCTACCGAGCATTCCGATGGTTCAGTGGATACGGTGTTCGACTGTGGGTTGGGTATGGTAGGAGATTGAGCTTTGGAGGGTTTTTTTTAAAGGGAAATAAAGTCCGAAATTTCATTACGTTTTTTTCTTTTCTTTTTTCTAATTCGTGGCTCCGGAGGATTTTTTAAAAGGGAAGTAAAGTCCGAAATCTCATAGGACATATGCGTCATAGCATTAACCACATTCGGATGTCGCTTGGGAGAAAACAAATTCGCCTCCCGGCGGCCCGAGTTGCCTTTTTCTGATTCTACAGGCACTTTTAATTTTCCAAATGAGCTGGCTAGGCTCCAGGCTAGTTCTGTTTTGATGCAAAATGCACAATTCAGAGCTGCCAACCAGTACGGATTTTCTGTATTTCGTACTGAAATTCATGAGAAATAAGGAATACGGAAGTAAGGATTTGGGTTTTAAAACACGGATTTTGTGAAATCCGACTATAATAATCAGGCATGTGAATTTTTCGCTGTTTTCCGTGCTTTTCGTTTATGTTTTTGTTATAAGACTAGCTCCGCGTTTGTTTTGTCCGCACATGTAGACCCACATTTTGTTACGAATTCATTGGCTCGCGCTACCCAGACGAGTGGCGCGCCCCGGACATGCTGGCATTCGGGACGCATCACGCGTCCAGGTAGCTACGCGCGCCTTGACTAAGGTTAAAAACAGGCCCCGTTTTTCTCTCGTTCTTTTTGCCATCCAACAACGCAAAACACAACAAATTAAATTATCTGGAAACCATAGCGGTACCGGTACATTTATGATTGAAATTGAAACATAAAATCAAGAATAAACCAACGTATGCTTTCAATGGAAAAAGTCTTTTGGGAAAATTACCGCACATCATTATAAACCTTACAACGATAAGGGCGTCCCTGTTTTAAATTCTATGGTTCTCATTTCCGACCCACCCTATTTTTGGCTCCCGACCGATTTTAAATTTGTTTTGTATCCCGCCGACCCTGTCTGGAATTTCCTACGAATAAAAAAAATAGAAAAAATGATTATCTTAAGAATTTCCCGCGTCGAATTCCGGAGAAAAAAAAGTCCATAGTAATTTTACGTAGGCCTACCTAGTAATTTTGGCTGTGCGAAGCGCCCAGTTTTGTCTTTTCTCAAGATGAATTTCTCTGCGCATTAGCTGCATGTGCGTGCATTGTACACTGGGAATAAGACGATGGCATTCAGTGCGGCTGCTTGCTCTTGACCAAGGCTAGCAACAAAGCATCGCGCACGCGCAGATGCGCTTTAGGGGGTACCCTTATTGAACAATTGCTGTAACCCCCTCAGGTCTTAGTAGCCTTTTTTAAAGGCGGAGTTCGGAATACGTTAGCTGCGTGTACGTACATTGTACATTGGGAATAATACGGTAGCATTCAGTGCGGTTGTTTGCACTTGACCAAGACTACACCAACGATGGAATCCCGTATGCATGCACACGCACGTGCGTGGTGCGGACTCTACTCCGGAGATATGAGGGATAAGTTATGTCGGGGTTTAGAAAACGATCAAAGAAACGACACATTTAATGTATTATTTATTCCTCCATGGTACATCATACGTTATGTATTATCCTGTCGTCAACTTTATTTGAAATAGCTGGAACTTTGGAAGGTAATCTAGACTAACCCACACTTAAATGCACCATGCTTAGGCCTATAGTTAGAGAAATCTGAAACGCTGCAAAAAGCAACATATCGCGATATTCTTCGGTATATATCGAATTCCCCAATACAATATTTATTACATGTTTGTTATTATTTGTACGAGGGGGCCCTTGACTAGTTACGAGGGCATCGATGGTAATTAAACTGGACGTCGAACGCTTGGGCGCCATACCTAGCCTGCCGTCATGTTTAACTGTCAATAAACCACGCAACTTCTGCCAGCTTCGACAGTTACATTACAATTTATTGATGGTTGATAATCACACGATACAAAAGAGTGAACAATAGAGCAAGTTAATGAGCTGGGCAGAAACTGCCCGCAAAAAATTCACGGCGTTTTCACGGCGATAAAATCCCGGGAGTATTTCACGGCGTTTTCATGGTGTTCTCTCGCCGTGAAATTGCCGTGAAATTTTATTTCACGGCAAAACGGATTTTCACGGCAAAGATTTTCATAGTGTGATTTGAAAGTGACGAAGCTTACCATGTACAGAGACAAAAGCCACAAATTTGTAAAAATGCTCAGGGTTTGGTAAGTAGTGTCTATACAGTGTATGTATTGCATATCTTTTATTGGAATTAAGTGAAGATTTACATAGTAGGCCTACTGTAATCTTGGTGATTGTGTACTTTCGCATGTTCTTCAAATAGCCATGAGACTACACGTACATGTACATGTAGCTCAGGTGCCCTTTTTCTTACATGTACTATGGTATACTCTGTTGATGTCTAAAATACATTCACCATACATTGACAAAGTTGCGGAGAGGTTTGTCCAAACTTACCTTTTCAAAGTGAACAAAGAGAAAACTGGCAGGAGCGGGATTTGAACCTGCGACCTCCGGAACACCGTACCGGCGCTCTACCGACTGAGCTATCTTGCCCTGTGTTGGCGGTCTCCCAAATTGTCAGTGTTTTCTGAAAATTGGCATCGTTCGACCTTCAACTTAGCACCTTGCCATCTTTTTTCCTATAATTTATTTCACAGTGTTATCTGAAGAACTATTGTCCAAGGATAACGATAATGTTTTTGTCCCAAGTTTACATGATCAACTGCACTCATGCCTGGTACATTGTACAGTACTGCATTCTTTGAGAGGCAGGGATAGACCAGAATTAACAGAGGCAATTCTCTTTGCCAGCATGAACACCCAGACCACGGATTTTCTTAAAGCCTAGTACCTATATATTAATCCGAGGACAGCCATTTTCTTGGGTGGCACCAGGCTCGTGCTAGATGCGCTCCGGTAGTATGCATGTGCTCCGGTAGTATGCACGCGCTGCGGTAGTATGCACGCGCTCCGGTAGTATGCACGCGCTCCGGTAGTATGCACGCACTGCGAGCTTTTTGGACCAATAGGGTCACCAATATGTACACGCACCTTGTCTTTAAGAATGCCTGCGTCGTGTGGTTCGGTACTTATGCCAGCCAAAAATAGCTTCTAATTTTGTTCACTGGATTACATGTAGTCTATAAAGTTTCTATTTGTGGACTCAAAACCACTTTGCTCACGTGTACAAGTATGTATTCACCCATACGGGGTACCTCTATCGTAGGCTTTACTTTCCTTCTTTTATTCTCCTCTGTCCCCAATGAAATCTCAAAACCCATAGCGTTAACTTTGTGGGGTACCTCGATTTCTAAAGACTCCCCCATGGGTTGCCATTGTCCCCCTTTCTTCCCGGTACCCCGTATAAGGACACTAATGTAAGAACACAGCATCTCACTGTGTTTCTATCCTACCTTTTTGAAGACTAGGCAGCGAGAGTGTGAACCACTAGAAAATGTAGCCATAAACCTAATGTCCTATTCCATTGTTTGCCTATTGTTTTGCGTTACTCTTGGCTGCACAAGACTGTATTGGCATACCAGCAGCCATTAATAACAGGCAGACAGAATGGTCAAGTTAAAATGGGTGCATTCCTTATATTAACCCTAACTCCCTACATCATTTTCCCCCCATGTAACCTGAATCCTCCAACATCCTCCGATTTCAAAGTGTTAAAACTCCATATTAACCTGAATCCTCCAAAATCCTCTTATGGGGACCATAGCACGAATCCTCCAAAATCCTCCAGGTTTTTTTTGCATACCCCTAGTAACCTGAATCCGCCTCCAAAATCCTCATGTATCACATTGAGCCTGATAACCTGGATCCTCCATATTCCTGCAGGGGCAAAAACCCCTAGTAACCTCAATCCTGCAAAATCCTCCGATGCATCAACTTCCAAGTGCCCTCAATCCTCCAAATTCCTCCATTTTGCAAAGAGGATTTTGGAGGATTTGGGAAGGTTAGGGTTAATGTTCATACACTATACAATTGTTTTCCGAGGGTGCCATTTGCCCCCTCGGGTGTACAAAACCCATGGACTACATCACAGCAGACAATTGTTTTGTTATACAATGTACCATAGTATTAAATGTACATGCCTGTACAAATCCCCGAGTAGTCGGAACGTGAAAGAGCAGACGAAACGTAAACAGTAATGCGGCAACGGAAGGTCTTCCAAACTTATCACAAGTTCACAACTTTTATTTTAGCAGTTCCCTATACGCGCATTACATGGAAATATACAGTGGTTCGCGTAGTACCAGCGAAAACGAAACCTCCTAGGATTTACTTCTATTAAACTTGTTGTTCAGAGCAGCCCCGGGGACGATCAAGGTAATGTACCCTGGGTACATCAGTTTTGGAGTAACACATGAATTTTTGTAATACACCATGTGACCGGTTATTGACCAATCGGATTTCCCAATTTAATACCAATGGTATAACAAGTACATTTGTATCACTGATAAGATCGGGTTTCCCGAGACTTGCATGCACCTAAAAATGGATTTGTTGTCATTGGTCAAGTCATGGGATTATTTTGACGTCAGCGACTGCAAACATAAATTTATTTTAGGGGTTGATAAGGTGTTTACATCTGGTACAATCAGTGTGTGTCTACTTGCATTTTTGATCTCCTGAATATGCATTCATTAGCCACGGTATGACTGTATGTGTACAAATGTACATTACCCAGAATCGCATTGCCATATTAATTGTCGGGCTGCAAGAATATCGTACTTGACTTGCTTGAGTTCCGTTACTTAGAGGAAGTTGGTTACAAGTTTATTGGTAATTATGTTTTTATTGTTGTTTACTTGTACTAGTTATACGTGTGACATGTGTTCACTCCTTGTATGCAGCCATTTTGGAGTCAAATTACATGACTGCATACATGTACATGTATTATATGTACAATGTTTTATATGACGCCTGGTGCATGTGCGCGCAGCGTTAAAATAGAAATTATGGCAAATGACTTGATGTATCGACTCCTGTCCTTGGTTCCCTCTAAATGTCACCTTTGTAACCATAATTATGGAAAGGCCCATATATAATATACAAAAAAATGATTTGATTTGGTCATAACCTAGAGTTCTTTACATGTAAAATGTGCATGTACTCAAAGTCAACTACTGGTAATAAATTTACTGCAGGTAAATAAAAACCGGTAATTGAATTGCAGCATATCTTTAGGGCAGTGCAGCCTTATATTATCGGTGCACTGTGTATAATTGTCCCCTGATTTGATTAAACGGACCCGGAGCTGCTCGGGGCACACAGGCAGCGGTCAAAGCGCGTTTCATTGACGTCACACTTGGGATGAAAACACACTTAAAGGGAATGGAAAACTGAAATCCGGCTTTGGCATTTAAAAAAACACCTCATTTATTTTCTTCTCCGATATTCAAGATGTGACAGAGAAACTCCTCCGGGTGTGTGGCAATTTACTGTACACTTTGTCTGCATAAGAGAAATGGTTGATGCACAACAAGAAATGGTCTTCATATATTACATTTATGAGCATAAAGTCTTGCAGAACTGTAAACAAATAACTCATCAAGATATTGAGTGAGGCATCTAATTGTCATGAAATCTTTGCTATTCTTGGAAGGACAAATTCTGCAAAATCCTCCGATGCTTCAACTTCCAAAGACCCTCAATCCTCCAAATTCCTCCTTTTGGCAGAGAGGATTTTAGAGGATTTGATTGGGAAGGTTAGGGTTAATGGTACAACTGTTATGTACTTGATGTTTATTCCACTGCCTTAATTTAAAGACATAAATGATGCAGGTTACAATATTGTTGGCTCAGAAAGGTGAGATAAGGTCTTTGAACAGTGCTCTATTCCTCTCCTGAAGGCGAACAGAGCTATGTATTTTTCCATGGTGTACTGGCAACCAAGCTTCCAGCTTACAACTTTATCATGCAAAGCTTTAAAGGTAGTGTACATGATTGGTCATTGTTGCAATTTTCAGAAATGGGTGGATTTGGGGGTTAGTATTTTATAGGAAATATTGTTCCACTGACCTGTTCAAAGTTTTGCGTTGTTGGATGGCCAAAAATACGAGAGAAAAACGGCGCTCGTTTTCAACTGTCGGGCGGATGATAGCCTTTAGTCAAGGTGCGCGTGGCTACCTGGATGCGTGACGCGCCCCGAATGCCAGCATGTCCGGGGCGCGCCACTCGTCTGGGTAGCCATGCGCGCCTTGACTAAAGGCTACAAGCTGGAAATCGTTGGAAAAAACGATATAAATTTCCACTTTTCTTGACGACAGCACACCTGGTGCTATCATTTCACAGGATGATTGAGACTACTATTAACTTACATTCATAAATGCCTCAGTGAGTTTCACTATCCCTATTGGTCGAGAGCCTGTCACGTGGGTGTGTTTAAACGGTTGTTTAAACACGGCGCGTCATAACCAGCTGTTCTCAGCCGATACGCAACAGGGAGAGCGTAGTAGGTGCGCGCACAAGATGTACTGAATTTCATAATGTAAGATAACGCTAATCCACGCGTATAAAACGCTGCATCCCGTGCGTGTGCGTACGTGCACGCGACAGACAGGCTTGGAGCGCCTTCACGCGCATGTGTTTTGTACTGAGCAAATGGGAGAAAAAGTGGGGTGAAAAAGCTTCGCATTTTGTCCTTTTAACGGGAGGTTTTTGCATTTTTCGTAAGAAGGCATTTATGAATGGGGATAAAAATGTGATGACCCGGTCTTTACCAGTCAATAATAACCTCGAAGGGTCGTGACCACTGTTAATGGACCTCGCCTTCGGCTCGGTCCATTAACAGCGGTCACGCCCCTCCTCGGTTATTATTGACGTGGTAAAGACCGGGTCATCACACTTTTATCCCCTTAATATAGTAAGGTATTTTGTAATAATTCAGTAAAAAAAAATGGAGGATTACCAATCGTGCACACTACCTTTAAGCAGTACCTACAATATTGTTGTGTACATGTTGCTAAAACGTCTCTAAACATTCTTGGCTTTTGGGTTTTTCTTATATCCCCTTGCAGGATGGAAGGTGAGTTTTTTGAGATTCCACCGCCGGTAAGTTTCCCCCTGCGGGATAACTACCCATACTTTGGGGACGGGACAGGCCGCTCTGAGCCCATAACAATCCGTAACATCAAGATCCGTTCTGATAGTGATATTCAGGGTGAGTGTACTAACACATTAACAGGGTGTTTATCTCATGCCGTAAACCCCATATAACCATTTAACAACTAATTGATGTTTCTCATTGTGGGGCTATGGTTTGATGTGCTATGGTTATGAAGCAATGATGAATACATACAGAATAAAGATTTGGATGAATTTTTTTTTTGTTTTTTGTAATGACCGGAAACTTGGGACGGAAAAAAATCATGGGGCGTGCCCCGCCCACCACAAAATACGTCAGTGACGTCCTAAGCAGTGACAACATTGCTTGCCACATCGCTGTACAAGCCTACCTTGAGTTTTGTGCGCGGCTCGCAAATTTTTTTTTCCGTAGGTGAAGCAATTTTCATGAATAACTCGGTGGTTGCATTGATCACTGCACAGCTAGCACTTAGGTTCTCGGTCTCTTTTTCCCCTTAAATTAAAAATATCCCAATGATATCACAGTAGAGAAAAATGGGTACAGGTGGATTCGAACGATTGACCTTTTGATCCATAGCCCATCCCACTATCCACTAGACTAGTCTGTAGCAGCTCGACAATAGCCGTTCTTTAAAATGATTTAATGTAAATAGTTGACTAAATAATAACAATGCTGTTACGTTCTGTTCTATTATAATGAATTTATATACATCACTTTCTCATCAAAACTACTGAATTATTCATGATTATTGCTTCACCCACCTATGGAGAAAAAAAATGCGTGCGCGGCTCCGGACTAGGGTAGTTCAGGTGTATGGAAAGGGATGTTTTTTTATCGCTGATGTCACAGTGAGAAATGGACAGGAGCACGTCCCGTAACTTTCTGTCTTACAATGTACACGTATGTGAGTCTCAATAACTATACAACACAGAAATAACAACAATCTTTATTTCATGTGTATTTATCATGGTTTCAGATCTGTTAATACCATTTTTCACATTTTGATTTCTGCAAATCTTCAAGCAGTTACTTCCTGTAACAAACCCAGCAAATTCACCATGTCAAAGCCCCAGACCAGTCTCGATTAATACCAAATTTACAAAATTGTGTGCGGAAAATGGAACACATTCCAGGAGTATTTTCTAATTTGTTGGTGTACCTACAGGACAAAAAAAAACAAAAAAAAAAAACAGGTGTACAGATGAGAAATTGGTCATTTTATATATTTGGGGTCTAAAAGTGTGACATTTTTGGTGTTCCTGTTACACCTCACCTGTGTAATTTCCCATCAAGTATCATTAAAATTCACACTATTTTTACTTCGTCAAACAATCCACAAGGGAAACTGACTAGGTAAATTTGAATACATTTTCAAAGTGAACAAATAAACTGACAGGAGCGGGATTCGAACCTGCGACCTCCGGGTTACCGTACTGGCGCTCTACCAGCGCTCTACCAACGCTCTACCAACTGAGCTATCTTGCCCTATGTTGGCGGTCTCCCAAATTGTCAGTATCTTTGTTCGGGTGGGCGCTAGTCAGAAGTCATAAACCCAGAATTCCGTATAGCCAGGGATCACACCCAATTTTACGATACAACCTGGGAAGCGACATTGTAGGGATCACTCAATGTAGGGATCACTCAATGTAGGGATACGACCAGAGGTCGCAGGTTCGAATCCCGCTCCTGTCAGTTTCTTTGTTCACTTTGAAAAACTATTTTTACTTGTTTGGCAGGTACTTTGCTTTAATCACTCTTGGAGATAGAAGGCATTAACCCTAACAGTACTCAACCCATCAAAACCCAACAGCATGTTTGGTTGGAATCTGTTAGGATGGGTACTGGACCCCCAAACTGAGAGTCCTTTACACTGAGTCCAACAATTTGTGTGTACAGTTTACCATATGGTGTTGGAATTTGCAAGGATGGGTATGGTTCCTAGTAAATTATACTAGGGGGTTAATTAGGGTTAAAGAATAATGTCCTGAATTGCAAAAACTTGTGTGCATGTCAGATGTAACAATGGACACTAAAATTGGACCCCAAATTTATGGAATGATCCAAATGTTGAATGGCGTAACTTTTGAAGCAACCATTCAGCACGTGTACACCTCTTAGCTAATTAATTTTGAAATGAAATGTTCACAGTATTGTCACATTATTGTGTGGGAGGGGAGGGGGGCGGAGAAAGGAAGGGGGAGGAATTTGCAAGTAAAGTTGTCTCTTTTTGAAAGGCTTACCAGAAGTTTGTGTTCATGTGTCGATGTTTGCTTCTGTTAACTCCTTGCGTCCGGATGACGTTTTTTAAATTTTTTTTATGCAGTTTGAGTGACTATGACATTGATGTTTCCTGTCGGGATGACATTGTATGCAATCCATGTTTTTAGGCATGTAACAAAGGATTAACCCGGTTTGGCTTGAACTAACCCAGTTAATACATGCTTGTATGGTTAGTTTCTTTTTGTGGGGGTTGTAGTGATAGATTAACCAGTTCGCGTCGGGATTATTTCTGCCGAAAATTTCTATTTTCAAAAAAGGCAAAATATAGCAGCCAACTTCTGATATACAGCCAAACGGCACAAATACTGATTTGCAAGAGTCATTTCAACAGTATTTGTACAATATTTCTTGCCGAAACCTCATACAATACTCCGGGTGCGCCCACTGGAGCGTAAATTGTAGAACAACAGGCCGTGCACAGCAGCCAAGTTCAAGTTCAACACACGGTCCGCCTCCACAGACTTCTCGGACTGTGTGTGTGTGTGTACAAAACAAATGAGGGATTAGCGTGTTGAGACGTCACCCGGTGGTGAGTCGAGGCCGTGCCCGGGTATTAAAAACAGCCAGATCGAGTTAACACGTCCTCCGACGCGAACTGGTTTAACAAAGCTGGCGTTTGATTTTATTGTTTTATGCTTAGAATAACCAAGCATGCTAGTTTTCCCATCATTCATCTATTTTTTGCTACTAATGATAGCTTTTAATCCTGCATGCATGAGTGTGGAAGATGTCTGTTTTCTCTCGTAGACTCGATCTGCAACTTTTTTTTCTAACAAATCGTCAGAGTTGCTTCAGTGATACAGCCATGTACACCAGCTTTGAAGAAACAACTAAAAACAGTTTCCAAACGTCAAAATTATTTCTTTTTATTTAGATAGCAAAACATTTTTTGATGTACATGTATGTAAATTAGTGATAAATTGTAACCCTCCTTTCCTAATACATTGTACATAACGTTATGGCAAGTACATGTACTGTACTGGATTCTTCTTGCCCAAAAAGGGATTCTAAAGGAATCCGGTGTATGTTGAGGTGTATGGGTGAGTGAGTTTGTTTTCGCATTCAATAGGGGACCTTGAACAATAGAGGATAATAGGGTCCCCGATTGAGAAAGGTCCCCGTTTGAGAAAGGTCCCCGATTGAGAAAGATCCCCGATTGAGAAAGGTCCCCGTTTGAAAATCGGGTACAAAACCAATGGGAGGCCTTCCGAAAAAGTTAAAAGTACAAACAAAAGAGGGACAATAGGAGGTCCCCAATTGCACCCGTTTACACACTTGGGTGAGTTTGATGAGGTAACCTGGGGCATTGTTTTTAATGATTTTGTAAACAGATAGGGCAAGTTTGTACAATTTTCTATGTGATATTTAAGAAGCCAGGAAAGATCTTCTAATACAGGAGATATTATGAGAATGTTTACTGTTCATCAGCATTATAACACTAACCCTAACCCTCCAGGGCATGTTTGCTAGAACCCTGCCAGACCCATCAGATTGCATACTTTGTCACGCTGACTTGTGTGCAGAGTCCAGCAAAGTGGAGCTGTCAGCCCAGATGCACTGCGCTGCATCTGGCAGGGTTGGGATTAATTAAAGTATTTGCTATAAAATACTAACAAATCCATCCATTTCTGAAAATTAAAGCAAAAGCAAATGTTGTGTACTAGTTACCTTTAACCCTAACAGTCCTGAATCCTCCAATTTCAATACGATTTTTCACACCACATAGGGAGTTATAGGGTTCTTAAAGGTTAATTTATGGATGCCAAATCCATTATTTTGTTTTTTTGCTCCGAGGACGGTGCAGTTGCTCTCTCTCCATACAGGGAGAAAATGTCAACTTGCCAAATACTCTCCATGATTTGAAACAAGGCTGGCATTTTTAGAGAGGGTCTGTTGATTCATTTGTGCCGAGCGTAACACCCTTCACTCCGACTTCAATTCAGCCGGCCACGATTTACGCAAGCATCTGTCCTGGGTGCAGTTCCTTTGGTTGGTTGATATTCAAACGATGGGAGTATGCCGAGAAACAGACATTCCTACATGTACACGTAGTATGTATTGAATTGTGACAAGTATTCATCCATATACATGCATGCACGATCAGGCAAGACCCTGGTGAATAATTAATAGATATGGCACGAGGCATACATGTACTGATTTCAAACCTTGAGGATATATTCGTGATTAATTGGTAGCGCGGCTGATTGACTTCTTAAGTAACGACGCCAGTATTATTTATTCATTGCAGATATTTAGTAAATAGCTCTGGTAAAACTCTTGCCAACTAATTAGCAAGCTGCTTATGACTGAGTACATGTAGGTGGCAACTTGGCAAGCAGTAGAAAAGCCACACGATGTTGTACATGTAAACCTCAACAATTTGTGTAAATCACGGACCTGGTTTAACAGCCATTGACCACTTTGGCGTGAAGGAAATTTGTTTACACCAAAAGGACCCATTCTAGACCAGACATTTGGGGCGCTAACCAAAAATTTGAGCGATGACCATTTTTTTAGAACACTTGCTGTATTTCTGAGATTTTTGTCTTTCACAAAGAGCTTGCTTAAGTTCGAAATGTGAGGGCAGCTACATGTAACTTTGTTGATTTGTATATTTCAGGTCAATCCAGTCAGTTAGCAGTTTAATTAATTATCATTTTGTTTTTGGAAATATTAGATTTTTTTGCCGAAGTCCCCCATACATGTGTAGTTAACAACAAAAAATAATAATAAAAAAATAATCAACATTTGTTTGGGCTGAACAAACTTTTTGGGTTAGACAAACAATGGGCTCCGTGCGCCGTCAAATAAGGGCGCTGTCCACATAGCAACCACACTTCCATGGGCAGTACGTTGCTGGTATTATGCACCGCGCTCCTCGTTCATTTGATACTCGTATACCAGTGGGATTGCTTTGTCTGTTTGCCGACTCTCGATAATTGCGTTTTCAATAAGAATATCATAGCGGGAACCAGACACTTAAATTGAAGTCGGGGTAAGATGGCGTCGATATTGACCCCCCAACTCGCCTTTTCCTTTCGCTGAGGGGGTAGTTGTGCACGGAGCCCATACGGTACAACAGCTTGCCATGCCCAACATTTGAATAACTGTGTACAAGTACATCAGCTAACTTCTGATATACAGCCAAACTGCACAAATACTGATTTGCAAGAGTCATTTCAACAGTATTTGTACAATATTTCTTGCCGAAACCTCATACAATACTGCGGGTGCGCTCGCCCACTGGAGCGTAAATTGTAGAACAACAGGCTGTGCACAGCAGCCAAGTTAAAGTTCAACACACGGTCCGCCTCCACATGTCTGTGTTCACTGCACATTATTAATTTTATAAGCTTTGTTCTTGTTCTCTCATGTATGACAGACACACATAATAAATATCAATATGTAGATTGAACACGGTTCAGGAAAATGTCTAAGTTACATGTAGATTACAGATGCCATTTTGCCGTAATTCTCATCAGTACAATTTGCAATGTGTTTGCCCGAGTGAGGTACATCGGTTGCAACGCTAAGAAGTCACGTGAGGTAATGGCCGCACATGTTAGAAAGTCACGTTCTGATCATCAGTTCTTCCGGTCATTATGGGGAGAAAACTTAAATTGATTGAAGAGACACATGTATGCATCCTACATGTTGAAGAGTTAGATTAATGGCACGTGAGTACATGTACATGTACATGTACATGAATTGAGTGGTTAAAGGTATCCAGTAGTATCCAACATAATTTGCTTTTGCTATAATTTTCAGAAATATAGTCTGGTTCCCTGACCCTACTTCAGACAAAATGAAGCAATTTATAGAGGTCGGGGAATTATCAATTAGGGGAACTAGACTAGCTGGCTTGCACCCGTTATCACGGATGTGTAATCAAATGCCAAACAAAATGTGGACTAACTAAAGTTGGTTAATTGGGGGCAGTATTTGAAGAAAAAGTTTATTCCAACGATGGTCAACCAACCATCAATTCCACTTTGCTTGAAAATTTTGAATTGCAGCCTGCAAATTTGCAATCGCATTCCTGCACACAAATATTGCCACAACTGGCCTGCAATATTTTCTCAAACGTTCCGGCCCGGGTTTCTGCAAAAATATATTTCAATCCCGCTGACGTACAGATGCTAAGCAGTATCAGAAAACAACAATACCCTGCTCCTTTGGGATTGAGCCCTTAACGACAGTTGCCATGGCGATATGGATTATCTCCCCTGCAATATCTTGCGGTTCCTGCTCCCTGGCCTCCCCAACTATAAAGGCTCTTTGACTTTTCTTTCATTTCTGAAGATATGAATAATTTTGCCATTTTTAGTTCAAGCACGCGCTTGGGAATTCGTGCACTCATATGTGCATGCATGCGTGGTAGTGATTTGCTAAAATAGGTGGGCCCTGTTATCAGAACATTTTTTCAATTTTCTCTTGGTTGCCACACTGCTGCATGTACGTGTATTATATTACATGCTGTGAATTGCATGATTTTTATTCAATTGACCCTAACAACCCATTACGTAATTAAGTGCTGATTTTTTGCCAGAAATCTTCCTGAATCCACCAAAATCCATCATTGTGCAATAACCCAACAGTGCATTGTTAGAAAAGCGTGGGACATCCCATGCAAATTAGTATTGGTTGAGTGCATCCGTCTTGAATTCATTAGAATCCAGTAGATTTTGATAGATTTGGGAGTATTATTTACGTCTAGGCCAACCCTAACCCCTTTGGGGTTTTCTCGAGGCACCTTTCTGAATCCAGCAGAAACCAATAACATCAAAGCAAGAAGCCTCCTGAATCTGATAACATCCAACACCCATAACAATAGATTTTTTTTTTCTCTCAACACCTGAACACAGTTAACAAAATCCATTAAACCTAACTCCTCCCTATACATCATTTTCCCTACATGTAACCTGAATCCTCCAATATCCTCCGATTTTCCAAAATCATCCAATGTTTGTTACTGGGGGACCACTGCCTGAATCCTGCAAAATCCTCCAGTAAGGTTTTGGATCAACACTCTAGCATTAGATTGGGCCTCATGATCTGGATCCTCCGTTTCCCTCCAAAGGCAAAATCCTTTCGTGCCCTCAATCCTGCAAGATCCGCCGATGCTTGAACTTCCAAAGACCCTCAATCCTTCAAATTCCTCCATTTGGCAGAGAGGATTTTGGAGGATTTGGAAAGGTTAATGTACATCTTCCACCCAATTGAAGATTTAATTCTGGACAACAATAGTTACAGGTATCAAATTATTATCCACGGTCATCAGGGCAGTACAATGTTCATGTGTGGATAGTTCAGTGCATTTTTCTACATCTCTCATCAGAATGCCCTTGTGGATTGTTTGACGAAGAATGCCAACATCTCAGAAATGGCAGTTACTCACGGGGAATTAAATTTAATCTATTTGTGTTTACACACAAGCGATACTATAAAAACACCTTCAACTGTCAACACGGCCGACAAAATCGGACTCGCGAGACCGTGCAAATTTGATTAAAATCCCTCTCGCAAGCAATCTGGCCATTTCTTCTCGTCAAACGTCATTCCTGCTCTCATTTTTGTTGCCCGGTATGACGTCTTTCCTGAGATCGGAGCAGTAACGTCAAGGGCCTGCCGCTCATCAGTGAGTGGTGACCCTATCTTGCATCATATAGTCCCTGTTTGCACTCTCTCGTGGAATGCGGTTGCTGCGTGCATTTGCATACACGGACTGCATGGGATGATAGGTACAGTACATGTACACGTATGTAGAATGTAGATACAGCTGGACTGGACTGAATAAATTTACAGTCTCTTCAGCACTACGAGTGGATCATGATGTTACTAATGGAGAAATTTGTGCAGAGAGGCAATTTGCCAATTGACATTTTCAAAGTGAACAAAGAAACTGGCAGGAGCGGGATTCGAACCTGCGACCTCCGGGTTACCGTACCGTAGTTTTAATTACAATACATGTAGCACATATCATACAAATTTCCTGACAGCTTCAGGAAAATGTTAAATAAAATTACTGCATTAAGCCGATTGTATATAATTGGCGATGGCCGTAGCCGCGGTTTGAAAAGGACCACCTGGCCGGTTATCTACAGGCACATTCTTGTGGATACTCAATTAATCCATTGTTTGTCTATTAATTGTTTGCACAATACGTTTTGTTTGCACAATGATGTTTTGTTCTAGCCGTTTCATTCTGTAGGATTCCGCAGGCTTCATCACACTTTGTTGTCATTTGATTGTTTGATTCGGGAGGGGGCCTCGAAAATATTTTTTTTAAAGGGAGTTAGCTACACATGTACACGTTTACATGTAGCTAGGCTGGAGCTATACATTTGTATGTGTACTGTACTACATCATCGATACAAGTATTATGCAAACGGTTGTGTAAAACCTCCAAAGATAAAGGTTACACATACATGTACAATTGTACACAAGTCGGTGTTTTTGCATCCCTGTGGCTGGAGACATGGCATTGTTCTCCCCTTTGTCCCTGTACTTAAGCAAACCCCCATAGACTTTGTACACAAAATTCCTTGTGGAGACAACCTAACCCATAGAATTGCCTAGTGGAGACCTATTCAGTCCCTTTGTGTCAATTGTTTTCATGTCTCCACAGGGTACGGTATATCTCTCCACTGTAATACTACATGTACATGTACACTGTACTTTGTACATGTACCATATCTGTGAGCTTGATTGTCAGTAGCATAGACAGAGTCCGTATACATTTTGCATGTTTACATTACATGCCTCAACCCTATATTGTGCTGCTGTATCTCGACCATTGGGGATAGATTTCCAATTGATTGAACCAGACTTCTTGATGCGAGCCCATCTCCACATTGCAAAGGGCACTCCGCATTCACTATGTGTGTGTGCATGCTGTACATGTACATGTACATGTAAATGGGTTATTCCATAAATTAGGGTGCCAACTTGTGACATTTTGACCCAAAATGGAAAAATTGATTGACAGGGGATTTATTAATAATTTTTAGTATAACTTAAAGATATTGACATTCCTCATTAATTGTAGCCAAAATCAGACATTTACTCCAGAAATGCCAAAATATCATGTCAAAACCCATTCACGGGTTCATGTGTAAAGGGGACACCAAATTAGTTTTCTGCCATTTTTGTGATAATTCATGCTCAATGTGTTTATTTTAAAATGTATTTTTTGTCTTACCCAGGATAAAACATCAAGGTTTATTGTGAAAATAACTTGATTAAGACTCAAAATAACAATTCGGTGCATGATTGCGTATTGGGGACACCATTTGGTGTCTCATTTACACGTGAAACCTAGTAAATGGCCCAAAATAAAATGACACCAAAAAAGTGGGTCTTGTTTACACGTGAAACATTTGGGCTAACACACTGTCGATCTCGGTCAACTAGTTTTTAAATCATTTAAATATGATGCCATTCTTAAGCAGTATTAATTTAAAACCCTCCTACTATTTAAAAGGTCAAAATCAGTCAAAATTTCCTTCCACCTCCCCTGCTATACTTTTACACAGACATGATCAGATTACATGTGGTTTTGTACTATGGCAGGAGGGTCAAAAACAATCACCTTGACTGATTTTGACCCATACAACAACATGGCTCAGAATGTATGTTTGCATAGGAGGGTTTAATTTTAGCATGCTTTAACATAATGAAGGGCAATTTTTCATACACATATGTGCACATGGTAGTATCTGAGAACCAAACAATGCATTTCAACAGCATTTTTTAAAATGTCGCAGCTTTGGTGTCCCTTTTACACGTGAAACCGTGAACTATTTAGGACACCATACTGTCAGGAAATTCGTCAGATGTTTCATCCTTTTATTTGCTACCAGATATTTAGGTACAAGTACAGGGTTCGCCCTTAACACTGGTCCGCTGGCCAAATGCCAGTTAAAACTAGTTGAAACCCTCTCAAAAAGGTCCGGCGGGCCAGTTAAAATCCTCCATGGTACAGTGCATGCATATAGGCTATAGCCAAACAAATGCATGCAGAAAATTATGGCAGCTAAGGCTGTTCCATTTATTTTAAGTAGTATTTTGATGGAGCTTTTCTACCTCATAATTAAAAAGTACTTGAAAAAAAAGTGGACCAGTGAAAATGCTGGCGGACTAGTTAAAAGTCCAACTAACAAGTCCGGCCGGCCAGTGAAGAAAAAAAGTTAAGGGGAAACCCTGAAGTACTATAATTTGAGCAACTAAAATCATTTGTATATATATTTCACTGTTGGTAATACAAGGGAAACAAATATCACAATGTAAAGAGGGACACCAAAAGTAATTGGCCCCCACATTTATGGAATCACCCAAATGTATACAAATTAGTGCATGTACAATAAATAATTATGTTCATTGTTACTCCATTTACTTCATATCTCCCATCCGCCCTTTGACCCCTCCCACTGCCTCAAAAAATATATTCATTATAATGCGTACTGTTCATGTATGGTTAGAGGGGTGTTGATTTAATTTATGCATCTTACATGCACTTGAACCAGGAAACTACATTTTGTATATAATTTATCTGTAATTTTTTTTTATTTATATATTTTTGACCCCATGGAGTCTGGCGTGCTGTTGACCCACAGTTCTTTGTAGTTAGGGTGGTTGAGCGTGAAACTCTGCTTTCTGCCTGTTCCCACCAATATACTCTAGCTGTACCTAGATGCAGAACGAAAAGCTATGCCAGTAGCTTTTTCCCTCGTTCTGTATCTCTGTGGAATTCTCGGCCTGGTGCATGTTTCCCTTCATCTTACGATCTTTCCTGCTTCAAGAGGAATATTAATCATTCCGACAATGTACCTCTTGTATCATTGATTTTTGTTTTCATTTTGTAGAACCGTAACTCTAGGGTTTCCCCTTAACTTTTTGTTTCACTGGCTGGCCGGACTTGTTAGTTGGACTTTTAACTAGTCCGCCAGCATTTTCACTGGTCCACTTTTTTTTCAAGTACTTTTTTAATTATGAGGTGGTAGAAAAAGCTCCATAAAAAATTATACTTGAAATAAATGGAACAGCCTCATCAGCTGGCATAATTTTCTGCGCGCGTTCATTTGGCTATGCATGCACTATACCATGGAGGATTTTAACTGGCCCGCCGGACTTTTTAGAGAGGGTTTTAACTAGTCCGCCACCGTTTTAACTGGCATTTGGCCAGCGGACCAGTGTTAAGGGCGAACCCTGAACTCGAGTGGATCTTTTATAACCTTGTTTGGGGCAAAATTGTATAACATGTAATTGATTTTCCAGTCAAAGTGTTGTTTGTACTGGTAATGCAAAATGCCATATTGCCGCTTTCTGCTCATTTTGTACTTCCTGGTCATATTTTTCCTACTGTCCTTGACTGTTGAAAATGTAGTCGCAGACGGTGTACCTAATGGAAATGTTACCCCTTGAAGTTGGCTATTTATTGGAAAAAACAGCTAGTTTTGAAAATTATATTTTATAATACGTCACCCACAGCGGAAACAGCCAAATACACGCATTAATATAAAAATTTATACAATTTATACACCTCAATAAATCCCCGCCATCCGATTGGTGGATCGTCGATCACGTGCATTGAATTATTCGTCCCATCGCATGACGCGAACCCGCACCGCCAAAAACAGTTCTATCACATGGTTCTATCAAACGGTAACGCGTTTGATAGAACTTCCCCACCGCTACAACACGGCTGTCATTGGACTGGTTCCTGGTCCCTGCATTGTCCTTCGGACATCAAATATATATTATATACATATGGGGATCGGGAACCAGTCTAGGATGTCTTTCACACAAAATGGCGGACGGTGTTTCTGAACCGCGGTTTGTTTTCCTAACAGACAACGAAATATTGGAACTCGTAGGTGATGCTGACGCTGCTAACACAAAGAGACAAATGAAATATGCAGTCAAACGATTAGAGGAATTTGCAAGACACACAGGAACAACAATTAATGCTTCAACTGATTCGGAATTGGACCACTTTTTGTCGCGGTTTTATGCGGGACTAAGAAGGTAAACGGCACGTTGTACACAAAGAAATCCATGCATGCAATCTGTCGGATTTATTTAGGCGTTGTATAAAACAAATAATGAATGTTTCACATTCATGCAATGGTAAGAATATTTTCATTTGGTGACAGATAGAATATGTCCCATTCCACTCGGCTTCGCCTCGTGGAATGGAACATTCAATCTGTCACCTCATGAAATTATTCTTACCATCGCACTCATAAACATTCATTATTTGTATTTATAACATCATACACGTATAACAATGACATTGTTTATGTACATTTCATCGTGTCTATGAAATGTTTCTACAGTCAATTCAAATTCTAACTTATTCATTATGTAAATGTGAAATTACCGTATCAGCATTTTGTAAAATTGCCTGATGGTATGAAAATGCCCTGTTGTCTCCTTGGGAGGACGAGACACATAAAATTCAATCAGTCGTAAAACTGCGTTATTTATTGATGCACCACCGTCATTCATTTCAGTGCCCGTATCTGTAGTGGGGATGCCGAGTTGGCCAGCATGGTTTCTGCGCCTTTAATTTACACTCAAGTCATATTCAAATTATTGTAATCATCTTGCAAAAATGAAATTTTCGTATCGGCATTTATTTAGAAAATTGCCTGGTGGTACGTGTACACCGCATGAAGATGCGGCGCTTTCCCCTTCTAAAGAAGGGGGCCTAAAAGTCGTTCTAAATAAATGTTGATCAGTCGTAAAATTGCATTGTATTTATTTGAAGCATTGACTGGCATTTGTTTCATTGCAACTTGCCCCTGTCTGAAGTAAGTATGGTGAATTGGAAACGATTGGCTTAATATGTACAAGTATTGGTATGACGGATCTTCCTGCGTGATTAGAAAGATACATACATACATACATACAGAGGAAATGGTCTCATAGAGGAAATGACTGATAATTGTAACAATGCTATTCTTTTAGTCAGCCTCTACTCTAAAAGTACCATCACTGCATGCATTATTGTACGTGCACTGTATATATCTCCGAGGACAAGAGGAGAAAGGAAACACAAAGAAACCTTTCAGTCCTCGAAACGTAGAGTCTTTTGTTGAAATCGGTCCTCGAACGTAAGGATACGTGCTTAGTCTATGGGGGTTGGTTATTAAGGAACAATAGGAAACACAAAGCATTGTCCTCGGACGTATTGGGGAAGTACGACTGTGTGTCCCATCTAACTTTTGAACATGTTTATTGCAAGTTTTACTAACTTGTTTTTCATTTGTGTGCATATTACACACAGTACATTGCAATTGAAAGTTAACCTCTGAACGGTAAATTTCTTTTACCCCTTTACGGGAGACGTCGGGGTGCCGCGGCGGCTCTGACAGCCAAGCAAACCGCTACAATGTGTTTGTGCAGTCAAGCATGACATACACAATAATCCAACAATGGATTGAAACTGCACAAACAGCGGCCAATGGCGTCATCCGGCCTGGTGGCACTGTTGTTTTTTTTTTGCGCCATATGGCGTCATCCGTACGCAAGGGGTTAACACTTTTTCTCTTCCAAGGGAATTCATTTTCATTTCACAAAAAATGGGAAAACATTTTTAACACCTTTTTCACACAAGTGGGGAAACATTTTCACGCCTTTTCACACAAGTGGGGAAATAATTTCCCACTTGAATTCACAGGGGGAAAAGTTGTGTGTAAAATGTAAAATGTCAATGTGAATGGGAACTCATTTCACAAAATTTCCCATTCACATTCACAGTGTTAACTTTCAGTTGCAATATGTACATTGTACAGGGTTAGCCAAAAAAACAAAACGTGAACTCGAATGTTCTGTAATTTTTTTACGTACATGTGCGACATGATGTGGAATTTCTTTTCGGCATTGTACGACATGCATGCTCATTGAGCCGTTAGGTACCGCATAGCGTTACGCATTCCTTTCAGGCTATATAAAGCGTGCATTTCACAATGCTTGTTCCTTCTCGGTTGAGCATTCAATACCTTGCTTTACTAGAGACACGCGTATTCGTACACACATAGGCCTTACACGTACTTTTCTTATCACGATGATGAGCGACGGGGATCTCAGCCAGTCATCACACCGCGACATTTTTACCGCTATTCGAGATCTTCAGCAGAAGCTTGCATCAGCGTGCACGAAGCAAGAGCTATCGGACAGTCCCGCTGCTTTGAGGAGTGAGGGCAACAAGGACAGTACGACCACTCCGTTAAGGTTGCTACTCTGAAGATCGTTTTGCATCGCCTTCCAATCGAACACTTTTCCATTTTAATACCAGGTTTTGGTGCCAGGGTACTTCGGCTGTTGATGCCTTTTGTCCAGACTGGTCGGGTGAGAACAATTATTTTTGTCCACCGGTATCCCTTATTGTACAAGTTGTTCGACGATTGAAGTCGACCAAATCTATTGGAACTTTGGTAGTTCCGAAGTGGCCGGCCGCATATTTTTGGCCCGTTTTATGCCCAGATGGTTTTCATTTTGACCGTCACATTTGTGACTGGAGGCTTTTACGCACCTCTTTTACACCCCCCTCTTTGGGCGGAGTTTCAGTATTCTCTACGAATCCAGCATTTTTGATGCTAGCTTTGAGATACGATTTATCTTTACCTCCCAGAGTGTCTAATAGAGGTTTCTGCTGCAGCGATTTGGGCTACTGCAATTTATGCATTTAAACCAACGTTTTTCCAATCGAAATTTCGGCCCAGCGATTTTTTCTTGTCGCCACGATGCTTTACGCCTCTTATTGTTCACTAGCTTCGGAGAACACTGAAGTCATTAACCGCACATTCCAAAATATCCTTCCTTTGGCGTTTCTCCTGTAGTTGGTGCTCACAACCGAATCCAACTTGTTCAACCAAGTTTTGGTTTCCTATTTTGCATTATTTGAAGTTTATTTGTGTCTTGTTCCTTTTAATGAGGAAGATAGAGAAAAGAAATGTATTTTCTTACGAAGTAAGAAAGTGGAATTTCTTTTCGGCATTGTACGACATGCATGCTCATTGAGCCGTTAGGTACCGCATAGCGTTACGCATTCCTTTCAGGCTATATAAAGCGTGCATTTCACAATGCTTGTTCCTTCTCGGTTGAGCATTCAATACCTTGCTTTAAACCCACCCTTTACCGACCTCTTCACCGTACGGTAGCATGGAACAGGGGAGTGCGCCCCCGCTTGGCATCCTGGGACGCAACCACGTTTCCCCTACAAGTTAGGGTTTTTTCGTGGCCTCCGAGTTCCCTTTAACCACGCGTTATTGGACCGCGGTGCCAGGCGCCATGATACTAATGATACTTATGCATAGCATTTATTCAGGAGATCCCGACTATCCATTTGACCAATGCTTTTGCTTTAAATTTGGAGAGTGTGCAGCCAGGCAATTGTATGCCACGTGACGTTTTGTCTCACGTATTTTGTGTCCATTTAGTACATTTTGCGTTGTAAATATGTAAAAGATAGAATTGGAAAAGAATGTAAGAATAAAGCGAGTTGGTGCTCACAACTGAATCCAACTTGTTCAACCAAGTTTTGGTTTCCTATTTTGCATTATTTGAAGTTTATTTGTGTCTTGTTCCTTTTAATGAGGAAGATAGAGAAAAGAAATGTATTTTCTTACGAAGTAAGAAAGTATAAGTTCTTTTTAAGTGCATAAGCATGAAACCGTAACTCGATGAGCTTTCTTTCAGTTCATAAACCACCAAATAAAAAAATGATTTTTATTTATTTTTTCATCCATTTATGTACATGGGGAAATTTTGTCAGCTCTTTTTGGCTCACCGTGTACGTACACAATGTACATGTACACTACATTGTATGCCTTTGAATTTACCTTATTTTTAGTGTGTTTTTTTTTCCCAGTGCTAACTTTGCTCACTAAAATGTGTAGAATTACATACAATGTTATTATTTTATTTATCCTTTTTAAAGTTTTAGTTGGTCGTTTTGTTAATGTTTGTATCTGTTTTTGTATTGACTAATTAAATGCACTTAATTTGCACGTTTAATTTTGTGTTCTCCAGACTAGATTTGCAAATCGCATGACTCAAGGCAAGCTTACTGTGGGGCTTTGAAAACCTTTGCTTAATCTTCAGCTTCGGCTACGATTTCTGAATAAAGCAAACCAAAAAAAAGAAATATTCTCATTTTTGCTTTCATAATCAACCGAATGAATGTTCCTGAAGCAGAACATGCACCAAAATTGAGCTACAGTTCCTGAAGCTGGGGGTCTAATATTTCTCCTAAGACTAAGCCGAAGCCGAAGACAAGGTTTCGAAAACTCCCCCTTGTGTGTTCGCATGCTAATCCCCAGCTCTGAAATGGTCTGGTGCCTCTCCCATGAACAGTGTGATTAACAGTGTATTGGTGCTAGGTACCTTATCTCTAATATGGAACTGTGCAAAAGCTTGCCCCTGTGAATTGTGCAATACACATAAAAGAAAAATGTGTTTGTTTTAACAACAGCATTTTGTCTTCAGTCCTGAGATTTCAAAGTTCAAAGTTCAAAAATTGGCAAGGTCACCGTGCATTCCAGTCCTACTCCAAAGGGCTCATTAAATTTATTTACAGGTGCCTTTGGCACCACCACAATTCAACAGTTTAGCCTCAGCAATACCTCCACGGCCTCAGTTTATGTTGACCTTATGTCCTCCAATTGATAAGGGAGACTCATGGGGTTAGTACTGCAAGGCTGAATAATATCATTGCTCTATGGTAATCATATTAAAGGTGAACAGCAGACAAGTGCTGTATTAAATGTAGGTCTGGTAAGCATTACACACCTTGTTTTATGGTGGGCTGTAACTTATGGACCGTGTACAGTACAGACTGGTTTTTGTATTGTTCCCGTTTTACAACTGCATTGGAAGTTGGTTGTCACAGAATTATATTATTAAAAACTATTGGGTGCAAGTATGGCATCACGCTGCTTGACGAGCCATTTTTAAAGTGGGTAAAATTGTTGTTGAATGGTGTACATCTGGGCATTCTGCATTCTGGACTTGCCCACTTTGGAACCTATTCTTTCAACGCGATGATTGACAAAGTACACATTTGTACCTACCAGGACTGTTTTAAACAAAACATTTCCCTCGGTGGACAACGGTTTCATTGTTTATTTATCCTTGACGGTGTCCTCCGTAGTAATACATGTACAAACAATACACATGTACATATTTTTTCATTGTTCCTACATGTATATATGTGATAATTAATGTAAATGTACAATGTACATGTTTGTGTTTTATTTTATTTCAAGTAATGCTTGCTTTTGTTTTTGGAATGTGTGATTGCAAGTCCGTGTGGAAAGTCTCGTAATAGGAGCTGACTACCGACATTCCACTGGTACTGATCGGACAGACTTTTTCTTTCGTTTTTGACTTGCTTCCTGTTCGAAATTCCACTCCTACTGTAAACTTTGTCCGCTAATTACTCCCTGAAATGAAGTGAATTGAAATCTGTGTCATTCTCATTTATGCCGTTCAGATGCAGAGGACATACCCAAGAAGGACACGATGAGACGCAGCCCGCTGTTTAGCCAGCCTACTGGAACCCTCCAGTATCACGTACGTCTGATCCATTGAGTTGTAATAAATGATTAGATTGCTGTCTCGCTGCACGGAACCAAGCCTGCTGGGCGTATCCATGTTTGTTGCACACACACCGATAGAAAACTCAACAATAGGGGAGCTTTTAGCCTTGAATTGAGGCTGTGCGCGTTGTCTTGGCCTGCATGTCCCCGCTATGGCCAGTGCAGCTGGCAAGCTCTACATAACACATGTGTGCGTACCGGCGAATGCCGATCCGTGGCACGCACGGTCCCCGCAGTGCTTGTGTATACGCACCGCCCCGTACATGTACTATCCGTGCTCCGCCAGGAGCACAGCCTTGATGATACTGTTTACTTCCGGGTTTTTCCGGTATGTTAATGATTAAGATATTATAAATCGCGCGCGATCTGATTGGTCCTAAATTGAACGACACGTTGAATAATTCATGCTATATGCGCACCTGAAAAACATGGCATCATCGCATGAAGAATGCGCGTTGGTTAAAAAAGGTCAACGGTAAAACATTCCAGGTAACTGATTGGACATTCGTAAATGAATAATTCAGATTCGCAAACCAAGAAGCTATTGGCCATTGGGAAACATACGTTATTCATGCTGGATAATTTACATATCCACTCACCCCCCCTTATTCGCTCCGGAATTCCAACGCAAAATAAAGAAAAACATAAAATCCTGGAAGTAACAGAATCAAGGCTGTGCTCCCGACAGAAGACTCATGCGTGTCGGTACCGAGTGGTGCGTGTGCAGCGTATAGTACTCTGTATTACCATGCTCTATGCGTGTACATGCATTGCGGGCAGATCGTGCGTGTAACGGATCGGCGTTCGCCGTTCGGTCCGGGTGACTGCAGGCTGCTTAATTAGGCAGCACGCACAGCCTTAATTCAAGGCTAGGGAGCTCTGTGAAAAAGTCAGAATGCTTGAAACATTCTAAAACATGGCCTGTTCCAATCGGGAACACCTGCCGTACACTCTTTGAATAGCTTGGGAACACTGCGGGATCTTATATTGGAATGTTCGTCTATGCTCGTGCACACTTACTTGGGAAGTCAGGTTGGCCTAGTGGTACCTTCCTCGCCTTCCACCGCTGTGATCCGGGTTCGAATCCCACCAGGGCCGACATGTGGATTGGGTTTTCAGTCCCTGCCTGATTCCGTGGGTTTTCCTCAGAATATCATACTGGGGTTTTCCTCCCACTTCTAAAACTGAAATTTCTTTGTCGTCTTCTTAAAGGTTTCTTCAGGCTTTCGAGCTACAGTGCGACATGTGCTTTTGAGGAATCCTTGGTTTCATTACCAGAAAGAAGAATTAAAATAAGTCTGTTCCGGTTGCAAACACTCCGAGAACATGATGGATTTCCAATAGGAACTTATTATAGTGTTCCCACAAGGGAAGTTGTAGACAGTTCCAGATGGATTTTAAGAATTCCATTCCCTTCCAAAATTCTCACGAATATCTTGTAAAATGGTGTGAAAAAATTCAAGAATTATGCATTTTCCATGTGCAAGCGAGAGATTCAGAAACTGCCGAAAAGATCTTGCAACGCAAGGAAGGTCCAACAATGTGATAATAATTGAGTACACACACGTGCACTTCGCGTGTACTGCTGTCCGCAATGTGACAAGCCTTCTGGCTAGCAATAACATTTTCGCCGGGCTTTATTTGAGCGGTTCGTTGACAAGCATCTGGGTATAGCGAAATTAGCCGTAGCCGGGCGTCGAGTGCATATTCCCCACGGCGTGTACATGTATATTCGTTGAGAACAGTGCCTCCGGCTAAGCTCTGTTAATGTTGCGAGAGTGATTGATTAATCTAGTTAAAGCCGGCAGCATGTCTGTAGCTTGTAACATGTAGTGTCAGTCTTTAGTTGGGAGTTTGGTATCAAATATGGTGAATCGGAACTGGATGGCAGTTTAGCACTCTGATAGACAACCCGATTACTGTTGCGGTTGGAAGTTTACATCCGTCGCAGTCCTAGGGAGAAATTCCCAAACTCGTCCCAAAGCTTTGAACCAAATACGGCTGATTAAATACATGCATATAAAGGAAGGACTTTTGAAACAATTTTATTGAGATCACTGAGACCAAGAGAAACAAAACGGCATGAACAATTAAAAGGACTTCTAACTTTGAAGTGTACATTGTATGTAAACGTTCGACCGAAAGTATTTGACATACTGGTACGTAGCCTGAGAAAGAACTCAAGAAATTCTCTTTGTACATGTAATGGCAACAACAAAATACATGTACATGTAGTTCTCCTTCCAATTACATTTCATTTTGAAATAGGTTAGGTAGGTAGGGAAAAAAAAACAATTTGGCACTTTTTTTGTGCTGATCATATGTACATGTAGGTGTCTAAAGCCCTGTCCGCACTGGACTTTTTTGGGTAAAACTTACCGAGACGATGGGTACTTTTCCCATTTTAAGTCTTGTGCGGACAGCCTAGGACGTTTTCCTCTCAGTTACTTTTCCTGAGTCCAGCGGTTACTTCTACTGGGCAAGTGCTGCCCAGGAAAACTGACCAGGTAACTTTTCCCGAGACGATAAGTCCAGTGCGGACAGTGCGAGTCGGTAAAAGCGTGCTCAGGAAAGCGTACATCCAGCCCGAGCGCAAGGTCATGCTTCACAGGGACACAACGCATGTGCTTTGCATTGTTTCACTGTAGTGCGGTGCATATGTGGCAAATGTCCAAATTCCAGTGCGTTGTTCCTCTTTTGGTCGCAATTATGGCAGATTTTATTATTGATACAGTCGGAAGTGCGGACAGTGGTCACATTTGACCATTTTTCATTTTACCATCGTCTCGGTAAAACCTTCCAAAAAAGAAGTCCAGTGCGGACACGGCTTATGTGTAGTCCAGGTTTAAAGGTAGTCTTTACAGCATTTATGTTGTTGTTGGTTTTTTTTTTTATACAGTGCAGTAATCCCTTAGGTTCACACAAAATGTCGCTTGCCCTCTCGAAAGTGTCAATTCCCAAACCTGGGAGACAAGGACATGGCTTTTATAGTTGACTGCTTGATTGATTTTTCTGTGCAGCTCCGAAGTGCAAGGAAATGTCAAAAGCCCCTTGGCTGTCCCAAAATACCATTAGATTGACTTTGTGTTTGAAATGCTAGAGTGGATTACATGCATAACGCTTTTGGTGGAAATGAGCAAAAGGTCGTTGTATTAAACAGTTGGTGAGATTTGTTGGGATTTTTCCTGATTTCAGGATTTTTTTGTCGGGATTTCAGAATTTTGAAAAGAATCTCTTTTGCAATCTGGAATTCCTGAGGTGTTGTCCTAATGGTGTTTTTACCTGTAAAATCGGATATAGACCAATAAAAATTGATATTTTTAAGGTGGCGCCTTTAGGCAAATACATGTACAAACTATATGTTGATCTGGGGTCCTCGTGGATTTTCATGGATTTGTTTGTGGATTTCGTGGAATTTTCATTTTTGGCCAATCTCACCCCTGCTTAAAGGGGCATGATGCCTTTGAGTGGCCGCTATGTATGTATGCAAAACGGGACGCGATAGAATTGTATATATATTTTTCCATTAAAAAATGTGATTTTTACAGAAATCTTCTTGAAAATTGGGACCGTCTTTGAAATGAGGACTAAAAGATTTGACGCAAATGTACATTGTACAAACGTATATCTGCGAAATGAGATTCTGTGAATGTACTAAAGTGGACATGGAAATGAAATTGTTTATTGACAAAATTCATCACTATAGGAGTTCCCCGTGCTGTTCGTAAATTGTTTGTGAACATTCTTGAACAAGAATGTTCATCTTCTTCATAATCTGCTGGTGAATGTGAACAGTGTCTATAAACCCGGCGGAAATCTTAAAAAAATAATTTGTTAAAAACAGTCATCATTGTTCATGAAGAGATCTGGTGCCTTTGCACATTTTTTTCGGATGGATTTTGGCACTATAGAACACTTTTATCGTTGGTGTGAACAGGTCTGAGACCTTGACATAAAAATGCTAAAAGACGTCATGTACATGTGTATCCCCCCCCCTGTCCCATGTCATGATAACCTGCAAGCATTATCCATTTAACACCTGCCGTGTAACCTTGCCTCTCTCTCTCCCCTCCGTCTGGTCACCTGCAGGTGAAAGGCAACGACACGCTGAACAGCATCGCCCTGCACTTTGAGTCTACGCCCACCCAGCTGATGCGACTCAACCACCTCAGTAGTCGCATGCTGTTTCCTGGCCAGGTAGGCGGTATTGTCTCATCTAGCTATCATTGAACGCCGAACGGGCAGAAATCATTTTGGACAGGCAGTTTTTGATTGCAGAAAATGTACAAGCCCTTCTCGTAAACATTAAATCTTTAGCACTGGGATACAAATCTCAATTTTTCCCAAAGAGTGAGTAAAATGGCTTGGTTAAGTTTGCACGAAAGCTCATCGGTGTGCAAAATTTGGCTGGGAGCAGACGGGCACTTTCAATCTTTGGTTTGGGCAGGAAAAATTTGATGAAAATAGATGAAGAGCAGGTACATGTAGGTAAGGGCTTCCACTAGACTATCGCGAAAGAAGAAGCAATCCACTACATTGTAGGTCTGAGTAATTATTTATCAAGACCCAGGGATGCCAGTGTCCATTATTAATGGACACTGGGATCCCTGGGTCTTGAAAATAATTTTTAATAAAACAAATGCCTGACTTCGTGTGAAATGGTGGGTTAATGGTAGGCCTTAACATGTATCATTCTTTCCTCGCCTTATTCTTGGACTGTGGACAGAGTCCCGGCCCACCTCGAGTCATGGCCCATCTCGGCTCGAGTCCCAAGATTCAATGCCTAAATTTCAGAGTTGTAATCAAGTCAATCACAAGTCACTTCACAAGTCACTTCACAAGTCACTTCACAAGTCACTTCACAAGTCACTTCACAAGTCACTTCACAAGTCACTTCACAAGTCACTTCACAAGTCACTTCACAAGTCACTTCACAAGTCACTTCACAAGTCACTTCACAATTCTGGTCTCAAGCCATGTAACAAGCTATTAAAACACACTATATTATAACAATAGCATTCCTTTGTCATTGTTCATCCCATGTACAATGTAGCTTGTGAGCTGACTTGAGATTGACCTTTGATCTGCCTTTTGATCTGACTTGTGATTGACTTGATTACAACTCTGTAAATTACTGGACTGGGTGAACCGGTCCAGTGCAAATTTTGAACCCTGGTACACATAGGTATTAACCAACAAATTCTCATCGGCTTTATCCAGTCTCACAATTACACCGTCTGTCGTTGCTCAGAACAGGACCCATTTGTCAGAGCAAATTGGTTAAATTTTCAGCGAGTCGGATTAGATGCGAAATCTAATCAATTTTGTGATCTGGGAAGCCCAACTGGTAACATGGCCAGAAAGCTGCTCTACATGTTTTCAAGTCGTAAAAATTGTATTCAGTCGTTTGTCAAATATCAAATATCTGCAAAAAAATGTTCTATGTTGCTGTGTTATTTGTAATGGTGTGTTTGTGACCAAAAAGTGGCTTTTTTTAAATGGAAGTTGGCCAGTACAAAAGGCTAAAAGCCACTCTAGGTAAAGGGCTACAACAGAGGTGGTGGGGTTGGCCACATTTTAGGTTGCCAGCCCTACCACCCTTATGGTTTTCCTGGGTCCAGATGTGTAAATAGAGGATAAATCTTCAATAGATACCAAAGAAATTATCCTAGTTTTCATGCCTGTACATGTATATATTGTGTTGTGCGGAATGCAGATTCAATTCAGTTTTTTTTCTCTCGTCTGTTTTCCTACTTTCCTGCCAGTCCATGACCATTCTCCTGCTGCTTGCCTCCAGGCCTGACTGACTCGGCATGTGGCTTGGCTATTTTAAAATTTTGTTTATCACACTCCTTTTCCTTTAATTTTCTTTTCTAAATCCAGCTTTAAGGCTTTCCAATGATTTAAATACAGCACTCTGTCTGTTTCACAGTTTTCATTTCTTCGCAAAAAAAAAAACACCAAACCAGTGCATCGTTCCTTGCCTTGGGGTCACGTAAGCGCGTTATCACAGACATCGCAGACTTTATGGCACTGGATCAGGCGGCTAATTTGCACGAGTGGCGTTGAAGGTGTGTCGCCCGTGTGCATTGCTTGGCCAGACAGAGCGGACGTATAAATGCCACTCGCTGGAGGGTTTGGATGTATAATTTCCACTTGAGACCTTCGGATGGTAAAGGAAATTCCAAACAATTTACATTTCACTTTTTTGTTTACAAATTAAGTGTCATTTGGAGAAAGTGTGAAGTGATGATATTGTGCATTTTAGTCGGCCGTGCTGTCGTAGGGGGATTCAGGAATTAGAGTCGTAGGGTGTCATTAAAGGTTTTCGAAATCATTTGTTTAAAATTTGACATGAAATTGAAACGAGGCACATCCAATTATTTTCACTGTGTAATTACACATCGTGTCAACCTTTGTTTATTTTTGAAGTGGGCTTGAGGATTATCCAGACTTTCTAAAATTTGAAAGACCACAGACCCCTGAATCATAGCTCGAAACCTATTCAATGCTGAAAAAAACAACCAAATGCATGACAAAAACCTGCTGCGGAAAATGTCTATAGTATACTCCCAAACTACATTTTCCAGCAGATGGTCGCGGTATAAGGTTGCACTCCGGGAATGGCGTCCGATTGTAGCTTTCGACTGAATGTGGGAAATCAGTGAAAATCTGCGGTGGTTGAAGCGTAATAGATTTAATCCCGGCTCACTTGCTTTCTATATTCTGAAGGTAGAAGTCTTTACAAATATTTAATAAAGCGCACCAAAAAAAAAAAAATTCATGATGCTTTTGCTGACTGGTTGAACGCCCTCATCATCTTTCTCGCTTTAAAATTTCCACCGGCTTGGACGGCTCTCGCAGCCTCTCGAGCAAACGGGCTGTCATTGTGGCATTTCAAAGTCCTACCTGCAAAAAAAGAAAAGAAAAAGAAATGGACGAAAAATGAAGAATTAATGAGGTCATGAAGAGAGTGAAAAGACCGGCTTAATGTCACCGGCTCTCTGGGGCTGTCACAAGTAATCTTTGCCTGCATACAGAGTCAACGATCCAAACAACAAATGTTTGTACACATACATGTACATGTACATCACCTTGGGGGTTTGTGGTTCTTTCACAGTGTCTTTTTTTTTTTTTTTTTTTTTTTTTTAAGATGACGGGTAGTTGATGGTACTCACATGAAATGAATAGGTTTCCTTATTTATTATAAAGGTCAGCAAATGTATACTACGTACAGTGGGGGTGCGCAATAAAGCCCACGCCTGTGCATATGTGCAGAAAACAGAAGTGGGGAATTACCTCAAAGGATTGTAATGGGATTTTTAGATCATGCTCGTATTTTTGATATTGAATATCGAGGGTCAAAGGGCCTGTTTGTTTCACACAGATCCGGATCTCAGTCAGTGATCCCCACCACTGCTTATTAGCTCTATCCATTAAAGCGGAATCCGGCATGTAAAAGCGACGATAGAATCAGTGATCGAGATTCGGATCTGTGTGAAACAAGTAGGCCCTAAAAATTGAAAACCTTGAAAAGGAATTTTTCGATTTAAAGGAATTGTCAGTAATTACAATGTACATGATGTAACTACTTTTTCCCACCCCAAAAATGTATTCAAAATTTATTTGAAATACTATTGTGGATGTTATCCTGTGTGTACAAGATAGAAATATTTTCTTGTACGGAAAATCAAAATAGAATCCTGCAGAGCCTTTCGCCTCCTGGCCTGCTTTTACCCATGCTCTACATGGATCTGTGTAAATCTAATGGATGATCAGATAAGCATCGTCCGGCGGACAAGTCCTACCGTGGGCTGTGCATTAACAGTTGACCTTTTCCCCCTGTCGGGCTTTGGTCGATGCGATGGAATTCATGAATTTCCAAAAGTGTGGAATTCGTGCATTCCCCATAAGTCAGTTCGGTATCTCAAAAGGTCAAAGGTCATTCGGGATAAAATTGCTGATGTAATGTCATGTTACCCGAACGCCCATTATCTGATTAAATTTAACACGTGCGTGTTGGGCGACCACCTTGAGCGTTCACACGCATCATTCGGGATAAAATGTCATTGTGCACTATGCGCAGTAGAAATACCGAACTGGCTTATTGGTCAGATATCGGATTTGTGTGGACTCGAAGAGGAAAATGTGCTGGATTTGAACTCCGGAGGTTGTACAGTTGACAGTCTTTCCTCTAAGACGTTCCTATTCAAAGTGGGCAACTTTGAGCTTCATTTTCCCCGAAACAAGGGGTCAAGACTCTAACAACCTTCAAAAGCTTAATATAAATACATGTATCATGGCCACGAAATAACCTACCGTAACACACTCTGCATCAAAATAGCAGGCTTTCAAGTCATCCTACTTTTCCTACTTCTTTCTTGAAATTCCTATTTTTTTCCTACTTTTTCTTCGAATTTTTGGTCCCACAACTCCGAAAAATGAAATCTCTTTGAATATTTTTCATAACATTGTTAAC
Organism: Hippasteria phrygiana; assembly: GCA_037893225.1. Classification (NCBI taxonomy): domain Eukaryota; kingdom Metazoa; phylum Echinodermata; class Asteroidea; order Valvatida; family Goniasteridae; genus Hippasteria; species Hippasteria phrygiana. The sequence continues at coordinate 1,312,666 of JAZGUH010000008.1, read as the reverse complement.
ACAACTGTAATATAGAAAATCACACTATAAAGGGCTTGGGTGCAGGAGTACTGCAACGTTACTTCCGAGAGCTTAGTTGAGGATGGAGCACAAGTGAAATGAGGCTTGTGATGCTGCGGACATGGGTGAGTATCTGCGAAAACTACTCCTGAAAGCCCGCAAAAGTCCTACTTTCCACCTGATTTTGTCCTCCAAAGTCCTACTTTTGTCCTGTTTGTTTGTTTGTTTGTTTGTTTTAATCTATTTTGATCCTACTATTCTCCTACTTTTTCACCTGAGTCCGCTTGAAAGCCTAAAATAGAGCTTGTTTAATTCATATTTAGGAAATACGTATATCATAATCTCATTTTTCAACTTTTGCTGCTTTTCACCCGTTTCATTATTTTTTTATTTTTTTTAAAAAGCTGACAGTTCAACTCTCAATTCAGATGCAGTAGGTGAATTTGGCATTTTTTGGGGGTCTGTGAAAGTAGCACCGGTGTGTTGACATTAAAATATGCCTCCGTTTTCCTGACTAACAAAGCAAATAAAATAAATCTCAAAGAACAGAAGGGGGTAAAAAGTCATCAGCCAACATGTTGTCTGTCTTCTCCTAAACCCACTTTTGATAAAGCTAATTAATTACCGTACAAGTAGGATATTTGTGATTAATGCTGTATTTTGTCGTTGGTGTTTTCAGACCCTGTACGTGCCCGATCCGGACTCGCCCGAGCCAATATGCTTGAGCCCTTCGTCAACAAGCAAGAAAGTGTTCGTAAGTTCCGGTGGTTTTTTTGGGGCCATTAACCCTAACCCCCTAGACCCTTTTTGCTAGGAACCATCCTCAATCCTCCAAAATCCTCCGATTACCCTGCCCCCAAAAATGCATTCATCCTCAATCCTCCAAAATCCTCATGTGCTTTAAACACCGTTCATCCTCAATCCTCCAAAATCCTCTTTTTATAAAAATACCATTCATCCTCAATCCTCCAAAATCCTCCTTGCTTGAAACACCATTCATCCTCAATCCTCCAAAATCCTCTTTTTATAAAAATACCATTCATCCTCAATCCTCCAAAATCCTCTTTTTGAAAAAATACCATTCATCCTCAATCCTCCAAAATCCTCCAAAACTGGATTGAGGTGGGTTAGGGTTAAACTGAGATGTTGCTTTACGGGGCTTTCATGTATTCCTACTTTTCCTCTTTTTTTTCCTAATTTTTTAAAAATGTTGCTCTGAGAGGCTTGTGATACATGTATATATCATGTGAGAATGCATTGACTGCCATTTGCATTAATATTCATACTTTTGCATCAATATTCATGAGGATACCGCGGAAGTGAATGCTATCCCTAGGGGATTCCAGAATCAGATTGCATGAATTATTCATTGAGCGGGGATAACAGATCAGCCCATCACTGGGATCAGTGCTTGTAATTCATCACGAGTCTCAAATTGACAAGGAACGGCACGAAGCAAAAATGACAGGGGGCCGGGGGAGATGGTCGGTAGGCGTATACATGAACATGTACAGTAATCATGATGAAAAAAATTACCGCTGAAGTTCAAGCTTAAAGTGGAATCGAATGTGAAGGTGCGTGTTTGGATTCAAAGTGGAGTTCTCATTGCATTGCAGTAACCAAATGCACTCAAGTGTAAAACATTTTGGGGGCCTATTCCCCCCTCGTGCCCCCTTCCCAGAAAAAATATTACAAAAAATTAGTAATTTTTGACAATTGGAGAAATGTTTGTATGATCCTCAACTGTAGTTTTTTTTTTGCGAGTGTTCAGCAAACAGTAGTGACTTTGCGCTACCCATGCGGAAGTGCCGTGGCCTAGTGGTTTGGCACATTGAATTCAAGGTCTGTGGGTAATTCTGCAGGTTGTGGGTTCGAGCCCAGTCCTGGGCTATAGCACTTCTACGCTTAATATGGGTAGAGGCATTATTAATGTCTTGCTGTGGACTAGTTACCCATCCCGACCCTATTCATACTGTGAAGAGATTAGCTGGTCTTGTTTCAGTGTGAGGGGCTGGTTCTTCCACATAATCCGCTGTAGCTCACACCTCGAGTGCCCTAGGGCTTGTGATGGGCGATTTGCATAAACAAAATTGTTTTTTAAGTCAGAAAGTGTCGTAGCAAATCCCACCTCCCCATTTTTCTGTATGGAATATTTTTCAGGGTGACATTTCTTTTTCCCAAATTTGTGCTGGGTCTGTTTTGTTTGATACCCTCCCCCCCCCCCCCCCACCCCACCTGAACAAAAAACGGGTGCTGTGGACTGACATTATACTTGACCAAGCCCTTCATAACCATCCCTACACTAGGCAGTCTAATACGGACCAGTGTCGTCACTTGACAAGTGTCTGTCGTGCGGATGTCTTGTCAAATTCTATCTCCATCATTCAATCTGCATTCCCTATCACTTTGTACAAAAGGATCTGCCCGTGGTCAGCGAGAAATTTGACGTTCCCAAGGTCACCCAGTCTAAGGCCAGCTCCAGCGCCAAACGCTTCCTGCTCCTCAAATCCAAGAGCAGAGAGGAGAAGACGCCGAGTTCCCGCAAGCGAGGGCGCAAATCCCTTCTGCGCTGCGAGACAGAACCGCTGCCAGGCCGAGTAATCCGGGACCGGTCCCAGGACGATGACACGGAAGAAAGCAAGAACTTCTTGAAGCTGAACGTCAAGTACATCACAGATGGAGAGGTTTGTGATGATGGCAGTGATAATAGAAGCCTTTTGATGGATGTGAGACCGTTGACTAACTCGACTTTTAACCCTATCCCCCAAGGCATTTTTACTAGGAAGCTTCCTCGACCTGTCAAAATCCAACACTGTGCAGTAAACCTATGGCACATTCTTTGGACTTAGACAAATTGGGGCATCATAGCTCCATGTATTCAAGTAATGGTGCCAAGGCCCTCCAGTACTGAACCCATCAAAACTTGACAAAACCTGCTGTTGGAGTTTGCAAGGCTTGGGGTAGTTAGGGTTAATAGACAATTTCACCATTGAGACAACTCGACCGTGATGAGACAGCTCAACCATTTGTTTAGTTGTCTATTGGGACAAGTCGACTTTGACGTGGAGACAACTCGACTGTCAATGTTCAAAATGGCCAAATGTTCAAACATGTAGCGCACACAACGGGGTGACTTTTTCTCAGTGCTGTTAGTGTTGAGCTGGCTGTAGGGCCCGGCACAATAGTTTTGGTGTGTGCGTGGTATGGCGTGCACGTGCACGGAGGGTTCGATAACAATAGACGACTTGTCTCAATGGACGACTTGTCTCAATGGACGACTCGTCTCTCCAGTCAGATGCACAGATGGTCAAATTGGTCAACGGTCGAATTGTCTTAGTGGCCGAGTTGGTCAACAGTCGAGTTGTCCGAGAACCCTTTGTCAAGACCTTCATGACTTCGGGCATTTGGCCAGCAGTACAGGCCAAGTGGTAAAGTCACTAGGCCTTTTACAACTTGATTTGCTGAGCTCACTGTTGAATTATTCATAATATGTAATGTTGTGAATTAATTGTGATACATATGCAAATAAGGGAGAAATGCAGAAATAAAGAAGTGGTAGCTCAAGATTTCGCTCAAGGTTTTAAAGGGTCGGAGTTCTATCACCGCAAAGTACCCTTAAAACATAACCACATTACCATGAGGCTTAACCTCGAGTGACCACTTCTTTAGATGTAGTTCTGCATTTTTCCCCTAAGGTGCCAGTAGAAATTCTGACCAATTTCAGTACGGGGTAGTGATGTTTTATGATATCAGTTAACATCAAAATTAAAACAAAATTAGAACTTCCCAAAAAAAATTCTGAAGTAAAATGATTTTTGGTAGTTTTAACCAGGGATGCAGTCGAGTCCATCACAAGTCCATCACAAGTCCATCGCAAGTCCCTGCAAGTCCATCACAAACCCTCCAGTCCTAATTCCAATCACATGCTATTCAAATGAGCTTTGACAAAGGCATTCCTTTGTCATTGTTCATCCAGTTACTTGTGACTGGCTTTAAGAAAGGACTTATGACTGGACTTGCGAAAGGACTTGTGAAAGGACTTGCGGGGACTTGACTACAGCCCTGGTTTTAACCTTTCTGAAGCTGAACTTCGATAGATTGCAGTTATGGTAAGCTGTCTTATTGACACTTTTTTTCGCCAATCAAAAGGAGAGAGTGGGCCAAAATGTTCAAACTCGAGCAGTGTGACGTCATTGTAACGCATGACTTGCCAGCATTTGAATTTGAATATGCAAATTTAATTGTTGCAAATTTGTATAGTAATATGCAAATTTATGCTGACATACTCATTTATCATTGATTATTGATTTGAATTTCTCAACCTGTAGACATATTAGCGAGGTTTAGCAGCACGTATTACGCGAACGTCAACGCGAGCGCGCCCGACATTTTTGGAGCAGCGGTTAAACTGAATAACGCGGGCGTTCGGACGCGCAATGAAACGTTTAGCTGCACGTCACGACGGGTATCATGCACAACCACGGTGTTTTCCAACACGAAAGCTTTATAAGCAAGGGATTTTTTAAACTTCAGAAATACATCGAACTGGACTTAGTTTGACCCAAAAATGCATCTTCAGTGTTGTATATTCAATGAGCTTTAATTCTCATGAGACAAATATTGATTGCAATGTCTACAAATGTTTTTAAAATGTTGCAATTACTCACGTTATGACCCAACGTGAACTCACCATTTTCACGTATTTGACGTCCGTGTGAAAGTTACGTACGTGAGTAACAATACGCTGGAATTGATGACGTCAGCAAAAGAACACACAATTTTCGCTTTCGCGTTCACGTAAAACGTGTTGCTAAACCTCTCTATTATAAAAAAAAAATACTGTAAGAAATTCTGACAGGTTGTAAAAAAGAGCCTCGGTGTGTGGTCTCCGCTCAATTTGCAATTATATAGAAGATTTTTGAAAATATTCTTAACCCAACTGTTATGTTCAGGGTGTTGTCAGTGGAACCATGTTAGTCACTCCCAATGCCATCATGTTTGACCCCAACGTGTCGGATCCCCTGGTCAAGGACCGGGGTACCAGTCCCTACGGTGTCATCACCCAGATGGACGCGGTCAGGGGAGCGGCCATGTACCATGACATCTCCGCCATGAATCTCAAGACCAAACCAGAAAGGTAAAGAGAGCATTGGCAATCTCTTTGGCATCATGCAGTATAGACAAATCCAACCTACTTTCTTATTAGCCGGTGCTGGACTGCCACAGACGGCCATTGCTAATCAAGACGCATCCACATACAGTAGAACACCTCCATAACTAACATCATGGGATCCACAGGAGCCATATTTATTACACGTTGGTGGTCTGAACATGATTTTCTCGTGTTTGTATAAACACAAATTCAAAGGGAATGAGTCAATTGTAACAGTTTGTATGCCTTTCATCTCTCCCCCCCCCCCCCCCCAGCTGCGAACCGGGCACGTGCCCAGTTTACATCCCAGCAAACGCAAAGGAGGCTGAAAAGGACTCTCCCGCGTCACCCAACCCAACGTCGCCCACTGCGGAACCCCAGGCAGACACCAGAACAGATGTGGCAAACACGCCCCAACTTAACCAGGCAGACCCAGTCTTGAGGACCAACTCCAATCTAAGTGACGACTTTGTGATGGTGATCAGCGACGTGGAAAAGTCCAAACAACCAGCGGGCTCTATGAAGGACTTCAACCGTTGCGCTTCCATCCCCGAAGGAAACGGCATTGAAATGAACAACTTGGAAACAGAGGATGGAACCAGTAAGGAGGAACCGGAAGAATGCGAACGAGAGAAAACAGTCACAAACAATGGTGATGTTGGCTGTGAGCCTACAACAGAGGGCGCTGTACATAATGAGGTAGATGCCGGCTCACCAACTGGTGGCGGTGTTTCGCCCCAGAATGACCTTAACAGGGAAACGGTTTCCCCAGAAGACTTGAACGAAAACCTGAATATTAAGGAACAATCTGAGGAAGCCCTGACCATTAGCAGCAACAGCTTACAGCAGATCACCCAAATCAACGATGATGAATCAATGCATCTGGGAAGCACCTCGGTCGAAGGATGCAATGATATCGAGTCTCAAGACCAGGTGGTACCTTCAGACTCCAAGGGGTCCCTCCCGGACCTAGTGGAATCGGCCGAGCAGTCGGTCAAGGACAATGAGTCTCCCATAAGCGAGACCGCCCCAGGTATCCCAACATCAACGGGATCGACTGCCTGCCCGTACTGTCACAACAACATGACCACGATGTGCATCTCGAACTCCACGGATCCAGCGGACCTGGAAGACGCCCAAGCCACCGGGGACTCGTCCCCATCCGCGTTTGTTAACTTCTCGTCGGGGATATTTGTGCGGGAGTGCAAGCGCTGCACGGCAGCCGTACTGGACATCACGGAATCTGTGCAGGATACCAGTGCCACAGAGCGGGAACTCCAAGCCATCCAGGCCGAAGGACGGGAGATCAGGCGGCAGAGCGACTTGCTGTCAGAATTGCCCGAGGTGGACGCCGACAACTCGAATCCCCAGGTGAACGAGAAGATCGAGAAGACCAAAGACGTGAACAAGGAGGTTATACTAGGCTACAACAAGACCAACTTTGAAGGTAAGACTAATACACCACCTAAACCCTCCGATAGGTTTTCACCCCATGTGTTTAGTGGGTCTACTTTGCAAATCAATTGGCTCTCTTGTTCTACCAAAATTGGTTGTCACCACCTTAAAGGCAGTTCCCAAAAACTAACTTTGATCAGTTGAAAGAGGATGTCTGTGCTGTTGAAGCGTCAACATTCTGTGTAGCAAGCAGTGTTGTCATTGAGTACTTATGAGTGAGTACAGAAAAATTACTTGAGTAATGAGTGTAAGCACTTCATCTCTTAGGTTGTACTTCAGTATAGTTGCAAGAGTATGAGCACATGTATAGAGAAATGAACTCGAGTGTACAATTGCAAGTACAATAAGAGTACTACAACACGAGTACTACAACACTGATACTATAACACTGCACAGTCCTGAGCGAGATTGAACAAGGTGTGTGCCTGTCAATGGGTCAAGTTGGGCTGCCATGGGGGTCAAGTTGGGCTGCCGTGGGGTCAAGTTGGGCTGCCGTGGGGTCAAGTTGGGCATGCCTGCAACTTCACCCATTTGACTTGGTCAAAAAAATGTCTGCCTGCCAAACAACAGATAAAATCTGTTCATTTGTGCTGTATATAAATTTCCAAGTGCAGCGTTATTTGCCATTGTTCTGGGCTACACACTGGTTCAGGCACTAATGTTGTTAACACACAATTGTGCACCCAGTCGTACTTCCCCAATACGTCCGAGGACAATGCTTTGTGTTTCCTATTGTTCCTTTAATATAGCCAACCCCCATAGACTAAGCACGTATCCTTACGTTCGAGGACCGATTTCAACAAAAGACTCTACGTTCGAGGACTGAAAGGTTTCTTTGTGTTTCCTTTCTTCTCTTGTCCTCGGAGATATATACAGTGCACGTACACATGAATCAGAAATACATGGATGTACTTCGGTTCTCAGTTGTAACGGACTTTTTGAATTCGAAATATTTTTTTTGTTTTAATCTGAGGACAAATGTGAGTGGGTGCATTTTAAGCTGTTAACCACAGCACGGGAAGGGCGCATAAAGGAAAGCGGTGCCTAGTGCCTGCACCATGTATACCACAATTTCTGCATAATCGTGACATGCACAGAACCATATATGGGGGTTGCCTTTTTTTTTCTTCGTAAGATCCTGCAGTGGCAGTGAACACAAAATCCAATTTTGGCTCGAGGACTAATTTGTGACATCAGACTGAATTTTCTCCCACTCTCCTGGGACAGTGCATTCTGAGAAACAAAATATTTCCTGTGGGGGGGCAGTTGAACAGAGTGGCACGACCCAAGCTGACAGATGGCCCATCCTGTGGTGCAAATTGTTGAGCCCCAGACAAGAGGTGGACGCTAATTTCCTTAATTAATCAAGTTCCCTTCTCCCTGGAATTGCACATCTTCAAGCCGGAATCCACGGTGGGGATTGTGATTAGGGGGAGTGTTGTACGCCGCTAACCGCCGAGTTCAGCTAATCTTTCGTTGTTAGTGGTGTCGCACCACTCGGCACAGTTTACGCTTTAATCAGCATTGAAATAATACGGTTGTATATGGCGTGACTGCGTGCATACATGAACATGGGTAGGCATTAACCGCGTAGTGGGGGCATTTTTATTTGTGAAGCAAATTAGGAAATGTTCTGCCCCCAAAACGTTTATCGCACGACCTGTGTATGTCCCCACAATTACAATGCGTGATCTACTGTATGTACTACAAAACCAAATCGGGTTTTCGACTGGTCATGCACAGCTTGATTTTGTGTTCCACGAAGTTGGGAAAATGCTGACCAATTTTTTTTCATGCATTTTGCCCCAAATGCATCAAACCAGGGTATTGATCTGTTCAAAAGAAGAAAAAAATCCGCTAAAACAATCCACAAGGGAAACTGACTAGGTAAATTGGAATACATTTTCAAAGTGAACAAAGAAACTGGCATGAGCGGGATTTGAACCTGTGACCGGCGCTCTACTAACTGAGCTATCTTGCCCTATGTTGGCGGTCTCCCAAATTGTCAGTATCTTTGTTCGGGTGGGCGCTATATAGTCGGAAGTCATAAACCCAGAATGCCGTATAGCCAGGGATCACACCCAATTTTACTATACAACCTGGGAAGCGACATTGTGGGGATCACTCAAATGAGGATACGACTTTTTAACTTCTAATTCGTCAAACAATTCACAAGGAAAACTGCAGCAATTTGAGGGGGAGGATTTTTTTTTTTCGGAGGGGGGGTGGTCAAAACTTTGGAAAAGTACGGAGAGAACATCTGTAAACGTCGAGATATTGCTCAAGTGTCAGTAAATATTTAAAACATGTCTACAATTTTTTTTAAATAGAGAAAAGTACAACATACAAGAAGTACACATATACATTGTACATGTACACTAATTTGTTTTCCCACCAAATGTTAAATCCCATGGTCGGATATACATTAATGACACACAAATGCATGAATATATATGAATGAAGACTTGCACATGTTCACTCAGTACATGCATTATAGCAACACCTCAAGGTTCCCCCCAGGGGCAGATTTGAATGATTTTATGCAAAACAGATCGTTCAATCTGCTCCGGCATCTGTGGTATTGATTCCATTGTTCTGGTAGTGATTGGATCTGTACGGTCGGAGTCTCAGGCTTTTTAAAACGCAATTCCAGATGCTACTCATGTTTTTTACCGGTCGATGAAATATCCAGAGATGACTGTGCACCGTCCGGGATTGGTTTGGATCATTGCCCGAGGAAGTGTGGCATTTATCCCTTTCCTGTGACATTTATCCCTTTCCTGTGACATTTGTGTGACAGCCTTTAAGTTGTGCGTACGGAGTGGCCTTGCTGTGACTTCAATATTCTGAGTGTACACGTCCATCATCCCATGTACACGTAAGAAACACTCTGCTCACTGACTGTGGATGTAACTTGTGGGCAAGAACACGCGTAGACCATCTCCAGTTGTGCATGTAAATGAACGTGCGGAGTAAGAGGATTTGTGTTGCAGGGGAGTTCATCAGCGGGGCGAGTTCATCATCAGATGATTGTCTTTTATATGCGTCGTGGGAGATGAGCTGTTTGTTTTGATTCAGAAATTGAGTACTACACTATACATGTACTGTGTACTTTAAAGTGTGTACATGTTACAAGTACAGTAGTCTTCAGCAAGTTGCGCCCAGCACAAAATGTGAGTATAAATTGATTAACACATGTATACATGTTACTACAGTGAACGGCATTCTCACCAAGAGGGAGCTTGCGTACAATGTACTGTACAGATTTATTTACATTCTTTCTGCTTTGTGGGATACATGTTATGTGTATCCCAGTGTGTGGCGTACATGTATGTACATGTACAATGTAGGAGGATCAAGTCTGCTCATTTTTATTGGCACTTCTTCGCCTGTTGGATATGTGGTTGACCCATTGAAAACAGATGACGGCCATAGCCCCGGTTTGAAAAAGACCACCTTGCTGGTTGTCGTCTATATATGCGCATTCCTGCACGTATTCAATCCATTGTTTGCCTATTGCGAGTTACGCTTGGCTGCACAGCACCTGATTAATACATGCAACAGCCAGACAGAATGGTTTAATATAATTTTAATTTTTTTTTTTTTTCCCCGTCTAATGGCACAAAACATGGTTCTTGTTTTTAAACTCAAAGTGCATTTTTCTTCCATATTTGAAATATGGGTTCTAATTTTGCAATTACGAAACATTAATTAATCTTGGGCCTTGTTCTTCAGTGTTTAGACATGCATTTTGTATATGTATGCATGCATGTTTTGATTGAATTTTTCAGACAATATTATTGGCGAAATGAATTGATCAGTGGGTGGGTGTGGTTTGAAATGTTTGTCAAAGGAATTTTAACCATTGAATACTTTAAAAGTATTACATGTACAATACATGTATGAACAGATGTCTTTGTTAAACGCATGGTTATACATGTATACATGTACATGTAGGTGTTCAGTTTGGAGTAAAGATGTGTGCACATAGTCGTGTTTTTCTATACTACTGAGGACAATGCTTTGTTTCCTATTGTTCCTAACCCTCCTATGCAAACATACATTCTGAGCCATGTTGTTGTATGGGTCAAAATCAGTCAAGGTGATTGTTTTTGACCCTCCTGCCATAGTACACACCACATGTAATCTGATCATGTCTGTGTACAAAGTAAAGGCAGGGGAGGTGGAAGAAAATGTTGACTGATTTTGACCTATTTTATTATATAACACAACCCCATAGACTGATGAGCACATATTTTTACGTCCGAGGACCGATTTGAACAAAAGACCATAAGACTCTTGTCCTCGAACGTATACATGTAGAGTACATATATATGTACACCTTAATTGTGCAGAAATTCAGTTGGATACCTAATTAATGAAATGTACACCGAGATAAATTGTATCTCTCAGTCCACAAAATCAATAGTCTGCTGCAGATTTACACTCATCAGAGCGCTGTACAAACATAGAAGAGGCACTGTGCTTTTAAATAAATGAAACCACATTAAAACCCTCCTGTGCACCTGGCCAAAAGCGACCCAGTTGTTGTACAGATCAAAACCTATCAAATGACAGGTTGAAACACACACAGACTGTCAGAGTTGGTGTTTAGAGTTTTTGAAAGGCTGTGAAGTATAGGAGGGTTTTAATTGCAATACCCCTCTAAACTGTGTAGAGTAGCGTGTACACAACATACAGCTCCCTGTTTTTCATAGCAGGCGTAGCATCTTGCCCAATTTTAATCAGAAAATTAACCCTCCTATATGCACCTGGCCAAAATCGACCCAGTTGTTGTACAAATCAAAACCTATCAAATGACAGATTGAAACACACACAAACTGTGAGAGTTGGTGTTTAGAGTTTTTGATAGGCTGTGATAGTTATAAGTATAGGAGGGTTTTATTATAAAACTGTGAGCACATACATACTTACAGTACATGCACATACACTAGTGATTGCACAAATTGCGGTTAGAGTGTGACAAGAATAAAATTCAGACTCGCGTCCTACATTTGGTTTTTGGAAATGTCATTAATAAATCATTTTGTCGTGGCCTTTAAATTAAAACCAGAAATTCTCATTTCACAATACAGTATCTACATACAATACATACAAATTTTAATGAAATACATGTACGTACAGTGCAAACATGACACCTACCATGTACAGTACATGTACCATGTTAGCAATGCTGGCATAATCTAACAAATTTGGTGTGACAGCTGTGCCGAATTGTTTATATAGATTCAGGACTTTCACTGTGCTGGCTCATGATTAAAAAGAAATGTGATTGACAATTTTCGTTTTTTTTTAATAATTTGTGTGTTTGTGCACATCTGCATAAATGTACAAAATCTACATGTACGAGGGTCGGCTGAAAAGTTCTTAGGTTGAATCTGAAGGAGTAATGCCAGATCAATGCATTTATTTCAACCCTTTTGATAACTAATTGCATGCTGTCGGAATCTGCCGTGGGAGAGTTGGGAACATTCTGAGTACAGAACTTGGAATGTCAAAGGTTTCTGCTCGGTGGGTGCAGCGTCTTCTGACCCCTGATCAAAAGCGCACCAGGCTGGTCATGTCAAGGGATAACTTGGAGCATTTTGAAGCAGATCTAGCTAATTTCATCGAACGTTTCCTAACCCAGGATGAGTGCTGGGTCCATCACTTTGAGCCAGAGACAAAGAGGTAATCCATGCATGGTAAGTTTCATTGATCTGGCATTCCTTCAGAGTCAACCTACGAAGTTTTCAGCCGACCCTCGTACATGCCCAAGTGTAAGTTGAATCTTAAAGATGTATTGCTTTTGTAATAATAAAGAAAAAGGAGTTTTAATCTGAAAGCTTACTATCAGATGAAGATGGTACCAGTTTCGGTCCCCCTGAGAAATATCCAGAAGTAAATTTATTGAAGAAATTTGTTGTTTTTAACCTGACCACCTAACACTGTGAGGCCCGAATACGTGAAAACCTTTTGTTGGAACGAAAAACGTGAAAAGTAAACAATGGGCACTTTTTTCATGTAATAAAAAACGTGATAAGTCCACTTTTCACGTCTGTCAAAGTATCACGTATTTTTCGGGCCAGCTGGTTGCTAAGGCATATCTTTCACGTATTTAAATACGTGAAAACTTTGCTCGCGCACGTGCCCATTGTTGGCGGATTAGCGGAGGTGCTATAAACAATCTTTTGTTCTGCAATGGCTGGTATGTTGAACAGCACAACACGACCGTTTACCGGACCATCGCGAGGTAAGTGTGACCTAAAATGGGATTAGAAAGGCTTAGCTTTAAACTTATCAAGGGCGTTTTCTTTCTTTCTTTTTTAAGAAAAAGACATGTTGAGTTTGGGTAATTACAAAGTGGGTGCTAATTGGTGTAAATCGATATAACGGAGATTCGTTAACCCACTGCCAAATGCATGTAAAAAACGGGGTTGACAACTTGAAATACTGACGCCCGATGCCGGGGACAACCAAATCGGGCGTTGGGCTACGGTTAGTGGCGGACAATTGTCCGACGGGAAACCTACCTTTTCAAAAAACGGGCTTATATGAAACGTATAATAAATTAATAAATTAATAATGATTATCTTTCTTATTTCGTCAAACGTATGCGAAAATCAAAAGTCTCTGAAAGTTGTTTAAATGAATACGAAAAGTAAACAAAAGTCAGTTGAACTCCGAAGATGCACGATAGCCTACTTACCACGCCGATATCGTACCGCTAGCGCTGTATACACGATTGGGCCTGGGACTGTTTGACGGCAACGCGGCCCAGCATGGCGTATAAAGAATTTGTCAAGAAGTACAACGATTCAATTTACACATTGCGCGGGCCATGCACTGCGGAAGCAGTGTATTTGTTGAAGTGTATTATGCCGCAGGCCACCGCGCCACTAAATTCTCACTACGTTCTGTAGATTCTGTTCCGTAGACTTATGTTCTAGTCCGTAGTGTATTTTTGTGTGTGGACTGGTGCTTGAATTCGTGAAGAACATTGTTTTATTAGAACGAAATATGCTAAAATAAAGACTGATTGCAAAGTCTATTGGCAAACAGTTGTTTACGTATTGACTGCAATAAAAAGACCCGCTTTATAACGCTTGTATCAATTTCACCAGCGTCGCGTACTGTCCAAAATCGCTTATGTACTGGAGGTAAAAAAAGAAAAAAAGAAGATACGTCTGGTATATCAACTGCCTCGAGTTCAAACACATATTTTCGTGAAACGCGTTATTCACTCCATAGCCCTTAATAAACCACTCGTGAAACGTCAAAACCAAAAGAGGAAAACAATATCCAGATACACTATTTTTCGCATACTTTTGGTTCATGTCATCATTGACTGCTGTTTTGGTTCAACTTCAAAATATATCACTGTTCAATCATTTCCAGGTCCGTTAATAAAAATGTTGGCCTTTTTTGTCAACATTTTGTGATTTATTTCAGTCTTTGGATGCGACATGCCAATCATACTATACATGTACTACAGGTGTACTGTGACGTTTAATGATGCTAGAATAAGGGTAGTCTGAGAAGTCAAAAAGATATGTGGAATGCGTATGCGTACAGGGGGAGGGGGTTGGAGCCACTGCGTAGGCCCCCTGTGCCATGCGTACGGGGGGATTTATTTGTTCTTTTCAAAACCACCCCTTAACGAAATGTTTGAACCCAGCTCTGCAGCGCTGGCACTTTGGAACAATACGCGTTACGCTCTCGCGCGCACATCTGCACACACATACCGCGCCATTTGTTTGGTTGCTACGGGTACAGTACTTTTGGCCGTGCACAGGAAGATAGCAAAAATAGAAAATGCCATGTGACTCGCTCTCGGCCAATCAAGACACAGAATCTGTGGATGAGGTGATAAAATAACCGTTATTACGACTTGTAAGGATTTTTGAGCACCTTGCTCTTTCTTTAAAAAACGTTTAATAAAGGATGTAGTATTTCATTTACGACCTTTGGAAATCAACAACTGCGACACGTACAGTTCCACAGCGCTAGTTACACAGCGCTGAGCGCTCAACCTCGTTACCATGGGCACGATCTTGCGGCGCCATGTTTTCCCACCATGCCTTGCTCGATAACGCACACGCGCCCATGGAGTTGAGGATGCTGAGCGCTATATACCCGTACATGTATATATACACGCACTAGTTCGGCAATCGGGTACCAGCGTGTGTAACAGTGTTGACACGCTGGTACCCTCTTTTTTGTATTGCACTGGCCATTTCTCACCATGGGGAATTCCCTTCCCGCACGTGCTGCCAGCTTGCATGCAATCGCTAGCTCTCGTCTTGGTTTTTTTTCATTTATTAACAATTCAGGTGCATACTTTGGACCCAGATGGGTAAAGCAATTTCCTCAAATCACCGGATATAGATTTAGCAAACATTTCCAGAGTTTTGGTGCGTTGCGTTTAAATCGATATCGATAAAAACTAAGCTGAATGATCCGCAATCGAATGAGTACGACTACGACTGCGAGTACGACCCTTCCTTGAGGCTCCAAGGTACAAACAACAACCGTCTGACCATGGAGGAAGGAACACTAACCTTCCTCCATGGTCTGACTGAGATTTCATACAAGGTAAATTTTCATCCTTTAATTAATTAGGTACATGGGGATATTTCTTGGTAACATTTCGGGCGGTGGAGGGGGGAGGGAAAAGCAGGGCTGGACATCATAAATTGAGGCCTAGGGGGCCCTTATGACTGTGCACAAAAATTATGCACATATGGATGTATACATGAACGGTTAGGGCTACATGCGCAATTAATTACTGTTCATTAAATTACCAAAAAGAGGTATTTTTATTTTAACTTTTTATGGATTTATTAAAAAATAATTGCTTATTAAAAAACACGGAAGAATCATATACTGTACACACATGTACATGTACATGTATTTGCTATTCGACATTAATCCTTTTCTTTTATTGGAAGTGTAGATTCTGGTGACGTGACAACTGATTGACAGGAGGTAAAACTGATGTCGGAGCTAACTGTTTTTAATGTACAATAACTACATACGCTGCTGCCAACGATCATGATTGTGGCCACAGATTAGGCCAACATGAAAATATAAATAAAACTAATTTAAAACGCCATAGCTTACTAATGCACTCTGTATGTTCTTTAAAATCATTACTGAATTTAAAATGATTAAAAGTACTGTCGGAGCTCGACAAATCCCTGGCCCGGACGCCCGGGACAACCACGCCAGGCCTCCGCGGGCAACCGGAGTTTCCCGTGCTAGAGCCCGCCTGACCACCAACTGTATTGCACATGTTTTTCAGAGAATCAAACTTCATAATCATGGACCAGAACACAGTTACACAGATCAGCAGGTACAAGCAAAAATAACATTACACATTCACCCACAAATAAAGTTTAATATCATCGCCATTCAGTGACTTCGTATTCAGAGAAAAATAAGTGAAATACTCGATTGCACAGAGCTAGCTGCCATCTTTATGCCACTGGTACCGCGCGCTGTCCATGTACTGGCCGTGCAACAGTTGAACGGAACCAACCAGCAACCTCAAAACAGATTGCGCGTGCACATGATGTCAGTCACTTTTCATAGACTTGTTCCCGATCCTTCCAATTATCTTTTGGCTTAAAAAATAACGAAAAATCGGCGCTAAATAATAATTATAGCAGAACATTTCGCGCTTACTATCAGGGATGTATTTCACAGGTTAGTAATTTATTTTGGCTTGAACAAACTACATGTACTCACGCTTACTTTGCGTTAGTTAGAAAATGATGGAGGGACTGGGAACTCGTCTATGATTGATCACGATGTGCTGAATTAGTTCCTGCCGCATGCTATACAAAATACAAATGCGTAATAGAGGCCGAAACCAGTCTGCACACACATATACGGGTATTATAAACATTCAGCGGGCATGTAATTATTCGCGTGCTTTGAGGAGCTGTACCTAGGGTGAAAAGTTTTGATATTTTTTTTGGCCGGGCGCTGGATTCGGATATTGTGTGGAACAAGCAAACGCTATAATTTAGTAAATACGCTGTATTCTGCTTGGCTATGCCAAAACAGAAGTGAAAATGAAACGTTTTCTGATTTCATCTCAATATGGTGGTGCTGGGTCTGACAAGAATCTAAAAAAGAACTTCAGTTTTATTTCCACAGTCCATAAATAATACTATTTTATAAAGTTTGCGTTTGTTATTTTTAGGTTTGGGTTTGGCCGCACAGGACTACCAATTTCAAACATTGGGCTACCATTTTTCTCAGTGTGGTATAGTCCGGTGGACTGCCAGTTGAATAACAAATTTGTCGAGCTCTGACTGCACTTATCACGTGTGTTTATTTTGTTGTATTCCTGCTGTTTTGTTATGGTCAAACGACTATCATTGAGCCTTTCTCCTACGATGGAGGAATAATCATCGACGTCGTTTTTGCTAGTAAAAAGTAAAAACGTAAGTACTGGCATCCCTCCTCCTTGCAGCGGCCTAATGCTTTCTTTTTAAACAAGTGTTTACACAGGGGATGTGTCAGCGGGTTAGCGAGAGAGGACTTAAGACAACGGGGGATTAGGGATAACAATGACACCGAAGACTTGGGCCGGGTCCTCGGGAGAATTTCGTGTGCAAACCTTATGGGAGCTGTTAAAGTTAAATTACAAACAAAGGGAACAAAAAGAAGGGTAAAATAAAAGTAGCAAGTTCGCTGCATCGGTTTTACGTGACATGTTCTATTGCCCATATTGGAATCTGACCAACTTATGATGAGCCTGTATTGGCTAATCATTGTTCCAACTTGGGCATCAGTAATTGGGTATCGGCATTTTTGGCCTGCAAGACTGAAAAGAGATCTTAAAAAGGCAGTGGATTTTACATACATATTCATGGACTCAAATGGAGATCTTTTAAACTTAATTCGGCTTGTTAAAATTCCATATTATTACAAAACTTGAGGATATAATTTCCCAGAAAAAGGCACCTCAAAATATTTAACATGAAAAGCGTGCATTTCAGAAGAAAACTTAGCATTCATCAAAAATGTCAAAGCTCAGGAAAAGATTTAAAACTATATCTCAAGATTTTCAAGAAAAGATGGGAGGAAAAACTGTGAGAAAAACCAATGAGAAATAAATCATGAAAAATACAAAACTAAATTTATATATTAATAAATATGTTGTTCTCAGAGTCCAGAGAATCATTGACCTTTAAACTACACTTAAATGTTTGGATACCAAAACTGAATGCCTGCCTATATTGAGCACACCCCTTCCCCCCACAAATAATAATAATAATAATAATAATAACAATAATAATGTTTCAAAAATTAACCGCAGGTTCACACCCGGCTTTATTAATACTTATCCCCACTCAACAAAATATTTCAGGCAAAACTGCCAAACTTTAACTTGTTTCTGCCACAATCAAAGTACAAGGATGATCTAAAAACCTTCAATAAAATAAAAGGGAAACAATGGCAATTTACAGGTAAAAAACAAACTCTTATGAAACTCGGTGCAGTTCATGTGCAAACCTTACTAAGAGGGAAAAACTCCAAGTTTCCCACCCGTGTAAGAGGATTAAGCCATCGTAAAGATACTGCACGGTCCTATGGGCCTCATTAAGTATGCAAATCCTCTGGCCGGTGTACATTCAGTAAAGTATTGATTTTAAGGGCTATATTGGATTAAGAACAAGGACTCCTGCATATTCTAAGCATTCCTCCATGGTTAAGTTAACTTGTGTGGCTATTGGGGTACATGTATTCGAAACCCTGTTCTGGTTTTGAATGAACCCGCGAAGAGCGTTTCGAATGAAGACAACGAACACGCGACTGATGAACGGTGCTCGTGAACAACATGAGAACGGCAAGAACAAAGATGGCGGTCTTAAGGCATTACAGAGTTTGCGTTAATTTTTGGGAGCATTCATTCAGTCCAGCAGGAACAGTATAAGAAAATAACATTACACGTAGTGATCATAAATAGTGGGACTGCCAGTTTTTTATTGCTGTACGTTCCAGGATTTCAATTTGTTCGTATAAGATAATTGTCTTTCTTTTCATTTGGAGTATTAATACGGTGGCTGCCACCTTGAATTTTCGTCCAGAGGCCGGGCGCTCTACAGTTGGCTTTCGTAATCGGCAACAGGAGAACACTGTTCGCGGCAGAGTTACCGGAGAACGGGGTTTCGAAAACACCCAAATGTTTCTATATGTACAATGTGAAGATACAAGAAAAGACATCTTAAAGGGACACATTGCTTTGGATTTTGCGATTTGGGCTATATAAAACTGAAATGGATATGGTTGGGAAGCTTTTTTAAAAGTAGAATATAAAGATTCATATAACTATCCCTTCAAATTGCGTGGTTTTTGTTTAATTTCGTGACAAATAACGGTCCGCCATTTTGTAGAACCACATTTTTGACTCCACAAAATGGCGGACTGGGTTCACCAGTCGTATTTCCAGTCGCAGCTGGTTGAAGTACGTTCTGTTAATCCATTTTGATGTACTGTGGCACGGCGCGCAGCACTGGCGATGTGTCGCTAGGTAGAGAATGGTACCTGGCGATCATCTTATAGGTTTACAAGGCCACTGGCTGCGGCGCCAGCCTAAAGACTCTCACAGCGTATTTTGCGCATTATTTAGACGGTGGAAATAAGTCTATGATTTGCGGGTCAGATGTCAGGAGTCAGAGGCCAATTTATTGTTTTGTAATGAATCACTACTCACTAATTACAACACATTATACGTGTTTTTTTGCATGAACAACTCTTATAAAAGATAAGGAACATTTCAAAACAGCAAAATTTCATGACATTTGAAGGCAATGTGTCCCTTTAACAAGGAAGTGGATTTACTGACACATACTTGTACATGGAAATCAAATGGAGTTGTTAAGCTTAATTCGGCTTGTTAAAATTCCATATTATTACAAAACATGAGGATATAATTTCCCAGAAAAAAGGCACCTCAAAATATTTAACATGAAAAGCGTGATTTTCAGAAGAAAACTTAGCATTCATCAACAATTTCAAAGCTCAGGAAAAGACTTAAAACTATATCCCAAGATTTTCAAGAAAAGATGTTGGGAGGAAAAACTGAGAAAAACCAATGAGAAATAAATCATGAAAAATAAAAAACTAAATTTATACATTAATAAATATGTTGTTCTCAGAGTCCAGAGAATCATTGACCTTTAAACTACACTTAAATGTTTGGATACCAAAACTGAATGCCTGCCTATATTGAGCACACCCCTTCCCCCCACAAATAATAATAATAATAATAATAATAATAATAATAATAATAATAATAATAATAATAATAATAATAATAATAATAATAATAATAATAATAACAATAATAATAATAACAATAATAATAATAACAATAATAATAATGTTTCAAAAATTAACCGCAGGTTCACACCCGGCTTTATTAATAAAATAACTTATCCCCACTAAAAAAATATTTCAGGCAAAACTGCCAAACTTTAACTTGTTTCTGCCACAATCAAAGTACAAGGATGATCCAAAAACCTTCAATAAAATAAAAGGGAAACAATGGCAATTTACAGGTAAAAAACAAACTCTTATGAAACTCGGTGCAGTTCATGTGCAAACCTTACTAAGAGGGAAAAACTCCAAGTTTCCCACCCGTGTAAGAGGATTAAGCCATCGTAAAGATACTGCACGGTCCTATGGGCCTCATTAAGTATGCAAATCCTCTGGCCGGTGTACATTCAGTAAAGTATTGATTTTAGGGCTATAGTGGATTAAGAACAAAGGACT
The DNA here is from genome assembly GCA_037893225.1 of Hippasteria phrygiana. NCBI lineage: Eukaryota > Metazoa > Echinodermata > Asteroidea > Valvatida > Goniasteridae > Hippasteria > Hippasteria phrygiana. Next base: position 1,292,268 of record JAZGUH010000008.1, on the reverse strand, counting down.
CCTGCATATTCTAAGCATCCCTCCATGGTCTAAGTTAACTTGTGTGGCTATTGGGGTACATGTATTCGAAACCCTGTTCTGGTTTTGAATGAACCCACAAAGAGCGTTTTGAATGAAGACAACGAACACGCGACTGATGAACGGTGCTCGTGAACAACATGAGAACGGCAAGAACAAAGATGGCGGTCTTAAGGCATTACAGAGTTTGCGTTAATTTTTGGGAGCATTCATTCAGTCCAGCAGGAACAGTATAAGAAAATAACATTACACGTAGTGATCATAAATAGTGGGACTGCCAATTTTTATTGCTGTACGTTCCAGGATTTCAATTTGTTCGTATAAGATAATTGTCTTTCTTTTCATTTGGAGTATTAATACGGTGGCTGCCATCTTGAATTTTCGTCCAGAGGCCGGGCGCTCTACAGTTGGCTTTCGTAATCGGCAACCAGAGAACACTGTTCGCGGCCGAGTTACCAGAGAACGGGGTTTCGAAAACACCCAAATGTTTCTATATGTACAATGTGAAGATACAAGAAAAGACATCTTAACAAGGAAGTGGATTTACTGACACGTATACTTATACATAGAAAACAAATGGAGGTGTTGAGCTTAATTCGGCATGTTAAAATTCCATATTATTACAAAAAAGTGGAGGGAAAATTACTCAACTTTAATAATTTCCCAGAAAAAAAGGCACCTCGAAATGTTTAACATGAACAAAAGCTTCAGAAGAAAACTTAGCATTCATCAAAAATTTCAAAGTTCAGGAAAAGGCTTAAAACTATATATCTCAAGAAAGATGAGGAAAATCTCACAAATCAAAGAGGTAATAAAACAGGAAAAATTAACTAGATTTATACATTAATATGCTGTCCTCAGAGTCCAGAGAATCATTGACCTTTGAACTACACTAATATTTTTTTATACCAAAATGTCTGCCTATAGCACGTACACGCCTGTAATAAGGTTTCGAAAATTAACCGCAGTATAGCACCATGCAGGTTCAACCTTATATTACTTAATCCCCACTCAAAACAAATCTTTGAGGCAAAACTGCCAAACTCAAACTTGTTTCTGCCACGATCAAAGGACAAGAATGATCTAATCCTGCAAATATAAAACAAGAGAAACGGACAATGTTAATTTAAAAGCAGTTATTATAAAACAAAACTCTTGTGAAACTCCAGTTCAATGTGCAAAACCACTGAAAGCCAGGGCCTACTCGTTTCCAACTGGGTGTATAAGGGATTAAGCCATCGTAAACTAAGATACTGCACAGTCCTACGGGCCTCATTAAGTATGCAAATCCTCTGGCCTGTACACTGTATTGATCCTAGGGGGCGAGAAGATTGAGAACAAAGGACCAAGGTGTGGTTTACTTGGGTTTTATTCCTCCATGCTTTCAGTGCATTGATACACGCATGATGCGTACGCGAAGTCGCTGTTATCCCGCTTGCCAGACTAAGCCTGAAAACAGACCTATGCTAGCTGTGCAAAATAAACATACGACACCAGACTATCAGTCTGGTTTCCGCCATGCAAGATATTAGGCGTTTTACAAATTTTCTGACCTTTGAAAAATGTCCTTGTAGAATGATTGATCTTGTAGTGCATACCCTTATGTCACAATATCTAGTTGAGTGGGTTTTTCGGATAGATTCTTGCCAAACAGTTTTTTTGTACTTAGTACATCATAAAATTATCAAAAATTTTTGTTGGCATTTTTTTGGCGGCCATCTTGGTATAATGGCGGCCATCTTGAAATCTGATGTCAAAAAGCTTTATTTTGCTCAATAATTTGCTGTTCTTTTCCATATTTCTTTGTGAAAATAATTTTGTGTGTGCTCTGACAACTCTTTAATATATTTAATCAACAACTCATAACCCAAGAAAGTTTGAAAATATATCACATTGAACAACCAGCCTATATTAAATCAAGATCAAGTGCTGAAAAATATAAAAAAGCACGTGGCAGCCATTTTTTAGCTTGGTAGCCATCTTGAAGCATATTTTAATCAATGTAATGTGCATAATATTTGACTGAGATCATTGATCATAACAAAGTAATGAGGTAAAGAAATATAAAATATTTAGACAAATCTGATTTTTGGATGTTAAAACTACTAACATTTGCCGCCATTTTGAATTTGGCAGCCATCTTGGTAATGATATAGCAGCCATTTTGAATTCAGGAACCATCTTGGGTTACGAGTTGTTGATTTAATATATTAAAGAGTTGTCAGAGCTTTTTGACATCAGATTTCAAGATGGCCGCCAAAAAAATTCCAACAAATAAAAGGCGCGCGTGGCTACTTCGACGCGTGACGCGCCCCGGATCATGCCAGCCATAGATATATAATTATAAAGACTAGCTGGGCAGCACGTACAGACGCGCATTCTGATCTGCCATTTGCAGCGCCATTTTTTAGCGCGTGGGGCGATACGTTTTTCAACATTAAAAATGGTTTCAAACTGCGTTGCTGCAGTTTGTCACAGCAATAAAAGACGACTGGGAAGCCCCATGTCGTGCTGGGTATACTAAATAAGGCTACATTTGTTACAGAGGGCAGTTTTCCCCAACAATAACTTTCCACTTTAGAGAGGTTTAGCAGCACGTATTATAAAGCCCGGTTCATACTTCATGCGAATACGTATGCGAAGCGAATTCGTTATGGTAACGGTGTGCGTTACAATGAAACTTCAATTGTTGACGTCATGAAATTCGCTTCGCATGAAGTATGAACCGAACGTCAACGCGAACGTCAACGCGAGCGCGCCCGACATTTTTGGAGCAGGCACAGTGGGCACTATAATTTCCAGCGAGGGCACACTGGGGCCACCACTGAGCATGAAGGAAATTATTTTAATGTTGCAACGATTGTGTATCGGGCCCCGTTTCTACAAGAGAACAAAAATCATTTTGAAGTTATTGGACTTAGTTACCAAACTAAAGGTATGTCGTAGATATGGCGCAGGGTTTTGATTTTCTTGTGGGAAATTTTGGGGTGAAAAAAAGAGAACTCTGAAAAATATATATTTTTATTTAGTTATTTTTTTTGTGGGGGGGGGGATATCCCCCACTATTACCCCCCCCCCCCCCCCCCCCCCCCCCCCGGCTGGCTACGCCTATGCTTAATGCGATTCCCAGTTGCGGATAAAATCTCCATCCAAATTTGTGCTCGCCGAATACGTCTGTTTGATAATAGACTTTACATTCAGTCTATAATTTACCACATACGTTCTTCAAGCACCAGTCCACACACAAAAATTCACTACGGACTATAGAACAGTCTACCATGGAGGAATGAGTCTACGGAACATGCAGTCTACGGAACGTAATGAGAATTTAGTTGCGGGGTGGCCCGATTATATTATGTAGACTATAGACTAATCCGGCGACCAAAATTAGAAGCATTTACTGCGGTGGCGAGGCGCTCGCGTACGTGTTAGACGCGTACGTGTTAGACGCACGCGCTCGACGCAGCTTCGACCAACAGGGTGTTTACAACTTGCCAAAATGCGCACGCGACTCAAATTAAAGAACGCGGGCAGCCTGCACGCGGGCGCGGCATCACCGTAAAAATGGCTTCTCATTTTGTTCGGCTAATTCCTGTGTAACAAAATCCCCGCGCAATGTGTGAATTAAATCGTTGCACTTCTTGACAAATTCTTTACACGTCATGCTGAGCCGCGTTGCCGTCAAACAGTCAAAGGCCTACGAGATCGGCGCGGTAAGTATATCGTGCATCCTCGGGAGTTGGAGTTCAGTTGACTTTTGTTTACTTTTCGCATTCATTAATAAAAATCTGAGACGTTTGGTTTTCGCATTCTTTTGCAAAATCAGAAAGATAATCATGATTAATTTATTATACGTTTCATATAAGCCCGATTTAGAAAAAAAATGGGTTGTCCGTCGGACAAGAAACGAGCCCGACGCCCGATTTAGTTGTCCCCGGCATCGGGCGATAGTATTTCAAGTTGTCAACCCCCGTGTTTTACATGCATTTGGCAGTGGGTTAACGAATCTCCGGTATATCGATTTAGGCCTACACCAATTAGCACCCACTTTGTAATTACCCAAACTCAACATGTCCTTTTCTAAAAAAAGAAAAGAAAAGAAAACCCCTTGATAAGTTTAAAGCTAAGCCTTTCTAATCTCATTTTAGGTCACACTTACCTCGCGATGGTTCGGAAAACGGTCGTTAACCTTCAATGGAAACGTGTGTAGTAGTGCTGTCCTACATACCAGTCGTTGCAGAACAAAAGATTGTTTATAGCACCTCCGCTAATCCGCCAACAATGGGCACGTGCGCGAGCGAAGTTTTCACGTATTTCAGTACGTGAAAGATATGCCTTAGCAACCGGCCGACCCGAAAAATACGTGATACTTTGACGAACGTGAAAAGTGAACTTATCACGTTTTTTATTACGTGAAAAAGGTTGCCCTTTGTTCACTTTTCACGTTTTTCGTTCCAACAAAAGGTTTTCACGTATTCGGGCCTCACAGTGTAATGGTTCACCAGGACTACCCTGCTAAATCCAACAGAGTCCAACGGTGACTCATATGAGTTTCCTGCTCAATCCAACGCAGTCCAACACAGTCCAACACAGTCCAACATGCTAAGTTGTTGGGTAACTAAAAATAAAAAATGACTTGCCTGCTAAATCCAACAGAATCCAACTGTGGCATATTTTTCTGTTGCCTGCCGAGTCCAACAGGATTGTAACACTATGAGGTACATGTACATATAGCTGCTCAATCCAACAGGGTCCAACGGAAATATCAAATTGTTGGATCCCGTTGGATTCAGCAGGGATAGGGTTAATTCAAGTGCAGAAATATATATATATATATATTTTTTTTTTTTGGTGGCATTTTTGCCATTTTTTTCTTAGATATTTGTTTCTGTTGAAGCGTAGTACCTTTAAAATTGAGCCGTTTGTCACATGTATTTACTGGCTTTTCTAAAAAATGGCACCGAGTCATACAACACCAGCTATCCGCGGAATCTTCGGAAGTTGTTGAAAACACAGCAGAGAACAGTGGAGGTAATGCCAGACAGCGATGCAGTGGCTTGTAAGGAATGTAACTCCAGTCGGCCGTCGGCTGGCAATGCATGTAATCAATGCTTTATGTGCTGACGGCCCTACATGCAAGTGTACGTGTATTGATAGAGTAACTTAAGTAGAGAAAATTCTGTAGTGTCGGACGAACTGCTGAAGAAAAGGGTAAGTACACGTTCTGTGTAATTGAAAACTTACATAACATGTACTGTGTGTGCAGTGTGCACAGCTCCGATAGGGTGATTCATCAGTACATAGTGCACCACCAAGCAGTTGCGCCGGAGAGGCCGTTTTCAAATTGGGTGGTCGACAAACATATAAATTAGAACAGATTTTTCTCTTTTTGCCCTTTTCCGACGTAAAACTTTGAACAGGTCAGTGGAAGGATATTTCCTATAAAATACTAACCCCCAAATCCGCCCATTTCTGAAAATTACAACAATGACCAATCATGTACAAAAAACTTTTTAAGGCTTCAAATTGGCAATGGAGCTGGAAATAGCTAGAGATAAAGCCAAAGCCAAAGCCCAGGTTTGAGAAGAGACACTGGTGTAAATTCCCCTGCAGTCAACAGTGCAACCACTGGACCATGTACATGTATTCACATGTTCTGAGTAAAATCCACGGTGAAATCCATGGTAGTCATGCATTGTCAGACTACTCATACCAGTACCTTAACTCCAACAAATCCTTGGATTGACACCCGTAAAAGAGTACCCTTACATTTGTGTAAAGCATATTTAAGAAATTCATTTAGTAAACATATGCATCAGGTAGTCTTCTAGCTCTGACACATGAAGTACCAGCAAATTGTTGTCCAAGCTTGTCGGGAATAGCCAGGCATTAAATAGCGCTAGCACCTACTACGCTTTCGGGAATTAGCACTACGCTTGAAGTTGAATCCTGCCCCTACGCTACTACTACGCGATCGATCTCGGTGGTCGGCCCCATTTTGAATGAGGACAAAGGTTTTCGAGCAAGTTGTTCTGCCGTTACGTACATTATGCCCATAACTTGCACATCCATAGGCAAAATTGTAATTAAAAAAATAAAGTTACAAATCGGAGATAACGTTACAGAAATGTTTGTTGAGACAGTGAAAACAAGTGCATTGAGGAAACAAATTTCCTATCTTAAGCGGTTTGACCAAAATGTTTTACGACGGTGAAAAAGACTTTGTTTTGATCACTTACTCCTGAACTCAAGTTGAATACTGGTAAAAGTACGGGGTTGATTGGGTGTTTTAAGTGTCATGGCCAGAGGTGAGATTTGTCGGGATTTTTTGTCGGGATTTCAGAATTTTTTAAGAATCTCTTTTGCAATCTGGAATTTCTGAGGTGTTGTCCCGAAGGTGTTTTTACCTGTGGATATAGACAAAAAAAACCGGATATTTTAAGGGGGTGCCTTTTATAGGCAAATACAAACTGTATGTTGATCTGGAGTTTTCGTGGAGTTTTCGTGGAGTTTTCGTGGAGTTTTCGTGGAGTTTTCGTGGAGTTTTCGTGGAGTTTTCGTGGAGTTTTCGTGGAGTTTTCGTGGAGTTTTCGTGGAGTTTTCGTGGAGTTTTCATTTTTGGCCAATCTCACCCCTGCATGGCAATTTGCATTGTGTACAATAACATGCAGGGGTCGTCAGTACCATTAATTAATAATGGTACTGACGATCATAACTACATTGTAACTTTACTGATTGTAGCATTGCGTGTATTGAAATCGCAGACGTGATGAGTACAATGCCTACGTACATGTATTTATCGCATACCTTTATTCAGATCCATCAATTCCCAGGGATCTGCCATATCATTACTGGGTTTTTATGTTCACATGTAGTTAGATACTTAGGTCTGCGCATTTGTAGTTTTAATACCTGTAATCCTAGGCTTAAGTTTCAAGCAGTACATGCAGGTCAGCAGTCTACAAAAAATAAATGACAAAACAAATAAACAAAATTCCTGGAGTTGATATTAGTACAGAAATACCAGTCAACGAAAAGGTCATCCGACAGGTCAGTATTGGCATTTAGTTCTTTAACCCTAACCTCGTATGAAGCTACATGTATGAAATACATGTAGTAAACTGTAGTATGCAGTACTCGCGCCTGTTTGTGTACAATGCTTGTAGTCATTTTTAGTATTTGATACTTCACCACAAATAAAGTACGTAGTAATATATAGTACTACTGTTTGTTGCTGGGGTTGGAGGCAAAATGCCTGTCATCATCTAAGGCGGAAACACAGCACGAACTACTGGTTTTCAGAGATGATACAATTTGTTATCTTAGCCATCCAACTCATTGACACCAATATCATTTTAAATAAATGCTACATGCAGGACCCAGTAACTTAACAGTATTTGTAGAAATAGTACTTTGTAGTTGCAAGTATCTATGACTGCTGTCACGATACACTCCAATCAAAGACTGGGAGACTCAGTGCTACAGAATGCTAACCCTAACCCCCTAGTATAACTTACCAGAATACCCATCCTTTCAAATTCCAACTCCATACTGTACACACAAATTGTTGGACCCTGATATTCTGGTGGTATGCCAAATTCAGTGTAAAAGACTATCAGTTTGGGGGTTTAGTATTAAAATGGGCTGCATCTGCTTGCTTTGCCATAAAAAGTACAAATTACCCTTTCCCAAAGCAGATGTTAAGCTCGTAGATTTGGTACGGTCGAAACTGTATCATGATGCCAAAGAGGAAGTAAATGGAAAGAAATACACTGTAAATTCAAAGTCTGGATACCTGTATGTATTTGCAACAATGTGATTTTAAGCGTGGGAAAAAATGTTTTGTTTTTGTTTTGTTTTAATGTAAAAAATGCATCCAATACGGTGTGCAGTGAGAAATATTATAGAGTTTAAAAATTGATGAGAACTGGGAATGTATTTCTTAGCAAGTTTATTAGCTGAACTCCTCAATTAATCAAAAAAAATCAAGCATTTGTATTTTTCTGTGCCTCTGCAATGTGTTTAGTTCAGTAGTTGAAGCGTAAAAAGCAGTTTTGATTACTGAACATTTTGTTACTATAAAAAATGACAAAATTTAAAACACCCGAACAAAGATACTGACAATTTGGGAGACCGCCAACATAGGGCAAGATAGCTCAGTTGGTAGAGCGCCGGTACGGTAACCCGGAGGTCGCAGGTTCGAATCCCGCTCCTGCCAGTTTCTTTGTTCACTTTGAAAATTTAAAACAGTATAAAATGATTTTTATTGGTGTTAAAAAAAATGATTTAACTTCTTGAATACGGACGAGGGCCATAGCTGCAGATTGAAAAAGTAGAGACCATCTGGCCGGTTGTCGTCTATTTTTATTTAAATATGGGTACCAATGGTGAAATTCGACCTTGCAGCAGTTCTTGTTTTATAACATTTTACTGATAATACCTAAGGAAGTTTGAATTATATTAAGTCGTTAAGCATATATTTGTGAACAAACTTTACAGTTATGCAAAAAAAAAAAATACTACATCAGGCTATGGAGTCTGAAAAAGAGGTCGTTTCCCCGTGTTTTTTGCTAATTTTGTGTGACATTTTAATATATCTTCATTGTACAAGACCATCCTGTATTATTCTCATGCTAAAAATTGTTTCTTATGCATTAAACTAGTATATGACAAACAGACTTTATAAATCCTTTGTGTCTGCGAAAGTTCTTTGTCTGATCAATAGTTAGAGGGTCTCGTATTTTAGTATCACAACGTAACATTTCGTTTCTCGGATGTTACGCGTGAAACTCAGCTCTTCAAGACAGTAATACAAGTAGCTTGATCCCAGATGTAATATTTTGGGGGGTTTAATATAAAGGTGGTGAGCCACTAAATATATTGGAACCATTTCCAACTTAAATTCCATCGTCCGTACGGAGCTACAGCACGGAAACCTTCGCGTCGGCAGATTTCGTTTCTCACGATTTCGTTACGTGTTGAAACATTGGGACGCGTCGGCTGCATTTCCTCACGTCCTTTTTATGAATGAAAGTCAGTGGAGACGTACCCGGATGTACCCATATAACATGCGAAGTATGGCTTTTATTAGTCTGCACGATTCTGGACTGGGACCTGGAATCTTTTTCGTTTCCGGAGTTACGTGTTGCACACCATGCCATGCCATGACATGACATGCCGCGCGCCGCGGCCGGCCGGCCGGCCGCGCCATGCACGCACGCCGCGCCGAGCATGCACGCCGCGCAGTACGACCGACGACCCGTCGAAGACCACCATTCTGGGCCATGATCCTCCGGCCGTTTGGCTAGGCTTCACCAAACGTTACGGGAAGGTACATGGGTGGTTTTGTAAAACATTGTGTTAAGTAGTATTTCATGTACAAGTGTGTGTTTTTCTGATGAGAATAATGAAGTTGATGACACAATTTTGACGATATGGCCCTGTGAATACCCCAGAGAAACGAGCCCCAAACAAATCTGAACATTTTTTTTGTCGTTCAAAAACGTTTTGAAAACATTTTTAAGAACACCTCCAGTGATTATAACAACAGGCATAAATAATTCACGGTTCGTAAAATCGTACTCTGGAAAGGAAACTTAAACAGACTAAATCAGGGGAAGTCATAGGTCACAAACTCTGATGTGATGTGGGTATCCGTTTTGTCGGGGTATAACGATCCAGATCCAGAAGATGACGACCGCTCCGCCCGCCTCGGAATAACAAACCATTTCTGGACAAGAGTCATGCTCTTTAGTACGTAACCTCTGGTCAAGTCTCAAAGAATTATTACAACTGTAAGCACGTGTATGCAAGGGATCACTGCTTAAATCCGCGCCTTGAAAAAAAGGCTAGCCCAAAAACGCGCATGCGTAGTAAGACGTTCAAAAGAGGAGTTCAGTTTGTACACCGTGATTTAGAAACGGGATTTTTCGATGTACTTATATACATGCCGCGTGGAAGATTATTCCGCGTTAATTTTGCACGGCTAAATAAATTATTTCAGCGTGATAATATTTAATAGATGATGTATTGCGATGCATCCCGGTTAACATTTTAATTACTTCTTTTACAATTTGGTTTGGTGTTTGATTGAAATACATTTTGTCTAAAACGATTTTTGTGTCGGTCACAAATCCAAAGAATGTTTTTTCAGGCAGTGGTATTGCGAGTTTTACAGTAACTTGAAATACACTGTACTTGAAGTTTCCCTTGTGGATTGTTTGACGAATTAACTTGAATTAACTTGAAATACTTTAAAATTCTGGACCAGATTAAGTTTTCAGACTCTTTTTGTGATTTTGCATTCTCATGCCTGATTTAATTTAATAAGGGGTGGGGGGGATTTAAAAATCATTGGGGGTTCATATTTTTTTCTGAATGATTTTTTTTTCACAAATTCTATATTCTGGAAATTTTCAGAGCAGCAGATTTCGCTCAGTGTGGGTGGGTGCGGTGCGGGAGGGTGGGTGTTGGGCTGGGGGATTGATTTTTTTCCCAAATGAGTGGATGGGGAATTTAATAGGGGGTGGGGGAATTTTAACAAACATGGGAGGATTGGGTGAAAACGGGGGGGGGGGGGGGGGATCTAATAACTAGTGCTACAAAAAAAAAACATTAACAAACACAACACCAAGTGGTACAAGTATCTTGATATTCTTTAATTTTACTTTATTTTTACAACTATTCAAGCAGTGTCATTGCATGTGAACAGTAGTAACAATGAACAATATACAGGTTGAAAAGTCGAACACCATATTGAAATTAAAGGAAAGTACATCAAGTCATCAATAAATGACAATTTTGAAAATGGCCTTGATGCCCTTTTAGTTGGCCTTGGTGGCCTCTTTTGGGGGGGAGCCTTTGCGGCCAAGTGGCCTGGCCCCTCTGAAGCTTAAGGTTGAGGCCTGATTTTGGTATAAAATATCATTGAAAATTGGTCTCAATTCCATCACTGTGCCAAATTTGTTCAAAGTGTTAAAAATGTTCTAAAGCAGTTTTGAAATGTTGGGCTTACAAGTATCTTTATTGGGAGAAGGAATGTTTGCAGTTTTGGTTAAACAAACTACTAAAGGTGGCCCTGACACACAAGAAACAAAGTCAAAACAAAGCAATTCTCAAATCATGTTTTATTTTTTCATTTACACACATTGAGCCACTATACAGTTTTATCTGAGATGAAAATGCAATTTAAGTTACACAGCTGATGGAAATTATCAAGGCTGATTTAAAAAAAACTAATGACAAATGATTGTGCAATTGTGCAGAAATGCTGTATTGGAATTGAAATTGCATGATATTCCACTTGACGTTTGTTTCAGGTTTCACGTGTAACAAATTGGTTTCCAAGTTACATGTGAAACTCTCAATTGGAGCACTACCGCAGGGGTTATTTTAAGAATGCATACCAGTAGAATGTCATGTAATTTCAGTGGTGTCACTTTCAATTTATATTCTGCATTTGCACTGATTTTTCTTCTCAAAAATACAACTTCAGGTGTGCAAGACGTAACAATTTGCAAATTCAACATAATTCTTGAAAAGGCTTTGTCTTTTCTGAAAAAGGTAAAACAAGCTGCAAGTTCCTAATTACCTTCTACAATTTGAGGTACTCCTACAATTGTACAGAAATTGTGTTGTTTTTGCTGTTGTGGAACAACATTTGCATTGTATCCAAGTTATGTTTGTTCCAGGTTTCACATGTAACATGGATACCACAAATTTGGTTTCCAAGTTACACGTGAAACCCCCTATTTCAGCACTACCCCTGTACGTTTCCACTTTTGAAATGACGATTTTAGGAATGCATATTTGAAGTTGATCTTCCTTTCAATTTATATCCTACATTTGCACTGAAAGAGACTTATACTTTGTCCAGAAATAAAATTTCAGATACACACTCTACAAAAATGAGCAAATCCAACAAAACTTGTTGAAAAACGTTGTCTGTTTTTTCTGAGAAGGTCAAACAGCTGTCTCTAATTTTTCTGCTACAGTGTAAGGTACTCATACAAAGTGTCCATAAGTGGTGTTTTCTTCCAGTATACCTATTGATGTCAGCAGTTGCTGAAATTCAAAATGGAACTTTGGTTTCCTTGTTACACGTGAAACATATCAAGTACCCTTCATAGGTTAAAGCTGTATATTTTGGGGATATGAAGTATGATAAGGAAAATGTTCCTATTAATGCAATGTATGAGAAGTGCTTTTGACATCCATATCTGTAAAGTTACAATAAACCTGTTTTGAAATATTGACACCAATGTCACACTTTGGTACCCATATTTAAATAAACAAAAATATGCACATTCCCGTGCGTACTCAATTGTTTGCCTATTGTTTGCATTACGCTTGGCTGCACGAACCTGTCTTGGCATACCAGCACCCCATCGACAATAGACCTTTATCATGCTGTCACCATCTTTGTCTTGTTCCCCTGTATGCATTAGCAATTGTGAATAGTGATTCCAATTATTGAATGAAGGTGCCAGACTATTTTTCCTTCCAGTCTCGGTTTGGTTACATGGATTTTAATAGGAGAAAAACAAGATGGCCGCACCATGATCAAGGGTCTATAGCCGGACGGAATGGGCTAAATCCTGAATTGAATTAATGATTTCAATCGAAAGATTTATTGTGAATCAAGCAACCCCGTGACCAGGGCCCAATTTCATGGCTCTGCTAACCACAGCTTTCCGCGCTTACGATCACCATTTTGCGCTATCAGCGCTAGCGGGAAAAATTCTGCGCTAACCCTGTAAGCACAGAATCCTTAGTTACGGGATGTACGCATGCTCGGGAGCCAAAATTCCCCGCTAACGCGTGAAATACGCTTGCCGTAAGCACAGAATTTCCTGCTAAAGTAAGCGCGGATTTTTCGCTAACGGGAAGCAGAGCCATGAAATTGGGCCCTTGTGTCTGCATTGAGTCGTTCTCGTGAGTTCTGACTGTCATAACCATCTCCCTTTCCTCCCAGAGTACTTGCCCAAGCCCGCCCAGCGCTACGACGACCCTCCCCTGTACCTGTGTCTGCGGGTGGGCAGGCCCATGAGCAAGACTTTCCCGAAAGCCAGCTACGAAGCCAAGGAGGCCGCCGCTAAGCATAACCACAAGCTGCCGGAGTATTGGTTTGCAATTCCCAGGGAAAAGTGAGTTTGTTGATTCATTCCAGTAGTGCTGGGATATAAATCCGGATTTTCTTTTAACCTATGGTTTGAATCGCACTATTCGGTTCTATTTTAGAAACCGGATATTTAAACAAATTAAGCAATCCAATTTTGTTTTGTGACACCGGCTAAAGAAAACAACTGGAACATGCTCCAATTTCCTCCATGGTCTCTGATTGTAACTGCATTCACTCGCTAGTTGTCTTATTGGCAGAGTTGTAATCGAGTCCCTGCAAGTCCTTTCACAAGTCCTTTCACAAGCCCAGTCAGAAGTGCTTTCATAAAGCCAGTCACAAGTAACTGGATGAACAATGACAAAGGAATGCCTTTGTCACAGCTCATTTGAATAGCTTGTGATTGGGATTAGAACTATAGGGCTTGTAATGGACTTGCAGGGACTCAAATACAGCTCTGCTTATTGGTGTACATGTATGTGAATAGCCTGCCCATCCATTTTTCTCAACGTACATGTACATATGTAATAGCTCTGGAGTGGTTTGGTCAAGGCCCAGTGGTCGCTGAATCCTGCAAACTATATCCAGTCATTGGGAGGGGTTTTCATGCGGTACCTCACAAGTCACTTGTTGTTGGCATGACTATGAGCTAGATGGGAAAGCAGATAACCCTTATTCGGTTTTAATAAAATTAGGATAACCAGATTTTGAAATCTCTGATTTCTCGGACAGTGCGCCACCAAGAGGTTACACCAGAGCACTATCTCATCTACATGTACCTGTATTGTTGCAAATAATTTTAGACGGGCAGTTTTACATATAAAAAAAAAAAAAATTAAAACCCTTGTTTCATTTTTCATTAACCCTAACCCTTCTTTAGTGTTTTTTTGTGTAAAACAGCCATGCTAAATCTAACAATTTCCAATAAAACTTATGAGAAGCCTGCTAAATACAACAAAATTCAACAGCAAATTTGGTTGGATTCTGCAGTGTACCACCTACACGGCAGCCTTGGCATTTTGCAGCTACCCTGCTGAATCCAACAAAATACAACAGGTATTTGTTTATATGAGTCCTGCCAAATCCAACAAAATCTGACTAAAATTTTCCTAAAAGTCTGCTTTCACCCTCCTTAATACGACAAAAATGCAACAAGTATACTTAGCTTGCACCCTTCTAAATACGAAAATATCCAACGGATATATTTAGCTGCTACCCTGCTGAAAACAGCAGTATCCAACACACTATGTAGTTTGTGTTGACTGCTAAATCCAACAAATTACAACAGCTTTTTACCATTGTTGGATTTTGTTGGATTTTGTTGGATTTAGCTGGATTTTGTTGGATTTAGCTGGATTTAGCAGGATTTAGCAGGGTTAGGGTTAACAGCGGCCCTGCCCCTCTTCGGCCATTAAATCAAGTCATCCCACTTTATCCTCTTATTTTTATTTGTTTATAATTAATCTGCAGCCATTTTGCTTTTTTTTATTTAAGTATTCGTAAGTCCCTCCCAACCCATTTCTTGGTAGTGATTGATGCCAGTGTTACAGACCAACGGTGTCTTTCTTTCGTTTCCTCCATCCCAGGGCAGACAACCTATATGCATTCTTCCTGCAGTGGTCCCCGGATGTCTACGGGAACGAGGGTAATCTGGATGACGTGGGCTTTGTTGCCGTGGACGAGGAGCTAGAGTCTAGCCTGGAAGTCATTGAGGACTTCTTTGAGGAGCCCATCGGGAAAGACTGGGAGGTCAGGCTAGCTGCTTTTTATTAAAGATATACATGTCTGTGCTGTTGGATTTTGTTTTCTCCTTACAATTTTTCTAGTTGTATGGTTTTTTGTTTTTTTGAAATTTGGTTCTAATTTGTATGTTTGATTTAAATAAAAAATATAAAAAAATTCCCATTTTTGGTGTCTGTGACCCCTTAAAAAAGGCTTTTATTTTTGGTTGCTTTCATGCCTCTAACACAAAATGATACACCCTGTTTAAACTGAATTATTGTCTGACTGCAAACAATTAGACATGTACAATTACTGTTTGATAACTAAATCTGGGCGGATTTCTTTATTCCATATCTCATGCACAGGTGAATATCTTTTGTATTGCAAGAAACAAAATAGCAATGTGAATAACAATCAGTTTTTAGGGTTAAAACTGCAATGGGCACAGCCAGTAGGCCTACATGTATATCATTAACATTGGGTCTTTTTGTTAATAACATGGAGTACAGATCTGCTGTTGATTGTTTTTTTTTACCCCTTGAGTACGGGTTTTTACGGGAGACGTCGGGGTGTCGCGGCAGTTCTGACAGCCAAGCGAACCGCTACAATGTGTTTGTGCAGTTAAGCGTAACATAAACAATAATCCAACAATGGATTGAAACTGCACAAACAGCGGCAAATTGCGTCATCCGGCCTGGTGGCACCTTTCTTTTGACGCCATATGGCATCTTCCGTACACAAGGGAAACAAAATAATAGGACGGCTTCCTCCTCTGCTGGCATGAACAAGAAATCATTGCATTGCAACCCCCCCCCCCCCCCCCCCCCCCTCCACAAACGCACACACATGACACTGGCGATATTGTGAAATTTTATTTTTAGAGTGTTTGAACTTTAGTGTACTTTGTAAATTATTAAGGGTTTTTAGAAGTGCCACATCTTTGCAACTGGTATTTGAGTTTAATAGCATATTTGATGTAATTGAAGAGGCTCCCGGTTGGCTCTGCATTGTAACTAACTTACAGATAATTATTATTTTGTCCGACCCCCTTCAATATTTTTCACATGGTCCTGCTGGCATGTAAACATGTAAATCCAACAATTTTCATCAAAACTGAAATGAGAGGCCTACTAAAGAAAATTAAACAAAATCCAACAGCAAATTTGGTTGGATTCTGCAGTGTACATGTACATACACACCAGCCTTGGCATTTTGCAGCTACCCTGCTGAATCCAACAAAATGCATTTTTTTTTTTTTTTTTTATAATTTCTCAAAACTATTGAAATGTTCCAACATTTAGAAATCACATACATTGTACCTGAACTCACCCAAAGGCCAATTTGAAGGTCAGTTCCCTGTTGGACATTGGAAGGAAATCACTACAGATTAATTCTGGGAAAATTACATGTAACCCCCCCCCCCCCCCCCCCCCCCCCCCCCCCCCCCCCCCTCCCCTACATGATCGGATGAGGACTGCAAACCCAGCCTACTTTGGTACCTGTTCAAAGTTGGCGTCATGCAATCCGGGGTTGTTGTTAAACAGTGCGCATAAGCTCATCATTAGCAACATTCCGCTTACTGTTTCACGAACAGTTTTACTGAGAGCATTCACAGTAAGGCAAATAAAAACAATCGGGAGGGAGGTTGATCGGTCGATTTATTTTAGATTTTGTACAATTTTTTTTACTATACATAAAAACAATACATGTTGTGTAACTCTGAAGTCGAGAGACAAAAAGCAAGCTTATTTTAAAGTGAGATTGCGAAATGCACGATTGTGCCATCGTAGCTGTAGTTAGACAATTATTTTAATAAAATTTCTATATTTTCTGCAGGAAAAAATTGATTTTAAAATTAAGAGAGAAAAAAGAAAGCAACCCGACTTTGGTGACGTTTAGGGCTGCGAAGTGTCTCCGTCCGGACAGCGCAGGCCTGGCTCTGTGTCTATTCTTTAAATAAGAGTTGACGAAAAAGCGGATGATTGAGTGGTCCAGCTTACGTGAACTTTATAGCATCGAAAGGAAAACACGCTTCCTCTGCTTTAATATTAAAGAGTTCTAATAAAATTGAACAATACATGTAGCAAGGCATGAATTTTGTATCCGGCCTTTACATATTCACCACCAAACATAAATTTCTGTTCACCTTGAGGATCAATCCATTCAGACTTACAAAACTGAAACCACCCCTCCCCCCCCCCCCCCCCCCAGGCAAAGTGGTTATCAGGCCATATTTTGGGTGCACATATCATTCACAAAACTACCAAAGTGAAACTAAAAAGATATCATACTCAAGAATAGAAGTTAGTAGGGCCTGAAGGTATGATCTGAGCACAATCTTTCTGCAAACAAATAAAAATGTTGGGCCCTCTTCGTCAGTAATATATTTCAGGTCAAACCAGTCAGCAATATTTCATGTACATATGTCTATTCTAGATTTTGTTTTCCCCCAAGAGGAAAAGGCAATATATAATAGTTTGTAAATTTGTTTACAACTTAAGTAACCCCAACCCTTTCAGTTGTTTTAAAATGGAAAAGATTCATCACAGGGAATTTTAAGCAAGTCAGATAATTTATGTTGCACGTAAGCTTGCCTTTGAATGTCGTACTTGTTATCAGAGAAATGCCTTTAGGACTTTGCCCACAAAAAAAAAAATAACTAGTCGTTTGTACAATATGGCATGGTAGTGACATCATTGTGGAGAAATCTATTATTAGGCAAAGCCACAAAGTGTAACCAATGTCCCTGCATTGTCTTTGGTCCCCACAATGACATTTTATCCCGAATGACCTGCGTGACCTAACGTGCGCGTGTGACCGCAAAAGGTGGTCGCACAACGCGCATGTGTTAAATTCAATTGGAATGGGCATTCGCGTAACATGGCGTGACATTACGTCAGCAATTTTATCCCGAATAACCTTTGAGATACCGAACTGGCTTATTAATGTGTTTTTGCACTGTAAATCTTGTACATCTTGTACATCTTGTAAATCATTAGTTCCTCCTGAACAAACTTTCAGGCACCCTTCTCGCCTGGCTGTCTCATCACATCCTTTCACTGTTGTGGTTCCAAAGGCTAGTACTGTGAGATACTCTTCAAGTTTTGTTTTTTTCTCATACTGCCTCTTTGGAACTCCTTACCTGTAACCTGCTTCCCTTCCACCTATAATCTTTCACAATTCAAAAAAAAATGTGAATAGATACCATTTATCCCTGTGTTTCTGTCTTTTCTTGTCTTTTGTAGCCCACACCTTGAGTGGCCTTTTGTCCTTGTGTTGAGCGATACTCCGTAAAAAAAAAGAAAACATACAAAATAATCTACTACATGCACGTGTTCCAGTTTCCCAGAACACCATGTAGAATTTCACAATCATAGTGCAATATTATGTAGATTTACATTTATACCCCAGGAAGTGCAACTGCATGCCAGGGTATCCATATTTCATGCTTGACACCCTCTGGGGAAAAAAAAACCATCAATGAAACTTACAAGCCTGGGCATGATTGGTCACCTACACAAAGTTTATGCAATTACAGTCCAGGGGTAGAATCCAGAGTACCCGGGAAGTATATCAAGACAGCTCCGGAAGCAGTTACATGTAGTTTAGTTTCACTTTGGAGTGAATAAAAGTCAGAGGTTCAGTTGAAACTCATTCATAATTTCTTTGTCTGCCTTGGTTATAGATTGATTGCTGATGACAACTGTTTGGCTGCGCGATATGCTGTAATTGACAAATCAGTAGCTGATTTTGACTGCTCGTGCACCGGTTTTTTTTTTGTATTGGAGCGCATGGAAGATTCTGGTTATTTGTTGGTCCAGTGTTAGGCCACCATATTCAAGTTCCATTATGGATAGCCTCTAGCTGGGCAATGTGCTGTTACAAATAATCGATAAGTAATATTTTTCCAGCGGGGGAAGGTCTAACGGTCTCGACATAGATTTTGGAGGTGATGTGTCTGGTAGCTGCAACAGGTGTTTCTGTGGCCGTCCGTCCCAGGGAAGGAACACTGTTTAGTTTGTCGGGAGATCTGTTCTGATCATTATGGGATGCATTCCTGTGAAGGGTGCAAAAGGGAGGAAAGTGAAGGAGGAGATATTTGTGGTTTCCAAGGAGGAGTTTCGTCAAATTTGGCGATGTCCATCTCGGTGCCTGAGTTCACCATACACGGCCACGGATGATAACACATGCTTGGTAGGCCTGCCATTTTAATTGAATCTCGATTGTCCTGTGTTGTTCAGGAGTAGTTTTGTTCATGTCTAATGTGTCTGTTGAGATAAACTGTACATGTATGTGTTCTATTCAAATTTCACCCTGAAAAAATCATGGGTGGTTGTTGCTATTTTTCTAGCAATACAAAAATTATTCACTTTTGAATGAGACAGTGATTACAAAAAATACTACCTACCTTTAGTTACTGACTAATTATTTTTTACAAATGTCAGATTATTTGCGGCCCGACAATAAATTGGATATCTTTTTGTGCATTAGAAGCAACCAAGAATAGAAGCCTGTGTTGGATGGTTGTGGACACCCAAAACAGAAAAGTGTTTTTTTTTAATAAAATAAAGCACGTTAAAAGAAAATATTTGAAGAAAACAAAGTGTTTTTGAAGAGTAAGGGCAGTACATTTTTAAGGTTTTGTTGGAAACATTTCAAAAGCACTGTTGTACATATGCAGCAACTCTAGAAGCACTTACATGCAACACCGTTAAGTGGAGAATTTGGTTAGTTCAGTGTTGAAAAGAAAAATTGTCTGACTTTTTTTCTTAGAAAAATGAAATTAGAATGCAATAATCCACTGCTGTCCATTTAGATTGTCAATTGTATTATTTTTGTAGACAATTAATTGTTATCATGGACACGTGTATATATGCATGTGCACTAATCTTATCCGAGTACAAGGACTAGGCTTGTGACTTTTTTCATTTTTGAAACATTTTAAACCATGTTTTGAAGCATTTTCTGTGGCGATGTTTAAACTGAACGTAAATTCACTAAACACAACCAAGACTAACATGATCAACGCTCCATTTACACTTGTACAACCCTATAACACAATATTGTTAATTTAAACATGAGTTTTCCAAACATATTTACACGTAAATCATATTCGGGATAAAATGTCATTGTGCACATATGCCCAGTTGCAATACCGAACTGGCTTATTGGACATTGAATGAGAACTTTCAATTTGTCAGACTCCTTTACAATTGTGTCTTTCTCTGATTTCTGCAACAGTTAGTAAAACAAATTCTCCAATAAACTTATCTCATTGATCTTCGTTCCTACAAATAAATTTGGTCTTGTAGAGTTAGTGATTTTCCATTTTTCCAAAATGTCTTTTGTTTATTTTGGAAAATCCCAAATTTCATTTCAAGCATTTGGATTGAGGGAAAATCTATTTCAACTGTTGAATGTGTGCCATGTAATTAGCGTTGACTTCAAATTGGCAGAACATACTCTTCAACCAGCTAGTTTTTTTTACTGCAGGATATACTTCCTAGACTCTCCAATGTTTGGCATTCTGTCAAGGTTTCATTTCACTTTGTGCTTCGTATCCCTTCAGTCCACACTTGCCCGGATTGCTCACAAAGCAAAATTCCCTTTGAATGTGGAAATTGTTTTGGTTTTTTTTTTGGGAAAATCCAGGCGTGAGATTTATCAGGATTTTTCCTGATTTTTGGATTTTTTGTCGGGATTTCACAATTTTTAAAGAATCTCTTTTGCAATCTAGAATTCTTGAGGTGTTGTCCCAAAGGTGTTTTTACCTGTAAAAGTGGATATAGACCAATAAAAACGGATATTTTAAGGGGGTGCCTTTAGGCAATACAAACTATATGTTGATTTTGTGGAATTTTCATTTTTGGCCAATCCCAACCCCTGAAAATCATTGGCCCTAGTCTGTCTTCAGTCAAGATCTCCCTTGGTCAGCTTTTCCTTTTCTCTTGCTCGTTTTTCTCTATAAGATTATCACCAAGGAGGAGGCCAATCGGCGGCGGATGACCATCCTAGAATGCGAGATGAACCTACCCTTGCCAGAACTAGAAGGAGCAACCAGTATCCTCCTAGAACCCGAACACGTCAGGAAGGTACATGTCGATTCTTTTTTTTTTTTTTAAGAAAAAGAGATTAAATTTTCGAATTTTTTTTTTTTCCAGTTTTGTTTTACCTCATTTCTGGATCGGTTCATTATAGGTTTTCTATTGCAGCTAAAATTACCTAGTCAGTTTCCCTTGTTAAAAAAAGTCGTATCCTCATCGAGTGATCCCCACATTGTCGCTTCCCAGGTTGTATCGTAAAGTTGGGGCGTGATCCCTGGCTATACGGCATTATGGGTTTATGACTTCAACTAGCTCCCCCCCCCCAAAAAACAAAACAAAGACACTGACAATTTGGGAACCGCCAACATAGGGCAAGATAGCTCAGTTGGTAGAGTGCCGGTACGGTAACCCGGAGGTCGCAGGTTCAAATCCTGCTCCTGCCAGTTTTCTTTGTTTCACTTTGAAAATACGGAGCTAAAGTAGATCACATGATCCTGTTGCTGTACCAGAGGAACATTACCGCATTGATATAATTAGGGCAAACAACAGGGGAAATAATGAAAATTCTTTTTCTCAAGACCAGCAAAACTTTGAGACCTCTTTGGCCTGATGATCAGGGGTAATAATGATGTGCATTATGACACTGACTGTCGCTATGGCTATGATTATTATGACTGATGATCGTACAAAAGTACCCCTAAGGAGACACTTTGTCGTCAGTTTTTATACCTTAGGGAGACAAATGGAATTAGGGAGACATTTTATTGTCTCCTTAACCCCTTGAGTACGGTTATTTATAATGAGGTGCCGGAGCGGCCTGTTCAGCCAAGCGAAACCGACACAAGAGGATTGTGCAGCCAAGCGTAACATACACAATAATACAACAATGGATTGAAAATGCAGAGAATGGCGTGTATAGATGTCATCCGACCTGGTGGTAATTTCTTTGGCGTGTATAGACGTATCCGGCTTCAAAGGGTTAATTCCAAAGCTCCTACATGTATTTAGAGGCAAAATGTTATTGTCGCAAATAGGTTATATCGTAGATATTGGTCCAAAACATAAATATTCCAACATTCGTGGGGGTCGAATAAGGGAAAGTGGGGTTAGGCTGAATGAAAGTTGAAAACAATTTGTGCACCCATCTAGGGCAATGTCTCCCAAGTGACCCATTCGCGGTCATTATTATTTTAATGATTATTATTAATATTATTATTATTTGTGTTCTCGCCTACTCAGCTTACAAAGCAGCTTCCAGCGAGAACCGAGGGCTACAGTTGGAAGAACATCTATAGCACGGCGGAGCACGGGTACAGCCTGCGCAACCTGTACCGCTGTATGAGCGGCATCGATAGCCCCGTGCTCATGGTCATCAGGGATTCGTCCGGAATGGTAAGCAATGATGAACAGCAGCGGGGGCTAATTCCGTGGAGCTGCTCAGTACAAAAATCTGCTTAGCATAAAAAAATATTCCTTGGTAACATTAGGATTACCTGCCAAATGTTCTTGTGATGTACTTTGCTTGCACATTTGCAGCTAACCGGTTTTCCCCTAAGCAGTATTTATTGTGGTAAGCAACTTTTTTTGGTGCTGAGTAATATACTCCCCTGTAATATACTCCCCTGTAATATACCCCCTGTAATATTCTCCCCTGTAATATAGCCCCCCTGTAATATAGCCCCCCTGTAATATAGCCCCCCTGTAATATAGCCCCCCTGTAATATAGCCCCCTGTAATATAGCCCCCTGTAATATACCCCCTGTAATATACCCCCCCTGTAAAATACCCCCCCCCCTGTAATATACCCCCCCCTGTAATATACCCCCCCCCCTGTAATATACCCTCCCCCCCTGTAATATACCCCCCCCTGTAATATACCCCCCCCCCCCTGTAATATACCCCCCCCCCCCCCCCTGTAATATACCCCCCTGTAATATACTCCCCTGTTTAGACAAGTATGACATACCAGGGTACTGCATGTGGAATTGAACCTAAAATCTAAAATCTCTGGCTCGGAGTACGACTACATTGTTTATTATATGTTTATTCAGTACATTCCTTGAATGCAATTCCCCCCCCCCCCCCCACCAGATTTTCGGGGCCCTTTCCCCCTGCGCAGTGAGGGTGAGCGAGCATTACTACGGCACTGGAGAGACTTTTCTCTTCAACTTTGTGGACTGGGAGCTCAACGTCTACAGGTGGACGGGCGAGAACAACTTCTTCATCAAGGGCAACTACAATAGTCTGACGTTGGGGGGCGGAGAGTGAGTACAGATTTACTGTGTTTTTGTTAACCCCCCCCCCCCCCCCGCCCCCATGCATTACAGAACAGCATTGATAAGATCGGCAGTAGTAACAGCTCAACAAATGTGCCAATTGAATGCATGTTCAGAACCGAAGTACACAAATAAAGGAACTGTTTTTCAACTGAAAGTTCTGAATATTTACAGACGTGTGTGTGAGACACATGCAGGAGATGCATGAAGACCGGCCACATAATGGCATTTTCAATTTTTGTGTACAGGCGTTACATTGTTGTGTGGACCTCGGAACAAAAGATGTCCACACTGGGCAGGTAGCGAAGACCTTGTGTGGACTTGCCCATGTCCACACTTGGTTTTCCCCTCTCTGAAAAAGAGCTCTAGAGGTAAAATGGGGTTAGGGTTATATTCGAAAAAGTGAAGGGTAACACTTGAGGGGACCACAATCACGAATGTGGGTTGAAAACATTTTCTGGATGTGAGAAAAATGAGTATTTTGGCTGAGAATTCTTAACTACACGAATACAAAGGAATGTCCACACAAGGTATGTAATGTAGAGCTGCGTTTGTATAGCTATTCAGACCGTGGACCTTTAACAAAGAGGACAATAGGGTCCGCGATTGTGTCAAGGTCCACGATTGAAAATCGTGTATAAAACCAATGGGAGGCCTTCCGAAAAAATTAAGAGTATAAACAAAAGAGGGACAATAGGAGGTCCGCGATTGCCGGTGTTTACACACTTGTGAGTTTGTATATGCCGGCAATCGTGGACCTGGGACAAAAGAATTCGAGCGTAGACAAAGGGGTCCACGTTTGACCTAACGTCCACGATTGAAAATCGTGTACAAAACCAATGGGAGGCCTTCCGAAAAAATTAAGAGTATAAACAAAAGAGGAACAATGGGAGGTCCACAATTGCACCCGTTTACATGACTGTGTGTGTGTGTGTGTGTGTGTGTGTGTGTGTGTTTTGTTTTTTTTCTATGGAAGTCTCCCAATACAATGCTAAAAGCCACTCTAGGTAAAGGGCTACAACAGAGGTGGTGGGGTTGGCCACAATTTAGGTTGACAGCCCTACCACCCTTACGGTTTTCCTGGGTCCAGATCTAAATACATCTTCAATAGATACCAAAGAAATTATCCCAATTTTCAGACCTACAGACCTTTAGTCATGCACACTCTCCAATCATGGCCGCGCCCTGGGCGGCTTCAAAGCATCTGCATTAGGGAATAAGGAGTTAGCGCTTTGGTAATTTAATAAGTGTAGATGCAATACCTAAAAAGTTTAGCCAAATGACATAACTGTGTGTCTTGCATTTTTCCTACAGCGGGGCGTTTGGTCTGTGGTTGGACGGTGACCTGTACAGAGGACGTAGCCGAAGCTGTAAGACTTTCTCCAACCCCTGTCTAGCTCACGACGAAGACTTTATCATCGCTGACTTGGAAGCGTGGGGCTTCGGTCTGGCATAAAATGTAAATAGAGACACACACAAATACTCTTAACCTGAAGTATCTAAGGTTTAAGTTCCAGCTTGATGCCGTAATCAGCTCTGTGCGAAATGTGAGAAATTCGGTTGAAAATGGCAGTGCGTTTATCGATAGGATGAAGTGCTGCGTGGATGTGTCCATGGTTCGTATCCAGCTACGATTCCATTTAGATATCATCACAAGGAATGTGGGAAGCTACGGACCTTCCTCGCCCATGTGACCAGATGGTGTGAGATGTAAACAAAACCACTATGTGTGGATCTCCTTGGAATGATCCCCGTACATGTATCATATGGAGCACATTAAACTGCATGCACTATGAGGTCCATTTTCTTGAAATGACTCCAGACATCTGTTGGACCTGGCACTACTTTGAGCCTGAGACGTTTGGCGGTTTAGCCTCAAATTCAGCTGATTCTGTAAAGTTTAGTTAAAGAGAGGTTGGATTCTCTAGTAACGAGGCCCTACATGTATCATAAGATGACTTGAACCTCATTCCGAAGTTGGAGAGGAATTTATTTTATATAATGCGAAATGCGGACGCATCTTAGGTTTGAGGCCAGTCACAACACTGCAATGATTGCATCCACAGCTGGTTGTTCGTGGGGAATGTTGCAAACGGAGCTACGTGTACCTTCAAAGGAATGATGACAATATGACCCGTGGTCTCTGTTGCAACTCATTTAGGGAGCACTGCCTAACCTATGGTCGGGCCAGGCCGTTGAAAAGCCTGGCCACGCCCGGGCCTTGTGGCTTTTAGTCTTGCTATTGTGAGCCACAAATCGACTAGATGATTGCTTTTGTTGTGATTCCATTCACGGGCCAGAGATAAAGTCTGGGTGAACAATGGGAGCTGGCTGGACTCTAGCATTAGTGGGCAGTTTATTGTGTACAACCAGGGCATTATAGAAGCCCGAAGGTCCAGGCGTTCCCAAGGCTTGGCCAGGCTTTTCAACACGGATTAGACAGTGCTTCCTTAGGTTGCTAATGTTTTCATTGGGTAACTTTTTTTGATGATCCGATGTCCTTGGTTTGAATCCCAATTGTCGTGAGGACTGCACAAGGAGGGTGGTTAGAACCTCAAATTTAACTATTTGACATAATTGTGAAAACTTGCCAAATGTATTTATGAGCCAAGGCACCGCGGATAAACTTGGCTCATTGTAAATATTTGTACATAAAATATTGCCGTGGATGGTTCTCCTCCCTCTTTTGGAGTGCAAGTGCCTCCACGGACCAGAAAAACGTTCAACTTTTTGGCGAGACCATTTGCTGAAAAGGGGGTGATTGTTTTTTTTTTTTTTTTTTTAAACTGCCATTTGAAATTTGTTGGCATGTTTGGAGTTCTCTATTTGCAAATGGAATCCATGGGTGCAACCATTTGAGTATGGGGGTGGCAGTGGGATGGGAGTACTTCAGATTTTCACACACAAGGCTTTTATCAAATTGTTTAAGAAGGTATTTTATCGAGACACCGTGCTCAGCGGATGTGATTAAAATTACTTCTCATCAGTATGGCTCTTGTATAGCAGAACGGTGGGTCTTGAAATTTTCCGTGAATAAGTTCGGGAAAATAGTCTTCACACTCAAAGTCTGTAAAGACCCAACATTTGGCCAGTTTAAGAAATGCGTGCCCTGCAGAGACCTATGAAATAAAGAGACAATCACATTTAAATATTCAAAAACAGGAGAGAAAAAAAAATGGAACATTCACTAAATTTTCTCAGTGTCATTGTTTCAGGTTACATCGTTTTGCAATTCAAGGACCGGGTAGTCGTTGTTGGCGATCATAGAAAAAAAGTGTGGAGAGTTGAAACAGAAGTTTTGTGAAATTCTCCTTGCAGAATTATAAATGGATCAATTGGTCTCTATTCCAGCCTCTTCCAGCTTCCACAGATGTGTGCTCACGTACTTGTACAGTAGTTTTGGAGAATGAAACCCCAGTTATATGTACTGTAGCTGTTGTAGAGGCTAAACGCATTACGAGGGCACAAAAAAAGGTTCTCACTTGCTTAATAATAAAAATATTCCTCACTGTCGCGACTGCTAGGGCATTGTTTATTGGCATGCAGCCTGTGGTGCCCACATTGTTCACACACTAAGCACTTCACGATCGACTTTAATCGCCATTGGGGCTGAAGGGGGTATAGTGCACAGGGCGACTATAGTCGCCATTGGGGCTGGAAGGGTTAACCCTAACCCAATATGCATTTTTGTTTTTACTAAGAACCTTCAAGATCCTGCAAAATCCTACACCATGCAGTAACCCAATAGCGCATCCTTGGTACTTTATGACCCAAGGAACGTAAAATGCAATAGTGGCTGGACTGTGTATCCTGAAGCTTACAAAATCCTCCAAAACCCCACGTTTTAGACTTTGAAGGATCTTGGAAGGTTCAAGGGTTTACCCAATAAACCATGCCGAATCCAACAAGCTCGATGGCTGGAAATTTCTGTTTCATCTTGCCCAGCTGAGCAGTAAAATAAAAGATCTTGTGCTCTGTGGCTGTTGGGTTTTGTTGGATTCAGCAATCCTTGAGATCAGTGGCTGTTGGATTTTGTTGGATTCAGCAAGCCTTGCACATCAGTGGCTGTTGGATTTTGTTGGATTCAGCAATCCTTGACATCAGTGGCTGTTGGATTTTGTTGGATTTTGTTGGATTTAGCATGGTCCCAGCAAAACTTTGCAGTGGGGTTTGGGATTAATGTACATGTACTTGCACTCTTGTTCTATGCAGTGGACCCTTATGGGTAGCAAAGTCCCACCATAGTTTGCCTAGTATGTATGCATGCTGGTTATAATCCCACGTTTTGCCCCAAGACCAACCCACAGTAGTGACTTTTACCCATGAATGGAATCCCATACGTAAAGTACTGCACTTTGTGCCCTGTGTAATAGCATTACGTGTTCACGATGGTTGTAATGGCAGTTTGGTTTCATTTCTGTTGCTTTTGAATCATTGAATGAGTTTGTTTTGTTACATCTGTGATTTTCTGGGTAAAAGCTGGTTAACTGTTTTCTGAGATTGAAGAGCTTTGTTAGGTTAAAATTTGTGTTCTTGCCTTTCTATCGAGGCATCTTAACGTTTAAAGACATGATATAACATCAACTAAAACTGTGAATGTTTGAGCATGTACGGTATTCCAGAGGTCGCAGGTTCGAATCCCGCTCCTGCCAGTTTTCATTGTTCACTTTGACAGTTTGGTTTCTGATCATTACCAAAGTCATATCATACCTTTAGGATGGTACTTGCTATGATTTAGCACGTATCCTGTTTCATTACCAAGGAATTTGTTCCAGAAATATATTTCTTCAATGACATCACTTGTTGAAATGAAACTTTATGCACAGATATCCTCACTCCGCGTTTGATTCTTTTCGAAAGTCTTGTTGAAGTAAAATTTGCTGATGATTGAAGTAATTCGCATTTCGCAATGCATGTTTTAGCCTGATATGAAGTTAGTATCTCAAAGATTGGCAGTTTTAAACTTGGTTGCGTTTTTTGTTGCATGTTAGAGCTAAAATGGCAACTTCATCATTTTGTTTGTGGCATTCTGATAAAAAAAAAAACACAACATAGTTCCAACTGTCGAGTGTTAACCAATCACATCTTTTTCAGTTTCCGATTGGCGAGTTCAAACATTGTTAAAATTGTTTATCAACTAATATTAATCTGTTCTGGTTGTTTTTGATTGACAGTTCAGTAAAACGTGGAAAAATAGTATGTCAGGTTGAACTTTGTGAATAACTTAACTTGTATGTGATGAATCAATAAGAGGTAATCGGTTTGATAATGCCCCATGCATCACAATGTATTACTTCCAGTTTCATATCATTTGCCAAGATTGAGAGTGTGGCAAGACCCGTGTTACACCTGCACATTTATATAGTAAATTATTATTATACAATATTATGTACAAATAAACCCAATTTGTAAAGTGGGACCTGGCAGCGCGAAACGAGCGTAAAGTCGCACTTTGGCCTTAAAAGTTTCAAGCAGAAACAAGCATTTTTTCACTGAAAAGTCGATTTTGGGATTTCAACATTTTCTATTCTGTCATATCCCAAAGTTTTCAAAACTAAATTCAATCTCGAAATACTTTTAGGGGAGTGGTTTCTTTTTTTAACCATGTTATACTCTGCACAGTTCACAAACTTTGAGCTTCATTTTCTCAAAACCAATGGGTCAAGATTCTAACAACTTCAAAAAGGTTATAGCAGGGCCCAGGAATGAGCTACAGCAAATTAAAACTCATTCCGTGTATTTTCAGAAATTTTTTTAACTTCTGCTACTGCCCATTTTGTGGTGCTGAGTCACAAATGATTCCCCTCTCTGTAGAACTCACTGATCTTATGAGTAGGCTTACAACCATGGAGCACAATAATTTAATAGATTGTGTAAATCTTGTCACCTCACAGCCGAGTTGTAGTCGAGTCCCTGAAAGTCCTTTCGTAAGTCCACTCAGAAGTCCTTTCATAAAGCCGGTCACAAGTAACTGGATGAACAATGACAAAGGAATGCCTTTGTCAAAGCTCATTTGAATAGCTTGTGACTGGAATTAGGACTGTAGTGCTTGTGATGGACTTGCAGGGGACTTGTGATGGACCCGACTACATCCCTGCATCACAGTAACTTGTCATGCGAACGTCTGGGCACAAACGCTGACTAGTCTAGCCCCAGACTCTTTCTTTACCCCCAGACTCTTTCTTTACCTAGTAGCAATGTAAGTGATAGATTGATGGGTCAGATGTTAAATTATTATGTTTTTTTTTTTTTACAATTTGCGCATTTTATCACGTCACGAGACCATTGTAGTTTCTCACCTCAGCCAGATTAGAAAAAAAAATGGTTGCATAAAATATATTGTCCCGGAAGTTTCAAATTCTCGAAAAATCCCTCGTGGGGTCAACTTGCGCCCTCTATTGAAATGAAGTAAAGCAAAATATCAAAATAGGTTTTTTTCGAAACCTTGGCTTCGTGACGACTTTGGCTTCTGAATAACTGAGAAGCAAACCAATTGTAAATATTATAATTGTTGCTTTCATAATCAACCGAATTAATGTTCCTGAAGCAAAACGTACCAACATTTAGAATATTTCTGTTAGTTTTGCTTCTCAATTATTCAGAAGTCGGAGACGAAGCCAAGGTTCCAAAAACCCCCATACGTGTGTGGTTCCCTGACTTCAAGATACCCAGATGACTCTAGATAAATTAATCTTAAAGGCCCTGTCCGAATTACTTGGCTACGGCTGGATGTTACACACATGTCTATGGTAGCGGCTGCAGCCACTTCCCATAGACTCGTGTGTAATTTCAAGCCGCAGCCAAGTAATTCGGACAGGGCCTTATTTAGGTCTGGTTGTCACCATGGTTCAAAAGAGATCATGACGTAACCATACCAGCCTGAGTGACTTCAGTGGCAACCAGATGTTAATCGAGTCATCACAAGTCACTTCACAATTCTGGTCTGGAGCCGGCCATGTAACAAGATATTCAAACCACTATATAACAAAAGCATTCATTTGTCATTGTTCATCTCATGTACCTTGTGAGCTGACTTAAGTTGTGATCGACTTGCGACTGACTCGAATACAAACATGCCGTTGCAGAATCCGTCGCCCGAATAAGGCAACAACATAGCATTTATTTCAAGCTTTCCATTTGAAAATTCAAAAATTTCAGGATCGGCAACGGGCCTGAGATATTTTGTTAAATGCCATTGCGATCGCCAATGATAATGTCCGAATGTTGCCGAAAATGAGGAGAAAATTACTCCTTATTGGGTGACTTGGCTCTTGGCGGCTACCAGACCTACGAATCGTAGAGAATAATTTGTCAGGTACCCCCTCCCCTGGTAATAAAATGGCATGGTGTAATGTTTTTTTTATATCATATCATCACCACACTGTAATACAATATTGCCACGAGGTTTATGTGATTAAAACATTGGGAAAAATTTGGAGAGAAAAAAAAACACATTTAGCATCATGCCGTTGTTTTTTTAATAAAGGAGGCTTTTAACCCCTTGCCACCGGGTGGCGCTGGGGCACCAGGCCGGGTTATGCAGCCAAGCGAAACGGAAACGAGGCTTGTGCAGCCAAGCATAACGTACACATTACCACAATAATGGATTAAAAATGCAAAAATTGGCCTGTATTTGTGTCAACCGGCCAGGTGGCAATTTCAATCTGCACGTATTTGTGTCAACCGGTGGAAAGGGGTTACAAAAGTGGACATTGTATTTTATAGATCATGGTAGGAAATATTTTCAAAATGGCCGCTCTCGTGTTTTTTTCCCATATGGCTTTCGCTGACATTGTAGTCCCCCCAAATCAATTATAAACTTGTTGCGGGCATTTCTTTCCCTTGAATTTTCAGGTCTTGTTTTGTTTTTTGTTTGTTAAAATTTTAGTGAAAAGCAAAACGGGGGATGTGTCCTCGAAAAGGAAGCAGGCGGGGACGCTAAACTTGTTTTAGTTTCGATGTTGTCAAATATCTGGTTCATAAAATTATCTTTGCAGTTCAATTAATTGAGTACATATCCCACTTTCCTACTAGACACAGTGGCAGATGATTCATTAAAGTAAGAAAATTTCATGTAATAACAGATGAATAAATTTGTTTATTATTTAATGTCAAATTTAATTAATCGATACCCAGATCCCAGACGTTTTGTGCAAAAATTGTATTTTACGATGTCATGACTGTTGACTGCACTGGTCTACTTAAAGAGTGTTGTAGATATTTACTTGTGTAATAAGTATGTACAAAGTGTACGACATTTGGATAATTAAACCAGTCGACAAAAATGATACACTCGGCTTCTTGAAGTTGTTTCGCTGAATTGTTTGAGCCTTTTATGCCCCCCATGATTTTAGTCTGTTTTTTGTAAAAAAAAATTCATTTATTTTATTATTCATACTATTAAGGGCTACATTGCCTTGGGGCACTTATACAGAATGCATACAGAATGGAGTGGAGACTTCAGTCGTAAAATTTCAGATGTCTGGGATTAAAATTTGATTTTTTATGAACATTTTTGCGTTTAAACATTTTCAAAAATAAGTGAAATATTCCCATATTTCTTGAATATATACCTTGATAACTCTGCAAATGGGTTCCTACACTGATTATTGTAGCTAGAATGAATTTCGGGCAAATTTATAAAAATATCATTTTTTGGTCAAAATCGTCAAAAATGGCCTTGCAATTTTTTGTTCAGATCAGAAATTAAGTTGCACTCAAAATTACAGCAGCGATACAGAATGGAGTGGAGATTTCAGTCGTAAAATTTCAGATGTCTGGGATTAAAATTTGATTATTTAGGAATTGTTTTATGTTTTAGAATTTTCCAAAATAATTGAAATATTCCCATATTTCTTGAATATATACCTTGATAACTCTGCAAATGTGTTGCTTACACT
The DNA here is from genome assembly GCA_037893225.1 of Hippasteria phrygiana. Lineage (NCBI taxonomy): Eukaryota > Metazoa > Echinodermata > Asteroidea > Valvatida > Goniasteridae > Hippasteria > Hippasteria phrygiana. The sequence continues at coordinate 1,260,191 of JAZGUH010000008.1, read as the reverse complement.
GATTATTGTAGCTAGAATGAATTTCGGGCAAATTTATAAAACATCATTTTTGGGTCAAAATCGTCAAAAATGGCAAGGGTTACGCCTTGCCATTTTTTGTTCAGATCAGAAAATAACTTGCAATTAAAAATTACAGCAGCGATACAGAATGAAGTGGAGACTTCAGTCGTGAAATTTCAGATGTCTGGGATTAAAATTGGATTATTTATGAATGTTTGTATGTTTTATAATTTTCAACAATAATTGAAATATTCCCATATTTCTTGAATATATACCTTGATAACTCTGCAAATGGGTTCCTACACTGATTATTGTAGCTAGAATGAATTTCGGGAAAATTTATACAAAAATAATTTGTGGGTCAAAATCGTCAAAAATGGCAAGGGTTACGCCTTGCCATTTTTTGTTCAGATCAGAAAATAAGTTGCACTCAAAATTACAGCAGCGATACAGAATGGAGTGGAGATTTCAGTCGTAAAATTTCAGATGTCTGGGATTAGAATTTGATTTCTTTTTTATGAGCATTTTTTTGTTTTTAAATTTTCAAAAATAATTCAAATATTCCCATATTTCTTGAATATATGCCTTGATAACTCTGCAAATGGGTTCCTTACACTGATTATTGTAGCTAGAATGAATTTCGGGCAAATTTATAAAACATCATTTTTGGGTCAAAATTGTCAAAAATGGCAAGGGTTACCCCTTGCCATTTCTTTTTAGATCAGAAAATAAGTTGCCCTCACAATTACAGCAGAGATACGGAATGGAGTGGAGACTTCAGTCGTAAAATTTCAGATGTCTAGGATTAAAATTAGATTTTTAATTTAAAAATTTGCGTTTTAAAATCTTCAAAAATAATTGAAATATTTCCATATTTCTTGAATTTTACCTTGATAACTCTGCAAATGGGTTCCTACACTGATTATTGTAGCTAGAATGAATTTCGGGCAAAATTTATACAAAAATATCATTTTTGGTTCAAAATCGTCAAAAATGGCAAGGGTTACGCCTTGCCAATTTTTTTTCAGATCAGAAAATAAGTTGCGCTCAAAATTACAGCAGCGATACAGAATGGAGTGGAGATTTCAGTAGTAAAATTTCAGATGTCTGGGATTAAAATTTGATTATTTATGAATTTGTTTATGTTTTAGAATTTTCCAAAATAATTGAAATATTCCCATATTTCTTGAATATATACCTTGATAACTCTGCAAATGGGTTCCTACACTGATTATTGTAGCTAGAATGAATTTCGGGCAAATTTATACAAAAATCATTTTTGGGTCAAAATCGTCAAAAATGGCAAGGGTTACGCCTTGCCATTTTTTGTTCAGATCAGAAAATAAGTTGCACTAAAAATTACAGCAGCGATACAGAATGGAGTGAAGATTTCAGTCGTAAAATTTCAGATGTCTGGGATTAAAATTTGATTATTTGTGAATTTTTTTAAGTTTAGAATTTTCAAAAATAATTGAAATATTCCCATATTTCTTGAATATATGCCTTGATAACTCTACAAATGTGTTGCTTACACTGATTATTGTAGCTTGAATGAATTTTTTTTAGATCAGAAAATAAGTTGCCCTCAAAATTACAGCAGAGATACGGAATGGAGTGGAGACTTCAGTCGTAAAATTTCCGATGTCTAGGATTAAAATTGGATTTTTAATTTAAAAATTAGCGTTTTAAAATCTTCAAAAATAAGTGAAATATTTCCATATTTCTTGAATATATACCTTGATAACTCTGCAAATGGGTTCCTACACTGATTATTGTAGCTAGAATGAATTTCGGGCAAATTTATAAAACATCATTTTTGGGTCAAAATTGTCAAAAATGGCAAGGGTTACGCCTTGCCATTTTTTGTTCAGATCAGAAAATAAGTTGCACTAAAAATTACAGCAGCGATACAGAATGGAGTGGAGACTTCAGTCGTGAAATTTCAGATGTCTGGGATTAAAATTTGATTATTTATGAATTTTTGAATGTTTTAGAATGTTCAAAAATAAGTGAAATATTCCCATATTTCTTGAATATATACCTTGATAACTCTGCAAATGGGTTCCTACACTGATTATTGTAGCTAGAATGAATTTCGGGCAAATTTATACAAAAATCATTTTTGGGTCAAAATCGTCAAAAATGGCAAGGGTTACGCCTTGCCATTTTTTGTTCAGATCAGAAAATAAGTTGCACTAAAAATTACAGCAGCGATACAGAATGGAGTGAAGATTTCAGTCGTAAAATTTCAGATGTCTGGGATTAAAATTTGATTATTTATGAATTTGTTTATGTTTTAGAATTTTCCAAAATAATTGAAATATTCCCATATTTCTTGAATATATACCTTGATAACTCTGCAAATGGGTTCCTACACTGATTATTGTAGCTAGAATGAATTTCGGGCAAATTTATACAAAAATCATTTTTGGGTCAAAATCGTCAAAAATGGCAAGGGTTACGCCTTGCCATTTTTTGTTCAGATCAGAAAATAAGTTGCACTAAAAATTACAGCAGCGATACAGAATGGAGTGAAGATTTCAGTCGTAAAATTTCAGATGTCTGGGATTAAAATTTGATTATTTGTGAATTGTTTTAAGTTTTAGAATTTTCAAAAATAATTGAAATATTCCCATATTTCTTGAATATATGCCTTGATAACTCTACAAATGTGTTGCTTACACTGATTATTGTAGCTTGAATGAATTTCGGGCAAATTTATAAAACATCATTTTTGGGTCAAAATTGTCAAAAATGGCAAGGGTTACCCCTTGCCATTTTTTTTTAGATCAGAAAATAAGTTGCCCTCAAAATTACAGCAGAGATACGGAATGGAGTGGAGACTTCAGTCGTAAAATTTCCGATGTCTAGGATTAAAATTGGATTTTTAATTTAAAAATTAGCGTTTTAAAATCTTCAAAAATAAGTGAAATATTTCCATATTTCTTGAATATATACCTTGATAACTCTGCAAATGGGTTCCTACACTGATTATTGTAGCTAGAATAAATTTCGGGCAAATTTATAGAAATATCATTTTTGGGTCAAAATCGTCAAAAATGGCAAGGGTTACGCCCTTTATGTTTTAGGGTTACGCCCTTTATGTTTTAGAATTTTCCAAAATAATTGAAATATTCCCATATTTCTTGAATATATACCTTGATAACTCTGCAAATGGGTTCCTACACTGATTATTGTAGCTAGAATGAATTTCGGGCAAATTTATACAAAAATCATTTTTGGGTCAAAATCGTCAAAAATGGCAAGGGTTACGCCTTGCCATTTTTTGTTCAGATCAGAAAATAAGTTGCACTAAAAATTACAGCAGCGATACAGAATGGAGTGAAGATTTCAGTCGTAAAATTTCAGATGTCTGGGATTAAAATTTGATTATTTGTGAATTTTTTTAAGTTTTAGAATTTTCAAAAATAATTGAAATATTCCCATATTTCTTGAATATATGCCTTGATAACTCTACAAATGTGTTGCTTACACTGATTATTGTAGCTTGAATGAATTTCGGGCAAATTTATAAAACATCATTTTTGGGTCAAAATTGTCAAAAATGGCAAGGGTTACCCCTTGCCATTTTTTTTTAGATCAGAAAATAAGTTGCCCTCAAAATTACAGCAGAGATACGGAATGGAGTGGAGACTTCAGTCGTAAAATTTCAGATGTCTAGGATTAAAATTGGATTTTTAATTTAAAAATTAGCGTTTTAAAATCTTCAAAAATAAGTGAAATATTTCCATATTTCTTGAATATATACCTTGATAACTCTGCAAATGGGTTCCTACACTGATTATTGTAGCTAGAATAAATTTCGGGCAAATTTATAGAAATATCATTTTTGGGTCAAAATCGTCAAAAATGGCAAGGGTTACGCCCTTTATGTTTTAGGGTTACGCCCTTTATGTTTTAGAATTTTCCAAAATAATTGAAATATTTCCATATTTCTTGAATATATACCTTGATAACTCTGCAAATGGGTTCCTACACTAATTATTGTAGCTAGAATGAATTTCGGGCAAATTTATAAAACATCATTTTTGGGTCAAAATTGTCAAAAATGGCAAGGGTTACGCCTTGCCATTTTTTGTTCAGATCAGAAAATAAGTTGCACTAAAAATTACAGCAGCGATACAGAATGGAGTGAAGATTTCAGTCGTAAAATTTCAGATGTCTGGGATTAAAATTTGATTATTTGTGAATTGTTTTAAGTTTTAGAATTTTCAAAAATAATTGAAATATTCCCATATTTCTTGAATATATACCTTGATAACTCTACAAATGTGTTGCTTACACTGATTATTGTAGCTTGAATGAATTTCGGGCAAATTTATAAAACATCATTTTTGGGTCAAAATTGTCAAAAATGGCAAGGGTTACCCCTTGCCATTTTTTTTTAGATCAGAAAATAAATTGTCAGAATATGGCAAGGGTTACCCCTTGCCATTTTTTTTTAGATCAGAAAATAAGTTGCCCTCAAAATTACAGCAGAGATACGGAATGGAGTGGAGACTTCAGTCGTAAAATTTCAGATGTCTAGGATTAAAATTGGATTCTTAATTTAAAAATTTGCGTTTTAAAATCTTCAAAAATAAGTGAAATATTTCCATATTTCTTGAATATATACCTTGATAACTCTGCAAATGGGTTCCTACACTGATTATTGTAGCTAGAATAAATTTCGGGCAAATTTATAGAAATATCATTTTTGGGTCAAAATCGTCAAAAATGGCAAGGGTTACGCCCTTTATGTTTTAGGGTTACGCCCTTATGTTTTAGAATTTTCCAAAATAATTGAAATATTTCCATATTTCTTGAATATATGCCTTGATAACTCTGCAAATGTGTTGCTTACACTGATTATTGTAGCTAGAATGAATTTCGGGCAAATTTATAAAACATAATTTTTGGGTCAAAATTGTCAAAAATTGCAAGGGTAACCCCTTGCCATTTTTTTTCAGATCAGAAAATGAGTTGCCCTTAAAATTACAGCAGAGATACGGAATGGAGTGGAGACTTCAGTCGTAAAATTTCAGATGTCTGGGCTTAAAATTTGATTTTTTTTACGAACATTTTTGTGTTTTAAAATTTTCAAAAATAATTGAAATTTTCCCATATTTCTTGAATATATACCTTGATAACTCTGCAAATGTGTTGCTTACACTGATTATTGTAGCTAGAATGAATTTCGGGCAAATTTATAAAACATCATTTTTTGGTCAAATTTGTCAAAAATGGCAAGGGTTACCCCTTGCCATTTTTTTTTCAGATCAGAAAATAAGTTGCACTTAAAACTACAGCAGAGATGCAGAATGGAGTGGAGACTTTAGTCCTAAAATTTCAGATGTCTGGAATTAAAATTCTTCTTGAATATATGCCTTGATAACTCTGCAAATGAGTTTCTTACTCAAAATCTTCAAAAATGGCAAGGGGTACCTCCTGCTTATTCCCCTTGCTATTTGTTGTGCAAAGATACGTTTTCCTTAGCTTCGAAATGGGTTTCTGATAATCCTTAATATATCAAGAAACAATTTTCAGATAAATTTGGTTAATCTCATTTATGGCCAAAACCGACAAAACTGGCCATTTTTTTTTAAACTAATGTTTAAAATGTAGCCCTAGAAGCAGTTACAGGCACAATTTGTAAATGTAATTTTTAGGACAAAATTAACAAAAATATCGAAGACTGAATGGGCATTTCTTTTACGACCTTTTCCTATTTTTTGTATAGAAAAACTAGCCTCGTTTTGGGTGTTTTTCGCATCGGGGAATTGGGTGTGCAGCTTCGGCAACTGACCAACATGGACAGGTAGCCACTAGACACCGTAAGCCGCACTGATGTCAACTAGAAGATGGCCCACAAAGACAGGTATAAAAATATAGCCACAAACTGTACTTGTATAGAGTTAAAAAAAACACAGAGAGTTCTGAATAAAGCATTTTACAAAATTTATATTCTTAAAATTAAATCATCAGCTAGGTTACCGCTACGCAAGTCAGAACAACCTTTCATTTACCTCTTCAACTTATAAAGTTTGAATAAAAACTAAAATTGCATCTTAACTCTTGCTCTATGAGTGTTGTTTATTGCAAGTCAGTGGTACATGCCAATGCACTCCAGCTGCAGTGCATTGGAGGATTCTTTGCTTTACCAGACAATTGATTTCAAAGCTCCTACTGGAGTGCATTGGAGGGCATGGGGGTTTGCTGGTCGTTGTTGTTGCTCACTTGACCAGCAAGTCTTGATGGAAATTGCCATTGTATTTATTATTAGTAACTTTATATAATGTTAAATATCAATTTGAATTATTATAACATAACATAACATAACATAACATTACATAACATCAACCTGGTGTTCCAAAAGTACAGAGTGTTTTACTAAAGATACAATTAATTAAATTTAATGTAAATTTACAATTATAATACATCAATATTATTGTCCAATCTCAATACATGTATAAAATAGAATCCACAATGTTCCTTTGAAATGAAAGTGAAAAAATTAATATCACACGTCCATAGAGACAGCCCCCTGCACGTATTTTGAACCCGAGGTTAACGTTACTTATAAAGAGGTTCGGGGCCCTCAAATTTAAATATGAAATGTCAAATATTTCTTCGGTCCAGTTTACTTTTCACTTACTCGATTCAAATGAACACGGAAACAACATAAAAACGGACCTACGCGCGCATGCTCTGAACTGGCAAAAAGGACCGGTATGCCTGCTGCCACCCAGCGTCTCAAAAGTATCCCATTGCAAAGCATGCACCTTCTTTTACCTCCAGTGGAAACAAACATTTAGATCATGTTTTTGGTAAAAGACATAGCTATGTGTGGTTATATACAATTTGAACTGCATATAGGTAAATTGATTTTATAATTTCTTTTAGTAACTCCCCCACTCCTACCGATTTCTAAACCAGTACTCCCACACTCCAAACAAACAGATAATAAGCATGACAACGAAACATCCACCAGCAATGAATGTTGCTCCATAGGCAAATCCGAACTGATCCGTCAGTGCGCCACCTACGAGGGGTCCCAGCGTATCTCTATCATCAAGAAAAAATGAATTTACGGATGTGAGCATCGATAAAGCTTAGTTAGGGCCTATAGATTGAGAGCGGAAGAGAATGCATAAAAATAACTTTTCTACCCATAGCTACCCATTTTTACTCTAGGGTGAGAAAAGCAAGACAAAGTATCTTGCTTTAATAAGGACACACGCACCACGCGCCCTGTCTGGACTCGACGAACCCACAATCTGTAGTATCATCAAGATCCTGGTTCAGGTACTTCATTGGTACTCTAGACCACGAGGCCACAGCACTTGTTACTCACCCTACGGCAAAAGTCGACGACCAAAGCCCAGAAAGTACGGAGGTTAAGCCCAAGCCACTGGGGATGTCATGTAACCTGTTGAGTAGGGGAACAATATTACAATACTGTATACGCAACGTCAAAAAATATAACTATATACATGTACATGTAACAATTCTGCAACTTTAACAATATCCCGTATGTGTCAGGTTAGTGCCACTTTTAAATACACTGTTAGTATTGCTCTCATTGTTGATTACCACAATAGATAACTTATTCCATTTGATTAATACATTGTTATAACACTATACTAAATAACACTACACTAAATAACACTACACTAAATAACACTACACTAAATAACACTACACTAAATAACACTACACTAAATAACAATATACATGACTTAGCATGCTGCTCCAAACGTCAAGTTAAAACAAACGGTTCTTCTCGGAACGACACAACTCAAGAGATAACGTTTTACTGCAAACCTTCCATTCTGTGTTAATGTCCACCATGCAAGCTTACAAGTCTCATTTAACAATACACTGACTGCAACTTTAACCAATTTCAGTCACCTTGTTGCTTGTTTGCTCGTTTCAAATGTGACATCACAGAAATCGATCATCAAAAACTTACATTCAAGAATTTACTTTGTTGACTTGTTTATTTATTTATTTCAAGTATAATAATTACCCACTGTACCGGTCTCAGTCCTAAACGTTTTGTCCTGTCTTTGTCCGTGTGTTGTTCGAAGTCTTGTCTTGTCCTATAGGGAAACGGTACAAAAGCTATGCTTCACCTTTGTATTTGTAAACTTTGTCAGATTTCTTTTCTGGGTAATGGTCATAATATTCATAATCTTCTTTGTATGTTACTGAGAATGTCCGTGTGAAAACAAATGTTGTATTGAATTGACAAAAAAAAACGCAAAAAGAGTTACTGAGCTTTTGTAAACTGGCGCTCAATAGTTCGTTGGCTATTGCGCGCTGTACAAAATATTGAAGCCAGCAGCCGCCATAGTACTCCCATTGTGTGGGATCGTATGGGATTCAGACTTACTCTGCAGAGATAAACATGTCTACGAGTGATGGCGTGATCAACAAAGCATACCCACACGACCCTATAATTACGCTGAGTATCGCAACCGACTTGGTCCTGCAGAAAAAAAGTAAACACTGGTTGTCCACGGAATGAAAACGTGACTTTACAGTCGAATGATGTAAATTAAAAGAGTAATTTTGTCCCTGTATTATTACCACTCTTTACTGAATTTCCAGAGAGTCTTTGAGGAAAACCATCCACAGTCTTATATCTACCTACTTCTCTCATCTCTCGACTCCTATACCCGGGCTGCAACTGACCCTGGGGACTATAGCTAGGCAAAAGTGAAAAAATCCAACCATCATGGTTGAGGAAAAAGAATTCTTCACCAAATGAGTTTGAAAAAGAAAAAACAAATTGGTTTTTTAACCCAAGTTTAAAAGAAATCATACTTGACCAGTATTGTGAAACTCAAGTTTACATAATCACCCGTCGGATGAATCGTATAGGAAGGCTGACGTTGTGTGGTTGTATGAGTTTTAAAATAGAGGGTCCGGTTCATTCAATGGTATGATCCTTTCAAAGCACGCCTGGCAGTTTCATCTTAACGAAACACAAGAACCATCTTTTTGTCGAAGAGTGTAAATGAGGCGACAAAGGTACGTCAGCGTATATTGGCCAGAAATGGTTTTGAATTCCCCAACAAGTGCTGCTAGTATTGGAAAAATCAGCTACTAATATAAACACCACAGTGGTGGTAAACTTGATAATACGTATAATCATATGATGGAATTTGATAATACCGGTATACGCACGATGGTATATTAAGTAGTGGTGAAGGTCCCAAGAGTAATAGAAACACTACATAACTACACGCTCCCATCGCTAGCATGATCCGTGTGGATTTCTGAAATCAGATGAACAGTTACATTTTTAATGCAAATGGTTAGAACAATTATATAGGCCTATCTGAACTTTTACCACTTAAAGTTGGAGCCTCGACATGATCTGACTGCGTGCTTATGACGAAATTTAGACCCAGCCGTTTATGATCAGCGATCATGAGTTTGTATATATGCCGGCAATCGTGGACCTAGGACAAAAGAATTCGAGCGTAGACAAAGGGGTCCACGTTTGACCTAACGTCCACGATTGAAAATCGTGTACAAAACCAATGGGAGGCCTTCCGAAAAAGTTAGAGTATAAACAAAAGAGGAACAATGGGAGGTCCACGATTGCACCCGTTTACATGACTGGGTGCGTTTGTCAGTGTGAGCTTGAAATTTACAAGGGAATCACGGGTAGTGTGTGTGATGTTTTATGTACCGGTACTTTCAAGTTGGACAGCAAATGACGTTTGACCTCAGTACTTGACCTTTGACACAAGCATCATATAGTAAAGGTTGCAACATTGAATGCATGACCCAAGTTTAATTGCAATTGGACTTTAACTTTGCATATAAGACCAATTTTACAATTCCAGCCTATTTACAACTTGACCTCAAATGACCTTTGACCTTAGTACTTGACCTTTGACACAAACATCATATAAAGGTTGCAATATTGAATGCATGACCCAAGTTTGATTGCAATTGGACTTCAAATTTGCGTATAAGACCAATTTGTCGAAACTTTAACCAAAATTACACATATACTACGTCACGGTACCAACATGGAGGAAGGCTTCCTCCATGGTACTACGGACTACGTACGGACTACGTACAGAAATACTGACTGCATTGTCTCTTTCTGAACTTCGTTCAGGCGAGACAAAAATGAGATGCCAATGAATTAGACTTTTCTGGTCCCAGAATGAGTTACCTGGTAATCTTCGGCACATAGAATGAACAGATGTTTGTACCAAGTTTCAAATCATTTTTAAAACTATACTGTTTTAGACGTTCAAATAAGAACGGTAAAATCCTGGTCACCAAAATCCCTGTTCAAAATGATGCTATAGCCCATGGTTTAAACAACATCAACAGATGAGAACAATAATACACTATGAATTCCATGCATACAGAACACTTTGACTTTACCTGCACGTCTGCAATATATCCTGTTAACACTGAGACTAGGGCGTATACCACGCCCAAAACCCCAAACGTCACGCTAATCTCCACCACAGTAAAATCCAGCTGAAGTGAGAAATAGAACAGAAAAGTCTCATCAGTGAATACAGTCGAAATAATTCTTTTTTAATCCAACATACAATTAAACTTTCCGATGGCACGATTAACCACTCATGCCAAAACGGTAGCCCTACAAATAGGGCTGTAAATGGTTCCCTTTTTAACTTCTGGCTTTTTACTGTCGCCATTTCTGTGTGGCAAGTGAGCAAGTTCGAGCAAGTTAAGCATAGTTCGACTAACTCTGATCGAACTAACGCTAGTCGACGATGATTGGACTAGTCTAGTCGACAAGTTCGGGCGCGAACTATAGTTAACTATAGTTCGACTAACGTCACTCGAACGAAGGATGGTTGGACTATCTTAGTCGACTATTTGGAACCAGACCCCAGGGCACGGTTGCATCGCTTGTTATCAATAGCTCTTTGCATAAGAAAACAAAAACACGGAGAGGGAGAACCAGTGACGTGATACGGTCGCCATCTTTTCAACAATAGTTCGACTAGAGCCGTTCGAGCGGACGGCATTTGCGCATGCGGGTTAGTAAGGAGAGATTGACTAATGGTCGAACTATAGTTCGCGCCAGAATTTGGTCGCATCGCTGATTACCAATAGCCGTTTTAATAGCACAGTGCAGAGGACTAGTTATCATTAAACAACGTAAATATTCAGCAGCAGAAGCGGTGGCTATAGTTTGTTTACGTTTTTGGACGAGTCCATAGATGAAAGCGGCACGGACGATATTTGCTCAGTATATCAACAATGTCACAATTGGTGTTCAAAGAAAGACAAAGTAACAAAAAATTTTCGTTCACTGCTGCTGAATATTTACTTACATCTTTCGGTTTTTTCGCAATTTTTCTGATAATTGGTCCTCTCTGCACTGTGCTATTAAAACGGCTATTGGTAACCAGCGATGCGACTAACTTCGGTAGGCTGGTCGCAAATCATCAACTAGACTAGTCCAACCATCGTCGACTAGCGTGCGTTCGATCAGAGTTAGTCGAACTATGCTTAACTATAGTCCTTGATTGAAATTGCTCAAAGCAGCGGTCAAACAGCGCCACCATAGTACCAACGCCGGCCACATGTCAATCCAGCCATCTGGAACCTTCTCAGCTCCCTTGGGAGTATACAAGTTATCAGCGCACGTTTGGGCTAATCAAACACATAACCATCACTGCCCTCACAGGTACCTCGGAGCAACTTCTGACAAAGTGCCTTGCTCAAGGACACACGCGCCATGACTCCAGCCGGTCTTGAACCCACAATCTGCAGTATCGCCGATATCTTGAGTCGGATACACTAGCCAAGAGGCCACAGCGTTTCAGTTTGGCTTATTAACCAACTTGATCATCTAGTGTCAGTCAAACCAAATCTTTCTAGGCTGCGTTTCCTCTAAATGTTCCTGAGTTTACAGTTGCTGACGGTTTCTACGGCAACATACCTCTTTCAAGTGCAGAGACAGAGTGACATCAATGGCCGCCAATGTTATAGCGCCGGTAAAATTGGCCAACAGGGCAATCCAAACAGCTGGGATACTCAAGACTCGGATCACAGAAACAGATTCTTCGTTTGTGCTTCCTATTATTCAATTAGCAAAATTCTGATTTTAGGTCAGCGAACTCAGCGATGGAAGATCGGGAAACTTTATTTCAACGTTGGAGGGGGTGTTGGAGATAGAGGGGGGTGTTGGAGAGGGGGGGTGGGGTGTGTGGGGAGATAATGTGTGGGGAGGGGTGTGGGAAGGGGTCTGGGAGGGGGAAGGAGTGTTATACCCCTCCCCTAAATTCAGATCAGCCTTCCTTCATTTTGCCCATAGAAGTAAATGAAACTCTCCAACAATTTTCGCAAATTTCGAAAGCCTCTAAAACTACAGGACCCTTTTATAAAAAAAAATCAGGTTCTGAAAGAAACTGTTACTTAAAACAGGTTTAGTACACCCCCCCCCCCCAAACAAAAAGAAATAATAATCTGATCCATGCTTCCTATTTCAATACGCTTCATTTAGCACCTGGGGCGAATGTCAATGGAGCTGCCAAGCACAAACAAACTTCTTAGCACGAAAGTCTCCAATGGTACAAACAGAATTCCCAACCAAAGTTTCATATGATGTGTATTGGTTGTGAATGGTATTTTTGTTTGCTTAACATGAAAACCGTGTGCAGTTTTTAACCTATTTTTATTACGCATGCCTTTTTCTGGTAAGTAAATCTTTGTGCTTCGCATTTCCATCAAATTGGCCCCTTGGGTGATTTCATTGAGCAAATTGTATCATTTTGTATCATTTCAAGTGTGTCAAACGCCAATTTTTACGTACCGCTTGTACATCATTGTTTAATTAATTAATTAATTTTGTTAGAGTGGATTAGGCCAGGCCTATGGTTTTTCTGTTTGTACTTCATATCGAAACTCCAGTTTTAGACATATGCTGTGAGTGTTAAATAAATCCAGGTTTTTTTTTATTGATCTTCATGCTTCATATTCTCACCATGCTCCGGTAGCAAACAGAAATTGGCGGCATTCATCAGCAGGGCAAATCCGCCAAGAAGGAAGAATGGAAGCTTGAATCCTCCTATCTGAACAACAAAAACCAAATACTTCATTGCTCCTGGACAAGTTTTCACTTGTACGTAATTCCGCTAATTGTAATTCCGCTGACAAAAACTCAAAAAAAAACACCCGCCATAAACTTGGTTTAAAATCATATAGGGCCTAGGTACACTGTAAAAAAATCCCGTAAAATCACGGGTTTTTCCCCCTGTAAAAAAAACAGACTATCACCTTATTTTAGTTTGAACGGGTTTTGAACGTAAAATCTCATGTTCTCCGACACGAATCTCATTACGCAGAAACTGACCAATCAGAACTGAGGAAATTTAAGTTCGCACAAGTCATGTTATATATATTGCAATGTTTCGTCCAAAAACACGATTTCGTGACTAAAATATTTAATTATTTAAGCAATTCTACATAGGAATTTAGACTTTTTGTAAACAGAGGTGAAGAATCGCATTACATCTTCTTTCGTATTCAAATATTGAAATTTTTCATCGGAAACCGTGACATCATGATGGCAGGATAAGGCTGAATATAAAGCTAAAGCGCGACATTGTTTAGTTTGTAGTGTTTACTAAATTACTGTGGCATTTTTTATTTTTTACAATTGTTATCTGGACTAATGTATGTATGTATAATAAATCACGTCTATTTAGTCTGGTTTCCATTTCTGTAAATTCGTAATAACACCAAGTTTCCAGTAACTGAGTGAAATTGTTTATACCCTGTATTTTTACAGGAATAGCAGGGTTATTTTAAGGGACAGCAACGTAAAATAACAGTGTCCAAACTGCCAGGAAATTCCCGTAAAAAAAACGGTGTGTTTTTTTTTACAGTGTAATCATCTTGCAATATTTCTTGCAAAATCTGTGGGTATTATACTTACGCTGTAGATTGCGCCCCCAATGAAAGGACCAATTGCATGTGACAAACCTCCCATCATCTCCATCAAACTCTGTGAAAACCAAACGCATTCTTCAAAGACCTTTTACCAGTACGTTTCAAAATGTTACAATATTGTGATGGTAAACAGCTGCTCTACAAGATAACATCTGACAAACTGCCCATCTAAAAACATGACAGAAAAGTGGAATTAAATATTTATCAATCAAGCGTTGACTCTCTTATGAATCAATGTCCTTAATTCTATCGGTCACTATATTTATTATCCCACAGCTGCCGCCAACAAAATATATTACATAACCAAACAAAAAGCACTTTTACAAAAGTAAATCATAGCTACATTTTGGTACTTGATGCAAAACCTCTCTTCTGAGCGAAGAGTGGCAATATGGCGCTGGAGCACCATCAATTGCCGAAGAACACAATGCAGTGCCTGCAGCTACAATGCGAAAACTGGTGTTAAATGAACACCATGTGGTATCGATAGTCATCCATATAGATACCTAGTCGCGTTAATTTAACACCACAGTTTTTGCAGCGTAGATTAGAGCCAAAGACGCCTATGCTCCCCTATAAATTGGAATATGCTCCTCTTGATATCTACGTTCTTTTAATTTCGATAACTCAAAGATTACTAGTCACATTGTAACGGCATAAATGTACATACTAATTTATGTCCATTTTGCATTACATACTTTCTGGACATGGACTAAGTGCATGCATGATGGAAAAAAACATCCCTAATTGGTTGGCAAAATGGCTCCTGAGTGTTGATAAAACATGTGTGATTAAACCAGTTAGTTATTATGTGTAAACATCAACAATCTTCTTGGTCTTTTGTGTCATATTTAGTCATCCGAACCTGTAAAGTAACACTAATCCCGTTACAACATGATCAACCTGGGATACTTGGGTTTCTTACCACTGCAGTGCCCACGTTTTCAGGAAAGCTGTAGGCTACAATGGCAGACGACGCCGTCAAAGCGGCAGATGAGCCCAGCCCTTCCAATGCTCGTATAACACAAGAGAAGACTGTGAACGTTGCCTTTGTAGGCATGTCATCTATAAATCTAGCACCCAGCACCCAGACAAACATAAATCGTCATTAGTAACAAAAAGTACCACACTCGAGGTATGGGACCATGACAAATCTGGTATTATGATGGAATTAAGGTCCGTGGTTGTGTGCTGAGGCGGCGTTGTATCGCAAGCTGTAGTTTTGCCCTGGGACAAAATGCTTGGAATCAGCACACAATTTTGCTATTAAAAAGCATGATTTGTGACAGGCTTGGGGCTGACAGCAGTATTTTATGATAAGCAGCTTAATGAATTTGAGTTCACGCTGGTGAGTTTAAGCTTGGAATTTATCATCAGGGAATAATGGGAAGGCCTATTTGTGTGGAGAGAAGTATTGCATCTAGTCTCCATAATCATCATTGGTTAATTCAAGTCGGGCAACAATCGTAGGGAAATGGAATTTAACAACAAAACTTGCATGATAAACGGGCGTGATGACAGGAATCAAAAATTATCATTCTGAAATTTCCAACTGCTTCACCAAATAAAAAAAAAATTGCAGTAGAATGAGATTTTTTCGGCAATAATTTGAACATAAAAACTCTGTGATTTCAATCTTTGAGGAAAGTTACAACCTGCACATTGTTCATACAGTCATGAAGTACTTTCTTATTCCAGTCACACTGCAGCATGGACGATTGGGTAAAAAATAAAATTGAACCATGCAGTCATCTACATCTACAGAAAATGTCATTATTTACCCGAACAAGATATTGCAGCCTCCTGTCACGAAATTCCCAGCCAGAAACATAAAGCGAGCTCCGACAAGTGGAAGCTAGTTGGAAACAGGTGATAAAACCTCGTTAACTCAAAGGTTAATACTGCTAAAGGGAAAGCTCATTTGGAATAGCTGAAGTTACATAAAGCTAACCAAAAATGACATAAGCCACGATACCGTAATCATAATCACAAAGGAAACTGACAAGAGTGGGCTTTGAACGATCCAGAACACCATACCGGCGCTCTGTCAACTGATCAGCAATTGTTGCGACCCATATTACATTGACTTGTAATGTAACACCGACCTGCAGTGTAATAATACAATTATTACACCTGTATGTAATATCTGCCCGAAATGTAATCAAGTTGTCTGTTATGAAATACCTGAACAGACCTGTCATGTAATAATTATTGACCTGTACAACCGAAAACTGACCTGTCGTGTAATACAAAAATACCTCTAATGTAAAAGTCCGAATCTCCCATATTAAAACAATATTTAAAATTTTGCGATGAAAATTGTGAAACAATGACAGCGATTCAAACATCGCACGCATCTGCCAGTGTTGTCAGATTCGAGGAATGAAAGCATATATATGGTAATCCGTTGTGAGAAGTTTCGCTTACCAAACAGAAGAAATGCAAAGAATACAAACTTACATATTTGCCCCAGATCGGTGACGCGATGCTAGTTGTCAATGCGAAGATGCTGAACACGATTCCTACGACTGTCTGACTTAATACTCCTCTTTTCTGGGCCTAAGCAGGGATAGAAACAATATTTTTTCCTTCCCATTCAAATAATAAAATAATAATAATAACAGCTTTATTTATAGATGGTAGCCATGTCACATCTAGGATGATTTTCAATGGGCCATCTTTGTGCTGAGGGGACAAGAAGCACCGGGGTCAACCCCTACTCTTTCACGACAGGTATAATCTAGGTTCTTTTACGTGCACTGATCCTATAGAGTACACGGGCCCTTTAGATATGAATAAGGGCCTGTCGTGCCCTAACAATGCACTATTTCTTGCCGGCAAGCTAATGCAATACATGGTGTGGTTTCTCATCCAAGTACTGCTTATAGTCAACGTTGCTTTAACTTCAGCAGTGTGCCACTTGCTCTTCCAGTTGCTCTTGTCAACTGTCTGGAACATGTGAAATGAGACGACGGTACTTGATAGAGCATTTCGTTTCCAAACCAATACCACATCTACATTAACTCCGTTGGCAACGGGTATAACTACAATGTAGTATCTGAGTCATTTGAGATGAAGTAAGGCAACAATTCGCTCATTTGCATGGTCTTAAACACCATAGTGACCACTTGCGCATGGAGTCCAACAGTTTTCTGAGTGTAAAGATGTTTTAATGCGAGTTCGCCACGAACAAGTTAAAAGCGCCACTCGATGTACGGAGCTACAAAAAGAAAAAGAATCAAAGACACAAGAGGTAGGAATTAATATTCCACTTGAAGCAGGAAAGATCGTATTATAAAGCCGAAGGCAAATAGTTCCACAGAGATACAGAACGAGGGAACAAAGCTACTGGCATAGCTTTTTGTTATACACATCCAGGCTATAGGTACAGATATTGGTGGGAACAGGCAGAAAGCCGAGTTTCGCGCCCAAACACTCTAACTCCAGGAACCAAGCTGGACAAGGCGGTGGAACATTTAGGCCTGCCATGAAAATATCTGTATAACAGATAGAGTAGCAACAGATCTCCGGTGGGAGAGTGATCGTAAGGATGAGCCCATCTCTTCTCCAACCAAAATTAACAACGTGCTTCTGTACTCAATCTAATAAAGATATCAAAATAAAAACAGGCTTTATTACTCACTTCTATGGGGTAAAATACGTAAATGATTGAAAGAGCCATCGCGTTCGCAAAGGTTGCCAACGCTGCACTGACAAAGGTAACTTTCTGGTGATATGAGAATTTGCTCTTTGCTGGTTGATCTTCAGCGTCGTCTGCTGTTAACCCAGTGGTTTCACCGTCCAGAGTTTCAGAAAAGGTGGGCGGGGCTCCATCAGGTAACAACTCCTGCAACGGGATGGTCCCTTGGGCAACTGCACCCTGATTGGCTGAAGCTGATGTGGGCGGAGCCATTGCAGGAGGGCCGCCTCCTTTGGTATCGGCGATTTTTTGGTCTAGCTTTGTTTGCACCGTACTACGCTCTATGGTTTTCATTTTATTGAATTACAAAAACTGTCTGAACGAGAAAAGCAAAACGTTACCAAGCAGCGTCGCTCTTTTCTGTAAAATATAGATATGAACGACACAAAAGTAAAAAAGGCAAGACATTATGACGTCACACCGTAAATACATATAACACGTTCATATTTAACTGTTGATTTTCATGTTTGCCTTTTTAAAGATATAAGATCAAAATGTGGCGACTAAGCTTTTCCGTAAAAATACAAAGTCTTGGCAAAAAATCCGATATCAGGCAATGTAGCCTCACATTTGGCCCCAAATAAGACATGCATGCAAAACCACGAGTAACCTAACAATAGAAAAGTATATAAAAAACGACAGTTAAATATGAACGTGTTATATGTAACATTTCATCGAAAAAAAGCCTGTACGATGTGGTAACCTTTTTCCATGTCCCCAATCGACAAATAGTAAAACTCCTTACCTTGCAAGTATTGGCGAGATCAAACTTTGTTTCAGCCTTATTTTAATTCTTTAATAATTAACACATTCAAGGTCCGCTGGGCTGTGGCTCACACAAACTCACGTACAACTATCAGCTCCGCTGGGCGGTCCAACATGGCGGTACTGTGGCTTACTACTTCTATATCATAACTGGGAACAGCGTGCTGTGATTCACGAGGAGATAAATGTAGTACAGGTAATTATCGGCCCGTTTCTATACTGCCAATTATCTCTAAGATTTTAGAAAGATATGGGTGCATTCGGCAGTATATACCTATACCTTCATGAAAACAATTCGATACATATAGTCGCCAGTCGGAATTTAGACCCTTGCATTCAACTGAAAGCACTCTACACGAGTTAAAAGTGTTTTGAGGCTGTGGAACATGGAGAAGTTTACAGGCAGTGTGTTTATATAGATCTCTCAGTAAAGCTTTTGATTGTGATGATCAACAAATACTACTATTAATAGGCAAATTGAAAAAGCTGAATATGTCTGCTTCTGTAATTACTTGGTTTATGTCATACTTAAGAGGAGTCAGGTTGAACTTGTGGTGCTTTCCTCGCCTTCCACCACGATGACCCGGGTTCGATTCCCACCAGGGTCGACATGTGGATTGGGTTTTCAGTCCCCGCCTGATTCTGTGAGTTTTCCTCTAACTTCTAAAACTAAACAACTCTTCGTCGTCGTCTTCGTACAGGTTTCCTCATGGCTTTTGAGCTACAGTGCGACATGTGCTTTTGAGGAATCCTTGGTTGAGGAATTCCTTTTGAGGAATTCTTTCATTATCAGAAAAAATTGAAATAATAAATAATAAATAACAAATAAATACTCGTAGTCAATCTATAAATATTGAAGGCACAACATTCAAGGTCCTGCCCATAAACGTTGGCATTCCACAGGGGTCGATCTGAGGTTCGCTTTTATTTATTGTTTATCCCTGTGGTTCACCATCACCTTTTTTTGCACACTGTCGCACCATCGTACTAAATTTGTCAGTAGGTGTGAATAGCGTGCAATACGTACATATGTATATACAGGCCCTCTAGACCCAAGAAAAAAAAATCCCAGCAAAAAAGCCCTTGTACAGTCCAGACAGAAAAAAACACACTTAGCCCCGCCCCCTCCACCATCCTCCCCCACCAACCCCCCCCCCCCCCCCCACCCCTATATGGTTTCTTCAGAGAGATAAAACTGCAGGTTTCTGATCTTCTACCGTCGTACGGGGACTTTTCAAAACCTTAAGCCTCTATTTTTTCACTTATTCTACAACCATAATACATGTGGGACATGTCATTTTGAACTAACTTCAAACATCTGCTGGATGAAAATTCTAAGCTACAAATTTTGAAAGAGTTGTGTAAAACCACATAGACACTATTATATGCGCAAAACTTTACATATCCTTTTTACTTACGAACTTAAAACTTCCAAACATTATACGCGCATTTAAACCACAAAAACGCTTTCCAGAAAGAGTACTTTTGACCTCAAGCAAACACGAAGTCTCGATCTCACAAATGTTTCCTGTCTCCCTGAAACCGTTATTTTACTTTATTCCCCTGGGCTATTAGCATATGGCCACTACCGCGCTCACATGTAGGTGACCGTTTTTTTCCGGACGTAGACTTGAAATCAAGTCGGTAATTGGTCGGCATAAGTCCGCCTGCGCCGCCGCGTATTATAATACTTAAGGCTGCGTCCGAATCGCTAATTGTCTATGGCTATTGTCTAGGTGTTCGTCCATTACAACTACGCGTGACGTAGCCGTAGCTGTAGCTCTAGACACCCATTTCGGACACGGCCTAATTACATCGCATTTTCCAGGCGTTACGTGTAGCGCGCGGTACATAACGTTCTGTGCAACCTCGACCCCAAGATGCGTATGCGTCGCGCCGACTGGGCTGGGCATGTCGCGTCGGATCGCGAAACGCGTAACGTTGAACGCCTTGCATGGTATCATAAACATAATGGCTCAGCGCTGGTTCATTGCGGTGGCGCCTGCGGACAAAGACGACAGTGTCTAACGACTTGATTTCAAGTCTATTCCGGATGCAGAGTAAAGACTAGACTCATTACAATCAAGATCTCGAGTCCAGTGCGCAATAGACCACATAGGACCCTCGCCAGACAAAAAACTGCTTATGAAAATGCTTCTCTATAGTATCCTATGGGTCTATTGCTTCACCCTTACCTGCCGCTGTTTCCACAGCTCCCTTGTTCGATCTAGGGTTCGGTCTTGGACACAGTACAAGTCTTAATCTTGACTCTAGTTCGGATCACATGCACTGGACGCAAACACTGATGACATACCGCACGTGACGTTTTGGTGTTTGTTAAAATCATTAACAGCCCAACCAACCACGACTAAAAAGTCGGGCCCGTCACAGTAAATGCGTAAAGGCCGTAAAATAAATATGCTAATTTGGTTTTGGGGCTGGTTCTGCACGCATTCAGCCCCAAAACCAAATTAGCCTAATTAGCATTAGGTGATTGAACACCGATCACCTATATAGGCCTATTGCTTCGGTACTTTTTTGTTCGATACACAATAATTATCCTCGACTTTTTAAGGCGGTACAATGCATCAACTTGAAACTTGGCATGAACATCAATTCTGATCCCAAGAAGTGCATACAAGTGTGACGTCATGGTGGCGTCATCAGATGTCAAATTACAAGCGCTTTTATTTCCAAAAAGACGAAATTCTTTCAGCTCTATAGCTGCGGTGTTCATATTTGGACATCTGATAGATCAAGAGTTGGGCAGTATTTTTTGGTCTGTGAGGTCAAAGTCGTTTGACCTTTACTTCCGGAATTATCGGAAGGTCCAATGTTTGGTACATTTCAAATGCAAAAGGGAACCTGAAATCAAAACACAGCACTTTATCTTCTAAACGGTTCACGGGAGAATATGTAACCTTGATTCCTCCTGAATTGTTCATACTTGACTTTTTTCGCAAGGACCCTCATTGGTTTTGTACAAGGTTTTCAAATGGGGACCTTTCTCTACCGGGGACCCCATTGTCCTCTATTGTTAAAGGTCCCCAAAGACCCCAATTGAATGCGAAAACAAACCCACAAACACAAACAAAAGACAAAAAAAAGAATTACAAATTTAATATACAGCAAGATGTAACATCCAGCATCCCCTTGAACAGAGACAGACAGACGGACAAACAATCAAACAGAGACTATGATATTGAATATTTGCTAAAAGTGAATATTTTGTGTCTGATCTTCTCAAATTTCTTTTACACAGCATGGGTATGTATGCAGCTGTTAATAGCTTATAAAGCAATTACATTTCATACAAGCCTAAAATAAATTTAAATTACGGTTTACTGGGATTGCCTGATGTTTGTGTCTGACCTTCAAAAAGTAATTTACACAGCAACATGCAACTGTTAATGGTTGTATACATCATTTGCTTTAGCTGTAATTTTCAGAAATAAATGGATTCGGGGGTTAGTATTTTAATACTGCATGTAACACTGTGTACATAGATGCTGGGAAAATAGAGAAACAAAATTATGTTCTAGTGGTCTGGTTCCCTGACCATACTTTTGACAAAACGGAGCAATTTATAGAGTCAGGGGGTAATCAGGTTAGGCAACAAGACTATTTCCAACGATTGTCGGCCGACAATCGTTGGAAAACGATATAAATTTCCACTTGTCTTAAAATCGACAGCATGCCAGGGTGCCATGATTTTACAGGTTGCTTGAGACTGCTATTTCGTAATAATTCAGTACCGTAGTTTTGTATTTTGATGTTTGCAAATATTGCATACTAATTAAACACGATAGCTCAAACTGCAATTATACACTCAAGCAAGCTTAAATGCATTCAACTTTAGTTTGCTGGGATTTCTAGCATGCAAATTTCAAAATGACGTCATCAATTTTTACGATTTCAAAAGCCCTGCTCCTTGTGCAAACACAGTAAGTTTGTCCATCAAGTTGATGCATGAGAAGCCATGAAGTGGTTCAACAACCAACGAAGAACGGCCACTGATCTAGAACTTTGTCAACTCCAGCAGCGGCTTCTGAGATATTCTTGCGCTGCAATAAGCCAGTTCGGTATTTCAACTGCGACATATAATCGAATCCCGAATGACGTTAAATTCAATAAGAATGGTGTCGCGTAACACGCGTGACAATACGTCAGCAATTTTATCCCGAATAACCCTTGACCTTCGAGATACCGAACTGGCTTTAAAAAAGATAGTTGTGTTGCCCTCCGCGACCGGCCCTAAATGTCACAAAAGTCGGGTCTCGTTTTTTAAAGAAATTTTCAAAATCTCACCTTTTCCCATATAAAATGAACAAGTTTTATTAAAACCATTGTCTTTAAAGGAACCATGCTTCTCAAATTGACCGGATCACATTTTATTTCATAAATATATTCATTTATATGTATTAAATGTGAATTAAAAGCCAAACTGGTTTAAGCGAAGTTTTAGTGTGATTATTTGCCGCTCAAAACTTGACCCCCCTTTTTGAAATTTGTTGAGACTCAAATTGAGGGCGCTGTTCGTGACGTAGACCGAGGCACCGAAATTCATGGATCGACTCGATAGTCTGGACCCGGCCCGTATACACACACTAGGTCTACATCTGTAATTTCGTAAGTTGCAACAACTAACATCGAACTTACCCTGATTTTCTCCCTTTTAGCGAAGGCTCCTCGGGGAATGGGCCGTTTAACTGCTTTCGCCTTTATCTTACTCACATCTGGGAACTTTGTTGGGATGGCAGTGGACTTGAGCATATTTTTAATGGTCATCCCAAAGGATTTGAAAATACCAATATCGAAACACGACGGCTCAAAGTGGTCGCTACATAACGCTGAAAAGCTGCTGGGCCGGACCTCTTTGCTCTTGTCACCTTCACTTTCGCCGTCCGAATTCTCCGATATTTCGCTTCAGTTGGAAATAAATGAAGGCTTACTCCACCCGTCGTTGTTTTGCTGCACCCAGCAGCCACACACCTTGTCGGCATGGCCGAAAAACCACTATATTTTGCTTAGATTTTGGACGAAGAATTTTCGCCGTACAATGTACACACAATGCATACCCGTGATGAATGGGTAATGTGCCTCGATCTACGTCACACACTTATGTTAATGAGGGTCCCACTCAGGGGGCGGAGTAGCTTGGACAAACATTTTCAAAAATTGTTTTCTCATATTTAATCTGGGAAATAATTGTCTCTGGACACAAAATATCATTGTCAAGATAATACTTTATTGTTTTAAGCAGAAATAATGCAATATAAATCCTATATCATGTTTCCTTTAAATACAGCTACGCGCGGCACAATCGTGCATTTTGCCATCTCACCTTTAAATAAGCTTACTTTTTGCCTCCCGACTTCCGAGTTTTTTTTAATACACGATAATCCTACTGTTTTTATGTTTTCATGGATGGTAAAAAAAATCGACCGATCGACCCTCCCTCCCGATTTTTCCCATTTAAGGGCAACACAATTTGTTTTGCCTTATTAGTGCCAGGCTATATGTTGCATCCATCAGCTGGACTGTTAATTTCAGCAGTGTTCCACATTACATAAAGCATTTTCCAACTAAATGTTTTTGGCAAAAAAGAGGAATTCTTGCATTTGTTGTACATTTAAAGCAAAGACGATGGCAGTCATTGTATGATGTTTCTTCCTTCATGCTTTTATATCTGATCAATAATGTGCAGCCCGGTACGGCAGTGCTGTGCCAAATGCCAAAAAGCCATAAGACCGGTCTATGAAGTATAGAATAACCACTCTGTTGAACCATGGAGGTTGAACAACGGATGATACAACGTCTAAGACTACGCATAGGCTGTACGGGTACGGCCTGGGTTGAAACAAAAAAAACGAATCGAAATGCGGGAGTGGAATTGGCATTTCTTAAAAGAGCATTTCTTTAAACTTTCCTTTGTTTTTTATTAAAAAGTAAATTTCGATTTTCAATAATTTACCTTGACCCACCCACCCACATTTTCAAAAAGAAATCGAAATTTTAAAACATTGAACATTTTGAATGGCCCCTTACACCAAAATAATGGTGTCGTTTACACGGGGCGCGGCCACTGATCTAGTAGAGATCAGTGGGCGCGGCCACTGATCTCTACTACACTGAAGTAGATATCAGTGGGCGCGGCGGCGGCGGAGCAAAGTGGCTCCCATCCCCGAAATCCGCGGAAACATCTGCAGATCGACTTGTGGCAACTCTATTTACCGCGATCCACATCCACGTACGTCTGGATTTCAGACATGCCGAACGTTGCATGCCCATCAAGTTCATATACGCGCAGGTCGTATGTGTTTGTTGTAGTAAAGATTAAGTATGCAGGGGTCAAGGTTAATATATTCGACAGGTGCATAATCAAATCGGGGAATGCACAACCTCGTTCCCATGTGTCGAGCAGCGCCCTTACCGACATCACAGCTGCTCTCTTGAAAATAAAGTAAGCCTTGGGAACGAGATTGGAAACCATTATAGGAGTTGTTTTTCAATGTACATGTACGTTACGTACGTACTATGGTATTACTCATGCATGATATGATACGGTAAGCACTTATCCAGAACTTACTGAAAATGCACGAGGCCTTATTGAATAGGCACAAGTCCTTATTAATTAGGCACAAGGCGCGATGCGCGCGCGACGATGTCATTTTGGTGGTTCTGGAGAAGTTGGTAGGCCTAGTATTTTGTTTTCCAAAATGCTTGACTTGCAGAATTGCAATGCAACTGTCACAGCTGTCATGACAGTTGACACTGTACAGTCGAACCCTGACTCAGTGACTGCCTGTACTAGCTTGAAAATTCCAGCTCTAGGCTCATGACATGAAATGAAATGGCGAATCTCACATGTCATGAACCTAGAGCTGGAATTTTCAAGCTAGACTGCCTGAGTGATAATAAGAGCACTGTTGTTAATACAACATACTGCTTTATAACAAGGAAAAAATAGGTCCCGAGTCTTTGTTTTTCTTTGTTTTCCATTACAAGTGTTAACATTAACAAGGTAAATTGTAAAGTCCCAAGGACCTTGTTATAAAGGTGTTTGACTGTATACAAATTATCTGCAGGTATTAAGATGTATTGTAGAAATGACGCCGTCATATAGGCGATAGTGTAGTTTAGGACCCCGGGCCTTTATCCCTTGCAGTCAATATTTTTAAAATAATAATATAGGCTAGGTCTAGGTGTATTTATAATGCATGTTGCGGGAATGTACATCTGCTCTGTGTTGGATTCCAAATCTGTAAGTTAATACATGTATCATGGAGGAAGGAACACAAACTTGAGGAAATTTTAACCCAAAGGCCAAACAATCCGGAATCCTCTAATTTAATGTTAATGTGATTCTCCACAGTCCCCACTACATGCCCCACACCATAGCCGGAGTTTCCCCTAGCTTGAAAATTCCAGCTCTAACATGTCTAAGCTCATGTGAGATTCGCCATCATCTCACATGAGCTTAGACTTTAGAGCTGGAATTTTCAAGCTAGTTTCCCCCACCAAAATAACCAGCCATTATTGACTGTCTAAACCATTTGTAAACATGTGGCACAACCTGCTAAGATTCATGTCGGCAAAAACATTAATAACTGAGGCAAAAAATTATGTATGTCATCACTGAGCGACCGTATCAAGAGTATCCAAACACAGTATTCAGTAAACATAAACTGTCTTCCCATGTATTGTCTCTAACTAAAAGGTTGTGCCAAGTGTTTATATAAATAAACTCTAATAAGTTCTAAACGTGAACTGAACGGATGCTTATTTTCTCAGCGACTGTGTAGTGTAGGGTAAGGGGCACTCTTTAGTTTTGATCAAA
Source organism: Hippasteria phrygiana (assembly GCA_037893225.1). NCBI lineage: Eukaryota > Metazoa > Echinodermata > Asteroidea > Valvatida > Goniasteridae > Hippasteria > Hippasteria phrygiana. The sequence continues at coordinate 1,233,921 of JAZGUH010000008.1, read as the reverse complement.
TTGGAGTCGAGGGTATTCTCATTCCAAAATGACTTTTTCAACCCAAAGCGGACTTCTCTTAATTCTATTGACATTTTTTTTGTAATTTCAAACAATTTATTGCAGTAGAAAATGCAATGTTCTTTCGCACTTTACAGCAGTTGCCATGTGAATCAACATGATCAATGCAGTTTTGCGTGTTTTGCGTGTTTACTGTGCGTCGTTTACGTCGTTTACTTTATTTTCGTGTTGCGTTTTGTCGCCTTCAACGTCGCTTTACCCCAAAATTTCCCTCAAAAAGTAAAACCCTGCCCCTTTATCTATATGGCATAGGCCTACCTGTTGGTTTGTAATGTCGCTAACTTGTTTGGCAATAAGTCAGTTCGGTATTTCAACTGCACATATATGCACAATGACATTTTATCCCGAATGACCCGCGTGACCTAAAGCGCGCGTGTGAATGCAAAAGGTGGTCGCACAACGCGCACGTGTTAAATTTAATCAGAATGGGCGTTCACGTAACATTACGTCAGCAATTTTATCCCGAATAACCTTTGAGATACCGAACTGGCTTATTCCAGTAACCTAAAAGTGGATTTTTGTTCCATATAGGGAACAGGGCCCTTCACTACACAATCGCCAATATTCGCCATTTTCTCAGATTTGTCTGTTTCTGACCTATTTTGGTGGGGTATCAGTTTACTTTGATTCAAAGTAAAATCTTTCCCTCCTTAGCCACACATCCAATCACGGGTAAAGCCTATGCATCTGTTGTGTTGGAATCCAAATTTGTTACTAAATTTCGGACTCGGATCTGATTTTTGTACAGCTTTTTAGTTATTTTTCACCAAATGACTGTTTTATAAATACTTTTATCCACTTTTTTCACAGATCTGAAACCCAATCGGAAGTGAACATCAATCCGAGTTTCTGTAAAGTTTGAAGTAGGCACTCCCCAGCTCCTAGCCACCCCCTTCCTTACCTCCAATGACATCTAGGCTGGATCCCAACGTAGCTCGTCGCAACCGACCCATAACAACATGGGCAACGAATTGCACAATGCACATCTCAACAAGACCACCCCTGGCAGTAACGCGAGGGCGGCATTCATGCGAAGCCCTATGCCGCACTCTGTGCAAAGTCCGCAACCGAACTTATTTGCCAGCACCGGCAGCCACTTGCTGCAAAAGGACGTTACAGACCAACCGGATTGGGTGGAGTTTTCCGCTGGTGCGGGGGCAGCATTTATCAACATTACTGTGACGTTTCCAATCAACAAGGTCATCTTCCGTCAACAGCTTCACAGTATAAGGATGCGCAAGGCGCTGGGGCAATTGAAGAAGGAAGGTATGCAGCATTTGTATCGAGGGGTTCTGCCGCCGCTGCTGCAGCGCATGTCAGCTTTGTCGCTCATGTTTGGACTTTACGACCAGTACTCCCGAACCATCATGAAGCACTGCGTGGACTGTCCAGTGATTGTTGCCAAAGTTGCAGGTGCACTTCTCTCAGGTACATTACTTCATGTTGATTAAATTGGCTGAGGGAATGCCTCAGAAGTTCAAACATCCCAATGGGAACACTATACATTTAACTTGGGATAATTTGTCTAGAATGTGTTCAAGAATTATCCTCTATTTAGATTTGGGCCCAGGAAATCCGTAAGGGTGTTAGGGTTGACAATTCAAAATGTGGCCAACCCTACCACCTCGGATCGTAACCCTTTACCTAGAGCGGTGGCTTTTAGCCTTGTATTGGGTGATTTCAACCAAAAAGTATAAAAAAAAAAACCTAATGCAAGTATAAAACTTAGGTTGATTTTCCCTGTTTGCAGGTACCACAGAGGCTATCCTCGTTCCGTTTGAGCGTGTGCAGACAGTGCTGCAGGATCATCGTCACATGAAGAACTTCAACAACACCTTCCAGGTCTTCCATCGGCTGCGAGGGTACGGTCTCCGTGAGTATTACCGCGGACTGACGCCCATTCTCCTGCGCAATGGCCCCAGCAACGCCATCTTCTTCACCATGCGTGAGAAATTACAGATGTTCACGCCTGCAGGTGCTTCTCAAGTGCAGAAGGTACAGAATCCACTACATGGAAAGTCTGTTCCCTCATATCTCAAAGCCTGTTAACCTCTTGAATACGAACAACTGCCATAGCCTCGGTTTGAAAAAGACCACCTGGCCGGTTGACGCCTGTAGGCGCATTCCTGTGCATACTCAATCCATTCATGTTTCAACTATATTGTTCTTGAATGGAAGTGTAATGAATAGATGGAGCTTTTTCAAACAAAGCTTTCATTCACACGAAAGGAGGGGCTCCAAGTGCAATGAATAAGACCAATCTATTCAGTGTGGTGCTACTGTTAGTGTTTACCCTTGGCTGCACAGCCCCGATCCTGGTATACTGGCACTTCATCAATAACATCAATAACACAAGCGGTTAACCCCTTGCATACGGATGACGGAATATGGCCCAAAAAAACCAGTGCCACCAGGCCGGATGATGCAATTGGCCGCTGTTTGTGCAGTTTCAATCCAATGTTGGATTAAACAGTGCCACCAGGCCGGATGACGCCATTGGCCGCTGTTTGTGCAGTTTCAATCCATAGTTGGATTATTGTGTAAATGTTACACTTGACTGCACAAACACATTGTAGCGGTTCGCTTGGATGCCAGAGCCGCCGCGGCACCCCGACGTCTCCCGTAAAATACCGTACTCAAGGGGTTTAAACCCCCCCCCCCGTCTATGGCACAGCAGAAACAAAAATATGCTCAAACCATGAATATCCCAGGTTATGCCTCGTATGTTCGGATCCCACAGCATGGATATCCAAGGCTTTGTGGGTGCACACAAAGTTCAGGTACTTGGTATCAGGTCAAATTATGTGGCACTCAATTAAAGGATTAACAAATCTGAATCATTTTTGTAATTACCGGTAGCACTAAATTCCTGGTCTAAATACGTGGGATCTATGGACAGTGTATGTGAAACTATGCAGATGCGTACTCCATTTGTTTGCACTCATTTGCACTGGAACCTGGATCTCAACCGAGTCACACTTGCCTGCTTGAAGAAAATTATGTTTGGCTTAATCAAAAAAGAAAAAATAGTTCTGCTTCCGATTACATGGCATTTAAAAAAAAAGGGTAGGTATGTAGGGGAAAAAAAATTGGGCACTTTTTTTGTGCTGATCATACAAATGTATGCAGGTGCCTACGTGTAGTCAAGGTTTTGTATCGGGGAAATGAACTACCCTGATTGTGTTGATAAAAGACATGTATGTAAACAGGTGTTATTTGATACTTTGAATGTGCATAAGAGACTTCAGTTTGAGAGAGACATATCTCTTGATAGCCACTGGAGAAAAAAAATGGGAAGAAATGATTTGTAAATCCTGATCTCTTTGATGAATTGTGCCTACAGGTGACAGGCGATTTTGTCAGCGGTGCTTTTCTGGGGGCGTCGCTAAGCACCATCTGGTTTCCAGTCAACGTCATCAAGACCAAGATGCAGTCCAAGGTCGGGGGTGAGTTTGACTCGGCTTGGAGGACGTTTCACATTGTCTACAATGAGAGGGGGCAGAGATGGCCTGCCATGTTTAGGGGTGTGCACCTCAACTTCAGCAGGGCAATGATATCATGGGGCATAATCAATGCATCATATGGGATACTGACGTCGAGTCTGCGCGATAAGACTAGTTAACGGTTGGTGAGTGCCAAATTCAACTTTTAAAGATCATGATATTTGTCAAGTGTACAACAGGTTTTCATGTGGAGAAAAACCGGCCAGTTATGGATGGAAGTAGCCATTTATTTGATTTGTTTCTATTTTTTAGGGTTATGAGTTTCAGGATCATGTGGATTTTACCGGCAGCTGCTAGCCTCGGCATTAACCTGACAAAATGCAGCTTCGTTCTTCCTTAAACGAAACCATTTTTGGCCAGTTTATATTCTGCAAATGTTTGTGGTGGGTCACAGTGTTTCATAACTCTTATTACTGAACTATAATAAAACAAGTCAAATTATTTTACCGAATGTGGTACACTCAAAGTGCTCAGCCTCGAAGTACATGTAAATTGATTCCCGTGTCCTGCAGGGGTTGTTTCTACATGTTCCTGCTGTGAACCTGGGAACCCTGTTTTGACTCCCCGTTTTCAATTTAACCCCTTGAGTACGGTTATCGTAGTGAGGCGTCGGGGTGCCGGGGCGGCATGTGCAGCCAAGTGTAACATACACAATAATCCAACAATGGATTGAAACAAATAGAGGCTGTAGGCGTCATCCGGCCTGGTGGCACTGTTTTTTTTTTTTTGTGCGCCATTTGGCGTCATCAAGGGGTTAAAGCAAATCTAGGCACCTTGTTTTTAAATTAGCTATTTAAATCTAGCTAATAACCCTCCTAGTCTTTGACCATCCAAAACCCTTTGAAATTTTTAATATCTCAAAATTCACAAGTAAAATTCTAGACGGTGACAAATACTGTATTTAATCAACTATTCAATTGATGTAAAAAGCGATCACATATAAGTTGTATCATCGGGTAAATTGTTCGAACAAAAGAAAGTAATGCATATTAAAGGGACACATTGCTTTGGATTTTGCGATTTGGGCTATAAAACTGAAATGGATATGGTTGGGAAGCTTTTTTAAAAGTAGAATATAAAGATTCACATAACTATCCCTTCAAATTGCGTGGTTTTTGTTTAATTTCGTGACAAATAACGGTCCGCCATTTTGCAGAACCAAATTTTTGACTCCACAAAATGGCGGACCGTGTTCACCAGTCGTATTTCCAGTCGCAGCTGGTTGAAGTACGTTCTGTTGATCCATTTTGATGTACTGTGAGATGTGGCATGGCGCGCAGCACTGGCGATCATCTGATAGGTTTACAAGGCCACTGGCTGCGGCGCCAGCCTAAAGACTCTTACAGCATATTTTGCGCATTATTTAGACAGTGGTATTTACTACTGGAAATAAGTCTATGTTTCGCGGGTCAGATGCCAATTTCTTGTTTTGTAATCACTACTCACTAATTACAACATATTATACGTGTTTTTTTGCATGAACAACTCGTATAAAAGATAAGTAACATTTCCAAACAGCAACATTTCATGACATTTGAAGGCAATGTGTCCCTTTAAGGCAATCAGTTTGACACATACCTATACATATGCGTGCATGGTGTACAAATTTCAGCTTGTGAAAATTAGACAGCAATTTGAATTGCTTCACAGCCAATACAAAGTAACACAGGATTTGTATAATGTAAGAAAAGGAAAGAAAAAATAATAAACATAAAGTGTCCCTGCATGTATCATGCGGATTACCTGCTAATCATATGCCAGTGTTCCAATACATCAATGGTGCTGTTTTAGAAAAGAAATTTGCAAACAAGGCAAGCTTTTTATCAGGGAAGTAAGCATTTAACGTTTTGAATTTTGCTGTACATTAGTATATATTAAACATGTGTTGATACAATGCATAGAGTACGCGTGCACAGGTTATCTATTACATCTGAGGACCTGAGCCCAAGTCCGCGGTAGTGTTCATGTACAAACCTTATGGGACTTGTTGAGAAAAAGTTAAAGTCCAAACAATGGGAACAATGGAAGAGAACAGCTGGAGTCCTCAGTAGGATAGTAAAACACGATTATGTATGGGTGTGAATATGGTACATGTACATGTCCAGTAAATGTTTTATACCTTTGTAATCAGAACTTGCAGTTAAGAACATTAACGCTAACTCCCTCCATAATTTGTCCTCCAAGTAACCCGAATCCTCCAACATCCTCTTATGGGGACCACTGCATGAATCCTCTAAAATGCTCTAGGGATTTTTGTAAACACCCTAGTAACCTCAATCCTCTGAAATCAACCAGCATCCTCCATTTTCCTCCAGAGGAAAAATCCTCTTACGCCCTCAATCGTGCGAAATCCTCTGATGCTTTAACTTCAAAGACCCTCAATCCTCCAAATTCCTCCTTTTGGCAAAGAGGATTTTGGAGGGTTAGGGTTAATCATGTTCGTGTATAGCTATCATCAGAGTTGTAATCAAATCACAAGTCAGTCACAAGTCGGTTTGCAAGCTACAGGGGGATGTACAATGACAAAGGAATGCTTTTGTCACAGTCAATTTGAATAGCTTGTGACTTGGAATCACAACTCTATACACAATGTAGCTGTCATTGCTTCGGTGTTTTTACATGTCTGGTGTGCATGACGACAGTGTCACAGTATTCATCCCACGTGTACCTGTAATATGCTTTTCTTCAGTATCTGAAGATCAGCAGATGATTTAGCTTAAGACTTGTTACACATGTAAATGTTTGTGTGGGTAGGCATTGACCGCGTAGTGGGGCATATTTATTTGTTAGGCAAATTGGGACCGAGTTATGGGGACATTTCTCTGTCCCCATAATGATTTTGGTCCCCACGACGTCTATCGCACGACCAGTGTATGTCCCCACAATTACATGTAAGTGTTTGACCTCTACATGTAAATGACTTTTTTTATGAACAGGAAGAACTTGTAAAGTGTATACAGGTATGTAAATTCCTGGATTTTATTTATCTTGGGATACTGTTTATCACCATACTGAAAAGTGTCCCATGTATTTTTATTCACGGCCTGGCTAGGGTTGTAGGACTTTTATTCGGAAAGCCTAAATTTTAAGCTAGCTTTCCTTGTTTCCATTTTTCGGCCTGATGGCCAAGTTACAGCAATTTACACAAACAGACCAACAAAAGCATGTAGAAAGGTATATTGTAGCTTTACCAGGTAAACGCGTACAGTACAGACTGCCTGCATTTGTGTGCTCACCTAGAGCAAAAACCTTCAAAATATTGATAAAACACAACAACTCATCCGAACGATTTCAGAAGTGTATTCCTTTTCCATTTTGTTTGTCATCGTTTGTAACAGTATGATACCCTGACATTTGTACCCATATGTGCAAGTAGTAATTACTGTTAGAAATGGTCAGTACACAGTCATCGTATCACGACAGGATTAATTGCGAAATTAAACCATGTGGTAATGCACAGCAGAGGCAGAGCTGAACAGAATCATTCTTTGCTTTGTACGTTTCGAAAAACAAGAACCATATTTATCAATGTACATGTCACTTTGTAGGATTAAGGAGAGTAGATCCTGACCTTTATTACTTTACACTGGGTTTAATTTTGTCCTTTAAAAGTTGGAAGTACAAAGAATGTGCCATTGGGTTTATACTGCACAGTGGTGAATTTTGAATTGCTTCAGGAAGATTTTAAAAAAAAAAATTGTGAAAGTTAAAGGGATTAACACCAACATCTGCATAATTTTTCCTACATAAAAACCTGAATCCTCCAATATCCTCCGATGTTTGTTACTGGGGACCACTGCCTGAATCCTGCAAAATCCTCCAGTGGGTTTTGGATAAACACCCCAGTGACCTTAATCCTCTCAAATCATCCAACACCACATTGGGCCTGATGACCTGGATCCTCCATTTTCCTCCAGAGGCAAAAATCCTCTGATGCTTCAACTTCCAAAGACCCTCAATCCTCCAAATTCCTCCATTTGGCAAAGAGGATTTTGGAGGATTTGGGAAGGTTAGGGTTAAGGGATGATAGTGGGTACTTGATGGTGATCAGGCACTGGATGGAACAGGTTTGCAATGCTCAGAGGATTAGTGGGTGCCTTGGGATGCGGGTATGATAACGGGTATCTTGCGGTGATTGAACCAGTGGGTGAAGGAGGTGCGCGACGCCCAGAGGATGTGCTCCAAGACGAACTGGATGGCCCGCTGCATCTCGATGGTGAGGAGCTCACTGGCCGGCATGGACATGACCAGGAGGCAGAGCTTTTCCTGGGGAAGATGGGTGGATGAAGAGGAGCGAGATAGGGAGATGGGATGGTGGATGGAAGGTCAGGAAGGATGACTAGAGTGGGGATGGGTACAAGCTGCATGTACAGTAGAACGATACTTTAACCCTAACCCGCAAGGGGTATTCTCTAGGCACCCTGCTAAATGCAACAGTATGCAGCAGTGCATTCTGTTGCATTGTGCAGGGAACTCAAATGCTCTAGTCTTGGTACCAAGTACCTACCCAACAGAATGCAGGGTGGATTCTGTTGCACTGTGTAGTAAACTACATGTACATGTAGTGGTATACCAAAAGCCTACCCTGCTAAATGCAACAGAATGCATCAGATTAGGAGACTTGTGTTAACTGCTAAATGCAACAGCTTGCAACAACTTTTTACCACGGTTAGGGTTAATGAACATCAGGAATCCGCAAGAAAAGGGTCAGCGTAGTGGGCATTTTGAGTAGAGGACCTCAAACCAGTTTTAAAAAGTTTAGCATCCCCCTGGCATCACCTTTAGAGGCTGCAGGCTTTCTTTTATTTCCTCTTGTTTAATTCCTCCAAAGAGCTTGAGTTTGGCACCCAAGAATTATTTCAAGTATTGCCCTCAATGGTTAATGCATAGGCCAGATGGCTGGCGTTGTTCATTACAGCCAAGTTTTACTGTACATGAATGGATGTAGGGGAGGGGTGTTAGTTGAGACTAGAATTCAAGATTGCGGGGTGAAGAATTTGGGATGACAGAATGACTGAGTGGGATGAAAGGAGGCCAGCACAATGTATTTGGGTTAATAGGGTACTAGGGTTTAAAAGCAGTGTTGGTATAAACCAGGATCACGTTTGGTGCAGCCACAACCTGAGGTTATGTAAGGGATTGTCGGAGTTCAGGAGGAAAGGGCTGAAATGTGACTGGGATGAAGTGCTGAAAGATGTTTCAAGGGATCTCTGAAATGAAAGTGAGATATGTACAGGTTAAGTTATATTTTTGGTTTGTGCAGCTGGCTCAATCCCAGTGATGATGCTTTATAACCGTCTTGCTCTCACCTTGGCATTGGGGATAGACTTGGCATCTTCCAGAGACCACCTTCCGAGTTTCTGCAAAAGCTTGTTGATGACAAGGTCATCTTTACCCACCACGTTTTCCGCAGCTTTCTTCAAGTCGACGTACCTGAACATATTACAAGTATAACTACATTTACATTTTTTGAACTAAGCTACAAAGATTTTTAATAGGGTTGTCTAAAGGGATGTTGGTTCACAGCAATTGATGAGCAATGGGTCAATTTTTAGTTTAGAATTTGAAACTTGCCTATGAAATACATCTCATTGTCACTTCCTATCAAACCTTTTGAGACGGTTCTTATACAAGCTCACTGTATTTGCATAGCTAGGCACAAATTAGGACTGTTTTTCTGCTAAAAGGAATTGGCCTAAACTACCAAGTAAAAGGGCATTTGTCAAGCTGGGACTGACCATTTTGAGGGTTTGATCTCCTTCATGTCGCTATCTTCAGCCACAGCGAGTTGACGGCTGATCCGCGGAGCCTCACGCATGTGCTTGACCGCCAGCTCCATGACTGGATGCTCATTGGCTGCGTGGAACTTCTGACGGAATGTTCGGCAGCGTTCTCTGGCGAGGCAATACCAAGATATGGTTCTAATAAGACTGAGAATTTTCACATTTCCAAATCATGTGAAGAAAAAAATCGTATTGTAACCCAAAATGCTCTGCAGGTGTGCTACTGCATGACAATTCTTACAGTTGCATCGATACTGTATTGTACTGCCACATATTTTCTGGCCGTCCGTTCTGGGTCCAATGTCATGGAATCCTTAACCCTAACCCTCCAGAGGCATTTTGGCTAGAACCCTGCCAGACGCATGAGATGCATCATTTGTCAAATTGATTTGTGTGCAGATAACTAGAGTGCAGCTGTCAGCATAGATGCACTGTGCTGCATCTGGCAGGGTTAGGGTTTAATTAATCCTGGATTTTGTGCCAACGGCCTGCAATTTTGTGCTAACTGAGCAAGCAAAATCTCTGCTGATAACCTTGTATAAGCACAGAATCTATAGTTATGGACAGGCCAGAACTCCTTGCTAACCATTTTGTTTTACAGTTAGTGGCAGTTTCTTGCTTACGGTAAGCATAACAATTGGAATTGGGTCCTACTCTGAGCAGACTGGTTTAGTTTTGTGTATTATTTCTGCACCATCGAACTCAACACTATTAAATTAAAAGTGATCCATATGCTCATCTTGAAATTATTCTCCAAATACAGCTAGAAGTTACACAAAAAGTTTTCCCGAATGTTGAGGAGGCAAAAACCAAACCTCTCCATCCTCTCAATGTCCGTGAGTGCCTCCCTGGCCATCTTCTTCTGAACCTTGAAGAAGTTCTCTTTAAGGGTTTCCAACGTCTTCTCTGGATCCACAGGATCCATCTGAGTGCTGCTACCTGTTGTCTGAGCTTGTCTCTTGACTGGAGGGGAAGTTACAAGGGGAAAAAAATATTTTCTTTAACCCTCAAAGAGACGGGACGATGTAAAATCCCCCCTCCCACAGTTTTTCCAATGTAGTGTTGCAGTGCACTCCTTTCTCGTTTAGAACCTTTAAAGTTTTTACGGCTCATGTTCAAGACCGATTTTGACAAAATTTGTTTGAAAATTGGATGTACCTTTCTTGTGCAATGCAACATTTTCTGACAGGTTGAAAACTGTGGGGATTGCTTCAGTGACTTGCACATAGAAACTGTATCATGGTGCACCATGTATAATATATCATAACTACAAAACCCTTTGGTTAATTGGAATAAAGGAAATTTTACATGGATAATTATCATGGGTACCCCTATTTGCATGTCGGATTTCATTTAAATCTGTCACTGTTTGGCTAAGATCTTGGGCCCCAGCTGTAAGAAGATAAAGGGGTAAAGGAATGTTACAATGACATTTCCCCTTGATTTATAAAACTGAATGTATGTGAAGACGAGTCTACGAACATTCTGGGATGACATCATTGGCTACACAAGGCTCCATAGACCAACCCATTAAGCACCGCCCCCCTGGACATCATGACCAATCACATCAGTTCTCCTTTTTAACTCCACCCCTCCACAAAATTCGCATCCCAACAAATTTGCTGTTCAATGTCTAAATTCAACCTACCTTTGTCAGCACTTGAAACTGCGACAGTCATCCAGTAGGGCTGCTTGGTTGCTGGGAGATGGTCTCGTTCAGCATGGTATCGCTGGTGTGTGGTCGTCCACTTGCTGAAGCTGAGTGCATGAGGGTTGGCGTGGCTTGGCCCTGAATGAGGAACATTAAAGAAATGTTAACGTGGTGATCAGAGACCAATTTCATAAAGCTGTTAAGCACAACAATTTGCTTAGCATGAAAATGCTTCCTTGATAAAAACTGGATTACCAACCAGATTTCCATGTGTGGAATATTGCTTTTGACTGGCATTCAGCTGTTGTTTGCTTAGCGTGAAAATCACATGGACTTTTGGCTGGTAACCAGTTTTTACTATAAAGCAATACATTTTCATGCTAAGCAAATTTATGTGCTTAACAGCTCTATGAAATTGGCCTCAGTTCAAGACTAGTCAGTCTTAAAATGCCACTCGACTGATCTAGCAATTAGATGAGACGTAGAAACTTACCTTGGTTAACAACGCTGAGTCTGTGCGTCTGCTGGCCGCCAGGTGACCCAGCAGAAGTTTGGACGGCTAGAAAGTCCTCCCATGTCTCCAGTTTATAATCCTTGTCTGAGGGTCGGGACTTGTGGTACATGGAGGGCAGGTTCTGCCGAAATCTTCAAAAATGATTGCATAAAATGCATAATCTTATATTAGATTATTGATTTATTAATACATGCATTTTCTTTTATTGAAATCTCTTAATAAGACTAAAAGCAACTCTAGGTATTAAGGGTTACGATCAGAGGTGGTAGGGTTGGCGATACTTTAAATTGCCAATATATGGAACAATAAGTTATTAGAGATTTTGAGTGGACACAGTTTTAAATTTATTAATTTTCAAATTTATTATATAAATTCTGGACAACTACTAATTTTCATAACAGCATCTATTGACCTATCGCGGTCGAATCGCGTCCGAATCGCGTCAACGCAGCTTGTGAATTATTGTCCAATCACATCAATTATAATTCCACGTGGAACGCGCAAAATCTGAGACAAACAAAAATTACCACGCAAAATTCCCATAGGGTTGTCTAAGGGGCGTGGTTAACTCGAAAACGGCGACGGGTCAATTGAGAAGCTCACTTTCTCAACTGCACTGGTGTGGACGACAGCGGTGGTACATGTACATCGGCCGGCCTGACACTGGCGTTGGACCTATTGCTCAGATGGGACTTGGAGATCCATTTGCTCGTGCCCGTGCTCCCTGTGGGGGCGGTCAGAGAGGCTGGATTGAACTCGTTGGAGCTGACCGTGTCGGAGGATTGGATCAGCTCCATTGGGGCTGCTGCTGTTGCTGCTGCAGGTTGCTGGCCTGCTGTCCTGCCAAGTCGACTGGATCAGAGAGGGTGTTTTTTTTTTTTTACAGTGTTTACAGGAATGAAGTACACACATGATGAGAGATTTTAATCTTAAAGTCCATCAGTAAAATCATTATTGTTGTACTAGAAGCTCAAAACTTTACACGTAATATTTTACCTAAATCGTTAGTCAATACTAGAAGATATATACTCTGCCAAATAGGTACTTTTTCTTATATCAAGGATTAAGTTCAATTTAACATAACATTTATTTCTATTCAAACACAAGAAGGAAGTGACGCATGTACAAAAACCTTTTTATGGATATACAGGAATTCGCCGACGCCATTTTTACAGTGGTGCTGCGCTCGCGTGCATTTTTGCAAGTTGTAAACACCCTGTTGGTCGAAGCTGCGTGGAGCGCGTGCGTCTAACACGCACGCGAGCGCCTCGCCACCGCAGTAAATGCTTCTAATTTTGGTCGCCGGATTCGTCTATAGCACAGAAATATTATATAAAAGTTATATGTTAATTGCACTACATTGTGGGAGAGTTTACACAAAAATTTTGCACAGAAAATCCCATAGGCGGGCTATCCGTAAAAGGGTCTATGTGGATTCCAGCAAATCTGAACCATAATTGGTTTATAGTATGGTACTGACAGGTCATCGGGGATGTTTATTACAATAATAAACTCGGCCTTCACTTGTGCTAATAATAACCATGGTCAAACTAAGTGTGATTTCAGATTTAACCATTGGAATTTTTACCCGAGTCTCTGTAACAGTTCACCAGAAATAACTCCAGTGTGAACAGGGTAATACAGGGGTGAGATTTGTCAGGATTTTTTCTGATTTCAGTATTTTTTGTCGGGATTTCAGTATTTTTAAAGAATCTCTTTTGCAATCTGGAATTCCTGAGCTGTCGTCCTACAAGTGTTTTTACCTGTAAAAGTGGATATAGACCAATAAAAACGGATATTTTAAGAGGGTGCCTTTAGGCAAATACAAACTATATGTTGATCTGGGGTCCTTGTGGACTTTTCGTGGATTTCGTGGATTTTTTTCCAATCTCGCCCCTGGTTAGAGAGAGAGAATGCAGAAGCCTGTTAATAAACAACACATATGGGAAAATGGGGTTTTTAAAAGGAACATCAGCTCTGATTTTCACCTGAAAGCTGGCCTCTCGTAAGGCACACGGCGGTACAGGAACTTGACCATCTCATGAGACAAGGGCACCCTCGTTCTCAGGTCCTTGCTCTTCATATTGTGCAGGGCGTTGAGCACCCGGTGGATGGCTTTCAGTTTCTCTGCGACAGCTTTGTGGTTGCGGAGGAAGTTTAGTCTGCATTTTGTAAAGAGAAAATAAAAATGCATTCATTATACGAGATATATTGAAAGTCTACTATGTAGGTACTTAGGCACACAGATAACTGACAGACTAACGCGGGTGCGAGTGTTCAGGGAAAAAGCCAGACTTCAGGTTTTTCTTGTAAAATGTGGGTTAATTTCAGACATTAACATGCATAATCAGGCTTCACTTGCCTTATTCTTCAGACCCTGGACAAGAAACTCAATATAGCATCCCTCAACTAAACGTTTGATCTCGAGTCTGGGTGGGGCCTTTTAGACAGGGTCGGCAGCAAAAATAAAAAGGGGGGGGGGGTTGTGATTGGGAGCCAAATTTAGGGACAGTCGGAAATAGGAAACATAAAAGTGGTTCCAGTATTAGTAAAAACAAAATCCATCGGATCTGACCCCACCCTCCACCTCCTACATACTTCATGAGTTCTTCCTCCACATCATCGTCTATGGGTTTGGTCTTAGACGCTGTCTTGCTGCTGATGTCACTCCTCATAGAGTCCGTGGACATGACGCTTGGCGCCCTCGCTTGGCTGTACTGGGAGGAAGTGAGGGCCAGGGTGCCGCCGTGCAACAAGACGGCAGGTGGGCAGAAGGTGATGGTGCTCTGCTGTGTGCCTGTGTTCTCACTCTGCCGTCTGGCATCCTGTCCCAAAATATTGTCATGATGTCAAATATCCAATAACCAACGTCCAATATCACTGACATATCAATTTTCTTTGCTAAAGCAAAATTTGTATGCCGAACATTAATAGATTCAGGGTCAGGGAACGAGACTATTTCCAACGATTATCGGCCGACCATCACTGCAAATTGATACCAAAATTCAACTTTTCTTGAAAATGACAGCACACCTGGGCCCAATTTTATGGCTCTGCTTACCGTTAGCGAAAAATCCCCGCTTACTGTAGCAGAAAATTCTGTGCTTACGGCAAGCGTATTTCACGCGTTAGCGGGGAATTTTTGCTCCTGAGCATGCGTACATCCCGTAACTAAGGATTCTGTGCTTACAGGGTTAGCGCAAAATGGTGATCGTAAGCGCGGAAAGCTGTGGTTAGCAGAGCCATGAAATTGGGCCCTGGTGCCATGATTTCCCAGGATGCTTGAGACTATGATTTACTTACAGTCAAGTAAGGTATTTCATAATAGTTTGGTAGTTTGGTTTTTTGATGTTTGCAAATGTTGTATATCACCTTTAATTACAAAGAGGATAACTTGACTCCAAAGACTCTCCTCTAACATTGAAACTGGAATCATGATTCCATTTTTTGTTTAGGAGTCAACTGCTTGAAGTAGATTCCAGGCACTGCCTGACGATTCTGAAACTCACCAACTTCCAAAAAAGTATTTTGAGATTGCCAGTTCCCTGAAAAGACTTTGAGGATTTGGAATTGGAGGATTACCAGTCGTGTACAGCACCTTTCAGTCTCCCTCTGTTTTGGCCTCAGACTCGGGTCTGGATTCGACTTTTACACTGAACTTTCCCCTTTTACATGATGCACCGATTCCAGTCCCTCACCTCTAGATCCTGCATGCACTTGTCAAAGGTCTGCCCACCTCTCTCGGCCACTAGGATCGCCTCGGAGTCCTGGAGGTAGTCTTTGATGTAAGTATAGCCAGCCGAGGACACTCCCTCATCATCACCCAGCTGTGATGCCTGGCCGCTGGTCAGCTTCTTGTCCACTCGCCTTGGTGTTTGCGGCTTGAGAATTGAAATCAACATCGTATCATATTGTACTTTTGTTTTGTTTTTTCAGTTAATACCGCCTTGTTATGCACCTGTCAGTTTCCCCTCCCTCCCACTGCCCCACCCCAATGTCATTTCGGAAGTGGGGGGGGGGGGGACTATTCTCCTGTACAAGTGTATTGGCCCGATTTCTATTCCCACTCAAAGAAGGGCCAAAGTCACCATCCTTGAGCACAAAAAAGTTAGCCATGCTGAAGTCCTGGGGGTAGGGCAGCAAGCGGGGGAACAGTTGGGAAGTGCAGGGGGTGACAGAAACGGGTAGGTCCATTACCCCTTTCATGGTTGGTTTTAAAAACTCCACCGACTTGTATTTTGACTCTAGTACTGGCACCTACTTAATAGGGTATTCGATACAAACCCCATGGGTTTCTAGATGGCCCTCACTCAGAACAGAAGAAAATTCTTTGACAATGTCCTCATCATAGATCTGTGGTCGGTTCATATCATGTGCATTTTTACAAGGCTGATGACACTGCTGTTGTTGACATTAGAATGAGGCCGACTTCTAATCCTCACCTTTGAGAAATGCTCAGACCCGTCTGCTGTTTTGGGTGGAGTGAATCCCAGCTTTTGGCCACCATAGAAGAAAGCAGCAGCATGGACCTGGAAACGAAGCAGAGTTCTTCAGTGACAACACAAGAAAGAGTAAAAACTAAACTCGCAACAAAAACAAGATTAAAGTGGACATTCTGCCATTTATTTGATTTCATGTTATTTTCTTTTTTTTTGGGGGGGGGAGGGTTTTCTGACCCCCGCCTCCCTTACAAGTTGGGAGTTTTCGACTGAACTTTTTTTCAGAATTTACACAGGTTAAAAGTGTGACTGTATGGGACACATATTGCTGCAATTGAATCTAAATCTTTCGTGATTGGTTTCTCAAACTAAAGACATAAAAGCTTTGGTTTGTAAAGCACTTATTGCCAGATTATTACTTTTTTTCCACCTCTATGTTGAGAAAACACTAACAAATATTTGCAATTATGAATTCCTACAATTGAGATACAAAGAGCAAAAACTGTAAACAGCCAACAGAAGGTCACTCAAGTGTTTATATACAAACCTTTTTAGGCAAAGAGTCTGAGAAAACTTTGAAGACCAAGCTGCGAGAGTCCAGCTCCACATCTCCGATGGGCTCATACGAAACTTGCTGTGGGGTGAAGAACCCTTTTGACAGGTGGCTCTGACGGCGTGAGAACTGCTTGTTCCAGTCATCGGCAGTGTCTGGAACACATGTAGTGCTGGTTCGCTGGCAAATGTGGTCCGAAGAATATGGCAAAGCTAACGAGAAGGGAAATGTGGTTTTTTTTCATTCATTTTTTTATGCATTGTTTTGATTTTTGTTTAGGGGGATTTTTGTTTGGAATCAACTAAAATTTAAGAAAAACTGTCTGTGCATTTTTTCGAGTTTTACCCTGAAAAATAATTGTTTTGAAATTGCTGTTTCTAGCAATAAAAAAGCCATTCACATGAGACATCAAATGAAAAAAAAATCCGTTCGTTTTTATCAGGTAATTAGGCCCACTTTATGAATGTTGAACTGTTTGTGGCCAGACAATTAGGCGAAGTAAAAAAAACATGTTTAACCATCCTCACCTACTGCTTCGTTTTTGGGGGGCCGCCTGGATTTTTCTTTTTACCAGTGGAAAATGAGGTGAAAAAACCCCCAAATTTCAACTAATAAAATACAAGCTTTATATTAAAACTATTAAAACCACTGTAAACATGTTCAATTCCCTTGTCCAACATGTCTCTTTCATTTTTGTATTTTTGAACGCTTGAAAAACCTGCGGTTGTCAGAAATTTTAAAAGGATGGCGGCCATTTTGAAAATAAAATAGACAAAATAAAATGCCCCTCCTCCTTTTTTCTATTTTTAAACCCCGGATGCTAAACATGTTTTTTACTTGGCCTTATTAGATTCCCTCACGGTGGATCTTATTGTGTGTTCGAGGCATGAAAGCAACTAAAACTAAAATCCTCTTTTCGGAGGGTTTCAGAGGCCCAAAATTGAATAAAAGTATTTTGTTTGTTAAAATACAACACATAATTTGAAAATTTGTCAAACAACAAAAAATTCAAATTTGTGGAATAGTACTGACAGCTTGCTAATTTCTAAGCATTAGATAAGCTTGCCAATGAAATATTCCATGAAAAAGTGACCCCTGATAAAAAAGAAACACTGATATGTAAACAGATGTACTAATAATTTACACTAAGTTTCAAATTTAGAATTAGAAGCGGGACACAGTCTTAATTCTTACATTGTTCCATATCATAGAATGCACAGTGTAGTCACAGTGCTTCTTTTTTCTGTCCCATAAAAGTTTTCTTTCATAATTTTTTCAATAAGGGGAAATCCATTGAACTGAAATTGTCATTAAGCATGCAAGGACATAGCAGCTCGAATTGAATGAACATTCAAAATAAATAAACCTTTTCGACATTCTCAATGCATTGTGGGTTTGGAGGCCAAACAAACCATGTCATTTATACACAAACCTATGGCACTGTGAACCAGTCCAAATATTAATTGATTTTATGCTAAATATCTGTCATAAGTTGAGCGATACCCTTTTCACATATCTTTGCATGGAACATAAGGAAAATAATAACCAGAAAAATCTATTTTATATGGCAATACAAAAAAAGAAAATAATTGGGGAATCCCTCTCAGGGTACCAGTTACTGATGAATGCACAGCGGATATAGGGGAAACCTGCCTAATTAATATGCGTAAATGCAATATTTCACTTAATATGACGTCTATTGCCCTCAAACTTTGCATATATTGTTTATGATGAATGCCACCTTCTCTAGAGTTGTAATCATTTATATGCCTTCAATTATGCAAATAAAGATACTAATTACAGCGGATATAGACGAATCCGGCGACCAAAATTAGAAGCATTTACTGCGGTGGTGAGGCGCTCGCGTGCGTGTTAGACGCACGCGCTCGACGCAGCTTCGACCAACGGGGTGTTTACAACTTGCCAAAATGCGCGCGCGACTAAAGTTAAAGAACGCGCGCATCCTGCACGCGAGCGCGGCACCACTGTAATAGAGAAAACTGCCTAATTAATATGCGTAAATGCAAAATCTCACTCAATATGACTGCTATAGCCCTCAAACTTTTCACAAATATTGTTTATGATGAATGTCAGCTTCTTCCTAGTTATAATCGTTTATATGCCTTCAATTATGCAAATGAAGATACTAATTGATTATCCTGTGTACAATAGATATAGGGAAATAATATCTAATATGCGAAATGCAATCACTTAGACACACAAAATCCTATTCACTTCAAAATGCACATTTATTTACAGCCAGTCATGTCATGTTTTCCAATCTTCTGAATTTTAAATTTCATTAAATGTGCAATTTTTGTTACTAAATATGTCTAATGAGTTTTGTTCAAGTTGCACTGACCTGTAGTATTTTAGTTGCCATTTGATTGCGTCTAGTGTTCCTGCTCTAAGTCTTGCCAGCTTCCCTTCCGAAGGGGTTTTGCATAGCAAACAATGCATTGCATCATCATGCTTTTTTGTTGCCTTGAGGTATTCATTAAATAGGTCTGATGAGTTTTTCATCCCAGTCCTTTTTAAGTGGAAGAGCAAAAATGTCACTTTCGTTATCATACACAACAGTGTAAGAGTCAAACGCTCCCACTAAACCTTCATCCTCTGGATCCATTCCTTCTTCCATGTCTTGAGGTGTCCTTTTCCGCAAAACAGTTCCTTTGTAGAAGTGCCCTCTTTTACCTCCTGCTTGTGTCCATTTATGGCTTATTCGCTTACCTATAATTGAATCGACAGGAAATGGGTCTTTTTATTTTTTTTGTCGGGGAGGAGTATGCTTTTTCCAAATACTTTCTTTTCAGGTTTTCACGTTTTTGTTGACGATCATCTGGTTGAAGCTGCTGTGAAGTGCTGTAAGACGGTTTTTCTAAAGTAGACTGTGAATAAAATTCAAGGACTTTGAGGAGATCTGTTTCCAGTTCCTCCAGAGCGAGTTCACTTTTGTTTCTGTTGAAGAAAAATAGACTGTATTCGATCTTTGAGCTGAAGTTCACTGATCTGTAGTATCTTAGTTGCCATTTGATTGCCTCTGTTGTTTTCTGTCTTATTTCTCCATCAGTCTTACCAGCATGTTCCTTTCTAACTTGTTCTTTGAGAAGCTTCACATCCGAAGGCGTTTTGCATAGCAAATACTGCGTTGCATGCTCAGTTGCTTTGAGGCACTCATTCATTTTTTGGTACATTTTTTATTTTATTTTTTCTTCTTGCTCATGAAGTGCAGCAGCTTTTTTCGTTCTCAGCTGTTCTCTTCTGCCATGGTAAGTTTTCAGCACATTTTTCCTAAAGTAGACTTGACTGCTTTGCTGATGATTGCATCGGCATCTCCTTTTTCCATAGCCAACAAATAATCCAGAGTGCGGTTTGTTGACCAAAGGGCTATATGCCCTCATCAATGATGATTGTCAGGGCATTTGGCATTTCTCTCTTCTTTCTGTCCAATAACGAGAATAAGTATTCGGGCGCCAAGTTGTGCTTTGGTGTAGTTTTAGTCTCTTCCCGGAGCCGCTGACTTGCCTGGTGATATTTTTCCTCCGGGAAGATGGTCCTTCAACTGACGTTGCAGGCAAATTCCTAAGCTGTGTGCTATTATGACCAGTGCCTGTTTTGTCATATCCTCTATGACGTCATCAACAGGAGCAAACAGTGCATTCCACTGTTCATCCTTATTTGGTGGGAAATCAGGGAATAACTGTCCCCTCAGTAGTTCAGATGGATCATTCATCCACTGTTGCATTTTGTTAAACACCCTCGTGTAGTAAGTGTCGGTGTCCATGACGTGAAGCTGACTATCAAGCATGATCATGAGTGGTGTGGTAACCTGCTTTTCCAACATCCCCATTGCACGAATTCCCCCAAGAATGACCGGATCCTCCAAATCCCACTTTACACACTTAACTAGATGGTTCTTTTGTGAGTCGAGGAGAGTATCATACAGTGATTCCATATGTTCTTTGTGGAAATAAACTGCAGAAGAATTGACGAAAGGGACATTGAATCTGTTGCCTCTGTATGCCTGAAGATAAGATGGTTTCTGATACTTATCCTCCAAGTGAACACGGAATTCAAAAGGATAACCAGATTGTTCATTAGCGTCCGGACCATAGCATTCACAGAATGATCTGACAGCCAACAAAGTTGCAGATTCCGATTTCTTATTCCATATCGTCTTCTTTTCCCTGCCTAATTTGTCATCGTTACTTTCAATTCTTTCCTATTCAGAGAGTGATGTTGCAGCATACTCCTGTAAGTTTAGCACAAGATGTTTGCCACAGTACAAGTCATTAATTTCAGTCATTTCTTTTCTAATGTTTGAACTCAGCTGTGACCAGTTGGGTGTAATTTTCCCCAAAATTTCCTCTCTCCACTGTGCAAATTTTGTGACAAATGCCTTGTTGACGGCAGCCCTGTCTGTCATCGTGTTTTTCACCATACAGAGCATGCGTTCAGCTTCTCGCTGTTTTTCTTCATCAGTGCAAGATAACAAGGAGGTATAAAGTTCATTCAGAGCTTGATCTAACTTTGAATCAGTTCATCTGATGTTTCTGTATCTGTCGTTGCAAGGTATGTGACGTAATGATGCTTCTTTTTTGATGTTCCGTCAGTATGGATTGTCACAGGGTTTTCACTCGTTGATATTGCATGCTGGGCAGCATTTTTGGCCAACAATCCTTGCTCAGTAGCCATATATCTGATCAAAACTGGTTTGGGCAGCCTTGTAACTTTAAATTTGGCAACTCGCTCTACAACTGTCCGTATTATTTTGGAAACATTGTAAGTGGATCCAACTCCCATACTCAGCAATTCATACACCACCATTCTGATATAATTGGAGTATCTTCCATTTTCAAAAATCTGTGCCGGACGTTTATTTTCCATAATCTCAGTTACAATAGCTTCCAATTCTTCAATTTTTTGACTCTGCTCTTTGATGGTTTTCTAGAGCACTTTCATTTTCTCTGAGCCTTCTTGGTTTTCTTCCATTTTGTTCTCATATGTGCGAATCTTTTCTTTCAATCTTTTTCTCTCACGTGCAAATTCATCATGTGCATCTGTAAGATTGGTGACTTGTTCTTTGAGGGATGTTATTTCTTCTTCATACTTGATTGCTTTTGTTATCATGTTTTTGGGGTTCAGGTGGCCAAGTTGTTTTTCAAGATCTTCATTCTTTTTTACCAAGACTCGCATTTCTTTTCTTCAACTCTGTATATTCTCTACTGATATCAAAGTGCAGTGACTTGAATTTATCTCGTTGCTTTTCCAGTTTGTTTTTGTATTTCTCAGTTGAATCTAACTGCTCCTGCATGCCTTTCATTGTTTTGATTGATGTGTTCAGACCTCTTTCCAGAATGAGTTCTCTTTCACGTTGGTGTTTTTCATAGGCTTCCCATTCTTGGGAATTCATTTCTGGGTATCAGTCAGCATCTTCGCTACCTGACTCCACCTGTGTGTGTGTTCCTCGTTTTTATCAGGTAATTTGTCCTGTATGAGGTCCGTGGCATAGAATGGTTTTACTCAACCACTCAGTCAAATGTATTTGTCCTTGCTTTCTGACCCTTGCCCTCATTTTTGACAGTTGCTTAAACCGCAGAAATATCGTTACGCGGTTTAACTGTCTGCATAACGGACAAAGTCGTGGCCACACCTCTGCCACATGCTGCCATGTCACTTTATCTCCACTCGCCTTCTTGTACTTGACAAATTCAAGAGCCATCTCATTGGTAAATTCAGTGTCTTTCAAGTCCTCTGTACCGTTATTAAGCCAACTGACGGTGATGCCCGCTCGTTCACATGCTGGTCCAATGATTTTCCCTTTGCTTTGCTGGAATGAGTCCATTTTCTTTAGAAGATTTGATTTGCCGTTGCTGCCACATGCTTTTGAAGCTTTTGTCTTCAAGGATCTGATGAAGTTACTCAAATGTGGTGGATGGTTTAGCTGCGGTGATGTGAAAACCTGTGGAGAGAGCTTAGAGAGCAGCGTTCAATGGCAATTCTAAGCACCTCAAGGAGGGCCAGGCATGGTACAGGGTTCTGTTGCCAGTGATCTGTAATGAGTAAAACAATAAAATGGACATTTTGAAAAGTCTCCAAAAAGATGTTATTAAAATATCAAGGGGAAATCAAGATAGAACGATTAGATTAAATGTATGGACGACAGACAACAAATTAAGAGGGAAAAGGAAAAATGAGACGAAGAGAATAACCAGGACAACTTGGGAAGAACAGTAAACACTGTAAATTGAAAAGAAAAGAAAAAGAAAAGTATAAAAAAAAAAAGATAGAAGCGAAATGAAGGCAAAGCAGGATAGCAGGAAAAAGAGAAAAAGGTTAAACAAACACAAAGAAAGAAAAAGAAAAAAAAGAAAGCGAGAAAGAGAAAGAACAAATTAAAAGCGAATGAAAAGAAAACAACGAAAAAAAGAAAAGGACAAAGTAAGAAAAAACACAGACAAATTTTAAATGAGGAAAGAAAACAGAAATAAGGAAAAAAGAAACAGAAAAGAAAAACAATTAAAAAAAAGGGAAAAAGAACAAAGGAAAGAATAAACAAAAGGCAGAAAAAATAAAAATATGGGGGGAAATCAGAAAGGGAGAACAAAAATTGTAAAAGAATATACTTTATTTTTTTAATTCCTTGTAATATTACTCATTGTTTTTATCCAGAAGGAAGAGCTTTGAAATAATTTAATATAAACAAATTGTAACTCCCAAAATTGTAAGTAAAACGACTAAATTTCACACTAAACCCGAATTGACCCAGAGTTCCACAAGTTCCCATTATAAACTATCAGAGGGAGTAACGGTAATCATAAGAATGCTTTGACCTAACTGCACACGCGCCGCATTGCACAAATCGAACGTGACCCATGTAGCTCTCACAGTGAAGTTGCCGTTTGCTCAAAAAAACTAACCCCCTCTGGACAACCAAACGTAACATTTTTGTGATTATCTTTATTTACTTTGCTCGTTAACACCATATAAATACATACAATCAATCTACATACCTGGCACTTTATGATGGAGAACCAAATCGTCGAGTTCTGTGCGATTCCAGCCGGAAAACCTTTCACAAATTTCGGCGTGTGAATCGCGCGGCAGCTCACCGCTGCTTACCGCCATGGCGCCCACCATTTCAGCCATCCTCATGGACCGTCAGAATTTAACTCGATTTAGGCACGTGATCTCAAACAGATACGAACAAGTTTTGTGCAGCAAAGTTGTACAAAATTAACTCCAGATTTCAAACAAACATTTACTGAGATTGATTTTCCAGAGGATTAGGTGTGACATCTTTTTTTCGCGCAAAGTTGTTATTTCTCGGAATGGAGGACGGCAATCAACACGTTAAAAAAACGACATTAAAGTAGGAAACATCTACCTTCCAAAAAGGGGTGGTTTTCTTATGTACGTTGAGGGGATCATATGCCGAGCGCGATTTGAAGGTCGGTACATAGAGGTTTTCAGCGCCGAGATTTGCATACCCGCGGGTCCAAAACTTGTGATGTCTGCCGTTGGGGGGGGGGGGGGGGGGAGGGGAATATTGAAACCTTATTTTCAATATTTATTGGCAAATATAAATTATAAAATGTTACATACATATATTGAAAGATGAAAGAATCAATATATTAAATGTTGATTTTTTATTTGCCTTTACGAAATCACATCACCCCCATGCTACAAATACAATGACATGAAGTTGGTGTAGTTCTATGTCACACTGGCCGCTCCAGGAAAAAGTGAGCGCACTATTGACGTGCCTTACTACTATTACTTAGTACTAAATAGTAATCAATGGCAATGCCATTTTGTTTTTTGGCATTCCTAATTTTGGCAAAACACTAAACAGTCAAACCTAGGCCTAATTCCAATACAAAAACATACAATTATCAGCTTTGAAACCCACCTTTAGGAGCACTGGTGTTCTGCTTCAAAAACTTGGTGACTTCAGTGCTTAGTAGAACGTGTTGATTCATGTGGTTTGCGAGAACCTGAGCGTGTGTTGCGTGGTGTCCGTGGCCGTGATGGTGATGATGATGCCCGTGGATCGGTCCCGAATGACCGCCCTGGCTCGCCATCGTTTGGCTGTGATTTTTGTTTTGTTTTAAACCTTCTCACAGACTTTTCTTTGTGTAAGCGTGAATACTATTCTTTATGGTACCTAAGCGTATACGATACGTCAAGGAAAAGTTTTTTTTGTGGACAGGATTTGCGAGCGAAAACGAAAACAAAGTGTGATCTTAACGTTGTCCGCTGTACGTCTAGTTCCCCCGTACGTCGACATAGCCATTGCGTTGTATAGTGAATCGATAATCATTATCAGACTAGTTTGCGCTGAAACACAACAATCGACTGCGCTTGCGTGGTTTCCAACAAAGTTTCGTCACGTGATGGAAAGTTTTCCTTCTAGCTCGCAAAGGACTCTGGGGCTGAGTTCGGGCGGTCTGTTCTTAACACGAGTTCCCTGTTCTTGCGCCCGAACGGCGGGAACGCGACCCGAGAACATTGCACTCGGAACAAGTGGCGGATGATCGAAACGAAGCATAAAAAGTTAGCATAGGCCCCAAATGTTGTGCAAAATTTATTTCCAAACGTTTTGAATATAAAGCTTTTTCTGAAAACACTTGGGGAAAATGCAGTCTAAATATTGTGCTTCCCTTCAATTATTTTGCGTCTGAAATTCGGGGTTTTATTAACGAATGCTTGAATAACGTACGATGTATATGGGTGCAGCCATTACATTTTACATGATGGTTACCAGCGATAGATGGCGCTCTTGGCTATACGTTCTTGGGTGTTCGAGCGGGCGGAACACGAACGAAGACAAAAGCTGTTCTTAACGAACGCTATCACTGACGAACCGATCATCACGAACACTCGCAACTGATAACTGTGATATAGCTAGCTAGCTGTTCGTGCACGATCTTTTCGTCGATGATAGGCGACCATTAGAGAGGTTTCGTTAGCGCACGGTTAGAGAAACGACTACGTTTCCCGTACCCTCATCAGTTTTTGCGCTTGTTTGACGTTTTCCTCACTCATCCTAAACGTAATCACCTTGTTTACACGGATGGCGGTCGCATACATGTAGGCCTAATTTGTATAAGTAATAAACAAACAAAACCAACGAAATTGCTTTTTACAAATTTTCGTTGCGTATCGTACGCACTAAACGTGCGCTAACGAAACCTCTCTACGTCTTGAACCAAGACTAGTAACACGTGTGTTAAATTATGGGCCTCTTCGTTTCACACATTGTTTCACACAGATCCGAATCTTAATCAGTGTGTATGGGTACATGTAATTGGTTATCCTATACGACTGAGGACTTCGGACAATGGGGGGTTAGGGATAACAATGACCCCGAGGACCTGAGCCATAGTGCTCGGGAGAATTTCGTGTACAAACCTTATGGGAGCTGTTGAGAAAAAGTTGAGTACAAACAAAGGGAACAAAAGAAGGGAACAATAGACCTTTATCACGCTGTCACCATCTTTGTCTTGTTCCCTGTATGCATTAGGAATTATGAATAGTGATTCCAATTATTGAATGAAGGTGCCAGACTATTTTTCCTTCCAGCCTCGGTTTGGTTACATTGATTTTAATAGGAGAAAAACAAGATGGCTGTACCATGATAAAGGTCTATAGCGGGTCCTCATGAGTATAGTAAAACACGACTGTATGTGTGTGGGTGAGCATGTAAATACCGGCAATCGTGGACTAGGGATAAAAGGGTTAGGGCATAGACAAAGGGTCCACGATTGACCGAACGTCCACGATTGAAAATCGTGTACAAAACATGGGAGGCCTTCCGAAAAAGTTAAAGTACAAACAAAAGAGGGACAATAGGAGGTCCGCGATTGTCGGTATTGTGTGCGTTGGTTCACACGTACCAGTATGCGCCTGATTTAGGAGCGAACCGGCGTTGGGAACTGATCCGGTTCTCGATCACTGAGATCGAGATCCGGATCCGTGTGAAACAAACACGCCCTGTGATAACTATACAGTATTTCTTTAAACTTCGAAATACTGAGGGGCACAATGGGAGACTTTGAGACGCTGTTAGCAGCAGATATAACAGTGATGTCCTTTTTTTCTCTAGTTTTCAGGATGCGCGCCTAGTTCTGAGCATGCGCACCACTGGTGAGAAAAATGAAAAAGGACCGCTTACTCTACTGCTGCCAGCAGCGTCTCAAAAGTCGCACATATACTCAAATCAATTAGTTCTGGTCTGTGAATATTCCTTTTGTTTCTTTTCCTAGATGTGTCGTCACGACAAATCGATCCCCCCCCAAAAAAAATACATCCTCAAAAACGTTGGTGGCGTCATTATGATTTTGCATGCATGTCTTTCTTGGGTACCTAAATAGGACTATATTGCAAATAATAAGCCAGTTCGGTATTTGAACTGCACATGTGCACAATGACATTTTATCCCGAATGACCCGCGTGAACTAACGCGCGCGTGTGAACGCAAAAGGTGGTCGCACAACGCGCACGTGTTAAATTCAATCAGAATGGGCGTTCGCGTAACATCGCGTGACATTACGTCAGCGATTTTATCCCGAATAACCAACCTTTGACCTTTGAGATACCGTACTGGCTTATGGACCTCCAGCCAAGATGTGGGTGGGTGTATCCAAGTCATGGATGTGTAACAATAGAGGACAATAGGGTCTACAGTTGGGTTAAAGGTCCACAAAAACTAATGAGGGTCCTTCCTAAAAAGTATAAACACTAGGAAGAAAATAGAGGTGTGGGGGTGCCCTTGTAGGGACCGCATTGTGTGGATATTTGTTGTGAGCCAAATGAGGACCGAGTTGTGGGGACGTTTCTCTGTTCCCATAACTTTGTTTGTCCCCACATCTATTGTACAACCAGTATGTATGTCCCCACAACTACGCAACAAGACTGCTTGCTTGCTCGCTTGCTTGCTTGCTCGCTTGCGTGCTCGCTTGCTCGCTCGCTCATTGAATATAGCCACATTGTGGTGTTGTTTTAGTGACGATCCCATGTCGAGGTACAAACGCTACTGCTTGGCGCGGCCCAGTGATAATGTGCTGTGTAACTGTACCATGGTCCACCACAAAGAACGTGGGCAAGAAGAGAGCGAGACCGAGAACGTTTAAATCACATTTATTCCAATACTAACATAAAGAATAATATAAAGAATACATTTGTACTAATTATCTAACACAAATCAGAATTAGATTCGCAGCCGCCATATTACCGTGACTATATACTATACGCAATAATTAACGTGTACAAAACACGGATGTCAGTAAACCACGGGGACAAGGTTGTCCAAAGTATTGTTTTCAGCACGGTATAAAAGATAGTCTGGTTCCCAGACCAAACTATTCTGACTATTTCTGATGAATATAAGGCCGTGTCCGAAATGGGCGTCTAGAGCTACAGCTACGGCTACGTCACGCGTAGTTGTGGACAAACACCTAGACAATAGCCCTAGACAAGCGATTCGGACGCAGCCTTAGGTCCAGTAGCCGCCAATGTCACGTGACGAAAACTGGCAGAATTCTGCCAGTTTCCGACAATTTCCGAAGTTTTCCGAGCTTGTTTTCGGTAACATTCGGCAGTTAACGTTGATGTTCCCAATAACAAAATGCCTGTCAGGCCCGTAACAGATCCTGAAATTTGAATTCTCAATTATATATAAAAACTGAAAAACCAATGCCACACTCTTGCAGTATTTTGCCGACTGGATTTTGCAAGAATATTAAATTTGAATAATGCCACTGACGTCACTCGCAGTGGCGTATCCAGCATATGGCGGAGCCGGCGTTCGCCACCCCCCCCCCCCCCCCCTCCCTGTTTGCAGGCCCAGAAAAAAATATAATAAAAGCATTCCCCAGACCCGACCAGCGCTGGCGTGCCTACGGCACGCGGGGCTGTAAGTCATTAAACCGTGGTAGCTACCTGTAGACGTCAGGGAATCTTTAGGTCAGGGAACCAGACTATATAAAAGATGGATTCAACTGGGCTTCAATTCCACAGACGTATTGGGAATACAGGTTTATTTTATTTATATACGTCCGTGGGCTCGGCTTTGGCCACTTGCTGGTTCTCGGCCTCAAGCGTATAAAAAGAAGACGAAAAAACACAACCAACACAACTTGATACGATGCGCGAGGCTGAAGTTTTGGAAATGTCCCACTTCCCATAAAAGCCGCCCATGCATTTCTTCCGTTCATACTCAACGTCGAAGTTTCTTGCGTGTCTAATTCATTGATTTACCTTGCGGTTTATTCGATGATACAAAACAAATTCTGCGTTTATAGAAATGCGACAGTTGCTTGCTTCATATGCCAAACGCAATTCATTTTATTTCAGATCGCCGTCCATGAAAGGAAACGTTTTGTGATACTTGGAAGAATGTAACCGTGGAAGGGGGTGCGTCCTTCAAGCAAGAGGTTTAATTCGGAATCAATCCATGGTAAATCTAATCAGACACGGGTGAAATATCGGCCTTACTTCCGAGGGAAGATCGGCAAAGTCTGTCGAAGTTAAGGCACACAAATCCGGCAGTTGCTTTAAAGTTGTGACATGGCAATGGCAGGGCTGAGTTGCAGGGCGTATTCATACGTACGTGTGGGATTCAACATTATGAAATAAGCAGTGGCGGATCTACGGGGGGGGGGGGGGGGGTTTGGGGGTTTAAACCCCCCCCCCCCCCCCCCCCCTTGGGCTGCCCAGTGAAATCGTGATGTGCTTAGAAAAAAATTTAAAAGCAGCACAGCTAGACACAGAAGAGATGGTCAAGCGCTTTGTCAGGGCTTATCCAAGGCGTCTCTTCTGCAACTCCATCTTGTTTGACTAACGTCATGTAATAAACTGTTAATCAGTCACTGATGAATTTGTCATCAAAGTGAGCCCTGACAGTCTGTATACTTCTGGCAACATGTTCATGTAATAAACTGATGGTTTTGTCAACAAGCCAATTCTGACTTATAATCATATAAAAATGTTGCCTCAAATTGCTTCATTCCAACCCCAAATTCTCTGAAAAGATGCCCCAAAATGCAGGAGAAAACATCTAGATTTCAAATTTTTCCGGGGGGCATGCTTTACGGGTTTAATGCCCCGGACCCCCCTAGCAAGGCGTGCCTTCGGCACGCTGGGGTGTGTAGGCCAATCACCTCAGGTAAACCCAACCCCCCTCCCCCCTTAGTTAAAACCTAGATCCGCCCCTGATAAGAAACATATGACCGCTTGAACTCAGTCTGTCATCCAAATCAGCCGAGTCCTGAGAAAATAGTGACAACCCGTTCTGTTTTAACAGTGATTTTGTGCACGTTCATATGGGTTTATTTCGATTGTTGAAATCAAAATAAGCCAAAGTAGGCCTATTTTGGGAGGTCGTCAGATTCAATTTTCTCAAAGATGGCAGAAATGTTTCCAAGGAGGATCATGTACTGGATACCATCTTTATAGACACTAAGTTTTCAGACTGAAACTATACACGTAATAAATTTCGTTTTTGATCATTTACCAAAGCTATCGCACCTTTAAACGTCGAATACCTGAGTCGGGCATAATTCAAACAAGGGATTCGTTTTGTATATTGGACACGGCACTTCGAAATTCGACATTTCAAGCGGCCTTGTTCAAGTTATATGATCCGGACGTTTAGAAGAGTGATATTTAAATATTTGGCATTTATTCGAATTAGGCACAAAAGTCTGCGTGTGAAGCGGAGCCACTGGCAGATCACACGGTCGTACTTTCCCAATACGTGCGAGGACAATGCTTTGTGTTTCCTATTGTTCCTTTAATATAACCCAACCCCACAGACTAAGCACGTACTTCTACGTGCGAGGACCGATTTCAACAAAAGACTTGACGTGCGAGGACTGAAAGGTTTCTTTGTATTCACTTTCTCCTCTTGTCCTCGGAGATATATACAGAATCTGTCTTATATGGCATAACATGTAAAAAATTGCTTAACATGAAAAGCCTTCTTCGGTAAAAAAAAACAGGATCACCAACTACACTTTTTATGTCAGTGTGATGTAAATTATGCTTCCGGCTATTCAGCTGTTGTTTGCTTAGCATGAAAACCGTACGGATCGAGTTGTACCTGCTAATCTGTATGTGGCTTTTTGTGGTAAGCGATTTTCTTGTGCTTACTATAGAACTTTATGAAATTGGCCCCATGATCAGTGGCGTATCCAACGGGAGTTCCCCCCCCCCCCCGGGGACATTTGGCCTTTTTTAATAAACGGAAAGCACCACCTAGCTCTATATACACATAGATTACTACGCCCCCCCCCCCCCCCCCCCAGACACCCACACACACACGCATTCTTATATCTATTTCGAACGGACAATTGGTAATATTTTATTTAAAATTCGGCCTTAAAAATGGGGTCCTTTTCATTGTTTTTAATTCCCTGGACTTAAAACCTGCATAAGAGCGCAGTCGTGTTGGCAATCACGTGTCACTGTTCTCACGCCAGCTAGACACATCGTCTAGCACCGTAATTGTGGGGACATGCACTCGTCGTACGATAGACGTCGTGGGCACCAAAATCGTTATGGGGACAGAGAAATGTCCCCATAACTCGGTCCTAAACAAATAAAAAATTCAAACCACTATGCGGTCGATGCCTACCCAACTTGACTGGCCGAGTTTACATCCCTAATTTGTTCTGGGACAGCTGTCAAGTCCTACCATGCATTACTCCAATTCGTGCTACTTGTTCGAGCTAGGAACCGGACCTTTGGAACGCATGAGGCTGGGTCTGTACGCGTAGGCGGGCCTATACCATTGTTTACTGATACTGAATAAAATGCATTTCGTCGGTTGGTGCTCCTTGTTCGAGTAGGGTTGGGCCTTTTGTATGCGTACGTGAGACACGTTCTGTATAGATTTTCGCAGATATTGAATACATTTCTTCGGTTCGTGTTCTTGGTTCTTGGTTTTATTTGGAACTTTCAGAACGTTGACACACCAGATTCTGTATTCGTTCTCCCTATGTGAGGCCCGGCCGCTACATCAATTTACAGATATTGAATAAAAATGCATGACAAACTGCCAGGTTTATGATTGATGATGCTTTCAAGAACACAGCTATAATGACATTCACATCAGATAAGCATACTACGTTCATTATACCACGGTGACTATTTGACAGGTTAGGTTGTCGTCCCTGTATAGGCCTATTCAGCTCTCGACATTAAGTGGTTTCTATCTGTGGATTTTCCTTAAATTTCCATAGCTGAGACCTGGGACCAGGCACTAATGAGATATGCAGGATAAGCCACAAATTGTAAAAGTGCATGCACCAAACTTGTTAAAGTGCATTAAAATTACAAACAAGAAATTTGAGATTATTAATGTGCGTCCAAAACATACATCAACAACCAGTATACAGGTAACTCTGTAAATATTACTCATAAAATAAATGCAATCAGGGGGATGCTAAATAGTGCGCCCACAAGAGTTTGAAACGCAGTGGCCATTGTACGCAATGTGCGTTCGAAAAGGGTCGACACATCTAGACCACAGATCTCCGTGTATAGAAACCCGGATATATCATTGGCTCTTTAAGTTGACGACACCGTCCGCCATCTTTCCACTCCACTCGATGCGCGAACGTACGTAAAGCTAGCACATAGTACATGACTGCACAAGCCTGACATAAATAAACAGGCTCTAGGATGGCAGCAATTGATGGCAGCTGCTGGCGACATTTGTTCGTACAGCGCGCAACGGCCAGTGATCCGGACATGTCGATCTTTTCAAACGCGAATCGCCCCTATTATACGGTAAACGAGAGAATACGGAAATGGAGCAGGTGATTGTGAACTTTGTTGTGACAATTAAAATATCGATTCAATTATACCAGTATTAAAGCCTCTTCTTTGCGAGTTAACGGTTCTTCCTTGCCATATACAATGATTATCGTACGGTGATGATCCGCCTGAAATCCCCTTGCGTCACTGCGCAAATGCATTTTGTCAGGCAACAAAAAGTAATCACCAGTTTCGCAATTTTCACAGTGAAACCCTTGGATGTGACTTTCTATTCAAAATGCACAAAAGGATAAGGTGGAGCTCCAAAAATTGGACCACCGGTATAACAAATGATTGTTCCTACTAGGGCTGACGATATTGACTTTTTTCGTAGTCGATTTTTTTCCCTCGCGATATCGCCGATATGGCGATAAAATCGTCAACAAATTTCAGCATGAATAATAAGTTCGTTCATAACTACATAATCACCGGACGTGTTTGTCGCAAGTCATTGTTTGAGGCCGTTCTTAGGCCAGCCATCAATATTGAGAAACAGCGTAGTCTTTCAGGGCGAATTAATACTGACATTGTAATGAGTATACTGATTTTTTAAGCATACATGTACATGTAGCTTGTCGGAACAGGTGAGCATTAATATTCCAAGCAAAGGATACAATAATCCATCCTTCCGTTTAATTCAGCCACAGGAGGGTAAAATTATTCTCCTTGCTCGACGTTAAATACGGCAGATATTTGTCCCCTTTGTGTTATATTTGTTCTGCTTGCTCTAATTGTTCTGGTGATTTTCACGACAAGGTTGCGTTCAGCCCGCCCACTCGACTATCGACGGGTACCAGCGAATTGTGTAGATACCAACAGTCAATCCGCGTGAACCAGCTGATATATTTAGAACTTTATCAGCAGGAGGTACGAACCGCGTGCGGCGAGCAGCCCCAAGTGCAGAGAGAAGCATTTCTCAGTGAATGGTTGAAAAGGTACGCCCACTAATTTGCATAGATTTAAATATGGCTCAGTCTACACAAAACCACATTTTGAGAAGTTTTCAGGGTTAACTTTATGAAAATTACACTGGGGGTAACATAAAGGGCAACATCAGTGGTTCAAGTTTTAAAAACAACTTCTTTGCAATACCAGGGTGTAAGATTTCTTTTTTGGGCGGCGAATATCGCATAATCGCGATTTTATCGTCGTATCGCCCAGCACTAGAGAGGAGTAATGTTCATAGCGATTTTTGGCAAGGTATAGCACACCTAGAGTTGGAAAATGTGTGATAGCTGGCATTTGCAGCGTGAGCGGTGGCAGCTTTTTTGGTTTCATCACTTTTTAAAAAATTATCTTTTTCAAAATGGCCGCCAATATGCTTGTTACCGGACTAATTATATGTGGTAATAAGCATTTTGGCGGCCATTTTTTTTAAAAGGGTGATAACACCAAAAAAGCTGCCACCGCTGCAATGCTACCACATTATTTTCCAACTACAGGGGTGCATACCTTGCCAAAAATCACCATGAGCATTATTCCCCTCATTTGATACTGGCCAACCCCCTAGGCTGATGGCCTACAATTTCAAGAATGAGGGTCCAAAAATCACATCTTGAACCCACAATTACAATAAGCTGCCAAATCCAGAAGTCATGCACAATGTACTCTTTGTCACGGTGAGACAATAGTTTTCAGGCTTCAGGTGTGATTTTGGACGCCCATTGGCGAAATCACAATGTCCTCATCGCCCTATCCACTTTTGACTGAAAATCACACCCAAGGCCGGGCTGTAGAGTTAGGCCAGACATAGGCCTACGTGTAGTTTTGGTCACGGTGCACTTTCTTACACGTACGTGTACTTACCGCAGGTATAAAACTGTGTTTTTTTTACATGTGCCTGTGTACTATACCGCGTCTACAAAACTACATACTGTACATAACCTCAAGTTTCATTGAGATAATCGTTACGCCTACTTTCAGGTTTTCAAACGCGATACTTAGATTATGCTAAGAGTGCTACCGGAGATTTAAGTGTTCTGGCAATCGTGAAATAGCGAGACTTCCACTTCCTCTTAAGGCATCTTCTTCTTAAGTGTGACGTCTTGTGGATCCGGAAGTGCAGTGCAAATGAGTGCAACGATTGTAGTACGCATGTGCGTAACTTCACGCGCCGTCCGTATAGAGCCTGGCGTATTTTGCAGCCAAAAGTTTACGTTACTTTTAAGAGGATATCAGCGGTCAGCAGAAGAAACGACGTTGGGAGCGGTGTTGGTTGCGTCGTCTGGCCGTATCTGTGTCTTGACACAGGGGCACAGCGTGCTCTTCATCGCTCGCCGGAACTTCTTCATCTTGATAGCGTAGATCATCGGGTTCACCACCGAGTTCATGACGGTTAGGGTCCTGAAGACCTCCCATATCCCCAGGCGAGCGTCGACTGGGACCTCGAAAAACAGCAAGACGTTCCCCAGCTCAGACGGCAGCAGGAAAATGACGAAGAGCGTGGTGATGATGAGAAGGCTCTGGACGACACGGCGGCTCGCCAAGTACATCTCTGCCCCCTGCCGCCCGGCCATGCCCCCCTGCCGCTCCGGGTTCGCCGCCCCATCCCGTAAGGTCTTGATGATCTTGTAGTAAGCCCACACCAGGAAAATCAGCGGGAGTAGAAAACTGACTGTGAAGGACTTGAGGAACATCAACTTCTCGAACCATACCGGACCGAGACCCGGGAAGGCGCACGTGTTTTTCTCGTCCACGTAGACCCTGATTGGGAACTCAATCTCCAGGAAATAGCCGAGAGCCCATGCCGAGCAAGCTAGCATCAGCGCCCGTTGCCTCGTGAAGGACCGCGCGTAGGCTAGCGGGTGCACGATGGCGTAATATCTCTCGAACGTGACCACCACAAGGTTGAAAGCGGAGGCAAAGAATGAGGACCAGAACATGTGGAGGCTCCAGAACAACCTGCAGAAAATCTCACTAAAGAACCCCTGACTGAGACTAACTTGGAACGGGTGGCCTTCGATCACGCAGAGGATAGAGATGATGAAGAACGCACAGCAGAGGAAATCAGACATGGCCAGGCTCACGATAAGAAAGTGGGTGATGTCGTGGAAAGATTTCGTCTTGTGGACGGTCAGGCAGACGATGGTGTTTCCCGCCAACCCGGTGATGCCGAATGCGAGGTTGATCACCACTGAGAATGTGTTGACGTAGGTTTCCGTCGCATTCTGTTGATCAAGGGTGGTTGATGGGGTGATGTCAACTGAAGTTGTAATGTTCTCCATTGTTTCCATGAGGGTGAATCCACAGCTTTGATTACTAGACAATACAGCGATATACCTGGAAAACAGATGATATTCAGAAACTGTAAAAAAAACACTGAAATTCGGAACTTGTAAAACACAGCCGAAAATCCGAAAGTTACTGGGATATACTCTTACGTGCATAACAATATTCCATTGGGGATATTTCAGACGAAACTGGAAATATCTAAAACGTTCTTGAACCATGCATCTTTCCATGCTCTTATATATTCTGCGAAATTATTATTTCGTCAAATGCAGCGTCTCTATACTTTTCAAAGGAAGATCATGTACATTCAAATGTTCACAGCCAATAATGTATTTAAGATGTCGACAACTCAAAACAACAATCCATATACATCTTTTAAATAAAAATGAAAGATTCAGGATTTACTCAGAATTCAGTGCAGTGGTAATGTGACACAGGCCTAAAGTTAAACGAAAGTGAAAGTATATGCCTTCTTTTTAGCCATATACTTTCTTGTTGTTCAATGTGTATTTTCATGCCGGGTGTGGTATGCTCTGTGTTTATTTTGTGTATTTTATCTGGTGCATCTCATACTTAATTAATTTTAGCTATATTTATTTTCTGAATATTTAATGTGTGTTTTGCGCCTGTGCGTTTGATGTGTGTGTGTCTGTCTGGTCTATTTTATGCTGACATTTGTTTTATTTGTGTGTTTTCTATTTTAAAGTTTTTTCCTGTTACTTTTGGTAGCATTGGAGATTTATCTTCACTTTGTATTTTTCTTAATGATGCAAAGCGCTCTCAAACAGGCTGGCCGTGGAGAGAGCGCGATATCAATATGATTGTGCAACGAAGTGCAACGAAGTGTAGGCATCAATGTCCCATCATATGTATAGAGAAAGCTTAATGTAAATTTCATATCACCTAGGAATGGCTATGAAATTCTGTAAATTGAATCAAGATGGGTACAAAGACAACATTTTACATCAAAGCCCGTAATGACATTTTCTGTTACCGTAATGCAAGATCAACGCATTTCCTGGAACCAGATTTGGTTTAAACTGTGATTTAACATGTGAAAGTATATCCATCCATGTGGTGTGTCAAATTGAGAAAAAGATTATAGAATTCCGTGATATAGTTCAGAATATATCTATACCATATTGATATAATCTATATAAACTCCTCAAAAAAATTTCGGAAACTCAAGTTTGACAGACGATTTCTCTCTTGTTTCCAACTCCTTTTCCTTGAATTTGGTATCATTGGAAAGCCCTGTTATTCTTCTTTACAATGATGTGTCATTTGTTTAATGATTAAGCAATTGGGGGATGTTCAGCACAGCTGAATATGGGGTAAAGTGAAATGTTACAAAATGCATTGCTATTGTCATACAGTGCATTCCCCTTTTGCTTGGAGGATGGGAATGTGCAACAGATCTGCAACAGATCCTGATTGATGAATGGGACGCCATCCCACAGCAACGTGTTAACAGTATGAGGAGGTGCCAGGCTGTTGTGGCTGCATTCGGATCGGCCACCCTCTACTTATAGGCTCTTGACTTAACATTGTTCAATGAAGAAACTGTTTAATGATTTAACCAGAAAAAGACTTTCCTTACGTCTTTTTTTCTTCTTTTGTTAGTGATAGAGTGTTGCATTGTACTGTGAGAGAGACTTCTTGTTACTGATAGAGCATTACTGGGTGTTTGAGTGCAGAAAATGATAAATTCTTTTACTCTGTTTGAAACGCAAGCACATTAACAACAGAGTTGCTACCCCGGAGGCAATTTATTGTGACAGGCCATGTGGATTTCTAACCTTTTCCCGCACATGTGTGGCTTACAACTTTTAAATATTGGTTAGTAAGCAGAGAATCAGTCAAGACACACCAATCCTCCAAACAACTCCTAACAGCAAGAGTCAATACACTTTTGGACAATAGCAATGCATTTTGTAACATTTCACTTTACACCCACCCCCATATTCAGCTGTGCTGCACATCCCCCAATTGCTTAATCATAGCAAATGACATCATTGTAAAGAAGAATAACAGGGCTTTCCAATGATACCAAATTCAAGGAAAAGGAGTTGGAAACGAGAGAAATCGTCTGTCAAACTTGAGTTTCCGAACTTTTTTGAGGAGTTTATTTTAACCATATTGATAGTGTTCAATTAAAACACAAAACGAATAGGAATTTAAAACTTATACACATCATGTGAACTTGACGGTTGGATACTGTTACGATTTCATGTCTTTATGCTTAACAATAACTTACGCAAAATATTGTTAAATTACGGGAGAAAATGTTGGGTTCGATTTCTTCTGGTTTTTACTCAAGGTGTTTCGCATTAAAATACGGAACAACATTTGGGCAGGAGCCGAAGGTTTTGCATTTGTACCGAAACCTATGGACAGACAGACACAGACAAACGACCATGCACCAAAACCTGCGACAGTATACATGCAAACCAAACAAACAAAGATTTCACAAACCATTTCAAAAACACAGATGCACGACAAAATACCAATGCTATGCGATAGGTTATACATGAACATTAAATTATAATACCGGTTGATATAGGCATATCCGATGAAGGCCTAGTCAGGCCGAAAATTCAGCTCCAATATTCTTGGTGAGCACTGCTTTAACTTTTATCAAACTTTGTATATATATATATATATATATATATATAACAAATGTGGGGATGCTGCGTAGCACTGTAGAGCATAGAAAATATATATGGTAAAGGTGAAACAGTGCTCACCGGATAGTTTTACCCGAGCTTTCGGTGCAATGCACCTTCTTCAGGGGAATTATGGCTTGTTGTGATGAACCGCTGGTAAAACTATCCGGTGAGCACTGTTTCACCTTTACCATATATATTTTATATATATATATATATCTACAAAATGAAGCAGAACTGCGTAGCACTGATGAAAAGTACAAAGTTTGATAAAAGTTAAAGCAGTGCTCACCAAGAATATTGGAGCTGAATTTTCGGCCTGACTAGGCCTTCATCGGAGCTGGGAGTTGAAGGCCTAGTCAGGCCGAAAATTCAGCTCCAATATTCTTGGTGAGCACTGCTTTAACTTTTATCAAACTTTGTACTCTATGTATATCTATCTACAGCTCTGAAAACAATATTGCACCACCAAACGTTGTTATCACTTTATATCGCTCGTAGCAGGTGTCTACGACTGATGGTATACGGTGTAATTTATTCACGGTAAAATCACGGTGTTTCAAAATAAATTTCAAAGGATGTTTGGATAATTGCACTCAAATGAGATTTGGACACTTATTGTATTAATTTTGACAGTTTTGAATTTCCCAACTATATCAGTTACGGATATACACAATCAAATGGCTAGATATAGACATGTGTCTGTTATATGCTTCAAAAATGTTAGTGGTCCAATCATTTTTTCCACAGCTGTGTTTTCCTAATTTGTTTTAGCAAAATTGATCGGACTATATAGGGATGATTTCATCATGATGGATGTCAGCGTTGGGCTTGGATAGCTCAGTTGAGCTGGAAAGATAGAATACGTCTAAACCGGGTCATTTAAACTCCACTAGCCTTCCATATTAGTTCAAATTAAACCTAGCAATTTCCTCCTTTTCCCGAATAATTCACCACACACATTTTGTAGGTCAAAATCAGCTCCATTTTCTTCAAAAGCGTTGCTTACCTGCATCAAAGGTTTCTTTCTTCAGCGCCCGGAACGAAATGAACCTCCACTAGTCAGCGTTGTGGTGTTCACTTGTCTTATGCTCACACCAAGCTGGAGAACGTCGTCCCTTTATGCTAAAACATAAATACGCTTTGGTCGTCACCGACGGCCGTGATTGGTTGGCTTCCGTTTTTATTGCTCTCTTTTTTTCTCTTGTTTCACCCTTCCCCGTGTTGTTTTAAGGGAAAGAACATGATCACTGTGTAATCCTAAGTTCGAAATTGCCTTTTTTTATTAGTACTCTTTCTGGTGTCTGATATTTCGTGTTTAAACCTAAGTGGATAAACAACTGAATATTTTATGTTGATATGGCAATCGGGAAAAGTCAACAAAAGGTCTCACATATGCCTATACGTCCACATCAGTCTGAAGTAATCGTCAAGACATCCAATTTCACACCTAGACGCAGCTTACTGCATATGAATACGTATGTTTTATAAGGCGCCCGACTATTGCGTGTATGCTTAAGGCTGATGTTTACTTCGACTTGACGTGCTGCAATTAATCGTGGTTTTTCGTATATTTTTAGAAGAGCACAAAGTCTGTTCTGGTCGGAAAGAAAATATGTTAGGCACTGCATCATCTCGAAGATTCTTAGCCTACCCCAGGAGAACTGCCTGCCGATTTTCCTCAAAGCAATCTGGTTCGAAGTCGTCGCGTTTCTATATTTTTCAGCCATGTCTGACAAATATCCGGTCGTTTGGGGGATTGGGAATTTGGAAGAAGCCGAGACCTTTTAGAGAATTCGGTTTATTTGAGCAGCCAAAAGCTTGCCAAATCGTCATGATGTTGCTGTACCACAGCACGACCGAGTTTTGTTTTAGCAGTCAGGCAGAAATTCGCCAGGAATATGGAAAACAGACGTGCGTCAAGGAACAACACTACCACGTTCTCGTGTGTGTTGCATATATGGACAATGGTTTACTGCACCCGCACAGCTCAGGCCGTGGGGCCGGCCGGCCGGCTTGGTAGTGCAGCCACAACGTCACAGTATCCCGGATGTACCGATATTCCAGAGCAAAAGGGCCGGCTCGCATGATGGCAGGCGCGTTATGAAAAAACCTCCGGTTTATACGATTACCGAAACCAATCAAAATGAAATACAAAGTAAGTCACAATTGCAATTAACGTTCTTTAACATTATGTTATTATAAACTCAGGGTGGACTTTCCCTTTAAAGCATCTTGAGGGTTTTGGATATTCGGTTTTTTTTACCGGTTTTTTTCGGTTTATTTCGGGTTTTTCACAACATAGCTTAACCGACCCGACCCGAAAATCGCAATCGCAAACGCAAAAACGACTCTACCCGACCCCGAAGTCGGTTTCGGGTCGGGTTTGCACATAATTAGTCAACATCAGTCTGAAGTAATCGTCTGGACATCAAATTTCATTAAAAGCATCTTGAAGGTTTTGGGTATTCGGTGTTTTCTTTCATTCTCGTCGGCTTGGTCATTTAACACTACGGCAGCTTAAAGTGACCATCAACGTTTCCGAGATCAGTTATCATGGAAAGTACCATTTCACAGCTAAATTATCTTGGAATGAAGGAATACTGAATAATTTCCATAGCACGAAGTCATTTCCGATTTCTTGTACACGTTTACACGATTCTGAGATATACATGGAATGATATCGTGGATCTCTTTCTGAGTTATCCAATGGAAGTAAGAAAGATATCTCATGTGAGTTTTCCGTCAGTCTGTAATTGGAAATGTGGAAATATGGATGTCGTATATAGGCCCCTATAGGCTTCCGTACTATAATTATTGTCAAGTACGATTTGAACGGCTCGGATGTTCAATCAGCCGTAACGAGTTAATGGATTCCATGTTGATTCATTGTTTATATCAAATAATCCCTTTGTTGACATGAAGCTTTGGCAGGCGGAAGCCGATGAAAATATAGATTACGTGTACTTCAAGTCGCGACATATTTCTTTATAAATTCATGTAAACAAGATCGCCTGTACAAACCGCCGTCGCTATAGATGGGTGCATGTGTGAGGCGGTGACCACAATTGCATTTTGTTCAATTTCAAAAGGTTTGTCAAAAGGCGAGACCATTTCTTTCTCTTTTGGCAGGAATTTTGTTTGAAAAGGTGACCTTATATTTTCACCCGCAAATAAATGTAAAGGCGGGGGGGGGGGGGGGGGGGGTACCAGTTCTGAAGCGTTGGTGCTTTCGATCTATTTAAAAGAAAGGAACAAAACAAAACAAAACAATTTGAGGACAACTTTACACTCCCATACCCCGTTGGTAGAAAAAGTGACCGCAACCGAATGAAAAAAGAAATTCTATAATTCCGTTTCAAAAATCTAATATCAGCACAGTGCTATTGGTAACAGATTCGATCAAATTTTCCCGAAGAATCAGACCTTTACAATCAATTCCAAAAACAAAAATAAACAAAAAAATACAAATAGGCCCACGCCTTTAAAAATAAAGATTTAATTACACTCGCGAATTCCAATTTTAATTCTGGCATACAAGGTTAGTGTTTAAAACGCCTGCCCTGGACGGAGGACATTTTACAAAATTGATTTAATGGAATAGAAAGAACAAATAAATGGAATCTGAGGTAGCAACTAATTTCTTTTGCCATTTTATGCAATAACAATAGGCCGGAGGCAGAAGTGCACAGGAATTGAGTTAAACATTTCAGCCCTATGCGTTTAAAATGGATAGCGCTGACTATCAGAAGGCACAAGTGACGCGGGTAAATTGGTTTTTAATTTGTGGAGGGAGAATACCCATGAAAGAACGGCTTTAAATTGCATCTGCCTTGGGGCCAGTTTCATCGCGTACCGTGACTCCACGCAAAAAGTATCTTGTAAATTAATTCTCAAACTTAAGGCCGTGTCCGAAACAGCTGTATGAGCATGCGGATAGTGACCATACACTGCAAAACTGTGGTGTTAAATTAACACCATGTGGTGTTTATATTGGACGAATGGTTCAATATACATATCACGTGGTGTTGATTTGACACCGTTTTTTGCAGTGTACAGTCGAAAATTTGAAAACTATGGTGTTATTGGACTAATGGTTTAACCAAGCTATAACACACGACGTAATCGTAAAGTTGCATGGAATGGTTTGGTCGATGCACGTTGGATACTGGGTTTTTTTCATGTTGTGTAGAAACGCCATATTGCAATGGCAACGTGATATCCGAACGTCCAGGAAAAGATTTGTTGTTGCGTTATCCCAACGTTGCTGGAAAGTTGTGGCGATTACGTTGGGTACTAACGTTTATCGGACATTGTAATAACGTCACGATCCAACGTTACATCATAACGCCCTGGAAACATTTTGTTGTGACGTAACGTTGATAGAAAGTTGTTGTTGGTCACGTTTGGTGTTCATCATTTTGCTACCCTAAGCTGGCCTACGAAACGTTGCATGAAGGTTGTTGGAATGTCGTTTTGCAACGTCGTAAGAATGTCGTTTCACTTAAGTGTAGTATAAGGACGTCACTTTACAACGTCATTGGATAACGTTGTTGTGACGTCTACAGAACTCTACACTTGCCACATGCAGCGTTACATGTATATAACCACAACAACGTATGCATAATTACCCTATCCATATTAGGCCCAAAAGGATGCACACAAAATCCAGGGCATGCAGGCAATCGCATGGCATCTAGATAATTTTAAACTAAAGAAGCTGTCGGAATGGAACAAGTTTGACCCAAAATAACCTAAGCAACAGACTATAAAGACAAACCATGACATTGAATGACTATCACTGCACCAGTTCAACGACTACGACGGCCCAGAGCCGTAGATAGAATGGCGACGACTTGAATTTTGACCAAAGATGGCCGCTTATTATGTGAACAGTGGAGCGCGTGATGGCTACTGTTTACCTAAAGTGCGTTTTAGAGGTAATAACCGAAGAATGGCTGTTGTTTCTCTACGCATCATTTGGTGCGTACTTCTCGCCTATTTAATATTTCCAAAGAAATTCACCAACAAGAAACAACTGAACCAATTCTTGGTTATGACTTTTTTATGACCGCCAAAACGCACTCCCATTGTCCACTATACACAATCCGGCTCTGCGACGGTGGGATATATGGACGTGCACATAATGAGACATTGTCAAACAGAGCTGGCAAGTAAAGCCTCAAGGCAATGTCGGAAATACAGCAATCGCAAACGTCACGGGTGAAACATCTTATAGGAATGGTCGTCCAAATTCCAACCCCCAACCCCAACCCCCTTTCCCCCATCAACTCTATTCATATTATATTCCAGGTAGAAAAGATTTGGGATCACTTTCTTTTCTTAATGGCACAATGAAATCAAATCTGTCCCCTTTCCTCGCTCCACTAGAACTGAATGAAATTACTTGACAGAACGTCTTCAATCGCCGCACTCTCAAACTGCATCACATTACATGGGTATAAATAAAGAACGCGTTATAGGGTTTTACACCACAAATTCGGTTAAGACTAGGAGCCACCGTGCACTAATTTCGTTTTTCGAAGGACAAGTCATTTATTCCCTTTTTAGATGCACTTCAAGTCCATCTTCGTGAATGTGTCCATGGCTATACTAGCACAAAAAAACAGAGCAGCTAAAAAACTGCACAGACGTTAAGTGGAATTGAGGTTGAGAATGGAGTGAACTTCGCTTGGAAATAAAGTTAGCGAAATAATTAACAAAATGGGGGTAAAGAAAATAAAATCGTCCGAAGAATTTCAGAGAAATGCAGTGGGGACAAGGAGATCTAAACTGACTGCTCATATCCATTTAGGCCTACTATTAGTAACGCTATTTCTTTTCGTTATCGAAAGTTTTCGTTACGCCCCAACGCTCTTAGCTTTTATAACACCTCATCTACAGATTCTGTGTCTTGATTGGCGGAGAGCGAGTCGCATGGCATTTTCTATTTTTGCTATCTTCCTGTGCACGGCCAAAAGTACTATAGGGCCTACCCATAGCAACCAAAGTACTACACCATTTGCAACCAAAGTACTATACCCGTGGCGCGGTATTTGTGTGCAGGGCCCAATTTCATGGCTCTGCTTACCGTTAGCGAACAATCCCCGCTTACTGTAGCAGAAAATTCTGTGCTTAATACGGCAAGCGTATTTCACGCGTTAGCGGGGAATTTTGGCTCCTGAGCATGCGTACATCCAGTAACTAAGGATTCTGTGCTTACAGGGTTAGCGCAGAATTTTTCCGCTAGCGCTGTTAGCGCAAAATGGTGATCGTAAGCGCGGAAAGCTGTGGTTAGCAGAGCCATGAAATTGGGCCCAGATGCATGCGGGTGTGCGCGTTGAGCGTTGCGCGTAACGCGTATTGTTCCAAAGTGCCAGCGCTACAGAGCTGGGTTCAAACATTTCGTTAAAGGGTGGTTTTGAAAAGAGCAAATCAATTTTCCACTAATTTTGTATTGAAATAGAAGCCCATTTTAACTGTATTTAGATTTCAATAATGTAAATTTTTTAAAATCAAGCAGAATATGTTGGTGAGGTGTTATAAAACAAATATTTACTGCTTTTATCTCGTGGTATGGTAAAACTAGCCTCCCTCGGTGATCCATTGAGCATTCTATTTAAATAGAATGCTCCATGGATCACCTCGGGAGGCTAGTTTTACTACACCACTTGAAGCAGTAAGTATTTGTATAATATAAGCTGGCATATTGCATTCAATGCCTTTCTTCTTGGTCTGAGCATTCGAACCTCGCTCGCT
Source organism: Hippasteria phrygiana (assembly GCA_037893225.1). Taxonomy (NCBI): domain Eukaryota; kingdom Metazoa; phylum Echinodermata; class Asteroidea; order Valvatida; family Goniasteridae; genus Hippasteria; species Hippasteria phrygiana. The sequence goes on along the minus strand of JAZGUH010000008.1, from coordinate 1,188,940 downwards.
ATATAAGCTTTGCTTACGATATACGTCCTGTTGCACACGTTTATTATACGTTTTTCCGATACATTATATTTACTGTACCATTGCGGGTCCCACTTACTCCTATTAAATCTCCGTGATGTTCGACGGCCAACAGACCAGCAATAGCGAGATATTGTCGGCAATTAATTCTCTCCAGAAGAAGATAGCTTCAACCACTAAAGAAGCAGAAACTCTCGGAGATTCCGGCCCCTCTCAAGAGCGACGGCAACCACGAACAATTATTGAGCACTCTGAGAAGATTAAAGACTTCATCGAATCGGCATTGGAGTCTTTGGAGGCCGGCGACGAACCTTCTGCCAAGGACGGTCTTACTGAAGCATTGGTTCTTGTCTGCCGACTATGTATTAGATGAATAATACATGTAAATAGAGAACAATTCTGTTCAGATGAAATCATCAGGCTAATTTGTAGCCTTGTATTACCGGATGATTCACACCCAGTATAGCAAATTTTTCAATTGACCCCCAGATTTGATAGTACCAGCACACTCGATAAAACCAATCGGGATTTCTTCTGCTGGGACCTCGATTATTGCAAACCGCGTTTCATTTGACTAGTGCATGTAAGTACCAAATCGGGCCCCAAGAGAGAACAATTGTTTTGTGTTAAGACGCAATTTGTAAGGCGTCGGGCTGATTGGTAGCCTTGCATTACCGGTCGATTCAGAACCGAATGACATATTGAATTTGTGTTCCTAAATAATTAATTTAGGAATCAAACAATACCGTTTGTAGTCGAAATTAGCCGAATTTGACGGCCGATCTAAATTCCTCACCCATTAATGTTTTCAACCCTTCTTTGGCGTTTCTCATGAGCGAGTTCCAGTGCTCTACCATCCCAATAGTTCACCGAACCATTTCTTGTCTTTCTCCTTTCTTTCGGTTTGTGAACTCCATCACATGAGGGAGATATAGAAAAGAAATACATTTTCTGACGTAGGAACGTATAGGAAGAAACTAATGCAGACGCGCTCTTAAAGGAAACATGCTTCTCAAATTGACCGGATCACATTATATTTCATAAATAAATTCATTTATATGTATTAAATCTGAATTTTATTAAGCCAAACTGGTTCAAGTAAAGTTTTAGTGTGATTATTTGCCGCTCAAAAATTGACCCCCCCTTTTTGAAATTTGTTGAGACTCATATTGAGGGCGCTGTTCGTGACGTAGATCGAGGCACCGAAATTCATGGATCGACTCGATAGTCTGGACCCGGCCCGTATACACACACTAGGTCTACACGTGCAATTTCGTAAGTTGCAACAACAACTAACATAGAACTTACCCTGATTTTCTCCCTTTTAGCGACGGCTCCTCGGGGAATAGGCCGTTTAACTGCATTTGCCTATATCTTACTCACATCTGGGAACTTTGTTGGGATGGCAGTGGACTTGAGCATATTTTTAATGTCCATCCCAAAGGATTTGAAAATACCAGTATCGAAACACGACGGCTCAAAGTGGTCGCTACATAACGCTGAGAAGCTGCTGGGGCCGGACCACTACGCTCTTGTCACCTTCACTTTCGCCGTCCAAATTCTCCGATATTTCGCATCAGTTGGAAATACATGAAGGCTTACTCCATCCTTTGTTGTTTTGTTGCACCCAGCAGCCACACACCTTGTCGGCATGGCCGAAAAACACTATATTTTGCTTAGATTTTGGACGAAGAATTTTCGCCGTACAATGTACACACAATGCATACCCGTGATGAATGGGTAATGTGCCTCGATCTACGTCACGCACTTATGTTAATGAGGGTCCCACTCAGGGGGCGGAGTAGCTTGGACAAACATTTTCAAAAATTGTTTTCTCATATTTAATCTGGGAAATAATTGTCTCTAGACACAAAATATCATTGTCAAGATAATACTCTATTGTTTTAAGCAGGAATAATGCAATATAAATCCTAAATCATGTTTCTTTCCCACGAAATATGCAAATTATATGCGCGCATGCGCAGAAACACCACTGGTTGGCACGCGCGAAGTAAATTAGCATATTTCATGGGATTGAAAAAAACCGTAAAGGATCTTTCACCTTATTCAAGTTTTACAACCGTATGGCCGTTCAATTGAACACAATAGCCATTGAGAAAACGGCATATTTAACCTACCTTTTGCGTTTGAAATGTCAGCAGCTGTTGCAACAGTGTTGATGATCCGCGTGGTTTGCGAATACCTGAGCGTGCTTTTTATGTTGGCGGTCGAGGCTGCATGTCGGCCCCAAATGGCCACCCGACACCTGACTCGCCACAGTTTGGCCATTTCGTTTGGCTACATCAAGACTTTGTGTTATTTCACAAGAATTGAGGCTATTCTCAGTATCATGCTGCAACTGAAGAGACACGTGCGTTAGAAAGAAATTTAGGTGCCTCGTTAAATTAAAGGAACTATAATCACGTGCATGAAATCGAGCAAGTCAAAACACTGTATATAGCCTTCACGTCTGGCTCCTTTCGTTTTGTAACGCCTCACTAATACAAATTAACCTGAGGGGCCAGACTAGTCGTGCTCCACCGATTATCTTTAATACCCAGCACGATATGGGGCAGAGGGGTACGCCCCTTTTCCCCCTCTACCCTATACATTCTCCAGAATATTGTTACCTAACCCGTCCCCCCTAGACTCTGAAAAGAATTCCTGAGCGCATCATATGGATTATCTGATTATCTGCGCCTTGGAATCTAGGAGGATAAACGCAGATGCCAATATTATGACAAAATAGAAAGTGTAAATCCACACAAAATGAGGGGATCGATCTTGTTCTTATTTTCGTGCGGTGGTATGGTACGGAGTGCTTTCAAGTTATTTTGTATCATTGACATAGCTCAGCTGTAAGGTGCTGCAAATAAATAGGATCTGTGTATTCTGTCGGGAAAGAAATGTTGTCTCCAGAGTGAATTAATCGTGAGAAATATTGTAGCTTTAAATAAATTAATTTAGTTGTGAGTAAATTTCGATTCACACCAACACGTTACAAATCAACGTTATTAGCCTACTGCACAGGGCACATAACATCAAATACATTTAAAGTGATAGGCCTACAGAACGGTGAATACACTGTAAAAACTATGGGATTAAAATAACACGATGTGATATCCATTATTGAACAATTCGTGCAATATAAATTAAACATGGTGCTTTTTGGTGTACATTATGTGTCCTGGGAGTGACCTTGTAGTGGGGACACTTCAGTTGTGAAGACATTCCCGTGTCCCCACAATTTCTTTGGCCCCCACAACTTTTAGTGTGAGACTAAGGTTTTTCTACAAACACAGACAAAAATGGGAGCGGGTATATGGGGTATTCGTACAAGTACTGCCTCGTGGGGTCAGCACACAAGTGGAGCAATGTGTCCCCACAAGTTGGTCTTTGTGTAAAGGTGGCCCAGAAGAGAAATTCCAAAGATTAGGGAAAATGGGAACATATATGCAATGTCCCCATAAACCCTATCCGTGAGGGTGCATGGAGGACAGTAGAGGACAGTAGGGTCCCCGGTTGAGAAAGGTCCCCAGTTGAAAATGAGGGTCCTTGCCAAAAAGTTATGAACAATAAGAGGGTCCCCGATTGAAGGTGTTTACATAGTTAATTGTGTGTGTACATGTTTACGGTGTATATCGAAGACAGGGAACAGAAGAATGCCGTAAGAGGACAATAGGTCATCGATTGACAAGATGTCCTCGGTTCGGAACGGTGTACAAAACCAATGAGAGGGTTGCAACAAAGTTTAAAAACAAGCAAAGGCAGGCATAATAAGGACAGTGGGGAGTCCTCAGTAAACACCACGAACAAACCTGATTGTGTATCCGTGTGTCTTGCCTTTGACATTACATCGAAACCTAAAATTACTAATAATTTTAAATAGATAACTATGCTAAAACAAATCGCGCAAAAGACAAATAAGGACCTGGGTAGACTGCTCATTTGTAATGGGCTTTCACAACTTTCATCCTAATTTGTACTGTACTTCCCAGAAAGAGAAAATACATCGTCGGCCATTACAAACAGAGGACTTTGTCATCCCACTGTGTCGACTGCTCTTGCGAGAAAGTTACTTAATATTGCATTTTAAAAATGATCCATTACTAAAACCTCAGTATCCAAACCTTCAGTCTGGCTAAATTCCAATGGTATACTGCAGTCTATTAAGCAAACGGTCGTTTGCCGACGAGACTACTTTTCAGGACAAAATATGTTTAATTGTAGCTTGGGGGGCTAGCTTTTGTTTGTGGTTGACAGTTTTTTGGCCAAATTTTGGAGGACCTATACTTTCATATGTTTATCACTTTTAAAACAAGAGAGGGTTAAAGGTGCAGTTCCCACGTATGTTCAGGGATGAGTAGCTGACGTGATCACGTTTAAATTGCTTTCAGTAGCGTCCTCTGGCCGTATCCTGTTCTTCAAACAGGGGCACAGCGTCTTCTTCATCGCTCGACGGAACTTCTTCATCTTGATAGCGTAAATCATCGGGTTCACCACCGAGTTCAGGACGGTCAAGGTCCTGAATACCTCCCACATACTTCCATGCACGTCGATAGGAACCTCGAGAAACATCAAGAGGTTCCCCGAGTCTGTGGGTAGCAGGAAGATGACGAAGAGCGCGGAAATGATGAGAAGGCTCTGGACGACTCGGCGGCTCGCCAGGTACATCTCGGCCCCCTGCCGCCCGGCCATGCCCCCCTGACGCTCCGGGTTCGCCGCCCCCTCCCGTAAGGTCTTGATGATCTTGTAGTAAGCCCACACGAGGAGTATCAGAGGAACCAAAAATGTGAGGATGAAAGATTTGAGGAAGCAGATTTTGGCGAACCAATCCGGACCGAGACCCGCAAAGGCGCAGATCTCTTCCTCGTAGTCGAAGTAGTAACTAATCGGGAACTCAATCTCCAAGGTGTAGCCCAGAACCCAGGCCAAGCCAGTCAGCATCAACCCCCGTCTCACCGTGAAATACCTCGGGTAGGCCAGCGGGTGCACGATGGCGTAATACCTCTCGAACGTCACCACGACTAAGTTGAAAGCCGAAGAGAAAAACGCGGACCAGAAAAGATGAAGGTTCCAGAACAACCGACAGAAAATCTCCGCTATGAATCCTCCGGCGATGGCTGGAATTAAGCCCCCCTTACCCACGTCTGGGAACAAGATGGAGAGGACGAAAAACAGACAGCAGAAGAAATCCGACATCGCTAGACTGGCGATGAGGTAGTGGGTGATGTCGTGGTGGATTCTGGACTTGTACACGGTCAGGCAGACTAGGGTGTTTCCCGTCAACCCGATGACTCCGACCAGGAGGTTGAAGATTGCGAAAAACGTTGGAATTCGCTGATCGAGAGCAGACGACGTTGCTGTGACGATGCCAGCTGCTGGGGTTGGGGCGCCTTCCATGGTTCTCCGTGGAAAGTCAGTAGTTTGATTGGGAGGAGATTGTCTGGAAGATACAAATGAATAGGATTTCAAAAGTAGTAAAACTATAGCATACAAGCTTGGGTATGTTCAAATGCAAAATTACACAGCACACAGCACGATTTTAAGACAACCATACTGGTGTACTGTGTAAGTGATGACGTTATCACGCATTGTGAACCACGCTAATACGTCATCTTCATACCATTGCGTTTGTTGTACGGTTCTGGTTGTGAACAATGTCGAAATCACGACACTTAATGGGACATATTGCCTTGGAGACGCTCCAAAAATTCTATGGTTGAAAAGATCATTTCAAAGTACACAAATCCCTTGAAAATGCGCCGTTTGTCTGAATATCACTGACGAAAATCATTTTGGGGACGCCATTTTGGTTTGCAAAAAGTCCACCGTTCATAAATTGGAAAATTCAAAGTGGTGCCCTTGGTCTTAAGCGCCTTGGTTGCGTACAGGCAGTACAACATACGGTGCCAGTCTGGATGTCCGCGGATGTCAATGCTTCGGCTCTAGTTTTTTCACCACAATTCTCCGTAAATGTTACACATTATGATAGAATTCTTACACTCAGACCTTGGATACCACCCAAAGAGATGAAATTCGGGGGATTCCAGGAACACGTTTACATTTAACTGTCGTTTTTCATAAATACTTTTCTATTGTTAGTTTACTCGTGGTTTTGCATGCATGTCTTATTTGGGGCCACATTTGAGGCTACATTGCCTGATATCGATTTTTAGCCAAGACTTTTTATTTTTACGGAAAAGTAGCCACATTTATATCTTATATCTTGAAAAAGGCAAACATGAAAATCAACAGTTAAAGAGGAAAGAAAACCAATTTGCATTGTTTTACTTTAGTGGATTTTCTGAGAGCTTATGCTTCCCCAAACCTAACAAAGTAGGTTTGAAGAGTTTATGCATGGATTTGGAAATTTTAGAGAAGTTTTACTTTGGAGTCTCTTTCGCTCAGAATCAGAAAAGCTCGGGGTCAACCGCGTGTTTACAATCCAATCGTGTGACGTAGCTGCGTAGAGATAGATGACGTCACTATGCGAGTGCCCATTGTGTTTCTATGCGTGTACGTGTGTACTATGTGTTGGTTTTGTCCTATTTTTAATGTTCCTGGCGGTGCATTATTGCATGAACGTTGCACTGATGAGTTTTTCATTATTTTTTTAATGGGGTCTTTGTGGAGCGGAAGCTTACTCGTGTCTTATTCATCCATATTTTGACACTGAAATTTGGGTTTGGAATTTGTGTGGATGGAGAGATATACCGTACCCTGTGGAGACATGAAAACAATAGAGACAAAGAGACTGAATAGGTCTCCACTAGGCAATTCTATGGGTTAAGTTGTCTCCACAAGGAATGTTGTGTACAAAGACTATGGGGGTTTGCTTAAGTACAGGGACAAAGGGGAGAACAATGCCATGTCTCCACAGGGATGCAAGAACGCAGAAATGTGGATGGATTTGTGTGTGCGCCGCGAACATAGTCTGGTAACTGCACTGTATCTGTCTCAATGAAATGAATAAAAAATTAGCTGGCCTGACGTTTCCAAATTCCAACTGCCTTTGAGAAAGAACTTGCTTAAGTTCGAAACGTCAGGCCAGCTATTTTTTTATTTGTATATTTCAGGTCCATTCAGTCAGTCATCAGCAGTTTGCAACAGTTTATTTCATTTTCAATGAAATGAAAACATACAGTGACGTCGCGATACCTACTGACGTACACGTACTTTTAATTTTCGCTCTGGAATATTGGCAGAAACTGATGGCTCGTGGGAGGAGTATAGCGTAGATTCTTATGATTTTCAGCTGCATAATACCGTCAACTGTAATACATTCGAGCTCTGAACTCCAAAAGTAAGATAGGAAGGCCGTGAATTCGGCAAAAATTGCCAAGAAAGTACGACCAGCTGACGACGAAAATGTCATAACACACACGCGGATGATAGTGCCAACACGCTGCAGATAGACGTGGTGCATGCAGTGGCCACGCTGCTGGTCCACCGAGGCCAAGTTAGCGCACACGCGTCATAAGGTCATATGCAACATTTGCATCCGTAATGACCTTTGCAGGAATTGAGACCAAACGCTCACTCCAAGGGGCAATTTTAGTCATTGTTTTTTCAATGAAATAAATTTTAATCGTTCTTTACCAATTTGTATTCGGTCAGAAGAATATACAAGCTCTCAGAAAAGCCAATAAAGCGGAAAAATGCAACTTGGTTTTCTTTCCTCTTTAAATATGAACGTGTTCAGGGTAATGCGTGCCTTTAACAAGAGACAGCCACTTTCACAATGCTTGGCACATTACAGAGGTTGGTAGAAACGGTTGTCATACCAACTGACGTCACACTTTTGTATTCAGTAGACACTTCATTTCAGCTTACCATTACAAAATATACCCCAAATCACTTTTAAAGACACACCATTATGACAACCTGTATTGTCGTGGCTGGGCGGTCAAGCGTATCGACCCTCAAAGTACGTACGGTAAGTCATGAGAAAGTGGGTTCGAATTACGGCCTGGACGGTCAAGGCAGTTGTGTTTTAAAGGTGATATACAACATTTGCAAACATCAAAAAGCAAAACTATTATGAAAGACCTGATTTGGCAGTTAGTAAATAATAGTCTCAAGCATTCTGTGAAATCATGGCACCTGGTGTGCTGTCATTTTCAAGAAAAGTGGGATTTTGTATCTATTTCCAATTTTCAACTGCAAATTTACCAAATTTAGATTTGTTTGCAATCAGTTACATCCGTGAACGGGTGAAAGCCAGCTAGTCTGGTTCCCTGACCTGACAATTCCCCGATATCTATAAATTGCTCCGTTCTTGTTTGTTCCCCAGCATCTATGAACATAAAACTTTAAACAGCAAAAACAATAGCAAATTGTGTATAAGTTGAGCAAGACGCATATCAGAATTAATTCTCTCTACCCATGAGTAAAAATGGGTACCAGCGAGAGTTGGGGGGGGGGGGGGGCAGCGGTGGACGAACATACTGTCCATGGGGAAAGAAATACAGTGAAATCTCGATAAGTCGAACCTCAGGGGAATGGGCTCTAATTTCGAGTTAAGCGGAGTTTCGAGTTACCCAATGTCCCCTTTTCCCCCCAAAGATTACGTACGTGAATACCAAGCGAATATCCAATGTAACAGCCGTCAAATAGAGCACGAAATCATGGCATTTTTAGGCGATCTTTGCTTCGCTTTCCGCTGTTGCAGGCCCCTTTCGTGTGGGGGAATGGTCCGACAAGAGACAATAGAATGTTCTCAGTCGTTTAATGCTAACAAAGGGTTCTTATACCCGTAACCTCAAACATTTACAGGGTTAGTTTAGTTTAGTTTAGTTTATTCATTTCACCATCATGTGAAAAAGGGTTCATAAACACCGGCCTAATGAGCAATTTGACTCAGGACAAACCATTTTTACTTAATACATATCACACCCTTACAGTCTGTCGTGCTGTACTGATTAGTGAACTGATGCCACACAGTCAAATAGGCCTACTACAAAGTCTTTATTTCATATTATTACTCCCACACTATTCATTTTTTTCCTATTTTAATTTCGGCAAACCAATAATCACGACATTGTAGATAAAACATTCCTTGTTTGCAATCGTTGAAATAAACAGGGGCGGATCCAGGATTGTTTGCAGGGGGAGTTTCTGAATTTTGTTTTCGTACATTTTCCCAAAACGTTTACTCCCCAAATGTTTCGCCTGCGAATTTTTTTTACAAGGGGGGGGGGGGGTGGGGAAGAGACACACTTTCTCAACGTTGGTTGCGCCATTTAACCTCTTTGTATTGTTCTTATACCCGTAACCTCAAACATTTACAGGGTTAGTTTAGTTTAGTTTAGTTTAGTTTATTCATTTCACCAATTCGCAGCCTAAAAGGCTGAATTGCACGGTGCTCTAACAATAAAATTGAATTAAATTAAATTAAATTAAATTAAATAAGCATATACAACATATTAACATATAAGAACTCATAAAGTTGAGTAAAAAATGCATCATTCAAAACGACACAAATACACAAATTCAAAATTATATATAAAAAAAAAAATATAAAAAAATAGCTGGGCTAAAATCAGAGTTAGATAAAAAGTGTAAAAAAGGGCATGGGGAAGGAAGGAGAGGGAGGCGGGAAAGAAGGGGAGGTGGGAGGGAAGGGATGGGGAGGGGAAGGGGAAAGCAAAAGGAAGGTAAGAAGGGAGGCTACAATGAATCATTTAGTAATCTGGTCAGATAGGGTACCGGGCTGTTTATATATCTGTTGGATGTACACCGATATTCCTCAAGTTTACGATTAGTCCTAAGATTCATATTATGTGAACTCAGTGATCTAGGGAACCACTCGCTAAATTTACCTGATTTAAAGGTCTTTAAGGCGAAATTTGTACAGAGGGTGGTTCTCCTATCATATAGATGTTCTAGACCTAAATTAGATAATGCATGGTCGTAATTGGAGTATTGATTTCCCAGAATAATTGCTTTTCTTTTCTGGTTTGCTACGGTATACTTTACGGGCCTACCCTTACAAGCAAAAAACAACAACAAAAATGGCAACGAGCAGGAGGTGGGGGTTCGACCTCCAACCCCCCCCCCCCCATGGATCCGCCCCTGTAAAAAACTCTATACATCACATCGGCCTATAAATTAAACAAGATTTCTTTCTACCGAATTTAGCACAACCCGATATAGCCATTGTACGGTCATTTAGCATGAAAGCTGTGGTTGTCGAACGAAAGTTGTACGTTCCGTGTGCATGCATAATAATTGGAGCACTCGTTTTGCTACTTGCGCCCCAAGGCCGTCAAATGGAGTCTAATTTCCGCGCATCACCGGTGTCGCGTTAAAATCAGGCGACATTAAAAGCCGACTCCTTGACTTAGGGGCCATTCAAAATTGTCAGTGTTTTTAAATTTTGATATATTTTTTCCCCGAAAATGTTGGTGGGTGGGTCAAGGCAAATTATTGAAAATCGAAATTCGCTTTTCAATAAAAAAGAAAGAAAGGAAAAATAATAGAAAAGCTCTTTTGACTTACCGATTCCATGTACTCCCGCGTGTTCCAACTTGTTTGTTTTTTCAACCCTATATGCCCCAACGGTATACATGTAGGGTATAGTGGGGCAAGATGGGACACGGAGGAAAACGGGACATTCAAACGCAAAGCCTTTTTATTGAAAAGAACTCTATTAAACGAGTTTCGCCTGCTTATAATCCGCCTCTTGGGGTCCTCCTTTTACATCTAACCATTTCATGCGTGATGCACGGTGGCGAGTCACAACGTGCGGCGTACACGGAATCAAAGGTTGACAGTAGATTTTTCATGTGAACCAGTTTCATGAGAAGTCAAAGATCTGTGCACGCTATGGTTGTGATCTAGTGTTGGAACGGATCCCGTTGTGCGATAGTTGTCCAGATATAGCTTTCATGTTTCGACAAAATGACATTGTAAGGCCGAACCTATCCGACTAGTTGTTTTTGTCGCTGTTTTTCAAAATGTCTCATATTGCCCCAATCGTGTTTACCTTTGGGGCTAATTGGGACAAACATATTCATTTTTATTCATATTATTACATATTATTACTTATTATTATTCATATTATTACTCCCACACTATTATTTTTTTTCCTATTTTAATTTCGGCAAACCAATAATTACGACACTTTAGATAAAACATTCCTTGTTTGCAATCGTTTAAATAAACAGGGGCGGATCCAGGATTGTTTGCAGGGGGAGTTTCTGAATTTGGTTTTCGTACATTTGCCCAAAAAGTTTACTCCCCAAATGTTTCGCCTGCGAAAAAAAAATTACAAGGGGGGGGGGGGGGGGGGTGGGGAAGAGACACACTTTCTCAACGTTGGTTCCGCCATTTAACCTCTTTGTATTGTTCTTATACCCGTAACCTCAAACATTTACAGGGTTTTGCTTTTCTTTTCTGGTTTGCTACGGTACTTTACGGGCCTACCCTTACAAGCAAAATTCAACAACAAAAATGGCAACGAGCAGGGGGTGGGGGTTCGACCTCCAACCCCCCCCCCCCCCATGGATCCGCCCCTGTAAAAGGCTCTATACATCACATCGGCCTATAAATTAAACAAGATTTCTTTCTACCGAATTTAGTACAACCCGATATAGCCATTGTACGGTCATTTTGCATGAAAGCTGTGGTTGTCGAACGAAAGTTGTACGTTCCGTGTGCATGCATAATAATTAGAGCACTCGTTTTGCTACTTGCGCCCCAATGCCGTCAAATGGAGTCTAATTTCCGCGCATCACCGGTGTCGCGTTAAAATCAGGCGACATTAAAAGCCGACTCCTTGACTTAGGGGCCATTTAAAATTTTCAGTGTTTTTCAATTTTGATATTTTTTTCCAAAAAAAAAACCCCGGAAAAACAAAAGAAAAGCTCTTTTGACTTTCCGATTCCATGTACTCCCGCGTGTTCCAACTTGTTTGTTTTTTCAACCCTATGCCCAAACGGGGACGGGGTATACATGTACATTTGTATTGTACCTGCGACCCTTAGAACACCATACGGACGAGATTGATAAATACGCTAACTTCCAAAAATTCAGAAAAAAAGTACTGAGGACTCTCCATGTGTTGTTTACACTGTTTATTTACAATACACGCTGTGTATTAATTGCTGTCCATTATGTACACATACATACCCGCATTTTAGCCCTCTTCCCGGCAATTATACTGGGAATTTTACGTAAAAATTGCATATCCGTGTTGGCTCCTTCCCTCTTCTTTTAAATTTCCTCTTTTCCGTTTTTATACCCCAAAATTGGGTCAAAAAGTGGGGGATATATGCCCCCCCCCCCCCCCCCCCCCCCCGGAATATATACACGCCATTGCCAACGGTAAAAGTTACCCCATGGTTAGGTCTATAGGTCTTAAAATCAGGAGGATTTCTTCAGCTCCTGTTGAAGATTCATCCTCCGTTTAGATCTGGGCCAAGGAAAACCGGTTAGCAATATACCATCTCTGTTGGTGGTAGCCATTTAGTATTGAGTGGATTTTAGGCTTAAGTTATAGTGGGCAACGTCCACTCAAGATATTTTAAGACTTTGCCCGTCCACCACACGTAAAACTTATTAATTTGTCTTCTACAGCAAAATGACAACAAATACCGTGTAACTAATGTCGACCCTTTTTCGGTTCCCTGTGATTCACTGCGAACAGTCGCCTTTCCGTGGCAAACTATTGGTGGCGCACCCTATTGTGACGCGCTTAAATTAGCTCCGCTGTACATGTATCCCGGATTGGACTTTCATTGACGAAGTTCAGACTTCAGCTCGCACTTTCTACCAGTCTCAGGGGAGATCGAGATTGTGTTGTTAGTTTCCAATGAATCATGTAAATTCCCCCCGAGTTAAACTTGCTGGAAGTTCTTCCATCCCACGACCGGAATTGACATAATTTTATCGTCTTCTGTAATATGCACCGCGGCAACACAAGTGTGATTTAACCCTAAAACACCCGGTTATAAGTTGCGTTCACGCAATACTTTCACCCCGTTCCCGGATTAAATTGTCCCCGATGGCGGGTAGTGATGCTGTTTCAATCTGCAGGGTTGGCGCTGTCAGGATTTGTTAAATACTGCACAGATTTTGCAATACCATGCACGAGCAGACATATACCAATGGGTATTAGCTATAGGGCTTAAGGTTAGCGTCATGTGAAACCCGGAAATGAGCTTTGACCCAGGGAATAAATTTTCCTGAAAAAAAATATCGTGTGAAAAGGACTATAAGGCCAGCCATACCAATGCCATCGTCAGTCTCCGTTCATTGCCTATACATGTATATAAGTTCAGTGTAAAAGAAAAGGAAGCCAAAAACTTACCGAACTGTGTATGGGTCGCTATACAGAAAAATGTCAATAAAGTGAACAAGTTTCCCGCCTTTTCTGCACCTTTCCAACGAATCAGTGTTGAGATCGTCCCCTTCTCTTCTTTTAACAGAATCGATATTGACATATACCGGTACCTGCTCCTTCTTTTTAAGGAAGTTTTGTTGCGAACCTGCAGACAATCAGCTGCTGCGATTCGCTGTTTTAAATTTTGTTGTCAGGCAGTGACTCGAGATTATTAATATGTAATTTTGTTCATTGACCAATATATAAATACAAAAAGTGGACAAAAGAAGCATTTTGTATCTAGGTAAATCATATTACACATATTTATTATATTAAAACTGCCCTCACAAGAAAAGAAAGAATCCCCCGCTTTTCATCACTCCAAACAGAAATAATTTATAGATCTGTTTCTTTTTTTTTATGTGAAACAAAATTATGAGCCCCCTCCACCTCCACGGCAAATTCCCCGTAACCTGCCTAGCGTAACCTGTGGCAATGAACCCTTTCTCATGGATTTTGTCCGTAAACTGACGTCAGTTTTTTTTATTTCACTAAACCTTTAGTTTGTTTTGTATCCACAAATGGAAACAAGGAATCAAGTGTTCTTTTCTATAAAAAAAATACAGTATTACGTTGTTAAAAGAAAAAAATACAAGGTTTATGGGCTTAAAAGTAATAGTTATGAATAACAGTTAAAACAGAAGTACAAAAGGACCCCTTGTTTTGAAGATGGCTTTTGCCTTCAGTATGACGAAGCTAATTTCCACGGACAACAACTCACTTGGAATTTGCCACTATACCGCTAAGCCACGCACTGATTGCAAAGCTCATAACTTATCCAATGCCAAGAAATTGGCAACTCAATTTGAACATATTATTTGGTCAGAGCATGCCCGTACGCTGGGGGGGGGGGGGGGGGGGGGGGGGGGGGGTTCGGGGGTTCGAACGAACCCCCCTGCTCGCTGGTGAGTTCCGCTTCTTGTGTGGGCGTGTTGGGGTATTCAAACTGTGGACGAAAAATGCCGGAGAACAAAAGAGAACAATATCGTCCGCGATTCCCAGCGATTGGGATTGTGTACAAAACCTATGGAGGTCTTCCGAAAAAGTTAAAGTACAAACAAAAGAGGAACAATAGGACGTTTACGTTTGGAGGTCGATACACTGTGAGTGGGTTAGGCTATACGAGAGAGGACTTGGGACAATGTGGGATTAGGGATAACAATGACACCGAGGACTTGGGCCGAGTCCTCGGGAGAATTTCGAGTACAAACCTAATGGGAGCTGTTCGGAAAAAGGGAACAAAACAAAGGGAACAAAAGAAGGGTTCCATTCATAAGTATAGGAAAACGCACATGGGTGTGTGTGAGTTTGTATATGCCGGCAATCGTGGACCTAGGACAAAAGAATTCGAGCGTAGACAAAGGGTCCACGTATAAACAAAAGAGGAACAATGGGAGGTCCACGATTGCACCCGTTTACATGATTGTGTGTGTGTGTGTGCGATTGTATAGCTATTCAGACCGTGGACCTTTAAGGGAGCACACCAATATTATTTTTCCCGTTCCCACGCGTGCGGACGCGTTCCTCACCGTTCTTCACGGGAGGCAATAAAACTGAACAAAAGGACCGTTCTCACGCGGTGGAACGGGGGGAAATCTGGCCCACTGGGCAGGCAGGAACGCCCCATTGTACTGTGCTTTTGTTATGTTAAGTAGCCGTTCCGACGCGTGCGGAACGCGAGCAGCATCAAAGGTATGCGATCTCTTGATCAACACTAATTTATTTTTTAAAGGAATTAAACCAAACTTCTTTCTGAATCTACAGAGGTTTTTTTACCTTTTTATTTAGTTGTGCTGAGCACTCCTCTAAAAAGTAAATAAGCTCCGATATGATCTCCGGCTTTAGCTATTTGACGTTAAATTAACGTGGTTCAAAAACAAGTCATTTTATATTCCCTTGTTTTGAAAGTATTTTCGTCAGGTTTACTGCACGATTGCTGCCATCGGAGCAGTACAACCCTTTCTCTGTTCCGTAAATTATTTTTTTTAAATGTATATATACAAATAAGTTCATCCATCACGCGCAATCACTAAAGTACACAGTGAAAGCAAACCAAGATTACATTTTTTTCCGAAGCCATATTCATGCGTCGACTGTAAGTATGTTCTGATTATTGCTTTACTGATTGACAGAAATATTTTTTTCTGAAGAATGCCTCGTCTGAACGTCTAAACTTTTAGGCAATGTAGATATTTCGTTGGGCCTAAATGTTCCAGACAGAATCCAGAAGACTATTAATAAGATTTTAATCCAATACCCATATATTCATTTCAATGTCACTTTCATTTCTGTACTCTGAAAAAATATATTTAGGCAACAGGAATAAACACAAGAGGTGTAAAAATCGTATAAAAACAACGAACGCAAGTCAGGCGTAAAAAGTGGTAAGCAATAAGGCGAAATGAGAAATAAAACATGCTTCTTATTGGGGGCCGCCTGGATTTGTTTTTTAATAATTACTTTTGAAAAATTTGGTGAAAAAAGCCCAAAATGTAAACCGATCCATTGGAAAATAAAATATTTGCGCGTCAGAAGTTCTAAAACCACTGTAAACATGTTCGATTCTCTTGTCCAACATGTCTTTCATTTTTGGCGAGCTTCGAAGCAGATGAGAGCCTATGTAATACCAATTTCCGTGGGGTGTGGGTGGGGGTGATGTGGGGTTGTGGGAGATTTTGGGGTGGGGGTGTGGGAGATTTTTAATATGAGAATTTGTTTGCGTCATAATAACAAGGAAAATCTTGTATACGGCGATATAAATCATATAAAATTAGGTGGTGAAATGTACAAGTTGGAACCTAAGCAGAACACTTTTCATTATTTTTTTTCAGAATTTAAGACAATAATAAATCGGGATAAATATTTACGCAAACTTATGGTGCCAAAGCAAATTACATTGTACTTGGTGCAATCTACAAGTAACCCCAGTCGCCCCCTCCCCCCCTGAAAATTTCGCAAATGCAGAAAATAATGGTATTGTATAGAAGAAAACACTTACACCCCCCCCCCCCCCACCCTCCCCCCCCCCCCCCACCCTCCCCCCACCCCCCCCCCCCCCCCCATGGAGACAACCCTGGCTACGCCGCTGCTAGGCGATAATGTTACTATGGAAATGCCCTGTATCAAATCCACATAATTATACATGTATCTGGGCGGTCCTCTAAATGTTAGTTTCAGCTCGTTGGTGGAGTAATCTCGTCGTCATAACGACCTACCTGTCTGTTTTGCCGCGCCAGGGCAGTTCCCACACTTATTCTTGGCGATGAGCCAAACTGGCTAGACGGCCGGACGCCCTTACAGTTGCCAACGGCTGTTTACTGTATGTGCATTGTGCACAACTTATAGACTGAAGAATGACACATTTTAAATTGCTATACGCCTTTAAAATTCTGCAAAATAGGGCAAAATAGAAAAAAAAACTACCAAATGTACTCAAACTTTATTACATTACAAAATTGCCTGATTATTAACAATCAGTGTTTTTATTATTATCAGATAGGCTACTATTTATTATCAGACATCAGCCTGGATTTTTATGGAAATGTCGACGCATCTTCATAAAATCTTTATAAACGAAACAAATTGATTCGATGAGTTTAAAAATCAACAAAGACATTTGGTTCTTTAATAAAGTAAATACCGTTCAGCAAATTGACGTGATTAGACTAGAGTAAAATAATTGGAAGTGTCATGATAAATCTATTGCCAAGAGCGAGAATATCCGTGTCCAATAAATTAGTAACTGTGCAGAGGCCAACTGTGGCTGCAACACTGCGCTCTTCCCAGGCAAGCTTTGTCATGGCGTTCTTAATCTTAGCTTGTCACAAGTCAAATTGGTCTTCATCATGCAGCAGGGCGTCATGGTGGTCTGGTATAGCATCTTTTGCAACAAGTCTACAAATGTAGCTCAAAATCAGCCTAAACTGAAAGGGCCCCAAAAATATCGTACCAGAAGACATACATATGGATATCGGTCCGTGGCACCAGATGTATAGCTCCAACACACCGTCCCGCACGGCACCGCGAAGGGCCAGAGAAGCGCCTGGGGATCGGCGGAGCGTATGACCGTACGACTACCAGCCCCCAGCATGCAGCGGCCGCTGCATTATGGGCATGTCGGTGGGGCATACGTGTACAAAGACGTGCACGCCTTCGGTGCGTGATATCAATGAGTACCTGGTTGTCACGGCTATTTAATGCGTCACATAACAGCAAAAGCCACGATGAAATCTTGAATCAGCTTGCACCCTATACCAACTTGACCCGCGACTTAAACAGCCGCGGTACACACCTGGTACTTTTCCACGAGTGTTGCAAGTTGCAATAGAAGCGTTGGGAAAATCCCGTCACGTGCAACGTACGTGACACAATACTCTGCGAGTACACGTTACTCGATGTATCCATGCGACAGAACTGCCATGGCAACATAACAGAAGAATTACGATTGAAGCCAATGTTACCAGCTGAATTTTTGTCAACCACATTTTCCTGGGAATATTTATGGAATTTTGACAAATATAGGCCTACTATAACTGTTTTGAAAACAGGCCTACATCCGAGCAGTGTATAGGCCTACCCTAAACCCCCACCTAAGAAGGAAAAACCCGCGTTGTTTTGACGAAAACGTTATAAAATGCAGGATCGAAAAGAAATTGTCATCCTCTCGCAAATAAAAAACAAAACAAAACAAAACAAAAACATTTTTTTTGGGGGGGGGGGGGGGGCAATGGGCTGTATATAACGACCCTGGGCGGCAATCAGCGTTGTGCAAAAAATCCCTTCAAATTCTTATTTTACCCGAAATCCTCATTAGTTTTTTAGTCGTCAAAAAAAAAAAAAAAAAAACCATTAAAAATTTCCCGCCAATCAGAAAGAAATATTTTTGTTCAATGTTTACAGGAAATATCGCTGAAATTCCTCAGCCATTTTTGGCATGGGCAGTTTTTGTTCTAGTCTTGTTCTCTACACCATAAAACAACACTTTTTGATATGAATTATGCGTTTATATTCGACGACAGTTCCGGGGCCATCGGCACACAAACAAATAATTATGGGGAAATAATCAACGCTGCAGCGGGATTTTCCTCTGGAATTCACATTTGTGCCGAGTTCACATGCCGACTCGAATATGTTTCTGCCACCCACATGTTTAAAAATCCCCCGGCAAAAAAAATAAAATAAATTCATTTCCAAGCTTAATACAGATGCCTCTTCACCTTGATGTACCTGCAAAAGAAATGAAAACATGTTTAAGACGATCGTGTTGTATTAAACTGTACAACGAATTCTTCTTTAGCAACATTTCTCTACACTGTCGGCCTCAATTATAAACATACTTCTATGTACAACGGATACTTCTTGGCACAAACCGCTGTTCAGGGGGCCAAGGTGTTCACACAATGGCAGCTCACGCACCGTGACCGCGCTATTGTATTGATGTAAATCAGGAACGCGTGCAGAACGGGGCCCGTGCGCACGCGGGGGAACGGGGAGATTAAGAACAATGGGGCGTTCCTTCCCGTCCGCACGCGTGGGAACGGGAAGAATAATATTGGTGTCCCCCCTAACAAAGAGGACAATAGGGTCCGCGATTGTGTCAAGGTCCACGATTGAAAATCGTGTACAAAACCAATGGGAGGCCTTCCGAAAAAGTTAGAGTATAAACAAAAGAGGGACAATAGGAGGTCCGCGATTGCCGGTGTTTACACACTTGTGTGTGTGGGTGTTTTGTGTGTGTGTTTTTTTTTTGGGGGGGGGGGTTTAATAAAAAGTTCCACTTTGGGGTTTGACGAACCCCCCCCCCCCCCCCCCCCCCCCCCCCCCCCCCCCCCCCCCAGGTCAGGGAACGGGCCTCCTGCAGAGTTCCACACTCCCAAAGGCACGGAGGTATTAGCGGCTTTATTAAGTTAATCGCGCGCACAGATATTCGGCGTCTACGATCGAGTGCGCTACCTCCAAAATGATTTATCTCGCCCAGTCAACCATTTTTCCCGAAAACGAGTGGACACGTTGTGATTAATAAATAATTGTTTGACGAATTAATCAAAAAGTATCAACATCACTTAGCGAGATCATTCATCTCAACAAGACTTCATAAAAATAGAAGCCGAATCATGATTTGTCATGCCAAGTCGAAACAAATTCAGTGGGACTTACCGAAACGCATTTTTCATTATAGTTAGTTCACTGCGATTTTACTTTGAGTAGGCCGTTAATTATTAACAATGTCAGTTATCATCAGTGATTAGGGGGGTCCCTGCCTACTAGTCGCCTCATTTTAGCGGCCGCATTTGTTTCTTTTCTTTTCCCCCAAAGACTCATCAAATGCAAAAGGGAAGAGATGAAATTCCTTCCTGGTCGATCTTATGCGTGTTTTGTATCGACTTGGGGGCACCAAATTGTCAGAGAAAACCATCTTGACAAAAATTGGGAATTTGGGTGATTTTGGAGTTCCAGATGTCTAGGGTACACATAACCATAAACCTATTCAAAACTTTCTAGATTTCCTTGACTGGTTTTCATTCATTTGCCCGATCCATTAAGCGCCGCCCCTTTGACGTACTAACCAATCACAGCCATGAATATGACCTGACAAAGGTCCGATGTGTGACGGAGTGTGGTGTGCGTGCGGCTTTGACTGTCAATACGCCAACAAGGAGCCGGTCACAGACACAGGCCACGATAACGAGGACGAAAACGATGCGAATAAACGTTCTTCATTGGTGGATGGGGCTGGCGCGTATTACACGCGCGATTTACGTGCCATTCCAACAACCAATGGCGTTCATTCTCACCGTTTTCGTTATTGTGGCCAGTGTGACCGACCAGACCTTAAGGAATCGGTCCATTCGTGTAGAAAGAGACATTACTAAAGATATTACTAAAGATATTATTTGGAAACTGACAACTTTATTCAATGTACAAACATTGCAAAGAAATCAAAACAGAAGAAATTATCAACCGAATGAATCAGTTAAGCAAGTGAACATTTCTTAACTATACTTCTTTAACAAGTAATATAACTTATTTGCTGACGATCTTATAATCTACATAAGCCTATGACAGACCTTCGAGACGCTGGTGGCAGTAGACATACTGATCCTTTTTGCTAGTTCTGAGCATGCGCACGACTGGTGAGAATGGAAAAGGACCGGTATGTCTGCTGCCACCAGCGTCTCACAAGTCTCCCATTAATTGTTAGAATATCATTACAGCATATACAGTATTTTACAAAATGCCTGTCGCCACTCGCATAAAGACATCATTCTGGACTGAGAAAATAGTTATCAACAAAACTGGACGCAGTGTAATCAAATCATTCACATCAAAATGTCAAGGACTCTACAACCAATGGTTCGTATAAAAAAAAAAATGGACGGAGTTCTGGAATGCGTTTTAAATTTGTCCACATATGAATAAGGACGACTTGCGTGCTGATTAACACAGTAAACAATGGAAGATTCTTAACTACAGCCAAGCGCAATGCAAACAATAGCGGCCATGGCTGTCGTTTGTATTCAAGAGGTTAATTGGTCAAAATTTACCAGGCAGACTTCATTCATTCATTCATTCATTCATTCAAAGTGTGACATTTATGGTTCATTTTTCAAAAAATGTAAGATAATTTCAAAGAAAATTCACAAAGCCTACTGTTTGCGGTGAGACACTGCACTAGTTCTAGGTAATTAAAATTAATCTACTTTAATCAAGGTTTGGGATGAAATTACATTTCAGAAACACAATTTCATTTTCAGCTCAACCTGAATGCCCCGCCACCTCTAAAAACGGAACAAGAACAGAACTGAGTGGATTTAACTCGAAATAAAAATTGGGAAAAGGATTTTCACAGAACAAAGGCAGGCAGGAAACATGGAAGGGGGGGGGGGGGTAGTCAGCTAATTTCTGGGGCATTAATATGACAATGTGCATGGGAACATTAAACGGACACAGCTACCTTGCTTCAAACCCACTTATCCATTGTTAAAATTCGAGTGACTGGTAACAATGCATTGAATCCCGGCCCGCTGTTATTGGCCATTAGTCAAATTTCAATGCCTCAAATGCTCAGCTTCGCACTGAAAATTAAACTGGAAATTTAACTGGAAACCACTGAAAAAGGAACATGGACCCAATTTCATGAAGACTGCCCATTAGTGGTAGCCTCGTTGCCATCTTATGATTGGCTAGCGAGATTCTGTGTACTTTGCTATGAGAGCTGCAAGACTGGTTCTCAGGCTTCTTCTAAAAAAATCATCCTCCTAACCGCTGATTAGAAAAAGAGCAAATTTTAAGTTTACTCTAAACTGTTTTTAACAGAGACAAAAAAAAGAAATAAGAAAACCCATAAAATATTCAGTTTGAGAATCGAACTCGGTGTACGCGATCCAAAATCAGACACTTTATCTCTAAGCCACACGGACAGCTCGAGGAAATTGGCTTATTTTGTTTTATTCAACGCTTAACTCTACACGTTGGAGGAACTATTATATTCATGAGAAAATATTAGCCAATCACAAGAAGGCAACTTTTCCTTAACAACAATTGGTTACCAGCCAAAATGCCATGTAATGTCTACAGCGTGTGACTGGTTCTTGGCTGGTATCTGCTTAGCACATACATTTCCTCAGGACAGAACTCACACCTGGAAAAAAAATCTGATGAAAAGAAACTATTAAGACAATTCTCTGGTGTTAAATTACGTCAATAGTTAAATATTTCTTTTTGAACACAATATTTTGCTGATTGCTGTGGTTTAAAAAAAAAAAAAAAATGGCCGTTTGCCATCTGTTGGCGCATTCTTGTGCCTATTCTTTGCATTACGCTCGGCATATTGGCATAACAGCCGAACAGAACGGGAATACGAATTATTGCTGATGAATTTGATACAAACCTTAATACAAAATAAATTGTCAGTTATGTCTGCAAATAAAAAATTACATCAAAATGTGGACGGATGCAATCATTTAAATAACTGGTAAAACACAAACAACTCATAGATCAGTCTAGCTGGAGGACGGTCAGAAGGGCTGCTATGGCAACAGCTTCATATGGAGATCAGAAGAGGAGGTAGGCACCGAGCATATTGGACGGTTTCTGCAGAAGCACGAGACGGATGCTGTCATATGGCGATCGCTTCAATTACTTCTTTGGAGCAATGATGCCTTCCAGTTGCGTCTGAGCGGGAAAGATTAAAAAAACAAACAAATGTTGTAATTGTTTGTTACATAAATTAAAGGTTTCTTCTATAATCTAGAGACCAAACAGGGTTGGGTGATTAGCCCCTTATGTCCGGCCGTTATTGATGGCGGATGGTTTGCGAAGAACGGGCTGTGCAGCCAAGCGTAAATGCAAACAATAGACACCACACTGAATATTGTTTGCATAACGCTTGGCTGAACAAGCCTGTCTTGGCATACCAGCACTCCATTAATAACAGCTGGCCAGAAAGGGTTCGGCACAGGAAAAGACTTGCACAATTTGCATAAAATAGTAACGCGAAAACAGAAATACCCATACACGTGCTGGCATTAGCACGACTTGACTGTGATATAGTGCTGAAGCTGGCAACGTTTTTCTCCTATAGTTAGCATAACTTTTCTGCTAACCGTTAAGCAACCCCATGAGATTGGGGGCCTGGACGTGGGACAATTTTTTTGTCTCCAGTGTTGGACTGAAGTGGGCTTGAAGTCTACTTCTTAACCATTACAGCCCATACTCAGCTAGACCCAGATCTGACTACAACACTGGCTCTACCTTGGTTCAGTCTGGTCTGAGCAGGTTCTCTCTAGTTTGAACCGGTTCCAGCCGGTTTGCCTACCTTCAGCTGCTGATTGGTGCGCTTCAGGAACTGGATCTCCTCGGTGTGTTTCTTCTCCTCCACCTGGCGGCGCTCCGCCTCGCGTTTCTCAATGGCATCACACTTGGCCTTAAGCTCGTTGACTTGACGCTCCAGCTCTCGCTTATCTTGCTCCAGCTCAACAATCTAAACAGTAAGGAGTCGTAGATATTTAGCAATCCACATTGCACTCACACGCTGTGATTCTTGTCCAACGCCCAAACTCAAGAGTACTTTCTGAAACTACTTTCAAGGGCGCATTTCATATTGTCCAGGTTCGGTATTGATTGCAGTACTGCTGTTTTTTCTTTTTGCGGCGCCACATTCCATACCTCAAACCATGCTGACAAATGATGCACGATATGGGGCAGAGGGAACCCCCCCCCCCCCCCCCCCATTTTGTGTTGGTCATTGTGTTCCCGGAATCTCAGGAATTCCTTTCAGATATCCAGGGGGATGTGTTAACCCTAACCCCTTGGGTAACTTTACTAGAAAGTATCCTGAATCCGCCAAAATTACACCTATTTTGTCATGCACAAAAAGTTGGTTTTGGTGACTGCTCAATATGGAGGTATCCTGAATCCATCAAGATCCTGCAGTACCGCTAGGCTTACAATCCTCAATCCATCAAAATCCCCCAGTTTTCAATATGGAGGTATCCTGAATCCGCCGAAATCCTCCAAAACAGGGGTATGGATTTTGATGGATTCAGGTAGGTCAGGGTTAAATAACAATAGTCTGGAGTGTGTATAGGGTATAGGAACAAGAGGAGGGTACCCCTGGGTCCCATATCTCGCCGGGTATAACTAACCTTCTTCTCCATATCTGACTTGCCCTGTTCCGCCTGCAGCGCCTTGCGCATCCCGAAGGCCACGCTGCTCTCATACAGCGTCTGGTAGGCCGCGATGGTCATGCGGATCTCGTCACGCACGCGTAGCAGCAGGAGGCCGCGCTCAGCACACTCGATGGTCACCTGACGAATCAGTTCATCTGTGATTGGTGGAAATGTGATACATATTGCTAATCAAAGTTTCGCTATCAAAATAATAAATTCAATGACAACCAAACTTGGTACAAAGCATCCATGGGTACTTCCCTGTCGGATGTACTTACGACAAACACATGAGGGAAACATCCCACTAGAGCCAAAACAGGCAACTCCACTGCCTTTTGGTTGTTGACACACCAACACCTTTGCCAGCTTCTTATCTTTGTAATCCATTAGCCAAACAATTGCTTGTAATCCTTAAGTAAACACTTCCAGGCTGGGATTTGCTGGTACTACTCACAGCGTACAAATCACCTCTCCGATTTGTTCAAGTTTATTATCGTTCTCAGCTTTGCAGCGGCCGTTTTTCACGATTCAAAGTTTTTTAAGTAGTTACACAGGATAGAAAATCTGAACTTAGGCATTTTTTTACAATAAAACTAAGAATTCTTGCAGATGTTTCTGTGTTAACTATAACTCATATAGATAAGAACTTAAGTCAACAAAGGATTAACTGATAGTATCTTAAGTTTATTGACACAAGATAAACAATGTAAACAACATAAAATGTCAAAAAGGCAGTGCTCCTTTCCGAGTTAGGGCCTTCTAACTCGGAAAGCTCTAGTGGGATGGGGACAGTATGCACATGGTTTCTATCATTGCACAATTTTATTCCAGAGCTGATGATATACTGATGAGTAAATTCAAAACCACACAAGAGTAAACTGTGTTTGAATTTAGTCCGTATGCTGGTAGGACAGCTTTGCAAGGATTTGAAGGGGTGTGACCTACCAAAGCACTGTGAGTAGAGCTCCCTACGCACGGGGCAGATGCCCGTCTCCCTGGCCTGCCTCTGCTGTAGTCTGGTGTCCAGCTGCTCCTGCAGATTGACCACGTCCAGCCTGGTGGCCGGAGTGCTGGACACCTGCTGCACCCAGAGCTGACCATTCTCAGTCCACTCTCTATGAACATAAACAAGTAAAATAACGATAACTATAATAATCAGAATGAAGATAACCAGCATTTAGTAAAAACTATTAAAATCACATCGATGGCAGTATAATAAATCAAATGTGATAATTACACCCTACATCAAAAAACTTCAAAGTTTTATCACAGTGAACTAATTACACAAAATACAAGGCAAAAAAAGAAAAAAGTTAGGTGAAAAAAACAGTTAGTGTTGTGCCTTTTTCAAAACAAGGAAGCCATTTTTTTCACCAGAAAGTCTTGCTTAGTTAAAACAGGTTATCAGCCAAAAGGCCATGGGATTTTCATGCTAAGCAAACAACAGCTGAATGCCAGCCACAAGCGATACACTTCGCATAAAAGTTTGGTTGGTAATCCTGTATTTACCAAGGAAAACTTTTCATGCTAAGCAAATTTGTGTGCTTAGCATCGCCGTGAAAATGGCCCCATGACACTAAACATGTTTTGTTTTTTACTTGGCCTAATAACTAACAGTAACAACCATTAACCCTGCGGTGTGCCATGACAATATACACGTACTGTTACACCACGGTAACATACTTAACAAAACAGTACCATGGCACACTGCAGAGTTAAGCAGGAAGGAGGTCACAGGTTTAAGTCCCACCTGAGTAGGCCTGTGAAGGTCTCTCCCACATGCTTTTTTTTTAAATAAAATCTTTTCTGGACTTTAAATCCTGTCTTCAACACTTTTTTACACTTATAAACAATATTTGGGGGTCAACGGTCAGAGACACTGATGTTAGAAAACGCGACCATACCTCGGGGGCAAGATGGCGTTTAAAATCTCATCTGTCTGCTGGGCCTTCTGTGCTTCGACTGGGGGTAGTTTGCTTCCTCCCTTGGGCGGTGGATTGGGCACGGGGCCGGCATTAGTTGGTGGTTGGGGACTTGTTCTCAATGCTCGTGCCTAATGGAAAAACATGAAGATATTGCAAACAAATATGCAAGCTTTTCCCATTTTTTAACTTCTTGAATACGGACACGGACATAGCTGCGGTTTAAAAAAAGACAACCCGGGCCGGTTGTCATCCATACGTGCATTACTGCGCATACTCAATCTATTCATATTTCAACTATTGTTCTTGAATGGGAGCACAATGAATAGATGGAGGTTTTTCAAACAGAGCTTTCATTCACACGAAAGGGGGTTCCAAGTGCGATGAATAGGACACTTTAGTGAGTGGTGCAAAGCCTGTTCTTGGCATACCAGCCCCCCATCAAACAGCCCGACACAAGGGGTTAATGAATTTTAATGATGGATTACCGATTTTCAAGCATTCCTGAAGTTATTCATTACAGAACTTAAATGAGAGAATGAATGAAAAATTAACAAGAAGAAGTAAACCAAGAGCAAATTAATTTGGAACAAACAAGGCGGTGAGGTGTGCATGATAGTTCAGTGTGCAGGCATACACTTTAAGTTTAAATTAAAGTAGGCCTATGTATGTCCTATGCTACTTCCACATTAAATAAATGTAAAACAACTGTGGAAAATTAAATGGCAACAGTGTAGTTTAGGATGTATACCTCCAGGCCAATGTCATCTTGAATTTTTAAAAATTAATATTAGGGAACTTGTCCCAAAAATTTTCCTTGCAATCTCAGGCAATTTTTTGTATTTGAATCTCTTGTTTTAATGATTTTTTTAAAGAAGTAATTTCTTAGGCCTACCCACTTTTTGTGCAATTGAAAAAAAAGCATAACCCCTCCCCCCCCCAAAAAAAAATCTCCTGGAGATGTACTATTTACTAACGTTATGGCATGCCAATGCTATCTCATCGCAAATACTGCCTGATTGAGACATCACAATGCCATGGTTATAAGGGATTGTGGGAAGGAAAGGCGCACAAAAATTGCTCCTGTTTCCTTTCCATAATCCCTTGTGACCATTGTGATGTCTCAACCGGGCGGTATTTGCGATGGTAACACTAAAGAGTAACGTTAATAAAGATTGTTTCTTGTACTCTGTCATTCACCTTTGAGAAAGAACTTGCTTAAGTTCGAAACGTCAGGCCAGCTAATTTTTTGATTTGTTAATAAAGACTGGCTAAAAAGTAAAAAGTAACTACAGTACACTGTCTGAAAACCACTGGCTGCCTGAAAACAAAAGTAGGCTTATGAAACTGAAAGCTTTAGACCTTATTTTACAGACCTGAGAGAGTATCAGTCAAATAATAAGAAGTATTTAACTGCAAAGTCATGAATTTGTCTTCTCCAGAAATGCGGTACGTCTCCGTGAGTGATAATGCAACCGCACAATGATGACCCCATTTGTTTTGTACACATAATTAAGGCCCAACGTTAGATGTCATTGACAGACACGTATTTCCTAAACTTACCCTGGGTGTTTTCTTGTCTGTATTTCGACTAACTAAGACAGGAGTGTCGTATCTTACAAGTGAGGCATTCGGAGGAATCATTATTGCATGGAAATATGTATTTTATCGCGGTATGAAACTTTAAATTTTGAAGTAAATATCGACCGAAATGCAGGACTGAACATTCGTAAAATGAGGTTGTTGTCTGGCGGATTCCATGGAAACTTCCTAACACGCATGCGCGTAAGGAGAACTTTTCCCGGCATGCATTTTCGGTTTGGACAAGATGGCGACTGCCATACCGTGGGAAGGTAATAAAAATGTCGAATGTTTTGCCTTTAAATTCAGTCTTAGCGTAAACTTATCGAAATTAAAAATGTATTTCATAATCGTAGGACGGTATACGCCTTACATATGAGAGGCTCGTCGCTAAAGTCTACTTTTAAGTAGTAGAAAATACCATTTAAATTTTGCCGAAATTGTTTGGTCATTCACGTATTGCTCTATAGTCTATGGTTCAACGTCCGTGCGTGTACGTACTATCAATCCATGCTATAGTATGCGCGCGTCACACATACATGTACGGCACGGAGACAGACGGTGGCCGATACAATTTGTGCCTTGCTTGCGGGAAACCGTATCAAATGCGCAGAATTCCAATGGGTGTTCTTGTGGGAAGTTGTGGTTTAGGACACCTCTCGTAGCCTAGCTAGATTATAGAACATTTTTATTTATTTTGTTAAGCTCTTATTTCATGTATTTGGTTATTTAACTTTAAACATGTTAAATAGTTTTATCATTACGAAATGACTCGAGCAATCGTTTCCATCAAACCAACTCTCATTTTAATAATTTTCAACATTATTTTAGGCCTAGTTACAAAATGCAATTTTCTTATGCGCTTTTGCCAAACGTGAATCTTTGGAGTAAATGTTACAAACTTATGAACTCGTTCAAGAAATAATAACTTGTAGGGAAAGAGTTCCATATCCGGCCATCACTTGGACCTCGTGCACAAAGTCTATGGGCCATGATAGAAAAAGTCAAAGTATTTTCAAAGAAAAAGTTGGAATTTGTTCCCTCCTAAATTTGTGTTTCTTCATAAGATTTACACCTATAATATAAAGTGATAGCCGGATATGGAACTCTTTCCACTTGTAGTCATCCTGCATTGATTATATTGTACTTATAATATTTCACACGTGTAGAAGCAAAGGAACAGTTGAAGAAATGGAGAGAGGAAAATGCAAGGAGGAGTGCCCAGACGTTAGAGTTGGGGGAGTTTGTTCTGACGAATCACAAAAGACTCGGCGATGAAGGTACAAAATTACAATGTAAATCAATGTAGAGAAAAACCATTTATTTTGATTATTTACATGTATACATTTGGCATTTGGCAGGATAGTCCACAAAAGTCTCAAATTAATTCCAGTGCCTTGGTAGATGTTGCAGTGTATGTGGCATGAGATCATGGAGTTTAACCCTAACCTCCTTCAATATTTGTTTCATATGGCCCTGCTAAGTCAACAATTTCCAACAAAACTGAATAGATATGACAAAATCAAACACACCATGTTACAGTGTAAATCAATGTAGAGAAAACCATCTATTTTGATTATTTACATGTATAAATTTGGCATTTGGCAGGATAGTCCACAAAAGTCTCAAATTAATTCCAGTGCCTTGGTAGATGTTGCAGTGTATGTGGCATGAGATCATGGGGTTTAACCCTAACCTCCTTCAATATTTGTTTCATATGGCCCTGCTAAGTCAACAATTTCCAACAAAACTGAATAGATATGACAAAATCCAACACACCATGTAGTTTATGTTGACTGCTTAAAACCCTCCTACTATTTAAAAGGTCAAAATCTGTCAAAATTTCCTTCCACCTCCCCTGCTATACTTTTACACAGACATGATCAGATTACATGTGGTTTTGTACTATGGCAGGAGGGTCAAAAACAATCAACTTGACTGATTTTGACCCATACAACAACATGGCTCAGAATGTATGTTTGCATAGGAGGGTTAATAATCCAACAAATTACAACAGCTTTCTATCATTGTTGGATTGTGTTGGATTTAGCAGGGTTAGGGTTTAATGGGTCAGTAGACCTATATTGTTTTTGGTTCATTCATTTAAATGTTTATTGTTGTTGTGTTTTAGTGTGGGCAGTCCATGAGCAAGTCTGTATAGCAGGCCTCGACGTGGGCGACATAGCCGAGGCATCCTTATCCATCGATGCATTAAAAAACAAATTCCCACAGAGCACGAGGGTCAAGAGGTTACAAGGGATGAAACTTGAAGCGCAAGGAAGGTCAGTGGGAAAAAAGTTGTGAAAGTTTCAGGCAAAGGATGTTTCATGATCGAATGGCTGTAAGGGGAAGTGGAGGACATCTTGTTGATAATAATGCACACTACATAGACCTTTATTTTCAGTGTGATGACTGGCCGGTGTATTGTAAATAGACTCCTAAAAATGTGTAAGATTTGGTCATTGAAACCCTAGTTTTGTCTAGGAAAGTCATGGAAACGTCACAGAATTTCAAGTTAATATTTCTGCGGGAACACTTTTTATTGTTAAGTAAACACCAATATGGCAGAACATTCAGATATTGTTTACCTGGTTTTTTTTATACAGGTTTGATGATGCAAAACTAGTCTATGAAGAATTGTTGAAAGAAGATACATCAAATGCTGTGAGTGTCCTTACTTGCACCTATTAACCCTAACTCCATAGGTGGGGTAAAATATTGTATTGGAGGATTCAGGACTGTTAGGGTAAATACTGCTGGCTTGTCAAATGGCGTGGACAGGATTTCATGGAAGAAAGGGGGTTAACCCCTTAATTATGGACAATGGCCATAGCCGATAGGCGCATTCCTGCACGTACTCAATCCATTGTTTCAACTATATTGTTCTTGAATGGGAGTGTAATGAATATGTGGAGCTTTTTCAAACAAAGCTTTCAGTCACACGAAAGGGGGGCTCCAAGTGCGATGAATAAGACCACTCTATTCAGTGTGGTGCCTATTGTTTGCGTTGAGGCTTGGCTGCGCAGCCCGTTCTTGGCATATCAGCACCCCACCCTTTACAGAGTTGTTATCAAGTCAATCACAAGTCAGCTCACAAGCTACATGGGTTGAACAATGACAAAGGAATGCTTTTGTTATATAGTGTGTTTGAATAGCTTGTTACATGGCTTGAGACCAGAATTGTGAAGTGACTTGTGAAGTGACTTGTGATGACTTGTGATTGATTTGATTTCAACTCTTCCCATCAATAACAGCTGGACACAAGGGGTTAACAATTGGAGGCGGTCAGGAGTGAACATTTTGAAGAATTTTTTTTTATGATTATCAGAATTAGTCATGCGCACATTTCCACCAGCATGGCGCGCAACAGGACCATGGACCGTGGTTGGTTTGATAATGTTCTGTCAAAACAACGGATGAAATCCGTCTGACCAGCAATGTGTTTGCCATGTGGTTTGGTTCCCCAGATGATCAGGAAAAGGATGGTAGCTATCTTGAAGGCACAAGACAGGATACCAGACGCAGTCAAGGAGCTCAATAGATATCTAGAGAGGTGAGAGTGCACTTTCAACAATTGATTAGAAGTTGCAGCGTCGGTGCTCTTTTTTCAAATTGATTCTTGCGGGTGCAACTTGGCATCCTCTCAGGATGCAACTTAAGGCTACTTAAGGTTTACTTTCTTAGAGTTTAGGCATTATCCTGAAGACGGCAGACCGGAACGTCAAGTTTATACCTTTGGTTCTTTTCAGAACCATTCTCTCATTTGAGAAATATTTCCACATGGTGTTTGCGCAAACCTTTCATTCATTAGTATCTCCGTTATGCAAAGCCTCAAATCTTACTGAAATTTATTCCAACAAATTCTAACAAATTTTCAAATTGTTTCATTTTATTAACAACCCTTAACAAAAAATAAACAATTTAGTCATTGTTCCTGTAAAAAAAAAATCTGATCTTTCTTTTTTACAGGAATCTGTTTGATGAATCCATTGATCTATAAATAAAATTTTCCCCCGACAGTATTTTAGACTGGTTGTTTCAACAACAAAAACTAAAAAAAAACACCACTATGCACATGCATGTTTATGTTATAACAGTTTTTTTCCTCCTAAAATCTGTTTCTTGACAGTTTTATGGGCGATCACGAGGCATGGCTTGAGTTATCTGAACTGTATATACAGGAACAAAAGTAAGTTTGATTGTTTTTGTCCTCAAAATACATCTGCATGAAGAATATAGACCTTGTGCAAAGCAGCCATCTTAGAGGGTAATATCTTTGTGACCATTGGATAAGCATGGGTAGACCTTTTGTGCTTACATTGTTACAGAATTTGAATGACAAAAGTATACCTCGAAGATGGCCGCTGCGCATAAGGTATAACAGTTCACCTGCACAGCATGTCCTTGAGTGATTTTTTTGATATATTGGTCTTGGAAAAATACTCTGGTATAGGGGATCATTCGTACTACTAGCCCAGTGGTCTAGTGGATATTTGTTTGAAATTCAAGACCCGTAGAACCATGACTCCTTCGTACATGACGGCTCTTTTGACACCACTTACAGCGATTTGTAAAACAAGGCAATCAACCCACATGAACCCACATGCTGAAAGTTCCTTTCACCAAAAAAAAGAATGCTACGGCCAAAGTTTCGCTGTGAGTGGTGCCAATATATGGAATAATCTGCCTGAGAAATTAAGAACCATGAACTCCTTGGGTACATTTAATTCGGAGCTACGTAAAGCCACCCATCAGTGATATTTTCTTGGTTGCCACAATACTTTGGAGCCGGATGGGAATTTCCCCTTCCACTAGGGTGTTTTTGCGGGGTTTTTTCTCGCCCATCCCGTAAATCAACAATAGGTATCTACTGGAGAGTTGAAAAGTTAGCCGTAAATAGATTTATTGGTGTAAATATTCTTATATTTGTGTAAATATTCAGTTATATTTTAAAAGTATGCAGGGCGCCAATGGCAACCAGTTTTAAACTGTTTGGGCCCACCCTGGGTAAAGAAATGTAATAAATAAATAAATAAACAAATGCTTTTAGTAAAGATTCCGTCGTGTGTAAATATAATTCTTCCAGGAATCTGTTACATTTGTTTGTGTTTGGTTGTTTTCACTGCAGTTACAATAAAGCAGCATTTTGCTTGGAGGAATTAATTATGTCCAACCCGCACAATCATCTCTTCCATCAAAGATACGCAGAGGTAAGTTCGACTTAATATTTTCTTGGCACAGCAACTTGTCGGCAGCTACACAAGTACTGTACATCCAGATGTACTGGATACCTGTCATTTGTCAGTAATGCAAGTTATTTATTCATAAATAACTCCTATTGGCTGAGAGCCTGTCACGTGGGGGTGTAAACCTTTGTTTTAACCCTAACCCCTGTGGCACTTTTACTCTAAGTGTCCTGAACCTGTCGAAATCCAACACTGTGCAGTATACGTACGGCACATTCTTTGTACAAACTGGAGCATCAAGTAAAAAAATAGTGCCAAGGCTGTACAGTCCTGAACCCATCAAAATACAACCCGACATGGTGTTGAATTGTGGCGGATTTGGGACGGTTATTCCTAATAATGGCTAGAGTTGCTTAACCCTAACCATCCCTAACCTGCCAAAATCAAACACCCCATTTGTGTTGAATTTTGTGTGATTGGGTACTGTAGAGCCTTGGCACCATCACTTTGCACGGGACTTGATGCCCTGATTTTGTCCAAGTACAAAGAATGTGCCATTGGTTTACTACACAGTGTTGGAGTTTGTGTGGTTAGGGAAGGATTCGAGTAAAAAGCCTTGGGCTGTTAGGGTTAATAGAGAATGGGATGTTTAAGAACCGATAGTTTCTCGGTTTACTCCTTCAGATCCGCTATACTCAGGGAGGCGCCGATTCGATGGAAATCGCAAGGAAATATTTTGCCCAGGCAGTGAAGCTGAACAGCAACAACATCAGGGCCCTGTATGGCTTGTTTCTGGTGAGTTTATCCGAGTTGGGAAGCTTCTTGGAATGCTCGTCCTAAACTGGAACATTCAGACTGCGCCGCACGTAGTGCAGCCTGTAAAAAAACAAAGTGCCATAGACCAAGGCCACCAGTCCCAACGATTTTCAGACCATCAAGGGATGGCCGTGTAGCTTCAGTGGGAGAAATCGTAAATTTCAAAATCCGCTTATCCTAATTTTATTCCAACCAAATAACAGTTTATCTGATTTCACTGGAAGTTCCAACCTAGCTCATAGTCATGCCAACAAAAAGTGACGAGTGAAGTGCCGCATGAAAAGCCCTCCCAACGACTGGATATAGTTTGCAGGATTCAATGACCACAGGGCCTTCACAAAAACACTCCAGAGCTGTAATATTGAAGAAAAAAAATTGATGGGCAGGCTATTCATATACCAAGAAGACCACTAGCGAGTGAATGCAATTACAATCAGAGACCATGGAGCAAATTGGACGATGTTCCAGTTGTTTTCTTCAGCCTGTGCCACAAACAATTGAAAGCTTAATTTTTTTTAAAGGTTGCTTTCGAATATCCTGTTTTCAAAATCGAAACCAATTGGTGGAATTCAAACCAAATGTTGAAAAATCTGGATTTATATCCCAGCACTATGGGACGTGTACATTATTATAGTCTACTTTTGAATGATCTCTGCAACCATAGCAAGTTTAGGACGAACGTGTCTTGTAGCCCAGTTGGGCGTTTCTCCCAAGACAATCAATGTCTTCCTTTAAATTTCCCGTTCATAAAGTTGGTCTTGCTGTATAATTTTGATGCATCTTTCAGGCTGCAACCCACCTGGCTTCCTCGCAGAAGGCGACCGGCAAGAGCAAAAGAGAAAACATCAAGTATGCAGCCTGGGCGTCCCAGCAACTGCAGCACAGATATAGGGTAAGAAAATCTACAATTCATTTCAATAAGAGTTGTATTCGCTCTTGTGTGATTCCCCCACTTTTTTTTTCGGTATGCAGGGCCCAAATGGAAACCAGTTTTAAACTGTTTGGGCACACCCTGGGTAAAGAAATGTAATAAATAAATAAATAAATAAATATTGCAAGCAATATTTTTTTGTTTACTTTCCACAATGCAAAAGCCTTAAAAATGCACTCTACATGAAAGTTTCAGCCTTACTGTCCAGCATCTGAATTCACTATCTTCACACATTTTTTTTTCTTTATTTTTTTCAGCTTGCCGAAAGTAAAGAATCCGAAAGTCAAGTCCAACACCTGGAAAAGATGATAGATTCGTTACAGATCACAGCTTCATAACTGTCAGTAATTCCCTAGGTAGTTTGTTACATTGTTATAATTGTTGACATTTTTAGTAAAGTATGATTTTTTGAAAGTGCACTAATTTATAGGGAGTCGGAGGGTATAATTCACGAAATGTTTAAATTTACACACCACACATGTATGTAAATAGTTTAACCCTCCTACTCTTGAGGCAATTTATAAAAAAGTTTATTCACCATACAGTGAGTCACTGAGTGTACAGCAGGTATACCATACAAAACCTGACAGCTGTCTGGTTTTGTATGGTCAAAATACTTGCCTGTACTGAACTATGTAAGGTGATGAATGGTAAATCAACTTGACCTCTGTATGGCACTAAGGTTTTGTATGGTTGTACAGGCTGTGTCTGCTGGCAGGTGCAAGGTTTTGTATGGTGAACCAACTCCATTGTGTACTGGGGAATGTTGATGAATAGGCTTATACCATTTTAGAATTAGGGTGGTTTCTCTTCGTACATTATATATAACTCACCATACATAGCCCCAAGTAGTCTGTTGATAAGCCACAATGTAGTATATTCACCACACAAAACCATTTGGCATACATTGTACACCACAGTGAAGCATGTTTACCATACAAAACCATGCATATGGTTTTGCCATGTCGATAAGCTTGCTATAGCATTACACTATGGTTTTGCCATGTGTGTGTTAATGCTATGGTAAAATTTAGACATGAACATTTTGTAAGGTTTTGTATGGTGAAATAGTAGGAGGGTTAATGCAGGGATCTTTAGTCCCAGATTGAAACCTCAGCAGCAACTGGAAAAAAGTTCCCTTGCTAAGTTTCAGGTCAGTTTACTCGCCATCTCTTAAAATTCTCCACATGACAAATAGGAGGCTCTAAACGTTTCAACCTGCAAAATGTGGGGTCTTAAGTCTGAATTTAATCAGAGTTATGGACTTGCAAATCCTGTGTAAAGCACAGGCTTAATCCACAGGCTAACTCGGGCGGGACTCAAACCCCACGACCTCCAGCTTACTAGTGCAGACACATCTTAACCACTGGACCACCAAGCTTGCCAAATCCAATGTCGCAGCGGGTACGCTTCTCACTCATTACGCAGTACCTGCTGCTGCATTGGATTCCAACCAGCCAGCCGACGCCGGCAAGCTCGGTGGTTGAGTGGTTAAGGCGTCTGCACTAGTAAGCAGGAAGTCGTGGGTTCGAGTCCCACCGAAGTCAGCCTGTGAATTTTTTCCCAGAGGCTCTCGGAAAGCACTGAGAATACAGTGCTTCGTGTCGGCAAAGGGCAAACATCTCTCTTGCAATTTAAATCTTCCCCAATGCAAATTCCATTTTCACACTTCTATGAGGTATTTTCCTTGACCTCTGGCAGCATTGAGCAAAACCATGTGACTAAACTTAGAAGCATTTGCATGCAGTACAAAAAAAGAACTGGTTCAACAAACAAAACCTGTCCCATTTTTAATGTGTATCTTGAAGAGAATAGCAGTGTAATGGAAGGAATACATATCGAAGCAGGACAGGTAATCAGTCATTTTTCTTGTGAGGCTGAAATGCCTCCAGATTTAAATATCACATGACATGATGCCTCATGAGTAGATAATACCACACATAGCGTTTGATTGTCCATAACTTTCTTTAGAATCAGAAAAAAGACTTCAAATTTGGCAGGTGAAATTGTCATGATGACTTCTCTGCAATGTGGAAAGTATAAAGTCAAACTCTTCTCACTCAGAAACTTTTTTTCCAGTTTTTTGCAATGTTAAGTTTTGGTAAGGGAGTCTCCAATTTTCGCACAACTTTAACCCCGACCTTTCAAAATCTGCCAGAAATTCATGACCATGTTTTGATGTTTTTTGATGGATTCGGGACTAAAGATCCTTGGCACAGTCACTTTACACAGGGCTGGATGTCCCAATTTGAGTTGAAGCGCAAAGAACATGGCATAAGTTTACTGCACAGTGTTGATTTTTGGTGTATTCAGGACTGTAAAGAATTTCCACCATACATGGAACTTGCGTCACAATTTTTCTATCGGTTTACTGCACAGTGTTGGATTTTGACAGGTTCAGGATGGTTCCTAGAAAAAAACTTACTGGGGGTTAGCATCAACGTCCAATGACGACCAAGATTTTTGTCGGGTGGGGTTAATAATGAATGTATAGTTTTCTTCATGTAATAGCTTTCATATACTACGCACACAGTTGACCTTAAGGCCGTGTCCGAATTACTTGGCTACGGCTTGAAATTACACACAAGTCTATGTGATGTGGCTGCAGCCACTACCAAGTAATTCGGACACGGCCTTAAGATCCCACATACTTTAGACAGCCTCTGATATTCTAGAGTTGTAATCAAGTCAAATTAGGAGCTACAGGGGTTGAACAATGACAGGGGAATGCTTTTGTCACAGTTCGTTTGAATAGCTTGTGACTTGCCTTGAGATGTGACTTGTGATTGACTTAATCAACGAGTCTGAAGATTCTTTTATGGGGTGTGGGCAACAAAAGACAAGAAAAGATAGAATTTACAATGTATCTACATTTAGTTTGAATAAGCCAGTTCGATATTTCAACTGCGCATGTGCACAATGACATAGTTATCCCGAATGACCCGTGACCTAACGTGCACGGCCCCAAATCCTCTAATTTTAATATTTAAAAAAATGATGCGTATACATGTACATGTAAGTAGCTATTCTTTTGTACTCGCAACCCAACACCACGGGCCCTGTATGTCAAAACGATGTACATGTATCTTGGAATTTCTGTTGCTTGAGTTGAGGCAGCATACAAAACTTATCCACTCTCAGTGTAAGGAAAAACCCAACTGATTAGGAATTAGCACCTTATACAGATCCATTTAAACCGCAAATGATTAAGTACATTTTCTTGAATACAGACTACGTCCATAGCCGTGGTTTGAAAAAGACCACCTGGCCGGTTAATGTCTATAGGCACATTCCTGCACGTACTCAATTCATTAATGTTTCAACTATATTGTTATTGAATAGGAGTGTAATGAATAGATGGAGATTTTCAAACAAAGCATTGCTTCACACGAAAGGGTGGGCTCTGAGTGCAATGAATAGGACTACTCTATTCAGTGTGGTGCTATTGTTTGCATTTGGCTGCACAGCATGGGGTTAAAGGTCACTGTTCCAAGTTATGTTTTGAAATCATATGATGCACGATATGGGGCAGAGGGAACCCCCCCTCTTTTGTATTGGTCATTATGTTCCCGGAATTCTTTTCAGAGGTCTAGGGGGGATGTGTCAGGTAACAATAGTCTGGAGAGTGTATAGGGACAAAAAGGGGGTACCCCTCTGCCCCATATCGTGCTGGGTATATTTGAAATACAAGGGCTAACCATGAACTGTGCTTTGGAACCACAAACTGATATAACCACATGCTGCTTTAGGGGCCAGCAATATTCTTACACCTTTAACAGTATCTTCCAAAATGGTTCGGTAGGATTATAAACTTCCCAGTAAGCATTTATTATAATTACAATGTACATGTACACTTGTACGTTTTTCTTGTGGTATGTTTGAAATCATGAATAAATTACTATTATTGGCTTAAAAAAAAATTTCTGGGAATTTGCCCGGTTTTTGCTTAATAAACCACATTTTTAAGCAAATGGGGGTGCTGCAACAATGCCACTTTTTAGTTAAAACAATTCAATTCGCATCATTAAACTGAGTGTACATGTTTACTAACCATACTCTGATTCAAAAACTACATTTATGCTTTCTGAAATCAAGTAAATAAAATACTGAAGATGAAAAAAAAAAACTTGCTTCAGTTATACATGAAATCACTTCTGTTTGTACCCCAAAATAGCAGTCTTACAGTCCCCTCATTTGATAAAAACTACGGCCTTTTTAAAAAACAATTTCAAGAAGTTGATAATTTCAGACACCATTTAAAACAAAAAAGATAGAACAAGTTTGAAGTTTTCACAATTGGTTTATTTGTCGTACAAAATCAGTATGTGTATGTTCTGTTTTTTATCAGAAAAACTAGTAGTCGTACATACAAGACTGTTGTATAAAAACAAGATCCAAATTACACATTGGTAGTTGAAGAAAAGGTTTTTGTTTTGCGGAGTGCGGTTTTTGATCGCGGTACCTGCTGCCAGACTGAATTTGAATCAGACAGCCTATCCTGGAAAACTCTGATAGAGTGGTTAAGATATCTGCAATAGTAATGTGGGGTTCTTGGTTCGAATCTCACCCAAGCAAGCCCGAGAAGTTCTTTTCTTCTTCACAAGCACTGGGAATAAACCAGTTTCATCTTCCCATCATCAATACAGTGAAATGCTGTGGTCTAGCGCACTGGATTCAAGATTACTACAGATTGTGGGTCATGGTGCTTGTGTCCTTGAGCAAGACACTTTGTCACAAGTTGCTTCTCTTAACCCACACCATAAATTGATATCTGTGAGGGCAGTGATGGTTACATGTATGTATTTGATAAGCATGCTGCGCTTAACTTGCAGCCGGTGCTGAGAGGTTTAAAAAATGATTGATAAGCCTGAAGGGCAGGGGTAATAATGTAGTGCTTTGATCAGGTATCCTTGAATCATGTTTACATGAATCAACACATTATTACCAGTCTTATAGCTACAGCTCTCAAATTGTTTTAGATTTTGCTGAAAAAATGACTACACTAGGATTTGAACCATGGACCTCTCAGTATCTGTTCGAGTGCTCGGCCATCTCAGCCAACTAGCAATATGGACATTAAGCCGATGTTCAAAAATGTTCTCAGAGATTGGCTGCTGCACCGTTTGTCATTGTTTGACTGACCATGGTAATCACTGGTCTCCGCATGGACCTGCACGAAGCACTTGTGGTGGCTGGTTCCCTGCTGATACGCATCATCCTCGCATTCTTATTTTGTCACGTGGGTTCCGATTTGCTCGCAAGTTTCATCTTCTGCTCCAGGACGTGCCTCCCGAACACTTTTTCCCTGATAGCGTTGTGGTCTTGGTAGACGTCGTCTCTGATTTCAGCTTCTGCAGAGTCCTCCTTCAGATCCTAGGAAGTGACACGAAGATGTACCATTTAAGCATCAAGAGACCAATCTATTAAAACCCTGCTATGCAAACATACATTCTGAGCCATGTTGTTGTATGGGTCAAAATCAGTCAAGGTGATTGTTTTTGACCCTCCTGCCATAGTACAAAACCACATGTAATCTGATCATGTCTGTGTAAAAGTATAGCAGGGGAGGTGGAAGGAAATTTTGACTGATTTTGACCTTTTAAATAGTAGGAGGGTTTTAAGGGAGCACTGCCTAACCCATGGTCGGGCCAGGCCGTTGAAAAGCCTGGCCAAGCCCCAGAAACACCTGCGCCTTCGGTCTTCTATAGAGCACCAAAGTGATGATGTCACTACAATGTTTATAACCAGAATACTTTTGTGTCAATGTGTTTGCATGACTGGCTGTTAACAAAGGAACAGTCGAAATCTCCATTTCTTTGGAGCCAGTTGTCGCGCCAACTGGAGTCGGGCTTTGGTAATCTATAAGTATAATCCCCTGGTTGTACAAAATAGACTACCCACTAGTGCTGGAGTCCAGCCAGCTCCCACTGTTCACCCACACTTGATCTCCAGCCCATGGAATGACAACAAAAGCAATTGCTAGTAGATGCTCTATTGTTAGGACTAAAAGCCAGAAGGCCCAGGCTGGCCAGGCTATGCCCTGGGCCCCCCCCCCCCCCCCCCCCCACAAAAAGAAAAGGAAACTGCCTACCTCTATGTGTCGTGTCTTCTCCATTGTTATGAGTCGTCTTCCGATGGTGGTGCTTAATACTTGTTCACTGTTAGCCACTAGA
Organism: Hippasteria phrygiana; assembly: GCA_037893225.1. Classification (NCBI taxonomy): domain Eukaryota; kingdom Metazoa; phylum Echinodermata; class Asteroidea; order Valvatida; family Goniasteridae; genus Hippasteria; species Hippasteria phrygiana. The sequence goes on along the minus strand of JAZGUH010000008.1, from coordinate 1,148,256 downwards.
GACAGGCAGGGGTGGTGGGGTACCTGATCTTCAGTGTATCTGATAAAAAAACAAAATAAATCGGGTAAAGTGAGTGTTCCTACTTGTTCGGGTAATTAGGGCTGTTGTTGGCCCGTCAACATTTTCCAGACCCGCGTCTGGGGTACACGCTTTGAATTGGTGAAGCATAGTGAGTGATATAATGGTGAAAACAGCTGTGAAGTACTGCATGCAGTCTTTTCAGGTAAGTGACAGCAATTAATCCCTTGAGCACGGTATTTTACGGGAGACGTCGGGGTGTTGCAGCGGTTCTGGCAGCCAAGCGAACCGCTACAATGTGTTTGTGCAGTCAAGCATGACATACACAATAATCCAACAATGGATTGAAACTGCACAAACAGCGGCCAATGGCGTCATCCGTACGCAAGGGGTTAAACACTTTTTGTATTCATCGCACTTTTTGTAGTCAGCTAGTTTCAGAATCGTCAGGTGGTGCCTGAAATCTACTCCAAGAAAACAAAAACTGGCTACTCCAAGGAGTCGACTCCTCAAAATAATGGATCGCGATTCCGATTTCAATGCTGAAGTCGAGTAGAGTTGACTGCACGGAATCACCCAAGCCCATCGAGGCAGATCTCAGTTTTGAACTAAGTACTGATTTTCTTCTTCTTGACTTACTCTGGTCTGCATACGGGCAGCCAGTAGACCAGCCTGCCGTTCAGTCGGAGAAACCGTGCCGAGAAATTCAGCAGGTCTGTGAAGATATCCGACAGACGATACGCCATCTTGGAGGGAATATGCTGGGCTGCTCTGAAACCAAAACAAGTCAAGAAAAACAATCCTCAAAACCTAACTCACGGAAAGTTGTGATGAGGATTAATGAATTTCTTTAACCCCTTGTGTCCGGCTGTTATTGATAGGGGGCTGGTATGCCAAGAACGGTCCGTGCAGCCAAGCGTAAACACAAACAGTAGGCACCACACTGAATAGAGTGATCCTATTCATCGCACTTGGAGCCCCCTTCTGTGTAAATGAAAGCTTTGTTTAAAAAAGCTCCATCTATTCATTGCACGCCCATTCAATAACAATAGAGTTGAAACATGAATGGATTGAGTATGAGCAGCAATGCGCCTATACATATAAACCGGCCAGGTGGTCTTTTCAAACCACAGCTACGGCCATTTTCCGTATTCAAGAGGTTAATTAATCAAAACATTTAAAAGGAGATATATGCAGTACTATAACTTTAATATGGCCAGAAATGGGACTCAAACTTAGGCCGTGTCCGACTTACTTGACAACGGCTGGATGTTACACACATGTCTATGGTAGCGGCTGCAGCCACCTCCCATAGACTCATGTGTAATTTCAAGCCGTAGCCAAGTAATTCGGACACGGCCTTAGACTTGTGAATACCTCTCAAGATTTGTAATATCTAAATGATAAAAATATCGGAGGGCCGGACATTTCGATCCCGGTAGAGTCTTTCTCACGGGTTAAAAGCATTTGAAAAAGATTTTGCTGGGATGGAAATGTTAGGCCCTTGTAACTATCAAGTTACAACTATTCAGGTCATTTTTTCTGGTGACTGTTTCATTTCTAATATCAGAAGCAGTACTTGTATAATGTATTCGTAAATCTAAAAGATTGGTGAATTTTCAATTAGCTTGTAACTCATACTAAAAGTTCCTTTACTGTACTCAAAACTTCGACATTAAAAAAAAAAATACCTCCAGCCGTGTATTCCTCATTTGTTGGTAACACGAAATACAACAAAAGAGAAACTATCATTTGTTATTTAAAATCATTATCTGATGGCACTCACTGGTCCTCACTTATAGCTGGTTCCCCGGAACTTCCAATTTTCCTTGTTGACTCTCGGATTCCATAAGGAGCTGCGATAAATCGATAAGTGCAGACAGTTACAATGATTCTCACTCCAAAAAAAAACCAACAAATATCGTCAAACAAACTACAAGGGAAACTGACTGGGTTGTGTACTTATATTGAGTGATCCCTACAATGTCGCTTCCCAGGTTGGATCATAAAGTCGGGTCGTGATCCCTGGCTATACGGCATTATGGGTCTATGACTTCTGACGAGGGTCCTCCGAACAATGACACGGACAATTTAGGAGACCGCCAACATAAGGCAAGACAGCTCAGTTGGTAGAGCACCGGTACAGTATTCCGGAGGTCGCAGGTTCAAATCCTACTCCTGCCAGTTTTCTTTGTTCAATTTGAACATTAAAATAAATAATATGCAGAAAAGACATGTCCAAATGCAAAAAGGAGGACTGCTTCGGGAGATACAACGGAAACCTACGATCAGTGATGACGGCATCAAATACGGGCTGCTCTCGCCAGACTTGGCAGGAGAAGTCGGAGACGAGGACGTCGAGGTAAAGATGCTCCAGGCCGTACTGCCTCAAGTTGGCTCGGATGTTTTCATCCTCCCCTGGAAGAAAAGAAAAGAAAAGAAAAAGAAACTAAAGAAAGACAAAATTGGGCACAAAGAAGTGGGAGGTTGGTTTGCAGAAACGCAGCACCATCAGCCTCCAATATGTGTTCAGAATATAAAGCCAGTGCGGTATCTCAAAGGTCAAAGGTTATTCGGGATAAAACTGCTGCATAATTTTATGCCATGTTACTCGAACGCACATTCTTGATTTAATTTTAACACTTGCGACCACCTGTTGCGTTCACACACGCGCGTTAGGTCACGCAGGTCATTCGGGATAAAATGTCATTGTGCACATGCCCAGTTGAAATACCAAGCTGGCTTATTGGCGTCGGACTTGTCACGTTTTTACTTAAAAAAAAAAATCTGGTGCCCGTTTCAACAAAACAAGTGCAATGATTGTGGGGTGTCTGACTGAACTGTATTTTACAAAATACCAACCTTAAATGTAAGAACCCTCCATAAACCAAATCTGAAATTGATCTGTTTAAGTATTTCTACAGTTATCGCAGTGGCAAGATTTCTATTGTTTTCGCCATCGTGAACTTGACCTTTGGCCTTTCGGCCCCAAACGCAATTATCTTCCAGAGACTACCAAGCGCAATCCACAAATTCAATGTAATGTTAATACATGTATGTACCAGGGTGGAAGCTGAATATACCTGTTGGATTTTGTCGTATTTAGGAGGGTGGAAGCTAAATATACCTGTTGGATTTTGTCGTATTTAGGAGGGTGGAAGCTAAATATACCTGTTGGATTTTGTCGTATTTAGGAGGGTGGAAGCTAAATATACCTGTTGGATTCTGTCGTATTTAGGAGGGTGGAAGCTAAATATACCTGTTGGATTCTGTCGTATATAGGAGGGTGGAAGCTAAATATACCTGTTGGATTTTGTGGTATTTAGCAGGGTGGAAGCTAAATATACCTGTTGGATTTTGTTGTATTTAGCAGGGTGGAAGCTAAATATACCTGTTGGATTTTGTGGTATTTAGCAGGGTGGAAGCTAAATATACCTGTTGGATTTTGTTGTATTTAGCAGGGTGGAAGCTAAATATACCTGTTGGATTTTGTCGTATTTAGCAGGGTGGAAGCTAAATATACCTGTTGGATTTTGTCCTATTTAGGAGGGTGGAAGCAGACTTCTAGTAAAATTTTCATTGGATTTTGTTGGATTTGCCAGGCCTCATACAAACAAATACCTGTTGTGTTTTGTTGGATTCAGCAGGGTAGCTTGGTTATGGTTAATGAGTAACTTTCTACACATATTTGGGAGGGGGCACTGCAAGACGAAGCAGTGCAGGGGGGTTGTGAGAGGGGTGATGACAAGGGTAGTCTGGAGAGCAGTGATGTAGTCGAGACCATCACAAGGCCAGGCACAAGACCATGCACAAGACCAGCTTGTAACAGGCACAAGTAACAGGCATAAACCATGACAAAGGAATGCTTTTGTTACAGTTCATTTAGATAGCTTAAGACTTGATTTAAGACTCGAAGGTCTTGTGATGTCCTTGTGCTGGTCTTGCAGGGTCTTGTGTGGTCTTGTGATGGTCTCGACTACATCACTGCTGGAGAGGAAAAATGCTTTAGCTATTGATTTACAGGAATCAGTTTGGAAAGTATGTGGGCAAACTACATTTAAATTTTGCCTGCCAGTACCTCTGTATTGCGGAGCTCCCTTCCTGCTCGTCTTCCCCCTGCCATGGACGATGTTGATACTGATGTCCCCGCCCACGACGTAGCTGCCAAAGTGGGCGGCGGCTATCAGGAGACTCCCCGTGCCGACAAAGGGGTCGAAGGTCACCAGGCCAGGGCGGAGCTTGGCCTGATTGGCCATGAGGAGGGACAAGGTGGCGTCCATACTGGTGTTGCCGATGAAGTGTCGCTTCTTGACCGAGTAGAGCTGCTCAAGTTGACGCTGCCCCTCTGCGATCTGGTTGTGTGGATGAAATCAAATGGTCCTTAGCTTAACCCTAACAGTCCTGAATCCTCTAATTTTAATATGATTTTCCACACACCCTAGGGAGTTAGGGTTAACCCTTCCGTACCAATGTCGAGTTAACACAAAAGAAGCCGCACACAGAGCATATGAACTATATTCACCATGTTTGTAAAAAAACTGTTGAGTTTGTGTTTTATGTTGTCCATACTTTACTCTTTATGACAATGAAAAAGAATTTTCAGAACTTTCTAATGGTGTTTTCAACATCATTATATTTTGAGAAAGTGTCACCAAAGTGTTTCCCTGTATATTCTTGTGCATGGAGTCCCAATTGTTCATGTGACATACATATTTTCTGTTTGATAAAGTGGGCCAGAAGAGAAAATAGCCACAACTTTGCTATTTTAGTAGATATGACTTGCATCTTTATCCCATATAAAAGAGTAATATTCAAGGAACAAACTTCATACACTACATTTTCCTTTCCATTAAACTTGCGGATTTGAATACAAAGTACATGGGGCCCTGGGGGGAGGAGGGGGGGGGGGGGGGGGGGGGGGGCAGCACGTGAAGCTAAACGTGTGAATTTATTTATTTGCACTCCACTTCCAGATTTCGAAAAGGATTTCCAATTTTTTGGGGTTGTGGGGGAGGTGGGTCTCGACAAACTTTTGGAGGTTCCAGCGCTCCCCTCCCATATCAACGGCTCCCCTCAGCCTACCGCTGAGAATCACTCACCAAGCGACCAAAGTAAACCTTGTATGGCTGATCGGGCATCTTGTTCGGCGTCAAGCCGTAGTCCGCATATATATGGAATACATGTTCAGGGTTCTGCAGATCAACTTTCCCTTTGAAGTCCAGGTACTCGGCCAATTCCTCAATGATGGCCAGTTTCTCTGTCATCCCCAGCTTCTTCCCGACTGTCCGCATTCTGAAACAAAAACTGGTGTCCACATTTTGGGCGTACGGCGCCATTTTACACTCGGGATATTGCTTCAGCGATTGGTAGAGCTCGGGCCAGGAACGCCCCTGGCCCCAGACTTCGACCATGAAACGGCCGAGCATAGTCCTTCCCATGATCTTGTGAGCACAAGAGTCCGAGGGCAGCCGGAGTAGCAGAAATGGATTCTGTAAAAGATAAAAATCATTCATACGAAAATAAATTGTTGCGTTAGTTTGCAAGGCAGGGGGAATAGAATTTAAATCAGAACCAAGCCAAAATATGCAGTAGATTAGGGTTTATGTACAAGTACATGTACATACTACATGTGCCCATATCATGCTTGGCCGAACTTGTAATGAACTTGAAGTCTTACCGACTGGTCATATTCTGGGTCGTTCAACTCTACTTTGATACCAAATAAGGAGGTGATGGCTCTAAGTTCCTTGGAAGAAACAAAATCAGAAATTATTATGATTATTAAAACAATCACATTTGAATTAAAGGAAAGAGTTCCATATCCGGACATCACTTATATACCTCGTGCACAAAGTCTATGGGCCATGACAGAAAAAGTATTTTCAAAGAATATATTTTTCCCTCCTAAATTCGTGTTTCTTCATCAGATTTACACTTTTTGGTAGTTTTTAAGTCATATTAACCCTAACCTTCCCAAATCCTCCAAAATCCTCTTTGCAAAATGGAGGAATTTGGAGGATTGAGGGCACTTGGAAGTTGATGCATCGGAGGATTTTGCAGGATTGAGGTTACTAGGGGTTTTTGCCCCTGCAGGAATATGGAGGATCCAGGTTATCAGGCTCAATGTGATACATGAGGATTTTGGAGGATTGAGGTTACTAGGGGTATGCAAACAAAAACTGAAGGATTTTGGAGGATTCATGCAATCGTCCCCACAAGAGGATTTTGGAGGATTCAGGTTATATGGAGTTTTAACACTTTGAAATCAGAGGATGTTGGAGGATTCAGGTTACATGGGGGGAAAATGATGTAGGGAGTTAGGGTTAAGGGAAAATAAGTGATGTCCGGATATGGAACTCTTTCCGAATTAAATTTTAGAAAACAGTACTACAGTAGGCCTAGGGCTAGGCTACTTCCAAAAATGTAAGGCTCTCCGTTAGCCTTACAACGCTATTCCTTTTTGGACCCCGTAACTCAATGGGATTTGCAATACGCTCTTGATAGGTCAGTTACAATGTTCTAGAATTCCACTTTCCCAAACATTAATCTCCCCAGAAAGTTATCCAATCCCTCCTACAGATCTTTGAGACTTTTACGGCACATTTGCGGAACACTGAAACGGACAATTTATTGAGTTTTTACTCACCAACCGACGTATTCAGCCGAGATGAACATGGCGTCGCACAGCTGACTAATACAGTCCACCAGACTGCGCATGCGCGTGGAGTTGTGGAAGAGATGTGGGGCTCGACCATTTTTTGAAGGGGGGGTCATCTTTTCTACATCGCGCAACGGTGATGTGTGCATGACGCGCTTTACACAGTGTTGTGTGTGTTTGAACATTCCTTCGGTTTTAAAATGAACATTTACGGAATATTTTTTGTGCTGATTAATAGTTGGTATTGGATCATTATAACGTTCAAAATTCGCTGACATTCAATTTGGCGTTTGTTTTTGTATGCGTGTATTTATTTTTACTTTTTCAAATTGAACAAAGAAACTGGCAGGAGCGGGATGCCTGCCCCCCCCCCCCCCCCCCCCCCCCCCCCTTCAAAAAATGGTCGAGCCCCAAATCTCTTCAACAACTCCACGCGCATGCGCAGTCTGGTGGACTGTATTAGTCAGCTGTGCGACGACATGTTCATCTCGCCTGTATACGTCGGTTGGTGAGTAAAAACTCAGATTTCTCAATAAATTGTCCGTTTCAATGTTCCGCAAATGTGCCGCAAAAGTCTCAAAGATTTGTAGGAGGGATTGGATAACCTTCTGGGGAGATTAACGTTTGGGAAAGTGGAATTCTAGAACATTGTAACTGACCTATCAAGAGCGTATTGCAAATCCCATTGAGTTACGGGATCCAAAAAGGAATAGCGTTGTATAAAGGCTAACGGAGAGCCTTACATTTTTGGAAGTAGGGCTAGGCCTAACGTTTCTTAGTCATGGTAGATCCTGTATACTGTATAGGCTAGGCCAAATTTCACCAGATAATTTGGACAAACTTCTTTGTCAGGTTTGTTGAGGAGATTTAAACTCATTCAGTTGAATATTGCCATTGGTACTTTTCATTTTGAGTTTTTTTAGTATATTGAAATTGGAAGTCGTGGTGTCCGGAAATTGGGCACAAAAATTGTCCAACGGTAACTTACGCGGCGCACTGGAACACTTCCTCTGATCAGGAATCCATTAATTAAAAAATAATTCTGGGTAGGGGCCTAAGTAGTAGAATTTCCTTTCAAAGCACGTGAAATTATTCACTAATTTAGGAACTTACTGCTAATCTAAACTCGACATGTTCGTGGGCAAAACACAGCAAATATTGTCGCATGGCGGCTGCCATCTTGGAAGTCAAATGCATTCTGGGAAAACTGCTGATCAATGGTAACCGGCCAAATGGGTTAAAATTAATCAAACAGGATACGTTGGGTTACCAGCTTAATTTGCTGCAGGCTAGCTAGGCGCAGCCGTACGTACGTGTAGTTCATGGAATTGGTTTTGTGAACTGTGTTTATGTAACAGAATTGGATAAATAAATTCTTGCAAAATGGAGGAGAAAGATCCAGCTGTTGTCAGGAGAAAGATACAAGAAAGTGAGAGTGTGGAGAACGAGCCTGCCGAAGGAAATGCAGAGACAAATCCAAATAAAGAAGAAAATCAGAAAAGTAGTTCGAAGGAGTACACGCAAGCTGTTTCACAGTGGTTGATGCAGTATCGCACCCAGCAATGGATGCAGTACTGCTCACAACATGCCCTCATGATGGCGCCCTATTTCTTTGGTTCCCCGTTCGCACCAGTGCCACCTTTGAACACACCCAATGGGTTCCCCGGAGCACCGCATGGAGTGGTACCCCAGGTGGGCGGGGCTGCCGACCACACCACCCTGCTCCAGGAAGGACAGCAACCGCAGGTGCAAGTTCCGCCAGCAGGGCAGTTTCCGTTTCCATTTCAGCAGCTGCCGACGCACAATAATCAGCAGCAGACACCACAGCCACATATTCCACAGCTGACAGGTGCCGGATGTGTAGTTGTAAATGCACCTACATCAATAAACCTTTTCGACATTCTCAAAGCATCATGGGAAGCACATTAGAACGGACATGATTGGTCGCATTGGCCACATGTTGGTTGTCATGGTTGTAAAATTCTCTTCTGATTGGCTAATAATATGAAATTATTTCAGAGGTGTTGCATTCATCAGTAACTGTTACCTGGAGAGGGATTCCCCATTTATTTCCTTATTTTTATTGCCATTAAAAATTGATTTTTTTCTTCTGGTTATTAAATGTTCCATCAACTCACGACATATATTTACAACATGTAGAATAAAATCAATTAATATTTGGACTGGTTTACAGTGCCATAGGTTTGTGTATAAATTACATGGTTTGTTTGTCCTCCATACCCACAATGCATTGAGAATGTCAATAAAGGTTTGTTTTCTCAACCCCATTGTACCCCACCCCCAAAGTGCATATTCAAAACCCTATTATCAACTTAGTGACTCGAGTACAGTGTTCTCAGATCACCGATTGTATGTGAACACTTAGTTTCAGTGACCATATGCTGCATCAAGAACCATCTAACACAGAAATACAAACCTTCCCCTATATTGCACAAAAATGTCTTGACAAAAGTCTCAAAATTTAATATGCCATGTGTTTGGGGAAATTAAAGGATAATCTTTGATTTATTAACCTGTCGATATTAATTAGAATTCGTCAAAGCACAATATTAATTGTTAATGTCGTCTACTTTTTCCATTGAATTTTGCAGCCAGTGAGTTCACACTGCCCTCCCTCTACCGTCGTATCATAGCTGAAATAATTGATTTCATCTTTCTCTTCGTCATGAAGTTCGGCGTGACCCTCTTCGTCATAGAATACATGGGGATTGTGTAAGTGAATTGGGGCAAAGGGTGGATCTAGAGGATGACAAAAAAGGGGCGGGGGCAAGAGTGCTTCCACATTTCGCAAACAACTTGTAGTGAATGTTTTCACAATTCTGTCAAGGAAACGTCCATTGTGGATAGTCTTGTTATTTTTATTTTTTTTGCATCGTTGGATCTTGCCCTTAACTCCTTGAAGGCTGATGATGTCTATAGACATCCAAAATTTTTTTTTATTGTGTATGTTATGCTTGGCTGCACAAGCTTCTTGTGTCCGTTTCGCTTGGCTGCACAGGGCGGCCCGGTGCCCCATTATAAATAACTGGGATCAAGGGGTTTAAAAAAAATAGCCAAACCAAATTTATATTACAACAAAGCCCCAGGGACCAGCTAAGTTTACTTGGTATAAAGCAAACCTTTGTTTTAAGCGGAAAAATTAACCCCTAAACCCCTGTGACACAACCTGTCCAAATCCAAAACTGCAGTGTATACCTAATTACCTATGGCACATTTTTGTACTTAAGACAAATTTGGGCATCATAGCTCCATGTAAAGTAATAGTGCCAAGGCTCTACAGTCCTATGAGTCCATCAAAATACAACAAAATGTGGGGTTGGATTTTGGCAGATTTAGGAACAGTTAGGGTTAAAGAAACTGGGCTACAGAATTTGCTGTGTGTGGAAAATCGTATTCAAATTGGGAGATTCAGGAATGTCGGGGTTCAAATAGCATTTTGGTACAGAGTGGTGTTGTATCAAGAGTTGACTGTGATAATTGAACAGAATTTATATAACTTGTCAATTTCAGGCTGATTTTAAATAACATTGTGCCATTCTGCATGCATCTATGAATGTATTTAAACATCCAGATCTGTGAACTGAACAAACAATGCTTTATTCCCATGCTTGCATGTACATGTGAGTTATATGAAGGCCATTGCATTTAACTTGCTCATTCTTGACAATTGTGAGATCAATAATGCTGAGTATTGTAAAGACCAGCACATACAGTGTGCTTCAAATATGAGGGCAAAGCGAATTCATCTTAAAAGCGTACGCCACAGCAAAATAACGAACGTCCGACAGGGCGTCAGAAAATGTCAACAAAAGTATGAACCGGCCTTAACACTTGGAAATCAGTAAAGGCCGGTTCATACTTCACGCGAGTGCGAATGCGAAGGGAATTTGACGTCATGAATCATTCGCGGCAAAGATTCGCATAAGTTAAAATGTGTTCAACTTTTGCAGATTCGTAGCGCGAATATTTGGCGTGGACTTCATAAATTGGCTTCGCATTTATATTCGCGTGAACCGGACTTAAAGGTATGAAAACAAATCCGTTTAAAATGCCGTATTAAAATTTGATCTTTCAATAAGTTTGTGTATAAACACGGTTGCACCCAGCAGGCATCACTAGTGTACATAGACACGTTAGCACTCTAGTAATATTCTATACACGTAGTTCTATTTCCAACTAAAACAGCTTTATATATTTTTGTATTGTAGTGATCCTAGCAGTTTCATGATGCGATTTCTTATCGAGGAGATTGATGAAGATTCTACTTTTGAAGACCTTCAGCAGATGTTGCTCTTTGCTCTCATATATCGGGTGGTCGTCTGCACGTATGAAGTAAATATTTGTCTTCATTTTTCTCAAACATTTCATTTTATATATTTATTTTTATTTAATTAAAAAATTGTTTTTTATTTATTACATTTTTTTTGTCATTCTGTCATTTTACATTGAACTGTTTTTTTCTGTTCTTCATCTCAGTACTAGAAGACCTTTACCATAAAGTTTTGCTGTACAAAGGTCCTTGTCGTTAAAAGAAAAATAAATAGTGTTTGACATCAAAGAGAAAAATGAATTCGCACACTCTAACAGTGCTAGAAAATAAAACAGAATAATTTTTTTTCAATCAGCTCTTTGTCCGCATTATAAAAAATGCAGAAATTCATCTTCCTGTGGAAACGGTTCACAAACATACTGAAAATATAGATAATGCCTAAAATGCTTACATATAAACCAAAATTTGGGGAATCTACAAAAATCCAAGACCTGGTTTTTGTTTGATTTTGATGGATTTTGATTGTAGAGCCTTGGTGTAGTTATTTAGCAACATTCAGGCTTTAAGTACAGAGAATGTGTCATTGTTTGCATAATGTGGGATTTTGGCAGATTCAGAAAAGTTCCTTTGAAAAAAGAAGCCAAGTGCGTTAGGGTTAAGCAAATACAAATTGGAACTTTTTTGGAAGATATTTTTGAAGTAGAAAAAAAAGCAAAGCATCATTCAATTATTTATCAGAGCCTGTTGAAATTAAATTAAAATGTATATCCAAATCTTGTAACTTTCTTAGTCTTACTTCTCTCCGCTAATCTCCAGACATTTTTCCTGCGTCACGGTATTGGGTCCAGGGTGGGTGGAGCCACGCCCGGCAAGTACTGCATGGGGCTCCGTGTTGTGTCATGTGACCGGGTCCAGAGCATCGGCGGGAACAGAGTACTGGTGACCAGTCCAGAGGATATGACCTATTTACAGTAAGTCAAGTCTGTATTGGGGGAAGGGTTCCCACAGTCCTGGAAAATCCTGGAATTTAAAGCTATCATAGAAGGTCATAGAAAAGTCATGGAATTTTGTTATTTTACAAGGAGTCATGTGTGGGTGGAATTTTGCATTGTGGATGTTGTAAAATTGACCTATCGCGGTCGGATCGCATCAAAGCAGCTTGTGAATTATTGTCCAATCACATCAATTATAATTCCACGTGGAACGCGCAAAATCTGAGACAAACAAAATTACCGCACAAAATTCCCATAGGGTTGTCTAAGGGGCGTGGTTAACTTGTAAACGGCGATAGGTCAATTAGAAGGGAGAAGGGCAAAAAAGAGCATTTGTAAACAAAATGACCGAAATGTATATAAATGTATACAATCATGTACTGAAGAGAGGTAAGCAGTGCTGAAATCAGTGTGTAGGGGTATCCGATTGAAAACAGGCATGCTGATGGGTCCCCAATAAAGAAAGTCAATCCAAAATTTATACCTCAGAAATTGCTGTTCATGTTGTTTGTAAAGGTCAGCACGTTAATACAACCACATCAATACAGCAAGATGCAAGTGTGTACAGTGAGCTCTATCGCTTTAGGGTCTAAATTGTTTTTATTTTTGTATGTACCCTGGTTTTCATTTTGAAAATTCCCCACATGACATTCAAAAACTTTCTTTTTCATTGTCTGAGAAATTACTAAGTAATATGTTAATTTGGTTACGGGTACTCGATTCCATAATCTGGAACCGGTTCCTGATATGAGCGGTCGGGTACTCGGTTCGGATACACAGCCCTAGCACTGTGGAAGCTTTTCCACAGATTCCTGTTCGGAATTTTAACATTCCAAACTCCGGCTTTGTTCTTCCTCAGAGCATTCCTGCGTGCCATCATCAAGAACTTCTCCATGGCCTTCTTCTTCCCAGCATGCATCACGGTGTTCTTCAACCCCCACTTCCGGGCCGCGTACGACATTCTCACACGGACCGTGGTGGTCTCGGTTCCTAATTGGGCAGAGAGGCTCCGGCCGCAGAATAGGTAGCTTGGTATGGTTGCCGGATGCAAAAGATACAGTTCCAAGTTGGAATATTGCACCCTAACACATCATCTCCTAATGTACATTATCAGAGTTGTATTCGAGTCCCTGCAAGCCCTTTCACAAGTCCTTTCACAAGCCCAATCAGAAGTGCTTTCATAACGCAGGTCACAAGTAACTGGATGAACAATGACAAAGGAATGCCTTTGTCACAGCTCATTTGAATAGCTTGCGATTGGGATTAGGACTGGAGGGCTTGTGATGGACTTGCAGGGACTTGTGAAAGGACTCGAATACAACTCTGGTACATATAGAATGAACATTGTCTTTTTATTTCTCATAATCATTTTTACCCCCCCCCCCCCCCCCCCCCAGCCATTTCAACAACAAAATTAGTATCAACACTCCGGGGAATGTGTTATGGAAATGAAATAAATTAGTCAACATTTCACAAAACAGGAGTGCATGCTTGACTGATCTATTGCAGAGCTGCCAACTCTTTTTGATTTTGCGGACTTGTATTAATATTCAGGCAATAGCAGTTACAAAATACAGGTAAATTCAAAAAAAGTACGGAAAATTGACAAGCCAGGAGATTTTAAAGTTGTGTCGGGAGACGGAAAATCGACCAATTTTCCGGGAGTCTTCCGTAAAATCAGAGAGAGTTGGAAGCTCTGCTATTGTGTAGTTCCTGGCATCGTGTGAATATCTGACAGTGTTGTAGTCGAGACCGAGACCGAGACCTGGAAGACCTTGTATGCATTTACATAATAAACGAAAAAAACAATGTCCAGCTGTAGAAACGACCGCGATGGCTTTACGCGGTATAGAGTACACGCCGCTGATCGTAATACATGTACACGTAGTTCGTGTATTTGAGCATGTCGTTCCCAACTTCCCATACATGAAGCTAATGCGCTACATGTACGTTTGGGCACGCGTACACGGCAAAGAAACGAGGTTGTCATCATGTCATGTACTGCACGTTTATAAATCTTTAGTCGAGTAGAGCGTACTGTAATCGATTCTGTAAACAAGAAGTTGTCATATACTGCACAATTATACATCTCGAGTCGAGTCGAGCATGCTGTAATCGATTCTGCACATGTGCTGTTTGTATAAAGTATTGGTGGTCTCGATACCGAGACCAGCAAAATACCGAGACCACGGGGTACCGAGACCGAGACCAGGAAAAACTGGTCTCGAGACCTACAACACTGATATCTGACTCTGTGAAAATCCGACTTGTTGGTTATACTGTGCATGCTCAGCAGGCCAAAACCATGAGAAACATAGGGTTAGGATTTAGTTATTCATAAGATGGAATTTGTGTCGGGGGGGGGGGGGGGGGGGGCTGATGTAAATTTAATATTGGGTTTTTCCCTTAACCGACGTATTTTATAAAGACTGTATAGAGTACCGAAGTCTGACGTCAGTTGCCGCAGCAACTGGTTCCAAACACATGCAGTTTAGAATGTATTCTGGTTCCAAACATTGCATTGATTGATGTCATCACTTCGGTACTCTATACTCAGTGTTGTCCCGAGAGATTATTTGGAGAAAAAAATCATTCGGGTGGGACTCGAACCCACGACCTCCTGCTTTCTAGTGCAGAAGTCCTACCAGTCGGAGTTAGGAGTTAGGATAGGGTTAGTGTTGGGGTTGCAAGCAAGCAAAGTCTGACACGAGCCAATGTGGCCCAACAGGCCGGCGTTTATCTCCGGTTTCTGTAGCATGAAACGACTGAGAATATTTCTATTACCCCCCTGGACGGGATGCTAGTCCATCGCAGGTTACTCCCCAGCTTAATGCCGGTACCCATTTATACTCCTGGGTGGAGAGAGGCAAGTGGGGATGAAGTGGCTTGCCCAAGGACACAACATATGGCCAGTAGCTGGATTCTAACTCCTGACCCTCTGATCACGAGTCACAAATCCTAACCACAATTGTGTTGCAATGTATCATGGGTGAAGAGTCGGATTTTCACGGGAGTCTGATATTCATATGACACCGGTCTGTCCATTATTGTTGACTTTTAATGTGTGGAGTGTTCGTAGATAAGATTAATTTGAAGGCATCCTTAACCCCTTGAGTACGGTATTTTACGGGAGACGTCGGGGTGCCGCGGCGGTTATGGCAGTCAAGCGAACTGCTACAATGTGTTTGTGCAGTCAAGCGTAACCTATACACAATAATCCAACAATGGATTGAAACTGCACAAACAGCGGCCAATGGTGTCATCCGGCCTGGTGGCACTGTTTAATCCAACAATGGATTGAAACTGCACAAACAGCGGCCAATGGTGTCATCCGGCCTGGTGGCACTGGTTTTTTTGCGCATATCCGTACGCAAGGGGTTAAGAAGTCCTCAGGTCATGTGTTTGCAATGCTTGCAACTGCTGCAAAAATGTACCCAGTTTTTAAAGTATTCAAACTTGTCCTACTCTTTCTTAATTTGTTTTTTTACCATGCTCCTACTTTTTTGTCCCACAACTCCGAAAAATGACATCTCACCGAATATTTTTCATAAAAAGTGTTCCACACTGTCATGCAGAACAGAGTTGTAATCAAGTCAATCACAAGGCAGATCACAAGCTACATGGGATGAACAATGACAAAGGAATGCTTCTGTTATTATAGTCTGTTTGAATAGCTCGTTGCGTGGCTTGAGACCTGGGGCAGTTTCGTGGCATTGCAAGGCACAAAAATGTACTTGGCATGAAAAGTCTTCCTTACCAACCAAATTTTGATGTGAAGTGTATCACTTGTGGCTGGCATTCAGCTGCTGTTTGCTTAAACATGAAAATCTCATGGCCTTTTGGGCTGGGTAACCTGTTTTAACTAAGTAAGACTTTTTGGTGCTAAGCAACTTGTGAAATTGGCCCCAGAATTATGAAGTGACTTGTGATGACTTGTGATTGACTTGATAACAACTCTGCTGTCATGTAAAAATCACACAATGAAGGAGTACTGCAACTTTACTTCCAAGAGCTTAGTTAAGGATGAAGCCACAGGTGTTACGAGTACAGAACATGCCAAATGAGGCTTGTGATGCTGTGGACATGAGTGAGTAGCAATGAAAACTACTCCTGAAGGCCTGCAAAAGTCCTACTTTTATCCTGATTTTATCCTCCGAAGTTCAACTTTTGTCTTGTTTTTTTTAATTTTGATCTTACTATTCTGCTTCTTTTTACCTATGCCTATGTCTGCTTTAAGGATTGCATGCCAAAACACTTGCATTCAACAGAACAAATTTCTCCATGATTGAAACTGGCTTCAAATTCTTTAAGCGGGACATTACATGGCTTACAGTGCTTGCAAACATGAGGGCCGATCCAAAGCACTATATCCATATTAGCTACCGGGAACCAGTCAAGAAGTGTACACGTGTATCCTTCAACGATGTAATGAATGTTTGGGGTTACGAAAAAGGAACATCAAATTTGTGACTCATTTGAGCGCGACAAGAAAGCATGAGGGAGATAGCAAAAGTTACAATGAAAAAAAAAATGACCGTGGTTGGCATCATGTAATAACAATTTTAATAAAACTTGTAGTTGAAATGAAATTGTACATTAACTTGATAACTCAACAGTGACCCAGCCAGTCCGTACAAACAACAAACTCATCTGATCTTGGAAAAAATTTAATGAAAACTCAATTTGTAGATATTGCTGTACAAGATCATCATTAAGTACTATATGATTTATATTTCTAACAAATTTTTATCAGTTTTCGTCCACCTTAATTACTATTAAAAATACAAAAAAAATGTCGTACAAAAATACTCATGTGGCTATAATTACAATTGTTTTAAACAAGTAAAATGACGTCCTATGTACATCTGTTTACATGTGTAATAATACCCTTAATTAATGTGTGTACAGGTATTTGATTTTGGTACATTTTTCAAAGTGAACAAAGAAAACTGGCAGGAGCAGAATTCGAACCTGCGACCTCCAGAATACCATACCGGCGCTCTACCAACTGAGCTATCTTGTTGGCGGTCTCCCAAATTGTCAGTGTCTTTGTTCGGGTGGGCACTAGTCAGAAGTCCTAAACCCATAATGCCGTAAAGCCAGGGATCACGCCCCAACTTTACGATACAACCTGGGAAGCGACAACTCAATGAGGATATGACCGAGCTACCTTGCCCTAGATAGCTCACATGTTCAAATCCCGCTCCTGCCAGATTCTTTTCTTCACTTCTAAAATTCATTCAGATTACCTAGTCAGTTTGTATATGTGTTTAACCCAACTCCCTTGAATCCTCTTTTAGTATAAGTGATGCGATCAAGCAAAATCAGTCTGAACTCGGCAATCCTTATTTTGAGATGTGGAAAAATCTAAATTTACGTATTTTAAATGTGCTGAAAACGACTCAATTAAAGTACTGTAACTTTAAACTTGATTTTCTCAATTTCTTTCTATTTAATGTGCCGGTGTTCAAATATTTGTAACTTTTTAACCAAAGGTCGTATTTACATGGGGTTTTCACTAATATGGAGCTTGAAGTATGCTACAAATGAATATGTAAAAATCCCAAAATTGGCCAGGGCCTACTTCAGACTGATTTTGCTTGATCGCATCGCAAAAAATAAATAAAATACTTTTACAAAGGTGGAATTGATTGTGAACCAACAATAATTTAGGGATATCTTTGAGTGCATTAGATGCACAAAAGCAACCAGAGCTGTAGTCGAGTCCCTGCAAGTCCTTTCATAAATCCGATCACAAGTACCTGGATGAATAATGACACAGGAATGCCTTGTGATTGGAATTGGGACTACAGCCCTGCCATGTTTGAGGGTTGCATATGCCCAAAACAAGAAAACAGTTCTAATTAAAATAAACGAAAATATCTAGAAGAAAAAAATTCACATTTGTTGAAAAGCAGATGCAGCATATCGTTCAAACTTATTGGGAGGACACGAAATTCAAGCGATAAATCTAAAGTGTATAACATTACGAGATTTCTGATGCTTCCTATGCTGTTGCACTGAATACATTGGTGGTTTCAAAACAGAAACATTAGTTTATTATTTTTCGTGCCAGTAATATAAACAAACTGTCACAGAAGACACCAAATTTTCACAGGTATGGATATTTTTGTGACAAGAATCTATATGTATATACTACTATACAGGCAAACTGTACCAGGAAATGTGTAATGTGAATAAAAATGCTGAATCTCGACTAGCAACATTTTAGTTTTCATCTTTTAATTTCTTTCTGGAGTTCATTCAGTTAAAGTCTGGTTGACATCTACCTCCAAGTACTGATTTAAAGACCGGAACAGCAGAGAGAATAAGCACCTTACATGTTAACAGCAGTAGAGGGTTTAGTCAAAACCGAGTATGCAAAATTGGGTTGTAAAAAGTAGTCCAGAGAGTGGCTTTTTCTGAGAAAAGCCCAATCTATTAATGTATTGACCAATCACAGCTGTGGTCGTCAATACATCCACAGGTGATGCTCAAATGGATCAGTCTACGTTGATACGGTACCAAATTTGATCAAATTGCCAAACTTTGTTCACTGTGGTTGATAGTTGTTTTGACCCAAAAAATGGCTAACAAGTTTAATAGGAAACCTCTGATTTTTTTCTGAAAGATCAAAAAGTGACCGGCTCTACAAAAATGGGCATTATGTCACAAAATTTGAAAAATGAGTTATACATAGTTGAATTTGTTGCATCCTAAGCTTTAATTTGGTGTAGGTTTGACCAAAGTGGCATTTTGTTTTCTCGAAATATCTTGACATTTGTATACGGGTTATTCCATGAAATTGAGACACACACACATTTTGGCATTCATTGATCATGTAATTGTTTTTCTTGTTTAAACCAAACTGGCTTTAATGATGATTATGGTACGAACTTGAAGAGTAAAAGGAAGGCTTTTGAATGATACAAAACATGAGGGCATTATATGTGATATATTTATGTTTTGTTTCCAAGTGTGATGGTGTCCCGGGCTAAATTATGGGGTAATTTTGTGACATAAAAACTTACAAAGTACAAATAGGGTTCAGAGGTAAAAAAAATTAACAATTTGTTTTCTTTTACATGAGAAGTTAGGAAAAACTGCATGTAACTTAACAACAACAAATCATATTTTCAGTATCTCTTACATCTTTTCTGTTATATGGCTAACAAATCTGTGGTTAAGGAGGTAACGGATGGTGTCCCACTCTGTTAAATTTTGTTACATCCTGCCTGCATGTCCAGCTTTCTTACTTTTCATCAAATGAAGTCTGAATTAAATTTCTTTTCTTTTGTGTGATTACCGTTTTAATAAAATTAACTTGTACAGTCAATATATTGGACTGCCTTTTCAAAATTGGGGCAAAATGGACTAGGATGTAACGGTGGTGTCCCACGTTACATCCTAACAATTTTGGGAACTTTCTTCCATAATTTATCTGTAAGCAGTATGTGAAATGTCCATGCAACATGATAACAAAGACTTGGAGAACCTCTTTTTAAAAACATAAAAAAGACCCCCTAAATTGGTGTCATGTGTTAGTTTTCCACCCTTGATGGAGTGGTGTCCCATGTTACATCCTTGCAGGCTTGCCAAATCAATTATTACATAAAATGTTTTAGCCAACTGTGTTTGATGGGTATGTAAAAGGATAACATTTTCTAACTACCACATACAGATTTGGATGCTTTAACATGATTATTTATGAATTATGAGCAACATAAACTAAGATGTAACCGGGACACCGTATCCTTGTTACATCGTTGATTTATCCATAGTAAGTCTATGGGAGTTGATGTGAAACTCAAGAGAGAGGACCCTAAACTAAATATTATGTCACAATGAATCTAAGCTATGATGAAATAATTGTATAGAATCACATGTGGTGTAACAAATTTATTTTACACCAATTTAAAATGTTTACCAATATGTCACACATTGTGTCTCAACTTCATGGAATGACCCATACTCATATTTTCCAATTTAATGGAAGTGCGTTTAGAGATATAGCCCTTTTAAACACAAAAAGTGCAAAGAAATGAGATAGAAGTAATTTCTATCAAAATTAATTTTTTCATCTTTATTCATCAATATTAATGTTTCTAAAAATAAATTATGAAAATATAGATATAATAGAAGCCAACAAACCAAAATTTAAAAACAAATCTATTATGTGAAGATTTTTTCGCCCTCTTCACCGTACAAAGAACAGCCCTGTGTGTGTTTTCACATAGTGCGACATATACCCTTTTTCGTAGAGCGGGTCACAAATCTTTTTGGGTTTTAGAGTGGATGTTATTTTTCCTCAGTTACATGTACATGTGCTCTGTTTGAGGTCCAGAAAATGTCATACATGAACATGATTTTCCCGCTGTTGTATTTCTCACATAGTAAGCTTTCCAATGGTGCTGTTACACCCCACCTATGGCAATGGTCGGCACTGGCCCAAGTATAGGTGGGACCATGCATTGCCATAGTTGGGACCATGCATTGCCATAGTTGGGACCATGCATTGCCATAGTTGGGACCATATGCATTGCCATAGTTGGGACCATGCATTGCCATAGTTGGGTCGTAACAGTAACCAAACTTGCGTCATTTCCTCTAGAGAATACAAAAAAACTGTTGATTATTCCATACATGTAAGTGCACGCAGTCGTACTTTCCCAATACGTGCGAGGACAATGCTTTGTGTTTCCTATTGTTCCTCTAATATAACCCAACCCCATAGACTAAGCACGTACTTCTACGTGCGAGGACCGATTTCAACAAAAGACTTGACGTGCGAGGACTGAAAGGTTTCTTTGTATTTCCTTTCTCCTCTTGTCCTCGGAGATATATACAGAACCTGTACATAGTTACATGTGTGAGTGTAAACTAATTATAGCAAAAATCTAACAGTATCAAGAGGCTATATATTCCACACCGAAAAAAATATCATTCAGTCGATCATGTTTCTCTCAAAACATACATTTTTCTTTACACTAATACTGTGCGGTAAATTGTCAACTTGATTACTTTACATGCTAGCACTTCTTTGTCACAAACCAAATGATACTCCAACTCCCCCCCCCCAAAAAAAAAAAAAACAACAACAAAACAAAAAAGAGGCACTTCTTTACAAATCTATCCAGATCAAATGGAAGGCACAATTGTCACGTTTCTATAAAAAATAATTCCTCTCCAGTTTATTTTACAATTTACACTTCTGTTTAGATGTTCACTGAATGGCGGACGATAGACATTTACAAGATGGTTCCTATTTTGCTCATGGAATTTCAGGTTGTAGTTGTTTGCAACAACTGGCACTGCAGCAAATTCCACTGAGCACAAAACTATCAAGTGATGTGTAAACCGACATCTGACTGTCGGCCACCAGACTTGCTAAAGAGAGGAGCATCATTTATCGCCGCGTAGTCTTCGCTGTTTAATATTTACATAAATATCTTCAAACCGTCCAAGTCCAGGCTGACTCAATATTCCAACCAACAAAAAAATTTCTTACAGAAACTCAAACTTCCTCTACAATACACATTTTTTAAAAAGTTACACCAAGTGCATGCTTGCATTTGGGATGTGTAACGATGCATTTTCAAACAAACAGTTGGTGCCAAAAAAATTGACAAAAAATCAAACCTGAGTCTTTTCCCTGCATCTCTGAAAATAATAGAAAATGTGATAACTTCCCAAGAAATGATCTTAGAAATGAGAGCTGCTCTTGAATTTCCCCCAGGAGAAGAACTAGATTCCATTTCTTTTATGGGTTATCACCCAACATGGACAAAAGGCCACTCAATGTGTGGGCTACAAAAGACAAGAAAAGATAAATCACAGGGATAGAAGGTATCTATTCACATCTCGTTTGAATTGTGAAAGATTATAGGTGGAAGGGAAGCAGGTTACAGGTAAGGAGTTCCGAAGAGAGGCAGTACGAGGGTAAAACAACTTGAAAAGTATCTCACAGTACTAGCCTTTGGAACAACAGTGGAACGATGTGATGAGACAGCCAGGCGAGTAGAGGGCTTGAAAGTTTGGACGGGGGAAACTAATCATGAAAGGCCACTGGAACACCTTCCATGATTCACAGACTTGCTTGGGCGGGACTCAAACCCAACGTTTACTGCTGGACGTCTGCATAAAAGCAGGATATCACAGGTTCGAGTCCATCCGAGTAATTTTTTTCCCCACAGGCTCTTAAATAGAGCTGAGATACAAATCTTAATATTTTGCAAGGGAGTACAAAAACCTCTTCCAATTTACATCATCCCCAATGCAAATTCCATCTCGTCCTCTTGGAAGCCACTGCGCAGGTGCAAGGCTTGTCACAAATCAACCACTGGTTAAAAAATGTTCCTTGCTCAAATTGTACATGCATGGTACATTCTCGTTGTTCACGGCACCAATCTACATTTCCATCAATTCAGGGTCATTCACTTCAGACATGGTTTGCAATCTCATTTTTGGGAAGTTACCCTACAATTTTTTTGGTTTGGGGGGGGGGGGGGGAAGGGGGGGTTCAGACCACCCCTCGCGACCCCCTGTCGTCCTTTCTGTGAGGCGAGATGGGCTGCAACGCGATCATGGTGTCCTCTTCCGAGTCCAAGTTGGAGTTCGATCGCAAGGACCTCATACTCCCCGGGACAAAGGTCGGGTCAAAGATGAACTTGTAGATGAGTGCTGCCATCACACCGCCGCCGACAGGTCCGGCGAGATAAACCTGTAATACAAAAATTACCACAAAAACGGTGAACATTCAATTATGTATGTACCTTCCCTTATTCAATTCCCAGAAATCTTCTCTGAGCACTGTGTCTTCAGATTTTTCTAAAAAGAGGTATTATTTGGAATTATATTAACCCTAACCCCCCTAGGCATATTTACCAGGAAGTGTACTCAACCTGTCAAAATCCAACACTGTGCAGTATACCTTTGACACATTCTTTGGACTTGGACAAATTGGGGCATCATAGCTCCATGTAAAGTAATGGTGCCAAGGCGCTACAGTCCTGAACCCATCACAATTAGACAAAACCTGCTGTTGGAGTTTGTAAGGCTTGGGGTAGTTATGGTTAATTGACCTAACATGGTAGAATTGTGCGAATGCAGCTGCAAAATATTGTCCAACCACATTAGTAAATATGTGACACTGAAGGTTCAAAATTTGAGACTAAAATTAATGCGCAAATTACACATATATATAGCATTGTCTGAAGGGGCATGGTTAACCTTGAATATGGACAACGGCCACAGGCGCGGTTTGAAAAGACCACCTGGCCAGTTGTTCTCTATACGTGCATTCCTGCACATACTCAATCCATTCACGTTTCAACGATATTGTTCTTGAAAGGGAGAGTAATGAATAGATAGAGGTTTTTCAAACAAAGCTTTCATTTTATACACAAAAGGGGCTCCAAGTTTAATGAATAGGACTACTCTATTCAGTTTGGTGCCTATTGTTTGCATTTATACATACCACTCCCCCCCCCCCCCCCCCCCCCCCCCCCCATCAATAACAGCCGGACACATACAAGGGATTAATACTCATTTGACGAGGAGTACCTTCTACACGTATTACCAAACAAATATCACCCTCTTGCACTACTTAATTGGAAAGATTTTAAAATAAAATATAATTTCAAACAAATACCTCCTTCGTCCTTCAAATGAAAATAAACAATCTGGATCAATCGATGCAATTTTTGGAACCAGAATACTTTTGTTATTTTGTGTCAATGTGTTTGCATGACTGGCTGTTAACGGAACAGTCAAAATCTCAAATTTGTTTGGAGCCAGTTGTCGTGCCAAAATGACGTCAGACTTCGGTACTCTATAGACGAAGTTCAATTGTTGTAAGATATGGTTATACTTATACATGTATATATACATGTACATGTGAAATCAAGTTGCACTCTCTTTTCACTACATACAATGTAGTTCCTTTTATGAATCTGTTACGTATACATACATATGTATATTGGATATTGGGGTGTTTTTTTAATGCAAGTTCGCCCAGAACAAGGCTAAAAAAGCCACTCGAGGTACAGAGCTACGAAAAGAAAAAGAATCAAAGATACAAGAGGCCGGTATTAACATTTCTCTTGAAGCAGGAAAGATCGCAAGATGAAGGGAAACATGCACCGGGCAAAGAATTCCACAGAAATACATGCAGGGAAAAAGCTATTGGCATAGCCATTGGTCCAGTATATTGGTGGGAACAGGTCGGAAAGTTTTAAATATTATTAGCTCCCATCAAATACGCAATAGTAAATTCCACACACGGTGCCTGCAAGCACTCTTGAACTACAGAGGCATGGATGATTGCACATCACTTGCAAGGACAAAGCGAGCCCGGAACAACCAGCAATTCTACAAAGTGTCACATTCTACAGACGACTGCACTTTTTCTTACACAGTCCATGGCCAAGCACGCGAACAAAAAAACAACTACGCACGACTGCAAACTGTGCATCCAGGCTAGGACTTTCCGATGGGGAGGGGTGGGGGGGGGGGGGGGGGTGATTCAGAAAAGTTGAATGGCTCGTTTGGAGGTGACCCGCTCAAGTGTGGGATTTGTCGTCACGGTAGAAAGACTTTGTTAAGCTCCAGCTCAGAGTAAACAAAAATATATCGCATCACCAAGAACCAAAAACAATCCTTCTGGAAACGGTACATTATGTAAAATTCTATAGTTTGAAAAGCTTTTGCGGATGTGCTGTAAATAAAAGCCGCTGAAAACAGAATGGTAAACTCAACACGGTCCGCCGGTTTTGCGGCTACAATGGACATGTACCTGTGCACGTGTACTTTTATAGTGTGCCCTGACATTTTGGGGGAATTGTGTACACAGCATGTGCCGTTTCTTGGTTACCACCATATTTGCAATTTGTTTTTGTTTTGTCAAAAGTAGTCAGGGACAAACAGTGACAAACGGGGACAAACACAAAAGATACATCACATTGTGTTATACATTAGGCAATCATCCGTAACTTCTTTCAGTTAACTTTTTGATGGCTGGTTTTACAAAGGCGGCGGCAACCTCCAAGAGATAGCCTTTATGTTGTGTGCATGTACAGCAGTGCACATCCACCATTTTGAAAGTTTCTCAAAGACTCAAGGTACAGGTGTGGCGAAGTAATGAATTAAAATCACTATTCTATTCTTTTGATCAATTTCTCTGCATGTGCAAAACAAGCTCTTCGTCAATTTAAAGGCACAAGTCCATAGGTCTGAAAATTGGGATATTTTCTTTGGTACATGTACAATGTATCTATTGAAGACTTATCCTCTGTTTAGATTTGGACCCAGGAAAACCATAAGGGTGGTATAGGGCTGGCAACCTAAAATATGCCTAACCCATCAAGAGCAGGGCTGAGATTGACCCAAAATGAAACATCCGCGAAATCCACGAAAAATCCACGAGGACACCAGATCAACATACAGTTTGTATTTGCCTAAAGGCACCCCCTTCAAATATCTGTTTTATTTGTCTATATCCACTTTTTACAGGTAAAACAGCTCAGGACAACACCTCAGGAATTCCAGATTGCACAAGAGATTCTTTAAAAATTCTGAAATCCAGACAAAAAAATCCTGAAATCAGGAAAAATCCTGACAAATCTCACCCCTTGCTAGAGTGGCTTCTATAAAAAAAGAAGAAGACAAAAAACAAGACGAGTACAACTCCCAAGCCCAATTTGCCTGTTTTGCAGAATTCTGCTCCTGCAATGTATGGTCACCAATCACTATACATGTACTGCTAGCCTTGAATGGAAGGCTGTGCATGCTGTCGCCCGGCCCGGCCTGCTGGCATGGCATGGCCAGCTAGATCACGGTGAACGCCGAATCTGCCCGCAATGCATGTACGTACACGCACCGGTCATGCGCCGTACACGCACCACCCGCGGTAACAACACGCACGAGTCTCCAGCCGGGATCACAGCCTTGATGATTCTATTTGATGTTTTTCTTCATTTTCGGGAATTGGGAACGCAATTGAAAAAAAGCACGGCTACCTGTTAAAGAAAGCCAATTCCAAAAATTTAATCTCGGAAATTGCTACTCATATTGTTTGTAAAGGTCCACATGTTAATACACATGTTTAGTTTTTCCATGTACCCTGGTTTTCATTTTGAATATTCCCCACAGACGCCATTCAAAAACTGTCTTTTTCATTGTCTGAGAAACAATATGTTAATTCGGCTATGGGTACTCAATTCCATAATCTGAAACCGGTTCCTGACATTAGCAGTCGGGTATTCGGGTACTCGGTTCGGATGCACAGCCCTAATGTAGAGACAGAAGTTTCGTTGTTTCGGACCAAGGGGCTTGGCATTCTTACAAATCGACTTCAGTCAACTCTAGATTGTCTGCGCCTGTATTTACCTCCAGAATGACTGGCCAATCATCTGGCTTGCTCAAGACCACCGCCGCACTGAGAGTACGTGCTGGGTTCATGCTAGCACCAGTGAACTCATACTGAAAAACAATCAAAGATAAAACCCCAAATAATATTTACATATATAGGTATGTGTATGACACAACATCACCAGGAGGCGAACAGAGAATACTGTTCAAAATGCCAGGTTAAAACATCCGGTTCTTCTCAGAACCACACAACTCAAAAGAGATCAATTTCATGTTACCTCAAACCTACCATACTTTGTTCATGTCACCCATGCCAACCCACAAGTCTCATTCAATGATACTGAGTTATTGGCATTTTTCTCGGTCACAGCCTATGCCAAGTTCAATCTGATTTTGCAAGAACTTGTCACATTTCTGACAAGTATTATACTGTTTCGCATGCTGCATGCCTGCGGAAAAAATAATGTTACAACCTCTGCAACCATTTCTGTTTAATACTGGGACATTTATTGAGGTTGCTTGTAGTCAGTCTGTAGAACCAGACATGCAAACATTTAAAAGTACAGGCATATATTGCCTGAAAAATATTCAGATCAGCCCCTCTCCTCTCAAAATTTTGGGCCCACTTTTTAAAATAAATGAAATACCTTAACACTGTTAAAAAATCAAGAAAAACGCCCGGGGTACATGTGTACAGTACCAATTCCAAACT
Organism: Hippasteria phrygiana; assembly: GCA_037893225.1. NCBI lineage: Eukaryota > Metazoa > Echinodermata > Asteroidea > Valvatida > Goniasteridae > Hippasteria > Hippasteria phrygiana. Next base: position 1,121,218 of record JAZGUH010000008.1, on the reverse strand, counting down.
TACCCCCCATAATGTATTGACGAGGTACGCCAGGCCGATCGGTAGTGCCACTAGCTTGGAGGCAAACCTGGTGGGTTCCATGGAGGACATGACGGTAAAGACAAAGAGGAACGTCATCAGAAACTCCAACCCCATGGCCTGATGGGACGTGATCTGGGGTGAGACCACTGTGTAGCCCATATTGCCGAGGACGGATGTGGGGAGGAACCTGGGGGTAGGACGAGAGAAACGGAATTGAGACTTGTCAATATTTAGACCTAATGGATTGGAACCTGAACCCCCCTGTTCAAAGCAACAAGGTACAACAACACGCCAAAAATAATTTTCTTATGCAAGAAAACCTTTCTTTAAAAAGGAACAATTTTCTTGATTTCAGAAATTCGATCAAAAACTAACAAAACAGTTATGAAAATGTTAAATATCTAATACTTGTATAACAATTTTCTTCTTTTAAGATAATTGCTCAAGAAATTATTTCTGAACTTAACCGTAACCCTGCCAGATGCAGCACAGTGCACCTGAGCTGACGGCTCCACACAAGTCAATGTGACAAAGTATGCAATCTGATGCGTCTGGCAGGGTTCTAGCAAACATGCTTTTGAGGGTTAAGAAAGAGAACCACTAATTTGTTTTCTTAAAAGGAATCAAATGTAACATTTGCTTTTGCTGTAATTTTCAGAAATGAATGGATTTGGGGGTTAGTACTTCATAGCAAATACTGTAACAGTGACCCTTTTAAAGATTTGTGTGCATAGATGCTGGGAAAGCTGAGAAAACAGAAACAAAACAAATTGCTGTTCTTGGAGTCTAGTTCCCTGACCCAACTTCAGGCAAAACAGAGCAATTTGTAGACGTCAGGGAATTATCAGGTCGGGGAACTAGATTATTTCCAACGATTGTCGGCCAACCATCTCTGGAAATTGATACAAAAATTCAACTTTTCTTGAAAAGGATAGCACTACAGGCTAGGGTGCCATGATTTCACAGGATGCTTGAGACTTTTTTACTAACAGTTAATTACAGTTCATTCAGTAGTTTTTTTTTTTTTTGATGTTTGCTAATGTTGCATATTACCTTTAATATCAAACACTGTTATAATATATTCAGACACAAAATAGCAAAAACAAAAAAGCATATAGACATGTGCATATAGTTTTCAGTATTTACTGTCACGAAAGGCTAGCAATAAATATTTCTTAAACTATTTCCTAGGTGCTTGAAATATCAGAGTGCGTGATCCACTCCCTCCCAAGCTAGATTCCAGGGATACCGCTCAGGGAATTCACTGATAACCTCTGCTTGCTGCAAACAAGGTACATGTACATGTACATGTAGGCGTACAGAGACAATGCATGGCTATGGCTATGCCAATTGAAGTACCTTCCATCCATACTGTTATAATTTCTGGCACATGTACATTTGTGTACATTGTACAATTTGATGCAAGATATGGGACAGAGGGAACTGAAATCCTTCATCACAAACATTTTACCCTGTGATTCAACACAGATAGGACTTGTAACATGTCTATGCAACCAATGCATTATCTGTGGCAGATTTATCTTGGGCAAACTTCCAAGCATGTGTGGTTGCCATGGTGAAGCCTTGGGGCTGACTCCAGGGGGTGACCCTCCCATAAATCTTCGCACTTGTAAAAAAACAATATGGAATTCAAAATAGGCCAGGAATTTATTATAAGTTAGTACATGTAGTGTAGAATTTAATGTTCCATTGAAAGATATACTGGTTTTTTCAACTTTCACCCTCTAAAAAAAAGTTTTTAATTGCTATTTTTTTTAGCAATAAAATAATTATTCACTTTTGAATGGGATATCAAAAGAGAAAAAGGCCTACATTGTACGTTTAGTAAGCAATTAAGTACATTACAAATGCTCAGAACTATGTACACGCGCATGCGCATTTTCAACAGAAACATTAAGAGAAACAGAACAGCTTCAGACAAAATTAAATGAATAAGCCAGTTCGGTATCTCAAAGGTCAAAGGTTATTCGGGATAAAATTGCTGACGTGCGGATTGCGCGACCACCTTTTGCGTTTACACGCGCGTTAGGTCACGCGGGTCATTCGGGATAAAATGTAATTGTGCACATGCGCCGAACTGGCTTATTCTGAAATATTGAATGTTGGAGAACAAAAGAGAACAATATCGTGCGCGATTCCCAGCATACGTCCGCGATTGGGAGTGTGTACAAAACATATGGAGGTCTTCCGAAAAAAGTTAAAGTACAAACAAAAGAGGGAACAATAGGACGTCCACGTTTTTGAGGTCGATACACGTTTGTACATGTACATACAGAAACTTTACACAATGTACACGTATGTGTAGAAATTATCTGAAATAGTTATTGAGTAAGTCACATACATGTATGCGAAACAAGGAAAAACACAGAGCTCAATGTCCATCAGACTTATTCATTGGGGGAGGGGGAGGGGGTTTCAAAAAATGTCTGCAAACTAAAGGAAAACAGGAGATCAGTCATCTTAGACAAATGTTGACAAATGTACAAGTCGCAGACATACAATGTTTATATAACCAAAATATGCCCCTGAAAGGTTAAAACAAATTTGTGTATCCTTTTTATTCCCCAAAGGTTCAAAGTTGTTAAGAATATTGAGAGAAAAAAAATCAATTGAATGCAACTGGTTTTTTTGTTTTGTTTTTAGAGTTTGTATTCACTTTCAATGAAAAAAAATCACTTGGTAGAATAAACGTTCCACAGACTTATTCATTTGCAGTACAGGCAAGCCAAACTAAAGCAAATAAACAGTATTCCTTCACAAAAGTTACAACACTGCGCATCTGTCTGGACAGTACCTGCCACTCTGCCTCAGGGAAAAAACAGCTTGCAACCTTCCCTGACCTCAACTGTCCTTTCCAACACTTCCCCACACAAAAATAAGGGGGGGGGGGGGGTAAACTGAGTGGCTATAGGCCAGTCAGGACTCTCGCTGGATGTTTTTTTATTTCCCAGCAAGTTTTGGAAAGTTACCCGGGAGTGCACAGGCGTGATACTATTGATTGGGGTATTTATGAATGTCATGTGCGGGTCGCGTGCATTCTGAATGGGGGCCTTGTTAACAGGCGGTGTAGTTTTGTGGAGTGGTATTGATAGATTAAGGGTTTAACAGTTGGATAAATGGGAGAATAAAATGCCTGTTTCCCCCCTCCCCCTTACTAATATGAACTGTGTATATATGTTGCTAAAGGCAGTAAAATGTTATGAAATAGAGTGCACTGTATTGTTTTTCAAATGAAAATGTGATGTGATGTGATCTGGGAAAACCCTTCACATGTTGCCGAACCTGTGTTAAAGATCATGGCACAATAGTCACCCAGATTTTCTTTTCGACAATTTGAGTTTTTGCTACCATTTTAATTAATAACCATGCTTGGAAATATTAAATACAAATTCCATCATTTTATATGTAAGCATTTGCAATTTTTTTTTGCCTAAAATGACAACTGTTTATTCCTATTTAACTATGAGAAATAACACAAATACACCATAGGTTTTCACATTTTGGTTTTTTGAAACCTGTGTTTTATACACAAATTTTCAGAATCTTTCTGCCAAAAAAAAACCTGCTTAAAACTTGAATATGGTTGAACAGCATCCATACATGTACGTGTCCATACATGTATGTATGCTTGATCAGTTTTATCAATGACATACGGTACATATGTACTTTTATGTACAATGCCAATGCACACAAATAGAATACTTGCCAACTGTGTATGTAAAACAAAATGATAAAATTAGTTAGAAGGAACCGATACAGTAGAACTTGGCCATAACGAACACCGATATACCGAACATTTGACTACCGCTATAACCCTAACCCTGCTGAATCCAACAGGATCCAACAATTTGATATTCCTGTTGGACCCTGTTGGATTGAGCAGCTAACTGATAATGTTACAATCCTGTTGGATTCAGCAGGCAACGGAAAAATAAGACACAGTTGGACCCTGTTGGACTGAGCAGCTAACTCATACATGTAGGCTGAGTTCGGGCGGTCTGTTCTTAACACGAGTTCCCTGTTCTTGCGCCCGAACGGCAGGAATGCGACCCGCGAACATTACACTCGGAACAAGATCACACACCACCTACTAGTCGGGGTTTACAAGAACATGACGTAATTTGGCGCGATGTAGAAGACGACCAAAGATGGCGAATGATTAGACGAAGCAGGAAAGTCGGCGTAATGTTGCCTAAAATTCGCTTCCAAACATTTTGAAAAATAAAGCTTTTTCTGAACAAACTAGGGGAAAATGCAGTCTAAATATTGTGCTTCCGTTATATTGCGTCTGAAATTAAGGTTTTTTAAACGAATGCTTGAATAACGTACATGGGCGCAGCCATTACATTTTGCGTGGTTACCAGCGATCGGACGTTCTTTGGCATTCGAGCGGCCGGAACACGAACGAAGACACAAGTTGTTCTTGAGCAAACAAGAACAACTCGCCCGAACTCAGCCGTAGTGTTACAATCCTGTTGGATTCAGCAGACAACGGGAAAATATGCTACGGTTGGATTGGATTCTGTTGGATTTAGCAGGCAAGTAATTTTTTATGACGTGTTGGACTGCGTTGGATTGAGCAGGAAACCCATATGAATCACCGTTGGACTCTGTTGGATTAAGCAGGGTAGTCCTGGTGAACCATTAGGGGGTTAAATGAATAACCACTATAGTGAACATTTTTTGTGGATCCCATTATGTTCATATTTCGATTCAAACAATCTTTCTTTAAAGCGATTCAAAAAGATACTGCTTGAAGAAAATGCCCTCCTGACTTTTAGCATTGGATAAAATCATAATTGAAAAGCCTTTGAAACATTAACCCTAACTCCCTAGGGTGTGTGAAAAATCATATTTGAAATTGGAGGATTTAGGACTGTTAGGATTAGGCAAGATGACCTTATTTTTTTTGTTCACAACAGACACCCCTGTACAAGTGTCCATGAAACAGATTTTTTGTTAAATTGTAGACTTGTTTATCAATTACAAGTTCAGACTATTTTAAACCAACATGTAAATGTGACACTATTCCACTTTGCTTTTACATTTTATACATAACTGCATCCATTTATTTGTTCAAACTATCTTCCCCACCTGTATGCAAATGATGCGTCCTCGGTTTAAGGTCACGGGACAAACGAAAGAATGAGATCAGATCATGTTTACATTGCGAGGAAATCAAACTCACAATCAAATTTGGCTGTTTGTCATAGTTGTTGATGCAACGGGCAACAATGTTCAATGAATAGGACGCAGACAGGCAAGAAAAATCTTCTTTTATGAGAGCTAAACGAACTGAAAAAGACACAAAAACACATACAAGGTGGACATTCTTACCCCTTGAGGAGTAAAACTGCAGTAGAAGCACCAAGGAACTGTGCGGCGATGAAGAACAGCCCTTTGAGGACCCCAGTCTGCCTGATGATCATCAGGGAGGCAGTGACAGCAGGGTTCAGGTGGGCACCGCTGATGTGCTCGAAGCAGTGAACCAGGGTCACAACTTTGGAGAAGAAAAAGACATGTAAATGTACACACCATGGCTGCAAATTAATACTATCCATGCTCTTTTCGCATTTCATCCTTACTCCCCAAAAAGTTGATTTTTTAAATTGCTAATTTTCTTGGAATCCAAGTTCAATTTGTTGAACGGCACGGACAATAATCTGTGCTCTGATGGAAATCTTCAAGTGAATGGATTTCACTTACTTCGGAGAAGAAAAAGATCCATGGTGTGAAACTAATACATGTACTGCCCGTGCTCTTTTCACATTTCACCCTCGCCCCCCACAAAATCTTCTTTTTTATTTGCTAATTTCCTAGGAATCCAAGTCAAATTTATTAAACAGCACAGACAATATACAATTACATGTATCTTTAAAACTGCTATCCCAGTCTCTCTCATAAATTATCTGTGATCTGATTAATAACTACAAGTTAATGGATTTCACCGTAAAAATGGGATAACAAATTTATCACTCAATAACCCCCCCCCCCCCCCCCCCCAATGGAGCCTAATAAATGCCCTATCTATCAAAACCTATCAAGTGATAGGTTGTACATTGTAACACACAAGCTATGAGAGAGGAAGGGGGTTGGTTTTTTGATAGGTTGTGATAGTCATAACAGTAGGAGGGTTAAACTTGATTACCTTGAAATTTTAAATTCAATTAACTTGGTGGTTTAATAAGATCTCAATACTGAAAGTAGTTGTATCACATGAGCCTGAGTCACAGAAAATGCACTTCGAGTTGGAATCAAGTCCAAGACAGTCACAAGTCATAAAACTCTGCCCATGTAGGACATTGTGAAAGTTGGGAATTGCAAAATGCAAATCCATGTGTTTATCACAAGCCAACCAAATTTGCAAAGTGGTGCTAATCCCTTCACTGCTGCACTTTTCCCTTTTAAATCCTCTCTTGAAAGACCCACCCCTAATCCCTGCTCTCCCAACTGAGTCCATTACCATATCAACACAACCACAACCACCACCACCTCACACATTTTGTGTGTGAAAAGAAGTCTAGTTTAGCCACAGGCAGCAATTGCATTTACAATAAATGGAAGCTCTGCAGCATACAACTTCAAAGTTCAATCCCCATAATCAAAGAATGTTTATACAAGGCCAGCTTTACTTTGTGCCAAAATGATTGGAAATGCCACCCTCCAGGCTAACGGTGGGCGACATGCCTTGTTATATGAATGCACTGTTGAATACAATAAATAAAATCTCCATTTTTTTTCCAAACGTCTTTGTTAACTGGCTCTTTTAGCTTGGGATTTAAAGTGGTTTCGGAATTTGAATATAAATGAACCCCACATACCAGCATGCATTTAGCAGCCATTGACAAACATATATACACATGATGCAAGGACAGCACGTTTTTCTCTGGTGAATTTTTGAATCACAGACAAAGTTGTCAAATATAAAATTACTTTCAGAAATTCTGCAAGAATGACTGATGATTGTAAATAAAAAAACTGGGTAAATGTTTTCAAAATTTAAAAAGTCAACCCATGCAATTGTTTTTTTCCTCGGGGGGAACAAAACAGAATTCTGATGTGATGTGGGTAACCGTCTTGTCGGAGTATTTATCCAGAATTAAGTAAGTTATTCTTCCCTATAGTGCAACATTTTTAGTTTTAGCATGGTTTTAGCCACAATCAGTCATTGCAAATATAGATGTTATGTAGACTGGATGAATCCAATGCTGAAAATGTTGGTAAAAAAACCACAATTTTGGAAAGAGAAACATTTCACTTTTGGTTTGAACCATGCATCCATCAATTGGCTTTACAGGATACAATTTTGTTTTGCTAATTAATAAACCTTTTGACATTCTCAAAGCATCATGGGAACTGCATCACCCTAAACTGGCATTAGAAGAGCAAGCACATTAGAACGGACGTGATTGGTCGTATTGGTCACATGTTCATTCTTATGCTTGCAAAAATCCTCTTCTGATTGGCTAATAATGTGACATCATTAGCTGTTCTAATTCCAGAAATTTGCATTAATCAGTAACTGGTACCCTGAGAGGGATTCCCCAATTATTTCCTTTATTTTTATTGCCATTTAAAATTGATTTTTCTGGTTATTATTTTCCTTATGTTCCATGCAAAGATATGTGAAAAGGGTATCGCTCAACTCATGACAGATATTTAGCATGAAATCAATTAATATTTGGACTGGTTCACAGTGCCATAGGTTTGTGTATAAATTACATGATTTGTTTGACCTCCAAACCCACAATGCATTGAGAATGTCGAAAAGGTTTATTGCTTTCCCCACCCCTCCCCTTAAGCTTGCCCTAGTTTAGTAACCTACTTCCATTAAAAATTCGACCATACATGTAATGTGTATTAAATATTTACAAAGCAATGAGGGAAAAAAACGAAGAATTGTCATCCGGACATTCCGACTGGTGTCACAGTCTGTAAGCAAACAAACAAACCTCCAAGAGCACCGCTCTGAATTCCAACGGTGCGACTTTTCCCAACCATAACCAACCAAATTTAGGATGCATGCTCTTTGTAGCCCAATCGGGCGGCCTTCAAGGCCATATGAGGCGGCCTTGGGGAGCCCCTTTTATTATAGGGAGTTCACCGTTTTGGACCGTATCTAAACCCATGCAAAATTAGGGGTCTTCAAACCATGATAATTAAGTATTATAATTAGTATTAATTCTCAAACTTGGAGATGAGAAAATTACTTCATAAGTTGCCATTGTTATAAGATAATTTTGAAAATAATATCGAAACATTTTTCACAATAAAATCTGAACCAAAGAAAACGCCTCAAAACGCATTTATGTGTAGACAGATTAGACCTTCCAGGGATCGAAATATCCATTGGACCGCGTCCAGTGATTTGAGCGTTGGTCTAGTGAACTCTTGACGGAACTAGTCCAGTGGTCTAGTGATTTTTTTCATAAATTTACTACGTGAAATGCTATCAATAAAGTCTCATAAAAAGCCTCATAATTTCTTGAATGGCCATTTTTTGTTTTGAGGCAGGGAGTTTCAATCAAAACAGCATTTCTAACCCCTCCCCCAACAAGGTCGGCAAAAATTTAAACTGTATTCAAAACACTGTGTGTTCTTATTTTTACCATTGGTCTTGTGAAATACCTTCCGGTCTAGTAAATTTGTGTGCTACTAGCCCAGCTGTCTAGTAGATTTTTACCTGAAATTCGACCCCTGCCTTCGTTAACACAATGCTATAGATAATAATATCAGCACATTAGGCGCACATTAGGCGCACATGGTCGCCACTTTAAAATAGACACCAGCACCCAGAAATTACACCTTTAAAGTACCATAACTTTGAAATGGAAGCACATGTACCTATCATGGAGGTACCTCCATGTACCTATCAAGCTATACATTTTCATACCATTCAATTTGTCTTGCAATTCCCTTTCCATCAGTTTCCATTAATATCAAATTTGTGACAAATAGCTCAAAAAAAAAAAAAACGCCGGACTCCCTACCCATACTTCTGGGGAAGTTCTGCCATCATGGCCATACATGATTGTCATCAAAATAATGTAACAATTTATTACATTGGTATTTTTATAAATAGTTGATTAAAATAAAATGTAAATTGGCTTAGGCCTATTAATCCCACTGGGTTCCCATAAATACAAACATTAATATAACACAAACAATTCAAATAATAATTACTATGTACACGATTGACTTGAGACATGATGATAAGAATTGCTATTTCCACATCATCATAGCCTGTATTTAGTTTAGTTTTTTTAAACAACAAAAATAAACACCTAAGGCCTACGCAAAAACAGTTAGCACCATAAATTCGGGGAAAACACAAAACAATAGGGATAAGCAACCTACCAGCTAAGCCAAGCGTCAAACTTAATTTTAAGACATCGACCTTCTCCGAGGAGTCCCACTGCAGATCAGCCACGCAGGCGACGATCATGAAGAAAAAGGTACCGAGACACTCGGCCACGACTCCCCGGCAGAACTCGGCCGAGCAGTTCAGGCCCAGACCCAAGCCCCGCTCTCGCTCCCCGCTCTTCCGCGAAGACGAAGTCCCCGTGTTCCGATTCGACTTGTGGGACCGCACTTCGTACGGTCCTGGAGCCATCGTTCTAGACTGATCGGACGATCGGGTCCCACAGTTCGATAGATAGAAGGACAAATATTAAGTTCAGTGAAATGTTTTTTAACGTTCTTTAGGTTAACAGTAATTTCATCATGAGTTTGGAGGTCGTTTTTCGCAAAGAATTTGCGTATAGACAACGTGCATGGACCGGAGATTGCCACAAACAAACACAGTTGATTGGTTGGTTGATTGATTGAGCCACAACGTCTGTATCGTTTAACCTTTGAACTCATGGACGAATCCACATAAGCTGGAGGGAGACAGGTATTTCTGTCTTAAAGGAATTGTTGCATGTCATAGATACAAATTAAATACTTCTTTTCAAGAAAATAAAATATTGCTTAAATTTTATGTCATATTTGTCCTGGATACTCAGTGATCAGAGCAATTAGCGCTGGTCTCCTTCGGAACAAACTTGTAAACAGGGGAAGACAAATTTAATGTTCAAGTCCAAGAAAAAAATGGATCTTATGTAAACTGAACGAGGTATGAACAACTATTCCTTCATGGAACAACCAAATCCATGTAATGCACCAGGTGGGAATCGAACCAGGGTCGCCAAATGGCGGGGAAAAGTGCATCCGCCAACCCTGACAACTACTAGTGTTGATTACTTTTTGCTGATTTTGATTCTTGTAAAAAAAAAAGTTCTTCGAGCAAACGCTAACAGACTGTATGTTTAAAGGTATGATATAAGATTTGGTAATGATTAAAAACCAAACGGAAGTTATTTTCACTCTTCAATCGGTTTACAAAGATGGTACCGGAGTACTCGTAAGAAATTCAATTTAGTGGGACAGCATCAGATTACACAACAAAAATAGAAATCGTGCTGTCAGGCTTTTTTTTTCAGTTGGCCGATTTGAAGCTGCTTTAGCAGCTATAGACGAATCCGGCGACCAAAATTAGAAGCATTTACTGCGGTGGCATCACGCTCGCGTGCGTATTTTACGCACGCGCTCGATGCAGCTTCGACCAACGGGGTGTTTAAATACAGCTTGCCAAAATGCGCGCGCGACTGAAATTAAAGAACGCGCGCAACCTGCACGCAAGCGCGGCACCTCCGTAAAAATGGCGTCGGCGATTTCCTGTATAGGCCTACGTACTGGTTACCAAGCAATTACTGTATCGCGTTTTTAAAAAGGACTCACGAATATCTCATACAAAATGTCAACAGCGCAGCTCCCCCTACTATTTTGACTGAACTTCTTTCCTTTCCATGAACCATGCAGGTAACTATATAAGAGGCTTATCCGCGTGAGCAGGACTCAGATTTACCAGATCGATGAGGACGGTCCTCATCGATCTGGGCCAATTTCATAGAGATGCTTAAGCATAAAAACCCGCTTAAGCACAACAAACCTTGCTTAGTAAAATCGGGTTACCAACCAAAACTCCATGTCATTGTTATGCTAAGCAAACAACAGCTAAATACCAGTCACAGGCAATGTACATCCCATGGAGCTTGGCTGGTATCCCAATTTTTTTGAGCAAGTTTTTTGGTGCTTAAGCAAATCTTTGTGCTTAAGCAGCACTATTGGCCCATTTAATCCTGCTTACGCGTAACTATATCACAACCAAAGGTACATGCGACAAGCATTCTCCAAACAGTCCAATGAGAACCCCGTGTAGTATGTATTTATTCGTAATTTGCACACGGTAAACCTGATTAATGCATGATTTTTCACACACGTCCGGCGGGAATGTTTACGCGCCCTACGAATTCGAATAGCTACTGTCGGTGGAAGCTAACTATACATGATTCTCAAAGTTAACATAGAAAACTGACAGGGAGCGGGATTCGAACCTGCGACCTCCGGAATACCGTATCTTACCCTATGTTGGCGGTCTCCAGTATATTTGTTGGGGTGCTAGTCAGAAGTCATAAACCCACTTTAATTTAAAATGATTCTGCTTGACAGACCAACGATGTTACCAGTTGGAAAATGTGCAAATATATCTTCGCCTCTGAGGAAACTTGGCCTCGGTCTGAATGGCCTCAGTCTGTTCGGTTTTGACGTCGTCTTCAAGGCGATCGGCTCCCTTTTGTGAACTTACGGGGATCGAGGTCAAAGTTAAGGTTTCTCTGCTTTTCCTAATTATTAACGTTATATGCTAATTTATCGAATATTGCAATTTGATTGGCCACTACCACTTTTGGTGGCTGAGTTCTTCAATGTTCGAGAAAACTGCATGTAAACAATCGAATTATTAACTTATGAATGCGCACAAAAATCAGTGTTCAAAGATAGATAACAGGTTTCACTATTTTCGCGTGACTCGGATGACGGCTTGATTTTAAACTTTCACAGATGTGCTATTTAATGTATATGTTGAACTATACAATGATGAATACTACCTACAATTCAGCTCTGCCAAATGCTACATCACACCTTTAAACATTCGTTACACATATTATCAAACCCCTTTCTATAAATGGAATGTACAAGGTAAAAGTGTGACCCGCGCGCGCGCCGTACGTATGACCTTTCTGACTATAAAAAACAACATGGCAGCCTTCACGGGGTTGGAACTTCTGTACGCTAGCGTGAAAAATCATATCAGGTCCCAATATGATGCTCTCGTATGTTGCTTGCACTGGAACATGGTGCAGAATGGATTCAAGTGTGTTGGATTTGGAGAAACGGTGAGCTTGATAAATTATTAAGATCCGGAAATAAACCTTTTCGACATTCTCAAGTCAAAGGCCAAACAAACATGATCATTACAACATATTATTACTATATTAGTATTACGGTACGTAATTAGACTCTGACTTAGAGCATGGAGCCTGGAGGGGTGTATCCTTCCTCCATGCTTAGAGTGTCTATGAACCAGTCCAAGGAATAATCGAGTTCATGCTAAATATCCGTCATGAGTTGAGAGATACTCTTTTCACATATCTTTGCATGGAACGTAAGGAAAATAATAACCAGAAAAATCAATTTTAAATGGCAATAAAAATACGGAAATAATTTGGGAATCCCTCTCACTCAGGACGACAGGGTACCAGTTACTGATCAATGCAACTGCTCTGGAATTAGAACATCTGTTTTGAGGCGTTTTCTTTGGTTCAGATTTATTGTGAAATTGTTTTCGATAGTATTTCCAAAATTATAGTATCTCATAACAATGGCAACTTGAATTAATTAGATGAATAATAAGATTAACTTTCTTTTTGTACATGTAATACTTCACTTTGTTTGTATTTTGGACCGCTCAAAATACTAATTATTGTTTTAATTAAGAGTAAGACCCCTAATTTTGCATGGGTTCAGATATACGGTCCAAAACGGTGGACTCCCCTTAGCTCCATATAATTGTACACTCTGACTTAATATATACAGGCAACTGGTGAAAAGAGTGAGCTGCTTCCAAGCGACTGGAATGAGGGAACAGGGGATGCCTACACCCTCCGATACCAGCCAGTCAAGGGGGATGACTGCTACCTGCTGAAAGTGGTCAGGATGGACGATACACTGCTGGTCCACGTTCTGGTATGGCCGTCACTTGGATTGATTTTAACACACACCTCTTGCATAGCCCCACGAGTGTGGCAGGATAACTTGTTACGCTGTCAAAATGCAAACTATTTATTGCATTTTTTTTCTCAATAGAGAGAAAGAGATGATACAATGTCCAACCTTTCACTGGAAACATCTGAATTTGTGGATGTGGACTACTTAGGAGATTTTAACAGGTGAGAGGGTTACTGATCAGTAAAACGTCATTAATTGTTGAAGACTCTTTTATATATTTCTGAAGTTGTCAAAAAATGTCACTTTGAAAAATCAAGCAGGTTTAGATAGATCAGGGAGATTTTATGAAAAGGTATTTGTGAATGGATTTTGGCCAGTCAATTAACATTGGCCATGCCCCTCCCCCCTCATTAACTCTAACAGGGCATTTTGGGTTTGGCTAGAACCCTGCCAGACGCATTAGATTGCATGGTTTGTCAAATTGACCTGTGTGCAGACTGCAGAGTGCAGCAAAGTGGAGCTGTCAGCACATATGCACTGTGCTGTGTCTGGCGGAAGGCACTGTTCCAGAACCACCAAAAACGACATCGTCATGTATTACTGAAAGTGCACTGGGCCTTACTGAATAGGCACAAGGCTTTATTGAATAGGCACAAGGCGTGACGATGTCATTTTGGTTGGTCTTTTTAAGTGCTTACCGTGTCTGGCAGGGTTAGGGTTAATGATCGGCAACTTTTTGGCCAACTATGAAGCAGCACTGTGGAATTGGCCCCCAAGGGCAATTTCGTGGTGTCTCTTAATGGTTAGCAGAAAATTGTGTTTCCTGCATTCTTGGCCAATTTGTGCTTATACTCTTGTTGCATCACAATTGTAAGAAAATTTTACTTCGGATGTTAGTTGTTTGCTTAGCAAAGCCATGAAATTGGGTGCAGCACGAAACTCACTTTGAGTAATTTGGGGAGTCGAGCTGGCCTAGTGCTACTTTCCGCACCTTCCACTGCTGTGACCCGGGTTAGAATCCCACCAGGGACGACAGTGGATTGAGTTTTCAGTCCCAGCCTGATTCCGTGGATTTTTCCCAGAATATCATTCTGGGGTTTTCCTCCTACTTCTAAAACTGAACATTTCTTCATCGTCTTCCTATAGGTTTCTTCAGGCTTTCCAGTGTGAAATGCACCTCTAACCCTAACCCTCCAGGGTATTTTGGCTAGAAACCCTGCCAGACGCATCAGATTGCATACTTTGTCACATTGACTTGTGTGCAGAGTGCAGCAAGGTCAAGCTGTCACCACAGATGCACTGTGCTGCGTCTGGCAGGGTTAGTGTTTAAAGAATCCTTAGTTTCATTACCAGAAATGTAAAGTAAAATAAATCAATTGTATGCATGCTTTTACACAGAATGTTCAAGAACTTGAACAAGCTTCAGCAGGAGTTCAAATCAGATCTGATGGACAGACTCAAAGACACCCCCTCAACCAGCACAGCAACTCAACAGAACCCCAGAGACACACGGTCACAGGAGAACCCGAGGGGCAGGGAGGATGATACAGATCCCCTCAGAGTACCTAGGAGACAACCCCACAGAGATGGGAGACCTGACTGGTCAGTATTTCAGATTTTGTTATCTAGAATTTTGTCTACCTTGGTAAAAAAAAAAAGGAACATCTGTGTAGTTGAATTGACCTGTCGCGGTAGAGTCACTTGAATGCAGCCTGTGAAATATTGTCGAACAAAGATACTGACAATTTGGGAGACCGCCAACATGGGGCAAGATAGCTCTGTTGGTAGAGCACCGGTACGGTATTCCGGAGGGAAAGATTTTACTTTGATACCCCCCCACTAAAATTGGTAAAGAACAGCAAATCTTGAAAAATATGCATCCATTTGTGTTCAGAATTGCATAAACACTTGGCACAACCTCTAATTTTTAGAATTTAGTTGGGAATTTTTAGTGCAATAGGGGAAGAAAGTTTGTGTTTTCTGTGATAGATGTTCTTAGCACCATGTACATGTATGGTCACTCAAAGTGTTCACATCACATTGAAATAACAGCTTGTGCCACATGTTTAGACAGTTGTTATCAAGGAAGGTTGGTTATTTTCCAATATTTGGGGGGGGGGGTATTAAAGTAAAATCTTTCCTTCCGGAGGTCGCAGGTTTGAATCCCGTTCCTGCCAGTTTTCTTTGTTCGCTTTGAAAAAGTTATAATTTGACACGGAATGTGCAAAATCTGGGAGAAACAAAAATATCGCACAAAATTCCATAGGGTTATCTACGGGCAAACAGTGATAATTCAGTGGGAGACGTTCGAGACGCTGGTGGCAGCAGACATACCGGTCCTTATCCGTTGTTCACACCAGTCGTGCGCATGCTCAGAACTATGTGCGCATGCTCAGAACTAGCAAAAAGGACCGGTATGTCTGCTGCCACCAGCGTCTCAAAAGTCTCCTATTGCGTGAATGCAGGAGATTAAATGAGGCACTAAAGGTATGATATAGCTTGGTTTTAAATTATCAAAAATGAAATTGATTATATTCAGTCTGAAAGCTGACTGTTTCTAAAGATGGTACCAGTACCAATTCTCTAGATAAATATTTCTGTCTGAAATGCTGTCATCCCCGAGTGGTTTACACATGAATTTTGATTTTAAAAAAATCAAAATAAGCATGTACTCGAAAACTTAGCTCACTCAGAAGTAAGAAGGGTCTGATGCTTTGATCCCAGCAGAATCTTTCTCAAGGACTTTGAGAAAAATTTGGCTGGGATCGAAAGGTCATGATGATCAAGCCCTCCTAACTTAAGTCAGTTGTATATTTCATTCACAAGTTTCATATTTAACAAGCTTGATGCTGCTATTCTATTTCCAGGGGCCAACCAAGAAATCCTTTTGTTGTTGGTGAGGGGGATTTGGATCCGTTTAGCGGTGCCCCTCCTGGAATGCTGATGGATCCGGCGCGATCCGGCTTCCCTCGGCCTGGCTACCCAGGGGGCTACGGCGGAGGTCTGGGCATGCCTGGGAGATTACCAAGGTAAGTTTGTATTACGTCTGCATGAAGCATATTACAGGGTCTCCGTCCACTGTTTTTGGTTTAGTCAGCATTGTAAACAGTAAAGTCTGTCCCGAGCCAATATGGCTCATCAGGCCTGTGTGTATATATCAGGTATATTTTTTTGCATTAAACTCTTGAAGCCGCCTTTTGAAAAAGACCCTTGGCTGATTGTTGTCTATACGCGCATTCCTGCATGTACTTAGTCCATTCATGTTTCAACTATACTGTTCTTGAATGGGATTGTAATGAATAGATGGAGCTTTTTCAAAGAAAGTTTTCATTCACATGAAAGGGGGTCTCCAAGTGCAATGAATATGACCAC
Source organism: Hippasteria phrygiana (assembly GCA_037893225.1). Taxonomy (NCBI): domain Eukaryota; kingdom Metazoa; phylum Echinodermata; class Asteroidea; order Valvatida; family Goniasteridae; genus Hippasteria; species Hippasteria phrygiana. The sequence goes on along the minus strand of JAZGUH010000008.1, from coordinate 1,104,694 downwards.
TGTATTCAGTGTGGTGCCAATTGTTTGTGTTTATGCTTAGCTGCACAGCCCGTTCTTGGCATACCAGAACCCCATCAATAACAGCCGGACACAAGGGGTTAATATTTCTATTCCCCTTGGACAGGATGCAAGTCCAGTGCAGGTTTGCTTTCCAGCTCTTGCTGGTACCCATTTCTACTCCTGGTTGGAGAGAAGCAATTATGATAAAGTGTCTTGCTCGAGGACACAAGTGCTATGTCCAGCCAAGTTAGGATTCAAACCTCGGCCACCAGAACTTAAGTCCAATAAGCTAGTCTGCTCGGACCTCCACATTCTGCATCATCGCCTTCCATAATTTTGGACCAGACTCAATTGACTTGACAGCTGATGATTGTCAGTGTGTGCTTCAAATTAACCAGGGAGTCACTAGTAATGTGTTAACCCATTATGTCCAGCTGTTATTAATGGAGTGCTGGTATCAGTGGGGAGGGGGGCATGTGGCCCCCTCAGCTGATGTCTGTGCCCCTCGGGTGCCCCCCCCCACCACCCCCATTTGAAATCTTTTAAAAATTATACAAGTTGCAGTTCATTTACTATTATTTCAGCCAAGCGTAACATACAATAGGCAAACAATACAAGTCTAAAAAGCCACTCTAGGTAAAGGGCTACAACAGAGGTGGTGGGGTGGTCACATTTTAGATTGCCAGCCCCACCACCCTTATGGTTTTCCTGGGTCCAGATCTAATAGAGGATAAATCTTCTTTTGCTACAAAAGCAATTATCCCAATTTTCAGACCTATAGGCTCAGGCGGGTAACTTCCACTGTTGGTAAGACCACCTCACCTCTTTAAGTAAAATCAGGCTTGCTGATTTATGAGCACTTCTGTTTTTTTTTGTTTTTGTTTTGGTTTTATTCAGGGGTGCTGTTCCGCCTGGTGCCAGGTTTGATCCTATTGGGCCACCGGATCCAGATGGGGGTCTTCCCAATCCACAGGGGAGGTACCCAGGCGACCCTGATCCAGACCATGAACCGCCGCCAGGATTTGATGATATGTACATGTAGAACTTCGATCGGAAAGTGTAGCGACAACCTCATGCCAGAGGGATGAGTATTACGTTTCAACACGAACTGATCTTCAAGATGAGATTTAATGCTTCATTACATTTTCCTTGTGTTGTGATGAGTTGGAGAGTTGCTGTTCTCTTTCCAGGGGAGATGTGGAAAGAAGTTCAACTGTGGGGCCATGGGGGAACCTCCCCCATCCCAAAAAAAGAAGAAGAAAAAGCAAAGCCAGTTCCTACCCCCAGGTAGTCCGAGTATCATTCGTTTGATGGAGCCAGTTGTGCTCCGATACACGTGCATACATTTTGTATGCAACCCTGTGAGATAGCCAATGAGAAGCCATCTGTTGATTGGTTAACAGCTGTCAGCTGACCCTATTGCATTATTTAACATCCATTCAGGAACCACCATTGGTCAATGCTTTGTTTTTCATTGAAATCGCCCAATACAAGGCTAAAACCTACTGTAGGTTAAGAGGTGGTAGGGTCGGCGACATTGGAATTGCCAACCCTACCACCCTTACGGTTTTCCTGGGCTTAGATCTAAATATACTGTAGATAATTCAACAGTTCCAGATAAATTATCCCAATTTTCAGACCTATAGACCCATACCTTTAAACAGAAAGGAATCAAGCTTTCGTCTCAATACTGTTTATTGTTACAAAAGTTGTTAATGCCTATTACCTTGATGGTAGATTATTTCTATAAAACGTTCTGAATTTCAGCTAAACTCTTGTTACACATGCAATGTTACACATGACTTTAATTCTAAAGAATCTTGTACAAATAACACAAATACAAAACCTCGAAACTAAATCCCTTGTTGCCACTAACAGTGTTTTCGAAGGATCAAGTTTTAATTCAAGTTGAAAGATTGTGCAGTTCATAGAGTTTAAATATTATAAAATACGACCTTATGCGTAGTAGCCACCTTTTGAGGTATGTTTTTGTCATTCTGATTTTGTAAGAGTGCACGCACAATAGGTTTACCAATGTGAATGCATACAAAAGCTGAAGTGGATATACACCCGTACCGCGGTACCCTTTCAGTAGATGATCCTTCCCACAGATTCCCATTCATCCTTACCATAGTCTGGGAATATCAATGGAACCATGTCATCTTCTCCGCATGTACAAGTCCGGACAAATTCTTTTTAAAAGGCGTAATACGCTTCCCGTGGCAAGCCCTGATTGTCTGCTCCTGCCTCATCTATAAACAGCACTTTGATTGTCACTTCTACAATAGCTGGATCCATAAACACAGCAATCACATCCTGCAGAATACAGGATCGACGTAGTGTGATGGCGGTAGAATTTTCCTCCCCTGCTGGAGTTGGGGAGCGAGGTGAATAGCGTGGAGACGGAATATCTGGTGCAGAAGTGGTTAGATTCGTTGGCTGTGGTCCACTGATTTGGCCCGGATCTTGGAGCAGATTTGTTAAGACTATCTGTGACAAAGGCATCGTACACAACCGTTTCTTCAACATCTTCAAAGGTTGGAGACCAAGCAATTGGACCAAACGCTATCTCAGTGTCCGGTGAACTAGCCAAGACAATCGGCATTTCAGTAACTTCTTTCATTGCATCTGCATCAATATTATCCTGTTGTTCTACATCCAGATCGGACTTCTTCGACCGAGATTTTGATTTGTGGTGTTGATTCGCCTGACAAATCTGGAAAAATGGTAGAATCGTTGGGGTCTGTCTACCTTGCTACCAGATGAAATACACTTATTAATTCGCTTAGTAGCAAGATAGAGCCTCAACATTTTACATTTCTAAATTTGATACATCTCTTCTACTGTTGTGCTACCATCCAAAACGACATCGATCACGTCTGTCATGAAGTATTCAAATTCCAGAAGTTTTCCTGTTTTTCCCAGAAGGAAAAAAAACGTTCCTTCACTTGGTTACCGATACTGTCTTGAGTTTGGATGGTTGGGCATGCTTTGTGCCTGGTTCCGCTGCCAGATGACACCTTGACTTGCTTGTAGCCTTGTATAGATTTATCATAATTAAGCCAACCAATTTCAACACGTCTTGACTTTTTCTTGGCATTTTGGTTGCCCTGTTGACTTTTGGATCTTGACTTATGCTCCGTTCCACCTTTCTTGACTTTCATTTTGAGTCTTCCAATAAGACTGCTTTTTCACTTTTTTCCCGTACAGCATAGAATGAGTTGTCTAGGCGGGCCATGGAATTAAACAATTCCACAAGTTCAAGTGAAAAAGTCGGGAGATCCTCATCTTGGCCTTGGCAGTACGAGAAGAACTTCTGCTGGATCTGCGGAGTGTGTCTCCATCACCGAAGACCTTCAGTAGAATACGGAAAATCTCTTTTGGACTGCCCTTAACAGCATCACCTCTGCCGAGGATTTCTTGTCGCGCCTTACCGGCGAGATGATCGATGACAAAGGCAGCACCGTCCTCTCCCTTGATCTGCCTAGCTGTCAGCTGGCCCTTCACGTCGCTGGCCCATTCTTCGACGATGGATCCACTGGGTTTCTCTGGCTTTCCTCTGAAGCGCTCCAGCCGCCTTTCTGCAGCAATGTGTATCTGCTTAGTAGCCGATACCGGTGGGGTAGTGGAGCTGTCTGCTGTGGCCTTCTCTCGCTTCTCCCTCTCCTTCTGAAGGGCGACCTTCATTGCGTCCAGCTTGGCCCGCAGTTGTTCCATCTCTTCCATCCTCGGTGACGCAGTTGAAGCTTGTTTCAGGAACTGGTCATCTGCTGTCAGTTCCGCCTCGCCCTTGGCTGGGGGTACGTAGATGCAGTATTAGTACACCATCCTGTCTACGACGCCAAATGTGACACCGAGAAAATGTGACATTACTAGGATGGTGTACATTAACCGGGCGCTGTTCTTTATTATGGTGCTACTGCATCTTGGTACATAAACCCCCAGCCAAGTTACCCTGTAGCTATTGTGGGGTGATCTGAGCTGAGAAACTGCTCAGTAAACTCTTTTGTTTTAGTGTAGATGTGCAATGGTCTTGTCTCTACCAATGCTGATGGGTGAATGACTCACTAGACAAAAACTAGATTACTAAACTACTGGACCTGCAATCAGGCGAGGGCGCTGTGCAAGGGCAGTATGAAAATGGCCTGTAATTGTTATGCAATGTTACACATGACTTTAATTCTAAAGAATCTTGTACAAATACTCGAAACTAAATCCCTTGTTGGCACTTAGTGTTTTGGAAGGATCAAGTTTTAATTCAAGTTGAAAGATTGTGCATTTCATAGAGTTTAATCATACTATAATTCCAGGAATCTCTGTCTGTGTGTATGTGTGTATGTATGTAAATCTCCAGAACCGGGTACTAAAATCGGAAGGTGTATTGCTCAGGACCCAAGAATGTGCAGTGTCAAGTTTGAAGTTGTTTGGATGAGCGGTTCTCAAAAAAGCAGTAATACCGGAGGCCTCACCTGCAAACGTGGCAGTAGACCGCGCGCCACGCACTGCTGCACATTCCACGCATGGAAGAGGGCGTGATCTAATATGCAAATTTGACGCATGCGCACCAGCTCTTCCCAAGAAACTCGCTTCCAAAGCTGTGATGATACACGTACGTGTGGCTTCTTTTTACCGCGGCGGCGTGAAACGCGCCGTGGTGGGCTAGGTGGGTGGTTGGATGACAATTTACTGTATATTTGTCCATGCCACGTCACGGCTTTGCTAATGAGTAGGAACCGGTGTTTTCGTAACACTGATGCGCATGCGTCTAATCTGCATATTAGATCACGCCCCATTGCATTGCAAAATTCGCGGTTGTACGGTTCGTGGGCCGAGTGAAGTTTTAACGCGTATACCCGCCGTGGGCATGGCCTGTACCACTTGTAGTCTTGGTTCAAGACGTTGTTACGTATAATACGCGATAGCCAGCTGCCGCGAGAGGGCGTTATTAGCCACGAACTATTAATAGCCACGAACCGCCAGTAACAACGTCTTGGGAATCTTGTAAAATCTCCCCCCGAAAAATGGGGGAAACTAGTGCGCATGCGTCAATTCTGTATGAAAATGAGGAACATTTTCCTTCACGCACGCGCACATACGAAAAAGAGCTGCCATGAAGTTGCACAATAGTCTGGTAGCTATCTATACTACTACTGGCCGAAGGGGCACTGGTAAGTTCGCGATCGAAGCTGCTTGCTCTGCTTTGCATTAATTGCAGGCAGCCGGCCAGCTAGCTAGCTATGCGCTAGCGGCTGCAGTGTTCACCGCTCGTGTTCGCCTGCGACGTCTTGCAACTGTGACGATCGATGCGAGGGAGATACAACGGTAAGGTGCCGGGCGGGACCGGGCAGGCAACCTGGGTGATGGTTTGTAATCTGCGGGAAATTACTTGTTACATGCAAGAAATACCTCTCCGTTATATTAAACCGTAGGGGCTCGGACAACTCGACCGTTGGCCGACTCGACTCGAGACAACTCGACCGTTGAGACAACTCGACCGTCTTTGCGTCAAATGGGAAGACAACCCTTGTGCTATTTAAAAGGTCAAAATTTCCTTCCACCTCCCCTGCCTATACTTTGTACACAGACATGATCAGATTACATGTGGTTTGTACATGTGGCAGAAGGGTCACAAACAATCACCTTGACTGATTTTGACCCATACAAAAGTACAACAACATGGCTCAGAATGCATGTTTGCATAGGAGGCGTGGAGACAAGTCTTCCGTTGAGACAAGTCGTCTGTTGAATTGAAGTCGACTCGGAGGTAGGGGAATCGCTGCTGTCTCGGCGGGGATTCGCGTCCAGCCTCAAAGCAAACAGGAGCCTGAATTTTTGTCGAGTTTCACCAGTGGAGAAAACCCACAGATGATCTAGAGTGCGTCTCAGTATCTTTGTGAACTGTGTGACAATCGAATCACCAGAGTACGACAATCTCCGTTTTCCCCGGCCGTAAAGACTATAGGGCCTCGTGAGCTATTTGTTTTATTATTATCACGGCCTTTTTTATTTTATATCTCAATCAAATCACCTAACAAGGTCTCCTCAGCACCATTATAATATATCAATTATCATATTCAGCCCCGTTAAGATTTTCTGTTTATTATATTTCCATCATTCCGGAACTTTTTAGTTCATTCCCCTGGGCCCTACCAAACAATCTAAATAGCACGGACCTGCTGTACCTTTATCTTCATATACTAACACTCGGGCGGTAGTAGTCAGGGGGTTAGATCTATTCATAATGCGCGCTGCAACATTAGGCAAATAAGCAGGTGGACGTGCGTGCGCACAACACGGCTTCTACAAGATTCCCAAGACGTTGTATGTTACTGGTGGTTCGCGGCTATTAAGTTTGTCGTGATAACGCCCTCTCGCGGCGGCCGGTTATCGCGAATATACGTAACAACGTCTTGAACCAAGACTATACCACTTGGTACTTGAACCACCAATAAAGCCAAGTGCACTTTTTCAGTAATACATGACGATGTCGTTTTGGTTGTTCTGGAACAGTGCCTTCCGTTTAACTCCTTGCGTACGGTTGACACAAATACGTGCAGATTGAAAATTGCCACCTGGCCGGTTGACGTCTTTTCACGCCAATTTCTGCGTTTTCAACCATTATTGGGCTATTGGGCTGTTATGCTTGGCTGCACAAGCCTCTTGTTTCCGTTTTGCTTGGCTGCACCAGCCGGCATGGCGCCCCAGCGCCCCATATGAAATCCGGGGTCAAGGGGTTTTAATTAACGAAAGCCAAGCAATTTGTCCGTTTCGAACAGGCACATTTTGAACGGGCACTGCACTACAGCACTATAGTAAGGAATAATTGGCGCAGCACCTTGAAATATATAACAAGAATACAGAGGGGGCAGGGGGTTTTAATAATTCCGTAAGCCACCCTCCATCCTCAATTTCTATTTATGGACATCTAGAAAAATATGACTTAGTCTGTCATTGATTTGGTTTGGAAATTACTTTTTCAAACATTATTACATGTAGTTTTTGATAAACTGGTGACGCCATTGTCAATAAATATCCTCCCAATAATAATAAAACGAATGTCACGAGTTCGTTCCTTCCTCCATGTATCTACAGATCAGGCGTAGCTAGGGCCCTCCAGGGGTGGGGGAGGGGGGGGGGGTGGATGTTACAGGGGGGGGGGGGGGGGGCTGGGCTGGATGTTACAGGGGGGGGGGCGCACAGTTTGTTTCTTTATAATGCTATCACAGTATTATTTGGGGAGACGATTCGGGGAGACGATTTTTTATGGGGGGTGGGACGTGCACCCCCTCCGATCCCACCCCCACTTGCAATGCACGCCGCTGGCCCGCTGCTTATCGATCCACCTGTACACAATGAGGAGATATAATGATAATAGAGCCACGTTGGCATCGACAACGTGTTTGCTACCGCGTACCGATGTGTCATCGACGATTTGGGCAACTTGAAACCGTCGTACGCCCAAATATAGTAATGTCGAGAAACGTAAGTAAACAACAACATTGGTTTTGGGGGGCAGGGGGGTCGATGTACGTGTTTTTATACGTTCTTTGGCGCAGCCTGCTCAGTTTTACCGGTACGTCCATCCAACCAACCGGTGGCACAAACTACACACGCACAGTACAAAACAGCGTCGAAGATGGAGGGGGTCGATTCTGAAACACCTGCAGCTGAGCAGGGATGGCAACCTCCACTGTTTGCAACATCTACGTGGATTCTGATCATCTCCGCCATTATCCTCTTCTTCGTGTAGGTTGTTGATGTGTGTTTGGGAATCTTTTGGGTGTAAAATTAATAGGCCTAGACTAGTATTGTGAACTGCGCAGCGAGTATAGGCCTGGCCTGTTTGTGTTCCTTGTATTGTAACTTCTATTGTTAAATGTAGCCTGACTGCCTCTTGCCGTATACAATACACCTGGTAGACGGCCAGAGGCATTTGGGCCCCACTGATTTTTGGCTTTTCCGACACTGCCAGTCGGAAAAGGCCTTGTTTTTGTTCTGATTTTTTTTTTCTTCTTCCTTCTTCTTTTAGTTCTGACCAAAAGCCCATAGACTTTGTACACGAATTTTGTCGGCGGCACTTTAGGTCTTAAAAAACCTCAGATCTTAACCAAACTTGCCTCAAACATAGACCCTAGGCTGAAATTGTATGTCGAAGAGTGACGTCATGATGACGTCATCACGTGTCACGTGACGTCATCCTAAAGGTGCGTTTTTCAAGGGCCCATATCTAGAGAACGGTAGGTCCGATTGCCTTCAAACCTGGTATGTTGGTAGTGTAGCTCGTGTTAAAGATGAAAATTGAGGTGACGTCATGATGACGTCATCATACGATTTTATAGTAATTGTTAAGTTTTTGAACTTAAAAGTTTCTTAAAGCCATATCTCACCAACAGAACATGCTAAATTCAAAATTCTTTTTGTAATAGCTTTGTTAGCTCCTATATTCTTTCACATAAATGGGAAAATGTGTGATGTCATCATGACGTCATCAAAAATGGGCTTTTTTGAAACACATATAAGGGTAGGTCCGATCGTCATAAAAATTAGTGGGCAGGTAGATAGTGCTACTAGCATGTAAAATCCGAGGTGACGTCATGATGACGTCATCGGCTGATTTTCTATGATTTCTTTTGTTTTATCCCAAATCCCATAGACTTTGTACACAAATTTTGTAAGAGCCACTTTGGTCACTAAACAACCTCAGATCTTAATCAGGTTTAACACAAACAGAGACCCTAAGCTGAAAATGTATGCCGAAGAGTGACGTCATGATGACGTCATCACTTGTCATGTGACGTCATCTTAAAGGTGCATTTTTCAAGGGCCTATATCTAGAGAACAGTAGGTCCGATTACCTTCAAACCTGGTATGTTGGTATGGTAGCTCGTGTTATAGATGAAAATTAAGGTGACGTCAGGATGACGTCATCATACGATTTTACAGTAATATTAAAGTTTTTTAACTTCAAAGTTTCTTAAAGCCATATCTCATCAACAGAACATGCTAAATTCAAAATTCTTGTTGTAATAGCTTTGTTAGCTCCTATATTCTTTCACATAATTGTGAAAATTGTGTGACGTCATCATGACGTCATCAGAATTATGCTTTTTTGAAACACATGTACGGGTACGTCCGATCGTCGTAAAAATTAGTGGGCAGGTAGATAGTGCTACTAGCATGTAAAATCCGAGGTGACGTCATGATGACGTCATCGGCTGATTTTCTATGAATTTGTTTGTTCTATCCCCAATCCCATAGACTTTGTACACGAATTTTGTAAGAGCCACTTTGGTCACTAAACAACATCAGATCTTAATCCGGCTTAACACAAACAGAGACCCTAAGCTGAGAATGTATGCCGAAACGTGACGTCATGATGACGTCATCACGTGTCATGTGACGTCATCTTAAAGGTGCATTTTTCAAGGGCCTATATCTAGAGAACAGTAGGTCCGATTACCTTCAAACCTGGTATGTTGGTATGGTAGCTCGTGTTATAGATGAAAATTAAGGTGACGTCAGGATGACGTCATCATACGATTTTACAGTAATATTAAAGTTTTTGAACTTCAAAGTTTCTTAAAGCCATATCTCATCAACAGAACATGCTAAATTCAAAATTCTTTTTGTAATAGCTTTGTTAGCTGCTATATTCTTTCACATAAATGTAACAAATGTGTGACGTCATCATGACGTCATCAAAAATGTGCTTTTTGGAAACACATATAAGGGTAGGTCCGGTCATCATACAAATTGGTAGGTAGGTAGATAGTGCTACTAGCATGTAAAATCCGAAGTGACGTCATGATGACGTCATCGGCTGATTTTCTATGAATTTTTAGTTCTATCCAAAATCCCATAGACTTTGTACTCGAATTTTGTAAGTGGCACTTTGGTCACTAAACAACCTCAGATCTTAATCAGACTTAACACAAACATAGACCCTAAGCTGAAATTGTATGCCGAAGAGTGACGGGGTGATGACGTCATCACGTGTCACGTGATGTCATCTTAAATGTGCATTTTTCAATGGCCCGTATCTAGAGAACCGTAGGTCCGATTACGCTCAAACGTAGTATGTTGGTAGGCAAGCATTTGTTGTTGATGAAAATTGAGGTGACGTCACGATGACATCATCATACGAAATTATAGTAATTTTAAAGTTTTTGAACCTTAAAATTTTCTTTAAGCCATATCTCATCAACAGAACATGCTAATATCGAAATTCTTTTTGTAATAGGTTTGTTAAGTCCTACATATGTAACAAAAAAACTGCAAAATATGTGCACCATCATAATGACGTCATCAAAGGCTTAATTTCTCGTAAGACATGTAAATTGGTAGGTCCAATTGTCATGAAGCCTGGTGGGTAGGCAGACTTGTCACAAGCAAGCAAAAATCGCAGTGACATCATAAAAAAATAATGCGGAAAAGCCCTATGTTCTGTTCAGCGAAGAGACATAGAGTCCTAGTTTTCCTTTAGTTTGAGTGTAACCCTAACGGTCCGAACTTCCTCCAATTTTAATATGCGTTTTCGTGCACCCTTGGTTTATGGCATGGAGGAAGGAACCCTTCCTCCATGGTTATGGTTAATAAGTACTCGAGACTGTGTCACCGTTAACTAACTTTCAGGTGTTATCAATTGTGCACCAAGGGCAGGCCTATATTGGGAGGCTAATAATTTTTTACATTTCTACATTGGTTTTTTTATGTATTTTTTTGATTGTTTTTCTTTTTTAAGTCATTTGAATCAAGTTTGTATTCCATCGGATTTTGCGAAGTAAAGAAAAATGATTTAAAAGCAGGGATTTTTTTGTCCCTAAATAAAATGTGTGGAGGTCGGAAAAGTGTTATTAAATTTGCACACAAATTGGAGTGTAGATTCTGACTGAAATGCTTAAAACTCACATCATGTTCTCCAGATCTTTGTCTTTATCCTTGCTTGATTTCAGTGAATAAATGGCAATCATGATTTCAAAAATTGTGATATTTGAATTTAAATAGAACTGTGAATGTGCCGACTGCCCCCCCCCCCCCCAATATTTTTTTTTGGGACGACTATGATATGGCAGTGTCCCCCCCAATAGTTCCCCCTTGTCATGTACATTTGATGGGTCATTGGCGGCACCAGAACAAAAATCAACACATATAATTTCAAAAGTTTTCCGGGATACACAAGAGACACTAATCCTCTTATCAATTGTTTTTTGGGTGCCTTTTTTTCCGTCCCAACCTTGATGAAAAATCGCCGCCACTGCCTCACATATTTATTAAATTAATGCCCCTAATGTCACTGAATAGCACAAATCCCCGGAGAATGGCATTTTCAAGCATATATGATCTGGATCCATTTTTTTCATTTTTTTCATCCATTAGTCCTAGACTGGCTACAAGCCTCTAAGAAGATTTTAGCCTTTTAGGGGAGCGAGTCACTGTTTACACATTTGCAGTTAAAACTGTTACCATGTTAAAATGTGTAGTTAAAACAATAACTAAACATTTATTTAGATTACTGAACATGATTTTCTCTAAAAACAGTTCATGTTTAAAAATCACAGGCCCTTCCCCTATCAATCCATCGGGGCAAATGTTGATGCAGATTTGCAAACTGTTTAGTGTTTCTCTTTTGTAGTTACGACTACTGGCGTCATCAATATCTGGCCAGATTGGGTTTTCATGGAGAAAAGCCAAAACCATTCATCGGTAACACATTCGGCTTGTTTTTTAACAAAAGCGTAAGTGTATATAGGGCCGTGTCCAAATTACTTGGCTACGGCTTGAAATTACACACAAGTCTATGTGATGTGGCTGCAGCCACTACCATAGACGTGTGTAATTTCAAGCCGCAGCCAAGTAATTCGGACGCGGCCTAAGAATTAGAAAAGTGTTAAAGGTAGTGTACATGATTGGTCATTTTCAGAAATTTTCAGAAATGGGCGGATTTGGTTGTTAGTATTTTATAAGAAATATAGTTCCACCGATGACCTGTTCAAAGTCTTGCGTTGTTGGATGGCGGAAAAACGAGAGAAAAATGACACTCGTTTTAAATCATCGGGCGGATGATAGCCTTCAGTCAAGGCGCGCATGGCTAACTAGACGCGTGACGTGCCCCGAATGCACGCATGTCCGGGGCGCGTCACTCGATCGTCCGGGTAGCCACGCGCGCCTTGACTAAAGGCTACAGGGCAGTTTTCCAACGATTTCCAGCTGGAAATCATTGGGAAACGATATAAATTTCCACTTTTCTTGACAACGACAGCACACCTGGTGCCATCATTTCACAGGATGATTGAGACTACTATTAACTTGGTCTAGTAAGTTATTTCGTAATAATTCAGTAAAAAAATTGAGGATTACCAATCATGTACAATATGTTTAACCCTTTCCTTACCACATTGTTTATTGGCTTATTTCCCCCAGTATCTCATTCTTTGTTCAGTCAAGCATAAAACCACTAATGCAGAAAAAGCAGCTGACTGCTTGTTGAATGGTTGTATCTTCAACCAAAGATTTCACCCTCAAGAATTGTGTGAAAAGGAAAATGTGTGTAAAGTTTGTTCCATGAAAAATTACTCTTCCATATGGTGTAAAAATGAAAGTCATAACTGCTAAAATAGCAAAGTTACGGCTGTTTTCTCTTCTGGCCCACTTTATCAAACAGGAAAGTTGTTTGTAACATGAACCAATGGCACTCCATACACATATAATTAACTGCACAGTGAAACTTCGGATACAGTTTTCTCAAAATATTGTAATGGTGACACATGAATTTGATAGCACCATTGGAAAGATCCGAACAAGCTCTTTCTGTTGGTATGTAGATTCACCAGCCAGACAAAAGGATTGTTTTTAATGAGACATCAAAGGAAAAATAAACTTCACAATCTTTTAGTGATAATTACTTTAAAATTATTTGCCGCTTGTTATCCCTTACCTTTCCAAATCCTCAAAAATCCTCTTTGCCAAAAGGAGGAATTTGGCGGATTGAGGGTCTTTGGAAGTTGAAGCATCGGAGGATTTTGCAGCATTGAGGGCATTAGAGGATTTTTGCCCCTGAAGGGAAATGGAGGATCCAGTTCATCAGGCCCAATCTGATGCTGGATGAATTCAGAGGATTACTAGGGTGTTTACAAAAACCCCTAGAGGATCTTGGAGGATTCATGAAGCTTGAACACTTTGAAAACAGAGGATGTTGGAGGATTCAGGTTACTTGGAGGACAAATGATGGAGGGAGTTAGGGTTAAAATTAATTATACAATTTGAAAAGTTGAAAGAAAAAAAGTCCAATTTGTTGAAGAGCATGGACTGCATATCTTTCTTAAGTAGCTACACAGATATGTGTCTATATTTTAGGACATGGAGGCCCAAAAAATATATTCTCATATTGAAGTGTATATAGTAACAAAGTTATTACCGTTCGATTGAAACATTGAATGAAAACAGATTTTCTTTAAATTGTATTTCTACAGGGACTTCATGGGTATCATGAGAATTGTTTTGGCAAGTACGGAAAGATGTTTGGGTAAGTGGCGAGGGGTGAACTGTTAGATACTTGATACAAGTAGGGAAAAATAAATGACAGGAGCAAGATTTAATATAAGATCTTGAGACTTTTGGACAGTTTACGAGTGATACAGTAAAACTAGCCTCTGGGGTGATTCCTGGAACGTTCTACTTTTTTCCTAAGCCGAGGAAAAAATTAACTGCTATAGGAATCGGGCGAAGGGCCTGTAATTACTTTGTAATAAGTGAAAACTCCCCCGTATTTGTAATGATGTAAGACCTCAAATGGCCTTTTCCTGCATACATATTTTTGGAATCGGAAAATAATTTGGGGAAATTCCCCACCCCCCCCCCCAAGAAAATGTTTGCAACTACATGTAATTTGAATCCCAGTCTCTCCATAGACATAGGGTCATGGTTGCTATGGGTATAGTGCTGTGGTATCCATGGGATAGTACTTCACTGGCCAAGGATAGTTGTTTTGATAGAGGGCAGCGTCATGTACCATGGGTGGGGCGGGGCAGTCGATGCGTAATTGTTTATCCAAATTTGCCAGACCAAATTTTAGAATGTTTTGTCTTTAAATTAATCCTGATTTAAAAATTCTAAACAACTGCTTGTGTCAAATACCAACACAGATGAACTTAATCCTGATTTTGTCCAAATATATATTTTTTTTTAAAGGGGGGGGGGGTGGGGTAAAAGCTGCTTTTTCAATAGGGCTTTCGTTTACACACAAGTCCAAACAATGCATGTCGCATACAGCAGATTACTGATTCTAAAATCAAAAAAGAAAAGGGGACCCCTTCTTTGAATTTTTTTTTAGAAGTTCATTTCTCCTGCAACCCTCAGGTATGGACCTGTTCCCCCCCCCCCCCCCGCTCCATTTTTTTCCCTCTTTGTCCATGGTTTCCCAACCCCCATGGCATTCTGTATAAGCCAACCGAGCGGGAAAATGACAATATGGACAGGGTATTATAGCAATTTGAGCTCTCGTCAGTTTTCAACTTCATGCCTTTGAATAATCTTAATCTCCTTGTCTCTCGTAGCGTATATATTGGATGGCGTCCTGCAATTGTCATTGCAGATGTCAATTTGATCCAACGGATTTGTATCAAGGACTTCTCTGTTTTTCCCAATCGGAGGGTGCGTATAAATATGTGTAGTCTGAATAAAACAAAGACACTGACAACTCTGGAAACCACCGACGTACATGTAGGGCAAGATAGCTTGGTTGGTACCACGGGCTTGAATCATGTGTACACAGCTTCTTAAAATATCGTCCAATCAGATTAGTTAGATTCGACACGATCTGAGACAAACGGATATTGCCACTGAATTCTTTAAAGTTGTCTAAAAGTCATGGTTTACTTACATGGTTAGTGGGGTAGGTCATTTAATTTGATCGCACTGTTTAAGGCCGTGTTCGAATTACTTGGCTACGGCTGCATGTTACACACATGTCTATGATAGTGGCTGCAGCCACATCCCATAGACTCGTGTATAATTTTAAGCCGTAGCCAAGTAATTCGGACACGGCCTATCGTACTGGGTCCAATTTCATGGAGCTGCTAAGCACACAAATTTGTTTAGCACGAAAGTGTCTAATTGCTTAGTTCAAACAGTTCACCAGCCTAAAAAGTTCATGTGATTTTCATGGTAAGCAAATGACAGCTGCATACCAGTCACAAGCATTATACAAGGAAATTTGGTTGGTAATGAATCCTGTTTTTAATCAAGAAGGAATTTTCATGCTAAGGATATTTTTGTGCCTAGCAGGCTCTAGGAAATTAGCCCCAGATAACTGAGACAGATCTAATGGATAGACCCGTGGAGTTGAGAGAATCGAAACCTCTGAATATCCTCCGTGGCCGCTACGCATCAAGTCTAATGGCACATTTTTTGACATAACATAACGTAACAAATGTGGCAGTGAAAGGAATGTCCACCATTCAGCGTTTGCTCTGTTTTGTCTTATCAGGCGCAGGACATTGAGAACAAGCCATTTGACAAGGCTTTGAGCGTGCTGAGAGATGACCACTGGAAGGATGTCCGTGGTATCCTCAGTCCGACATTCAGCGCATCCAAGATGAAGCTTGTGAGTTCAACAATGCTACCCTGTCCCATACGTGATGCCTTAATGCACTCTTTGTTAGACTCTAAATGACCAGTCGTGTTAGAATTATGTGAACGCAGTTTGTGAAATATTGAACATGCAGATGTTGTATGAGACAAACAAAAATTACTGTCCAAGATTTCCATGTAGGGTTGTCAAAGAGGCGTGGTAAACTTGCAAAAGAGATGAAAAAAGGGAATATATTGTGGAAAACAAAGGGAATATGTGACCCGCTCTGGCAAAAGGTATATTATATCGCAAAATATGAAAAATGTGTGTTATGTATGATTGGAAAGCCCGCAATGTAAGCTTTCATTTGGTACATGATAGAGCTCCAAAGCCCTTTCCGTTCTGGAGATATCGTGTTTTTGCATATTAATTAGTTCTATGGAGTTCAAATTGCACAACAGAGAAAACAGACTTTGAAAAAGCTAGTTCTAATACAATGCAATGGAACAATGCACTCTAAAAAGGTTATTTTTTCACTTTATTCACGGAAATCAACATTGTTGTGCACCAAACCTGAAACTTTAGATATTTAAGATGTCATTAAAGACAAAAAACAAAAAATGAATTTTGACGAAAATTTCACCCTCTCAAAGTTTAAAGGGCCATTACACATAAATGCATAGGGCGACTTATATCACCTTTTTCTGGAGCGGGTCACATATGTTAAACCAGAGGATTGAAATTTACACTGGCTGTAGTAATTCAGGCATTGGCACAGCACAGCAGACTAAAAAGAAACTGGACCAGTGGGCCATTTTGTCTTTGAAATAATCTCACATTCTTAAAAAATTAATATCAGATTTTGCATTTTGAAATAATGAATCTACATTCTTTATTTTCATTCACTTAACAAACTTTCTATTACAAACAAGCCAGGGCTCCAATTGTAAAATAATATGGCACTGCACAGAATGAGTGAAGTGAATTTGGATTGTCTTGAAAATTACTCTAGTCTTTTGGATCGCAGCAACTACTAGCCAGATGGTCTGGTGGATATATTGAAGAAAACAAATGTTGATTTTCCCTTATTTCTGTAAGATGGCACCACTCATCAATGGTTGCCTGGATCCCATGATCAGGAAAGTCACCAAACACCATGATGAGGGCAAGAGCCTTCAACTCAAAGAGTAAGTGCATCACGGACAATAAAATTCACCCCAGATTCTCCAAAACCGGTTTATTTAATCCCCCAGCTCGGTGGTGACATTTGCCTAAAAGTCATTGCTGCGGGCAGCAAACAAATCTGACGTCTTATAACTTCCTTTTGTGCCTAGTGCTAGACACAAAAGGGAGTTCTTGTTATGACGTCAGATTTGTTTGCCGCCCGCAACGACAACTTTTAGGCAAATGGCACCAGCGAGCTGTGCTGCACTAGAGGGGACTTGATAAAAATAGCTCTCATGGCGGAAATAATTGGCTGTTTTATTTTACAATACCCAATCTATGATGACGCAGACTTCTCTCAGTAATCAACATCCTCTTTATATTCTAGACCTCACATTAGCTTGTTCATTATACAACCTGTACATGTACTTTATATTCCCAGTATCTATGGAGGCTTTCTAATCGATGCTATCGGCAACTGCGCATTCGGTCTGACTCTCAACTCACAAGAAACTGAGAATGACCCCTTCCTTGTCCATGCTAAGGATATTTTCAAACTGAAATTCAACTTAGCGATCATAGTTCTCTGTAAGTACAAATCTGACGTTTAGGCAGTTAAAGTTATGATATAGCTTTTTGGTAATGATTAAAAAAGGATTCATTTCAATCTGACAGTGTGCTGTTTATAAAGATGGTACTAGTACCAATTCTCCTAAGAAATAGTTCCGTTTAAAATGCTGTCCTATGAATGTGTACAAAATCTACTCATGATTCATCTAATAATTTGACCTCAAACTTTTACATGTTTGTTATAGAGTACCGAAGTGATGACGTCAATGCAATGTTTGGAACCAGAATACTTTTGTTATTTTGTGTCAGTGTGTTTGCATGACTGGCTGTTAACAAACCGAAGTCGAAATCTCCATTTGTTTGGAGCCAGTTGTCGTGCCAACTGTCGTCAGACTTTGGTACTCTATTTCATGTATATGTTGAATCAAGGTATGAACACGTGCCTGCAACTGTGTTTTGAGATCTACCAATGCCATACCTTTACATTTAAGTTTTAAATGCCTCTTGTATGTCAAATTGTAACTTGTTACGGCATCGCTTTTGATTGGCCGAGTACAGGTTTTAATAAGAACGGTGCGACTACAGTGCCATGAATATCCTTGTGAAATAAATTAGAATAGAGATGATTTCTCTTTTGCCCTGTCCCGACGTAATATATGAAGCACTGTATACTCGGTGCTTTCCGAGAGCCTGTGTGAAAAAATTCACAGGCTTACTCGGGCGGGATTCAAACCCACGACTTCCTGCTTACTAGTGCAGACGTCTTATACCCACTCGACCACCGAGCTTGCCGGGGTCGGCTGGCCGATTCGAATCCAATGCAGCAGCGGGTACCTCGTAATCATTCCATCTTTTGACTAATCCTTGTGAAAATTAACTCAGTGGATTTTCATATTCAGTGAAAGCATTGAATAACTATTTTCTCAATATATTACCATATAATGATATATGAATTTGATACTTAAGTAGAAAGTACTCTCTCTGTTGGTGTAACTATTTGTATAGACAGTGAAGAACACAAACACTGCAGTTTGTTAAAACGAGGTGAAGATATGTTGTTTGGATGTTGTGTGTGTGATCCTTGTGATTTATATTGGTAAGCAGCAGGGGTTTTGGACGTAAACTTATAGTTAAGGCCAAACATTATTAGGGACCAATATAATTTCTTCCGCCAGTATTTGCTCCATTCCTGGCTCCTGTTCTGAACTATTTCAAAATTACCACCTTCCCTAAGTCGACGATGAGCTTCTTTGAGAATGTCATGGATCAGGCCGTGGAATTGCGAAGGAAGGGAACGGAGAGGGTAAGATGCTATGAGATTCCCCACCCACAACTCCCCCACCCACAACTCCCCCCACCCACAACTCCCCCCACCCACAACTCCCCCCCACCCACAACTCCCCCCACCCACAACTCCCCCCACCCACAACTCTCCCACACCAACACCCCACCCCAACTCCCAAGACGACAATGAACTTCTTTGAGATTTTCATGGATCAAGCCATGTGAAGGGAGCAAAGAGAATAAGATGACATCCCCTACTCCACACCCACCCCCATCTGGCCACACCCAACCTCCTACCCTACACCCGATCCCCTATCCCGCCCGACCCCCTGTCCCGCCCGACCCCCTGTCCCGCCCGACCCCCTGTCCCGCCCGACCCCCTGTCCCGCCCGACCCCCTGTCCCGCCCGACCCCCTGTCCCGCCCGACCCCCTGTCCCGCCCGACCCAATGCCCTGCCCTGCCCTGCCCAACCACCTGCCTGGCCTGATCCCCTCTCCTGCCCGACCCAACCCCTTCCCTGACTACCTACCCTGCCCAACCCCCTGTCCTGCCCAACCCCCTGCCCAACCCCCTGCCCTGCCCGACCACCTGCCTGGCCCGACCCCTTTCCCGACGCCCTGCCCTGCCCTGCCCAACCCCCTGCCCTGCTCAACCCCCTGCCCTATCCGACCTCCTGCCCCACCCCACCCCTGCCCCACCCCACCCCTGTCCCACCCCACCCCTGCCCCACCCCACCCCACCCCACCCCTTCCCACCCCTTCCCCACCCCACCCCTTCCCCACCCCACCCCTTCCCCACCCCACCCCTTCCCCGTCCCACCCCTTCCCCGTCCCACCCCTTCCCCGTCCCACCCCTTCCCCGTCCCACCCCTGCCCCGCCCCACCCCTGCCCCGCCCCACCCCTGCCCCGCCCCACCCCTGCCCACCTCCTTACTTTGTTTTTGGGGGGTTTGTAACCATGTGACCTCTGTCTTACGTCTTGCAGAGACTTGACTTCCTACAGCTGATGTTGGATGCGCAAAAGACTGCAGAGGTGACAGCCGAAGACAAAGCCGAGGCCACTGAGGAGGAGAAATTGGAGGAGGAGCATCGCAAGAAGATGAGCAAGAAATCCCTGACCATGGAGGAGCTCAAATCACAGGTTCGCTCAATCATTACACATCATGGGGCCAATTGCAGTGCGAAACTGTTATACCACTTAAAAGTAGCCGGGTGTGATGTGCAACTTATATAATAATCAACAATAATGCTGTGCTTACATAGCTATGTGCCTAATACAAATGTCTCAAAGAACTTCACAGTTAACCCCCTGTTCATTAGGCCATGAACAAGAGGGCTGGTTCTGGGCATTGTGATAAGCCCCGGCATTGTGATAAGCCCCGGCATGATGACACCAATTTGCTCTTTTGGTAATTTATTTATTATAAAAATCTCTAAAGCATGTGTGTAGACATTCATGGACACCAAGAGCCACTGGCAAATTTGGAAAGCACTCATATCTATGTTATAATGTTGGTCATCAACTTCATGAACACACCCGATTAATTAGGTATGGGTATAGCCGCTAATGAGCTCCCCTTCAACTTGGACTTTGACATCTAACAGTGGCTAAGGCAACGGGCAACCATTATAAGCCACTGTAGATCCTGGTCACATACTACCGTTCTCTGTATCTTGATCCTCTTTGCTCACCAGGGGATGATATTCTTCCTGGCTGGGTTCGAGACCTCCAGCACCACCCTTGGCTTTGCCTCCTATCTCCTGGCCACCAATCCTGAAGTCCAGGACAAGTTGGTTGCTGAGATTGATACCTTGACTCCTGGACGTGATGATGTCACCTACGAGAATATCTTTAAGATGACCTATCTGGATCAGGTCGTCTGTGAGACCTTGCGTCTCTATCCTCCTGCTGCTTTGTGCGTATACATCAAGTTTATATCTTTTTCAGTAGCCGGCTAGCTCAGCCCGGCTAGCTCGGCCTGGCTATCCCAGCTAGCCTGGCCCAGGTAGCCTAGCACCAGCCCCAGCCCCCTTCCCAACCCCAGCCAAATCCTCCCCAACCCCAGCCAAATCCTCCCAGCCCTAGTCCCCCATCCCACAGCCTCCCCTCCCCCAGCCTCCCCTCCCCAAGCCTCCCCTCCCAGCCTCCTAGCATCCCAGCCTCCTAGCATCCCAGCCTCCTAGCATCCCAGCCTCCTAGCCTCCTAGACTCCCAGACTCCCATAGCCCACAGCTCATTAAAGCCAACCCCACCCCACCCCACCCCACCCCACCCCAGCTAGGCCACCCCACCCCACCCCAGTTAGGCCACCCCACCAGGCCACCCCACCCAGTCAAGATCAGTCCTATCTGTTGTCTCCAACTCGCCCAGATTGCGATTGTATTTTCCTTTGTTGTTTTGTTGTCGTTATTGCATCAGCACTGCCCGTGAGACCAGCCTAGATTACAAGTATGAGGGGTACACCATCCCCAAAGGCATTGAGCTGTTATTCTCCATCTGGCAGATTCATCACGATCCCGAACTGTGGGAGGACCCCAACAAATTCAACCCAGACAGGTAATAACATCTTGACAGAGCTCATCATGCAGCAAGTGCCATCAGACTCTTTGAGATCCTAAGATATTTTATTCTGTGGTGTCAGCATTTTCCTACAGCTCATGAGGTTAAAATGTGACCGGGCGCATTAAGGGGCAAATGGAGAATTTAAGGTGTAACTGGAGGTTCAAACCGGTGGAATCGCATTTTTTTTATGGTAAGTGTAGTATATTACGATTGTTACACAAGGCGCTCCATATGTCTAAAAGTATTTAATTGCACAGTTACAAGGTCATAGGTCAACTCGTGCTTTCACTCTCTATGCACGCTGTGTATGTTGTATGCATTGTGTATGTATGTTGTCACTGAATAAAATGCCTGCCATGTTCAGTCCACTACAACATTGTGTCGCGATTGCCTCGTTATTTTCACCCACGTTAGTGTAAATAACAAAACAGTACATGGTGTGCATGGCAAATCTTGAGGGTAACCTCGAGTTACACTTCTTTAATTCTGCGTCACCCCCAAGATGACTGGCGGCTGGCTCCCTGGCATTTTTAGTTACAAGCAGAACCGGCCGGGAAGTTGATTTTTAACATTTTAAGTTTTTCACTTTAAATATCAGACAGACCAAACGAAGTGGTCGCTAGGATGATGTTATGGTGCTGTACAAATACAGTTGGCATGGTTTATTTTGTTGGAGCTTTGCTTTTGCTAAACCATGGATCGGGACGAAAAACAACTTCATGGTTATATATATGGCTAGGAATAAGCTATACCAAGACACAATGCATCAGCTTTGTTCAAATTTTGCTACAATGCACCAAGTCTTTTGTGGCGACTGGTCGCAAATAGATTTTAATATATTTGCTCCCAACAATTTGTTTCTTAGTAAAACTTCACTGACTTGCTTGACCACTTGTCATTTTTTCAGATTTGCTCCAGAACAGCGTGAGAAGCGTCACCCCTGCGCTTGGATGCCGTTCGGTGTGGGGCCACGCAACTGTATTGCAATGCGCTTTGCTCTGCTGCAGGTTGGTTGATGACAAATCACACTAAACCATAGAGCTATATTAAATTACATGTACTAGAGTGCCGAGTTGCTGTGTAGTGTGAAGCATATGCTGTATGGGCACATCCACGTTTGTGCACAAACCTGTTGAAAACTTGAAATTGAGTACGGCTTCAGGACGGCTCTTTGCATGTCTGCGTTTGCATTAATTCTAACGTACATAAATCCATCAAAATCCTTCCCCTGTTTTGGAGGATTTCGGCGGATTCAGGATACCTCCATATTGAAACCTGGGGGATCATTGATGGATTGAGGATTGTAAGCCTAGCGGTACTGCAGGATTTTGATGGATTCAGGATACCTCCATATTGAGCAGTCACCAAAACCAACTTTTTGTGCATGACAAAATAGGTGGATTTTGGCAGATTCAGGATACTTTCTAGTAAAGTTACCCAAGGGGTAATAAGGGTTAAACAAAAAACTCATCATGGTCGGGCCGAGTAAAATGAAAGTACAAAACTAAATGTGAAGTCATGAACTTTAATAGTAAATAAAGAAAAGTGGCAGGAGTGGGATTTGAACCTGCGACCTCCAGAATACCGTACCGGCGCTTTACCAACCGAGGTATCTTGCCTTATGTTAGCATTCTCCCAAATTGTCGGTTTTTTTTTTTTTAGGGGGGGTGCTAGTCAGAAGTCATAAACCCATAAAGCTGTATAGCCAGGATCACACCCTAACTTTACAGTACAATGTGAGGTCCAATAATCCTAAAAACATAACATTATTGGTATACATTTTGTAAATTAATGAACAGCACCTTGAAAGTGTGGACAATCAAACCTCCCCCCCCCCCCCTCCCCCCCTCCCCAAAACACCCGTCCATCCCCTGGACAAATCCTGGGCCTGATGATATCTAAATTCTAAACCTGCATTGTCAATAATGTCATTCTTGTTCAATCACAATACATTGAACACCACAACTATGTGTTTGTTTGTTTGTTTTGTTTTTTTGTACTCTCGTGTTTCCTTGACCAGGTCAAGATGGGATTAGTGCGGATGTTGCAAAACTTCTGTCTGGAGACCTGTGCAGAAACTGAGGTAACGTGGGCTTTTCTCATGCTCGAAATAAGCTCATATTTTTTTTTTTTTTAGGGGACAGTGCCAACCAGCGTTGTAATCAAATCATCACAAGTCCGATCTCGAACCAAGCCACAAGCTATTTAACCCGTTTGAAGCCGGATGACGCCTATAGGTGCCAAAATAAGTTACCGCCAGGTCCGATGATGTCTATACACGCCATTCTCTGCATTTTCAATCCATTGTTGTATTATTGTGTATGTTACGCTTGGCTGCATAAACCTCTTGTGTCGGTTTCACTTGGCTGCACAGGCCGCCCCGGCGCCTCATTATAAATAACCGTACTCGAGGGGTTAAATGAACTGTGACAAAAACATTCGTTTGTCATTGTTCATCCCTTAGCCGACTTGTGATTGACTTGATTACAACTCAGCAGCCAACTCATGCAACAGTTCAGAATAGATTTTGCCTTCATTCATGCCCACCGCCCTTATCCAAGGCCGCCAGTTGGTAGAATCTCTTCCATTTTATCATTATATATGTAGATTATTTCTGTTTTATGTTCAAACTAAAGAGAGCAGAGAAACTAAGGATTTTGACAAATTTGTGGTATCTTGGTGAAATTCTGCTGGATGTCATCTATTCTTGATGTCAATTATTATAGTTAAATATTAGTCAGTAGTCAGGCAGTTAAATTGATGTTATTTTTTTTTTTAATCGGAAGCAAATGATTATATATTTTAAAAGAAAAACTCTCCATGCTTTAACCCTAACAGTCCTGAATCCTCCAATTTCAAAACGATTTTCCATGCCACCTAGGGAGTTAGGGTTAATGGAAATATGTCTTTTCTAATTATTTTTTTCTTCTAACATAATTTATGAAACACCACCTTTTTCTACTTTCGGCATCTGCAACCCTACAATAGAAGGCTTTTTGTCTCGGTTGTTTTGCGCATCTAATACACACAAAGATATGCCAGAATTATTTGTTGGGCCGCAAATAATTCAACATTTGTAAAGTAATTATTTGATAACAAAGCATGGGTGTTTTTTTGTTTGTTCAGTGTCTCATTCCAAAAGTGTATAACTTTTGTATTGCTAGAAAAATATCAAAATACAAATTATTTTTCGTCGTGAAACTCGAAAAGAGCATGGACAGTATATCTATAAAAAAGGAAATTGAAATCAAAAAATTAGCTGGCCTGACGTTTCAAACTTAAGAAAGAACTTGCTTAAATGTAGTGTACACGATTGGTAATCCTCCAATTGTTTTTTTTACTGAATTATTACGAAATACCTTACTAGACTGTAAGTTAATAGTAGTCTCAATCATCCTGTGAAATGATAGCACCAGGTGTGCTGTCGTTGTCTAGAAAAGTGGAAATATATATCGTTTTCCAACGATTTCCAGCTGGAAATCGTTGGAAAACTTCCCTGTAGCCGTTAGTCAAGGCGCACGTGGCTACCCGGACAAGTGGCGCACCCCGGACATGATGGCGCCATGGCATATCCGGGGTGCGTCACGCGCCCAGATAGCCATGCGTGCCTTGACTAAAGGCTATCATCCGCCCGATGGTTGAAAACGAGCGCCGTTTTTCTCTCGTTTTTTCGCCATCCAACAACGCAAAGCTTTGATTGAACAGGTCAGTGGAATGATATTTTCTATAACATACTTAACCCCCAAATCCGCCCATTTATGAAAATTGCAACAATGGCCAATCATGTACACTGTCTTTCAGTTTGAAACGTTTTGTAAATTTTTTGATTTTTATATTTCAGGTCCATTCAGTCAGTCAGCAGTTTGCAACAGTTTAATTCATTTTCAAAAGAAAATTGATTTAAATAAAAACAATTTTTTTTTTATAAATTACTTACAAAAAATGAACAATGACAAGAAATTATTCTTAACTTTCTCTGTTCTTCAGATACCTCCTGTGCTGGGCAAGTTTGGGTTCACAACTCCTCCGAATGGGTTCAAATTGTCTGCTGTCCCTCGATCTTAAAAGACATCACCAGGGCTTCAGGTTAAAACAGACATTCAACAGTTGAAATCGGATCGGATTTGACCACACCCAGATTATTGAGTTATTATAACTGAAAATCATTTAATATTTGTTCTGTCTACTAATGACCAATAGCCACACAAGTGCTTCTTTATTAACATTCTCCAAGAAAAAAAAAAACTTGTTCATTACAACTGAAGCTTGTGTATAACCATGTTACAAACCAAACGTACACAAGAGAAAAAGTACAATATGTTCAACGAACCAACAGTAATGTTTAAGGAACCAGCTTCTCTCGACAGTAATGTAGTAATGTTGTGTACTAGCCAGAGCATCAACAAAGTAAAATAACTTACAATCTATTACAGTTGATGATTTTTTAAATTCTAAATTCTCCATTTGGTTCTGGCCCACCGTTGGTGAATTTGCAATCTACCCTTTGGAATTTGCGTCGGGGGTGATGTAAATTAGAGAGCTCTTTGTTATTCCCCGACGTAGTATATTAAGCACTGTATGTTCAGTACTTTCCGAGAACCTGTGGGAACAATTCACAGGCTTACTTGGGCGGGACTCGAACCCACGACCTCCTGTGTACTAGTGCAGATGTCTTAACTACTCAGCCACTGAGCTTACCGGGGGTCGGCTGGTTGATTCAAATCCGATATAGCCGCGGATACTGCGTAATCAGTGAGAAAATGGAATTTGCGTTGGAGATGATGTAAATTACGAGAGATTTTTACCCTTTCCTGACGTAGTGTATTAAAGCACTGTATGATCAGGGCTTTTCCGAGAGCCTGTGGGTTCGAGATTGTGGGTTTGAGGCCGGCCCGCGGAGTAAGCCTAGCTGTAAATTTTTTCCACGCTCGGGGAAAGCACTAAGGTAGTATTGTTAGCCCAGTTAGCCCGGTATGAATGGCTAGGTGAAGCCCAAACCGGGTCCTCTGTTAGCTGAAGAACGGGTGCGGCAGAAAGCGGGATTCCATCTCCGGTCCACGTCCAACCAGGTCCACTTAGGGTCCACGCCTCTGCGCTCCATGCACAGATTTCCCAAACACACACCCTGCCGTGCAGGCTTACGTCTGTCCAACCAGCATCTGTACACCGAACGTCCCAAGAAATGTTGCAGATCACCAGTGTTCAGAATCCTTCAACCATCGGCGTAGATACTGGGATCAGTCTTCAATGCCGTCTCCCGCCGCAGCTAGCAAAGCACCTGGCCTGATTTGTTTCGTTCTTGTCCACACATACACCCCGGTGTCATGCCAAAAAGTGTCCGGTGCCAAATACTGTCTGCTCATTAGCATACTGCTCTCTGATTGGTCAAATACTGGCCGCTGAGCACGCGCAAAAGACACGGACACTATTTGGCATGTATTACATGCCAAATAGTGTCCGCTGCTAAAAAGTGTCCGCTCATGCATGCGTTGCATGCAATGCACAGCACCGAGTACACACAAAGCACGCTACCAAATACTGTCCGTTCCTTGCCAAATACTGTCCGTTCCTTGCCAAATACTTTTCACGTTGGATGAGTTTTTATCCACTTTTTTTTCTTGACAGCCCGTTCAATTTTATCATACTGTCTGCTTGTTACTTATGTTCCCCCTTCATATTTCCCCCAATGTTCTCCTCTCCAAAATCCCCTTTTTGTATTTATTATAAATACTACATGTAAGTATATGTATTTAAGAACATTATGAAGATGCATGAACAAGATATGCCCTGTTCAAGAGGCCAATCAGCAGCTAGTTCCCGTTTCAATTCAGGGGAAATTACAATCTTTTCAAGTTATAAACATTTTCCACATGAATGGGTAGTTTGTAATTTGAAAGTTTGCTATTTTTTCATCCGAATATAAAAATCAACATTCCAGAAAGTGAGAATAATTCTTATTTTAATACTGCTAATTGCCCTTTCGTCAAATTCATAAAAATCAATAATAAAAGAGGTAAAATAAACCCAAAAAGATGATATTAAAAGATGCGAATGAGAACTTATCGTCACGCAGTGTTAGCTTGACGGCAACAAGAAGGACGCGAGGGATGCACGCTATACGTACGCCCGGCCGGACACCATTTAGCAAGCTTCCGGTATCGCGATGACGTAAAACGCACTTGACCAATCAGAGAGCTGTATGCTAATGAGCGGACAGTATTTGGCACCGGACACTTTTTGGCATGACACCGGCACAATTATTGCAAGATTTATTATGTTTGTGTAATAATAATACTAGACAGTTCTTTTATAGCAATTTAGCAAATAGTACAACTAAGTCTGTCTGCTCTTGAGAGTGTGAACAGGTGAGTTTTAAGATTTTGTCTGAATTGATTGAAGGTGCGACAGTTTTTTATATGGTTTGGGAAATTGTTCCATAGTTTGGGAGTGGTGAATTGGAAGGCATGTTGACCATATGACCATTTTATAGTTAAATATAATCCCCAAAAAATTGTCGACAAGAAGAAGTGTTGATAAAGTGAAGGCAAAAACATAGATTTCGGGGTTGTGGGGATGGGGAATATATCTCCACCCACACACACTTTATGACAAGATCACCCCTAGACAATAAAATAAAACCAGACAGAAGAAAAAAATTGAAATAGACCAGGAGGTATTATAAATTTCACATGGAAATTACAGTAGAATTGTCGGAAAGAGGGTTAAATTTGGGTTTGTGTATGGACCATAATTAATACATGTGTAATAAACAGCGTAGTGTCCATTCCCCCCCCCCCCCCCTTCGAAATTGTCAGTTGGTTGGTTTTGGAAATTTCATGATACACCCCCCCCCCCCCCCCTTTTCCCGGTCTCCACACATGTCATAGTCAAATCATGGAGGCGCGCTTGAGTGAAGGTAAAAATTTATGAGAAGGTATTACCCGATGACATGTACATTATATATTGTGCATGTACACTGTACGAGCTAGAACACTGGTGTATAAACATGCGAGGTGATAAACTTAAAAAGACTTCAGAATGGAGGACGTCCCAGCCAGTTTGTATAAGTAAATATATTATACATTTGTTTAAATGCCACATGTACATGTACATGTAATGTCGATTATTTTACACTGAGTAGTAAATGACCGGTACATCTGCCAATTTAATTTTTCAGGATGGAAATTGAAAATACATGAAAAAAGAGATGTAACAAATGGTGTGTTTCATATTTCTGATGAACTCTGTGGCAGTTCTAACCTTCAATGGTAAAGTATATGTTAACATAAATGTAACTTTACAATAATGGTTTAAATCTTTACAGAAATACATTTTATCCAGTGAAAAATTATGTTTACCTCAAGAATTAGAATAATTGAGTGAAGTTAACCATCTACTTTGATTTTAAATCCACTGCATTTAAGTGGTTTGCTGGGCTTGCTATTTCAGACTTCTCTTCTTCATGTTCACTTTTTTTATATATTAGTATACATGGATTACTATACACATGTAGGAATGTAATGTATTTAGTGGAGGAATTTTATATTGGGAGAAATATAAATAATTAAGACAATGATGAATTTAAGCTCCACCTTGAAGACAAAGTGAGTAAAAACGTTTTTCAGTCAAAAGTTGACCAAAGACGTCCTTTAAATATATTGTGCATGCAACTAACTGGACTGAAATATCCAATACAATACTGGGCCTGGCCATATGGCTGGCTGCAAAAAACGGCACCACATGTTTGTACATGTAATTAAACAAGACTGGCAAAAATCAATCTTTGATAAAAAATAATTTAAAAATTTGACTATTCTGCATTTATTCATTCACATTGGCTAATTAACATCCCAGATTAAAGTGCACACCTGCAGGTAAATTGTCATTATCTCATTCTGGGACGTAGCAAGAAAGATCAGAAACTCCAAGTTATTCAAACTTGAAGTTCAAGTACCTAGGAAGAAAACACAACCTCCATGATTGTACATATACATGTACATGTACATTGTATGTACAAGTGGCTTTTGTAGTACAGTACATCCACGTTTTTTTCAAACGGTATTATATTACACGTCCCGTCGACCGCAGGCGCATTTTGCATAATTGGGGCAATCGGTCAAACTTAACCATGGAGGTCAGACCAGTCACGTGATATGAATGATGCATGTTTAGCCACGATTTCCATAGTCGGGTCCCGCCCCCAAAAGTAAGAAATATCCAAGACGTTACTGTAACTCCGTGATTGATCGCGCGCTCGCCCGCCGGTGACAGCCTGTAAATTGCGCCCTCTGTTGATGACAAGTATCAGACAGTAACGTCTTGGAACCAAGACTAGGTGATTACTAGATATGGGGTGGGAAGATCTTTCTTTGTTATATACATTTTTGTATTTTTCCTTAAGATCAAAATCTATTTTATGTGAGCAAAAAGAAAGTCAATTTACTTTGCAACAATCTTTGTAAGGTTTATGTTTGTATAATAATAAAAGTAGAAATACAGAGTGTACCCATCAGCTCGCTATATAGGCCGGGAATTGTTTTCTTTTTTCTTCAACTGGTCGATGTGCATATTCCCAAAAGTTTGTGTTTATTTTAACAAGTGTTAATGTGATGAGGATTAATTAGGGTGAGAAATATTGTTGGGGTTAGGGTATAGGGATAAAGTTTATGCAATTGCAAAAATTATATCCGTGTTCTATGCAACGTCGTAATTTTGTTGCATCACGGGCAAAGAGAGACGGCTATGGGGGTTTTCGAAACCTTGGCTCCGTCTTCGGCTTCGTTTCGGACTTCTGATTATTAACCATGGAGGAATAATAACTGAGAAGCAAACCAAATGGAATTATTCTAAATTTGGGTGCATGTTCTGCATCACGAACATTCATTCAGTTGATTATGAAAGAAAGAATTTGAATATTTCCATTTGGTTTGCTTCTCAGTTATTCAGAAGACGGAGACGAAGCCAAGGTTTCGAAAACCACCACACCATCATATACACGGCATAAAAAATGTCTGACACGAGAGAAAAACATCATACAGCATTAAAGACAGTAAAAGTGTGTACAAAATAAAAAGTGATATTTCAGGGGAGGCGAGATCCGACAGTCCTACACCGTCCTACACTGCACAAAAAGTCCTACACAGGAATCCTACACAATGTTAAAACATCATACAACATTAAAGTGTGTACAAAATAAATAGTGATATTTCAGGGGAGGCGAGATCCGACAGCGCTATAACAATCCTGTTACTAGTTAAAGAGGTGTATAAGATGTAAGTGCAGAAAGCGTAACATTGAGCTACTTAATAAGCCATAAATATCACTGAGGCAGGCTTTCGAGTATTCCTACTTTTCCTACTTTTTGTTTACCTTTGATACTCCTACTTTTTTCTTGATATTCCTATTTTTCCTACTTTTTGTCCCACAAATCTGAAAAAAAAGAAATCTTATCGAATACTTTTGATGACAGTGTTGTTTACACACTGTCATGTGAAAATTACACAATAAAGGGCTTGGGTGCAGGAGTACTGTTGAGGATGGAGCACAAGTGTTGAGTACAAAACATGCCAAATGAGGCTTGTGATGCTGTGGTCACGGGAGGTATCAACGGAAACTAGGGGTGTGCATTTACGGATAGTTAAAGAACCGGGTACCTGATTGAAAAACTACGGGTACCCCGGGTACCCGTTAAAGAAGCCCAACCCAAAACTTCCAATCCCGGAAGTTGCAATAATGTCTTTCTCTGAGATTCAAAAGTCTTATTTCAGACAAAAGTCTGAAAAATCTCATGCCTGATGTCCAGTAAACATGATCACTTCTCCGCCATTACATGTTCCGGTACGCGTGCATATATGGAAACGTTGTCTCATCCGCTCCGTGCGGCCTGCGTACATAGGGAAAATTAGCATTTTTTCATGAAAAAGTGATTTTATAAAAAAGTGCTTTCATTGCTAGTATTGGGCCGCCCGGGAGTCACTAGAACAACTATTCATCAAATCCAAAACCTAGAAATAATACCAGTCAGTTCCTCAGTTTCGTCGGAAAAAACATAGTAAGTCTGCAAGATGTCCTCGTTTTTACGTGGGAGAGTTGGCAAAACAGCGAGTTTCTTCGTACATGACCCGCTTTCGCAAGCCCTCGCTCGTTTCACCGTGACCAGGCTGCTTCGGGCCTAGCGGTTTATGAATATGCTGATTGTTAGCTTTCTTGTGATATAAAACCTATTTGGATTGGTTAAATAATTTCGTCGGAAGAAAGCCTTTTAAAAAGACTGTCCATTAACAGCTAGCGTCTGAAATGACCTTTCGTCTAAAGGTCCCGGATGCACAAGCACGCAAAGCTTCATTTGTGACGTCATAAATTATTACTCGGTGTCTTTCTTCCTCAAATGCTACAATTCTACAATATCTAATATAGTTTTTAATAATTATTAATATGTAAGACTATTTGTCAAGCTATTATTTTAAGTTTTGGGATTAATTTAAAGTGATATTTTACAATTAAAGCTGATTTTCAGTCCTATTTATTGGATCGTACCATTAAAACTCGTAGGGGGTTGGGAACTGTACAGGCCGCGCGCGCCAAATTTCAACTACATCCACGTACGTTAGTGACTTCTGCTTCTGCGTACGCGTTATTCAGTGGTTACATTGGTGTTTTGATCAGAAGAGTAAAGCGTTAAAATACATGGAACTACACAACAATTTGTTACCGTTGTATGCTTACACTATGCCTGTCCCCTCATTGTGCCATTGTATATTTACCCATTCCCACAATGGAACTACCCTGCACTGCAGGTCAGTGGCCCGCGACCTTGTGTACACATCGCTCCACAGAGCGCGCGTGTGGTCAACTTCTTTTATGAGACAAAACCGGGAAAACGTTTCCATGCGGCGGGCGGCGGCGCCGGCATTATCACAAAAGACAGCAGCTTTATACAGTTGTATTTATTGTGGAATGAGGCATGCTATTATGTCTGGTCGGGGCTCTTTATCCATACCCAGACTACAAAAACCACAACCGGTAAATTCCCTTTATTGTCAATTTTCGTGAGCGTCACGGTCATATAAACATGAAATATGTGCTGGTTACCCATGTAGTCGGGTTTTAATTTTGAAAATTCCTGACAAATAACATTTGCAACCTAATTTCCTTTTTCATTTTCTGGGAAGTTTGTACTATGCGATAATGTACGGGTACCCGGTTCCGATGCACGACACCGGCCCTAACGGAAACCACTCATGAGAGCCCGCAAAAGCCCTACTTTTATCATGATTTTGGCCTCCAAAGTCGTCCCTTTTTGTCCTTTTTTTTTTTTAATGTGGATCCTACTTTTTCACCTGGGTCTGCTTGAAAGCCTTCTGAGATTTAATTACTAAGCACAAATTATGAACAGATTATAAACAAAGTTATTTTGTTGAATGAAGAGAAAATAACAATGATGTAAAAAGAACTATTTTACTACATTGAATTTAATTCAGTTTCAGTGTATAATTGTGTGCCATCGAGTAGCAGGATGTCATTTTAGATTCCCCTTGTCGAAATCACATCTTTTAAAACGATGTCTGAACGGTTTTAGCTAAAACGCTTCCTGTTTTAGCCAGCGTGGTTGACCTGGTGTTAAGGTTACGTAACACCTTTTGTGGCGCGCCTTTTGCTGTGTAAACAATCGCGGTTGTCAGTGCATGTCCTACATGCATACCACATGCACGCGACACGCCAAAATACGTAGCGCTAG
Organism: Hippasteria phrygiana; assembly: GCA_037893225.1. Classification (NCBI taxonomy): domain Eukaryota; kingdom Metazoa; phylum Echinodermata; class Asteroidea; order Valvatida; family Goniasteridae; genus Hippasteria; species Hippasteria phrygiana. Next base: position 1,071,808 of record JAZGUH010000008.1, on the reverse strand, counting down.
CGTGGTCCATCTTTTGAAGCAGTTGTTGATATTTTTTTCAAAACTGTTTACCATTGCACCATGGTTTTGGGAAGCGACCATATGCTGAATCGCGATAATAATCTCTCGTGACAGCGCCATATGTTGTTGGCAGTGATGCATGTGGGCCAAAAATAAATAATGTTCGACATCTAATTTTTCCCCACGGAAAACTTGCAAAATCAAAATCAGACTTCACCTGGCGGCGCATCAACAGAAAAACAGTTGAAAACATTGAGGAGGGTACGCTGAAAAAACCTAGCATTTCCATCGAAATAGTCGCTAAATATGTGTTTTTTTTTTCTTATTTCCATTTGTGTATTTTGTTTATGTGTAAGATCAACATTTTGCAAGCTTAATAATCGTTTCGGAATAAGGCCTACATCATGTGCTTTCCATAATTTGACGAGTCACGTTATCGCTGCTGTGACTGGTAAACAAAATTTCCACTGCATTCCCAATCGCCCGCGAAGTACCAGGTCATTTATAAAAAAGACGCATGCGCGTAAAAGTCCTGGAACCGTTTGGTGTCGCGACGCTACCGCTCTAAACTTTTCGAAGAACAGGGGGTATAGCTTAAAAGTTAGAACATTGCAAAATTCATAGCAACAAAATTTACAGGAATATTTTGAATATTTTCCTGTAATTTTTCCGATCTTTTGCCGATCCACATGTCTGAACATAAAAAGATAATGTCATTTAAACCACGCCCATTGCCAACGTGCGAGTATGCATATGCAGTAGCCCCGTTCACGACTTCGCTTTACCATTTGTATGAAATATCACGTGAAGGGGTCGTGGGAACTGGAAAATGAGACCAAGTTTCCACAAAACTCCCATATGCGTGTACGCATCTCACAGACACAATTTTATGATGTACACACGAACTAGCGCGCGTTTTATGTAAATGAGCGGAAGTTCTACGTCACCTCAAAACGGAGATAAAAACCACTTCGAGTTGAACTCGCTACACATAAAACAATGTCTGAACGCTCGGTGCGTTTTAATTTTACGACCGGCCACCCATGGTGAGCGACCGTTTTAACTTTTACCGTTTTAACTAAAACGATGTCTGAACGTAGCCTTTGTGGGTGAAAACCTTGACGGTCCATATGCTATATTTGTATACATTGTCATGATTGTGTACTGTACGGCACCTACATTCTACAGTGTACATGTTGGTTTAGGTGTACATGTACATAGCATGCAATTGTCGAACCGCTGTTTGATACACGTGTATGACATTCAGCAGGGCCAGCATACATCCCCACTGTTGAACTGTGACCATGACCTGCATGCCCCCAAAATATTTTTGAACTGGAAATACAATACATACATACGCTGTACACTGACAAAGCACGTGTACACGCATAAACAGGTGGAGACCATCTTTCAAGCCAGTGATTCCATTGTGTTTTTGGTTTGGATTTCAGCGCCATCATTCACAGATTCCATGTGTGATGTGCTGGCTCTGAGCATGGAGAAATTTCTCCATGCTCTGAGGTTAGAGCAATACAATGTACAAAGGGTCTATAACTTTCTGGAAATTTTGGGCGTTTTTCCATGGGAACCTTGGGGAATTTTCAATGAGTCATCAGGAATTTTGGGGGAAATTGTGAATTGTTATTTAATCTTAAAGAGGAACTAAAACGGCAATTTTTTTTGGACTTTTTGGACTTTTCCGACAGTTTAAATACTCTTTTAACTGATGGAGATTAGTTTGCAGACGAGAGGAATTTTTTTATTAAAAAAAAAGGGTTGTTATTCTGAACCATTTATCCTGTTTCGCGAAAGCTCATTATGTATGTTAAATGTATGTACGTGACCCCGTGACGTACACGTGTAGAGTCGGTTGATGCTACAGCCAAACACTGTGCATGTACGTACATGGAGTTGATGCTGCTGAAGAGTTTTTGTCGACCTAACTCCTCCGTTTTCCCGTCTATTTTGTCTAATTTTGATATTATTTCAGTATGAGCATGGTTCTGGGATATTCATTATGCCTCGATCGTGTGTAGTTAGTTGGCGGTTGCACGAGGAACAGCGACAAAAACCCTGACCTAACCCATGCGATTCCCAGTGCTGAATGGAGCTCAAAGGCGACAGTGGGTCCGCTTTGTAGACAATACAATATCTGATTTTGGGCTGTCGAAATGGTCGAAAATATGTGCAGAACATTTCGCCAAAGACTGTATAGATGATAGTGTTAGTATGAAAACTCAGCTGGGTTTGAAGGCACAATTCCGTTTGAAGGCTGGAGCCATTCCAACTCTAGGCACCAAGCATTCCAATCGTGCCCCAGACTCACGCGCACCACCGCGACGACGTCGCCTGCGGTTGCCGTCTTGAGCAGCCAGAGCCCCGGCCGTCTCCCTGTCCACGCTCGCTTGACTCAACATGCATTGTACACGCACAGTACCGCATGCGCTGCATGCGATTGAGTCTGGTACCTTATAACAGAAATTGTGTGTATGGTTCTGAGAAGGTGCGGGTCCTTATGAGGGCTGCATAAGCAAAGTCGCCAGACTAGAGTATAGCATCAGCTCACACACAACTCACCGCGCAGGTTCCAATAAAAGCCGACTGCAAACAAAGGAAAGTATGACTCATAACTAGCTTTTCAGCAAGAACAAGCCTACAACCCCAATTCTAAATGTGTCTCACAAAGATGTCAACACTTTAAAATATGTTTATCGTACTGTTACTCCTGAATCATGAGCAAAAAGCACAGCAAGTAATACGTAGCCTCAGACAAAAAAATACGTTCAGACTCTACGTAAAACATTGTCGTATAATACAGTGACGTCATATGTTTCTACACGTATACGTCAATACTCGCGCGATACGGCACGCAGTTGACCTCGGCCTTTTCTGAATCGAGTCAAAGTGGCTCAGAAAGAAAAGGCTCAAAAACATTTTTTTTGATTTTTCAGAATCATGAAACTTGTTACATTAGTTTTGGGGAGGCATAAACTATCAGATAAGTCAAAAAAGTCAAAATTTCTTTTGCCGTTTTAGTTCCTCTTTAATGTTAAAGGGACACATTGCTTTGGATTTTGCGATTTGGGCTATAAAACTGAAATGGATATGGTTGGGAAGCTTTTTTAAATGTAGAATATAAAGATTCACATAACTATCCCTTCAAATTGCGTGGTTTTTGTTTAATTTCGTGAAAAATAACGGTCCGCCATTTTGTAGAACCAAATTTTTGACTCCACAAAATGGCGGACCGTGTTCACCAGTCGTATTTCCAGTCGCAGCTGGTTGAAGTACGTTCTGTTGATCCATTTTGATGCACTGTGGCACGGCGCGCAGCACTGGCGATGTGTCGCGAGGTAGAGAATGGTACGACGATGATCTGATCATCTAAAGACTCTTGCAGCGTATTTTGCGCATTATTTAGACGTTGGTATTTACTACTGGAAATAAGTCTATGTTTCGCGGGTCAGGGGTCAGAGGCCAATTTTTTGTTATTTAATCACTACTCACTAATTACAACACATACGTGTTTTTTTGCATGTACAACTCTTATAAAAGATAAGGAACATTTCCAAACAGCAAAATTTCATGACATTTGAAGGCAATGTGTCCCTTTAAAATCACATATTTCAAAAGTAACACTATACACTATGCTTATTATTACCGGTACATACATGTACAATTTTGTACATAACTACACTAAGATTTATGTTGAAATTATGGAATCCTCAACATTCATGTGTACATATACAGGTACATGTGCATATTACTCCGGACTTTGTGATTAGAGGATGAGCACATTTTCTGTGCTACGTACGTGTACATGCAGCTGATCTAGCACAGAATTACAGGTCATTAGCATGGATTAATACAGTGTTTTGGATTCCATGATATTTGACCAAGGCCAACAGCGAGGGATATTCCAGAGTTAACTCAAAGTGTAGGGCAAGCAGGAACTTCATGTGTGTATGGGCAATAAGCCAGTTCAGTATTTCAACTGCGCATGTGCACAATTAATGACATTTTATCCCGAATGACCTGCGTGAGCTAACGCGTGCGTGTGAATGCAAAAGGTGGTCGCACAATTTACACGCGTTCAATTAAATGGCTTCTTTTCAGAACCACACTTCTTCCTAGAAGAGATTTATTTCACATGGTGTTTCCCGCAATCCTAGGGCCTGTTTGTTTCACACGGATCGGGAGGTGATCCAGAGCCGAACGAAAACAAACAGGATCGCGAATCCCTCTCGCTATATGTTGCATGCTGGGAGAATTTGTATTACGTACAATGTCGTCTGCTTCAGATTCTGTAGGGCTATTTTTATGATGAACTATCTAGTATTTCCAGAAAAGTAAATACATCGTACATAGCTTTAATAACAAAAATACCTTGTAAAAGAATTATGAGTAAATATACTGTCACAATAGCTCGTTATATGCTTCAAATCTACGAAAAAATTACCGTAACTTTTCTCTGTCCGTCTCGCACGTCGCCATCTTGGATCTTGCGAACCCACCTCGCGAGAGCAGGATCACTAAAAACGTGTTTCGGAGCAGCTTTCGACGTTCCGGATCTGCGTGAAACAAACACGCCCCGCCAGTCTCTCTCGTATCGCACCCACCATGCAAAGCTTCAAATCGTATCAATCATCTTTTACAAATGTATAATGCATCAAGCTTCATTGGGCGTGCACAGATTCCGTGCGCCCAAAATTAAGGCCCGATTGTCCCTCGTCCCACATCGTAGACGGCCCATGTAGAATCTAACCAATCATGATGCATCAAGACGATTGGCAGTGGGAATTTTTTTTTTTCAGTTGCCCCAGTTGGCCTTCGTGCAACTTTTGCACACATAGTTATTTGCTACCGGTACCCTGAGACTCAAAACAACGAGAAGATTTTGATTTTGATTCTTTTGCAAAGTTAAGGGTCGGAGAGTCACCATTGATGGCTGACGCCGCCCGTCGTGTTTAGTCCCCCGCAATCAAGGAATCACTCCCTATAACAGCTAGGGTGTCCCAGAAAAAAATGTAATTCTGACAATAAGGGTTAATTTGACAAAGATATGCATTTTATGGCTATTAATCATGTGTTACCATAAAGTAGGAACAAAATGCTTTCCAGTTATAACTTGATTGCATTCATCCGGTCATGCATCACTGAGCACAATTGTTTGGAAAATGGTACATGAAAACCCTTTTGGGACAGTTCATGGTCAGACATGAGCAGCACGTTCAGATATGGCCCGAGGGAAATCTAACGTTTGAAAGCATGCATACATACAAGATGTTTATCAGTTGGTGATATTTATTCAGTACTGAATTCTATCTCGCTATTACCTCCATTCGGGAACACGTGAGATTGCATTGTCTGGTATCTCAGGTATGCCACACTTTCAAAGAAAAGAAAGCAGTCAGCGCGCATATAAGGGCCAGCGTGCCCAGTTACCCGTTAGTATATTTTTGGTGTCGTGAGTGAACGTATTGCCACCAGCGCGCATTCGGACCACGTTGTGGCCGAATTTTTTGGTAAGCATGACTGATGCGTGTGCTATCGAGATCCATGCGAATGGGCGAGCTAACGCAAGTCGTGCAACAACATATAGCACAACACCGGCGATAAAGCGTAAGCGCAAGCAGCCAGCGAGCAAAGCTTCTCGAAGCCGCACTGCACTGAGCGTGATGATCAAACCGATCTGCGCGAAGTTGTGTACAACTTGCAGCACGCCGTAGCGAGCCTTACTGAAGCTTTTTCCCAGCAACAAGCGCCTGCCACTCGCGCTGCTCTCGGCTACAATACCAGCGAAGCTGCGAATATGGTACAGTTTGAACTCGCATCCGATCTGGTGGATATCAAACTTGCCTTCTAGCTTCCGATGCATTTTGCCGAAAGTGGCCCAACTAGAAAATGCAAACCGATGCATCCCTTACTGGGTGGGGAGCGTATTGCCCCTTTATTAACATCCGCACTGCAGGCAGATGGACTGGGACGGAAATAATTAGTTCCGATATTAATTATCTAGAACTTTTGGCTATCTTTCATGGCCTACGGTCCTTTACTGACCACGTTGTAAGGAAAACTCTATCTGTTGCGGTGGATATACCACAGCAGTTGCGTACATAAACCACATGGGTGGGTGCCACTCTATGAAACTTAACCAGTTGACCAAAGATATTTGGCTTTGGTGCATAGAACATGACGTCTGGCTAATTGCACGCCATATTCCGGGTGTGCACAACAATACAGTTGCAGATTCTTTGTCGCGTTCATTCAATGACGACATCGAATGGCAATTGGATCCGTATCAAAAAAAAAAAAATAAAAAAATCTAAAAGGACATTTATAAAGCGCCAAAATCAATTTGTATATATTTAATCGCCTCATATCGATGTGGAAAACCACCCCAACTATAGATTTGTTTGCCTCAAGGACAAACTATCAAGTGAAACCTTTCATTTCCTGGTTTCCAGATCCAGAAGCAAAGATCTGTGATGCTTTTTCGGTTTCGTGGCAACACGAGCTAAGTTTGGAAAACATGACTGTTTCTAAAGGAATTGTTACATTTAGAATCGCAGAACCGCTTAAAACGCCTAGATTGGGCAAGTCACAACCAAATGTTGTTTTTCAACTTTTCGTCCAGACAAGACGCTATGTATAGTACGAACTTTGCTAGAGTATACTAAACGCACGAAACCTGTGCGTACTACCTTAAAGTTTTTTAAAGTTATACAACTCCCCACAAAGCAGTGGGGCCAGCAACTATTAGTCGTTGGCTTAAGTTATGTTTGATAGAAGGTGGGAATTAACGTATCCATCTTAAAACCTCATAGTTTCAGGTCGGCATCGATTTCAGCAGCAGCCAGTAAGGGAGTTCCTATTGACGGCGTGCTGAAAACAGCAGGATGGTCTAATGCCTCTATACTTTTGCTAAATACTACAACAAAAGTATTAGAGAGGAGGCTCCACAAACACGTTTTTCAAATTCTGTTTTGGGAAGTGTTTAGTCTCGATTTACCTAATTTTGTTTTCTTGACATGGTTGAATTGTCACATTCCACTGTCAATTGCTCTGAAATCTCACGTGTTCCCGAATGGAGGTAATAGCGAGATAGAATTTCTAAATTAAACGAGTGAAGTGAAGTTTGATTTGAATTCTATCGAGCTGTTACCGAAATGAGGGATCACGTGACACCCACCACAAATTCTCACCAACGGTGCAGAGTGATATAATAAACGGTTTTCCCGCCCTGGTCTGTATTGCCAGTGTAATGTGTGTACTTTAAACACTGACGGGTAACTGGGCACGCTGGCCCTTATATGCGCGCTGACTGCTTTCTTTTCTTTGAAAGTGTGGCATACCTGAGATACCAGACAATGCAATCTCACGTGATCCCTCATTTCGGTAACAGCGCGATAGAATTCAAATCAAACTTCACTCCACTCGTTTAATTTAGAAATTATGCACCAACACCTTCCACGTGTCCACCTCCTTTTTCGATGCAAAGTCCACAGCGGCGGCGCATGCTATTAGCCACAGCTCGTCTCGCCATTGCAGGATCATCACGTAAGATTTCGACCTCATGCTGAATGCGGGCTTGTAAATCTTGAAGGTTATGCGGTGGATTGGTGAAATTTGTTCTTCAAATACCCCCACAAGAAAAAGTGCATGTTCACAAGGAGTCAAATCCGGTGACCAGGCCAAGCATGACAGTGGGTATTCCATTTCACTCATTTGACCCTACTGTCCCAAAAGGGTTTTCACATACCATTTTTCAAACAATGGTGCTCAGTGATGCAAGACCGGAGGAATGCAATCAAGGTATTACTGGAAAGCATTTTGCTCCTACTTTTTAAAGTAACACATGATTAATAGCCATAACATGCATAACTTTGTCAAATTAACCCTTATTGTAAGAATTACCCTTTTTCTGGGACACCCTGTAATGCCTTTCTTCCCCTGTCTTTTCTCCGTGCCGGAGAATGAAATGTGTCTTCCACGCTGTGTATCTGTAGTGTGGATAGTTTTCTCTACCAACTCTTTTTAAAGAAAGACGTGACACAGGAAAAACAAAATAGTAAGCAGAAATACTTTTTTATTTTATTTTAGAACACATTTAACTTCATTGTTATAATATCTGATACCTGAAAATAGAAAGTCAGCTTATTGCAATATGTCGGAACATGCCGGTCAGAAAGTCTAAACTTAATAATTTGAAAGTCAGATTTGCAAGGTATGCTATAGTTATACCAAGTCGGAATTTCGCCAAAAATCGGAAGAATCTCATCCCTGTAAACCTTTCCTAAATCATTCCTTGGTGCTGGCGAAGTGAGAATCTATTATAATGATTATAACGAGCAATTTCGTGCGTTAATTATACTGCATCTGTACTTTTTTTGTTTACCCAAAAATCGGCCGGCCGGACAACCGAATATTCGAATATTCGATCGAATGGAAAGTCGAATATTCGAATATTAAATTTTAAATTATTCGGTTTGACTCGGCCCTATTACAAATGCTATGGGCAATAGTCTAGCGAAATTTTTGAATTATGAGAGAAAAATTCAATGTATTCATTTTGTTTAATCGGACCGACCCTTACATGCATTAAAAAAAAAAAACATTTTTGATGACGTCACACAATTTTCGCTTTTTAGGGCATACCTTTGAGACATACCAAAGCTATAACAAAAAGAATTTAGAAAATATCTTGTTTTGTTCGCTAGATTTATTGTTATGACCCATTCCAAAAACCCATTATTAAATTCCTCCCCTAAAAAGGTATGAGTTCCAAAAGAGGCCAAACAAAGATTAAAGGGACACATTGCCTTCAAATGTCATGAAATGTTGCTGTTTGGAAATGTTCCTTATCTTTTATAAGAGTTGTTCATGCAAAAAAACACGTATAATGTGTTGTAATTAGTGAGTAGTGATTGCAAAACCAAAAATTGGCCGCTTACCCCTGACATCTGACCCGCGAAACATAGACTTATTTCCAGTAGTAAATACCACCGTCTAAATAATGCGCAAAGTACGCTGTACGAGTCTTTAGGCTGGCGCCGCAGCCAGTGGCCTTGTGAACCTATCAGATGATCGCCAGGTACAATTCTCTACCTCGCGACACATATCGCCAGTGCTGTGCGCCGTGCCACAGTACATCAAATGGATCAACAGAACGTACTTTAACCAGATGCGACTGGAAATACGACTGGTGAACACGGTCCGCCATTTTGTGGAGTAAAAAATTTGGTTCTACAAAATGGCGGACCGCTATTTGTCACGAAATTAAACAAAAACCACGCAATTTGAAGGGATAGTTATGTGAATCTTTATATTCTACTTTTAAAAAAGCTTCCCAACCATATCCATTTAAGTTTTATAGCCCAAATCGCAAAATCCAAAGCAATGTGTCCCTTTAATGAGCAAAGCTGTTCAAAAAAATATATACAAAAAATGTCATTTATTTTAAACAAAATACACTAAATAAACAAAATACACTAAATCATACAATTACCAGAACCTTGGCATGGGTGGGACGAGCAGACGCGAAGACAAAAATGTCTACGAAAAGTTCAGTTCAGTTCAAATTGCGATGAAACAAAACAACGTGGTTTCCCCTTTAAGGTGCTGCTTACGTCTCGCGATCAAAGATCCATGGCTGAAGGTGTGGTCTCCTTCATCCGGGGCCGGCAGAGCCACAGGGTACTCAAACAAGCCGCACTCGGTTAACAAAATAAGTCCGACGCATGTCCGCCAACGATACGGGGCGGCACAAAGTGCAAAAGTCACCGCCAGACGCGAGTCATCCTCCGTCACGACTCCCCGTCATCGACACAAGGCACAAGACAAAAATCACCCGCAGGGACTTCAGTCCCAACAAGCGGGTACAAAACGGACAAGTCAACCTGCCCGGACGGTCCTCCAAGTTGGACGTCACAAGAAAGAAAGAGAAAAGGAGAACGCCCTTGCATAAAATGTCCATGTATTTATACCCAAAGTTACTGACGTGCCGCGAATTCCAATTCGCTGAACCCTTAAAGTTGTACAATTCAAAAGTTTTCAGTTCATGCACAGGTATTTCTGGTCGTCCACCCATCCATTTTACACTTAACGTAAAGGAATGCTGCTCGTCCAATAAGAAAAACTACATCTCTAACAAAAGTATTTAAACGCACAAATACACAAGCCATTTCAATTTGAGCTATTTTAAAACCACTTTACAACAATATTGAAAAGAATGTTACGATTTTAAAACTTCAAAAATTCATAAAAAATCACGTGATGACGTCATCATGAGGTAAAAGTTTGGCATACATTCTGAGCAGTTGGTCTAAGTGTCTGCCAAGTTTAAAGGCAATCGGCTGCATAAAAGTAGACAAAGTGCCGGTTAGAAAGAAAACGTGTACAAAAAAGAGACCAAAAAAAAGAACCAAAAACACTTCCGAAACCGCCAATAATGTTCGGCAATGTTTGGCAACTTTTTTACCCGGTTTTTGGTTGGAGCCATGCGAGTTCAGAGAAATTAGGCCTATCAGCAGCTTCAAGTTTTTAATATTCTGTTGAAAGAACATCGCTGATTGGCTGCTGGATTTTAGCGGGATCTCCCCAGCAACAACTTCCATCAGCCAATCAGCAATGTTCTTCCAAAAGTTACATATTTGTGTATGGTAAAAAGTCTTTATTGGGGGCGAGTTTGTTCACCAGCAATGCATACAGCACATGGCTGGTTCTGGATCCCCACGCAAAATTACTTTAGTGGCATCCGTCCAGAAGTAAGACAGAGACCAATACGGTTGGTGCATCGTGCAGATGGGTACCAGACCAAATTCTGTGGCTTTGAAGAGCTGCATGTAACGGTCACCACGTTCTGTCGAGTAGTCCGCGATGCAGCAGACGCTTCCGCTGACTTTGACTGCCCTTTTTGTGTCATACAAGAACTTTGTCAGCATTTTCCCGCCGGTGTTGTAAGCTAAGACACAATGCCACGCGTTAACCACAAGCAACTCACCAACCAAATGCAACTCGTAGGCATGGCCTTTACCATGGTGGTTGTCCTCCGTGTGAAACGACTTGATGCATTCTCCGGAGTCTGTGCTCCGAACTGTGAGCTTCATGCCCGTGTAGTCAACGTTGGCAAACACGATAATACCCGTGCCAAGGTGGAACTGTTGGTAGCCCCTGTATGACCTAAAGGTGTTGTTCATTCTGAAAATATGCACACAGACTCCGGTCCCTGCGTCCCAGAGTCGAATGCAGTCATCGCTGTAAGCCGCTGCCACCATCTTGTCTTGGAACTTGACATCTGCCAGTTCATCCTCTTTGGAAACTCGCAAGGTGTGCCTACAGACTCCATCAACGGCACTCCAGACACGGATGCAGTTGCTGTGTAGCACTCTGCTCACCACGGTGTCCCCGTCAAAGAAGACGGTCATTTGGGGAACCTGCAATCCGGCTTTGAATTGGACCGGATCCTTGGTCTGCTGCTGAAACACTCGCAGTGCTTCCCCGGTCTTGACGCTAAATGTCCGGATCACCTTGTCTACGCAACCCACGACAATCATGTCATTTTTTACCTTCATGCCTTTATAGCAAACGGGTACTTTAATAATGTGTTGGCAAGTTCCTTTCTTACTGTTCCACACTTGAACCATCTCCCCGGGCAGACCATACACCAAGCAGTCCCCATCACTGTCGAGAGTTTGTACTTCTCCTACGCGAAATCCCTCAACGTCAAGAATGATAGAGATGGCGTGGGTGCGAGCATTGGTCCAGTTATTCTCCAGATGGAGCGCTTTCATGTAAACCTCCTTCCATTTGCACGTGCAATCCAGTCCTCCCTGGTTTCCAGCGGTCACAATCGAATCCGTCGGGAAGGAAATCTTCTCGTGTCCCGCCCTGTCCCGTGCTGTACACTGACCGTCCGAAGAGCAGTTGTACGGGATTTCCTTGCGCAAGTCCGCCACGGTACCGAAGCGCTCCCATCCTCTCGTCCGGCAAAGAGGGCTCCACAAATAGTCCTGGTTGACCACTCGTCTGCACAAACGACTGCACAGTGCCAAATGGCAAAGATCGACCACGCCTAGATGCTGGAAAATTATTTCCAGTATTTCGAAGGGTAGAGAGAGCAGGTTCGGCCTTGGTGAGCAAGTCATGACGGCGTTCTTGGATTCGATGCTGGTGAGTTGGGTGGTTCTCATTTCGCCAAAATGGTCACTGCATTAAAAAAATTAATAAGTACATTGTTATAAGCCTGATGTTTCTTTTTAGGGGTAAATAAACAGGACGTTTTTTTTATGGGGTCGCCCAATACAAGGCTAAAAGCCAAGGGCTACAACAGGGGTGGTGGCGGGTTGGCCACATTTTAGGTTGCCAGCCCCACCACCCTTACGATTTTCCTTGGTCCGGGTCTAAATAGAGGATAAATCTTAAGGTGAGGTATTAACTTCCACCGTCGGTGAGACCAACAACTCACCTCCCCAAAATGCAGTCTGGGAAGGGACAGACAATTAAGCCAGTTCGGTATCTCGATGAAGTAGTCCAGGTCAAATGTTATTCGGGATACAATTGCTGACGTAATGTCACGCGATAGTACGCGAACGCCCATTCTGACTGAATTTAACGTAGGCGTTGTGCGACCCGCTTGCGCGTTCATACGCGCGCGTTAGTTATCCCGAATGACCCGTGATCCCGAATGACCCGTGATCCATGTCATTGTGCACATATCCATGCACAGCTGAAATATCAAACTGGCTTTGTGGGTGCGTTCGAGTAGCTCACCCGGATCGATTCGGGTGAAGGCAGACTATAGAGCAAGTTCGATCAAGGACTATAGTTAAGCATAGTTCGACTAACTCTGATCGAACGCACGCTAGTCGACGATGGTTAACTAGTCTAGTCGACGATTCGCGACCAGCCGACCGAGGTTGGTCGCATCGCTGGTTACTGTAGGTTTGGTGCACGGTGGACACAATTACTGACTCTCCATTACTCGTATCTGCCTTTTAATTCACGGTGTTTCACAAGTTCACAGTTCACAAGTTTAAAATAAAGCGTTAGGTTACTCACAGTAACTGTTAACGTTCACAAACTGCGGTTTACGTTGTTCACAAAGCTCACGGATGAGGATCACAAAATCACGGCAAAATAAGGCGATTCAGTTCAAAAGGAAAATCACGTACAAGACAAATAAGGCGAGAAAGTAAGGCGAGATAAGGTAAAAGATAGATATCAAGCGTGGACAGGGAGACGGCCGGGGCTCTGGCTGCTCGAGCCGGCAACCGCAGGAAACGTCGTCGTGGTCTGGGGCGCGTGAGTCCGGGACAGGATTGGAATGCTCGATGCCTTTAGAGTTGGAATGGCTCCAGCCTTCAAACGGAATTTGTGCCTTCAAACCCAGCTGAGTTTTCATACTAACACTATCATCAATACAGTCTTTGGCGAAATGTTCTGCACATATTTTCGACCATTTCGACAGCCGAAAATCAGATATTGTATTGTCTACAAAGCGGACCCTGCACTGTCGCCTTTGAACTCCAATCAGCACTGGGAATCGCAGGAAGGTTAGGTCAGAGTTTTTGTCGCTGTTCCTCGTGCAACCCCCAACTACACACGATCGAGGCATGATGATTATCTCAGAACCATGCTCATACTGAAATAATATCAAAATTAGACAAAATAGACGGGAAAACGGAGGAGTTATGTCGACCAAAACTCTTCAGCAGCATCAACTCCACCTCATGCATAGTGTTTGGCTGTAGTATCAACCGACTCTACACGTGTACGTCACGGGGTCACGTACATACATTTACATACATAATGAGCTTTCGCGAAACAGGATAAAATGGTTCAGAATAACAACCCTTTTTTTAAATTAAAAAAATCCCTCTCGTCTGCAAACTAATCTTCATCAGTTAAAAAAGTATTTAAACTGTCGAAAAAGTCCAAAAAGTCAAAATGAAAATTGGCGTTTTAGTTGCTCTTTAATGTCTAGATATGCTACAGCTAGCTATGATAACCTAAATACTTCTAAATTACTTTACTAAAATAATGTAGGTAGGCTACATGTATGAAGTATATTATGCTATACAATGTACTTGTATACAAACTGCAAGAGCATGTAAACTTTGTGCTGTACTCCTCAGTTCCACAACCAGATCGAGTACAAGCATAGAGGAAACAGTATATACAAATAGGGCAATCTATTTTTCCCGAGGTACTGGCTACCAACTGCTGGCTACAGGCCTACCACCCCGAACCCGGAGGGTGAGGGGTGTATAAACACATTCCACTCAACAAATTCATTAGCCCACAAGAAAGCCCTTTTCTCTGTCATCTGTCGAACGTATTAGTTCGACAGTCGTTGACCGTTGTGACGTGATGTGGGGTTTTTCCTTTCCATCCAGAAAGGTAATACATGTAGACGTATCGAATACCAAAGTCGCCAAAGCAACAGCCTCAACTCCATGGGCGCGTGGCGTTCCTTCACAGGGTGGCTGCAATTGAATTTGTATTGTAAAAAGTAAATAAATCGTACATAGCTTTAATAACAAAAATACACTGTAAAAGAATTATGAGTAAATACTGTCACAATAGCTCGTTAAATGTTTCAAATCTACGAAAAAATACCGTCACTTTTCTCTGTCCGTCTCGCACGTCGCCATCTTGGATCTTGCGAACACACCTCGCGAGCAGGATCACTAAAAACGTGACCCGGAGCGGCTTTCGACGCTTCGGATCACTGATCGCGCTCCGGATCTGCGTAAAACAAACACGCCCTCGATGGGCAGCGCGTACAGACGCGCCATTTAGTGTTCACAAATTTCCCCGTTCTCTCATTAACGCTCTACGCACTGGCGACGCGAACTGAAAGTGAGAACTTCACTCAATAAAAATAAGTAATCGAATTAAGTTTATTGAAAACATTTATTCACACAATGCGTCAAACAGATTAAAATGAATACAGTAAAATAATATTGGCTTCCCAGTCGTCTTTTATTGCTGTGACAAACTGCAGCAGCGCAGTTTGAAACCATTTTTAATGTTAAAAAACGTATCGTCATAATGCGCCTCGCACCACGCGCTGAAAAATTGCTATGTTATATTCCCGGATGGCCAAACCGAATCGTACAGTTCTCATCACATTTCTCACATAATTAATATATATATATATATATATCGCCCTTTCCCGCATTAGGGCGACCGGTCTATGGGGATTGTGCATCTAAAAAAATGCAACCTAACCCAATCTTTTCCTATTGCTTTTACTTTAAGGCGACCGGTAATCGGTCGCCCTAAGCCGGTCGGTCGCCCCATACCCATAGAAAAACGGTGACCGGTCACCCTATGCTGGAAAAGGTCAGTATATAACTGAACTTACTACTTATACATAGTGCTACGCAGCATTCCACGTTATATATATATATATATTACATTATATTATATTATATTATGTCTGGATGAACATCATTTTAGATGACAGTTTTATACTTTTGTGCTTTCCTGGACATCCCCTGTTAATTTTATCATAATTTTAATGTCAAAAGATGTAAAATATATACAATGTAAAATAAGGTATGGTGGGAAGAAACATGGCACAGCAAGATCGCACCCACTACGAGGTTGCCATAGCAACAGGAATAGGCCGCCATATTGTGAAACAGGAATATCGGAATATAATATCGGAATTAATTACATGCATTAGGTCATAATTATCCGAATTACTTGGCTGCGGCTGGACATGGTACCGGTAGTGGCTGCAGCGATGTAGGGTCGGTTTCGGTTTTGCGTTTTCGGGTCGGTTCGGTTAAGCTTTGTGGTGAAAAACCCGAAATAAACTGGAAAAAACGAGAAAAAACACACAATTAAACAGGAAATTTACGTGGTGCAATATCGTAGAGTCGCTGTTCTTGTATACGACCACTGCAACGCGCGTGTTTTTGCAGGGGAAGGGTGCAGTTCTCCAGTCCAATCACGTGTTGGTAGCGGCACAGTCAGTGTGTCCGTGAAAATATCACTAAAAAGAAACGGCTAGTGCTTATAGGCCTAATTATTGTTGCATTATACAATCTCACCAAATTCTCGTCCTCATCCTGGTATCCCCATTGAGTGATGTCGCTTAATTTCCCACAGCATTAACACCCTGCACATTGCAGTAGCGCTAATACCGGTAGCGCACAGATAATCGACTCGGGCGTGACCTTCGTCAACAATGCATATCGACCGGGACTGATCTATATAATTATACAACATCTGATCGTATTTTCCCCAGTAAAATCAGAATAGAATGAATTCTACTCCGTCGCACGATTTTGCCTGCCCGTGTACATGTACACATTTCGTGTACATGTACAGGGTATATAGCGTATTGACTACACACGCAAAACATTCACCGATCAGAAATGACTCGTCTAAAAAAAATACCCCGTTCTCAGTTGAACGATTTTTTGCGGTGCGACTAAACATCGTACAGCCGTGCGATTTCCGTACGAATTTCCCAATTTCTCAGTCTTCTCTGGTTGTCTGCCATCTTAATAATTGATGTGGACAGCTTGAACAGCAACTGCCGTGCAACCTGTGCGAATCTCATGATGAGAGCCCGGTGCGACTGCTATCAGACTGCTGTACAAGCTGTAGGAATCGCATGCAAGTGCGGTCGACCCCATGCGAGCGCAGTGCTTTTTCTTGGCCGGATCTCACCAACTTACAAAGCGGCCTCAGAGCAGTCTGAAAATCATTCGCCATCTGACGTGCGACTCTCTTCAGACTCCCGTGCGACCTATCAGACCGCCGGGCGACTGCCGTGCGAACCCCATGCGACCTATGCGAACCGTGCGACAAAGCGGCCGTATGGAAATGTTCAACTTTTGAAAAAACTCACACGGGCATGCGACCCGTCCGAATTACACACGACACCCCTACAACCTGTGCGAATCATCAACTGCCGTGCGACTCCCGTACGCCCTGTGCACGGCATTCGCGTAGAAAATCGTTCAAGTGAGAACGGGGCCTTACGAATGACGCAAACTTATTTAGCCTAATTATTCGTCGCAATGATTGGGACGAATAATTAGGCTAAATAAATTTGTCATGTAACAAAATAATCCTGAATAAATAAGCTTCCTAGACAACTATTTTATTAATTACCAATTTGTGTGAAAGTGGTAAAAACAAGCAATATTTTCTTAACTTTCGCGAAACCGCACTTCAACTCGCCACTGAGAACAATCGACACAACCCACGCTATTTTGTTGTCTAGTAGCTTGAAAATTCCAGCTCTGGGCTTATGACATGTGACATTCGCCGTTTAGAGCTGGAAGTACTCCTATAGGGTTTTGAGGGGTCTGTTTTTTTATTGCCGATATCTTCCGTTTCCCTGAATATATCAACCAAACACTCACCTTACCGGCAGAGTAGTAAATCATGCAGCTTGTGATCCCCTCAAAATGAGAATAAATTATGCTCAAGTTAAACCCGAGAAAGGTGAATTTTTCGTGCAACTCGGTGCATGCACAAACCAGCTGTGTACAAAGTAATCAGCAGATTTTTTAACATGGACGATGTTTTCCGATCGATTATCGTCAAGCGGCACTGCGCGCGCCTTGGGGCTCGATATACAACGGCTGTTTGCTGAAATACTGGCAGCGATCGTTTTCAAGCTAGTTGTCTTGGCGGCCCCGTATGTTTGCCGTCTCATAAACTCTTCAGAGTCAAGCCTTCCAAATAACCCTAATACACTGACATTGCGAAAAAGTTTTTTTTTCACGATTTTTAACATGCCTTTTAAAGGTAGTATTCTCGCGGTCGGCATGACGTCACATCTTCCCTTTCGTCTATTAATTTGTACACGGCGCGTGATTTAGCTTTCCCTTCGCGCTGCATAGCAACCCATTGATCACTTTACAAAATTCAAGCGAAGTTCCCGGATGTCCGACCGCGAGAATACATCATTTGCAAACATAAAAAAACAAAACTACTGAAATATTACGAAATACCGGTTCCGTACTAGACTGTAAGTAAATAGCAGTCTCAAGCATCCTGTGAAATCATGGCGATTGTGTAGTGTAGGGCAACTTTTTAGTTTTGATCAAATTAGAGTCAAGGTTATATTTTCTCATTCCAAAATGACTTTTTCAACCTAAAGCAGACTTCTCTTAATTGTATTGACATAATTTTAAACAATTTGGAACAGTCTGTTGCGGTAGAAAATTCAATTTTCTTGCGCGCTTCACAGCAGTTGCCATGCGAATCAACGCGGGTTTTGGGTGTTTACTGCGTCGCGGTGATCGCCATCTTTATTTTCGCGTTGCGTTTTGTCGTCTTCATCGTCGCTTTACCCCAAAATTTCCCTCAAAAACTAAAACCCTGCCCTTTATCTACGGCATACCTGTTGGTTTGTAATGTCGTTAACTAGTTTGGCAATTCCAATAACCTAAAAGTGGACTTTTGTTCCCTTAAAGGAAACAGGGCCCTACACTACAAAGTCGCCGAAATCATGGCACCTGTGTGATGTCGCCGTTTTCAAGAAAAGTGGAAACTGTATCGTTTTCCAACGATTGTCGGCCGACAATCCTTTCAAATATTCTAGTTTCCCTGAAGTCTATAAATTGCTCCGTTTTGTCTAAGGTATGGTCAGGGAACCAGACTACTAGAACATATTTTTTTCTTTCTGTGTTACCAGCACTATACACACAAAGTGTTACTGTATTTGCTAGCACACTATAAAACACACTAACCCCCAAATCCATTCATTTTTGAAAATTACAGCAAAAGCAAATGGTTAGCGTGTTCGATTACTCACCCGCGCTTTAATACTCGTGCCTCTAAATCAGGGAAAGTTGTACATGCGATGAGCCACCAAGCACAATTCAACTACATTGTAAATTATTATATAGAGGAATTTCACATTAGCCCCCTTCTGCGCGCGCATCACTTCCGGGTTGAAAGCGAGAAATGTCAGTGGCAAACAAAACAACGCTTTCCAGCACATTCATTCATGCATGAATTAATCAGGCTATAAAAGTGCCCGGGCAGCTAGGTTTTTTTCCGTAAGTAGGTGTATCAGTTTTCATGAATAATTCATTATTTTTGATGAGAAATCATGTTTATTCATTATAATAGAACAGAACGTCCCAGCAGTGTTATTGTTTAGTCAACTAGTTACATTAAATCATTTTAAAGAAACGGCTGTTGTCGAGCTGCTACAGACTAGTCTAGTGGATAGTGGGATGTGCTATTGATCAAAAGGTTCCTAGTTCGAATCCATCTTTACCCATTTTTCTTTACTGTGATATCTTTGGGATATTTTTAATTTAAGGGGAAAAAGAAACCGAGAACCAAAGTGCCAGCTGTGATCAATGTAACTGAATTATTCATAAAATTGATACATTCACCTACGAAAAAGAAATTCGCGCCCGGGCACCGCCGGCTGATTTGCATATCCGCCACACCTCCAGGACGAAGAAAATTTTGCAATGCCCGGCCAATCACACACAAGCGCTGGCTTTCTCCCCACAGATAGGCAATACACAAACAATCTCAGAGATTGAAGCGCTTGATCTTAGGCACACATTGCCTTCAAATGTCATGGAATGTTGCTGTTTGGAAATGTTCCTTATCTTCTATAAGAGTTGTTCATGCAAACAAACACGTATAATGTGTTGTAATTAGTGAGTAGTGATTACAAAACAAAAAATTGGCCTCCGACCCCTGACATCTGACCCGCGAAACATAGACTTATTTCCAGTAGTAAATACCACCGTCTAAATAATGCACAAAATACGCTGTAAGAGTCTTTAGGCTGGCGCCACAGCCAGTGGCCTTGTAAACCTATCAGATGATCGCCAGGTACCATTCTCTACCTCGCGACACATATCGCCAGTGCTGCGCGCCGTGCCACAGTACATCAAAATGGATCAACAGAACGTACTTCAACCAGCTGCAACTGGAAATACGACTGGTGAACACGGTCCGCCATTTTGTGGTGTCAAAAATTTGGTTCTACAAAATGGCGGACCGTTATTTGTCACGAAATTAAACACAAACCACGCATATCCATTTCAGTTTTATACCCCAAATCGCAAAATCCAAAGCAATGTGTCCCTAAGCGCTTGAAGGAGTGGGAATAATGCATTTTATATTTGTGTTCTATAGAGGGCGCTGTTAATTATATGTTGATGTGACTTTTTGGATAAAGTTAATTATTTCGTAAACATTTTGTTTTTCTCCTAGTAGTTTTTCTCAGGTCATTTGAGCATTTGAATATCCCAGATTTTTTTGAAGATTGTCCCTATGTTTTCAAAAGACAATGATTTTATTCAAACTTGTTCATTTTGTGCGGGAAACGCGACCGGACTTTTGTGACTTTTAGGGTCGGTCGCGGAGGGCAACACAACTATTAATTTGGCCTTAAGTCGAGTTTATGGCATAAACCGGTTTGACCCGTAGGCCTATACTTAAACTTAAAGGGGAACTCAAAACTGTTGCAAAGTCGAAAAGTGATGGCAAGGCAGAGAAGAATTAACGAATTGACACAATTTAATTCAGGAGGAGGGATGAGCAGGACATTTGGTGCGTGTACAGATATGATAAAGTTGCGAGAAAGGATTCCTTTACGTTTGTGGACAGACTTCATTCCCTGAATTACATTCTTTCGTTTGCTGTAGAGGCTATTGAATTGATCAATCATGGCCTTGGCCAAATAGTCTAAACGTCAGTTTAGCTCGAATCTCTGTTACAGTATCCCCTAAAGGTATAGTGCACAAGCAGTAAAATTCTGGAAAGATCATAATTAGTAGCCGTTATACGCTGTGCGAACAAGTTGTAATGATCAGATGGATTGTATTAAAATGAAAAGACACTTGAGTATATTTGAACCAGCTACCGGTAATGTATTATGTGTATACAATTACAAGATGGCTACCCACTAAGAGAACTCCCTCACATGAGCTGAGTTCGGGCGAGTTGTTCTTGTTTGCTCAAGAACAATTAACTCGTGTCTTCGTTCGTGTTCCGGCCGCTCGAACGCCAAAGAACGTCCGATAGCCAAGAGCGCCATCTATCGCTGGTATAACCACGCAAAATGTAATGGCTGCGCCCATGTACGTTATTCAAGCATTCGTTTCAAAAACCTGAATTTCAGACGCAAAATAATTTAACGGAAGCACATTATTTAGACTGCATTTTCCCCTAGTTTGTTCAGAAAAAGCTCTATTTTTAAAAACGTTTGGAAGGGAATTTTAGGCAACATTACGCCGACTTTCATGCTTCGTCAAATCATCCGCCATCTTTGGTCGTCTTCTACGCGTACGTCGCGTCAAATTACGTCATGTTCTTGTAAACCCCGACTGGTACGTATAGGTGGTGTGTGATCTTGTTCCGAGTGCAATGTTCGCAGGTCGCGTTCCCGCCGTTCGGGCGCAAGAACAGGGAACTCGTGTTAAGAACAGACCGCCCGAACTCATGCCATGGTGTGTGCACTAGACAATTAGAGGGCGCTGTGCATTATTAGTGGTACAGTTCCAATGAACCCTATGAATGCATACATTCATTACATCTCCCCTTTTAAAGAGGAACTCAAACGCCAATTTTTGTTTTGACTTTTTTGACTTTCCGACAGTTTAAATACTCTTTTAACTGATGGAGATTAGTTTGCAGACGAGAGGGATTTTTTTATTAAAAAAAAAGGGTTGTTATTCTGAACCATTTATCCTGTTTCGCGAAAGCTTATTATGTATGTTAAATGTATGTACGTGACCCCGTGACGTACACGTGTAGAGTCGGTTGATGCTACAGCCAAACACTATGCATGTACGTACGTGGAGTTGATGCTGCTGAAGAGTTTTTGTCGAACTAACTCCTCCGTTTTCCCGTCTATTTTGTCAAATTTTGATATTATTTCAGTATGAGCATGGTTCTGAGATAATCATTATGCCTCGATCGTGTGTAGTTATAGTTGGGGGTTGCACGAGGAACAGCGACAAAAAACATGACCTAACCTTACTGCGATTCCCAGTGCTGAATGGAGCTCAAAGGCGACGGATCCGCTTTGTAGACAATACAATATCTGATTTTGGGCTGTCGAAATGGTCGAAAATATGTGCAGAACATTTCGCCAAAGACTGTATAGATGATAGTGTTAGTATGAAAACTCAGCTGGGTTTGAAGGCACAATTCCGTTTGAAGGCTGGAGCCATTCCAACTCTAAAGGCACCGAGCATTCCAATCGTGTTCCGGACTCACGCGCACCACCGCGACGACGTTCCCTGCGGTTGCCGTCTCGAGCAGCCAGAGCCCCGGCCGTCTCCCTGTCCACGCTCGCTTGACTCAACATGCATTGTACACGCACGGTACCGCATGCGCTGCATGCGATTGAGTCTGGTACCTTATAACAGAAATTGTGTGTATAGTTCTGAGAAGGTGCGGGTCCTTATGAGGGCTGCATAAGCAAAGTCGCCAGACTAGAGTATAGCACAGCTCACACACAACTCACCGCGCAGGTCCCAATAAAAGCCGACTGCAAACAAAGGAAAGTATGACTCATAACTAGCTTTTCAGCACGAACAAGCTTACAACCCCATTTCTAAATGTGTCTCACAAAGATGTCAACACTTTAAAATATGTTTATCGTAGTGTTACTCCTGAATCATGAGCAAAAAGCACAGCAAGTAATACTAGCCTTAGACAAAAAAATACGTACAGACTCTACGTAAAACATTGTCGTATAATACAGTGACGTCATATGTTTCTACACGTACACGTCAATACTCGCGCGATACGGCACGCAGTTGACCTCGGCCTTTTCTGAATCGAGTCAAAGTGGTTCAGAAAGAAATGGCTCAAAAACATTTTTTTTTATTTTTCAGAATCATGAAACTTTGTTACATTAGTTTTAGGGAGGCATAAACTATCAGATAAGTCAAAAAAGTCACACACAAAATTGGCGTTTTAAGTTGGTCTTTAAGCAAAAATTCTTTAAAAAGCATTTAAGCACTTATGATTTTAACAAACTTTTAACTGTCTACAGGAACTTTTAACTATCTACTTTTTTTTCTTTTTTCTTTTTAAACAGGACAACAATTCTTTGCTTTAACAAACACTAGTGTGAACAGAGGTGGACTACTCTGTCACAAAGGGATTATACAGGGTTTATTCTGCCCTTGTTTGTGTGTATAATCACAGGTCAAGTTTTATGACTGGTTGGGTTATTGCATATGAATTTAAAAGCACTCTGGTTTTACAAAGTGACAGACATTAGAGCTTTGTTTGGTTTAGGAAATAAAGTTCTTCCAAGTAAGATGGCAGTTTGATAGTTCGTTGATATCTATTGGTTGTGGGGGATGGGGCAGTTTGTTTTTGTCCTTGATTGTCATTGTGTGAATTCGGAGATTGGCCAGAGTTTGCAGTGTCGTCCGGCAGGTCGTGGCGGTAGGATTTGCTGAGATCTCTTCTGTTCCTGCGATATGCATGCCCATTTGGTTTGGTGACAATGTAGGACCGAGGTGTGTCAGCTTTGCTGGAGACTACTACTGGTTTCCATGTGTTTTTGTCCCGCACATGAACTTTCTCCTGGACTCAACAGAGGGAGCGACTTGGAGCTCTGGTCATAGTAGTATTTCTGCTTCATCTGGTGCTTGTGCAGCTGTTGTGTTATCCAAGTAAACGTGTGCGGTTCCAGTAGCTTTGCAGAGGTAGGGAGTTGGGTTTGTGTTCTGCGACCAAGGAATAACTGTGCTGGAGAGGGAAGCCCATCACGCGGTGTGTTTCTGTAGTCGAGAAGTGCAAGATGGGGATCAGCTTTATCCGCCTTTGCTTTTTTGATGAGATTCTTTGCCGTCTGAACTGCTTTTTCTGTTCTGCCATTGGACTGATGGTACAGCGGTGATCGACGTGGTGTGTTTTATGCCATAGTCCTTGGTGAACTGCCTGAATTCTGCTGATGCAAACTGGGGCCCATTATCGGTAATGAGCTCATCGGGGATCCCATATCGTAAGAACTGTTGTTTGCAGCAAGTGATTACTGCTGAAGACTTGGTGCTTGCAAGTTTGTTGACCTCGATTAGTTGTCAACCAATACACACAAGTGTAGCCAGCAGCCGCCATATTACCACTCAAGGAACACTAAGCTATACGTAGCCTGCTTTTAGGCCCAAAAATACATAGAGTACTAATCCGGCGACCCAAATTAGAAGCATTTATTGCGATGGCGCCACGCTGGCGTGCGTGTTTTACACACGCGCTCGACTAGTGCAGCTTCGACGAACAGGGTGTTTACAACTTGTCAAAATGCTCACATTAATAAAGAACGCAGGCAACCTGCACGCGAGCGTACACCGCAAAGATGGCTGAATTGTGTTGTGTAACGTTCGGCGAATTCCCGCGCCGCGCCGCGGGGCCGGTGCACACTGGCCACGATAAACGACGACGATAACGAAAACGATGAGAATGAACTTCACTGATTGGTGGAATTGTCACGCGTGTAATACGCGCGCGTTCCACCTACCAATAGAGAGCGTTTATTCGCATAGTTTTCGTTTTCGTTATCGTTATCGTGGCCAGTGTGACCGGCCCTCAAGACTATCGCATTGCTTTTAGCCGAAATGGATAAATTCAGAATATAGATGGCGCTGTGGTTGGTTCGTTTCTGACCAGGGGCCGATTTCACTAAAGAGTCAATTTGCGATCATCGCTATTCATCCAGCAAACTCATCGCTAGCCGCAAATCCATCGCCGTTGCGATTGCGTCGTTTGTTTCGTTTCACTAAATCCATCGATGTTGCGATAACAAATAAAAAAGAAATGTATTGTACGAGGCTGATTCACGCAGAGTACCCGTGGGAATGTGGTTCGAGCATGCGCAGTTCGCCAAAACCGGATTCCCGCAACATGAAACCCATTGATCTCCATTTATAATGGAGATCAATGATGGATGAAACCTGAAACCACATGCGAGCTTGCGATTCGCCCGCGCGTACTTCACTAGTATATGCAACACGTATGCAAAACACTCATTCATAATTTTTCCCGCGAAAGAAACGAACTAAAAAGAAACTTAGTTTTTATTGCATTTTGGAGTTGTTTATGTAAATGTGTTTCCCAGCACTTCACAGCCTCTATATAGTTCCGGTAATTTTCCCAATAGGCCCTTATGTCATTACAAAGCTGATTTTTGGCTGAGCAAATGTTTTCAGTCTCTCATGCCAACAAGGACTTGTACCCCCCTGCAAATGATCTGACAGGTA
This sequence comes from Hippasteria phrygiana, assembly GCA_037893225.1. NCBI lineage: Eukaryota > Metazoa > Echinodermata > Asteroidea > Valvatida > Goniasteridae > Hippasteria > Hippasteria phrygiana. The sequence continues at coordinate 1,046,579 of JAZGUH010000008.1, read as the reverse complement.
CTTGCCTCAGAAATACCGTGATGTCCCGAGGTAGTTGTATATAGACACATCCAGTCGCGAAAAAAACGCAGAGCTACAAACAGTCAAACACTTGGTTGTTGCGTCAATCGCTTGACTTCTCAAAAGTATCTCGGAACACGTACCCTCTCTCTCACTATGAACATCTAACAAAAGAAAACCCACGCAGTCCTTTGTACTAAAAAAGGACTGCGTGGGTTTTCTTTTGTTAGATGTTCATAGTGTCTAGAGCTCGCCATATTTACAAAACGTCGTCCAACGTATGTGAATACAAATGGCGAAAATGTTTTTTGCGATGAAAAATAGACTTTGTGGACACAAATAACGCATCGCAAAATATCAATCGCTAACTTGATTATTTGCGATGAACAAATTCATCGCAAGTATTAGTTAAATCGTTCTTCAAAATTCATCGCTAAGTTGCGATGGGTTTTGAGTTTAGCGAGCGATTTCGGCATTTGCGATGATCGCAAAGCGTTAGTGAAATCGGCCCCAGGGGCCAATTTCATAAAGCTGTTAAGCAAAAAATAATTGTTTAGCATGCAAATGCTTCCTTGATAAAAACTGGATTACCAACCAGATTTCCATGTGGGGAATATTGCTTTTGACTGGCATTCAGCTATTGTTTGCTTAGCATGAAAATTACATGGACTTTTGGCTGGTAACCTGATTTTACTAAGCAAGACATTTTCATGCTAAGCAAATGTTTGTGCTTAACAGCTCTATGAAATTGGCCCCTGCTGAGCGAAGCGGTTCGTGGCACGTGGATTTGGATGATCGCGGTTCGTGGAGATAGCGCCCTCTAACAATGATGGTTCTTGAGTGATCCGCGGGTCGCGGTTGAATAAACAACTGGCCGGAAGGCCTTGGAAATTTTTTCCACGGTTGCTACAACAGCGCCCTCTATTGCCGCAAAAAGGCCTCTGGTCCCAGCCAGCGATTAAAAACCTGACATTGCTTTTTATGGTCTAAACATAAATGCAGCATACTCCCATTTACAAAAAAAAATAAAGCAATGTCTAAAAGCTGCTTGGACCATTGGCAGTCTTTAATTTATGTCTGTTTAAAAATACAGGTTATGTTGTTCCATGGAGGAATATGACATTCCTCCATGGTTGTTCTGAATGTGTAGCAGGGTTTTTGGAGGCAAAGTCCAAGTCATAAAAGATGCCTCGGCAGTATGGAAAATGTGAAAGAAAGAATTTAGGGTACCTAGGCAAACGAGTAGAGCACACATACATGTAGGCAAATGAGGGGCACCAAGCAGGTGTGGAGGGCACCAAGGCACACGGAGGACACCGAGGCATGGGGAGAGCATCTAGGCAAATGAGGGGAACCAAGGAATGGGGAGGGCACCAAGGCATATGAGGACACCAAAAATAGCAAAATAGTGCCCACCTTGTTTGTACAATCCAAACTTAAAAAAAAAGGCCAAAAAAAAAACCACAGCATCGCCGCATCAATTCCAGAACTTTGGTCTGACCAGAGATCGACTATTTTTTTGTTTTTGGCCTTACATTTTGTACCTCGGGCTTGCACTAGTTTTACCATGGAGGAAGAAAACACATTTCTTCCTCCATGGTTTTACGTACGTTCGCGGATAGCGTTTATTATTTATTCATGTTTACCCTGGGTGAAAATGATCAGCTCGTACATAATAGTAGTTGTTCCACTTATGTCCAGCTAGTTGAGTGCTTTTCAGACAAACTGTGCATTTTCAAGGGATAATCGAGTAAATTATAATATTCTATTTTTGAATGATCTTTCCAACCATGACAATTTTAGGACGAACACTTTTTGTTGCCCAAATGGACGCCTCCAAGAATGGAAGATTTTTTTTAAGAACCGAAAAGTGAAAAGGTTCGAAAACAAAGAAAACTATGAGGTCGGTAATGTTATTTGCAAATTCTATATGAGTTCACTACATGATAGGAGCCGCTGAATGGATGCATCCCTCTAAATAAGATAAAATAACAAATATACAGGCTGGTTTATAGTCGGTCGGCGATGGTCGCCGCGACAACAAATTGACGCGCGATCCTCTCATCACGCACATAAATATAGAACGTAAAGTTATTGTTTAAACGTTCTACATCTATGTGCGTGAAAGGATCGCGCGTCAATTTTATGTCGCAGCGCCAATCGCCGCGCCGACCGACTATAAACAGCCTAAAACAGGTATTTTAGCCCATAAGTGCAATGGTTTGTTTCTTAGCAAAATATATCCATTATCCAATGTGCCAACACTGAGTATATGAGCACTTCTTCCCCTTTCTAGATCTATGCGCCGAATACCGTTTTGAGCCAAGTTGACTGAGCTGGTAAACCGGATTAACTCAATAACTAGAGCAAGTGCGGCTGCGTAGTGACCTAGAGTGACCTGGGCGTAGTAGTTAGTCCGTTGGCGCACTCTCTCATGCGCTGGATGGATCATGGAAAAAGGTATTCTGAGTGCGCGTACGATATTGCGGCATTTCGATTCATTCATGATCGAATTCCATTCACACGCGCGCCATTTATCCGTGAACTGTGTGTGTTCCATCCTGTGCGAAAGAAGCCACCTTTTCTTTCCTTATTTTGGAACCAATTTCTCCCTCGATGTGCCAGTTAGCAGGAGTAAGTATTGATCACACCTGTGTATTTGCATTATGCGTAGTTTTTCGTAAATCGGTAGATGATAATTGGTGAGATTGCGGGGAAGATCTGGGTTTGCGAATCCGCGGAATGTAAATTCGTTGCCTTGGCGAGTGTGTGCACGTTGTATCTTTGTTATCGTACTTGCACGGCGCGGCACATCACACGTCGCATGGCATTACTCATTCGATGGGCCCCATTCGATGCGTGGTTACCGGTGGTACGGTGTGGGGCACTCATTTCGCAATCACTTGCAGTCGTGTTGTTGTAGACACTGCTCAGAACACCGATTTACAAGGTGTGATGCAATGTATATGATATTTTCCAGTAACTCGTGGCACAAATATGACTTGGCCTAAGTATATATTATGACTTTGTTTGAGGCCCAAGAATTAGCCCTTTTCGGCTTTCAAATGTGCCTATTTAATTCCTCCATGATTATACGTAGGTTAGCCTAATTAAACAGTAACACAGTTAGCAGGTTAGGGAGACTAACTTACATTTGGTTTTGATGTGGTTTTAAAGAGAAAGTCATAAGAAACGATTTGATTCAAGTTCGGATTCCATCGGATTTTGCAAAGCAAAGAAAAATTGATTTAAAGAGGGGATTTTTTGGTCCCTGAAATGTGTACGATCCTTCCTCCATGGTTTAATGCAGAGTATAGAGTGTGATTATTTTGTACACAAATCGGAGTGCAGATTAGGACAGAAATGCTTAAAACTCCACATTTTCTCAAAATCTTTGTCTTTATTCATGACTTATTTCAATAAACAAAAAGGCAGATGGCAATCATGATTTCAAAAATTCTGATGTTTGAATTAAAATATAGCTGAGTGTAAGAATGTGCAAAAAAAACCAAATTTGTAATCACAATTTCCTATTCAGAAAATGAGTACCAAATGAACAGCGCCCTCACACATTTATTAATGTCCCTAACATAGTTAGGCCTAGCCCTATACTATGCCCCGCCGCACGAGTAGACTCGCGCTCTGGGCCATACTGCGTTGCGTGCAAAAAGTTAGGGATTTTTTTTGTTTTTTAAATGGAAATCATTCGACCTAAAATACTCGGCATATAGGTTCACTTACCCAAGCATCTCAATATTTCACCATAATTAGGACTTTTTCATGGTTCTGTCTTGTGTAATTTGCCTTAAAATGTCCAACATGAACTGTTTACCCTTCTCAGCCAAGACCAATTCAATATGGCGGCATCATGTCTGTGCAGGCGCACACAGCTCATCGCACCAAAAAACCTGACGGTTGTTTCATGAAATACCATTAACTGGTGCATGGACATCCAATTTCATAAAACAACCGTCAGGTTTTTTGGTGTGAAAGAGGGCAGGGTTTTGATATTTTTGTGGGAAATTTGTGAGTAAAACGATGACGACTGCAAGTAAAACTTGCATTTCATGGGTGGTCTTGACAATGACATTCTTGTGGTTCTAAATTTGGTTTTGATTTCCAGTTTCAATCTGAAACCAAAACAGAAGAAAAACTAACGTCTTTAATACAGAGTTATGTTGCAGTAGCTGAATGTAGCACATTCCATCCAAAGACGTTTGGAAGATTTGAATGGTTTGAGTCTAATTTTGATGGGGAGGAGAAAAATTGCATTTATCCAAATCACGTAGTGTTCAACTCGGGCCCTAATATAGCGGTCATGCTATTTGGCGTCAACAAGCGTCAACAAACCCGATCAGCGTCAACAAGCTCAAAATGCACATTTAAGCTTCACAAAAGCTATACCGGTATTCAACAAACTCTCGCATCTCGTATTATGTAAGAAATTGGCTGAATTCTCGTTCACAATCTCGCATAAAAACGAAATTTTAAGACAACAAAATTACGATGAATGGGCGCCGCCATCTTTGTTTTCTCTTTTGCGCATGCGCGATTGCACCATGTCCCAGAAAAACAAGATGGCTGCCGGAAAAAAGCACCGTTGATGTTGTACTTTTTCGCTTAAAAATCACACATTTTAAGATACTTTTAAATACTAATGATACTTTTAAATAATCATAGGAGCCCACTAAATATTGTGAATAACATGTTCAAGCTTAACAGTGCTTTAATAAGTTGTTGACGCTTTGTTGACGCTTGTTGACGCTTGTTGACGCTTGTTGACGCTTGTTGACGCTAATTAGCATGACCCCTTATATAGTGTTCTCATACAACTTAATAAACGTACATGTGTGTACATGTAGCGTACAGTGTGAATTATGATATTCATTCTATTTGGTTGTCATCAACCCTTGACCAGGGTAGGTCTGGTACGGTCAGCCTCGACTCTCCCATTGTGGAGATAGTCAAGGTTTGCAGGGTGTCTTTTGGACACCCTGAGTGACATCCCTCTTGCTAAAACCATGGGATAATGCCATAATTAAATAATGGAGAGATAAGGCAGACCTGGGCTTGCCTTGAGAATGACTTCAGAAGCTACAGTCACAGTGTACATGAAAACATGGAAAATCTTAAGCCAGGAAGGCTGGGTTCCCCCCCCCCCCCCCCAACAGTCCGTTTTTTGTTTCTTCCTTCTTTAACCCCTTGAGTACGGTTTTACGGGAGACGTCGGGGTGTCGTGGTGGTTCTGGCAGCCAAGCGAACCGCTACAATGTGTTTGTGCAGTCAAGCGTAACATAAACAATAATCCAACAATGGATTGAAACTGCACAAACGGCGGCAAATTGCGTCATCCGGCCTGGTGCCACTTTTTTTTTTCGCCATATGGCGTCATCCGTACGCAAGGGGTTAAGTGTTCATGTTTAAATCCTGTGTTTGATGGATTTGCATGCAGGTTTTGGCCCAGGATTAAATAAGAAAAGAAAGGTTTTACCCCTACCAAAATCAGTCAGGAACAGCATAATCGGAGAAAATAACCAACCCTCCTTGATAACAAGTGTCTAAACAATACGACAGTCGCACCACGAAGTGACGTATATCGTGGATAGTTGCCGCACCACGAAGTGATGGATCGTCCATTGGTTTTGTACACACGATACGACAGTTCGTGATGCGGCAATTATCCACGATTGTCACTTCGTGGTGCGACTGACGAAAAGTAAACATGTAGCACAACCTGTTATTTCAAGATTTGTCTGCAAATTCCGTAAAAATAATCAACCTGAATAATAAAAAAAGAAAAGAATACACTGTGCCAAGTACATCTAACACAGAAAACAAACTTTCTTCCCCTATGCGCAAAAAATTTCCTGAGTAAAGTCTCAGAATTAAAGGATATGTACATGTACCAAGTACAATTCTGAACACAAATGGATGGTTATTTTCCCCTGATTTTGCTGTTCCTGACTGATTGTGGTGGAGGTACATGTACATGTATTTAAGTAAAATTTTCCATAAAACTGCCTTTTGGTGTTTGTTTTCTCCCAACAAAGATTTTGAAAACTTCTGGGAAAACCCCCAGCCGAATTGTACATGTACTTATTTTTGAATTTGTTGCAATCTGAAGTTCAGAACCTGTGTAAATTAAATTTACCATTTTACCCACCATTTGGGGGGGGGGGGGGGGGGGAGATTGGTAGATAAATAAATGTACATTAATTATGTGAAGAAAGAGCTTTTGTACCAAATACAAGCAATCATTGCTCTGTTCGCTTTGATCAACCTGCAACATATTGTATTCAGTAAGTAAGTTTCCCATAAATTTATTTCTGCATGCCACACTTCTTTGTCCCTGAAAGTGTGACCTTTAAATATTCTGTGGTACACAAAGTGAGGTGGTCTACACACATGTACACGTACAGGTACATGGGTACGGTATTTACGGGAGACGTCGGGGTGTCGCGGCGGTTCCAGCAGCCAAATCGAACCGCTACAATGTGTTTGTGCAGTCAAGCGTATCATAAACAATAATCCAACAATGGATTGAAACTGCACAAACAGCGGCCAGTGGCATCATCCGGCCTGGTGACAGTATTTTTTGCGCCCACAGGCAAGGGGTTAAACTGTACATGTCATATACTGTTACTATTTAATCCAGTCTTTGTATGTCTTTGTTGATTAAATTAGGAATTAGGCCTAGGCCAAGTAAACAAAAACACCAGTTAATTGTCCAGGTTTTTTGGTGGTTTTTTTTTAGGGGCGGATGAGGGCCTTTTTATTTTCAAGATGGCCGCCAAGCACTTCAATTCAAAATGGTAGCCAAATTTTCAGTTCAAAATGACCGTCAGCTTGTCATGATGGTGTTGCATGTATTACAAATAGAAGAATTGTTTTAAAATTTAACAACTTTCTATTTCTACAATGTAAATTTTTTTTTATTGAATCCATTACACTTTGGTCTTCATTTGTTTTGTGGTTGGATCACATACATTAATGTACATGGGGACTGTATCACAAAGTTAGTTAATACTAACAAAGGCTTGGGTATGTGATTTTTGAAAATGGGTAAGTGGAAATCAATGGGTGGGTAAGTGCTGGGTAAGTGGGGGAAAAATTTAAATTCGAGGCTTGATGTAGAGACAGTGAAACTGAAAATCCGCTCGAAAATTTTGCATTTTCCGTTCCGCAATTTTGTGAATTCCGTTTTTTCCGTTTTTCTGGAATTTGAAGCCTTTTGAATAGAATTACCTCCCCGATGACCAAAAAATTTGTAAAATCACTCTAACCTGAAAGCGTCCCCATTGCTATGCATACATGATTATGATTTGTCTGGTGTAGTCGCCTAATCATTACATCATAAGTGTACGTCCCTCCCCAAAAAGAAATATCCAGAAGTGAACAGTTAATAAAGAACCCAAAGTTATAAACCTGACAATCCGACTGATTCTGCATGATTTTGGACGGGAAGTTTTAAATTTTGACGAGCACAGCAGGCATTTTAGAGAGATGGAATAACATTTTCGCAGCGTGAAATGTTTAACAGGAGTAGCACGTGCACGCATGCAAATCACATCCAGTAATAGGAGGTTTCGCCCCTACAAATGTATGTTGGCTTGGCATGATTGGGCCACGAATCCGACCGCTGGTTCATTGCGCCTGTTCCCACATCAAGGTATTCGCTCTGCCGCAGGATACCAGCGGAATAGAATGAAATTGGGTCAGGCCCCAATGTAGTATTCCAATAAGCCTTTTGCGCGTTGATTTGCATAGATCCTTGTACCCCGTCTTCGCTCAATCTAAGATGCACAGCGTGCGCCGGTCGTTGCCAGACTGATCATTATTATGCACGTCAGTACCGTTGTTGCTAGACCACGTGATTCGGGGCAAGCCGCAACGTGGCGACGCACGGCCAGTGGTGGTTTCCTTGTCTGGTATCTGGAACTACCGCTGGGTGAAACAGCGCACGATAGAGATTGTCACCACTCTAAAACACAACTGCTCGAATTGTTACAGTACATGTTGTATGTTCTTCTCGAAACGCGGCCTATTTTTAGCAATTATAGTTTCTTTAATGGATAACAACTTCGAAGGTTGGAACGTGAAGAAACTGCAGACATTTCTTCAAGAGAGAGGGGTTTCAATAACAGGTTACCTGAAGAAAGAACTGGTTGAACTGTGCAAGCTGCGTGGCCAATCTGAAATTGACAACCGACCCGAATCGTTCAAGCCCCAACTTGACAAAAGATTGAAAGACGCTGGCTGCACATTTTCCGACCCATTTAATCTTCCTGGATTCACGAAGGATTTCTCGAATATACCAGATTTCGGACTATACGATGTCTTCAATTATTTGATTTGTTTTCGAGCGGATTACGAACTTATTCGTAAATATACAAAAACAATTTCTGCAAGACCAGTCACTTACGTAAAAACTGATAATGAGACCTTGCTCAACAGAATCTTTCTTCCTCCAACCTTTCCCACAAATAAAACAAGAATGGAAAAAGAGATTTTGTTGATGTCTTTAACAACCCCCACCCTCCCTACCCCCTAAACGAACTTTGACTCACTGCGGCTATTTCCTGAGATGATCAACAAAATAAGATAATCTGATCATTCCTTGAATTTTGCCTGCACACACCGGTTCTTTCTTGCTATTTTCAAAATTTAAAAAGCACTTCATCTTGTAAAGAACAAGAAGTTCAACCAAAATTAACAATCGGTTAACCAAGGCCCTGAAACAAAAAGTTCCATCACATTGACTCAACATCGTAACACATAGTCTGCATGTATGATTTAATACGCCCCCTCCCAATAGAAACAAAAACAAAATTGTTCATCTCCACCGCGCTAGATGTCGAAGCTGGTATTGGGTCGGTGTAGTCATCTGTTGGCCCATTGCCACCGACGAAATGTTTGGAGCAAATGTAAGTATTGTAAGTTACATTCTCCGCCGAAAAGTCTTTTCTGTAGCAGTTTTTTATCCAACGGAGACACTTCTCACGGTTTGACTTCGGTTTCGGAAAGGGTAGCCACAAACGCCATTCATGTGGAGACGGTCCGAAAAGCGCGAGTCGCTGTTGCATGTTCCGTAAGAACAGTGCTTCTTCGCAGGCATTCTCAAGCACTAAATCCCACAAACTTCGTATTTTATGTTAATGTCTAGATTCTAACAATAACCGTACTAGAGTCTGACAAAATCTGCGTGAAAATGTATCGTTTTAAAGTGACAAGAAACGTATGAATCGCGTACATGTACTTCGATCACGGCAAGTGGACACGTATGCGATATATGCATTGACATTGTGTCTGCACGCGCGTATGCGAGAAAGCTTGCCCCGAATCACGTGTCGTGGCAACAATCACTACGCAGCGGGGTCAAAGTACGGGTCACTCGCAAAAGGCTTATTGTACGTGTACATTGTACGTGTACATTGTACCATAGCAGGCTTTACCAGGAAATGGGTGTGCAGTACATGTATACATTGTACTTGTACTGCAATGTACATGTGGTCTGTATGCTTGCTTCATAAATGTAGGCCTGTATCCAATTTCATGGATTCCACAACGGTTAGCGTAGAATTGTAGAATTGTCCAAAAAACAGCCTGCTCATTACAGTCTGTCAATACATGATGCAAACTACAGAGCCCAATTGAATCACGTTTAACCCCTTGCGTACGGTTGACACAAATACGTGCAGATTGAAAATTGTCACCAGGCGGTTGACTTCTATTTGTGTCAATCTCGCACTTTCAATCCATTATTGGGGTATTGTGTATGTTATGCTTGGCTGCACAAGCCTCTTGTTTCCGTTTTGCTTGGCTGCACAACCCGACCTGGTGCCCCGGCGCCTCCCATCTAAATCCCGGGGTCAAGGGGTTAAAAACACTGAATAGAACATTTAAGAACCAACATAAGGGTTCCCAGAAATGTACAAGAGCCAACCAGGTTTTTGCCAAGCACCCTAACATTATGTATTTTACCAAGAACAGCACAATCACTCTTTTGGCTTGCATTTCGATCATCTGAATTGCAGGAAATCAGTTGCCGTACATGTACATGTATACATGTGTACATGTCCTTTTTTTCTGCATGGTTTGGATTAAACCATGCTGTCCACAGGAAGGAGAAATTTGATGTAATTGGTATGTAGGCGGGTGACAAAGCAGTCCCCCTTCCTCTCCTTGAGACTTTAACAGTATAACACTCCTTGTCTGCATGCCAGGAATTTGGGTTTTGCCAAAAGCCGCGGTCACATCGGACATTTGGTTATTGTGCCAAATACTGATTGAGAATTTTACTTGGATCCTCATGATTTGAGCAGTGAATGAAAGATCTATTGTTCTAGCTGTTGGAAACTGTTGGATTCTTATTTTGTATGGGATTAAAGAATATACACGTGTATACATTTATGATGACGTGTGTACATGTACACAACCCTCCCTATTTGAAGCGAAGATATGGGACGGATGGAGCCCCCCCCCCCCCTTTTTGTGTTAGTTGTGTTCCTGGAATCTTTTGGAGATTTTTTTTGATTTTTTTGGGGGGAGGGTTGGGGGATTGTTAGGTAACCAGGTATCAAATTTAAGATTTTCTAGTGCACTGCCATTTTGCCTTCGATAATGAAAAATTTGGCTGGGCACCAAGGCCAATGGTATTTTTTTAAATGGGCACGGAGGCCAGTCATTATTACTTTTATAATTAGAAATATTCTGTGAAGCCCTGTAAAACTCTACAAGCTCTGTAAAACTCCACAGATACATGTACATTTACATGAATATTTGTCGCTTTAATCGATCTTTTCGTGCGAACTTGACAACCAACTTGGTCGATTTTGCCTGGTAACCTATGCACAAAATATAACCTGGGTACCAGGCACAATCGACTAGTGGTTGGCAAATAGTCGCTGATTGAACTTATCCGTACCGTATGTGTACATGTACGTGCTTTAGATTAAATCTGGCTTCTGCCCCCTGCATTCAAAATTAAAATGCTGATGGAGGGATCAAAACCAGTCTATATCAAACTTTGTGTCGTCGTACGCATGCTGCAGCAGCCGTACGTACATGTACATGTACATGTAGTACCGGTATATGTACCGGTACCGGTCTGGCCCACATGCACCGTTGCTGCGCCGGCCGCGCCGACCGGCCCGTCGACACGGCACGGGTGGGTACGCGTGGGCCAAGAACGAGGGCACTACGGCCAGTTGGAAAAAACGGCACGGCAAGACTGGCCGCGAAGAGTGCGATTTTGAGAAGGGCACCACGGCTAACTTAAAACCCTAACTCCCTAGGGTGTGTGAAAAATCATATTAAAATTGGAGGATTGAGGACTGTTAGGGTTAAATTAAGGGCATCGACGGCACTGGCCATCGTGGCCGTTGTTAAATTTGAGGCCTTGGTAACAAATAGTCTGGAGTATGTATAGGGTATGAGGACAAGGAAGGGGGGGGGGGGCACCCCTTGGTCCCATATCTTGCCAGGTATAATCGCCCTTGTAACCTTGCCATTTTTCTGAAATTAACAAAAATAAATAAGTTTCGAAAATTTGGCATTCCAAGGTCGGATTATTATGAACACAAATTGTATGTTTATGTACATGTAGGCACATTACATGTATGTACTTCCTACAGGCATGACATTTTTCAGACTTTCAGAGAAAGGCAGTCAGTAGTACAGCACGATGTGTATCTGTTAGACATTTCATCAAATTTCAGACTTTTTTCTTAATTGACAATCTCATCCCTGTTCCTGTGACACACATCACCATTGATTATTTTATAGATGTTTTGAAATTTGTTTACGATCCTTCACTGATGAATTGATGAGATTGTTCTTGAAGGTTGAACAACTGATATCGTAATTTGCTCAAACCTTTACTTGTACATGTACATGTACATGTACAGTTGACTTTTCCTGGTACTGATAATAAAGTTGCAGGCAACTTCCATATTTGGCCAGGCTAAGGCCAGTGTCATATGGTGCATACATGTACATTTGTACATTGTACAGTCCTGGTGTTGGGTGCCAGTGACAGGTGGGTGCCATGGAAGTTCAAGTGGGCCATCACATGCTCATAAGTGTGCATGTTTATGCTGCAGTCTAGTTCTAAGAATCGGACTGCTGCAGCGTCTCGTCCAGCTAGTGGTCCAATATAAATCCGGTTTTTTTCTATGTACATGTATGCATGTTGGAAAATATGTGTTGCAGTGTAATGCACGACTTGAGCAAACAGATTCGAACAGTGTTTGCACGGGTAGTGACCTTATTGCTTTTCCTGACCTACATTTGCAATACAGTATACACAAATGTACATGTACATGTATACCCATCAGTGTTCTGGCATTGTGATCTCACCCTTGGGCCTGTGCAGGGTGACAGGTGCACACAGACATGTTCTTAACCTAATTAATCCATGCCATGTGTGTCCGGTCTGACCTTTCCCTGGCTTGCTCCTGGACAAGCACCCACACAGCCCAGCCACAGGCTGTCTGTGTGGGCGTATGAAATTAACAAGTCATCGGTTTCCCTGGAAGCTTTTCAATGTAATCGGTTTTGTTTTTTAATTCTGAAGGCGGAGCTTGATAGCTGATTGTTTGAGCAGCTTGTGATAGTGTATTGGCTTGTAAAAATACAAATTATTGAGTTTTGTTTTATGGAAGTCGCCCAATACAAGGCTACATGTAAAACCCACTCCAGCTACATGTATACATCACCTTGCTTACCAACAGAATCTAATGAGAAAAATGTGAAGACTGCCGATTCCAACCCCCTAAATGTAGAACAAAAGATCTTTTGTTCATAGCCACAATCCAACAGAAAGTATTACCACTGTTTAATTATTGGTGGATTTGGCTTGATTGGGGCAAATGTGCATAATGTACAAAATGTAGTTGCCAAATACGATAAAAGGGCGATGGCCCCCTTTTTACGCTGTAAATTTAAACTCAAAATGTGCAATTGTGCATTACGAAGGTGACTAAAGATACCCATCTGAAATCTCAGGTGCCGAAAACCGAACATAAATGACAACACGTGTACGTGTACACTCCGCACGTTCTCCCATGACAGTAAACCGTGATCAGTCGTGCGTACCAACGAGCGCATCAATAATTCATAATTCTCGTGCCACCCGTCCACTCTCTACAGGCGATGTAGTGGTGCCAAGTGCACCGCGACTAGTATTTGCCCGACGCCATGTCTGACACCAAGTGTTCCATCAAGGCTCGTGGATTGGCCTCGCCCGCGAAGGACTCTTATCAGTTTGGAGTGATTAAAGGGTCATTTTCGGGAAAGAATATTTTCTGCTGATATACAATGAGTCGGTTCTATTTGTCTTGCTAAAATACACAAATTTGCGGTGCTCGTGAAGATTGACATTTATACTGTACAGGAACTACATGTAGGAATGGGATTCTATCGTCAATCAATATTTTTGTGTGTGTGGTACATGGATTTCTCACTGGAATGGCTCATAACTTATTTCACACAAAGTAGCAACTCAATGATAACCCCCCCCCCCCCAAAAAAAAAAAAAGGAACAACAAAAGGGGCATACATGTACAGAATTTTAAAGTGTACTTTAAATGCAACGCAGAAGTACAACATATGCAAACTTAAGCGAGTCATGACGGTTATAAACCGTCACGGCAAAACTGATCTGCGGCGTGGTACGCACACGCGTTTGTGTTGTTTGCGCAGAGCAAAATGAAACGCTCATTTACTGATTGTGCGTTTCGGGTTTCGGCTTATCGGCTTCGATAACGCAACTTTAAAGAATACAAACGCAGATATGCAAATAGCCGTACCAAATTTTGAGTTTTCCGTAGGTTTGTACACAAACATGGATGCACCCAGCAGGCATCACTTTGTACACCGAGTCAGCACTCTAGTAATTTAATATAGCTCTATGGCTAGAACGTAGACCCGACTTCAATTTTCAGCAATTAAATGTCGGTTTTAATTTTTCAGTTGGAAGGGATGGAAATAGAATATTGCTCCTTTGAAACAGAATCTAGCCTTGTAATAAAGTGTCTAAAAGTCAGACGTGGGACACTTTAATAAGGGGATACAAGTTTGATGACCCAATCATGATGGTCTTGATCACAAGTATCAGTCATTGCCGAGGTGCACGACCACTGGTAATGGACTGTGCTGAAGGCAAGGTCCACACACACTTACACAGCAGCCACACCCCTTTCTGAGGTCATGATTGACCGGCAAAGATTGGGTTATCACACTTTCATCCCCATTTTTCATTAACCCTAACCTTCCCAAATCCTCCAAAATCCTCTTTGCAAAATGGAGGAATTTGGAGGATTGAGGGCACTTGGAAGTTGATGCATCGGAGGATTTTGCAGGATTGAGGTTACTAGGGGTTTTTTGCCCCTGCAGGAATATGGAGGATCCAGGTTATCAGGCTCAATGTGATACATGAGGATTTTGGAGGATTGAGGTTACTAGGGGTATGCAAAAAAACCTAGAGGATTTTGCAGGATTCGTGCTATGGTCCCCATAAGAGGATTTTGGAGGATTCAGGTTATATGGAGTTTTAACACTTTGAAATCAGAGGATGTTGGAGGATTCAGGTTACATGGGGGGAAAATGATGTAGGGAGTTAGGGTTAAATAAAAGGGCCAAACTTGAGTTTAAAAGCACAAAATTGCCACTGTCGAATTTTTCTTCAGTTTGTACTACAGGACAAGAAGTTCTGTGTGCAAGGAAGACCTGCTTGAAGCTTCTGTACACATGAGGGTGCTCACACAGTCGTACTTTCCCAATACATGTATGTGTGAGGACAATGCTTTGTGTTTTCTATTCTTCCTTTAATATAACCCAACCCCATAGACTAAGCACGTACTTCTACGTGCGAGGACCGATTTCAACAAAAGACTTCACGTGCGAGGACTGAAAGGTTTCTTTGTATTTCCTTTCTCCTCTTGTCCTCGGAGATACATACAGAACCAGCACATAAGCGCTGGCTGTCGTCTGAACTTCTCCATTTTCACTGCATGTTGCCCATGCATCTCCAACGCCCACCCGACCGCATATGGGATGATAACAACCATTTTCTTGACGCACATGTTTGGGCAGTCTAAGGCCCTGTCCGAATTACTTGGCTACGGCTGGATGTTACACACATGTCTATGGTAGCGGCTGCAGCCACTTCCCATAGACTCGTGTGTAATTTCAAGCCGCAGCCAAGTAATTCGGACAGGGCCTTATAATTAGCCTCTTGAAGACAGGCGATGGCCATTGCCGAGGTTTGAAAAAGACCACCTGGCTGCTTGTCGTATATGTTGCAGTCCTGCATGTATTAAAACCATTGTTTGCTTATTGTGCGCATTACACTTGCCTGCACAAGCCCGTATGGCATACCAGCACCCCATTCATTAACTGTAACACTGCTGAATCCATCAATTTCAATACGAATTTCCACACACCCTAGGGGGTTAGGGTTAATTATTCATCTAACAGCCGGACAAAATGGGTTAAATAAAGGTTTGAACTGTCGGGTGACAGCCTTCGACCAATAGGAATAGTGAAACTGTCCAAGCGGGCATCTGTATGAATGTTATTGCAAACCCCTAAATGCTGAATAACATCCACAAAATTTCACGAAAATATTAAGCATTCAATTTTGCTCAGCATGGAAAATAGGTCACCAGCCAAAATTGCATGTGATGTATAATGTTTGTCACTGGTTCACGGCTGATTTTTGCTGAGCAGCACAATAAGCCAGTTAAGTATCTCAAAGGTCAAAGGTTATTCGAGATAAAAATTGCTGACATACAAATAATGAATGTTTATGAGTGCGATGGTAAGAATAATTTCATGAGGTGACGGATTGAATGTTCCATTCTACGAGGCGAAGCCGAGTGGAATGGGACATTCCACCTGTCACCGTATGAAATTATTCTTACCATTGCACGAATGTGAAACATTCGTTTTTTGTTTTATACAATGCCTGAATAAATCCGACATTGCATGCATGGATTTCTTGGTGTAACGTTACAACGTGCCGTTTACCTTCTCACTGAGTCCCGCATAAAACCGCGACAAAAAGTGCTCCAGTTCCGAATCAGTTAAAGCTTTAATTGTTGTTTCTGCGTGTCTTGCAAATTCCTCTAATCATTTGATTGCATATTTCATTTGTCTCTTTGTGTTAGCAGTGTCAGCATCGCCTACGAGTTCCAATATTTCGTCGTCTGTTAGGAGAACAAACCGCGGCAGTTCGGGAAACTCGGCCGCCATGTTGTGTGAATGACAGCCCACATGTAGCGCCACCATATACCAATAGTGACCGTGAAATTAGGGAAGTTCTTTTGGTTCTATCAATGCGCGCGCACCGTTTGATAGAACCATGTGATAGAACGTTTTGGGCGGTGCGGGTTCGCGTCGTGTGATGGGTCGAATAATTCAATGCACGTGATCAACGATCCACCAATCGGATGGCTGGGATTTATTCAGGTGTTGTATAAAATGTCATGGCATGTTACGCGAACGCCCATTCTGATTGAATTTAACACGTGCGCGTTGTGCGATCACCTTTTGCGTTTACACGCACGCGTTAGGTCAAGCGGGTCACATGCGCAGTTGAAATACCGAACTGGCTTATTTGCTTAGCAAGTTTTTTTTCTGTAAGCAGCCCCAAGAAAATGGCCCCCGTTTTCCGTGACTTGACTTTACAAGGCATTCTAAATCTATAATCTAGTCACAGCCATCTGGCCTTGGTGTACAGAGTAGACCGTCGTTATTAGATGCGTTCAGATCAAATATCTTGCTCTGCGTGCCATCCCTGATGTTACGGTATCTGCAGTACGTGCATTTAATCTTAATTTGATCATTATGGCACGCAATGGAATATGTTGGCTTGCTCTTTTTTTTTTTAATTGAGCTAGCACGTCTACATTGTATGGCAGATCCAAGACTTTTGTTTGTACCTGTACACGGCAGTCCTGCAAACATCCCCAATTTTTCCGAAAGCTGTGAGCCAAATCCAATTGATTATACACGCATGAGGATTGAGAAAGCACTTTGAAACATGATTGATATACCGAGGCCCAAAAAAATAGTTCCGCTTCCGGTTACCCTACATACTTTATTTTAACGGCCCCGACCCTACTTTTTTTTCAGGAAAAAAAGTAGACCCGAATTTTTTTAAATAGAATAAATGCTGCAAATTACACGTAGGCACCTACGTGTGATCAGCACAAAAAAAATTGCAAAAAAAAGATTTGGCTACCTACCCTATTTTCAAATGCCATGTAATCGGAAGCAGAATTATATTTTTCTTTTTGGGGGGGGGGGGGGGGGGGGCTTTGCAAAAGAAAAATTACTAGAAACAGCACTAGCTGACCGGGAACAATTGAAAGAAAGATTTACTGTTCTAAAATTCAAAAAGTGTCAATGTTTTTAAATTTCGACATTTTTTTCAAATGTTTTTCACCCACCCACCCACCCACCCCAATTTTTTATTTTAAAATATTGATTTTCCATTCAATAATAATAGAATATCCAGTTTAACGACATCATGATGCAGCTGTGGGTATCCCCCCCCCCCCCGTTTGAACATGTGCCCCGATAACTTCTTGTTTTATTAGTTGATAATAGAATGTGGGGAATGACTTTTTGCGGTCATTGTGATTGGCAAGTCAAAAGAGCTTATTGTATTCTTTTTTTATTGAAAAGTGATTTTAAATTTTTAAATAATTTTCCTTGACCCACCCACCCACATTTTTGAAGAAAAAAAAATCGAAATTTAAAAACACTGAAAATGTTGAATGGTTGTATAATTTTTTGACCGCACTGTACATATGCATGTACAGTGCAGGTAAAATTCTGGTGGTTCCGTGTACACGTACAAATCTGTAGATCTTGCACTAAAAAATAATTTCCTCACAATTCTCTGACTAATAATTCACTGCACATGGACATGAAGACATTTCTTTTTTTTTTTTTTTTTTTTTCCTGACCTGTGTTGTGCTTGCGGCTGCCGTTGTGACTCTTCGGACCGATGCGTCATGTAAACTTGTGCATAGTGCTCATTAAATTGTGAATTTGTCGGAAATTGGGAGCGGGCTTTGAAACCCACTGTGAATGGAGTATTGCTTGTTATTTGATCATTGTAAAAAAAAAAATGCATGTATTTACTTTTTCGATACAATTACGTGTAGCTGGGGGTCGGGGTAATTTTTTTTCAAAAATAATGCAAGAAAGGGAGAGGAAAAATGCCTCACTGTCTGCACTGGTATTAAACAGGAAGTCGGTTCGAATGCCGCCTGAGTAAGCTTGTGGATTTTTTCACACAGGCTCTCGGAAAGCACTGAGCATACAGTGCTTAATATATTACGTCGGGAAAGGGGGGAAAAAAAAGAAAATGTCTGTTCTAATTTGTCAGCATTTTTGCTTGTTTTGAATCGAAAGGCCATCTTTGAAATGATAGAAGTTAAAAAATGCACCTTTTTTTTTTTTTTTTTTTTTTTTTTTTTTAATGTGATTGACACTGGACAGATTGACTTTATTTTGCCTAAGAGTGATATATTTACATTGTGTATTAAAACAGTTTGTGGATCATGTAAAATTTATACATATATATTATGTGTACAAAATACACGGATCTGTACACACATACATGTAGTATCAGTATGTACATGTACGTGTACATGTAGCCTTCCATTTCATATGTACATGTGCATGAGTCACGGTCACTGAGCAGCAGCACATAGGCCATGTATGTACATTGTACACTGACTGTCTGGGTCATTTTATTTGCATACATGTCCGTGTGTGGTAGTACGGTGCATACAGTTGATGTACCGATACATGTCTGAGCTGTGCAGTGTGATTGTAGAGGTGTACAGGTTCTGTTTTTCCGAGGACAAGAGGAGAAAGAAAATACAAAGAAACCTTTTAGTCCTCGCACGTCAAGTCTTTTGTTGAAATCGGTCCTCGCACGTAGAAGTATGTGCTTAGTCTATTGGGTTGGGTTATATTAAAGGAACAATAGGAAACACAAAGCATTGTCTTCGCACGTATTGGGAAAGTACGACTGTGTGTGTACATGTGCTCTTGTATTGTACTATGTTCGAAGACAAGAGGAGAAAGAAAATACAAAATAATATTTTTTTGTCCTCGAGAGTCGGTCTTTTATTAAAATCGTTCCTCGATCGTAAAGATACGTGCTTAGTCTATGGGGTTGGCTTATATTAAAAGAAGAATAGGAAACACAAAGCATTGTACTCACGAGGAAAGTACGACTGTGTACATGTACATGTGCATACTGTATGTTACTGCCCCACCTCTGGTGTGGTCATTTCACCCCTTGCGTACAAATGGCGCAAACAAATTTGGCACCAGGCCGCATGGTCTTGTGTGAAAAGGCCCATGTACATGTAACTCCAACATACACTATCTGTTCTAACATGTTTGTGTTTCTCTTTTTGTACCCCCCAGGTCTCTACTTCCCCCGTATCTGCATTTATGGCGTTTGCTGAAATCTCTGGCGAATACTGCCGAAGCCAGCACAAGTGAACTTTTTGCCCAACTTTGGTTTCGCGCCCGAGGGACCCTTTAGCCGTCGGCCCCCTCATCTCCCACAAGTGCCCTCGTGCGACGCAAACCCAGCCAGCGTTGGACCCCCACCATCTCGTGAGGGTTCGCCGGTATCACACCACGTGCAATCTGCTTTTCTCGGGCCTCGCTTGCATGCGCGGGCTCCGCCACGGCACAGCAGAAGCTGTCCCTAGCGACCTAAACTCTGGACACCACGGATGGGGTAAGGCGACGGTTGGTGACAGGGCATCAGCCTGTGGCTCCGGAGGGCACAAAGTAGGGGACTGGACGGTCAGGGGAGTTGGGTACTGCGGCCTCGCCTTCCCGCGGGTAAAGAGCAAGCCAAACCGGTGACGGGATCTCTCTCAAGAACCTCATCAGTTGTGTGTGTGTGTGTGTGCGCGTGTGCGCGAGTGCGAGTGGGAAATCTTGCCTCAAAAGTTTTGCGTCGAAATTTTGTCGCCCCGTCGTTTCGTTTTGATTTCTACTGTCGTCGCGGTAATCTATGAGGAACTACACAATCAACATGGCTAGAAGCGTGCGTCCCGCACCCGTCGAGATTAGCTACAAGCATACCCGATTCCTCATCATTCACAACCCGGACAAGAACGGCTTGGATCATTTTATCAAGGTGAGACGAAAGAATAGGAAATGTGTAATATTCAGCATTGTACCGAACATTTTCATAGGGTTGCTAAGCATACAATTTTATAACAGAACCGCTGACCATTACATAGGCAGAGAGCAGCTTAAAAGAGCTCGCTAATGTCGGAGGCAGAAGTTTGATTGATTTGATGATTTTCATGTGACCCTGTGATTTCCAACAAAACGTATATGAGAAGACTGCTGAATACAACAAAATTCAACAGCAAATTTTGTTGGATTCTGCAGTGTACCACCTACACACCAGTCTTGCATTTTGCAGTTACCCTGCTTAAATCTACAAAATACAACAGGTATTTGTTTTTCTGAGGTTATGTTTTTAACCCTAAGCTTCCCAAATCCTCGAAAATCCTCTTTGCCAAAAGGAGGAATTTGGAGGATTGAGGGTATTTGGAAGTTGAAGCCTCGGAGGATTTTGCAGGTTTGAGGGCATAAGAGGATTTTACCTCTGGAGGAAAATGGGGATCCAGGTCATCAGGCTCAATCTGACGCTGGATGATTTTGGAGGATTGAGGTTACTGGGGTGTTTATCCAAAACCTACTGGAGGATTTTGCAGGATTCAGGCAGTGGTCCCCATAAGAGGATGTTGGAGGATTCAGGATACATGCAGCTTTAACACATTGAAATCGGAGGATATTGGGGGATTTAGGTTACATGGAGGAAAAATTATGTAGGGAGTTTAGGGTTGATGGACTGCATTTGACTCGGCATGAAAAGTGGGGATGTTGCGCCACTTATTTTCTGCTTGAAGCTATGATATAGCTTTGGTAATGATCAAAGAATAAAATGGCTAGTTTCAATCTGACTAAGCACATCAGAACGTTGACAAAACTGAAGGGTTTTTCTGACCTTTTCGCTATTCGTTCGTCACTCAGATGACAGATTGAGCTCAAACTTTCACAGGTTTATTTCATGCGTACATTTATGTTGAGTCACACAGTCTGAACACTGCCTGCAACCATGTTTGCGCAAGCCTAATTATCATGATAGTCGCAATCTTAACTGGATCTAGAGTTATACAATGTATGCATGTTTACTGGAATGCCTCGACAGGGCAGTGCATTTTGTCTTGTACAGTACATGCACGTCATTCCTTGCATTGCTGCGGTAACATCACTAGTTTGCCTCTGGGTATAAAGCTGAGCCATAAAAAGTCACAATTTACCCTGCATAATGTCCGTCTCGTCCTATTGAGCTGAGAAAACCCACTTCAATATTGGTGCTCATCAGACCATTACGAACTGCCAAAAATGTCAATCTACAAACAGACGTGTGATGCATTGGCGATGGGGCTTTTGTTGATCGTTCAGGCCGTCGGACTGGAATTAAGAAGCAGACCAGCATCAAACTTGACCTTTTCAGCTATTCTGCAGATTTCCTTTACAATTTGCAGCAGACTTGGTTTTTCTACGTAGGTTTTTTTATTTTTATTGGGTAATGCATTTGACTTATCGCGGTCGAATCGCGTCAATGCAACTTGTGAATTATTGTCCAATCACATCAATTATAATTCCACGTGGAACGCGCAAAATCTGAGACAAACAAAAATTACCACACAGAATTCCCTTAGTGTTGCCCAAGGGGCGTGGTTAACTCGTAAACGGCGATAGGTCAATATAGGCATCAGCCTGGGGGGTTGGTCGATATCAAATGAGGGGAATAATGCTCATGGTGATTTTTGGCAAGGTATGCACCCCTGTACAAAATGTAGTTGGAAAATATGTGATAGCATTGCAGCGGTGGCAGCTTGTTGGGTGTTATCACCCTTTAACCCTAACTCCCTAGGGTGTGTGGAAAATCATATTGAAATTGGAGGATTCAGGACTGTTAGGGTTAAAAAAAAAAAAGAAAATTACCGTCGAAATGCTTGTTACCACATAAAATTTATCGGTAACCAGCATATTGGCGGCCATTTTGAAAAAATAAGAAAAAAAGTGATAACACCCAAAAAGCTGCCACCGCTCACGCTGCAATGCTATCACACATTTTCCAACTCTAGGTGTGCATACCTTGCCAAAAATCGATATGAGCATTACTCCTCTCGATCATTTGATACCGGTGGCCCAATTTTTGGACCGAGGCTGATGGCCTAAAATAGGCCCACAGAACCACGGAATCATCTCTATTTAATTAGAGTGGATGCTTAACAGCGCAGCTGGAGCTCTGTAAAATTCTTCATTCTTGTCATGTACTGATTCTTGTGTACATGGCCGACTTCAAATTTGGAAACATTGCATGTATGTACATGTACTGTATTATGTTCGAGGACAAGCGGGGAAAGAAAACACAAAAGAATCTTTCTTGTCCTTGAGAGACGGTCTTTTGTTAAAACGGTCCTCGAACGTACGACTACGTGCTTAGTCTATGGGGTTTGGCTATATTAAAGGAAGAATAGGAAACACAAAGCATTGTCCTCGCGAGTATAGGTACATTTTGTAAGTACGACTGTGTGTACTTACTAAGTACATTATACTCGGGTTGTACACATTAATGTATATTTACAAACAAAACCTATTATAAATGTCGTATCTGCATGTATGACCCATTTCATGAAAAAATTACAGGACCACAGAGCTACATGTAAATGCAGTATGCTCAAGACATTTACTAGACCGGAACGAAGCTTCCAGGATAGACCACAAACAAAACAATACGATAACAATCTGCATGTACTTTTAGGTCTTAAATGTGTCTGATGTCATGGAGCGTACATGTAACTGAAATTTACATAAACTGAATGTACATTACATTATACCTTAAATAATTAACAATTCTGTGTAAGTTTTTAATCAAAACAATTCCTTTTGCATAAAGCTGCTTTTTTTAAACAAACTAACCAGTTTCAATTGATATTATTTTTTGCTTTCGAAATATAAAATTTTTGTGAAACTTTGATAGTGCAGTTTATAATGTTCCTTCAATAGCATACCAACCTCGATTCAAAGTCCTAAAGCGACACTACATGTACCTTCCGTGTTGGAACATTTCCTCATGTTTATGATGGTTAAAGTCCCCCCCCCCCCCCCCAAAAAAAAATTCCTTAGCAAGGGATATTTTATGGAGGAAGTGTTCTGCCTGCAGTGTTTTCGGTGGAGGAATTGTTTTCGAATCGTTCAGTCAATATTTGCAACAGTGCGGTCTGGTTGATTTGTGGGCCTAATATCCTGTTGGTTTTAGTGACACAAAAATGTTTGCACAGTTCTTATGTCTATTATCTCTGGTGCAGCACATGATACATGTAGTTGTTTTTGAGCCAGGATGCAAAATGAATTAAGCCGTGTTTGCACTGGACTTTGTTTTTGTTGAGGAAGATTTTACCGAGAGGATGGTAAAAGGAAAAATGGTTAAATGTTACATTGCTCGCATTTGGGCTTTTGAGGCCAAGGTAGAAAACCAAGCTGGCAGTTTAATGACTAATGAGGGCGCTTTGCATGACGTCTTAGCATTGACCAGTTTAGCCCAAAGTGCGCATGCACTCGGTTTTTATTCTTCATGTATGTAACATTGTCGTAAGATACGTTGTACTTTTGTAGGTCTACAACATTGACGTCCGTGTGCATCATCTGTGAATGATATGATACACTGGTAACACCAGTCAAACTTCTGACTGTCGATAATGCAGTTTGTGACCAAAAGATGAGCGAGGCATTTGAAAAAATAAATAAATAAATAAATACAATAAGTAATCCATGTTGTACTGATGTTGAAGTGTTAGTGTTTGTGCATGTCGTAACAATTCCAAAGTGAATTTAACAGTTGACATCATGGTAGCATCGCATGAACACACCGTGTGAAAAAAAATCCAATCCTATAATTTGACGAGGAACTGTCATTAAATCTAAAAAATTGCTGTACAAAAGTGCCTAGGGTGGGTCATTCCAACATACATGTCCGTGTAATTTAGTGTGTGTGGTTTTATTTTCATGGGACAAGCATTGGTCTTTGCCTTCAGTTATCTCTGGGTGCTGATTGGTTAGGGCTGTTCGTTTTTGAATAATTTAGTATTCTAATAATTTAGTATTCTAATATTCGAAACTGGGTTTGACCGAATATTCGAATATTCGATACTTGCTGATCAAGTTTTTCAGTGCATGCCACAACGGTAAAGAAAACATTGCACGTAAAAGCACGCCGGTGTTTTACGTATGGCGATTGATAATATGGACCGTTCAAACGGCATTTTTTTTTGCATGCCCCTGTTGTATCAAGGGTTTTACGGACGGGAACAATAAACCTCCGTCCACTAAAAGTTACGATTGACAAAAATGTGGCATTTGACACTGCTAAGCGCCGTAACTTTTCTATTAAAATAGCATCGAGTCGTATCTGTATGTGCATATATATCTTTTCGAATATTCAAACTTGCAAAATGGTAATCAAATATTCGCTTGACGATCGAATATCAAATAATCGGTATATTCAGGACAGCCCTATGAGTGGTCGACTGATTGATATATTGATTGATTGATTGATAATTGTGCTGATAGAATGTTTACATTTGATTTCAGGAGTTGAAGAAGAGAGACATTGTGGAAGTTGCCAGAGTATGCGAACCCACCTACGAGACCAAATTACTGGAGAATGAAGGAATAGAAGTACTGGTATGTTCTGAAATGCTCAATGAAATTAAATTAAAAAAAATTATAAATGCAATGCCTTGGTAGTGAAAAAAAAAATTCATCCTAAAAATGCTATGGTTGGAAAGATTATTAACCCGAACCCTGCCAGACGCAGCAGAGTACATCTGTGCTGACATTTCCACTTTGCTGGACTCTGTACACTAAGTCAATGTGACAAAGTATGCAGTCCGATGCGTCTGGTAGGGTTCTTGCCAAAATGCCCTGGAGGGTTAGGGTTAATTATGAAGTAGAATATACAGGTAATGCACACAACCATCCCTTAAAAATGTGCCGTTTGCCTGAAAATCATTGACGAGAAACTAGGCGTACCATCTAGTTTGTAAAGGTCCGATTTTTCTAAACCAAACTTGTTTACTGGAAGTATTTTTTTCAAGGGATGGATGTGTACATTGTTATATTCTACTTTTTAGAGATCTTTCCAATCACAGCAAGTTTTAGGAGTAATGGCTTTTTGTAGCCCAATTTGGCGTTTCCAAGACAATGTGTCTGTGTTCCTTTAACCCTAAGCCCCTAGGCATTTTTACCTGTCAAAATCCCACACTGTGCAATATACCTAGGGCACATTCTTTGGACTTGGACAAATTGGGGCATCATAGCTCCATGTAAAGTAATGGTGCCGAGGCCCTGCAGTACTGAACCCATCAAAACCTGCTGTTGGAGTTTGCAAGGCTTGGGGTAGTTGGGGTTAACCGCAACCCTTCCAGACCAGTGAAAATGTCATGGAAATCCGTCCTAGAGGTGTAAAACTAGAGGTGTAAAAGATTAATGCTCTATCCCTCAGATCGTTCAAAATCCACAGAGATTTCGGAGGATTATGCAGGATTAAGGAAAGTGCACGTCGGACCCAACAAACCGTTACATTCCATGGGGCTTGATGTCCTTCTAAAGGTTACATGTAAATACAAGAATATGCTATTTGGTTACTGCACAGTGGACGATTGTGGAAGTTTCTGGAAAATGGTGGGGGGGGGGGGGTTTTCTTCTCACCATTGACTGATTTTGTTTAAAGCATTTTCACATTTGTGATTGGATCTTACAAAATGATTCTTACGGGTAATTTTTGACTTGCTTGCATTAGAAAGAGCAAACCTGACTCTTCATTGAATGTACATGTAGACATTATGATGAATAAATGTGGGTGAAAACCTTAGAGTTTCTATTGATTTCCACTGTATAAGTCGTGTTTTACGACCTGTAACTCAAACTTAGCTTTGACGTCTTGTGGCTGATTTTGTTGAGTTTGGTCATATTTGTATTTATCGTGTTTACGCTCCATCTGTCTTGGCAGGACTGGGCCTTTGACGATGGTGGTGTGCCTTCCAACGATATCATCGAGAAGTGGCTTGACCTGTTGAAGAAGCGTTTTAGCGAGACGCCAGGGAGCTGCGTGGCCGTCCATTGCGTGGCGGGCCTGGGACGCGCTCCTCTGTTGGTGGCGGTGGCTCTTATGGAGGCAGGCATGGGGTACGAGGATGCAGTCACCTTGATTAGAGAGTAAGTAAGGCCACTTCATACTCGGCTAAGTCGTGCTAATGCCTGCACGTGCATGGATATTTCTATTGTATCGCAATTTTTAAGGAAGATCTGCCTGTGAAGTTAGCGAGCCTTTTCCTGTGCTTAGAGCTTGTGCTCTCTATGAAATGGACAAAGGTTCCGTCGCAGGAAATCGTTTGCTTAGCAACCGTATGAAATTGAGTCCTGGTGTAAGCCAGTTCGGTATTTCAACTGTGCATGTGCACAATGAGATTTTATCCCGAATGACCCGCGTGACCTAACGCGCGCACGTGTGAATGCAAAAGGTGGTCGCACAACGCGCACGTGTTAAATTCAATCAGAATGGGCGTACGTGTAACATAGCGTGACATTACGCCATAAAGTTTATCCCAAATAACCTTTGAGATACCGAACTGGCTTATTGGCATTAGTTCATCGATCAGTGTCAATTTGAGAGTATCTTTAATGGAACTAATTTCTGTAAACAAGAATTTTCTTTGGATAAATGTACATCTGCTTCATTTATGAGCATCAGTCATTTTCAAACTTTTTTCCTGCGAAGGCTTAAAAAACACTGAGAAATCGGATCTTTCAAATACAGTATTCCTATCTCATGACATTTTAAATCATTGCTATGCATTATACAACCTATTTTCATGAACTGGTCATTTACTGAAATTCAAGGCATCTTTAACATTTTTCAGTGTTTTTGTGAACTTGTAGCGTGTCATTTTCACTTCAATTGTCGAAAGAAAACTCTTGCAACACAGCTTTTTGTCACGCAAGCAAAACAAAACCAATAGCAAATAGGGCGATATCCAGACCAGAAAATACTTAGTCTTGGAAATTGTTTGTAGCATACACTTTGCATTGTTGAGGTTTCGATTTATTAGACTTTGACGTTTGTTCTCAACCCGAAAAGTCAACATCGAAACCAGGGTTCTTTGCCCGCCTGTGCATTGCGATGCGCACAATCGGGGTCAACTTGATAAGGCTGGTGTTTTCGAAACTTCCTCGGGAAGCGCAATTGAATCTCGCATTTGGGTCGTTTGCAGGAAGCGGTCGTGTCACAGTTGTCAGATTTCACACAAAGATAGTCAAGTAATTTCATGTTCTGATATTATTTTTTTTTTCAGTGAACACAATAACAGTCCTTGGCAGGTTAAAGCAACTGTATATGTATCAGAACTGTAAAAAAAAAAAAAAAAAAAAAAAATGCTTTTCTGATCTATTTTGCACGCGTTAAATATCATTGTGCATTTTGAATTATGAAGAAAAATGTATTGGACTTAAAGTGACCAAAAACGAAAGTATCGTACACATGCACATGTTCAAAATTTCATGTTATAGCCAGAAGCTAGGGCTGTTCATTTTCGAATAATTTAGTATTCGATTATTTGATTATTCGAGACTGGGCTTGACTGAACATTTGATACTCGCCGATCAAGTCTTTCAGGCGTCTGCTGCAACTGCATGCCGCGCCGGTAAAAAGTTGCACGCAAAGCACGCCGGTGTTTTACATGCGGCGAATGATATTATAGACCACCCGATGGACATTTTTTGCATTGTATCAAGATCATTACGAATACGTATAACGTTCTGATAACAAGAAACGAAACTCCAGCCTGAGTTTTTGCATGAATTATTTTAGAAGTGTCAAGGGTTTTACGGTGGGGAAAAATAAACCTGTCCACAAAAAAATGCGGCATTTGACACTGCTAAGCGCCGTAACTTTTCTATTAAAATAGCATCAGAGTCCTATCTATACATGCATATATATTTGTTTTGATTATTCGAACCTGCAAAAAGCTATTAGAATATTCGGTTGATGATCGAATATTTGAATATTCGCTATATATTCGGGACACCCCTACCAGAAGCAATGAGCATAGCATAGACATACATGTAGTAACCTCTTTTTTTTGTTCTCCATTTTTGTTTTTGTTGTGCTTAGGGAATTTTAGAAAAGCAACAGTAAAACACGTTTCTCTTTCAATCAAATTATGTACATGTAGGTTATCACTGAAATATTTCGCAGTAGACAATATAAGACTGACACTAGGGGTGTGCATTTACGGGTATTAAAAGAACCGGGTACCCGATTGAAAAAAATACGGGTACCCGGGTACCCGTTAAAGAAATCCAACCCAAAACTTCCAATCCCGGAAGTTGTAATAATATCTTTCTCTGAGATTCAAAAAAGTCTGAATTCAGACAAAATTCTGAAAATGTTGTCATGCCTGTCCAGTAAACATGGTCACTTCTCCACCTTTTGTGTATGCCGGCACGCGCATACACTGGTATCATCACAAAAGACTTGTCCGGAAGCTTTATACAGTTGTATTTATTGTGGATTAATAGGCATGCTATTATGTCTCGTCGAGGCTCTTATCTATACCCAGACTGCAAAAACCACGACCAGTAAATTCCCTTTATTGTCAACTTTCGTGAGCGTCATAAACATGAAATCTGTGCTGTTTTCCCACATAGTCTGGTTTTAATTTTGAAAATACCTGACAAATAACATTCAAAACCTTTCTTTTTTTCATTGTCTGGGAAGTAACTATGTGATAATGTAAAGTTGTACGGGTACTCGATTCCATAATCTGGAACCGGTTCCTGACATGAACGGTCAGGTACTCGGGTACCCGGTTCCGATGCACACCCCTCACTGACACAGTGTGGTGCTTTTTATGACTCGCACAAAACGCGAGCATGATCGAAGAATAACTTGTGTTCGGTCAATAATGTAGTGGTGTTTCTTTTTCTCACTCCCTCACTAGGAAACGCCGCGGTGCCATCAATGCTAAACAACTGGTCTTTCTGGAGAAGTACCGCTCCCGCATGAGACTAAAGATCAAGAAACCGAAAGATCCTTGCTGCATCCAGTAAACGCCACCTTTAAACCCTAACCCTGCCGGACGCAGCACAGTGCATCCGTGCTGACAGCTCCACTTTGCTAGACTCTCCGCACAAGTCGATGTGACAAAGTATGCAATCTGATGCGTCTGGCAGGGTTCTAGCAAAAATGCCCTGGAGGGTTAGGGTTAAAAAAAAAATTCCCCCATGCAAAAAAAAACCACTAACCTGCATTTAGGATAGATTGTGACAGCTCTAATGAAACTGAAGATTACGTCCAACGAAGTTTAATTAGTAGATTTTTTGGGGGGTTGAGCCATGAATTAGATAATTTTTGTATCCAACTTTGTACACACAGAGATACCATATGCATTTATAATCAACTACGGTTTACAGCTAATGTTCGTTAATAGCATTCTAAAGCTTTTTTGTCATTTTGTCTGTTAAATTATTGTCAAATTTTCAGTTTTCTTGTTTTCAGCTTTATTTCTTCAATCCACCCGACTCTGAACCATTAAGATCCGCCTCTTGATGTTTTGGCAAATCACAGCAGCTACTGTGGTCCGACACAAGCCTGACGTGCGTGATTTACGAGTTGTGCGCAAGGCTGTGATTGGTCCATACAAGGGGCGATGCTTAATGGGTTGATTTGTCTGTCGATTTGACGATTGATATTCGGGAAATCAGAGCTGTGACACTGGGTACAAGACCCAAAATGTGACCAGACAGGCCATTATAGGCTAGTCTGATGCCTTTTAATACCTGCATGTATTCTAGACTTTTACGAATTCTTGGGAAATTCTTCGGAGGCTACCATTTTTGATTGAGTCCCTTTTATTTATTAAAAACAAATTCTGGACCATATAATGAGCCCCCCTTTGTCATATGAAGCAATAAATTATTTTATGCACGTGCTGGGGAATCATTTCTATGCTTGTGAAGTGTTGAAAAATTACAATGACATCCCAAAGTCAAACTAAATATATCCCCTTTAATTACCGCTCAAAAGTGCCATACGTCTTTATCATTTTTGGTTTGATTTTTCAATTTGCTTGCTGGAAGAGTTTCGAATCTTATTTTTCATACTAAATTGAATTTTTCCCTCCTTATACAAAAAAATATGGTACTTTTATGCTTTGAAAACATCAAAAAATTGACAAAATTAATTCTCAAGTTAGTTTAAGAAAGAAAAAAACCAATGGTAAGAATTCTCCTCTGAAAAATGTGCAAACGTTTATATTGCATCGCAATGTTTTTTTTCTTTTTTTCAGAAGAAATATTCGCATGAACACAGGTGACTCTGGGCATAAAAACTCACTGATATCTTCAGGTGTGAAATATATGTATTTATTGATCAGTATACAACAGTACTACACTTCGAGATGTTTTGATATATTGGTCGCTTTAAAAAAGAAAATCGGTTAAGAAATCAATTTTTCACCCACCCCTGCCCAACCTCGTTCCCGGGGTCTAACTTTCAACTTTGCTGGAATAGTAGAGCAGCTAGTGGCAGTGTACTGCTCAATCACCATGGGGTTGAGGTTGCCAACTGCCTCCTTAGCAGATGCAATTTACTGACTATAAATTCACTCATCTAAATTTTAATAATTTATTTTGAGGTTATGAATTTGCACAAACTTCCAGCTGTTTCAATTTGTTTTGTTTATTTATATTTTCCGTGTGATGATTGTATCTTCTTTTTTTTAGTGTGTAGGAATTCCTTTGATAGGATTGCAACAGAGAACTGTGCGATAAATTGTTCATTCTGTGCTCGAATTCGGTAAAAAAATGTTCAAGACCGAGCAGCCGTCTTGGGTCATTAACGTTGGTCTTCTACCTATTCCACGACATATTCCTCAATATAGTAATTATGTCCGGGTACAGGCATGATTCTAGACGCACAATTTTAGAGGGACAAAGATTTTTTGTTGAAAGTCACCAATGTATGAGGTCCTAATTGTACCAGAAATGTTTGTCAAATTTAACTAGAACTGAAGTCAAGACTGAAGTTCACTGACTGTAATGAGCAGGTTGTTTTTTACAATTCTCAACCAACTCCTTTTGTTAACCTCTGAACATTTCACAATTTAGAATGTCTGTAAGGCCGCCTCCGAAGCTTGTGTGTTGAGCTAGGTCTTGGTTTTTTGCCGGTTGCTGACAATAGATGTAACCATAGCTCTGGAAGCCTGTTTCGGACACGGCTTTCGTCAGTGTGGGTCACTTGACCTTAAGATTGCTCTAACCGTTGTCCCTAAAACCCAGCTGAGGTCAGTGCTCTTCAAATCGTTCTTGGGGCAAATCATTGGAGTTTGTGAGCACCATTTATGGCACGGTTCTTTGATTTTAATGAGAATGTTCTTTCCTAGAAAGGTACATGTATGTTTTTGTATGGACCTCGCACCTTGTGTTTTTGTTTAAACAATTTTCGCACCGTCGTAAAACAAAAATTGAATTTCACTGCAAAGAATTGTACAAAATGTGCAAAAAACAGAGTCACTGCACTTACAGTGTAAGAATCAAATGAATTATTTGAATTGTATTTATATTTGTTTTTTCCTGCATGAACAAAAAAGCAATGTGGTGTAAAAATGTTTTTAAAACGACACACGAATTGAAGGAAAAATGAATTTGTGAAAATATCAGACAACAAAACAGGCTGAAGTTGTAGAGAACATAACTCATTTCATTTGCAAAGTAGACGTCGTCTTAGTTCACACTTACATGTAATTATGAATAAAAAGAAAATTGTGATATTTTAATCAACACTGTTTTCCTATAACCCCATACTAATATCTTTAAAAAAAAATTAACAAAAAAAAATGCCTTTGAAAATTGAAATTGGACAAGCAGTATAATGTTGGACGAAGTCTATTTTTCACACTGCATTTCTACCCAGAAAAGTGTGCTTTTGAAAAACTATTTTTAGGTGCTGAAATTTCAATGCCATTGTTAAATTTGATATGCCCTTCCCCTCTGTCAGTTCGTTTTTTAACACAATTCGTGTGGTTTAGAAGTAGTCAATCCTACAGGATGGTTCTTGACATCAATTTTGAGTGGGGGGGGGGGGGGTGGTTGGAATACAAAAGAATCTGGTGAACAACAAAGTATTCATTTACAACTTGAAGTGGAACGGTCTTATTCATGTTACCTTTAGCTAAATGGCAGCTGAATACTTCAAATAAACCTTTTTGACATTCTCAATGCATTGTCGGTATGGAGGCCAAACAAACCATGTAATTTATACACAAGCCTATGGCACTGTGAACCAGTCCAAATATGAATTGATTTTTATGCTAAATATCTTTCATGAGTTGAGAGATGCTCTTTTCACACATCTTTGCATAGAACATAAGGAAAATAATAACCAGACAAATTTATTTTAAATGCCAATAAAAATAAGGAAATAATTGGGGAATCCCTCTCAGGGTACCAGTTACTAATGTCGCATTATTAGCCAATCGGAAGAGGATTTTTTGCAACCATGACTATCAACATGTGACCAATGCGACCAATCACGTCTGTTCTAATGTGCTTGCTCTTCTAATGCCAGTAGGGCTGATGCTGTTCCCAGGATGCTTTGAGAATGTCGAAAAGGTTAGAAAAGGGTTGCAGTTTTTGGAGAGGGCATTGTATATTTTTTTTACTCGTCTGAATCGATCCAAACTGAAAATGTTCCCAAAACCCAAGCTCGTGGAGTTTCATGCTGCCGCTTTTACCAATTAAGTGAGAGTGGCCACTATTATTAGATTTCATATTTCACTCTGTGAGATTTAAGCACGAGCGGGCGCCATCTTGAGTTGTTTACGCACAAGTCCGAGGTTTTGGCTGTCTGGAATTGAGGTTTTGTCTATGGCTATTCACTGTAGCATGCCAATGGCAAAAACTGAATCCGTAGCCATCGATTCGAAAACGGCCTTAGATGGATGCAATTATGTACCAAAATAGATTGGTGCCTGCAGTGTTACCGGTAAGGGCATAATTATCTGCATGATACCTTTGGGGACTAGGCCAAGATGGTGGCCAAGTCCTGACTTAATATCACAGATATTACCTTGACTGCAACTAAAAGCTTGTCCTTAGTAAATCTGCCACTGTTGGGGGTTATGAATGCCATTTTTTACCAAAAATTGTAATGTCCGTTTCAATGGCAATTGGTTATATGACTCGGTCATGAATATTCATGTCGCTTTGGTTCCTGCTGTGATTAGTTGGTCAGATAATTAGTGAAGTCTTGAATATCTATGAAAATGTGTTAATATGAATATTTTTGAACCATTGGCCATGTGTGAATAATCTTTGCCTCATTGGTATTAATGTCATAAATATTTATAAGTTGTTACCCAAGGTCATTGGTTCTTTCGCGTAGTCATGAATACATGTACATGTATTCATTTCTGTTGCCGGACCATGTGTGACGGCTTTATTTTTTCCTTAAATAGTTCATCAGATAGACCACTGATTTCAACCATCACATTTATAACTGACGAGGTTTAAACAGTGAAGGTAACTCGGTTTTTGTCTTGGAAGTAAACCACCTGTTTTCAATAGCCATTTAGTGTTTAGACTTTTTTGCAAACTGTTCATATCTTCATATGACAGACTGTTGAATTGTCAAAAATTGAAGATGATTACTAAAGATGAATGCTTACATGGTTATAGAAGGAAATTTGTTGTAGCTACATTTGTAAGATGGGGAGTGGGTACGTGAAACATTAAACATTTCACAAATAAACTACTGGATATATTCTGATAAGTTGGGATGGCCTTATGTTTCAGTTCTAACGGAGTCTTTGCCAAAGGCTAAATATCTTTTCAAATGTCTCTCATGCTAAAAAGAATTGACATCACAGATTTAAACGTTTTGCTTTTCATTTAAAATGCACTATCAGGGAAATTTGTTATTTATATATTTTTGTTGGGGGATTGAACTATAACTACCTGTGTTTTGTGTGGAACCTTTATGAATTTTTGAGTCTGATGTCTGAACCGAAATGAGATTGTAATGCTTGAGACAATCTGCCTTGACATTTGTGATTTCTAACCCCGTGATTTGAAGAAGTCTGACTTTTTAAAGAATTGCTGCTTGTCCCGATTGTTGTCCGAAATAAACCTTATTTAAGTTGAAAGTTGTGGTGTTTTTTTACATTTTTCTCCTGTGTCCTTGCAGACTCTCTCTGAATCAGTCTGTTTTCCTTCCTCCATGGTATCATAGAGCTGCTAAACTTAAAAAGTTGATTAATTAGCAGAGAAAATAGGCTAAAATGTCATAAAATGGATAATACCGTTATATGACTGTTTTCCACCTGATTGTTGCCTGGAAGGAAAATTTAAAGAGTAATTTTCTGTGTTAAGCAGCTCTGTGTTACGTGCATGTAAGCAGACTCATTGGGCCAATTTTTTGCTGCTACGCACATCAGGAATGTGCTTAGTACAAACATTTCTTGCTTACGGAGGACCGAAGTGATGACGTTAATGCAATGTTTGGAACAGAATACTTTAAATTTGTTATTTTGTGCCAATGTGTTTGCATGACTGGCTGTTAAGAAAGGAACAGTCAGAATCTACATTTGTTTGAGCCAGTTGCGCCAACTGACGTCACACTTCGGTACTCTACAGTCCAAACCCCATGTCGTGTATTATATTCGTCTTATCTTTGCGGTTTATTTCAAGATAATTAGTGCTTAATGTAACTGATAGGCACGGCCTTGCTCTTTTCATCTGCCAATGGTCCAAATTAGATAACTCAAAATAAAATAATAAATTCCATTTTATAACGTTCTTCCAAGGTCTCTGCACAGCACACATTAATACCATTCTATTATAATTTAAAAGCTGGAGTATTTCTGTATCCACGATTATAATTGCGGCATAAGGCAGAACCAAAAAGAAGGCCTTGTGCTGCGGCAGTAATTGTATGATCATGGAGGTCCTTTTAATACCTCCATGGTATGATACAGCGATACCTCGGTAATTACAAGAGCCACGCGTGGAGTGTTCCATGTGTATTCCTCCATGACTGTTCCAACCTTTATCCAAAGATGATCAGTGAATAATCAGCGTATTAAACGCTGGAGCATCAAGGGATATAGCATCAGTACTTTTTCAACTACAAACGAAGCATGAAAGAAAACTGCATTTTTTGAACGAGAAAAAAAATGTGCAATTTTGTGGTCTAACCGTGGAGGTATTGTCAACTAACAATCATATTTATTATGTATTACGTACGATGATCGATATATATTATAATTGGAGGAATTAAGAGCGCCCCGCTCCTAATTTAAAATTAAAAATTTGAAATTTTATGACCGAAATCTCCATTCCGTTCTCTTTCGCTACTGCAATTTTGAGGACAACTTATTTTTGGATTAAAAAAAATTGCCAGGGGTACCCCTTGCAATTTTTGTCGATTTTGACCCAAAAAGTACATTTCTAAAATTTGTCTGGAGTATATTCTAGAGATATTTAACAGTGTCTGAAACCATGTGGAGAGTTATTAAAGCATATAGAAATATGAAAAATGTGCAAGAATTTATCATAATGATAAAAGATAAAAATATTACTTAAAAATCCAATTTTCGTTCTCTATCGCTACTGCAATTTTAAAGACAAGTTATTTTTAGATCAAAAAAAAATTGCAAGGGTTACCCTTTAACCATTTTTGTCGATTTTGACCCAAAAATTTCTTTTTCTAAATGTACCCAAAATTCATTCTAGAGACATGTACCGGTGTCAGAAAACCATCTGGAGAGTTATTAAAGCATAAATTATAAAAATATGAAAATCTTCAATAATTTTTGAAAATAAAAAAACAATGAAATATTCATTAAAAAAATCAAATTATAAGCCCAGACATCTAAAATTTTACTCCATTCTGTATCTCTCTGCTGCAATTTTAAGGACAACTTATTTTTTTATAAAAAAAAATTGGCATTTTTGTCGATTTTGACACAAAAATGACATTTCTAAAATTTGTCCGAAATTGATTCTAGAGATATTTACCAGTGTCAGAAACCATGTGGAGAGTTATAAAGCATAAATTATATAAATATGAAAAAAAATTCAATATTTTTTGAAAATTAAAAACGATTGAAATATTAAATAAAAATCCAATTTGGATGCCAAACATCTAAAATTTTAAGACTGAATTTTCCATTCCGTTCTCTATCGCTACTGCAATTTTAAGGACAACTTATTTTTTTATTTAAAAAAATTGCAAGGGTTACCCCCTTGCCATTTTTTTCGATTTTGACCCAAAAATGACATTTCTAAAATTTCTCCGAAATTGATTTTAGAGATATTTACCAGTGTCAGAAACTATGTGGAGAGTTAGTAAAGCATAAATTATAGGAATATGACAATTTTTCAATAATGTTTGAAAATTAAAAAAGATTGAAATATTTAATAAAAATCCAATTTGGATGCCAAACATCTGAAATTTTACGACTGAATTTTCCATTCCGTTCTCTATCGCTACTGCAATTTTAAGGACAACTTATTTTTAGATCCAAACAAAATTGCAAGGGTTACCCTTTAACCATTTTTGTCGATTTTGACCCAAAAATTACTTTTTCTAAATGTACCCAAAATTCATTCTAGAGACATGTACCAGTGTCTGAAACCCATCTGGAGAGTTATTAAAGCATAAATTATAAAAATATAAAAATCTTCAATAATTTTTGAAAATAGAAAACAATGAAAAATTAATAAAAAATCAAATTATAAGCCCAGACATCTGAAATTTTACGACTGAAGTCTCTACTCCATTCTGTATCTCTGCTGTAATTTTCAGGACAACTTATTTTTGGATCCAAAAAAAAATTGCAAGGGTTACCCCCTTGCCATTTTTGTCGATTTTGACACAAAAATGACATTTCTAAAATTTGTCCGAAATTGATTCTAGAGTTATTCACCAGTGTCAGAAACCATGTGGAGAGTTAGTAAAGCATAAATTATAGGAATATGACAATTTTTCAATCATTTTTGAAAATTAAAAAAGATTGAAATATTCAATAAAAATCAAATTTTGATGCCAGACATCTTAAATTTTACGACTGAAGTCTCCATTCTGTTCTCTATCGCTGCTTCAATTTTCAGGACAACTTATTTTTGGATCAAAAAAAAAAATTGCAAGGGTTTCCCCTTGCCATTTTTGTCGATTTTGACACAAAAATGACATTTCTAAAATATTTCCGAAATTGATTCTAGAGATATTTACCAGTGTCAGAAACCATGTGGAGAGTTAGTAAAGCATAAATTATAGGAATATGACAATTTTTCAATAATTTTTGAAAATTATAAAAGATTGAAATATTCAATAAAAATCCAATTTGGATGCCAAACATCTGAAATTTTACGACTGAATTTTTCATTCCGTTCTCTATCGCTACTGCAATTTTGAGGAAAACTTATTTTTTTATAAAAAAAGAATTGCAAGGGTTACCCCTTGCCATTTTTGTCGATTTTGACACAAAAATGACATTTCTAAAATTTGTCCGAAATTGATTCTAGAGATATTTACCAGTGTCAGAAACCATGTGGAGAGTTAGTAAAGCATAAATTATAGGAATATGACAATTTTTCAATAATTTTTGAAAATTATAAAAGATTGAAATATTTAATAAAAATCCAATTTGGATGCCAAACATCTGAAATTTTACGACTGAATTTTCCATTCCGTTCTCTATCGCTACTGCAATTTTAAGGACAACTTATTTTTTTATAAAAAAAAATTGGCATTTTTGTCGATTTTGACACAAAAATGACATTTCTAAAATTTGTCCGAAATTGATTCTAGAGATATTTACCAGTGTCAGAAACCATGTGGAGAGTTATAAAGCATAAATTATATAAATATGAAAAAAAATTCAATATTTTTTGAAAATTAAAAACGATTGAAATATTTAATATAAATCCAATTTGGATGCCAAACATCTAAAATTTTAAGACTGAATTTTCCATTCCGTTCTCTATCGCTACTGCAATTTTAAGGACAACTTATTTTTTTATTTAAAAATTTTTTGTCGATTTTGACACAAAAATGACATTTCTAAAATTTCTCCGAAATTGATTTTAGAGATATTTACCAGTGTCAGAAACTATGTGGAGAGTTAGTAAAGCATAAATTATAGGAATATGACAATTTTTCAATAATGTTTGAATATTAAAAAAGATTGAAATAT
This sequence comes from Hippasteria phrygiana, assembly GCA_037893225.1. Classification (NCBI taxonomy): domain Eukaryota; kingdom Metazoa; phylum Echinodermata; class Asteroidea; order Valvatida; family Goniasteridae; genus Hippasteria; species Hippasteria phrygiana. The sequence continues at coordinate 1,008,189 of JAZGUH010000008.1, read as the reverse complement.
TTAATAAAAATCCAATTTGGATGCCAAACATCTGAAATTTTACGACTGAATTTTCCATTCCGTTCTCTATCGCTACTGCAATTTTAAGGACAACTTATTTTTTTATAAAAAAAAATTGCAAGGGTTACCCCTTGCCATTTTTGTCGATTTTGACACAAAAATGACATTTCTAAAATTTGTCCGAAATTGATTCTAGAGATATTTACCAGTGTCAGAAACCATGTGGAGAGTTATAAAGCATAAATTATATAAATATGAAAAAAAATTCAATATTTTTTGAAAATTAAAAACGATTGAAATATTAAATAAAAATCCAATTTGGATGCCAAACATCTAAAATTTTACGACTGAATTTTCAATTCCGTTCTCTATCGCTACTGCAATTTTAAGGACAACTTATTTTTAGATCCAAACAAAATTGCAAGGGTTACCCTTTAACCATTTTTGTCGATTTTGACCCAAAAATTACTTTTTCTAAATATACCCAAAATTCATTCTAGAGACATGTACCAGTGTCTGAAACCCATCTGGAGAGTTATTAAAGCATAAATTATAGGAATATGACAATTTTTCAATCATTTTTGAAAATAAAAAACAATGAAAAATTAATATAAAATCTAATTATAAGCCCAGACATCTGAAATTTTACGACTGAAGTCTCCACTCCATTCTGTATCTCTGCTGTAATTTTCAGGACAACTTATTTTTGGATCAAAAAAAAAATTGCAAGGGTTACCCCTTGCAATTTTTGTCGATTTTGACACAAAAATGACATTTCTAAAATTTGTCCGAAATTGATTCTAGAGATATTTACCAGTGTCAGAAACCATGTGGAGAGTTAGTAAAGCATAAATTATAGGAATATGACAATTTTTCAATCATTTTTGAAAATTTAAAAAGATTGAAATATTCAATAAAAATCCAATTTGGATGCCAAACATCTGAAATTTTACGACTGAATTTTCAATTCCGTTCTCTATCGCTACTGCAATTTTAAGGACAACTTATTTTTAGATCCAAACAAAATTGCAAGGGTTACCCTTTAACCATTTTTGTCGATTTTGACCCAAAAATTACTTTTTCTAAATGTACCCAAAATTCATTCTAGAGACATGTACCAGTGTCTGAAACCCATCTGGAGAGTTATTAAAGCATAAATTATAAAAATATAAAAATCTTCAATAATTTTTGAAAATAGAAAACAATGAAAAATTAATAAAAAATCAAATTATAAGCCCAGACATCTGAAATTTTACGACTGAAGTCTCCACTCCATTCTGTATCTCTGCTGTAATTTTCAGGACAACTTATTTTTGGAGCAAAAAAAAAAATTGCAAGGGTTTCCCCTTGCCATTTTTGTCGATTTTGACACAAAAATGACATTTCTAAAATTTGTCCGAAATTGATTCTAGAGTTATTCACCAGTGTCAGAAACCATGTGGAGAGTTAGTAAAGCATAAATTATAGGAATATGACAATTTTTCAATCATTTTTGAAAATTAAAAAAGATTGAAATATTCAATAAAAATCCAATTTTGATGCCAGACATCTTAAATTTTACGACTGAAGTCTCCATTCTGTTCTCTATCGCTGCTTCAATTTTCAGGACAACTTATTTTTGGATCAAAAAAAAAATTGCAAGGGTTTCCCCTTGCCATTTTTGTCGATTTTGACACAAAAATGACATTTCTAAATGTACCCAAAATTCATTCTAGAGACATGTACCGGTGTCAGAAAACCATCTGGAGAGTTATTAAAGCATAAATTATAAAAATATGAAAATCTTCAATAATTTTTGAAAATAAAAAAACAATGAAATATTCATTAAAAAAATCAAATTATAAGCCCAGACATCTGAAATTTTACTCCATTCTGTATCTCTCTGCTGCAATTTTAAGGACAACTTATTTTTTTATAAAAAAAAATTGGCATTTTTGTCGATTTTGACACAAAAATGACATTTCTAAAATTTGTCCGAAATTGATTCTAGAGATATTTACCAGTGTCAGAAACCATGTGGAGAGTTATAAAGCATAAATTATATAAATATGAAAAAAAATTCAATATTTTTTGAAAATTAAAAACGATTGAAATATTAAATAAAAATCCAATTTGGATGCCAAACATCTAAAATTTTAAGACTGAATTTTCCATTCCGTTCTCTATCGCTACTGCAATTTTAAGGACAACTTATTTTTTTATTTAAAAAAATTGCAAGGGTTACCCCCTTGCCATTTTTTTCGATTTTGACCCAAAAATGACATTTCTAAAATTTCTCCGAAATTGATTTTAGAGATATTTACCAGTGTCAGAAACTATGTGGAGAGTTAGTAAAGCATAAATTATAGGAATATGACAATTTTTCAATAATGTTTGAAAATTAAAAAAGATTGAAATATTTAATAAAAATCCAATTTGGATGCCAAACATCTGAAATTTTACGACTGAATTTTCCATTCCGTTCTCTATCGCTACTGCAATTTTAAGGACAACTTATTTTTAGATCCAAACAAAATTGCAAGGGTTACCCTTTAACCATTTTTGTCGATTTTGACCCAAAAATTACTTTTTCTAAATGTACCCAAAATTCATTCTAGAGACATGTACCAGTGTCTGAAACCCATCTGGAGAGTTATTAAAGCATAAATTATAAAAATATAAAAATCTTCAATAATTTTTGAAAATAGAAAACAATGAAAAATTAATAAAAAATCAAATTATAAGCCCAGACATCTTAAATTTTACGACTGAAGTCTCCATTCTGTTCTCTATCGCTGCTTCAATTTTCAGGACAACTTATTTTTGGATCAAAAAAAAAATTGCAAGGGTTTCCCCTTGCCATTTTTGTCGATTTTGACACAAAAATGACATTTCTAAAATATTTCCGAAATTGATTCTAGAGATATTTACCAGTGTCAGAAACCCATGTGGAGAGTTAGTAAAGCATAAATTATAGGAATATGACAATTTTTCAATAATTTTTGAAAATTGAAAGATTGAAATATTCAATAAAAATCCAATTTGGATGCCAAACATCTGAAATTTTACGACTGAATTTTTCATTCCGTTCTCTATCGCTACTGCAATTTTAAGGACAACTTATTTTTTTATAAAAAAAGAATTGCAAGGGTTACCCCTTGCCATTTTTGTCGATTTTGACACAAAAATGAAATTTCTAAAATTTGTCCGAAATTGATTCTAGAGATATTTACCAGTGTCAGAAACCATGTGGAGAGTTATAAAGCATAAATTATAAAAATATGAAAAATAATTCAATATTTTTTGAAAATTGAAAAGATTGAAATATTCAATAAAAATCCAATTTGGATGCCAAACATCTAAAATTTTACGACTGAATTTTCAATTCCGTTCTCTATCGCTACTGCAATTTTAAGGACAACTTATTTTTAGATCCAAACAAAATTGCAAGGGTTACCCTTTAACCATTTTTGTCGATTTTGACCCAAAAATTACTTTTTCTAAATGTACCCAAAATTCATTCTAGAGACATGTACCAGTGTCTGAAACCCATCTGGAGAGTTATTAAAGCATAAATTATAAAAATATAAAAATCTTCAATAATTTTTGAAAATAGAAAACAATGAAAAATTAATAAAAAATCAAATTATAAGCCCAGACATCTGAAATTTTACGACTGAAGTCTCTACTCCATTCTGTATCTCTGCTGTAATTTTCAGGACAACTTATTTTTGGATCAAAAAAAAATTGCAAGGGTTACCCCTTGCCATTTTTGTCGATTTTGACACAAAAATGACATTTCTAAAATTTGTCCGAAATTGATTCTAGAGTTATTCACCAGTGTCAGAAACCATGTGGAGAGTTAGTAAAGCATAAATTATAGGAATATGACAATTTTTCAATCATTTTTGAAAATAAAAAAAGATTGAAATATTCAATAAAAATCCAATTTTGATGCCAGACATCTTAAATTTTACGACTGAAGTCTCCATTCTGTTCTCTATCGCTGCTTCAATTTTCAGGACAACTTATTTTTGGATCAAAAAAAAAAATTGCAAGGGTTTCCCCTTGCCATTTTTGTCGATTTTTACACAAAAATGACATTTCTAAAAAATTTCCGAAATTGATTCTAGAGATATTTACCAGTGTCAGAAACCCATGTGGAGAGTTAGTAAAGCATAAATTATAGAAATATGAATTTCTTTTCAATAATTTTTGAAAATTAAGAAGATTGAAATATTCAATACAAATCTAATTTAGATGCCAAACATCTGAAATTTTACGACTGAATTTTCCATTCCGTTCTCTATCGCTACTGCAATTTTAAGGACAACTTTTCTTTTGTTAAAAAAATATTGCAAGGGTTACCCCTTACCTTTTTTGTCGATTTTGACACAAAAATGACATTTCAAAAAAAAAATTGAAATTGATTCTAGAGATATTTACCAGTGGCTGAAACCCATTTAGATGGTTAGTAAATCATAAATTAAAGGAATATGAAAAATTTTCAATATTTTTTGAAAATTAAAAAAGATTGAAATATTTAATAAAAAATGTAATTTTGATGCCAAACATCTGAAATTTTACGACTGAAGTCTCCATTTCGTTCTCTATCGCTGCTGTAATTTTGAGGGCAACTTATTTTTGGATAAAAACAAATTTTTGCAATTTTTGTCGATTTTGACCATAAAATGACATTTCTAAAATTTGTCCGAAATGTGTCAGAAACCCATTTGGAGAGTTATTAGGGCATAATTTATAGGAATATGACAATTTTTCAATAATTTATCAAATTGATAGAAAAATACAAATATTAATTAAAATCCAATTTTGATTGCAGACATCTGACATTTTACGACTGAAGTCTCCATTCCGTTCTCTATCGCTGCTACAAATTTAAGTACAACTTATTTTTTGATCAAAAACAAATTGCAAGGGGTACCCGCTTGCCGATTTTGGTTAAAAAATGACATTTTCTAAATTTTCCCGAAATTGATTCTAGAGAAATTTACCATTGTCAGAAACCATTTGAATTAATCAAAGTATACAGGAAAGAAATGTGACAATTTTGAAAGCAATTTTCGGAAAATTAAAAAGGAGACAAAAATAAACAAACAGACTAGACGCAACTGACATTGGAGTTTTTGGGGTGGTTTGTTTATTTATATCACATCAAATCAACAGCCAGAGAGACCAGTTGTTCTTCATTTAAATCAAATAACTGTACAAAAATGATTCTGGATAGAATTCTAGCAAACACTTTATATACAATACATGTACATTTATGTATATATATGATACAACATATCTTCAACTTTTATAATATGTATACATGAACATATGGTTTCTATGTAGTACCGTAACAAGAAACTGCAGGCTTCATTAGACCTACATAAAAAAGTGTGGCTGGTCTACATTGGAAAAATCTTTATAACTTGATGGAAATAGAGCACCGCAAATGTGTAAATGTATTCTTATTTTAGTCATGGCATTTAGAGATAATCACTTTGAACCCCTTGGATGTGATATCCTATTCAGAATGGACAGGAGGATTAAGAGAATGTGATTTGAACAATGAGGGTCCAAAATCACATCCAGAGTCCAGAATCACAATGCGGTTTAAGCTGTTAAACCCAGAAGTCACAATGTACTCTTTGTCAGGGTGGGATAATAGTTCACAGGCTTCAGATGTGATTTTAAATAGAGTAGGATGTGATTTTGGACCCTCATTGTTAAAATCACATCCTCTTATATCCTCATGTTCATTTTGAATAGGAAATCACATCCAAGGGATTCACAGTGTAATACTTGTGTTGCGACCAAAGGGATAGGGCACTGAAACATTTCCGGGGGTGCAAACCTAAACACGTTTACCAGCTAAAATGCCCCGGGGGGGGGGGGGGGTTTGTCACTTCCAAAATGACAATCCCCACATTGGGGGTGGGGCGGCCTGAGGGAGGGGCTGAGAAAACAACTGGTAGGTGCATTACCACACCAGTCAATATTGTTTAAGCCCACAAATCTTGTTTTCTAAGACCAATAAATAAGATTTTCCGTAAAGTGCGCATTTCAACATCAAATCTACATACAAAGAAATATTTCACCTCGTGCATAATTAAATCCTGGAAAAATGAAAATACATTAATTCACAAAACCCCCCCAAAAATTATTAGGATGCATAATTAACAAACTCACAATACCGTTTCCCCAAACCGGCTACACAGTATACAATTCCAGAACTGAAATTGTCATCAAAAGCTACAGATATTTCAATGATAAACAGGATAGAATTGATAGAGCAAAAATAGATCATTGAAATTAATAGGGTCTATTTCAGTTCCTCAACTGTATAAGCTCTTTTCTATATCCCTTATCCATTAAAAAGCTCTGCTATTTACAACAGACATGAACAAAATCTTGGTCTTCCCATGCCATTGTACAAGAATACACCAAAATGGCGTGCGTCACAATATCATGAACGTATAAGACCTTCGTTTGTGAAGTGTGCTTAATTACACAATGTAGTGCCGTGTCCGAATTACTTGGCTACGGCTTGAAATTACACACAAGTATATGGTAGTGGCTGCAGCCACATCATATAGACTTGTGTGTAATTTCAAGCCGTAGCCAAATGCTTCGGACATGGCCTAGCAATTAACCACACGTGCATATCCCTGCCGTGTTTACATCAGCTTGTTTATATTGTTCCCGTCACGGACACAAGCAGGACTGACAATTCATCAGAAGAAAAGGTCTAGTTCATGAACTGATGCGTTGAATGATAAAACAAAAAGCCCCTCAACTCAATTGCAATTTTCTCATGTTTGTGTTTTTCTCAAGTTTGGTTGTGCTGTTCCCATTATGAACAAAAAAACGGGACTGATCATTTATCAGAAGAAAGGTTTACCTTTACGAAATGCATGTCTAGCTTTGATGGTCAACATGAATGATAAAAAAGGAACCATCAGTTTAATTGGAATTTTCTCAAGTGGGGGGAAATGGCCCACTCAGAAAATGATAACTGGTCAGTTTTATTTAGTTAGGTCAAATTGACTGCAAGTCCCAAGTGACAGATGGTTATATAGAACACTGTTGCGATGAGATATCATTTTAATAAATTGTCAAAGTGAACAAAGAAAACGGACAGGAGCAGGATTTGAACCTGCAACCTACACAATACAGCACCGCCGCTCAACTGACTGGGCTATCTTGCCCTGTGTTTGCCATCTCCCAAATTGTAATTGTCTATGTTCGGGGGGGGGGGGGGGGGGGTGCTGTATCAGACGTAAGATATCCTTGGATAGGGTTAACAGCAAATGCCTCACATGAAGAGAGTATTGTGGATTCACAGTATGTAGTCAGCATCTTTTTCTGCAGATTAACTGAATTTAATGTCATTTTGATAGCAGTAATTTAATTATTTGGGTATTCGGTTTTCCCGATGGACTTGGAGAGTAATTACTGCTTCAAAATCACCGAATTTAGACATATCAGACAGAAAAAAGTACATCTAAAAGATATCTCTAACAAGCCTCAATAACACAAAAATAGCATAAAGGGCAAGCAGTCTATTTTTAAATCGATTTTTTTGTTTTTCTTATGCAAGCCTCACATTGAAAGAAACAAGAAATCCCCGGTATTTGTTTTTCTTCTTAAAAATAAATTACGGAAATTCTCTCATTACCTTATTTTTTTCTTCGTATCCTTGGCAACAGACATTTACGTAGGCGGACTATTAAATATTGGAAAATGAAAGACTTCAATGCTTATAAAATATCTGTGGATAAAAGGATTCGAGTACGGCTGCAACACAGAGGGCATAAAACCTGTGACTGAATACAACCCTAATGGATAGTATGTGAACAAAGGCAATGTTCAACTTAAATGTAGTGTACACGATTGGTAATCCTCCAATTTCTTTTTACTGAATTATTACGAAATACCTTACTAGACTTTAAGTTAATAGTAGTCTCAATCATCCTGTAAAATGATGGCCACCAGGTAGGTAGTGTACACGATTGGTAATCCTCCCAATTTCTTTTTACTGAATTATTACGAAATACCTTACTAGACTTTAAGTTAATAGTAGTCTCAATCATCCTGTAAAATGATGGCCACCAGGTGTGCTGTCGTTGTCAAGAAAAGTGGAAATTTATATCGTTTTCCAACGATTTCCAGCTTGAAATCGTTGGAAAACTGCCCTGTAGCCTTTAGCCAAGGCGCACGTGGTTAGCCGGACGAGTGACGCGCCCCGGACATGCTGGCATATTCGGGGTGCATCACGCATCCAGGTAGCCACGCCTTGACTAAAGGCTATCATCTGCCCGATGGTTGAAAACGAGCGCCTTTTTCTCTCGTTTTTTTTCGCCATCGAACATTGCAAAACTTTGAACAGGTCAGTGGAACGATATTTCCTATAAAATACTTACCCCCAAATCCGCCAATGACCAATCATGTACTCTACCTTTACATTTTTCCTTCCTTTAAATTTAAACAGAAAAATTGGTCCCAATTTTGTAATCTAGGTGAAGCTCAAAATGTGAAATACTAAAGATTTCCTCCTTTTAGTGTTGATTCTCCTGGTAGAAAAATTCACAATAATACATACTGATATATTCGTGTACCAAAAATGTGTGTGCACATATTACAAATAGGCAGAGGTTATATGGAGATTACATTAAAAGGTTTGATATAGCTTTGGTAATGATACAAAAACCAAAATGATTAGGTTTAATCTCAAAGCTATAAAGTCTATAAAGACGGTACCGGTACCAATCCAAGTGAGAGATATTTCCATCTGAAATGCTGTCATCTTTCAGAAAATTGTATCTGAAGACCTTAAAAAAACCGCTGTGGCTTTTTTTCTATTTCAACCATCAAAATATTGAAATGAGCACAAATTAACATGCACAGAATCACTGAAAAAAAAATATTAAACAAATTAAACAAATTATTACAATTTTTTCTTGTAGCTCGGATGTCGGATTGAGCTCAAACTTTCACAGGTTGGTATTTCATGTATACGATGAATAATAATAACCGGCATTTAAGAATGCTCAACAAAGTAAACTATATCACAGCGCTTACAATATTATTACCCCTGCTCATCGGGCCCATTAATCATTCCTGAAGCATTCTCAACTCCCTGAGGAGTATACAGCCCCGGCTGCAAGTTAAGCGCACATGGGCTAATCAAACACATAACCATCACTGCCCTCACAGGTACCCATTTACTCCTGGGTGGAGAGAAGCAACTTGTGACAAAGTGCCTTGCTCAAGGACAAACGCACTATGACCCCAGCATGAATACTGCCTAGAGAGTACCGAAGTCTGACGTCAGTTGGCACGACAACTGGCTCCAAACAAATGGAGATTTCGGCTGTTCCTTTGTTAACAGCCAGTCATGCAAACACATTGACACAAAATAACAAAAGTATTCTGGTTCCAAACATTGCATTGACGTCATCACTTCGGTACTCTATAACTGTGCTGTTAGCTATACCAATGCTATAGCATACCTATAATTATACTCAGACTTCTTGTTTTGTCCACAGCAAAACAATACTAAACAGCAGGGCTGTAGTCAAGTCCCTGCAAGTCCTTTCACAAGTCCTTTCGCAAGTCCAGTCACAAGTCCTTTCATAAAGCCAGTCACAAGTAACTGGATGAACAATGACAAAGGAATGCCTTTGTCAAAGCTCATTTGAATAGCTTGTGATTGGAATTAGGACTGGAGGGTTTGTGATGGACTTGTAATGGACTTGTGATGGACTGGACTACAGCCCTGCTAAACAGTAAAACAGAAATACAGAGTCAGAGCTAGTTTAGTTGCTACTCACTTTTGTCACGTCCTATATGAAGCAAGTCTGAAGATATTTACATGGAATCAATGGGTCTTTGTTGCAAATTTAAATAAGGACAATAGCATTACCCAATTCAAAAGATATTTTACATTTAAATATTATTCACTTGTATACATGTAAACTACACAACCTCTAAATAAAGCAAGGATGCTTTTGTACAGCCAGTCTTTACAAAACTGGCCAAAAAAGCTGGCAAGCAAAAAAAAAAAAAAAAAAAAACATTTGCCATTTACTTTGCACAATACAGGTTTCAAATTTAAAACAAAAAAATATATATAAAAACACTTTTAAAATAATTTCATGTTCATAATGCACATAGTCTTTTTAATTCATTTCTAAATTTTTGAAGAAAAAAAATAGCATCTTGCCTTGTGATGAGCACAATGTCAAGTTTGGGTTAAACAAACATATTGTCGATCTGTGCGGCAAGTATAAATTAAGAAATTGTTTGGTCTGGGAGAAGACAAGACAATGAAAATGAGTACTATTCCCGATATGCAGTTGGTCTCTGTTTGTGGGACAGTACACGTAAACTTACGGAAGTACACATATTTCTCCATCTTGAAAAGCAGCACATGATCGATAAGGAAGAATTGTGAGGGTGATGATCGATCATGGATAATTGATTACCCACTACTGATGATCGTTTATCGGTAACTGATTATCCATTTACTGATGGTTGATCATGGTTAATTGATTACCCATTACCGAGAATCGATCGGGGATAACTGATCATCCGTTACTGATTTCAACAAAATTCACAGGGAAGACACCTCGTCGATTCGGCATCCCTTCAACCTCTCCAATCTGAAAAAAAAAAATAAAAAAATTGCCATAAATTGTCTTGCTCAAGAACACAAGCACCATGGATGAATCAAAGTAGTATTGCAAAGGTACAAATTTGCAAAGGTACAAGGACACTTCCTTCCCTCCCAAACAATGGACCTATGAAGACACACCATGTCTATTACATTTGCCAAGGGGTGTGACCTCATTGAAATCACCAAACACATGGTTAAAAGCCACCGCTCTAGGTAAAGGGTTACGATCCGAGGTGGAAGGGTTGGCCACATTTTGAATTGCCAACCCTAACACCCTTACGGTTTTCCTGGGCCCAGATCTAAATAGAGGATAATTCTTCAACAGATTCCAGATAAATTATCCCAATTTTCAGACCTATAGACCCGGGTGGGGTTAACTTCCTCTGTGGGTGAGACCCACATTGTAGTATACGGTTTCTCCAATGAAATTACACATTGTACATGTAGGTTGAGGCTTAATTTTACTCTGTATAAAGGACCTAAAAGAAACCATTGCTGTTTTCTCTCGAGTATGGAAAAAGTCTTGGCGTTTGTTGCCAAAACTGGCAAAAAAACTGACACGATGCCAACTTGTATGTACTGAAATGCATGCCGTGATACCACAGCGTGCTGTTCCGACCCAACCTGGCTGTTACGAATGCAACGAGGTAAACGCGGCGTGACGTCAATATTTGTGGGAATTTCTGGATGGGACGTTCTTTTACTTACCCACCACTCGCTGTCAGCCTCACCCGTCACTAGGATAATCTCCCCTTCCTCAAATTCAAGCTCGTCCTCGTAGTCTGCGTGGCAATCATATAGTGCCCTGACTCTCTTTAGTACTCTCTGTTGGCAAATCGCAACCAAGAATAATTAACCCTCCAATAACTATCACAGCCTGTGAAAATCTCTACCCACCAACTCTCACAGTTTCTCTGTGTTTCGACCTGTCACTTGATAGGTTTTGATATATAGGGTAGCTGGCTCCATTTTGGCTTTGAGAACAGGAGGGTAAATATGGACGATTTTACAACAAATATCAGCACAGATGGTGGATTTGACTGACCTGAGGAATTAACTGCAGTTTTTGGGAACTAAGCTCATCTAAACCTGTTATTTCTGAAGAAGTGAATATAAACGACACAATCTGTCACTTTATAGCGGTTTAGTAATTTGTTCGCATCCCAGAAATCTTGGGGATTTGGTTGATGCGTACCGAGGTAGAGGTCTTGTGTGTACGCGGCGCTGGCCTCGGAGCGTCTCCGGTTCCCTTTTCATCCTCCAGACCCGACGTGGAGCTCCGCCCACTCCCCGGCCTACTGTTGGGCTGGCTGTTGGACTGGCTGTTGGGTTGGCTATCGGACTGGCTGCTCTGCGCCGTGTAGTAACTGGTAGCGCTGATGGGCCGACTGCCCCCCTCCCCGTTGCTCTCAATGCTGGCCGTGGAGAGCTTTTTCTTGGAGGGGACCGGGGGCGGGCCTTCAAAGCTGGGTGGGCGGTTCTTGAGCACCAGGTTGGGCTTGTCACTGGATGGGAATCCGAAGGGATAAAGCTTCAGTGTCCTGAAACCCCCTCACTATACCGAGCACCGCTACACCAATCATCTGCCTTTATCCCTAACCCCCCACGAGGTATTCTCTGAGCACCCTGCCAAATGCAACAGAATGCAACACGGCTGAAATAAGAACCCTGCTAAATGCAATGTTGCACTGTGCAGTGAACTCATCTGTACCAGCCTTGTTGCTGGAGGCTTATACATGTATAATACTAAATACGAAAGAATGCATCAGACCAGGAGACATGCCTTGACTGCTAAATGCAACAATTTTTTACCATTGGTGCATTGTGTTGCATTTAGCAGGGTTAGGGAGATCCTCTTTGGCTCCCAAACTACAATATTTAGTACATGCCATTAGGGAAAACATCTTTATTAAACAAGCGGTATTGTCAACAGTACCGCTCTTGTCCATGAAAAAACTGCAATTCAGTGCTTTAAATGGGGCTTTCGAAGGGAAATCGCAACTTTTTGGAAAGTAGAATAAACAAGAGGTCAACCATTAAAGCGGAGAGCTCATTCACGCTTCGTTGGTAATAAATTATTCTTGGAAGAAAACCACCCATCTGTGGGTAGTCACAGGTCAAGAATGAGGTTATTATCCGAATCACCTGACGAGGTCTATCATTGCCGTTAATAAAACCGCTTGTTTGATAAAGATGTCCTCCCTTTATTCACCACACCTAGGCCATTTCTCAAACCCTGGCTTGGGCTTGGTCTTCGGCTTTGCGTAATTTTATGTCCCCAGATTTGGCAAGATCTTGGACACTGTTTTGAATGCCGCGCCGGTAAAAAAGTTGCACGCAAAGCCCGCCGGTGTTTTATGTGCACAATTACTGCATTTTTTGCAGTTAATTTTTTATAAGTATTATTTTTTTAGCAAGAGAGTCATATCTGTACTTTCATATTTTTTTCCCCGGCAAAATAGTATTCAAATATTCGGTTGACGATCGAATATTCGGTATTTTCGGGACAGCCCTACATCCTAATCTCGTTTAATAGAAAATCCCACCCAAAGGGTATGCAAGGTCTCGACTCCAAACTGACTCACGTTAACAGCTGCCGCATGGCGTCCATTGTTGTTGACGATGGACGTGTCGGAGACAATTTCCCCGGTTTACCTTCAGAAAGAAAAAATTAAAAATTAAATTGAAAAAAAGCATGTTTTTGATTATCACAGTTCAAAAACACGAAGCACACAGCGGTGAGAATGAACTGAGATGGTATGAGTACGTATTTTAAGAATGATGTCAATTAGAAGTGAATTTCGTTTGCCCTTTCCTGACGTAGTGTATGAAGCGCTGTATGCTCGGTGCTTTCCGAGAGTCTGTGGGAAAACATTCACAGGCTTAATACTCGGGTGGGAATCTAACCAACGACCTCCTGCTTACCAGGGCAGTTGTCTCTACAACTTTAAAAGACAGCTGTACTAGTAGCAGGTCGTGGGTTCGAGTCCCACCGGAGTTAGGAAAGGGCAAATTGTTTTCTTCTAAGACACAAGGAAAGATTGATTTACATTTCACGTCAATGTGAGGAACTAACTTCATGACATCAATAGAGTACCGAAGTGATGACGTCAATGATTTGTTTGGAGCCAGAATACTTTTGTTATTTTGTGTCAATGTGTTTGCATGACTGGCTGTTAACAGAGGAACAGTCGAAATCTCCATTTGTTCGGAGCCAGTTGTGCCAACTGACGTCGGACTTGGGTACTCTATGATGGTTGCCATAACAAATTTACATCACAGGCCCAGTTTAGGTGATTCATAACACAGTGCACCATGGTCATTCCATACATGTGGGGTCCAAAAGTGTGCCATTTTTCTGGTGTCCCTGTTACACCTGACCCGTGTAATTTCCCATCAAGTATCATTAAAATTGACTCCACACTATTTTTTTAATTGTTTGGCAGGTACTTTGCTTTACATAATCACTCTTTGAGAATGTGTACTGAATTGGAAAATCTTATACATGTCAGATGTAACAGGGACACCAAAATTGGACCCCAAATTTATGGAATGACCCACCACCAAGTGATTGAAGCGGAGAGGCCGTTTTTCAAACTGTGCATGCGCAGTTATCAACTCAATCCAAACCATTTTGGGTATTTCTCACATTTCAGGCAAGCAGTATTTGCAAAGCATTCTGAAACCCGTTAAGCACAATCGTTAACCAACCTAATCAAATTTGAATGTACACCAAAACGAATAACTCCGCCTGGGGTAAGATGGCACACACACCAATGAAACATATGCTGACCTTTCCCCAATGGTAATTGTAAAAAAAAATGGCCCTTTTCAGTTGCACTCTGGGATTTTAAATCGCCAAAATTGCATTTGATATGAACTTTACCATAGCTGAATGGTTATAGCCAAATGTGATCAATAGAGTAATTCATTAAGCCCCGCCCACTGTACCTATGGCAACAATGCATGCCCCTAGAAAGCCACCATGCGTGCAGCTGTTATTGGTCAATACGTCAAGAGGCGGAGCTTAAAGGATCCTCTATTAAAGGGGGGTGGTGAGTTGATCTCACCGACGGTGGAAGTTACCCCGCTTTGGTCTGCGGATCTGAAAATTGGGAAAATTTCTCTGATATCTGTTGAAGAATTATCCTCTACTTAGAAGGGTAGTAGGGTTGGTCAATTCAATATGTTTTCAACCCTACCACCTCTGATCGCAGCCCTCTACCTAGACTGGCTTTTAGCCTTGTATTGGGTGATTTTAATTTTAACAAATTTGAGAGAAAAAATTGAGTGAACGAAGTGATACATTTATTTACATCTATGTGACAGGTTTGTAGTCCTTGTGGCCATTGTGCGTGAACAAGAATTGCTGAAGATGACGTTTATTTATGTTATGTTATACAAGCATAATCATATCGGTTTAATTATAGGTCAATATTAGTACAGACTGAATCGCTTAAAATGTTGCAAACAGATTATCTTTATGCCAGAATGTAATTAGTTTCAATCCATGATGAGCGCTTGTGGCTCTATAGTAGGGCGGGGGATACCACCACCAAACTTTTAAAAAATCAAAACATTTATTCCCAATTTGAATGTCTAAAATTTAAATTTGGAAAATTCCTGAAAATTTCTCTGAAATGTCAAAAAGTCCTACAAATTTCAAATTTCAAACCTCCCGATAATTTCAATGACTTCTCAATTTTCAAAAAATGTCAACAAAAATAGGTTTTTCAGAATAATTTTAACACCCTACTCCTCCCCAAAAAATATCCCCCTAAAAAAACAACAAAAAAAAACAACAAACAAACAAACAAAAAAAACCAGTGTAATCCCACACCTGATTATATACACTTGAATAACCATAACTCTGACGATCTTAAAAGTTATCTAAATTGCAAAAATCTGAAAATAATATTGTGATGTAAAAAAACAAAAAAAAACACAGAAAAAGCAAAACTGGGATTACCTGAGATTCCTTTGGGGCTCTCCCTAATGGACGTGATCCTCGCTGGAGGGGTGGGGGGCGGGGAATTGAAAAAGGCGGGGTCTGATGCATTCCTCTTGTGGGTCATGTACGGGGGGTTGGGGGCTCGCTTCTTCATGGATATACTCCCTGTGTTTTGGAATTTGTGTTTTTGATCAGGAGTCGTCATCCAAGAATTCACCAAAAAATTCATCCGTGGTGTTTTTAAGTTGGACAGAATTACGGAAAAGATGGGGTTTTGGGTTTCGGAAGAGTGGGAGTGTTGGGGAGAAGGGCGGGGAAAGTTAGGACGTGGTAGGGGTTGTAAGATTGACGAGGAGGGGCAGGGTTAATGGGAGGAGGGGCGGAGGGGCGAGAGGATGACAGAATGAAGGTGGTTAGAGACAGCAATTATAAGAATTTTGGTGTTGTGTGGTTCAAATTTTTTAAGATTTCAGTCACGGGACATGAATTTAGGACGAGTTCAAATTTAGTGTTTGGATATTTTTTTTTTTGGGGGGGGGGGGGCAAAGTTTAGGAAGTGGGCCAAGTTGGGGGCGGGGCAACATGGGTGAATAAGTGGTGGAGTATGACGGTGGTGTTGATCAACAGTAGCCACGTGTTAAATTACCAATGAAGAACATGCAAAAAAAAGAAACAAGACAAAAAAAGTGAGAGAATAGCAGTAGTCCGTTTGTTACGGAAGCATAAAGTGACCATCCACGTTACCGCGTTTCTCTGATAGATTTTCACGGAAAGATGGAATACTGAGATATTACAGACGTCTTTCCAAGATATTGTATTTGGGGAAAACGTCTTTCCAAGAAAACCGTACCTCGGAAAGATGTCTTTCTATGTGTCTCGGAAAGACGTATTTCCATGATAATCGTATCTCGGGGAGATTTCTTTCCATGATATCATATCTCGGAAAGATGTCTTTCCGAGACACTTTTATCGTCAGGGGCGGATCTAGCCTTTCATTTAGGGAGGGGTTGTACCCGCCTACACCGGTACATCGTACAGTGTATGGACCAGCGGTATACCCACTGGTAACAAGGATGTGGTTTAGAATTGCTTATCACAACTTTGCTCAGTGTTCCATCTTTCTGTGAAACGCGGAAACTCGGATGGTCACTTTAAGCTTCCGTAGTTTGTCCCCAACCCAATACATGTATATCATCAAAGAAAAAAACACAAAACAAAGCTGTGAGAATATCTCGATGAATCGATTCAGTATTGATACATTAATATGAACATTACCGATAATCAATAGATTAGTATGCCATTTGCTGTGCAGCTTCAGTGGGTTTTCAATGACAGCTTTAAAAATCAATGTGGTTTTTTAAATTTATCAATTAGTAGGATTTTAATTCAAAAGAAGCAAATTCATTACAGCCGCATGCAATGTTAAGAATGTGCGGCTTTTCGTTATCAAAATCCTGTCCAGTCCTGCGGAGGCAATTGACCAATCGTGCCATTCCTAAGCATTAGCCAATCATAGCATCTGCCGAATATCACATGATGTTCTAAACCCTAGACGAATCTACTTTCAAGTACACGCAAGAGGTTCTTCTTTCATTTTGTTTTCGAGCAAGTAGACGTTTTCTGAGCATGTAGATGAACTATTTCTCAAGCCTCTCTGCAGTTTTAGTGTATGAGTCGTCAGCAAAGATTATCCGACACATTTTGAGGGTTTTCACCTCTTTTTATATAACTTATAATTCGTCAAACAACCCACAAGGGAAACTGACCAGGTAAATTTGAATACATTTTCAAAGTGAACAAAGAAACTGGCAGGAGCGGGACTCGAACCTACGACCTCCGGGTTACCGTACTTATAAAAGAAAGACCAAAAACTAAGCATGCAAAATGTGATTTATGACGAGGGTGACGTAGATGACAACATCCTTCAACCACAGTGTGTCACATTGAAGTGCCTGTGCAGTGTGTAATCTGGCAACAATATCCCTTTGTCGGGTGGCCGTTTGAAATGAAAATGACCATCCTTGATTTTGATTTTCAAAATATCCGTGACCCTTCCACGACTGCAAGCCACTCAAAGTGGTTCTTATAGCTTCCCATTCAAATGGCAAGCCGTTACGAGTGGCTTACAGTCACTGTGTCAATGCAAAATGTGGGTTTCCATCTGCGCACTGGTTTCACAGGTAACAAGTTAGCGATTCATTTCAGGTCTAGTACCTAGGCTTCTTTACCCATGCAAGAATACTAACCTTTTCGTGGTGGTACCGGTGGTGGGGGCATCGTTGGTCGTTCCAGGACCGGTCTATCCATGACGATGCTGTCGGTGGATGATCGCGACCGTCTCCCATCTGGAGTCCTCTCGGACAAGGCTCGCTCACGGCCCAGCTTGGCGGGAAACGTACCGCTGGGTGATTGGAGGAGAGTCTGTGGCCGGAAGGGCCGTCGGGCTGGACTCTGTGCAAAAACGCAGATAAGAAAATGACCACACAAAAAATAATAGATAAGATTTTCATCTACAACGTTTAAAACATAGACCCTTTTCACGTGGCATCACCAGTCCATATAGACCGTATCGAATACGATGTTGCCATAACAACAAGAGGCCGCCATATTGTGCGCCAGGAATATGATAATATCGGCATGTATTATAGTACACGTGTCCCACAACATGGCTGGCATGACATAAGGTCTATTGCAGTCCTAGTGTATAGATGGCAATGAAAAGCTTATTCAAATAAGCCGGCAAAAGCGTACCACGTGGTTTAACCTGTCCCATACAATGTATGATGACCAATCCAAATTTAGCTTAATGCTATAGGCTTTTCTTAGCATACAAATCACTTCCACTTTTCCACTGTGAACAGAGATTCCTTTTTACTTGTAAGCGTGAATTCCTGGGTGGTTTCTCTCGCTCGTCCAGCTCGTCCTCTTCGCTGAAGTCGGTCCCGTCCTCGTTGTCGCTGCTGAAGCCCCAGGTAAACTCCACGTGCTCACACTGCAGAAGCTTGCCGGTCGCTGCTTGGCGCATCAGCTCCTCACACTGGCCGTAGCCATTGCGGATCACGATGTCGAGGCTGGTCTCGCTGTTGGCATTTTCTAAAAGGGCAAAATACAAAAACGCTGCATCATCTTTACTTGTCAACACACTGTTGTCTTGCAGCCGACACTGCAGAATGTGAGATCAAGGGCTATCATCATTCTGTACATAAACCAGCATATTTGTATGCGATGTCACCAGTAATTTCAACTTGCCTGATTTGTTTTGTTAACCTCTTGAGTACGTTTTTTTACGGGAGACGTCGGGGTGTCACGGCGGTTTTGGCAGCCAAGCGAACCGCTACAATGTGTTTGTGCAGTCAAGCGTAACATAAACCATAATCCAACAATGGATTGAAACTGCACAAACGGCGGTAAATGGCGTCATCCGGCCTGGTGGCACTGTTTAATCCAACAATGGATTGAAACTGCACAAACAGCGGCCAATGGCGTCATCCGGCCTGGTGGCACTGTTTAATCCAACAATGGATTGAAACTGCACAAACAGCGGCCAATGGCGTCATCCGGCCTGGTGGCAAGGGGTATTAAACCCCTTTTGTCCTGCTGTTAATGACGGCTGCTGGTATCCCATGAGTGGGCTGTGCAGCCAAGCGTAAACGCAAACAATAGGCACCACACTGAATAGAGTGGTCCTATTCATCGCACTTGGAGCCCCCTTTCGCATGAATGAAAGCTTTTTTTTTTTAAAGCTCCATCTATTCATTACACTCCTATTCACAAACAATATAGTTGAAACATGAATGGATTGAGTATGTGCAGGAATGCGCCTACAGACATCAACCGGCCAGATGGACTTTTTCAAAGCACGGCTACAGCCGTCGTCCATATAGCCTTCGTCAAAAGGTTCAAAGGCTAGGCTTTTAATCCAGAATGCTCAGCATGCCAAACTAATCATAGCATCCCCCAAACCCCCATCCCTCTTACCTGTGCCGGGCTTGCCGCCCCCTCGGAGCAAGATCTTGACGCAGTCCACTTTGTTGAGCCGTGCGGCCAGGTGGAGGGGCGTGTCCCCGCTGTGATTGCACTGGTCCATGCGGCCCAGGTTCTGCACCAGGAAGTCCACCATATGCAGGTTGGTCTCGTCCTGCTGCCGGATAGCCAGGTGCAGGGCCGTCTCGTTATTGTGCTGTGGAATGGGGCGACAGGTGCGACGATGATGAATGGGAAATAGCAGGTGGATGGATGAATAGGGTGACAAGTACATTCTCAAACTAGATCTAAGTATCTATCTATGAACATGGCTTTTCTGATAAAATTTGTGTATGTTTCAAGCACTATAAAAATATGTGTACCGAGTTTCCACTCGATCAGAGGCTGTTTAATGAGGGTTATGACAAAATGCCCGAAGGTTACCTCAGGACAGCATGACAATCTGTTGAAATTTGTTTGGAAAATACTCAATACTTGAAGCCATTACGAAAGGAATATTACCATAGGGTCTTCGCCAAGTTTGATTAAGATTTGAGGTTACAAAAAGATGCCCAAAGTATTGGCAACAGTCATGTACAAAGTCTATGGCAAACGGGGTAGACTAAAAAGCGTAGCGATTTCAAACATTCACAATAACAAGAAATGAAATCACAATTGTCAGTTCAAATGTGGCACAAGGAATAGTGGTTCTGTACCATGTTTCCCCCTTAACAGTAAATTGTTGTAAAGACGATGCCATGATTGCCAATAGAATATGCCATGATAATTTTTTTAAATATATTTGTCTAATTCTTATGACTTATTTGCCAAAGCAATTACAAAAAGGTATTTGAGTTTTGTACTCGAGTTTAAAGATTACGTCACGTGACATACGATATCGTCATGATGTTAATAAGATTTCACAATGGTTTATAAGTGTGTACAAAGTATGATAAAAAAGTGAGGTTGTTCAATGACCAGAGTGCCACTTACAAATTAATGTGCATGTAGAGACAAAGGGTCTATGGAAGACTCCAAAATGTCGTTTAACCAAACATTTCTTCGTTAGCACCACACTGCAACCCTTGGCACATGGAGTCAGATGTCGTTAATTCTTTTTATTTATTTATTTTTTTTATTTATTAATAGTTTTTTTTTGAGAGGGGGGGGGAGGGAGCGGGGCAGCGGCGTTGTTTCGGGGTTAGTTTTTTTCTGGTTTTTTTAATGGAAGTCGCCCAATAGAAGGCTAAAAGCCACTCTAGGTAAAGGCTACGACCGAGGTGGTTGGGTTGGCCACATTTTAGGTTGCCAGCCCTACCACCCTTACAGTTTTCATGGGTCCAGATCTAAATAGAGGATAAATCTTCAACAGAAATTATCCCAATTTCCAGACCTATAGACCCAAATGCCCAATGTTTCCCTGCCGAGGAACCTACTGTATCTGAAACGGGGGAAGTCAGGTCCACCCCCTCCGCAAACACTCGGAGAAGCTGACCGATTTCAGACAGTACCACCGCCTGCCGTAGATCCTGCAGCATGACGGACGGGCTGGGACTCGTCTTCAAGACGTACTTCCTCTTCTCGTACTTGGCAAAGATGAACTCCTTCCGTTCGTCCCTGTGGATAGAAATATTTCAAGTCACTATCTCGGAAAATTGGAAATTTCCCTTCGCTCGACATCTCCAAACGTAAACAAAAGAATATATTTCGCTCGGTGTTTTAATTTAAAATTTGGCCTGAAATCGGCGTGGAAATCATCGTCATCGCGAACTTGAGGGCCTACTAACCTAAAACATGGAGGAATATAGCATACAGCGCACACTGTTGAGCAACCAATCGGTACTATTCAAACAAACTGTTATATAAAGAAGCTGTAAGTGTGTTGCTATAACGCTACGGGCATAAACGAACTAATGTATAGAAGCAACTGGAAAAGAGGTTAAAGTAATACCATTGATAAAGTAGCAAGAACTGTCATTTGTAGGGAAAAATAACGTTAAGATAAAACGTAAAAACTTCAAACCTTCAGTTTATGTTTTTACATGTTTGCTACCATCTTAAATGATTTTTATGAAAGAAATTAATTTTTTCGAATCTTTTAATTCAAGTGAGTTGATTCATTTGAACTGCTTGTTGGACGCAAATTCTCCCTACATCTGATTTGCACCCCTAATCTGTTAAAAAGTAGTAATGACTTGACTGAAAAAAAAAATGACTTGTGACTTGACTTGACACGATTTGAAAAAAAATGACTTGGGACTTGAATTGAAAAAAATTACTTGGGACTTGACTTGACATGAAAAAAATTGACTTGGTTACAACTCTGCCAAAACCTTAGTGATAACAGCGGCAGCGCTAACAATAGCACATGTTAAATAGGGATGTCCTCTATTTTTTGTAGATTTGTTCATTTCTGCCTGTGTGTCTACTGCATTCCGTCTTGTGATACACGTGTGTGCTTCCATTCTTTGGAACTCCACTCCCACAATCAAAATGACGTCAAGACACAAAATGGGATCGGAAGTCAACCAAAGGGTCTCGCCTCAAAAATCTAGTCACACCACAACCTTTGAAAAACAACAATATTGCAAGGCCTACTCACATAGTACTATTCGGCACAGGTTTATTGGAAGGCTCCAGACTCGCCTCGAAGACCTCGTTGAATTCTGCATTACCTATGGTCATCGCTATCTGTACGCAGAAACACAAAAGCAAACAGTGCCTCTTTTTACAATGACAAATATTAGCCAGATTTTACTACATGTACTTAAACCCTGTGAAGTGCCACCTCATTCTGTGACCACCAATGCGCCACAGTGCTAAAAACGTTAGTGCGTGTCAATAGCGTGTAATAGCTGCACTGCTGTCTGTTTGTATAGCTCCATGGGTGAACACAATACTCTCACACACTGTCTAAATAGATTTCAAGCCCGAAAAGGTTTTATACATGTTTTATATATTGATGTGGCAGTTGCAGGGTTAAAAACCTACTGTAATAAACAGCGCCATGGCTCACCGCAAGGTTAACCGTTCAAGCAAATATGAAAGAATAAGGAGATGAAAAAAATTGCTGACATAGATGGACTTCAAATTAGCCCTTTCGGCGCACCTCCGGATTGAAAGTGCTCCAAGTGCTAAACAAAAACAGTTCTATTGAACAAATCTATTCATGCATTTCCAAGGAATGGTTGTGTACGTTATCATTTGCAACTTTTTAACCCCTTGAAGGCGGAAGATGTCTATACACGTCAAAAAAAATATACCGTCTTGCCGGATGACGTGAATAAACGCAATCTCTGCATTTTCAATCCATTGTTGGATTATTGTGTCTGTTTCGCTTGGCTGAACAAACCATCACGGCACCCTGTCGCCCCATTGTAACACCCGTACTCAAGGGGTTAATGTTCTTACCAACCATAGCACTTTAAGAACGAATTTTATTTTGGTAGGCCGATTGGACGCCTCCATTGTAATGCGTGCCTTTCCACCAATACACTCTGGTCACAATCAGGAGATTCAACCCCAAATCCCTTAGGTGGTGTAAATTAGAACAGATATTTTCTCTTTTGCCCTTTCCCGACAAAATATATGAAGCACTGTATGCTCAGTGCTTTCCGAGAGCCTGTGTGAATCGGCCAGCCGACCACAGCAAGCTTGGTGATCGAGACATCTGCACTAGTAAGCAGGAAGTCGTGGGTTCGAATCCCACCCAAGTAAGCCTGTGAGATTTTTCGCACAGGCTCTCGGAAAGCACTGAGCATACAGTGCTCCACATATTACGTCGGGAAAGGGCAAAAAGAGAAAATCTCTGTTCTAATTTACATCATCATCCCCGACGCAAAAATTCCATCTTTACATTTCCTTGGGTGTGTAGAAAATCATATCAAAATTGGAGATTCAGGACTGTCATGGTTAATCCAATGGTGGTTATCAAAACCTGACGTTTCCCAAAAAAAATCAGGATTTTATACTTTATACTTACAAGGAGTTGGGCCGTTCCTAATCTGTCCAGCTCCAATGATTGGACCCTTGATATGTGTACGCCTAGCTGCCGATGGAGTCCTGAACATTCTATACACGTCAGGATACCAAGGTTGGTCGACAACCACTGTGGGTCTGTTGAAGAAAAAAAACAGTAGCATGTATGGACTGGTATGGGGTTTCTTTTTTTTCTCCCAAGTTTGTACTATACCTCACACATAGCAATGTTTTTTGTTTTTTGTAGCTCAATTGGGGCCGCATCAATGGCAATGTGTCAGAGTTGTAATCAAGTCAATCACAAGTCACTTCACAATTCTGGTCTCAAACCATGTAACAAGCTATTCAAACACACTGTATAACAAAAGCATTCCTTTGTCATTGTCCATCCCATGTAGCTTGTGAGCTGACTTGTGATTGACTTGTGATTGACTTGTGATTGACTTGTGATTGACTTGTGATTGACTTGTGATTGACTTGTGATTGACTTGTGATTGACTTGTGATTGACTTGTGATTGACTTGTGATTGACTTGTGATTGACTTGTGATCTGCTTTTTGATCTGGCTTTTTGATCTGCCTTTTGATCTGACTTTTGATCTGACTTTTGATCTGACTTGATTACAACTCTGCAATGTGTACGTTTAACATTTCCACAGTAGGCTCTAGTCACAATCTGGGTACTGGTAGAGGGTAGAGGGTACTGGTAAAATGCATGGTTAATGAGAGAATTTTGAGACGCTAGTGGCAGCGGACATATCAGTCCTTTTTGCTAGTTTTGAGAGTGCATACATAGTTCTGAACATGCACACGTAGTTCTGTACATAGACTGTATATAGGTTCGAGGACAAGAGGAGAAAGAAAATACAAAGGAATTTTTCTTGTCCTCGGGAGTCAGTCTTTTGCTAAAATCGGTCCTCGGACGTAAAAATACGTGCCTAGTCTATGGGGTTGTGTTATATCAAAGGAACAATAGGAAACACAAAGCATTGTCCTCAGTTGCATAGGAAAACACAACTGTGTGGGCATGCACGCGTAGTTCTGAGAATGCACGCGCAGTTCTGAGCATGCGCGCAGTTCTGAGCATGCGCGCATAGTTTTACGCGCGCGCGCATAGTTTTAAGCGTGCATGCGTAGTTCTGAGCAAGAGCGCATAGTTCCGAGCAAGAGCGCATAGTTCCGAGCAAGAGCGCATAGTTCCGAGCACGCGCGCATAGTTCCGAGCACGCGCGCATAGTTCCGAGCATGCGCGCATAGTTCCGAGCACGCGCGCATAGTTCCGAGCACGCGCGCATAGTTCCGAGCACGCGCGCATAGTTCCGAGCATGCGCGCATAGTTCCGAGCACGCGCGCATAGTTCCGAGCATGCGCTCATAGTTCCGAGCATGCACACGACTGGTGAGAACAATGGGAAAAGGACCGGTATGTCTGCTGCCACCAGCGTGTTAAAAGTCTCCTACTGAATTACAGTGCCCCAAATAATGAAGCACGGCATATCGTCGATCTTAGCTCCCTGAGGTATTGCAAGTTGACAAACTACTTCCGGAGGCAAAGCAGGCAGTCAGCTGGTTTTTTCTGGTTGAGTGGTTTATGCTTGAGTGAACAACAAACATGGAACTGGGGGAAGATCAGCCAATAAACACTGTGGTACTGAATGGGTTCAGGCCACAGATCTTTTTTTTTTTTAACAAGGAAAGTATTTTACAAGTTCGCATATGAACGGCAGAAATTTCTTTAAGTTTGCCACCATCCCTACCTGGCGCGGAGCAATCGCAGCATACGTCGTTGGACGGCAGCCTCCTGACCTGCCGGACGATGCATTGGGTCAGCTCCTGCAGGCCCTTGTTGGGAACGTCGGACGGCGAGTTGCTGTCGTCAAACACCGCGTCCAGCGCGTACTTCTTGCTGTTGTTGAGCACCGAGATCCACTCGGCAGCCTCCTCCTCCGTCTCTGCCATGAAGTGGTAGGTTCTGTCCCCTGCGGCATGGAAGAAGAGAGAGATTATGAGCCGAGATATCTGCAGATGGCCTGGTGTGAATTTCCCTTACTGACATGCCCGTCTTCATCCATTACTGACATGGTAAATACGGGGTCATAACACTTTCATCCCCTTAACCCTAACCCCCTTTGGGTTTTCTCCAGATACCCTACTGAATCCAACAGAATCCAACGGAATTCAACAGAATCCAACAACCACAAACTGAAGCCTGCTAAATCCAAGAGAATCTAATGAAATCCAACAGAATCCATCGGAATTCAACAGAATCCAACGGAATCCAATTTGGTCTGGAAAATTTGGGTACACCCGCCCCCCTCCCCCCCCCCCCCACCCCCACCCCCCCACAAAAAAATCCTGGACATGTGGATTTGTTTGGTCCTACAGTAATTTTGCGTACAAATCTGTAGTATTTTTCTGGCCTTTTCCTGCTGCAAGCCCTAATACCACCGAGACATACCACCTTGCTTTCAACATCAAACCCACATAAAACCTGTAAATATAAACCACCACTAAAGTGTCCACTGGCTTTGCTACAAATGACAAAACTTTCATTTCCTTCGCAGAGGGAAAAATAATGTAATTGTGCAAAAACGTACATGTACATGTAGATATTACTGAGGCTAAAGAAGACATACAATGTACATGTACCGGGTATGTAAAATGCTCGTTTGCTTACTACAACTTTTCCATTACCAAATCAACTGCAAAAATATTCTTATAAAAGCACTGTACGCTAAGTGATAAAAGATCCTTGTAAATTTGTGCTGAAAAGTCCCCGTTGACTCAAATGCCTTTAAAAAATAAAATTAGGAAAAATCTCCATTCAAAAAAATAAATAAAAAATAAAAAATAAAAAATAAAAAAAATAAACAAAAAAAATAAAATAAAAAAATAACTTAATACCACAAAAATCACACGGTTTGTAGGTTGTATTATCTTGCAAATGTACATCCTTTCCCCTACTCAAAACTGGACTAGAAGGCTCTGCCAATATAATTACACAGGCAGCTTTAGTACCAAACCAACAAGACCTATACATCTTCTTTAATGAGATTTGTTTTCATCCAAATTGCCAACACCGCTTCAGTTGCAACCCCGACAAATGGACGATGAACCCCGCACTCGACGGTAAAAGCTTCCAGGAGATGACGACGACATAATGACTCAGTGGCGGCTAAATTGAAAAGCGGCGAGTGATTTATGGAAGAGGCATCCTTGGGATGTATATATGGGCCATCTTCTATCGTTCACCAGTTGTCTGCCGCCACAAACCGATTCCCGCCGTCGACAGTGAGTAAGCAATTAGGCCAGCCAAACAGGAAAAAAATGGTTTGAGGGCAGAGGAATTGTTGACTGTCACTGTTATCAAAACACGTCCTTGACTTTTCTTCTTGTTAGTCCTGGTGAGAAACATTTGTTTCCCTGATGAAAAATACAAGTACGTGTAGATGGACAATGGGGAATTAACGTATTCCAAGTCAGAGCTGTTAATAAACATTCATTGCATCAACGAGAGATCTCCACTAATGAGGTTCTTTGTCCATGATGTTGGCCCATGCCTTTTCAAAATTTAAGGACCCTTAAAAACTGGGTCGCACAACGTAACCAGTGGACGATGGTATTCTGCTTCAAACTGGCGTTAGAATCATCATAACACACACGTAATGTAAAGACACAAATAGCTGTATGGGATAAAAGTATTGTTTTCATTCTACTCTCCTCTTTCATACATGAAATTTAGCAAAATTACTAACGCAAATTGAGAATCAAGGCCCTAGAAACATATGACCGAACCTTGGTGGCCGAAGCGTTTTATGTCGATTGAGATAAATTTGGAACAGGAACGAATCTCGAATCCGGTGAAGTTTATTACCGCCATAAAGAAGAATTCTCCCCGATTCGAAATCGAGAAGGACATGACAGGCCAATTATCCGCTGCAAGGAATCTGGAGAATCGCCACTGATTTATGTGGCAGACTTGGTTTTTTTTTTTTTCAAGGGAGAATAAATGTTCATGACCGAGACGGCTTCAAAATACCACTAACATTTGTAGTATTTCTAGATCGAATAAATTCAACCAATATTTGTACACATAATAAAGCCACTAATTAATTGCCATAAAGGGTGGGGTTGGTAAAAAATGTGCTGCTCATGTTGAACAAAAATTACATTTAATAAGGAAGAAGTGTGAAAATTACAATTTGTTTTTTTTACAATACACAGCCCTTGCTCTTTCTTTCAAAGGAAAATACAATAAAAAAATTTGTAATTGTGCCCTCTTAGTTACAAGAAGTGAACATAAAAAGACAGATCTTGGTCTCAGTCTTGAGACCAGATTTTGCTCAGTCTCCGTCTTGAACTTCCAGGGGCCACTTCCGTGGAGCCGCTAAGGGCACAAATTTGCTTAGCATGAAATCTCTAACTTGATAAAAACAGGATTACCAGCCAAACGTTCATGTAATGTATATTGCCTGTGACTGGTATTCAGCTGTTGCTTGCTTAGCGTGAAAATCACACGGAGTTTTGGCTGGTAATCTGTTTTTACTAAGCAAGACATTTTTATGCTGAGCACATTTTTGTGCTTAGCGGCTCCATAATATCGGCCCCTGGTCTTAACTACAACACAGATTACAAACTGAGAAATTAAACCCTCTTGAAACAGCAAAATAAAACTGGTAAGACGTCCAACTCACTTGCTACGAGATCAAAGTACTTCTTGCTCTGTTCCTCAAGCGACGGTTTGACCTGGCATGTCAGCAGGTTCATGCGGACCGGCGCCTTGCTGACCGTGGAGTGGGCGATGCACAGGTAGCCGTCCATAATCTGGCACTTGCGCTTCTGGTACACCTTACGCAGCCCCTCGGTGCGCTTGTGGAGGTAGCCCGTCTTCTCTGTGCCCAGGGCCTTGTCCGTCTGCAGCTGGTGCAAGCTGTAGCCTTGCTTCTCTGGGGGAGTCTGGGTACCAGAACAGCGATTCCATTGGAACGTAACACAATACAAGTCAAATCTGTTAGTCTGTTACTCCGACACTTTTGATGAAATGCCAACTGCCCTCTGGGTATTTTCTAAGCCACCGTATTTTGACTATCGACCTACCGACCTACCACACCCCCCCCCCCAAAAAAAAACACACACACACACAAAACCCCAAAACAAAAAAACAAAAACCAAAAAATAAATAAAAAATAATAATAATACAAATTAAAAAATCAATACAAAACAATTCTCCCACCAGACTTGTCTATAAGACCCTCCCCCTAAAAAAAAACCAAGACATCGCAGAATAATTCATGACAGATGAAGAGTTAATGAATTTACTGCTTAATTTTTGACCTGATATGTTTTCTACAATTCACAAACAATTGGGATTTCCACTAAAACACCTGATGCAAAGCACTGAATGCAGTATCTCAATGAAAACAGCAGTACCTCTGAAAATACCGCCGGTTTAAAAATGATGTCATCCCTTAAATCTAAAAAGGATGCCCTAAATGGTAAAAAAGGAAGAGCTGTTACCTCCTTGTCCAGTGAAAGACTCGTCTTGAGGAGGTTCCTCAGGTCCAACAGTTTCTTCTTCTCCTCGTCATGTCTCATCTTGATCTTGTGGACATTCTCAGCCAGCTCGTCGACGTAGGACTGGAAGTGCTCGATGGTCTTCAAGCCATCGCGGTAGAAACTGAGGCAGAGCAAGAGATCTTACACCATCAGTTTGACACAAAGGAAAACTACGGATGGACTACATTGCAACAGACACAGCACAATCATACTAAATGGACTCATAACACGCACTTTAAAATTTACGATTATAATAGACCCTTTTCATGTGACATCACCAGTCCATATTGGACTGCCTAGTGTTGTGATGGTAATCAAGTGCTTATTAAAACCCTAATCGTCCCAAAATCCAACACCATTGTTGTGTTGAATTTTGATGAGTTCAGGACTGTAGAGCCTTGGCACTATTACTTTACATGGAGCTATGATGCCTCCATTTGTCCAAGTCCAAAGAATGTGCCATAAGTATACTGCACAGTGCTGGATTTTTGACAGGTTGAGGACACTTCCTAGTAAAAATGCCTAGGGGGTTAGGGTTAATAAAGAAAAACCAGTCAAGCATGCTTCATGGTTGAACCTGCCCCGTAACCAGTACTACTGCAGTGTACATTTAACTTTGTATTTAAAACAAAAAAGGGATGGGTGAGTGGGGACATACCTATTTTCCACCCTGTAGTATTCTACTAAATGCTGGACAAGCTCCGCCCCTTTCTTGGACTTGATGTCGTTCACTTTGATGAGGAACTGAAAACGGTTCAAGAAGATGAAAAAATGATGTTCATTAGAAAAAGAAATGCAGGAGAACATGTATCATCGCCTCAGGGGAGAAAGAGATTATGAGCCATATATCAATCTAGCCTCGACACTGAATGTTGGATACTTGGAATTCTTCCCATTATTTTGAAATTTTCATTTTTCAGATTATAAGGAGGATGTGGTTCAGGTGGATTTCGCGGGGTTGGGTGATTGAGAAATCGGGTTGAATAGGTTGGGTTGGATTGGGTTGGGTTGGGTTGGGTTGGGTTGGGATGACCGGAATGGGCTGGGTGGTTGGGTTAGATTGGGTTAGGTTGTATAAGGTTGGGTACATGGGGTGGGTTGGGCTTGGATTAGGGCTTTGGATACATGAGTTAGGTTAGGTTGGGTACATCGGTTGAGATAAGTAACTGAGTGAGAAACAAAGCAGGATTTAGCAGAGTTCAATGAGTCAGGGTTGGGTGGGGATAAATGGGCTCAGATGCGATGGGATGGTTGGGGGTTCAGTATGGCTGGATCGGGTCAAGTCGGGTACAGTAGATTAGAATGGGTCGGGTCAAGTCAGGTAGGGTAGCCTAGAGGGACTGGGTTTGGTTGGGCTGCAATGGGTTCAATTAGCTGGGTACATTGATCAGGCCGGGTTGAATTGGGTCTACTGGGTACATGGGTCGGAATACTGTCTGTTGGTTTGGACAGGTTTTTTGGACCTTGTAAAATATTTCAACACGAACAGGATTTGCAAAATAAGCGATATTGCTTCTTCCTATGTAACCTACAAACTTTAATTAATTAAAACCCTCCTACTATTTAAAAGGTCAAAATCAGTCTAAATTTCCTTCCACCTCCCCTGCTATACTTTTACACGGACATGATCAGATTACATGTGGTTTTGTACTATGGCAGGAGGGTCAAAAACAATCACCTTGACTGATTTTGACCCATACAACAACATGGCTCAGAATGCATGTTTGCATAGGAGGGTTTTAATAAGTAAAAACCCTCAGATTTCCCATCACTCACTTCACACATCTGCAGCTGAAACATTCTTCTTTCCTTCTCCATTTCCTCTGCAACCTGCATTGCCAATGATAACCACAGTTAGTGACAAAAAAAACAAACAAAAAAAATACGTACACATAGTCGCTATTAATAATAAACACAGGTACAGTATTTATTACACGTAAATCTATACCGTAACAACGTGTATACATGTACAAGATTGGATGTACATGTAGAGTTACCTGGAAAGATTTTATATTTTGGGGAATTTCAAGCGTACGTGTACACGTACATGCAGGAAATATTTTTTCCTTTCATCCCCAACAGGATATCTGCCAACATACAATGTAACTGGCCGAGACAACATCGACTTCCTTAACGAACCTGGGACAGATCCAAGGAACACTGAAATTCCCATCTTTCCTACCAGGAAACGAATGCCAAAACTGTTGTGGAGATGCCTGTTATTCACCTCTTCAATAAGGACCACCTGGCTGGTTGATGTCTGTATGCACATTCCTGCACGTACTCAATCCATTCATGGTTCTTCTATATTGTTCTTGGATGGAAGGGTCATGAATAGATGGAGTTTTTTAAACAAAGCTTTCATCCACACAAAAAGGGGTTCCAAGTGCGATGATTAGGACCACTCTATTCAGTGTGGTGCCTATTGTTTGTGTTTACGCTTGGCTGCACAGCCCTGATCACTGCATACCAGCACCCCATCAATAACAGCAAGGATGCATGGGATTAATTATACTACAGTACATGTATGTAGTGGGTTTGCATACATAGGGGGCTGCCCTAAGGCAAAATGGGGGGGGGGGGCAACAGACAGGGTAGTCACAATATGCAAGTGGCCAGTTTGACCAGGTGGTCGCAGCCAGTTTGATATGACCAGAAGAGCATCTTTCAAAGGTTCATGGAAAAACTGCACAATGGACAGGTGGCCACACTACACAGGTTTCTAGTGCACTTGATGTATGTAGGTGGACCACACAGGTCATTTTATAGACCTGCTTTGTGCAATGATTATCAGATTTTCCTTCAAGGCAAAAATCAACTGAAATCCAGCTGAAATGACATCACATAAATTTAGGCTGGTAACCTGTTTTCATGAGCGTGGCCTCGACGGCAAGCATGCTACCTTTCCGAGGCCAAATCGATAGATGCCACAAACGACTGGTGGCCATATTATGCAGGTTTGTCCTTAAGGCTCTAAATTAAGGATTCCAAAATTGGAGACCCAGGTGTTTCATTCCCTAGCTAGTAAGCCTGTTCGATATGACGATATTTCCCGATATTTCGATATTTTTTTCATATCGAAAATCGTATCGGCCCCTTAAAAAAAAAAACGAATATCGGGGAATTCGATATACCGAAGAATATCGCGATATATTTCTTTTGGCCGCATTACGTGTGGATTTGTCCAGTTTACTTTGCTCGAAATTCCAGTTATTTCCAATTATTGGACGGTAGAATAGTATATAATGTATCATGATGTACCATGGAGGAATAAAAAAATACATACATGCACTAAATGTGTCTTTCTTTGACCGTTTTCTAAACCCCGACATGACATCTCCGCTCCGCGCGATTTACCTTCCGAACGATTTACCCTCCGCGCCGTACGTTGTCAAGTGCAAACAACGTCTTATTCCCAGTGTACAATGTACGTACCTACACGCTTGCGAACTCATCTTGAGATCGAGGGGTATGGCAATTGTTTGCAATAAGGTCAACCCCTGTAGCGCATCTGCGCGTGCGCGTTGCTTTGTTGCTAGCCTTCGTCAATTGCAAGCAACCGCACTGAATGCCAACGTCTTTCCCCAGTGTACAATGCACACGTAGTTAGGTGTAGTTACGTGTAGCGAACTGCGCCGCGTCTTGAGAAAAGATTAAAACACGTGCCGCGCATCCATTGTACATTGTGCAATGCCATGTCGTCTTCACAAAATATACGACACGATCGTTTGTTGACAGCTCGCATGTGATCGTCCATGGTATTATCATCTGTGTTACTAATCAACAATGCTGAAATAGAAACAAACGCTAGTCTTTCTGGAGTGCCATAAAGTAGCCAACTGAAGGTAAATGTCATAAAACTCCAAATACTCAACGAGCGAAGGGAAGCTTTGTCAAACCGGCCCCCCCGTTCCTGCCGCTCAATCCCGGCGGGCCCGATCCCGGCGGTGGCCCCGATCTCATGATGCCGTGGTGACTTCTGTCATGTATTTTTTATTCCTCCGTTCTTCCGGTAATGAAAAAGTGACGTCATCACGATAATATCGAATATCGCGATATTTTTCTGCCGATATTTCGGTATCAAAATAAATGGATATCGAACAGCCTTACTAGCTAGTACAAACACTGGACCATTTAAACTTCATGCATTCCTCCACAATCTGTTTCTAAATGTAGCCTCCAAGTCAGGGTCATATTTATCAATTCCTTCCTTCCTGCCAAAGGAAGACAGGTCCCTGGCAGTGACTGGCATCGGTTTCGGGAAATAAAAAAGCATTCTTGGGTTGGTTGGGACTTACATATATGGGTCATTCCATGAAGTTGGTACATTTTTTCACACAAGTTGTGAAATTTTGAGGATTTCTTCACATTCACAGTTATTTATATACCCAAAACAGATTATGTGTGTCCGAGCAGCACTAATACCCAATTCACAACATGAATTTTACAAATCATATGTATTTTCTTCATACACGATAAGGATAAACTATCACACCGTAACAGGACACCAAGTCTTTTGGTGTCCCTGTTACATGTGGAACTAGTTACCTTATTTTTGCCATATCTTAAGAACTTTCTTCAACACTTTCTTTACTTAACCACATTCTGTGTACTTACAGACAGCAATATTGAACAAATGGAAGTCAGACGTTTGCAATTGAAATTTACAGTGATATGGTACAAATAAGCTATGGGTTTTACATTTAACATGGACACCAGTGTCTATGTTACATGTTAAATCCACAAAAAAATCATATTTTATGCCTCATATCTACTGAAGAGGTCTGATTTTCATATCTTTCCATTAGAGATATGTCCTTAACTAGTTCATAAAATGCAGACATGTTCAAGGAAAATCAATGGAAATATGTCAGAAAATGTGTTTTACGGTTTCACATGTAACACGGACACCATTCTTTTTCATTCACAGAATGACCCATATAGGCCTATATCTACCAGCTTTCTTAGAAGAATCGCAAGTTTTATATCCTAATAAGACATGTACTTATAAGTTTATAAAATTAGTAACAATTAGACAAATTAATAAAAGCAGAGAGAATATAATGACATTTTAAGGTACTGGTTTCACATGTAACAGGACACCAAATTTGGAGGAATGTCACACACACATTTTGACCATATATCTTCATCGAGTGTGAAAAAACAATCCAACGAATCCTTTATTGGACTAGTGCAACTACTAATTGCAAGTGTGCATGAACAACTTATCCAGATCAGGGAAAACTGATAACGGTAGAACATTTATTTGTTAGGGTTTAAATATTGCCCTTTTTGGCAAAATGTCACACTTTATGTACCCAACTTCATGGAATGACCCATATGTAAAAGCACTAGGCTGTATTGCAGGTTTTCAATACATGTAGGTACTCTGCTGAATCCAACATCAACATCAACAAAGTGTGAAGCCTGCTACATTCCATGTAAATCCAACAAAAATCCCACAGAATCCAACAGCTGGGACAAAAGATCTTTTGTTCACAGCTGACCAACAAAATAAAACAAAAAGTAAAATGTACCAACTGTTGGATGTTGTCGGGATTTAGTATGGTTAATTAGGGCGATTATGAACATGACTTTCCACGCACTGTTTAATCACTGTTGTTATTAATGTCCAGCTGTTATTAATGGGGTGCTGGTATGCCAATACAGGATTGTGCAGCCAAGCGTAATGCAAACAATGGATTGAGTACACCCAGTAATGTCATATAGACCAAAATCGGCCAGGTTAAAAAAAAGGATTTCAGACACTCTTGGTTCAACCACAGAGAAAGGACAGGTACGTACATGACGTGCAAAATATTTCAGCGCCGCAGGCAGAAAGCTCTTGACTGTGCACTGTTTTCAAGTGATGTTTACAGGCAGTCATTTCATATGTATGAGGTACATGTACATGTACAGTACAATGCACTGTACAAAATTACATGTGTATGTGACCTGTTCACAAGAAAAGTAGCAAAATTCGAAAATCAAGATTACGGTATTTCCTGAAAGTACAGGTTAAGAGCTTTAATTTGATATATTGTGTGTTGTGGTATCTCATTCCTAGCCCCTGATACAACCTTTTGGAGTTGCCAGAGTCTTGACCCCTTGTTTTAAGAAAATGAAGCTCAAAGTTTGTGATCTGTGCACACTTTAAGCCAAGTTCAAAAAAAAAAAATCACCCCAAAAAATATTTCGAGAATGGATTCAGTTTCAAAACTTTGAGATGAGATAGGATAGGATTTTTCAAATATACAAGTTGTTAAAATCCCAAAATTGACTTTTCCGTGAAAAACTGTTGTTTTTCTGCTTATAAATACAAAGTAACTCGGAAACCCATAATGTGACTTTCCACTTATTATTTGCTGCCAGGTCACACGTACATGTACATCCTCCAGCTGTTATAGTGCTGACATACTGGCAAGATTACAGGGATATACATGTATTGTACATGTGTGGGTGTCTTACATGTATGGTGACAGTGGGACATTTGGAGAAACAGGAAGTCTACCGGAAACCACATTATTTGGTTCAAGGGCAGCTGTGGCAAGTTCAAAGAGGATTTTTTTGTGAATGCAGACATTGTGGGGAAAATGGTTTAGGAAATCTGACGAAATGCAAGGACAGCGGATCCGGCAAATTACAGTGAAACACAGGTTCTTTTGACTAGGCCTAATGTATCAACTTCAAACTTCAAAACAAACAAATCCTTACAGTACATGTATGTTGGGAAGATTCAGTGTCATGCGTGCATTTAAAAGTAAATTTATTGTGGTGTTGTTCAGCTGTACGCAAAATGCTACATTCTAAATATACATGTGTAGTTGCAGTCGAACGTTTACATGCATCACAGTCCCGCAAACAAGTTCCCAATGAGCCAGTTCAGTATCTCAAGGGTCAAAGGTTATTCGGGATAAATTTGCTGATGTAATGTCGCGCCATGTTACGCGAACACCCATTCTGATTGAATTTAACACGTGCGAGTTGTGCGACCACCTTTTGTGTCCACACGCGCGCGTTAGGTCACACGGGGCCATTCGGGATAAAATGTCATTGTGCACATGCGCAGTTGAAATACCGAACTGGCTTATTCATCCCAAGGCTGTGAAGCACATTCAAATGATTACACATGCGTGAGGAAGGACTTTTGAAACATGATTTTATTGATACGCGGAGAATTTAGTGGGAAAATTGCACACACAAAAAACAGTTCAAGAAATATAGCTGAAGGAACAATTTCCAACGGTAGGAAAAGTTTCGACCGCAACCGTAGACCGACAACAAATGTACAAGAGAATACCTATACGTACAATAATATGTACAATAATAATAGGGCAATGCTGACAATTTAAAAAAAATTACATTTTAGCGCTGTGACGAATATTATAATATTTATATTCGAGTTTGAATATTCGAAGGTGAAATGCAAAGGAATTTAAGAAGGGCAAAAGTAAAAAATTGTATATAAACGGAATTGAATCTGTGACTTCGTGACTGGTTCCTGTCCAAACAATTGTATGACAGCAATTTATCTACATGTACATGTATCCCTGTTACAAACACGTAACGTTAAATGTACCTGTTTCTACTTTTTGTCGGGAAAATTACAATCTTCTCACCAGTGCAAAAAAAAAGTATTTCTGCATTAATGCAGGTATGCTAAACCTTTACTAAATCATTCCTTGGTGCTGGTGATAGTCATAAAAGTGAGAATCAGTTATAATGATGATGATGATGATGTTCAGTTTCGTGCATTAATTAGACTACCTCTGTGCATACATTGTTTACCCGAAAATAGACCGTCCGGACAGCCGAATATTCAAATATTCGATCGAATAGAAGGGCGAATAGAAGGTCGAATATTCAAATATCATGTTATCAAATTTGACTCAGCCCTAGTACATTTTCATGGACATGCCGAGTTCCACAAGACTTGTGCACGTGAATTTAAGAGGAAGAATTTTTACGTAAACAGTGGACAAAGCATTTGAGAAGCTCTTACAGGCTTCAACAAAACAGGAAAAGTACAGTGATGAGCACGTCTGATTAAACACAGTGCTCCGTGTCAGGATGAGCACTTTATCACAAAAATCAAATTACAGACGCTTCCCCGGGATTCGTTTTAATCTTCCGAGAGGTTTGTTTGTGTTGGAAGTATCCGGTCTGCAGTGCTTCACTGAGAGCAACCGAGATATTTTTTCCCTTCTTGATGTATCAGATTGAGAGTAGGGGATGCTCCACTATAAAAAAATATCTTGGCAAGCAGGGAGGGAAGTGTCTGTTTACAGTTGCAATCTAGGAGAGTACGTGTATGAAGTATGTTAACCCTCTGCGTACGGAAGACGTCCTATGCCGCAAACAAAAACAGTGCCACCAGGCCGGATGACGCCATTTGCCGCTGTTTGTGCAGTTTCAATCCACTGTTGGATTATTGTGTATGTTACGCTTGACTGCACAAACACATTGTGGCCGTTTCGCTTGGCTGCCAGAGCTGCCGCGACACCCCAACGTCTCCCGTAAAAAAAAAGTGCTCAAGGGGTTTAAGGAATTCTAACACTGGAGCTCCGGGTGAGAGTACCCCTTGCTCAGTCATTTCACACTACTGTTTTCAACAGGGGCAAGAGTTTTCACCCAGGGCGAGAAGTACACATACATGCATCTCAACCCTAGCTTGCTATCACTCCTAAGGCCAATTTCACGGAGCTGCTAAGCACAAAAATTTGCTTAGCACCAAAAAGTCTTGCTTAGTAAAGACAAGTCGACAGCCAAAACTGTGATGTTCATACCATGGAGGAATTTTGTTCTTATTCCTCGATGTTCATGCTAAGCAAACAACATAGCTGAATAGCAGTCACAAGCAACACATGAAAATTGTGTTGGTAATCCTGTTATTAGCATAGGGTTGGCTGATATAAATCATGTTGATTTAAATCACTGATTTAAACCTCTATTTAAATCAAATCATTTTTTTTTTTTTTTTTTTTTTTTTTTTTAATCACTGATTTAAATCACTTTTTTGTAAAAGTGTTACTTTAACAAAATACATCAGGGTTGGTTGATTTAAATCACGTTGAGTTTTCAACCCCATGTTAACCTCGAGATTTGTCTAGTGTGAGGTCATACATGTACATGTATATGGACATTGGGAATCCCCAATAATTTGTTGGTTTAGAAATATTGAGCAATGCAGGTACTGTACATGTAAGAGGAAATTAAGCATCATCTGTTAAACTTTTTTAGTCAGGTTTATACGCCATGAATGTCAAATCATCAAAAACAAAAATTCTAAAATTGAAAACTTTAATGCCAATTGAGTGTCTTTATACATTTTTGTAAATCTGACATTTGAGATAATAATTGGCATTTGAGAATAACAGGGCTGTAGTCAAGTCCCGATTCAAGTCCAATGCAAAAACTGTCATAAAGTGGACTAGGAGTCCATAAAACAAAAATGAGTGCTGAAATCAAGACTAGGGTAGAGCCCTGGCTTAAATAGAGACGTGCAGTTCTAAAGAACTTTCTCAATATTATATGTGACCCGACCCAACCCAACAAAATGAGTCACAAGTCGCCAGAGTTACTTTTGAGTTAATACAGGCCCTTAAACATGACTTATACTGTGGAAATCAATAGGAACTGTCAAGGTTTTCACCCACAAAATGTCCATATTTATCAGGATGTCAAACTAAGTGATATATCAGAATGAAGAGCCAAGTATGCTCTTTCCAATCTAAGTAGAAACTAAGAAGTCAAAAAAATGACCTTAAGACTCATTTTGTAAGATCCGGTCACATAAGGCCTTGGTATTATGACCAAGTTCAGACTTGCTCCAAGACAGTCGAAGTATCCATGTGATTTTCTCATGGGGTGGGGTCAGTATTACTACATCCATCACCCTGTCTGACTCACCTCTGGGCCTGATATCGTCGTTCTGATCAGACCTGCGTCTTTTGCCAACTGCTTTTTCTCCCGTTCAATTTTGGTACTGCAAAGATAATCAAACCCTAGCAATTAAAAAAAAAACAGCTGGCAATAAAATCAATCATTATCCGATGCGCCCTCTACTGATCCAATCAAGTTATGGCAGGCAAAATAATTGTACTTAATATTTGTGTATGTTTCTTGTCTGCCTAGCAACATGTACAAGATAATTGTATACAAAGTATGCTTTTTAAAAAATAGTTTTGTGTTCTGGCTTACAGAAATGTTTAGCAGGCAAAACTTCAAGTCCAATTTAACGGTGGGGGGAGGGACACTTGGGAGTGCATTTTAGGCCACAAATACGGTAGAATGGTTGAAATTTTTCTGCACAACTGTAATCGCAAAAGATAAGGATCTGACTTTGGTGAGGGGCACGACCCCTGAGTGACACACATGAACTGATAGCGAGTAAAAAGTTTCCCGACTTTTCATTTTCATGAAAAAAAGAAAGAAGACATTTTAGATGTCCCATGACAATACCGGACATGAACAGGACAATACACTGTACAGTGTACATGAATATCTGTAAACGTGACCCGACAAATAGCACTCGGTCATTGGAAATGAGCAGTGATGGAACACGATGGTGCGGGAACTGGCAGCCCCATCCACCACCGCCTGTACAATGTATCATGTACATGTATGTCACATGAATAAACATCTCTCTGAACATTTCCCCCCCCTATTAACGACTTTTCACGGCTGAATTGAAAGCCTAAAAAATTTACTTTGTAGAAAGCAAAATGGCTTTTCCAGAATTTCACAATGGGTCTCTGTACATGTCTGAAAATTGGGATAATTTATTTTGGTATCTGTTGAAGATTTATCCTCTATTTAGATCTGGATACAAGAAACCATTATGATGGTAGGGCTGGCAACTTGTGGCCAAGCCAACCCCACCACCTCTGTTGTAGCCCTTTACCTAGAGTGGCTTTTAGCCTTGTATTGGACAACTCCAATAACAGTAAAGAAAAGTGTTTTAAATCCATGTCATAAAAATGCATGGTCTCTTTAATCATAAAGGGGGGGGGGGGGTTGGAAATCCTGTTGGAGATCCTGTTGGCCTAGGCATTTGCTTCGGGCCGCGGAGTGTTTACAGATTACCAGCTTAGCCATCTGGTACTGCTGCCAAATGTACATGTATATGGTCCGCGTACTTCATAAAATAAATGGGGAAAGCAGCGTGTGCTTTCTTGGAAAACCGAGAATGGGAAATTATTATTTTCATGGAGCACTATACAGTCTCGTATGTCACATACATTGTGTACATGTACATGTGCACCATAGCCTGTTCTGCGTGGATGATCATAAGGTACAAATAAGAGATATTTCAATTCTTTTGAAGCCTTCTCGCACAAAACACACGAAGCATACAAATATTAACAGGAGGGCTTAAAGGCATGACAGAGCTTTGGAAACAATCCAAAATAAAGACTTCTGACTAGCGCCCACCCGAACAAAGATACTGACAATTTGGGAGACCGCCAACGTAGGGCAAGATAGCTCAGTTGGTAGAGTGCCGGTACGGTAATCCGGAGGTCGCAGGTTAGAATCCCGCTCCTGCCAGTTTCTTTGTTCACTTTGAAAATGTATTCAAAATTTACCTAGTCAGTTTCCCTTGTGGTTTGTTTGACAAAATAAAGATGATTAGTTTCAATCTGAAAGAATTATATAACGATGGTACCGGTAGCAATCCTGAGAAATGTTTGTCTGAAATGCCGCCGTCTTCAAGAAAAACTGTACCCGAAGACCTCCAAAAAAACATCACGGCTTAGTTAGATTTCAACGGTCGAAATAATGCATACGTGCATAAAATCATTGTTAAAATGAAACTGTTTTTTTCCCCCACTATTTTCTCGTGACTTTGATGGCGGATTGAGCTCAAACGTTCACAGATTTGTTATTTTTTTAAGTGTATGTTGAATCGCTCAAAGTATGAACACTGTCTGAATATGTGTCACCAACTCTATTAATGCTACCCCATTATCTTTAAATTGTATAGTCATGCAGCTTGGGAATACACTATACCCAGCACAATATGGGACCAAGGGGTACCCCCTCTTGTCCCCATATTGTTACCTAACACCTCCCCCCCCCAGATATCTGAAAGGAATTCCTGATGAGATTCCAGGAACACAATGACCAACACAAAAGAGGAGTGGTTCCCTCTGTCACATATTGCTTCAAATGGAATGCACCCTATACATGTGGGTCATTCCATAAATTTGGGGGTCCAAAAGTGTGGCATTTTTTGGTGTCCCTGTTACATAGTGTTTATGTGTAAGATTTTGCAATTCTGGACACATTCTTTAAATGCCTTCTATCTCCAAGTGTGATCCTGTAAAGCAAAGTACATGTATGTACCTGCTAAACAAGTAACAAATAGTGTGAAGTCAATTTTAATGATACTTGATGGGAAATTACACAGGTCAGGTGTAACAGGGACACCAGGAAAATGTCACACTTTTGGACCCCCAAATTTATGGAATGACCCATGTACATCACACCTGCTGGTACACATGCAATATTGCTAATTCTGTGATTTCCATAATGCACAGTGTTCTAGCCAAACATTAAATAGCACTTGCCCCCACTATGCTTTCGGGAATTAGCACTACGCATGAATTACTGCCTCTACACTACCACTACGCTATCAATTTAACCCCTTGAGCACGGTATTTTACGGGAGACGTCGGGGTGTTGCGGCGGTTCTGGCAGCCAAATCGAACCGCTACAATCTATTTGTGCAGTCAAGCATGACATACACAATAATCCAACAATGGATTGAAACTGCACAAATAGCGGCCAATGGCATCATCCAGGCTGGTGGCACTGTTTTTTTTGCGCCATATGGCATCATCCGTACGCAAGTGGTTAAGCGCAAGAGTATACATGTACATGTATTCTAAACAATTTCAAATTAACAAAATTTTGCCTATATACATGTAATCTAAAAATCTTTTGCTCAAAACAGTCAAGGGAAAGTGGCCAGGAATTGCCTCAGGCTGCACCATAGAGCATCTACATTGTAAAATCCAAATTTTGTTCAGGCCCCTTATGCTAACCCCGGGCGGTGCCTGACCCCACGCCGTAAGGGCTTCACACTCCGTGCTCGCATTGTCCATCCTTGCGCAAAATGCCCCTACACTTTAATTTCACCCTGGCTAGAACACTGTATGCATGTACATGTATAGTACAGCCACACAGCTTCCTTCTAATACCCAAATACATTGTACAGTGCATGTGCAGCTGAAAATTAACATGGGAAAGGGGGATTTCTCTGCACATTTGTTTTCCTCTTCACAAATGGGTAAAAAAAAGGATCAAAAGTGGGAAAATATTTCTCAAAGTGGGAAAATATTTCTCAAAGTGGGAAAATATTTCTCAAAGTTGGAAAATATTTCTCAAAGTTGGAAAATATTTCTCAAAGTGGGAAAATATTTTTCTAAATTGAGAAAACAATTTCACAATTTTTCTCACTTTCTCATTAAACAAAATCAAATTGGATCGGATTGGATCATTGGGGGACCTCCCCCCACTCCCAGTGTACTGGTATACAACTTTAACGTAGTTCTATTTTTTTCTTTCTAGTAATCTCTT
The DNA here is from genome assembly GCA_037893225.1 of Hippasteria phrygiana. NCBI lineage: Eukaryota > Metazoa > Echinodermata > Asteroidea > Valvatida > Goniasteridae > Hippasteria > Hippasteria phrygiana. Next base: position 965,499 of record JAZGUH010000008.1, on the reverse strand, counting down.
CATGTGGAATTTTTCAACCCTCTGTAATCTGTCATCCACCTGGTTCATCGTTCAACAAGTCTGCATACCATTGTGACTGTACACTCTTAAAAACACATGTGCATTGTTTATCAGAGAAAAAACCCACTAAATCAAAGTTCAATTACATGTGCAAACAATGCACATGTGTACATTAAGTACACATTTTTGGTGCAATAAACACTGTAGGACTTATTAAATAATCCTACGGGATAGTAAAGCTTCAAGCAGGATAGCCCAAGGGGTAGGTAAAGGAATTTAAGCACAAGGCCTGCAGGACCAGCTTTTCTTCAGCACGCCTACAAAATGACAAATTACACAAACATGCATCTCCGTTTTTTTTTATCAATATCATGAATTATCTCCATTATCTCTTCTGGGGAAAAAATGGAACAAAATATCAAACTGAATAGCCACCATCAGATTTTTAATTTGGTAAAGTTTGGTAAAGTTTGGTAAAGTTTGGTAAAGTTTGGTAAAGTTTGGTAAAGTTTGGTAAAGTTTGGTAAAATTTGGTAAAATTTAGTAAAATTTGGTAACTTTTGGTAAAATCAGTGCCTCCAGGCACCCTTCATGGTGTGGTATTTACCAACGTATGCTCAGTGCTTTATGTAAAAAAAACATTTACAGCCTTACTCAGGCAGGACTCAAACCCACGACCTCCTGCTTACTAGTGCAGATGTCTTAAAGTGTTTGAAAATGCATAAAGAAAACCGCATTTTCTACCAAAAGATACGGTATAAGAAATAGGGTCGTTAGAATTAGAGAAGACTGTTTCAGGTTGCAGAGGTTATTTTGGATTCATAAAAACAATTTAAGAACCAAAAAATATCTTCCGGAAATCTGGCGAAATATCTAATCAAAAATCGAGGAAAAATCTCATCCGTTTAATTCACAATGACACTGACATACTGTTTATACGGACATGTCAACTTTTATCAAATGCACAATGTGAAAATGGCCTCTTCCCTGACAAACTCTTTGTGGCGCACTGTACAACAAATCACCCTCATTGAATGTAAAGACCCAGGACTAGTCAGTCCCCACTTACTATTTGGACTCGTAGTCCTTCCAGGCTTTCTCAAAAGACTTCTTCATGTCCCCCTTTTGGCCCTTCAGGTCGCCCTTCAGTAAGGAGTCCAGAGGGAACATCACAATGTTGTTGATGTTCTGAACCTGTAAACATAAACAACAACAAAACAAGCTTGAAGCACCATTTCCTTTTTTTTCTTTCTGAAAGCCGCTTCCTGATTTAGCCAAGACAGTTACCAAGGAATCAAATCAAATTATTGATATGCACTTTGACCCCATGCTGACTGCTGTTTTAGAAGTTAAAATCACGATCGCATATTCTGCGACATCAATTGGTAAGTGCGCAGTGTGCACAATGTTCTTAAAGGCAGTATACATCATTTGCAAACATCAACAAACAAAACTACTGAATTATTACGAAATACCGTACTGGAATGAAAGTAAATAGCAGTCTCAAGCATCCTGTGAAATCATGGCACCTGTGCTGTCGTTTTCAATAAAAGTGAACATTTATATCGTTTTTATCAATGATTGATTTTCAAAATTGTTCAATGATTTTTGAATCCGAGGATATTGGGGGATCAAGTTACATATGTAGGAAAATGATGTAGTTATGGTTAGGGTTAAAAAATAAGTGAAAAATTCTGAGAGGAAGAGTTTACCAGATGCTTGAGGAGTGCAGCCAGCTCTTTCGTGATGACTGAGAACTTCAGGAAGGCCGCTCCCAGATCTGGCTCCTTCTCCTTGGACAGCGTGGTAGAGCCCAGCTTCTCCAAGTTCTCGGCAAAGGAGAGGAGGTTGCCAACGTATGCTGCGGGAGCAACAAAAGTACGTATACACTGTATGTGTGAATGCGGGCGATTCTTAGGGACAAGACAGTTTCTGTAAGCAAAATTAAAACCGATCCAGAGAGTAAAAAGAAAAAAACTCAAATTCATTGTCATTCTAAATATAGTGTACATGTAGTAGCTTTTTAACTTACAGGTACATTTTCTTTCAAAACTGGTATAAACTTTGTTCAATGCCTGTACATGTAGATCAGTTGATCTCACGTGTACATGGGCACATTTGCTCAGTAAAGTCGGACTTAAACAACGACTGTAAAGAGAAAAAATGCATACTTTTATTTGTAAAAAAATATATTTTCGACTACAGTGTATGTGCCCAGAAGAGTCTGATTTTGATGGAACACATCACATTTTACTTGACGTATGTATTGTCAGGGGCGGATCCAGGGGGGGGGTCCAGGGGGTCTGGACCCCTTTTAAAAAAATTTTTTTTATTTTTTTTATTTTTCAATTTAATAAAAAAAAAATCATTTTGGAAAAACATACAACTAACATCCCCCCCCCCCCAAGCACCAGATTATCCAGTTATAGGCACATAAAACACTGTGCCTAGGGCCTACCAAATAATTGGGGGCCTACGAAAAAAAAGCAAAAGCCTACAAAAATACACAAGGAATAGGAGGCCTACTCACATACAAACACACAAGAACCTTTAAAAAAATCTTACAGTGACTCTCTAGACTTTGGGAAAGCTTCATACATTACTGGTACAAATTAAGCTTACCGCAAAAAATACATTAATTTCCTGGGGAAATCAAACTTGTGTTTAATAATGATGATCTTTTGTTCCCCAAAAAATTGGTTAAAGTGGTCAGAAATTGCCTCAGATCGCACCGCAGAGCATCTAGAATCCAAAATCGCATTAGTTTGGAGCACAGTATGTCCCCCCCCCCCCCCCCCACTTTTAAAGTTGGACCCCCCTTTGCAAAAATCCTGGATCCGCCTATGTATTGTACAGTATGAACGTTTACTGCAAGTTTTGTTGCTTTCCTCGCGAAATAAAATGTGTTACACGCGCATACATGTACATACTTTGTTTAATAAACCATCATATGCATTCACCAGCACTGGATTCAGAAGAATATCATTCATGCATGACTTGATGCATACTGCAGGCCATAAATAAAAAATTACAATGCAGAATAGCCCGTGCTACAAATTGTATAAAAGCTACAAATAATTAATGTCCAGCACACAAACGATACACAACTGTGTGGGCGTGAGCATTTACGGGCAGTACAGGTATCGAGTATCCGACTGAAAAAAAAAAGCATGGGTACCAGGGTATTAAAGAAAGCCAATCCCAGAAATTAATCTCTGAAATTGCTGTTCATATTGTTCGTAAAGGTCTGCACGTTAATACTACCACATCAGTGTATTGATGCAGCAAGATGCAAGTGTGTACAGTGAGCTCTAAAGCTTTACAGTGTATATTGCATTTTCTTAACACTAACACTGTTGAATCCATCAATATCAATACGAATTTTCACACACCCTGGGGGGGGGGGGGGGGGGGGGGGTTTAGGGATACTATACACGTTTAGTCTGTTTTGTTTTTCCATACATGTACCCTTTTTTTTTTTTTTTTCAATCACCCACAAGTGACATTCAAAACTTTCTTTGTCATTGTCTGATAAATTACTACATGTACAAAACACAACGTATGTTGCAAACATGCATTCTGAGCCATGTTGTTGTATGGGTCAAAATCAGTCAAGGTGATTGTTTGTGACCCTTCTGCCACATGTACAAACCACATGTAATCTGACCCTGTCTGTGTACAAAGTAAAGGCAGGGGAGGTGGAAGGAAATTTTGACTGATTTTGACCTTTTAAATAGCACAAGGGTGTTAATTTGGTTACAAATGGGTTCTCGGTTCCATAATCTGGAACCGGTTCCTGACATTAGCGGTCGGGTACTTGAGTTCCGGATACACAGCCCTACACTACTTCGATGTACTCTCTTGTGGATCACTAGAGTAGATACAATTTCTATTCCCAAAGCTACCTTTCAGGAAGAAAGTGTACATTACCGATTACTGCATTACCAGAAAATAGAGAAAGCGTTACATTATGCACCGTAGACACCATCTGCAAGATTTCCCCAAATTGTCACTAACTTGACATCCCTGGTGTGGCAAACCACTCACTATTAGACCAATAACCCCTGGGCATGTTTCACTCTCATTCTTTGCTATCATTTTCAGTAATAAATCTTCTTGGCGTAAGTTTCGCTTTCCACAAAACACAGCAATAATACAGCTGAATTTTTGGCTTAAGTAATTAAAACAAAAATGTTTGATCAGTATATGTAAACATTACTTTGTACGTATAAGAATTACAAGTACATGTAAGAACACTGCGTTCTGTTTGCTGCGTAAAAGATACATGTACCGTAATTACGTTCTTATTCCCCAAGGTTCCCATGGAAAAATTCCCAAAATTTCCAGATAGTTTCAGACCCTGTATTTGTAACCCTACCCAGAGCCTGAAATCTGTGAATGATAGCACTGACATCTGAATGAAAGACACAATGGAATCATCACTGGCTTGAAAGATGGTCTCCACCTGTTTATGTGCAAGTGCTTTGTCAGTGTGCAGTGTACTTGTGTGTATTTCCTGTTCAAAAATATTTTGGGGGTATGCAGGGCACCATATTTGGACAGATGGTTCAACAGTGGGGATGTACATTGTATGCTGGCCCTGCTGGATGTCATACACGTGTATCAATCAGCAGTTTGACAGTTGCAATCATGCACATACATGTACATGTACATGGATACACCTTACAAATCAAGTACATGTACACCTACATGTATTTTTGTATCACTATAAACGTGAGGACATTCCTTTGTTTCCCTTTGATATAACCCATCCCCATAGACTAAGCACTAGTTTGCCTGTCCTCACATTTTCCCGAACAAAGAAAAAAATGTGAGGACAGTTTTGTTCCCTCTTTTCTGTCCTCACTTTTAATGCGATACCATGACACATGTAACCAACATGTGCACTGTAGATGTACATGTACGTGCCGCACAGTACACAATCATGACAATGTACATGTATAAAAATATAGCGTCTACCAGTACATGTATGTTTAGTACATGTATGTGTACAGGTTCTGTATATATCTCCGAGGACAAGAGGAGAAAGGAAATACAAAGAAACCTTTCAGTCCTCGCATGTCAAGTCTTTTGTTGAAATCGGTCCTCGCACGTAGAAGTACATGTACGTGCTTAGTCTATGGGGTTGGGTTATATTAAAGGAACAATAGGAAACACAAAGCATTGTCCTCGCACGTATTGGGAAAGTACGACTGTGTGTACATGTATGTAGACCTACATTCTATGATGACCCTCTACTCCATGTACATGTACAATTTTTGTCAGCCAATACTTTTTAAAAAGATAATGTGTTGGGCAAAAAATGTTCTTATGAAGGTGACAAATTTTTGAGATAAATGTACGTGTACTAAATAAACCAATTTCTTTTTTCATTAAAAAAAATATTTGGGAGATTTCCAAAAAAATTGGTTTTTCCTTAAAATGTGTTTTATGGTATAAATAAACAATGTACATTTGTACATGTTTCTGAAAACATTTTGCAAGAACATCCACGGGCACTGGTGGTGGAACAAGGGGGGGGGGAGGGGCCATTGGCACCCACTTTTTCCACTTGGGGGAAATGTCGTCCCCCTCCCTCCCTCCCCCCCCCCCCACTTTTGGTAGTTTGTCCCAAGTCCTTAGATGTAGCCTGTGCATGTACTATACATGTATGTGTGGGGACACAATTCTATTATACGTGTACAACACTCAAACTGAAATTCTTCCCCGTACATGTACGTACATGTACGTACATGTACATGTACGTACATGTACATGTACGTACATGTACATGTACGTACATGTACGCTACACAAAGCCTACATGTACTGCATGTTGCATTTTTTTCAAAGATCAAACGCCAGCTCACAAAAAATCTGTGTAAAAGTACATTGTAGCACCGGTTCAGTGTCTCACCGTCTCATTAGCCATTAGAGCGATAATTATGCAATGACGGAATACAATCAGCTACTGCTACGCAAGCCAGTTGCTGATGTATCCCTCCCTTGGGACAGGTCGAGTTCAATTCTCATCAATGGCCAGTGAAATTACACACAAGATCTACTTCACTGAGGTCCATTCAATTAGTACATGTACATGTAATGTATGCACCCAGGGTACACTTCACCTTCAGATGATACATGTACGTGCCTGGAATTTGTTCCAAATAGATTTTATTTCAGATTCAAACCCCTCCACATATAAGCAATTTGACAATGTGGACTAACCAAGGTTCCTGTACTCATTCATTATTTTCTGCACAAACGTAAGCAATCTGTGACTTTTTTTGTTGTTGCTTAATTTAACCCTAACCCTGCTAAATCAAACTGTTTTAATTAAATTAACCCTCCCTCTCTCAGGGCCAAAATGGAGCCTACTTTACCCTACATCAAGATCAAAACCTATCAAGTGACAGGTTGAAACACAGTTTATGTGAGAGTTGGTGGGTAGATTTTTTGATAGGCTGTGATAGTTATAACTATAGGAGGGTTAATATAATTTTTGCATGCACCCTTTATGTACATGTATTGGTAGAATTAATTGACACAGTTGCAATGTACAATACATATACATACATACAATGTACATACTCTGTGTGATTCAATGTATACATTAACCCTAACCCACCTCCTCAATCCTCCAAAATCCTCCTTGCAGTTTTGGAGGATTTTGGAGGATTGAGGATGAATGGTATTTTTTTTTAAAGAGGATTTTGGAGGATTGAGGATGAATGGTGTTTCAAGCGAGGAGGATTTTGGAGGATTGAGGATGAATGGTGTTTCAAGCAGAGGATTTTGGAGGATTGAGGATGAATGGTGTTTTATTAAAAGAGGATTTTGGAGGATTGAGGATGAATGGTGTTTCAAGCAGAGGATTTTGGAGGATTGAGGATGAATGGTATTTTTTATTAAAGAGGATTTTGGAGGATTGAGGATGAATGGTGTTTCAAGCAGAGGATTTTGGAGGATTGAGGATGAATGGTGTTTAAAGCACAGGAGGATTTTGGAGGATTGAGGATGAATGCATTTTTTGGGGGCAGGGTAATCGGAGGATTTTGGAGGATTGAGGATGGTTCCTAGCAAAAAGGGTCTAGGGGGTTAGGGTTAAATAAGAAACGTGAAAGTTTGAGCTTAAAATCCTTCATCCGAGTCACAAGAAAATACTGAAAACCTTTCTGTGGAAGTAGTGAATTGTGTGCACATACATGTACATGTATAGGCTTATCATTGCAATTGTTAAAAGTGAAATATGCCATGTACATGTTTGTTTGTTTTTTTGTTTTTTTGGTTGTTTTTAAGTCTGCAGATACAATTTTCTCCCATTTCAGGTGGAAATATTTCACAGGAGTGGTACTGGTGCCATCTTTATAAAGAGTAAGTTTTCAGATTGAAACTAATTACTATTGCACACTTGTACATGCACCTTTCCAAGCTGTAAGTATTTTCCAACAACAACAACTTTCACCACAAAAAAAGGTAGGCTTCTCCTTATTAACCCTATATACTCCCTAGCTAGGATGCGGAAAAAAATCATATTGAAATTGGAGGATTTGGGACTGTCAGGGTTAATGTAAGTAACAGGTTTTTGAGCACCGTGTTCATGTATACATGCATGACAGCATTACGAGGAAATACGTATAGTATACAATGGACACTCTATCTGTCCCTGGATTAGCAATTTAAAGATTTTACCTTCTGAGTTCACTCGTTGGAACAGCCCAGCTGCTATAAAACGTGCACAAATTGGCTCACACGTATCATGAAGCATGCAGCATTTTTTTTAGCATGGAAAATGGCACCCAAGTGCCTTTTTTTCATATTTGGGGCTTGTACATTGTACCATAATACATCAATATTTCATAAACTGACAATGTCTATTTTTTAAGCTGTGAAAAAATCAATGTGGACAGATGTCATGGGGTATTATGTCATTCTTTAAAATGCGGGGTGAAATTTGTTTTAAATGAATCATGAGACATTTAATTTGCGGACATATACATGTACATGTAGAAAAGGATTTGTTTCTCCCCAAAACGTGACGACCACTTTACTTCCATTGTTTTGTCACACGCGACGTCATTCTGAATATATTTCAAACCCACGCGGTGCAGGAGCCTTCCGGCAGGATGTCCAACCGCATGAATTAACAGTGGCTAACTTACTGTTTCCGGTGTTGTAGATGTTCTTGACCGACTTCCTCATCTTCCCGAGCCCGCTCCTGTCCGAGTCCAATGTCTGTTTGAATCAAGCAAAAAATATAAAGCAATCATTTTTATTTGTTGAAATAGTCGAAAGCCTACACACAACAATCCCAAAAACAATCTCGCCTGCCCGCAAAAAAAGAGAGAAAATTACTCAGAAATTTGTAAATCTGCATCGATGAAAAGAAACAAATGTTGAATAGAACAGCTTCCAAAGAAATTGAACTTTATATTATGTATAGATTTAAGTCAGATGCTTTTTTGAACGTGTACATGTTTATTTTTATTTCTTTTTTGGGGGGGGGGGTGGAGGGAGGATTTGGCTACTGTGCAAACAGTGCCATTAACAAATTGAAGAAGACAGAAAAATTTAAAAATAATGGGCAAAAGAACTACTTAGTTTATGCAGTGAACGCATTGCTGCACATGAACATTATGAGCAATGTGCATACTGCATACTTGTAATCACTATGTGTACAGTTCTACATTTTTAAATACGTCTGCTACAAAAGCCTAAAAATACACAATTTTTGTTTTTCAAAACTGGTTCCATCAACAATCCTGTGTGACCTTGTGGAAAACCTACAACGTACAAAACCTGGATCGCTTTACAAAGTCAACCACTTCGGGCCATTCAATGCCCAGTTTCCCTTGTATTGGATGCAGATTACAACAGATGACGTTACTCAGCAAGAATGGAAAACAGTGTTGCATGTAGACTGACAGGCCAATGATAACAGATCAGAGGTCAATAAGAACAACTTTGGACAACACAGACAGGAGAAAGGTAGTGAAATTTGTCTCCCAAGATGTTGAGAACTGTGGCCTAGAAATGATGATCAGTGTACATGTACAATACCAGATGTGTAATTACAAATTTAGAACAATTGATCACTTGTGACCTGGGGCCAATTTCATAGAGCTGTTAAGCACAAACATTTGCTTAGCATGAAAATGTCTTGCTTAGTAAAAACAGGTTACCAGCCAAAAGTCCATGCAATTTTCATGCTAAGCAAACAACAGCTGAATGCCAGTCAAAAGCAATATTCCACATATGGAAATCTGGTTGGTAATCCAGTTTTTATCAAGGAAGCATTTGCATGCTAAGCAAATTTGTGTGCTGATGAACAGCTTGATGAAATTTGCCCCTGTTGTACAGATATCTAAATTTGTTTGTGCTTAGAAAATCACTGATTGGGTGACCTAAAAGTGGCCTTGGAGGCAAAAAAGAATTCATCCGAAAAATTGCTATGGTTGAGACAGGTCATTCAGAAGTAGAATATGATAATGCACATTGCACACGACCATCCCTTGAAAATGTGCCGCTTGTCTGAGAATCATTGAGTAAAATCATTTTCGGCATGCCAGTTTGGGTTCGGGAAAAGGCGGATCGTTGGAAAATTGGAAAATACAGAAAGGTGCCCTCGGTCTATGGCACTCTGGTTGCTTGCATTACACACACGCTGCACTATGCTGTATGTGCAGCACCAGTGCGAATGTTTTTTTCTCCTTTCTCTGTTAATGTAACGGTAGAATGTTTACACTCGCACCTTGAAAAAAGGTCAGAACTACATAGCCAAAGAGATGAAGTTTGGGAGATTTCAGGGCCCAATAGTGCCTTTAACCCTAACCCTCCAGGGTATTTTGGCTAGAAACCCTGCCAGACGCATCAGATTGCATACTTTGTCACATTGACTTGTGTGCAGAGTGAAGCAAGGTCAAGCTGTCACCACAGATGCATTGTGCTGTGTCTGGCAGGGTTAGGGTTAAGACAATATATAGCATATATGTACATCTATACTATTAATTCAGAAAATTAAGACAATTATGATACGGGGGGGGCGCTGATTATAATCATAATACAAAGGTCTGGTTACCCTAAGTAGGCTAGCAAACATGCACACTTATGTCCCTATGCCTGACAACACAACAGTATATTTAAAGTTTTTGTACTGTTAGTTTTCCTTTTTTATACATTTTGCCTGTTGGAAAGTTACAAAACAACCTGTAAATTAGTATTTTTTTTGGTTCCCTTCACTGTGATTTACGCCCATGTCTTTGGGCGGAACAATATATTACGAATCCACCCATCTGGCGGGTGTCACACAAAGCGCGGCATCTCGCTAGTATTATATTATATTATGTACATAATTATTATTACAGTCTACAGAGGGATAAGCCGAAAAACACCTGTTTTATTTGTACATGTACAATGTACACGTATATCTACACTGCACAGGTCCCAATGGAGATGCTCTGGATCACTGCACAAACAGTGTACTGTTTGTACAGTAAATTTAAATCCAAGCTACATGTACATGAAGTTGTACCTGTACATTTTACGTGTAACATATTCATGTACCGGAACAGTACAGCACATGACACATTTACATCAATACATTGATGCAACATGTACCGGTATGCAAGTAAAGCACCAAAGTATATAAACTAGAACATACTTGTAAAGTCACATGATTATTTAAAGGTATGATGTACACGTGTAGCATTAGTTGAGCTGACACACAGACACTGTTCATACTTTGTGTGATTCAAGATGTACATGTATACATACATGTACATGTACATAGTATGAAATAACAGACCGGTCAAAGTTTAAGCTCAATCCATCTTCCGAGTCATAAGGAAATAGTGGGAAAAAACCATTCTGTTTGAACAGTGAGTTTGTGCACATCCGTTTATACTGTTGAAAGTGAAATTTTTTAAGCCACTGCATTATGTACACGTATGGAGGTCTTCAAATACAATTTTCTCAAAGATGACGGCACTTCAGATGGAAATATTTCTCAGGAGGATTGGTACTGGGGTAGGGTCTTTATAAGCAGTGAGATGTCAGGTTGAAACTAATTGTGACCCGCTCTGGAAAAAGGTATATTATGTCGCAAAATATGAAAAATTAGTTTTATGTATGTTTGGAAAGCCCGCAATGTAAGCTTTCATTTGGTACATGATAGAGCACCAAAGCCCTTTCCATTCTGGAGATATCACGTTTTTGCATATTAATTAGTTCTATGGAGTTCAAATTGCACAACAGAGAAAACAGGCTTCGAAATAGCTAGTTCTAATACAATGCAATGGAACAATGCACTCTAAAATTGTAGTTTTTTTCACTTTATTCACTGAAATCAACAATGTTGTGCACCAAACGTGAAACTTTAGATATTTAAGATGTCATTAAAGACAAAAACAAAAAATAAATTGACAAAAAAATTCACCCTCTCAACGTTGAAAGGGCCATTACACATAAATGCATAGCGCGACTTATATCACCTTTTTCTGGAGCGGGTCACAATTATTCTTTGTTTTGATTTTTACCAAAGTTAACCCTGCTGAATCCACAAATCTCCACACACCCTGGGGGGTTGGGGTTATGTTCAGTGTAAAGTGTACTTCATTCACACCCACTATAGTCACACATACATGTACTTCATTTGACACCAATAACTGGCACTCTTTTTCTGCTTGAATACTAAATTTTCCATCCAATTTACCCTCTCTTCAATCATTCACAACCTTCTCAGAATTAACAGCCACGCAGTCATCAGCCACAGTGGGCAGTGCGAGCGGAAATGGTAGACAATTGCTGCCCAAGTAAGGTAGTCCCTATTCAAACATGACTCAAACACATGTTTGTGTAGAATCCTTTGCTGGTCATCCCAGGGAAATCAGAAAATCCCCCCCCCCCCACAATACCTCAGGCCAGAGTGCTGCAGCTTTGTTGGTAGTGTGACTCATAGACCTATTGTCCTGGTTCTGAAGCACACGTTTGCAAATAAACCATGTTGCAGTGTATTCAGGTCGGGTAGGAAGCACAAATTACAAAATGACAATTCCCTATTCACAATATATCTCAAATTTGCACTTTTGAGGTGAGAAAAACAAACACTACGAGGTTGATCATACCATGAAGGATTATAAGTCACAATACACACATAATGTACAATGTACGTACATGTATGCAGATCATTTCCATACTTTTGAGGAGAAGGTTGACCAGGTAAAATAACTCAGATGGGACCAATATTCCTTTAATTTTTCTGAGGGTAATGTACATGCATGACTACGTGTAATCAATTCACCGCATTCTTATTCTCTGCCGAGCATGAAAAGTGATGATACATGTATGCAGCCATGTGAAGTTAGTGCAAAGCCAACAACGCCGTTACTAAAGTCTATTAATGAAACACGTCATTACTTGTAGGATTAAAGATTTACCGATTCACAACTTCACACTCCCTTTGCTGTAATCTCAGTCTACATTCAGTTACAATTTCACCCACAAATTTGAGGAAATTTATTATCAGTGTTCAGATTAATTAAACCCTCCTATACTTATAACTATCACAGCCTATCAAAAACTCTAAACACCAACTCTCACGGTTTGTGTATGTTTCAATCTATCGTTTGATAGGTTTTGATCTGTGCAACAGCTGGGTCGATTTTGGCCCTGATAACAGGAGGGTTTTAATGTAAGAAAAATGGCTTGTACATTTAAAAAGGCAAGAACTCTGATTTTTGGCCTGACACTGCATCACCCACAAAACACAGATATTAGTTTCATTTAAAGTGTTACTGACTGCTAGAAATTCATCTTGAGACCAAAAGCATGTTTTCTCCGTGATTGTAACACATTCACCCTAACAGTGCTGAATCCATCAATTTCAACACAAATGTCACACACCCTAGGGGTTAGGGTTAGGGTTAGGTTTAGGGTAAAGGTTACTTTATTTGACTACAAGCTTGGATTCAAAGAAATCTCATACTGTGGTGACTAATTAAAAATCAAATTTTATCGGATTTTAGGGCAGTGTGACTGTCCCTTTTATTTTTGCACCATACTACAGTACATATACATGTACGTGCAGCACTGTACGAATTTAAAAGACAGTAGCAATACAACTAACCAAAGCGGATGAATTTTGGATGATTTAAGGGCAATGTGTGCCTTTAACAAGCAATGATGTGCGACGTGTACACTGTTACTGTACTTTCTTACATAAAGTATTATACAACACCTGAATAAATCCCAGCCATCCGATTGGTGGATCGTCGATCACGTGCATTGAATTATTCGACCCATCACACGATGCGAACCCGCACCGCCAAAAACGTTCTATCACATGGTTCTATCAAACGGTGCGCGCGCATTGATAGAACCAAAAGAACTTCCTTAATTTCACGGTCACTATTAGTGGCGCTACAACAGGGCTGTCATTCACACAACATGGCGGCCGAGTTTCCCGAACTGCCGCGGTTTGTTCTCCTAACAGACAACGAAATATTGGAACTCGTAGGTGATGCTGACGCTCCAAATACAAAGTGACAAATCAAATATGCAGTGAAACGATTAGATGAATTTGCAAGTCACGCAGGAATAACAATTGAAGCTTTAACTGATTCGGAACTCGACAATTTTTTGTCGCGGTTTTATGCGGGACTGAGAAGGTAAACGGTACGTTGTAACGTTACACAAAGAAATCCATGCATGCAATCTGTCGGATTTATTCAGGCGTTGTATAAAACAAATAATGAATGTTTCACATTCGTGCAATGGTAAGAATAATTTCATTCGGTGACAGATGGAATGTCCCATTCCACTCGGCTTCGCCTCGTGGAATAGAACATTCAATCTGTCACCTCATGAAATTATTCTTACCATCGCACTGATAAACATTCATTATTTGTATACTGTACAATGTATACACTTACATGTTGTACATACGAGTGTGCAAATACCAGCAATCGTGGACTACATGTAGGGACAAAAGGGTAATAGGGAATACAAAGGGTCCACGACTGACTGAACGTCCACGATTGAAAATCGTGTACAAAACAAACATGGGAGGCCTTCCGAAAACGTTAAAGTAAACAAAAGAGGGACAATAGGGAGTCTGCGATTGCCGGTATTTACACACTGGCGTGTACATGTAGATGTACACACAGTCGTACTTTCCCATACTTCCGAGGACAATGCTTTGTGTTTCCTATATTGTTCCTTTAATTAAATTAATATAACCCAACCCCATAGACTAAGCACATATTTTTACTTGCGAGGATCGATTTCAACAAAAGACTTGACTTGCGAGGACTGAAAGGTTTCTTTGTATTTTCTTTCTCGTCTTGTCCTCGGAAGAACCTGTACACGTAGACATGTACATGTACAATAAATGTTCTATTAAATTGTGAACAACACCACGTGTTTTACAAATCAACAGATCCACAGATTTGCAGTCCAATAGCAACATGCGAGGCACATAGCGTTTGATTGACATTGAAAAATATGAAAGCCTGCTATGAAGAAAAAAAAAAATTGCAGACATATTTGCCACACATGTTGTCACTTACAATAATGAGTCACTTGGCTGGTAATAGCTACTATAGTTCACACAAGGGTTACAACAACTGGTTGTGATTAATCGTGGTAATTACTAAACCCCAGAAACATCTGGGGGCTATAGTACAGATAATCATAACAGCTTTGTTTGTTTTGTTTTTTGTTTTTTTTTAACCAGGGGTGAGATTGGCAAAAAATGAAAAATCCACGAAATCTACAAACAAATCCACGAGGACCCAAGATCAACGTCTATTGTTTATATATTTGCCTGAAGGCACCCCCTTAAAATATCTATTTTTATTGGTCTATAGTCACTTTTACAGTGTAAAAACACCTTTAATTAACCCTAACCCTCCAGAGTATTTTGGCTAGAAACCCTGCCAGACGCATCAGATTGCATACTTTGTCACATTGACTTGTGTGCAGAGTGCAGCAAGGTCAAGCTGTCACCACAGATGCACTGTGCTGCGTCTGGCAGGGTTAGGGTTAAGACAAAACCTCAGGGATTTTATATTGTAAAAGAGATTCTTTTAAAAAATTGAAATCCCGACCAAAAAAATCCTGAAATCAGGAAAAATCCTGACAAATCTCACCCTGTTATATAGTGCTTTATATACAAATGTCTCAAAAGTCAAAGCGCTTCACAATTATTACTCCTGGTCATCAGGCAATGAGATTAGTTCTACGCAGCAGTTTGAGATCAGCGCAATCCATTTTCTACCTTCACGGGTACCCATTTATACTCCTGGGTAGAGAAAGGCAATTGTAGTAAAGTGTCTTGCCCAAGCATACAAGCACCATAATCTCCCCCCACCCCTCCCGTGCCCCACACACATGTATCATTCCAGACAGTAAGAACCACACTTCAGACAAAAATATGCCAGTGATCACACCAGGAATGTTTTGGCAAGGCGTCCCCTGACCACAACAAACCAAAAGAGGAATCCAGTCAATCACTGGTGAGTCACTGGGTTGGACACTCAAACCCCCCCACAGGTGCAACACTCAATTGAGTCATTTGCAAAATTTGGAGATGGTAAACAAACAGTGGTGGTCAGTCTTGTGTCAACTTGTTTGTGCAATGTGGCCCACAGAACACCAGACAGTAAACAAATGTACATGTATACAACTAGCGTAATTTGTAAACACACTACTTTGTCAGAAAGATTTTACTTTAATTTAATACCCCCACCAAAATGGATCAAGAACAGCAAAACCTTGGAAAATAACCATCCCTCCTTGATAACAACTGTCTAAACATGTGGCACATCCTGTTATTTCAAGATTCATGTCGGCAAAATCTGTAAAAAATGAGACGGAAATAAACATGTATTGTATGTGAACACTTTGAGTGACCACACACTGTGCCAAGAACATCTAACACAGAAAACACAAACTTTCTTCCCTTATATTTCACGAAAATATCCCAACAAAATTCTCAAACTTAAAGGTTGTGCCAAGTGTTTATACAATTCTGAACACAGATGGATAGTTATTTTCCAAGATTTGCTTTTCCTGACTGATTTTAGTGGGGGGTATTAAAGTAAAATCTTTCCACTTTGTGTCCCACAAGTATGAAGGTTTCGGTAGTGCACAACTGTACACATGTATGTACAATGTAAATTATTGCTGCAATTTAAATCTTAAAATATGTACTGCATTGACAAGCCTAAACTACGATTTATGACGATAAAATATTTTGGCTGCGTATGTAGCTTTGCCTATCAGCTGTGTTCCTTGCTTCATGGTTTAATAATGTCAAGTGGGACAGGAAGGACATTTTTTTCTAGCTTTCTCCTTTTTAAACAATCTTCCAAAGCCTCAAACCAGTGACAGACAAATGTTTCTGCACATTGGAATTTAGAACAAATATTTGAGTTACATACATGTAGGCCTACAGGTAAAAATTTACAGCAAATATATATAAAATAACTTTTGAAATTAAATATAAAATGGCATAACGTGTACAACAATGACAATATTAATCATCCTTTTTAGTTGTTAAATAATTTTGTATGCTTTTTATCTTTGAAATTTATGAATTCCGACAGTAGCTTTTAATAATATCCATATTGTTATTCAGAATTTGGGAAAGAGTTCCATATCCATATCCGGCCATCACTTACTAGGCCTATTTAATATGACTTAAAAACTACCAAAAAGTGTAAATCTGATGAAGAAACACGAATTTAGGAGGGAAACAAATTTCAACTGATTCTTTGAAAATACTTTGACTTTTTCTGTCATGGCCCATAGACTTTGTGCACAAGGTCTAAAGTGATGGCCGGATATGGAACTCTTTCCCATTTTTATACTTTCCTTAAAAAATTTAGAAATAAAAGTCTCAGAAAAAGAATTAATTTTAAGCAGATTCGGAACACAACCACCCATCCAATTCATTTTGAAGTTTGGATTAATAATGTTTACATTCTTTCTAAATCAACAACTTTTCTTTGTTTAATGTGTCCAGTCAACCGTGAATTCAAGGCAACATACCTCTTCGAGTTGGGTGACAACGTTACGACAAGCTCCCATTTTCCCCACGAACGTGGACGTCGTTGGCGAATTAAGGTCATCATTTGTCTCGTTTACAAACTCCAAAAGGCTGATTAATTCCGGCATTTTTCTGTCATGGGCACACTCTGTCAGCTTTCGGTGCTGGCAGGGTGATAAAATGTGAACACAGAGTAATTATTCCCTCTGCCTTTTTTAGTCGACGGAGGTGTGTTAAATGACCAGCGGAAATTATCGCAATCAAGCAACAACCAACCCCGATCCTGACGTGTTTGAAATGCAGAAAGTAATAGGGTAGTCAGGGACCGGATAAATTTATAAGTGATTTTGCGTAGGGTATTACAGCAACCAGACTTTGGAAAATGCTGGCCCTCTGAAACAGCGCCCTCTTGGGGGTTTATATTCCGTTAGTTATTGAATTTGTTTAGGGGGGGGGGGGGGCGGGACCGCACAAACTTTCAGACAAAATTGTAACGAGTGACAACAAAGTAGAGAACATTATAGTTTATTAAAAAATAACAAGTTTGCACTATGAAGTGCACAAATAAATACATTCTTAATCTGGTCTTTTTCGCTTGTTTTTGTATGTGGTAAAAAGTCACATTCTCAATGAGTGATCCCGACCGTACCGCCACATCCCGACAAGCAGCTGCTCATCAGGCGCTTGGCTACGCAGCAATTTTCAAGTTATGGATGTGATCCACGAGTGGTAATACATAATCGTATCGGCTGCTCATCAGGCTGGCTACGACCAATGATCTATCCAGATTTTTTTATACATGGAGATTAGTGTTTCTGACTAGTACTCCAAAACAAAACTATTGAAAATATTTGAGACTACACGTAACATACTCGACACAAACATTCAGCTAAGTTATCAGTAGCTAGCACGGCCCGGATGTTCTAGAGTTCGCAGGTTCAAGTTAGTCTTTTTTCTAATCAATCTAAAAACAATTATCTAGTTTTCCTGATGATTTATTTGATAATATATAAAAGGATTTTCAAAGTGAACACACAAAAAACCGGGAGCGCGGAACCTGCGACTTCCGGAATACCATACCGGCGCTCTCCTCCCTGGGCTACTATATCTTCCTATTAATATGTTGGCGGCCTAGCGCCTCCCAAAGTATCTGTGTTCGGGTGGGCGCTAGTCAGAAGTCATAAACCCATAATGCCGTATAGCCAGGGATCACACCCAATTTTACGATACAACCCTGGAAGCAACATTTTGGGGATCACTCAATGAGGATACGAATTTTTAACTTATAATTCGTCAAACAAACAAAAGGAGTTAGAGAAAAGGTCTTGCACACATCAGTAATTAAGTGCCGTTTTGCATACAGGCAGCAAGCGTTTTAATGGGCTGAGTTAACACTTTCATTTTCATGAAGTAATACTTTTCTGATAAAAGTTTGGATGGCCTGTCAATATGATCCCAGCAGAATCACTCGCAGTCCTGGGTTTGGGTTTGTTACTTTGTTTTAGATAATAAGAGCGAAGTTTTGATTGTACACTTCTAAATCCAAGCATTTTGGATAAATTGGCTATTAGAGTAGGCCCCAGAGAGCCTTAAGTGAAGGGATTTTTATAAGAAACTGAGAGGCGACAAGTAAAAGCTGTATATTTGTGCATAGTTTATTCACCTTGCAAATTCAAAGTATTTTCAATTTTTTTCTGAATTACCATGTACGTCTGCAGAAGCTTAACCTGAACTTGAAGGGTGCACCACATTAAATAGGCCAAAAATGGCTGCGCCAAGCTGATTAACATAAATTGTAAACCCACAACTGTTTTTGAATAATACATTTTGGGGGTCAGTCATGCAATTGATAGATTGTGTAATTATGATCAGCTATCATAACCTGGGGGTTCTGTGCTTCAACTTGTGTGCAGACGTGATACATTTTGGCTTTAAAATTGGTCCTATTTGGCTTGGCAAGTGGAGGGATGCTGTATGAAAAATGGCAGCTAGCCGGTTTTGGAAAAACCACATTTTTAGGGGTGGTACTCTTTGGGGACAATTAGCAAAAATTCCCCAAAAGCTACCCTACCAAAAATTGAAAAGAATTTGACAGATTAAGATTCAAACAATAATTTTCAGTTGTGCCACAAAAACTGAGAGACTCCTGGATATGGATTTTTTCACTGTGAAGTTAGTGGATTTTACACTAAGGTCAATGGGAGTTCTTAATTGTGCACCATGCATATGAAGGCTTGCAAATTTTGCAGCTCTTAAGTGCGCCCTCTTTTGACTTTCTTATATAGCGCCCTCTCTAGCTAGCATTAGCTTGTAAACTTTCGCGGAATTTTCGTGAGGATCAGGAACGGTGGAACAACAGCACAGGTGAATTATTTCGCTTTTCATACCCTGCAGGCTGAATAAACTATATAAACTGTACCTGTACCCTACCTAGCAAGCTGGGTACTCTGTATGGGATTTTCATTGCTTTACAAGCCAAGTTTTCCTCTTTTTTGGGCATCATGATCATAAGTTGACTTGTGTGTTGTGTTGAACAACAGTTCAGTTGAACTTAACTTGAAGTTGAACTTGAACTTGAAGTTTGAACTTTGTTCCCTCACACCCGTGGGGGAGGGGTGGGGGAAGCAATTGATAGGCGCATTAAGCCCAGACTGTGACCTTGTAAATGTGGTTTGCGAGTTACCCAAAGTAATCATCAGTCGTCATCAGCAAGCATAGCCCTAGAATGACGCTATGATATAGCGTCATAGCGCCCAAGTATGCAAAACAGGCCTATGCTAGAAACCGAAGATCAAAAATCACACTTTACCTGCATAAATATTCTTGGCATCATTTTATTCAAACAGTTCAACAGCCCATCTCCCTGTTGGGATAGCAATATTCCTCCAAGAATGTCAAGAACAGGAGATATTTGCGGCGCAAAATCGTCTCCACGCGACGCTGACTTCACAAACACGAGGAGTAATACCCACATTTAGAACGTTCATCAACAGAGGGCGCAATTTACAGTCGCCGCGTGCACCACGCGACAGACATATGGGTTATTTATGTCTGTGACGCCCACAGACATAAATAACCCATATGTCTGTCGCGTGGTGCATGCACGCGGCGACTGTAAATTGCGCCCTCTGTTGATGAACGTTCTAAATGTGGGTATTACTCCTCGTGTTTGTGAAGTCAGCGTCGCGTGGAGACGATTTTGCGCCGCAAATATCTCCTGTTCTTGACATTCTTGGAGGAATATTGCTATCCCAACAGGGAGATGGGCTGTTGAACTGTTTGAATAAAATGATGCCAAGAATATTTATGCAGGTAAAGTGTGATTTTTGATCTTCGGTTTCTAGCATAGGCCTGTTTTGCATACTTGGGCGCTAGGACGCTATATCATAGCGTCCTTCTAGGGCTACAGCAAGCACAGGTTTGAAGAAATTAACATCCATGGTTAAGTTTCTGTCAATTTTTTCTGCAGGTTTAATCTGATCTTGTAGATTTGGCATTCAGTATCAGTATGTCATCGGGGATAGCAAATCTTGCAATGGTTGACGGCGCCCTCCGGAGTGTGGACAAGGTCCAGTCGTACATCACCATCGGAATGGAGGATATCATTGAGGTGTCGTTGGATCTTGCCGAAACTTCGATAGAGGGTTTGTGATCAAGTCGTCAGTCAAGTGATGCGCAGTAGATTTTTATAACTTATAACTTCAAGGAGGGAGGGAAACCTGTAAAGTGGCCACCCATTTTTTATGTGTGATTGTGATTGAAAGCTTTGTTTGAAAAAGCTCCATCTATTCATTGCACTTCCATTCAAGTACATTGAAACATGAATGGATTGAGTATGCACAGGAATGTGCATATAAACGACAACTGGACAGGTGATCTTTTTTAAACCGCAGCTATGGCCGTTGTCCATATTCAAGAGGTAATTAAGCAGCAATTGACAACAATGGACTCCACCGTTCAGGTTGGACATATGTAATGCACGTTTGGTTAGGACCTTGGGCTAGCCACATGATGCAGGTTGCCTCTGTGTCAAGATGGTCACAATGAAGTACAGCAGTCACAGCTTGAATAGACAACTAGACAAAGGATCAGAATTTACATGAGAGCAAAATAAACCAACCCTAAGTTATTGATTTTTCTGTTGTTTGTACCCTTTCCTTAGGAGACGGTACGGAGGGTCAACTGAAGGATTTGATGCAAACCATGGAGGAGTATGCCTCCATGGAGCAGGATCTCAAGAAGTATGTCAAGGCGGTCAAGCAGGTCAAGGGTCAGGTATGGCAGGCCCATTTGGCACGATGTTTCCCCTTCTGAGTTGATATCAAATCTGACTCTATGGGATCCGTGGAGATCAGTGTTAATCAGCACTGAATTTGTTACCCAGAACGAATATTCTGCATGGCTCAAAACTGTTCTGAGATCCTGGATTCAAGTCTTGGTTCAGTCAGATTTTCTCAGCTCATCTAAACTTTATTAACCCTAACTTACCTGAATCCATCAAAATCCATACCCCTGTTTTGGAGGATTTCGGTGGATTCAGGATACCTCCATATTGAAAACGGGGGGGGGGGGGGGGGGGGGGGTGGTGATTTTGATGGATTGAGGATTGTAAGCCTAGCGGTACTGCAGGATTTTGATGGATTCAGGATACCTCCATATTGAGAAGTCACCAAAACCAACTTTTTGTGCATGACAAAATAGGTGGATTTTGGCAGATTCGGGATACTTTCTATTAAAGTTACCCAAGGGGTTAGGGTTAAAAACTACAACTCAAAAAAATGCAAGTAAATACCATATTCTTCACTTACCGCTGAAACACCAGAGCTGGCAAGAGAACCAATTTTTAACAACTTGAAAACAATTTTCCGCAATTTCATTTCAGGTTCAGAAGTTAAGTGTTGAGGAGCAGATGGAAGTGGATGTGTCCAAGCTTGTTGAAGGAGCAGTTGCCGACATGCGGAAAAACGATTCCAAAGAGCAGTCGGTCAAACACAGCAAGATCGACGAACTCAAAGAAAAGATGTGGCAGTACAAGAATGCTGGTCAGTTATGTATTTCAGGTTGCCGTGCCCCCCGAGCAACATAAAAGTTTGCTGGGCTGGGCTGGGCTGGGCTGGGCTCAATGTTGAACTGGCTCAGCTTTGATTTCAAGTACAATTTGGGATCGCTGGCCAGGAATTTTATTCTTGAAGGGCATGGCTAATTATCGTGTACTGCCGTTAGAAAATCACAGTGTTTATTTGAAAGTTTTTTTCTGGTTAGTTTGGCTTGAGCTGATTATTTATTTCTTCAAATATCTTCAAATAGGAGAGAGCATGCCAGCAACGACCAGCCAACTCGGTGACGACGATGTCGTCATGACTCAATGCGAGGTGACCACCGTATGCCCAATCACACGATGCGAGATGACGGACCCAGTCACCAACAAACACTGCCAACACAACTACGAGCGGGCGGCTATCATGCAGATAGTGAAGAACCGTAGGAACGCTAAGTAAGAGAATGGGGATTGATCCCGTGTGTTTGGTCCATAGGAGCATATTTTATCAAACTCAATGAACTGAGTAACTTGGCCTGTTTATTTGAACGTCCATTGCAGACACAAATCTTAGGATATAATATAAAAGTTTTTAAATGTTTTAGAAATCCCTGGAAGGTAGCACAAAAAACTGAGAAAAGTCATAAATATATGATATCTTACATGTCACCGCCGTAACATTGAGATCCTGGGAAAAAAGTACAAAAATCGTTTTTAAAAATGGATGTCCTAAAAAAATCATATACATTTGTACCAGAAAAATTGTAAAAAAGAAATTAGAAAAATCATGCCATAAATAATGGAAACATGAGCAAGTAGTGGAAATTATCCTACACAAATAATTGATATATTTGGGAAGGTCGTGGGAAATTTTGAATCACTGATGTAAATCTTTTTTTTAAGTGTGTGTCAGTTTTAGAAATTGTAAACAGTCAAGCAACTTTGTAACATGGAGTGCGATAAAAAAAAAGTAACTTCGTTTTAGCAGCTGAAACGAAGGATACCCCTTTTAGTTAACTGGCTGATCATATCGTTTCGGTTTGCGGTAACACCATGTGTTTATCTCAACTAGCGAGAGGTATGGGTTCTAAAAAGAACCTTATCGCACAACTCGTTTCTCAACCTTCGTTAAGTGAGAAGGGTTCAAGGGAGAACCAATTTTCGTGCAACTCGTTTTCTCTACTGGCGATAAGTGAGAAATATGATTCAGGGGAGAACCATGGGGACTTCACGGGTTAATATGGTTCAGGGAGAACCATGGGGACTTCTCGGGTTGTTCTCAACGTTTCGATTAGCCTGCTCTAATCTTCGTCAGGAGAATGAGGAGGTTTGCCGATGTAGCTCCTTAAGTAGTATTTGCAGGGATTGTGTGTAGAAAGGGAAGCGTTCCGATTGGTGCCACTGTTGTGTGATGTGTTGTGTTTGGTTGCCACTATGGTATTGTTCTTGTTGTGTGTGTTGTGATTGGTTGACACCGTGGTATTGTGGTATTTGTGAACGATATCGATATTCCACCATGCAAAGCCTCAAAACTTATGGCTGATCATAGTAATACATAAAGTGAAATCACCCTTTCAATGCAATTTCCTGCGTTCTCATTTCACAGGTGTCCCTTGAGTGGCTGCGGTAACCAGATACCTATCACCAAGGCCGATCTAGTAGACAACAGACAGCTGAAGAGGTTCATCGAGCACAGGAACAGACAGGAAAACAGACCCTAGGATACGCTTAACCCTAACTCTCTTCAGGTTCTCTACGCTCTCTGCTGAATAGACCGTATCGGTTTTGATGTCGTGGCAGCCATGTTGTGGGACACACGCATACAATAATACAAGCAATTTTTTGTCTTCAAATGCCTGCCCCACAGTATGGCAGTATATTTTTGGAAGTCTTTATTTTTAAAGACTTGCCTTTGAGAAAGAACTTGCTTAAGTTTGAAACATTAGGCCAGCTAATTTTGTTAGTTTGGTCTATAATAATGCTCTACAGTGGAACTTTGTTATAACGAACACCGCTATATTAAATGAACAAACATCCGCTTTGGCTCCCATACAGAACTGCTATACTGAATATTTATTGTGGATCCCATGGTGTTTGGTTTAATGGATTCTACTGTATTTGGTAGTAAATCATAATCACTTTTCCTGGCAATTTTTCCCAAAGATAATAAAAAGGGTGCACACAATACTTTTTGGGGGGAGGGGGATATATCCTCTTTAAGAATGCGACTGCATTGTGTTGATAAGAGTACAATGTATCTTGTTTAAGTTTTGTAAATAAAACCAGTTTTAGTGTGTTTGGAAAGATGACAACTGTCAAAATTGTTTGAAATCTGGTTTCTTTTTGTCGTTTTTTTTACATGTCAACCCTCCCCCCTCCCCCCCCCCCCCCCAAAAAAGAAACCGAACAAAACGACTCAGTAGAATAAAATAGGCCTATAAACACTTTGGACATACTCTGTCCCAAACCCCCATATTTTACTGATATATGTAGTCTCTAAAAAGTTTAAATTAAGATGCTGTATTTCACACAAGTTTCGTAATAGAATGCTCTCAGTTCTGATTTTATGTGTGCTTTTATATTGAGCAGAGTGCTGGTAATTGGGTAGTGGAATCCTAACTTGGATGCAATTGAAGCACAATTTTAACAATCCTTTTCTAATTTGTTGTGGGAAATAACGCGGCGCGAGTGCTCCTTTAAGATTTGAGCGAACCGGCTTTTTACGCTGGTGTCCGTCCGTTAACCGAAAACCAACAAACTATGACAAGGGTACCAGCGACTAGACTCTTCTGTGCAGATATCAAAATGGCGTCGCAGAGCAGAGGTAAATTGGCAGGGATTTTTATCGATTGTGTACTCTTAAAGCACGCTATTTTAACAGATATTAACCATTGGTTTGCTTTTATGACAGCACTTATGCATTTTGAATGATTCTTACTACACTTTAAAGTCAAGGTTGTGAAAACTAACGTTCATCGAGACAGTCGCGGCCGGCGGTAGGATTAATCACGTTAACCATGTTAACTAGTACATATGACCTGGGCCCAATTTCACGGCGCTGCTAAGCACACGTTTTATGCTAACCGAGCCCCCCTTAGCAAATTTTTCATTTCACGGCGACCGTAAGCAGACGTTTTCTGCTTAAAGGGCTTAGCACACCAAAAGGCACGCTAACCGGCCTGGTTTTGTGCTAAAGGCCGCCATCTTGTTTGTCGTACATGTATCGATATACAGAATTACAAAAAAAGTATGGTTTTGCGACGGTCCCCGGCCCCCGGCCGGCCCAAGAGTGTAGTAGGACAGGGAAAATCCCTTCGAGATGTACTCGGAAACGCAAGTGTGGGCGCGGTACCGATTTCGGCCACAAACAAATATTGTTGTTGGCTGGAATTGTCTCCGATGCCATCCATAACACAACTGCTGCAAGTTTGTCTGGCAATAGTGGTGGGAGACACTGTCCCAAGGGTCAGCCCACCCACGGCTTGGGGGCCATTGTCGATGGTCAAAGCACTCATCCAAGTGCTCGGCAATGAAAGAAAACAAATTAAATTCCCTGATCCCCAAAACGAGGAAAGGTTGATGAACCTAAAACAATTAGGATTCTTCAGAGTGGCTGGTAATTTTAACCGAAAGACATTTTGATTAAAGATGGTTTCTAATGTTGTTAAGTGTTAACGAACGT
Source organism: Hippasteria phrygiana (assembly GCA_037893225.1). Lineage (NCBI taxonomy): Eukaryota > Metazoa > Echinodermata > Asteroidea > Valvatida > Goniasteridae > Hippasteria > Hippasteria phrygiana. The sequence goes on along the minus strand of JAZGUH010000008.1, from coordinate 939,733 downwards.
TTTTCCTTTGCAAATAGAAAATAGCTGTGAGGGTAGATCGGGTGTGGAAGGCCAAGTTTATACTCACAATAACCTCACAGTTTTCCCGACAAGCGTTGCTATAGTGCTGACATATGCAGGAAGCTTCTATTGCAGAAAATATCATTTAAGTCGAGGAAAGGGGAGATTTGTACGTACGTGTCCAACTTTAAGTTTTCCCGTGAAGACGACTCTCACATTGACTGCACTTTTATGTTTTTACTTTGTACGTGCGGCGCGTACGTATACACGTGGGTTAATGCAAAAATTGCGTAACGAACCAATCGATAAATATATACAATGTATCATTTTGAGAGAGGGCAGTAGGTCATATCCAGAGAGCAGCTGGCCTACCATAAACAAAAAGGGGGAAATTCTTTAGCCGGTGCAAACTATGAAGATGGATGTATCAGGGTTCAAATCAGCTGGCCTAAATGTTTTTATGGTTCAAGTTAGCGAAGGTACTCATTAAAACAAATAAGGGTTGAATAATACACATGTTAATATACGTCATAAACCGTACATTTTCAAGAATTTATATTTTTCAACAATAAAATAAATTTCAAATTTCTGTGCAATATATGTACAAATAAATAATAACTTTAAATATGAAGATAGCTATTATAGCACTTTACGTGTTTAAAGAAACAACGCTCAATATTTTATTTCACCATTAACTTGAATTGTGAAAAGCGTTCTTTGAAAAAACAACTACCGATCCATAATATTTATTAAATTTCAGGGTTTCCCAAAGTCGAAAAGGGCGAAGATTTTCGCTTTCCTTCCCAGCTTCCGTCATTTTTGCAGACAACAAAACCCGTGCACGCTAGCAGACGACGCATTTATCGGATGCGCGCGCATGTATTTTTGTGCTAAGCATAGCATCCGTGAAAAGTTCGCCGTGAAATACGCTTACGCGTAAGCACATTTTTCTGCTATGGTTAGCACAACAATTTGCTTAACGGTAAGCAACGCCGTGAAATTGGGCCCTGTACTTACGGTTTCAGGCTGCTGTGTGTAACATAGATCATGGCGATACGCCTTCTTGTTTGCAATTATTTGTAAAGATTTTTGTAAATTTAAAACTAGCTGTCCGGAAACTGGGCACAATGGATAGGCCCTATGCCTCAATCAGTAGCCTATCACACGCTCGGCTGTTCTTGTTTCCATTCCTGTGGTCGATTAGACAGGAAATTTCACTTGAAATTTGTACAGAGATCAACAATGGGTTGCTATGCAGCATGAAGAGGAAAACAAACACATTAGGCACCATGTAATAAGCACTTTCACGGTGGATGTCGGACAACTCGACCGTTGGCCGACTCGACTCGAGACAACTCGACCGTTCAGACAACTCGACCGTTCAGACAACTCGACCGTTTACCAAGTCGTCCGTTGAGACAAGTCGACTTTGACATGGAGACAACTCGACCGTGCGATGCGTTGTACATGATGTAGCTAGCGGAGCGCGTGGTATTTTCAACACAGGTTGCCCGTCAATGTTTGGGTATTTGCGTGTGCGCGTGGCCTAGAATGGTTCAGAATGTGTGGTATTACCGTGCGCGGGGACCCGGTCGGTGTTTTGTACGGTGACACGGCATGCACGGCGAGCGCGACGCCGGGACCCAGCGCGTGCAAGGCCCGCGAGAGCGACGCGGCATGCACGGTGCACGGCCGCGGGCGGGCAGCCGCACCGGTATTTATCGCCGCACCGATGCGGTGATAGGCCGGTATTCTTAAACATCTCAGTTGATGATGGCCAGTGTATAGAGGCTAGTGGATTACAAAATGTAGTTTGTTATCAAAGTGTTATTCTAATCCCTCATCCCGGGTCCCCTGTGTACCCCAGCCCCGTCCAAAACGACAGCGCTGTCCGGCCCATCAACCATGTCACCCCGCAAAAAGAAAACTTCCCGGCCCCGCATATATATCCAATCCCAGCCCCGTGCCACAAAATATAGACCGGCACGACAATTCACGTTACCCGGCCCCCTGTCATGCCTGCGTCCATCCCGGCCCCCTGTGTACCCAAGCCCCGTCCAAAACGACAGCGCTGTCCTGCCCATCAAAAGTCACCCCGTGCCGTTCCTTCCACAACCAATTCCCCTATCTACGAGTCGACTTGTCTCAACGGACGAGTTGTCTCAACGGACGACTTGTTTCAACGGACGACTTGTCTTCCCATTTGACAAAAAAACGGTCGAGTTGTCTGAACGGTCGAGTTGTCTGAACGGTCGAGTTGTCTCGAGTCGAGTCGGCCAACGGTCGAGTTGTCCGAGCCCCTTCACGGTAATATGCACTATCTTGTTGACGGGGCAAAAAGAACACGCGTTGCTAGACGCGAGTGCATTTTGGAATAAACGCATGATGACTTGGAAGTGCCAAAGTTTTCGATTGATGATGTGTACACAGCAACGCGTGTAAAATAAAGCAAGATGGCGCATACATGTTAATCCGTGACGTGAAAGTGCTCATTAACCCTAACCATCCCTAACCTGCCAAAATCAAACACGACCAACAATAATTGTTAAGTGGTTTGAGCAAGGCCCATCACCATAATTATTTCTATTGTTATCAACCAGGTATTACAATGGGGGTGCTAAAAAAAAGGGTCAACTTACCTACATATGTAGCTCTTGGATTTTGCAAAAACCACCCAAATGCATTGTCTGGTTTCCATTCTTTGTACTCGTTGTCTCTTGTGATGTATATCTTGAGAAGTTTTTGAAAATGTGTTCTGATCTTTGTGTATTCTTGCGCATACTGGTGCATGTAAAAGCCAATGACCCATAAAATGTATGTGACAAGGGGGAAATTAGCTGTCCCCTCCCCCAAAATATTGGGGGGGGGGGTGTCCCACAGGATCGCCGCCCATGCCTTGATTGATTATGAAATGAATAATTTGTTTCTTCACAGGACTTTGGGAGGGCCTTCGCAAATGGTACTATGCAAGAGCTGGATTTAATCAATTAGGTGTGTATCAAAGATTTTCTTATATTTATGGCCTCCAAGTCTTGTTAACCCCTTGCGTACGGATGACGCCACATGGCGCAAAAAAACAGTGCTACCAGGCCGGATGACGCTATTGGCCGCTGTTTGTGCAGTTTCAATCCATTGTTGGATTAAACAGTGCCACCAGGCCGGATGACGCCATTGGCCGCTGTTTGTGCAGTTTCAATCCATTGTTGGATTATTGTGTATATGTTATGCTTGACTGCACAAACACATTGTGGCCGTTTCGCTTGGCTGCCAGACCCGCCGCAGCACCCCGACGTCTCCCGTAAAATACCGTACTCAAGGGGTTAATGATATATATTTTTTTTTTTTATAATTTACTCGGTCTCTCCAATATTCTGGGTTCCACTTCAGCTTGCAAGAGTAAAATCATGCACTGAATATTTGACCCAATTTTAAGAATAATAATGTAGGTTTGTAACGTGCACATAATCGCCATAATCACGGTGCTCAGAGTTATATTATTACCCCTACTCATCAGGCCCCAAAAATCAATGGTATTTAGTTACAGGCACCAATCACATTTGACATTGAGCTCCTTGTGTACCTATCAATTATTATCTGAGCTGCTCAGATAATGGGCACTCTCACTTCAAATTTGACCAAATCCCTAACTCTGGGGGACCATCACATGTACAAAAGTATAAGGCCAACCTTTATTTCCACTCAAAGGAGAACTAAAGTCTCCATCCTTGGGCACCAAAAACAATAACCAATTCCACATGCCAAGGTTGATCTGATGACCAGGAGTAAATGCGAAGCACTTTAAGACATTTGCACAAAGCATCATGTAAGCACCACTTTATTTGTGTATATTTCCGTTGTGCTTTGATTTTTTTTTTTCTCTCTAACCCCCTCCCCCTTTCTAATTGACAGGGCTCAGGCGTGATGATACATTACGTATCACACCAGTCGTCAAGGAAGCCCTACGCCGTCTGCCGGAAGACGAGCACAACGAGAGGGCGTTCCGCATCAAGAGGGCGTTTAATCTGACGATCCGGCACGGCGTCTTACCCAAGGAGGAGTGGACAACATACGAAGAGGTGCTTGAAATCACTGTCCCTTGAAATTTTCAAATGTGCTTGTAAATCCGTGTTCAGATGAATAACTACAGATGGAATATTTGCGACTAGGTTCTGTAAAAGCCTAGAAGCCTTCCCACACGTGTACATCCTATGTTCTTTCCACGTTTCCAGTGTGACCAGTTTAGCTACAACAAATAAAAATGAAGCACTTCGTACTGTTAAATGTAGACTATTAAGTATACATTTGCATTTGCTGTAATTTTCAGAAATGAATGGATTTGGGGGTTAGTGTTGTAACACTGACCTGTTTAAAGTTTTGCGTGCACAGATGCGGGGGACACAGACGAAATGTTGTTCTTGTAGTCTGGTTCCCTAAACCTACATCAGACAAAAGAGCAATTTTTAGACATCAGGGAAATTGGGTCGGGGAACTAGACTATTTCCAATGATGGTCGGCCGAGCACTGCTGGAAATTGATACAAAAATTCCACTTTTCTTGAAAATGACAGCACACCAGGTGCCATGATTTCACAGGATGCTTGAGACTATTAATTACTTACAGTCAAAGGTATTTCATAATTCAGTAGTTTTGGTTTGCAAATGTTGTATATTACCTTTAAACTTGGACGGGGTCATACCTACAGAGTTGATTTTGGACCTAGGTTCAGATCTGTAATCTGATTCACAGTTTATGTTCTCGGGTCCCTGGTTCGACTCCTGCAAGGATAGATCACATTTTGCCTCACATTGGGTTATTGTGGAATTTTCCTTCCTGACCTCGTGAGGTATAAAGTTGAATCTTTGGGAAAGGCCGGTGTGGAAGCACATGAATAAATACGTTGTTTTCTCCCCCGTTTTCGTTTAATCAGGACTTCCGTTACCTGAAACCTTACCTGGATGAAGTGGAGAGGGAATTCAAGGAGAAAAAAGAGTGGAACGTCCGCTAGCCTCTTCCCTCGTGTTCCGGACAAGATCTCTCCCCTGTGCAGATATTTTAGGTTCCCGCCTTCATCCTTACTTTTAAAAAGTGTAACATAGTTTGTATTTGGCAGGCATTACAGGTTAAAGATCTTCAGAAGTGTTTTCTTACAAACAAGACCCTTGTGTAAAACAACATGTATTTACTGTTGCATTTGCATAAGAATGTTTGGAATTTAAATAAGATATCCAGGTTAAAGGTCATAAATTGACCACGAGGGGGTGGGAAGAATAATCGGGTACTTTTTTTTTTTCAAGCACACCAGATTTATCAAATTAGCTGACAAGACTATGCATTATCATTCTGAGTTGAATCAAAAGTTAAGAAAGTTTTTTGTGTGTTGAGCAAATTTGTTGAACAGTAAAGTCAATCTCGGACGCTTTGGCAAACTGCATGTAAGCCACCACACGTTTTCTGCAATAGGAAGTGAGACATTCAGATATATAAATGTCTCATATTTGAAGAAAAAAAATTAAAACAATTATCTTACATTCATTCATGCAGAGTTGTAATCAAGTCAATCACAAGTCAGCTCACAAGCTACATGGGATGAACAATGACAAGGAATGATTTTGTTATATACAGTCGAACCCTGATAATAAGAGCACTGTTAATACAACGTCCTGCTTATAACAAGGAAAACAATAGGTCCTAAGACTTTGTTTGTCTTTGTTTTCCATTACTGATAATACAAGGTACCTGTTATAGGTATTAAGGTAAATTGTAAAGTCCCAAGGACCTTGTTCTAAAGGTGTTCGACTGTAGTGTGTTTGAATAGCTTGTTACATGGCTTGAGACCAGAATTGTGAAGTGACTTGTGATTGACTTGATTACAACTCTGCATTCCTGGCACTTGGGCAGGCGTTTTTGTGGTTTCAAATGGGACGATGTTGAATGATAAAGATTGCATGACATGAACCTTGATATGAGACGAAACCAAAAGTGATCATGAGAGCTGTGTTGGGTTAAGCCTCGTTTACCTCTGCCCAATGAAAAATACAGAAAGATTACATTCTTCTAGATTACACGCTTTGTATTGTTCAAATCCTTGATAACCTTTGCATGAGGAATTGTGAATGCTGTAATTTCACACAAACATCACTACTTGTATATATACCATTCAGACGGAGCGCCTGCGCAATACCTTTGAAGTAATGTTTGGAATAAAATCCAAAACTACTTCTGGCTATACAATATTCTTTGCTCCAATAATCAATTGTATGTGGGGTTTAATAATACAGAAATACATTTAAAATAACCAGGGTAACCTGTATGCTTTTTACAATATACAAGTTGGTATATTTCCATCTAAAATGCTATCTTAAATATATTTTCTAAAGAAACCATGCGAACTTCTAGGACAGGCCTTTCGTGGTTTCTTGCATTTCTCTTGGCTGGTTCGAACTATAAAACTGAAGGTTTCGAACCCCTTTTCCATGTACAGTATCTTTGGCAAACCTGGAACTTTGGAAGTAACGACATTAATACACGCTATGCCCCGCGCGATCTACAGGGATTAAGGTTTGTCTGGGGCAACAGTTTCAGAGATGAAATATGCCTACATGTGTTTAAAAGGCAAGGGCTTCATAAGTGTTTACAAATATACAAATGACCAATTGGTCATGGCCTTCCCTCATGAGCCTGTTTTCGGGGCTGTACAATCCCACAAGTTCACGTTCAAATCTTATTCCGAGTAATATTTTATTTTGCTGTGTTGATTACAATGAATAAATTATTTTGTTTGATGGATATGACCACGCATTGTAAACGTGAGTAATTATTAACTACACATTTTTGTGTAATTGTTTTGAGTATTAGCAGTTGCGCTTGTTCCGTTTATATAAAAATTAGAATTACGCCCCAACAATTTCGCAAAAGAAAGAAAAATTGATCTAAGAAAATACAAAACCTAATACAGGGTAAACCTAAAAAATCAAAACCGAGAAAAAAAAGTATTACTGTTAAAAAAAAAATACATGTCATGGATATATCAATTATTGCATCGTAAATAGGAGGTACAACCTTTCTTTTAATACCTATGTCGCAAGGCTACAACTACGATAGAACATTTTGAAGACGGCGACTGAGTATCTCGTATAGTTTTTCCAGGGGGATTGGACTGAAAGAAAAAAAAATACGTCGAACGTGGCAACGCAAGATGGCTGCCTAAAACTATCCTAACATTACATACAATCTAGCAGAGAAAAAAATGATGGAATACTCGCACCTTTCAGTACATGAAGATGTTAATAAAATACAAAATTTACAGTCGACTACTAGGCCTATAAGACATTTTGAAGATGGCAACTGAGTGTTTTGTACATTTTCTTCGGGGGAGGATTGGACTGAAATAAAAAACGTCGAACGTGGCAAGATTGCTGCCTAAAACTAATCCAACATTAGTGGCCTATATACAATCTGGCATATGAGTATTCCCCCAGCACTACTCAACTGAATATAAATTCAATCCTACAAAAATAACTTAAGACATCCGCTCTTTCCGCAATTTCCGGCAAACATTGTCAATCGTGGGACAGTTAGCGCTAGGAATGGGGGATTTGTGTAGCGTAAACTGTCCCACAATGCAGTGCATCAAATATACGTCCACCGTACATTTCCGGTCTGGCGGCTATATCCGCAACAAAGGTCATACACCAAGTTAAATCTCAGTACTCCGAGACCTGCTACTGCCGCTGTTTCGATGCTTCAGCATTGGCCGGGTAGATCGCGTGGTACTAGACCCTCTGGCTCGCTTGCCACGGCCACCACCGAAGACGAGAGCCCTCCAGAGGCGCCAAACTTTCTTATTGCAGATGAAGGAGAGGAAGATGAGGAGACCTTGAAAGGAGTTGAGGACGATGAAGATGTACCAGAGGGCGATGACGTCACTGAAGGCCGCAACGAAGCCGAAGATCCAGGTGAAGCCCATCAGACTGGAAATCTGTCAGAAAATCAGGTGCATACAACAAGACAGTAAGCCTGGCAAGTACTGCATGCAGATTAGTATTTTTTAGATGTGTAACGGTTAGGCCAATTCATTTCGCTCTCGCGCACGAGTGACGAAGAGTCCGAATCTAATTGGTCAAGGACCAATTTGATTTAATGTTCATCTCGACTCGAGTCTGATTCACCAATAATAGAGGAATCCCACAACGACGAGTTTAGCGCCGATCTGCGCACTTCCGCGTTTGAAAACGAGGATCTCAATGTCACAGTAAACAACTTATGCTGATCGTGCGCCTGCGCTTCCTTTTATGGCCTGATTAATTCATGCATGAATGAATGTGCTGAAAAGCGTTGTTTTGTTTGCCACTGACACTCTCGCTTTCAACCCGGAAGTGCGCAGAAGGGGCTAATGTGAAATTCCTCCATGTAAGGCTTGGGGTTACTATATAGAGCACGGATGACCCCCCCCCCCCCCCCCCCCCAAAAAAAAAACCAGTTGAAGTCTGTTCTCCATTCCCCCTAGACATAGCTGGTGTAACAAAAAAGTATATGTATTGTTCTCTCTGAAGTTTTGTAAAAAGACAAATGTCGCACCTCTGGGTTTTCCCTGGACCTATAGATCTACGCTGCCGATGCGAGTTTGAGTCAGCACGATTTACATGTGCCGACGTGACAACGATGAGCCATGAGAGCGCCGTGACATCGAAAGATTTTCACAAATGCCTACACTGCAAAAACTGTGGTGTTAAATTAACACCCTGTGGTGTTTATATTAGACCACTCGCCCAATATAACACCACATGGTGTTAGATTAACACCACAGTTTTTGCAGTTTGTTTTATTTGAGTCTAAGTCTAGATCCCAGCTACGTTATCCCAAATACCCTAAAACTAGACCGCAACTGAAAATCTTGTGAACAAACTTGATTTCTCACCTTTATATACACAAGAAGCTCCTGTCGCATTCTTTGCAACTCTGTCTTGTCTGACTGTGTGAGCGACATCGCATGTTTGTTGGTGGATCGTATCCCTCGAATGGTGAACGCAAACAGAAATCCGTTCACAAGCACTGTCGCACCTACGGGAGCTCCGAAGGCCACCAGATTGACGTAACCATTGCCGATCCAGCAGACGTTCTCGTTACCGTACGAAAGGGGAACATCCGTGCAATCACACAGATGTAAGATAAAGCAGGGAAGAACGACTAACAAGGTTCCTCCGAAAGCAAAAATAGCCTGCATGACGTAAATTCGCTCGCTCGCGTCGAGCCTTCGGATTTTGGAACTAAAGGCGAAAGTCTGGTTGAGGTCAAAGGCCAAGACCGCAGTCCAGAGAACGGTGGACAGCCAGAAGAAGTGGCCAGCAACGGCCACTGCGGTGCAAGCTGGCGGGTTACTCGTCGCAGAGCCGCTGACAAGAAGCAGAAGCTGGGCCGAGAAGAGACAGGCAACCAGAGACATTATCGCAAGACTGATGCGTTGCCTGAGCTCCTTGAAGACACAGTATGTGATGAACGTAACCGCTGCCGCTATCATCGAGATAAGGTTACCTACGAGGCTCAGTATTTGCTGCGTTGTCGAAAAGTTCAAGAAAGTGGAAGTACTGTTCCGGGTGCCGTTATTCTCATAAAATGAGCAAACTTGAATTTCTCCAGTTTCAGTTCTAATGTACTCGTCTCTCCTGAACATTTTCCCCGTTTGGGAATGAATGATCGAGCCGGGATCGTTGAACTTCTCATTGAGTTTGAAAAGGGATGCGTTTAGAACCATCAAAGGGCAGGCCAGTGTTGGCTCAGCACAAATCTGCACGTCGGTAAATTGCAAGATTGATGTTTCCCGCCTTAAGAAGTTTGCCCGTATTATCGTCTGATTCAAGGTGTACCAGGACCCCGATGCGTTGACGTAGACAAGGGTGATATCATTTTCAGAAGGGAGAGAAAACTCCGTGTCATTCAGCCACCGCCCGGTGCATTTGTCTCTGGGTAGACTTTTACAATGTTGGCGGAGCTCTACGGACCATGTTTCGTGGACATCAAACATGCCGCAAAGTGGCGAGTCGGGAAAGGATAATTCCGAGACTTTTCGAAAGTCCCTCAAAGTTTTACCGGTTGTGTTGACAGAGAATGAGTACTGGGTCACCCCTGGGCAATTATTGGTAGATGCTCGGGTCGGAAATTCAACTTGCGAGGACATTTGATCAAATCCAAGGAACTCTTCCAGACAGAGCTGAACATCGCCAGGTGGATAAGCACCGCCATCCTTTAGCCGAACATCCTCGCACTGCTCACTAAATCTGACGTTAACTTCCATGTTAATGTCGTCATCTCCGTTGTCCCCGCACGCCTGCCCCAATGATTTGAAGTCAGGGACACACTTATTATCTTGGAGTAAGTAGCCTTTGGAGCAGGACAGTCTACGACAACGCGACTCGAAGGGATCAAAGACTTCATTCAGTGGGCATTGGACCGTCTCCTCTACCAACACCTCCTCGTCTTGAACGATCTTCACGTTGCTGTCAGACCGAAAATCAAAGAGGATAGAAATGGGGGGTAAAAAAACCTCCCTAGGCACGGGAAGTGAACGCCTAGAACCCACTACCCACAATACAGTAGTATAGATTGGTGGAATTGGTTTTGGAATTAATCCTGATAAGTAGAATTTTGGCAAGTGTTCAGAGCAGTCTGTGGCAAAATCTACTCGATCCGGCCAGCTTGGGAGGTTGCAGAGTGCACAGTGGGGATTCCTGAAGATCTTCCCATCGTCTAGACCAGCCACTGTCGTCAACGCAGTGTACGACTCGCACGCTTCGCTTAGGTTATGCTGGGGCATTGCGCAGTGGCGCACCACATCTTGGTAGCACGGTCGTGGCGTCAGCGAGTCGTCATCCTCACCCGGAGGCCGCATGATGACGTCACAGCCAATGAGTTCCTTCCCGATCCTGCCAAGGTTTTTAACCGAAGTCTGCAGAAGTTCAGCCGCAACGGCGTATTGCCCCGGAGAGCGTTCGCAGTCCAGAACAACTTTCCAGGCGATTAAATCCGCCAGTTCCTCTCCGTGGCAGAGGGCGCAGTATATATTCCGGAAGTGGACACGGCTGTTGTTACCGTAGCAAGGTACGGTGGCCAGGGCGTCATTGGTGTCTGGGTTTTCACACCGAACAGCCGTCCGGGTGTCAGTATTATCGACGGGGCAAGCACTGACGAAGAGACTTCCGGTTGTTTGGTTTGGCATGTCCTGGTGCCCGTTTAGTGAAGCGCAGATGAAACTTTGCAGCTGATGTTGAAAACGAAATGAATATTATCAGCGTCATTAAGATGGATATCATTGGAATGATGCCATGTTGCAATTAGTCGAAGCCTATCGCAACCGACGTCATCCGTCAAAAACTATTTGCAAGCTTTTGTAGTTTTGGCAGAAATTTGATTTGAGTGCATGGGCACAGCCTATACGCGGAGCCTAATCTTGACGTATTTCTCGCAATGAATGGATTTATTTCCTTATACAGTAACTAATTTCATCTTTTACTATTATAAGTTCATCATGACAATGCCAAACGAAAGTCAAGGTTTAAAATCTCTGATGCCAACTATTAAACATGGTCAACACTTCCACAGTCACACGAGCCATGGTTCTAAAGATTCTGCTGGGATCGAATTTCAGGCTCCTCCCACTGTCTGTATAACATTGCATTTGACATGTACTCTGTAGCATGCAGTCTTTATTTTATGACTCAACCAACCTTTATATCCCCGTGACGTTCATCATCATCGCTCGGTGGTGTATCTTGTCCGCACCACTCGGAGTAGTCGTGGCAGCAATCGTCATAGAAGACGCACGCTGGATCACAGTGGCAGAGAGGCGCCATGCTATCATCTGCTGAAGTACCATGAAACAGATTGCAGCCAAGACTACTGCATAAATGCGTGTAACTGCAAATGCCTACGGTGGTGTTGCTTATTGTAATGGTTGTAACTGTGAAAAACGGAGTCAAATGGTATAACTTTGCGTTAGTAAAGTTAATCGCCTCTGAAATTCCAAGTTTTATTTTTCTTCGTCTTTTGCTGGGAAGTTTCTATAGAATATAAAATCTAACACATTTTTCATTTAAATCCCTAGAAATATGATGAGATTGTTCCCGGTGGAGGAAAGTTCAAGAAAACATCACCCGCAAGTTCCCCATAGGTATACGACTTTGTTACGACAATGTCGTTTTCCGCCATGCCTTAATTGCGGGATGAGAATGCAACCCATAGTCAAGGGTGGGAAAACATGTGCAAACTTAAACCTTTCCACGCATACGTAATTGAAGTTGAACTATAATATAAATTCGTCACGAAAACAAACTAAGCACGTTCCAACTAGGAACGTTCTAACTAGCACAGCCAGAAATACGTTTAACCGTTTCAACGCACTTCTAATTTCTAGTTAGAACCGGATGTTCCACAAGGAGTCTCAGGAAGGTGCCAACGGGCATAAAGAGCTCTACAAACTTTCCAACCTGCATAAGGAGCCTTAAGAAAATTCGAGCAGGCATAAAGAGCAAGAGGAAGGTTTCAGCAGGTATAAAGATGTTTGATAAAGGTTCCAACCTGCATCAGGAACCTGAAGAATGTTAAAGGTTATGCCATTGCTAAAAAAAGCTATTCTTGTACTCATAAAAGCGCAATTCTGTTGCAATGCATTTTGGGTAAAGACGCGGATATTCATGGCGGTTGGATATTCGACACCGGCTCTATCACTTGTTGTACAGTAGTGCTGAAGGGAATAATGCACTACCCGGTATGGGTTAGAATTGTAATACCTTCAATGCCATTGATCCTAGAAATGGCTGGGGTCAGAATATTCTTGTTCAGGACATAACCTTTGTGGTATTATGAACTTATTGAATAGCTGTATTGCTGTCCTGCCAGGGTATTATTTAAAACGAACTATAATATTCCCCCTGTGGGAATACGCCAGAATTGATTTTCACTGGAAATGCACAATCCCATTGTTACTTGTGCACAATGTCTGCACAGAGCGTGTATTAGCCTACACAAAAGTCCTACGACACCAATGGAACCCAAATAGAAATATATCACTTAGCAGACCCGGAGAAAATTTACACACCGATGATTTCGTTTGTCCACAAACATATACATGTACATGGAGTTTGCCTTGATCATATTTTGCATAGTGGAATATGAAATGTGGGTCTATATCTGCAGGCTACGTTTAATTCTTCTCGCATAATTATTATACTGACTACGGCAACTGTTATAGGCACAGAAATGTACTCAATAGGATACAATGTTGCTGCTCACCAGCCAATATGCGATGTACACAGCTCGAGTTGTTTACTGCAGTATTTATTAAGGAACGATGAAGCAAAACTATAACTCCAATGACAGAAATTTGTTTCGATTTCGGTTTACAAAACGTGAGGACGATTCAATGCATGATACGTATATTACACCCCAGTGCAAACAAGGTTTTATTACAGTCACATGCAAACAAACAATAACCCGCATATACTCACGATCCAAATGCACTTTATCTTATTGAAAATAAATATGAAAGTGATGTATATTTTTAATGTCAGCATGGGACTGCACATCAGGAAACTGGACAAGGAATCGAGTCCTTTTGACCAAATTACACAACCATTTCGAATTTGGTTCCTTAAACCTAAGTTTTGGTTCGGTGAAAATTACTTGTTTCCCCTTATTCTGTTATACATTGGGTTAGGCCTATACTAACAATGATACAATATAATATCCGACGAGTTGGCGAGGACGAGTACATATAGACCAAATTCACATAACACTCAAAAATGAAAACTATTTGTGACCAACTTTACATTAAAAATACATGTATCACACCGCGGCAGTTGGACATTTATGTCAAAAACCGCAATAGACCACGTCAACCAACGACAAACAATGTCTCTTCTTAGATCTGTTAATATTCTATGTTTTCTGTTTTGCATAATGTTGTCCTTAAAAAGCCGTAGGCCTACCCATAATTGTGGCTTTGCATTTTTAATATAAGCCTACAATTACCCTGACACTATACAGTGATGGTATTTTCATGGAAGTGGACTTTGGTTATACATCGATATGTATTACACGGTACTACGCACTATGGTTCCTTTTTAATAAACAGATCGAGTGCATTTCGATAATATGATATTTCAGATTCAAGATTTATTATTCACTTGACCCTGTTTTATGGCTCAGAATTCGCGCTTAGAATTACAACTCACCGTCATCGTAGCCATCAACTTCAAGCGGCTGTACGGTAGGCACCCACTGAGCCAAACCAGGTTGTTGAATCATCAAGAGAACCACAGCAACGTGCAAGACCCAATTGGCTGGGTGTCGATGAACAGTAGGCCTACTACCGTCCAGCTTGTACATTGTCCGACTGTCAACCATTTTGCAGCTAAGAAAGTTTGTTGACAGACTTCTGTTCCTACAACTAAATGGGTCGCAACCCACTCAAATCTTGCTACTCAGCTACTGTTGCTAACTGCACGCCAAGCTGGTAAAACGAGGCAATCAGCAGTCCGCGTGCTAACACTCAAAGGCGATGTCAAGATAATAGGCATATGCTGCGTATATACGGCTCTGGTGTTACATAACAAACTTCTCAACTTCTCAACAGCGCCGGTACGGTATTCCGGAGGTCGCAGGTTCGAATCCCGCTCCTGCCACTTTCTTTGTTCACTTTGAAAACTTCTTAACTTGTCCGACGTGGAATGTGCCGTGGTTCTTCAAGCATTTACACAGTCAGCTCAGGGTCGTATTCGCTCGTGCCCACCGCCCATACTTAGCGCTGGGAACCGCTGATGCGCTTTGAGCTCTGATTGGATAGATTTTATGTGACCTGTGAACTGGAGGTCACCAATTCCGTAGTTCAGATGAGCTGCATGTTATTCGAAAGGCTTGGTACGCTACCCAGAATGCCGTGCGTTTCCTTCACAAAAATCTGTGAAGCGCCCATCAGCGGTTCCCAGCGCCCAGTATGGGCGGTGGGCACAAGCGAAAGGGTCGCACTGCCGCCGCGCGATGATTCGTCCATAAATGTTGACGTTTTTCTGATCCGTGTTTGTTAGTATTCGTGAGGGCGCAATTTTTAGGACAGAATAGTCTGGTTCCCTGATTTGAAGATTCCCTGACGACTCTTGATAAATCTAAGGTCAGGTAGATATAGGCCGTGTTCGAATTACTTGGCTGCGGCTTGAAATTACACACAATGTCTATGGTATAGTGGCTACAGCCACGTCACAAAGATGACCATGTCAGTCCGAGTGGCGTCATCAGTAGCGACATGAAAAAAAAACCTGTAAACTCCGATCGACAAAATACGGCAAGAACATGGCATTAAAGGGACACATTGCCTTCAAATGTCATGAAATTTTGCTGTTTGGAAATGTTCCTTATCTTTTATAAGAGTTGTTCATGCAAAAAAACATGAATAATGTGTTGTAATTAGTGAGTAGTGATTACAAAACAAAAAATTGGCCTCTGATCCCTGACATCTGACCCGCGAAACATAGACTTATTTCTAGTAGTAAATACCACCGTCTAAATAATGCGCAAAATACGCATATGCTGCCTGATATGGGGAGGCTTTTTTTCACTCCGTATATTTTAGAGTCTTTAGGCTGGCGCCGCAGCCAGTGGCCTTGTAAACCTATAAGATGATCGCCAGGTACCATTCTCTACCTCGCGACACATATCGCCAGCTAGTGCTGCGCGCCGTGCCACAGTACATCAAAATGGATCAACAGAACGTACTTCAACCAGATGCGACTTGAAATACGACTGGTGAACACGGTCCGCCATTTTGTGGAGTCAAAAATTTGGTTCTCAAAATGGCGGACCGTTATTTGTCACGAAAATAAACAA
Source organism: Hippasteria phrygiana (assembly GCA_037893225.1). Classification (NCBI taxonomy): domain Eukaryota; kingdom Metazoa; phylum Echinodermata; class Asteroidea; order Valvatida; family Goniasteridae; genus Hippasteria; species Hippasteria phrygiana. The sequence goes on along the minus strand of JAZGUH010000008.1, from coordinate 923,860 downwards.
AAAACACGCAATTTGAAGGGATAGTTATGTGAATCTTTATATTCTACTTTTAAAAAAGCTTCCCAATCATATCCATTTCAGTTTTATAGCCCAAATCGCAAAATCCAAAGCAATGTGTCCCTTTAATTGAGAATATCAAATTTCAGGATGGACAACGGGCCTGACAGAAATTTGTGTTGTTAAATGCCATGACAATCAACGATAACATCCGAATGCTGCCGAAAACGAGTTTGGACAATTTTGGAAATCTAAGCTTCGGAAAAGGAGGACGTTCCTCCTTTTTTTTAGCTACGTGAACAGTGGTGCATACCGGACCGCGATTTTTTTTCGTAGTCCAGAATAATTGTCAGTGTTTCTGTGTAGGCCTACTTGGCTAGCTGTGTGTGCCGCAAGACAGATTCTTGGATTTGTTTTCGCTTGAAATAAAATCCTCCACACTACAATTAAGAAAAAAGTAATATGAACAGATTTGAACCCATACCTCGATCGTGCTCCAAAGCCTTTACGCTCTGTAGCCACCGTGACAACATGTAGGGCCTACAACAGGTCGACCAAATCGGTTTACTGCAACCTTATGCGTCACTGGCTCGTGCGATGCTTAAATATATAAGTTAACTTAAAGGGGCTGTGTCGTCACGATCATAGCAGGCTTGCGGCTGTACACTGAATCCCGAACTGATGAACGCAGATGAACCCAGTAACTGCAAATAATACCCCACGACCGCGCGCTGACCTACAGGGCTCGCGCGCGCTGACCTACATGGATCGCGCGCGCTGACCCACAGGGCGCGCGCGCCAGATCAGATTACAAATGCAATGACTGCTGCATGCATATATCCTGTAGTTATGATACATACTGCATGTACAAGTATTTTGTATGTGTTTGTGCCACCAAAAATATACGATAGGCCTACAGTCAAACATAGTCCGTGACACCCCACCCGCCAACGCCAAAATGTACCATGACAGAACCAAACGAAAATAAGTAAATAAGTAAATCTGTATTTATAATCGTAAAATATATAATGCACCAGCCCCTTCCTATACAAAAATAAAGTTGTAGGCCTATGTATCGAAATACATTTCGACTAAAATCGGCTGTGCGTGCAATGATGAGCAAATCAAAGTAAAACAGCTACAATGTATACTGATGGTGATATTGAGTCCACGACCTTGTGTAACATTTGACGGCAGGAATTTATGGAAAGTTACATCATAAGAGTTATTTCAACACTATCAAATAATAAACACAATAATAACAGTTATTACCAATAAATAATATACGCCAACTGTGAAATGAGATTTCACCAGTGGCGAGTAAATTCGTGTCGAAAAGTAGGGATGATTATTGAATTTGTCAACGAAGTATTGCATCTTGAACTTTTTCTCAACGGGGGATACCCCCGCCCCAAACACCGCTTGAAATTTGAAACATCACTTTGTGTACAATTTCCCTTTTTTAAATTTACGAAACAAAAAAGAAATACAAATCGGCGGGCCCCTGAACTCCTTCCCCGTGTTTACGCCACTGGCGCACAGATCCCCACATCACTATGATAAAGATGACTACCGAAGAAACAAAGAAATAAACACCCCGACAAATATTCAAACAACCCTAATTTTCACCTGTTTTGAACGAATTATTCGCTTATTACTTTTTATGACATGAACAATTCACATACCGAGTACATGGATCGGATGTACTGTACATGTAATGTATGTACTGTACATGTTGACTATACATTACATGTAGACTTGATGTGCGGAAATATTGTTTCACACAGCGAGTTGTTGACAAGTGCTATTGGAATAGCGACCAAGTGAAGTTGTTTCAGCTCCATCTATCAACTGTAAAAAAAAAACAATGTACTTCTAAGTTATAGATTTTAATTTTTGTTTTCGCTGCTAAAGAACTGTCTGCAGCTACTACCCCTCTTTTAGTAGCATGATAATTTTGTTATTAAAGTGACGGGTCAAAATAAGCCTGAAGCTTTTTATCGACCTAAGTTTACAAGCAAGATACGAACAACATACATCTAAATGAATGTACACATAATACATAGACCCTTTTACGGATACCCCGCCTGTGGGATTTTGTGTACAAAATTTAGCGCGAACTGTCCCACAGCGACAAGACACGTTGCAGTTTTGCTGTGCACATTTACATGGACAAGCACCCCGTGTGCCGAGTCTTCCTCTCTGGCAAGAGTTTCGGCATGTAGGCCTACATATCATAGGTTCTGCAGCGTAAGGTTCTACATCTATATCGCCAACCTCCAATTCTATGCAACTTTCAGACAAATATTCCATGGCACTTGTGTACATGTAAATGAAATTTTATGAAATAAACATATGAAATTTAAACGTTTTTTCTAATAATCCTACTCTTAGAGAACTGAGTGCCACACGATGTGTGCTACTTGTTTATAAGTATGCGTGTACACGTATGTGTATTTCTTCAGTACGCAGACGCTGGACATGCGTGCGTGTTCCAGGGGGTGTAGTTTCCAAAAGCCAATTCTTAGAACAGCCATAACAAACGGATGGAGGTTAAAAATAGCACATAACCGAAATGAAGCGCAAGGGGGCGCACTCCAATATTTGATTCGTTAACGCGAGATGGCGCGACGACACAGCCCCTTTAATCATGAATATGCATGATAGCAATTCTGGTCTATGAAAAAAAGATGGCTTCCCGGACCGAAGATTTAGCAAGAGTCGTCAGGGAATCTTAAGGTCAGGGAACCAGACTAATGGAATGGAAAGGAGGGCGCTATTGGAGTTAGATATAAAACGGTGGATAGACTGCCGGTTCCCAGTGCAATTCGCAATCAGCCCTCCATTATCGTTCTGACTTCGATTTGGAACTGGTAGCCATTTTATTGCCGTCATGCATATTCATGATTATGTAGCTTATGCAATAAGCATCGCACGAGGGCGCTAGTTATTCTAACGTATTCAGACGACTGTATTATGTTAGTTAGTTAGTTAGTTAGTTAGTTAGTTAGTTAGTTATATTACATGTAAATATTACATGTAAATATTACATGTAAATGTAAATATTGTCGGTTTTGTAGAGTTTTATATTTGAGTATAGGCATGCCCCTATAAGCTTCGGCTTCATGCTTTAAAAATTACTTAATGTCTTATTGTTCTACTTTGCTTTTGATGAAAATAAATGTTCTTGAAAAATTGAAATTGTTGTGGTATATTAACAGCGCTTAAGGCTTTGGATAACGAGGCATGGGTTCGAATTCTCTGCCCTGTTTATATTTCTTTTTTCTTGTACTAATTCTGATGTGGAGGATTTTAAGGGAAAACAAGTCCGAGAACCTGTCTTGCAGCTCACATGGCCAAACACTCTAGCAATTCTGGACTACAAAAAAAAAACAATCGCGAACCGGTACCGGGTAACATTAAATTACTCTGAATATACGCTACGGTACAGGCACGGATTTGTCTGTAGTCCTAGCTATACATTGTATTTAGGCAGTGGCGCGTTCAGGTTTTGGAGCAGTTTCCGGCCGAAGTTCCCTGTATTGTATTAATGTTGTGTCTGTTTCTCAGGCAACGTAATAATGTATTATCCACATGTCCTGAATTAAGGGTAGTATATGTTCCTGTCGCAAACATTGCTTGTCCTAAACTTTCTCACAGTCCCTTTACTCAACTGTGTAAAAGGGGGACTCCTCAAGTTAAGTCAAAATAATTACTGGCACATTCGTCTGTATATTCGATATTTTAATGTATCACCATAGGCCTAAGCCAAATCGTCATTGTGTTAACATGATCATTATTATGATTTAACCAGGTCCCAATTTCATGACTGTGCTTACGGTAAGCGGGCAATCGGTGCTAGTACGTTAAATACAGGGAGAAAAATGCTGTGGGAATTGTTAGTATTCACGGGTTGTGCTCATGCGTACATCTGAAACTAAGAATTCTGCGCTTACGTGGTAAGCGCAGAATATCTCCATGCTAGGTCAGTCGCGGGCGTAGAAAATGGGCCATGCATGCGTCCGTACGAGATAGAGCCAATTGACTCCATCTTACCGTGGCGAAAACAATACGTTTGACAACCTTGTCCCCACGGTTTACTTGCATCTTCGTTTCATACTTGTTCTCAATAGTACCCGTTAATCACTTTATATAGCCACGGTAATAATAATTCTGGGCGATGGGTCATTTGGGAGACATTCCCATAGACTTGTGCAAATTGTTTTTCAACTTTAATGTAATCTAACCCAACTTTCCCCTTATCCTACCCCCACTAATTTCAGTATATTTATGTTTTGGACCATCCTCTATCGATATAACCCAGTTCCGACAGTAAAATTCTCAATATTTAAGGGGGCTGTGACATTAGGGAGACATCGAAATGTCTCCCTAATGTCACTTGTCTCCCTAAGGTACACAAAAATAACTTTAAAATGTCTCCTGAAGGGACCATTGACAGTTATAATGGTAAGCACTTATCCAGAACCACCAAAATGACACCGTCATGTATGCGCGCGACGATGCCATTTTGATAAGTGCTTACCGGTAATAATGGCTTCAACTGCTTCAGTAGTCATACAGCTATAGACGCATCGCAATTGCGGGTCCATGTTATTAATTTTATGTACGTCCATGAGCTTAGTCGGCACAGAAATGCAGGCCCGGAGTTAGCAAAGCCAGCGATAAATGAATTCCATGAAATTGTGCCCAGGCCTGCATCGCATGATGTCAATCACAAGAACGATGGAACGACCAAAGCAAGTTTATGCGTAAATGCACCCCCATCGATAGACATGGCGTGGTAACTATGGTTAGCTCCGCACCATGGAAAAAGTGCACGTCCGCTGTACATATCCGGATACAGGAACACGTGGTTTTTCTATCATTTCCGCGGCCTTCAGTTCACACCATTACGATCAAGTTTGTCAAACCATTTTATATAAATATTGCAGATGTACAGATGCTTCTTCAAACATTCTATCTTCAACGAATTCTTCATACGCAAAAGTACGTTCACGCGAAAAGCGTGCCGACTGTCGGGTTGGGTTCTCAACTTGAATTACTTTAGCTAAAGCCTTAGGGCCTATCCAAAAACTGAATGCATTGCTGTGCTGAGTATTGAAGACATATGCACGCGTAAACGTTTATTCCATAATAGAATTGTAAGCTTTCGTCTGTCTCGTCGGTTGCCGCACAGTAGGCTGAAACAATCACCCAATTCGTGCACACCTGTGGAAGTTTACTGGAGTACAAACAAAGGATCCTTGGGAAAGATGCGGAGTAACGGCCGACCAGTTGTTGAAAGGTTCTCCGGAATACTTCTGGTATTTTTTGTCTCCTTCACGGCTACCCAGTGGCCGTCTTCGGGCGCCTCGGGGCCTAGCGGCCCTTCATCCAGGCTCCCCGGACCTCCACCGAGAGGTCCACGCGGACCCACAGGTACAACGATGCCGATAGATGGTACGTACCTTTTTGGATTTCTCGTTAGATTTTAGAACCATGTATAGGCCCAAGCCTACACCAAGTCAAAGGGGGGGGGGGGGGGGGGGGGGGGTCGGACATGTTTTTAACTAGTGGACGCTGCTTATTACATGTTGTTATTTATTGCCCATACGTAAATACCTGAATTTTAATTTTCTTTCCGACAAATACATAGGAATAATAATATTTTGTATACAGTCAAACAAATCTGTTTCTGTTCCAAATTGCAGTTTTTTTCCCCACATTATTGATTAGTAGGGGAAATCCATAGGTTTAAGTTTATTCGTTAGCAGGAGAAAGTCCGTTTATTTTAAATGTTCCAAGTGGGAGCACGGACCAAGCAGTCTCAAATTATAATGTGGTATTCGTTCCTTTGAACGGAAATTCGTTCCTGTGTCTTGTGCAGCCATCTCAACTTCCCGGAAAACTATAAAAAGTGGAATGTCCCAGTTTGTATATGATGAGTGCGTTAACCACCACTGTTCAACTTCCGACAAGCCTTGGCCGTCGTATCCGCTTGCGCTTATCAGGGTGCATGGTACAATACGTATTTTCCTGTGTCTTGCAACCGTTATGATCTAAAATTATGTAGTGGTTTACAGAGGAATCCCGAATTGACGAAAATAACACCGATCTGCACACTTCCCGGTTTGAAAGCGACCATCCCAATGCCAGGGTAAACAACTTGGTATGCCTTTATGGCGTGATTCATTACCGTTACTGCATGAATGAATGTGTTGAATAGCACTGTTTTTGTTTTAGCACTGACATTCTCGCTTTCAACCTAGAAGTGCGCAGACGGGGATAATGCGAAGGTATGCCAAACGGCTAAAGCAGAATCATCACAATTTTACAGCACTCTTCCAAAATGTATTATGCACCTAAATCATTTGCAATATCTGCGTGGTTCTCTCCATCACATCAATTCATGTCGTTAATTTGTTACTTTTAATTTTAATCTTTTCCCCCTTCTAACGTTGTAAGAGCATTAGGCCTATGTGCATTAAAAATTTACTCTTTGGGCTGAAAATCGATTTACTGCAATAGGCCTATAGCCCAAATTTGGCCCCCAGGAGCCATTCCTGCAAAAACAAATTGTGTTAACTTTCCAAGGGCAGTTGACTGATAAAAATCGTCAGGTAACAATGACGATGTTGCACAGGGTTAGGGCCTAGTAGTGATCCTTCGTTTTGAACGTACGTAGGACCGTAGCGACTTAAGGACCTCATTATCGCCCAATGAGAAGCTCTACACCATAGGCACCACCCAATTGTGACCGTTGTCTTTATTGAGCTTCATAAATATGCATGTTATACAAAAGAGCTTTTCCAAGAGACGCATGCATGCCACCAGTCAATCTCGTACCACCGGTACATGACATTGTTCAACTGAAACGCGTAGCATTGTGTATCACAGATTAGGAATTTGGCGCGTAAAGAAATGGGATTTGAATATAGGTTTGGTTGAGTGGCTGTCGACACGAACCTGTTTATTTTCATTAGAGAAGAATAGACAAATAAGGTTTCACAGTTTAGGAGTGCAAGTTTTATCCGTTCTCAATTTAATCGTTATCCACAATTTGTTTAAAATTTATTGTTTAGTGGTATTTTTTTTCATTTATTTTGAATAAGATTGTCAACCTAAGCCGACTGCAGACAAATTATGCCACCAAAAACTAATTCAAGCAAAACAAGAGCATTTTTTTTTAAAAAGGAAACAAAAGGAAAGGAAAAAAAATAGAAGAATAAAAACAAGGACTGAAAAATAACCACCTCAATTACGAAACCGATATAACTTTCTATTTTTAAATGGATGCTCACGGTGGCTTTAGTGTTTTTTTTAAATGTATTTTCATTTGTTTCGTTTCTAGCTATATTTCTTTTTAACTAAAGAGCAGATGCAAATGTCATAATGCAAAAAATGTATGTGTGTCTCTGGGGCGGGGAGGGAGAGAGAGATGGGTCAGGCATAGGTCCGGCCTGACATCAGAACAATAGGCCTTTTTACACTAGACAAAATCTCGGGGGCGGCCCCGGGGCGGCAACGCGGGGGTGAGAATGTGCGACGTTTCACACTAGCCATTTTCGCCACGGGGCCGCCCCCGAGATTGGTCTCGCCCCAGGGCGAACTCGCCCCTGCTCCAGGCCAGGGGTGAGATTTTTCAACCCGGGCGAGACCGATCTCGGGGGTGGCCCTGGGGCGAAATGGCTAGTGTGAAACGTCGCCCCGCATGCAGGGTTTCGTACAACCCGGTTGAGAAACAGGTGGTCTCGACAAAATAATTCCAAAGGTCCTGTCAAAGCTCAGCGCCATTATTCTGAAGCACAATATGTGGGAGAGGCACCCACCCCCCCCCCCCCCCCCCCCCCCCCCCCTCTTTTGTGCTGGTCATTGTGTTCCCGGAATCTCAGGAATTATTTTCAGTGAGGAGGAAGTTAGGAATTTACTGGCCATCTGGGGGTCGATTAAATACAAACTAGTGTGAAACGCTCATGCCCAACCCCGGGGCGAGCTCGCCCGGGGTTGGCTGAGGTATAGGTTTGCGCGAAACGAGTGTGAAACGACGCGGGGTTGAACTCGGGGGTGAAAACGCCGGGGCGGCCCCGGGGCGGCCCCGGGGCGAGGGGGTTCGGCGCTTTAGTGTGAAAAGGCCTTATGCCTGACCAGCAGGGTGGTTATGACCAAACCAAATGTCACCTCAATGTGAACAAAACACCTGAACACCATCAACGCACTGCTTTCTATGACCAAACAAAATCTCATCTCAATGTTAACACCAACCTGAATATCATCAACGCGCTATACATGCTTTCTCTAACCAAACCAAATCTCATTTGAATCTGAATATCATCAGTTCGGTGCTTTCAATGACCAAACCAAATCTCATTTGAATGTGAACACCAACCTGAATATCATCAGTTCGGCGCTTTCGGTGTTCACATTCAAATGAATTTGCTGGAAGTCGCAATTTCATCGTGGAATACAATGTACTGAACCTTGGAACAATTTTAAATGGATCATGCATCTTATCCTGGCAGGGTACAACGTCCATGGCCCTCGGTGGGGCCTTGTTGTTAGTTATGTACAACGAAATGCTGTCCCACGAGGTCCCATTGCCAAGGTTCAGTACATTGTATACATTGGTCATAGAAAGCACCGAGCTGATGATATTCAGGTTGGTGTTCATATTCAAATGAGATTTGGTTTGGTCATTGAAAGCACCGAGCTGATGATATTCAGGTTGGTGTTCACATTCAAATGAGATTTGGTTTGGTCATTGAAAGCACCGAGCTGATGATATTCAGGTTGGTGTTCACATTCAAATGAGATTTGGTTTGGTCATTGAAAGCACCGAGCTGATGATATTCAGGTTGGTGTTCACATTCAAATGAGATTTGGTTTGGTCATTGAAAGCACCGAACTGATGATATTCAGGTTGGTGTTCACATTCAAATGAGATTTGGTTTGGTCATTGAAAGCACCGAACTGATGATATTCAGGTTGGTGTTCACATTCAAATGAGATTTGGTTTGGTCATTGAAAGCACCGAACTGATGATATTCAGGTGTGGTGTTCATATTCAAATGAGATTTGGTTTGGTCATTGAAAGCACCGAGCTGATGATATGCAAGTTGGTGTTCATATTCAAATGAGATTTGGTTTGGTCATTGAAAGCACCGAACTGATGATATTCAGGTTGGTGTTCACATTCAAATGAGATTTGGTTTGGTCATTGAAAGCACCGAGCTGATGATATTCAGGTTGGTGTTCATATTCAAATGAGATTTGGTTTGGTCCTTGAAAGCACCGAACTGATGATATTCAGGTTGGTGTTCATATTCAAATGAGATTTGGTTTGGTCCTTGAAAGCACCGAACTGATGATATTCAGGTTGGTGTTCATATTCAAATGAGATTTGGTTTGGTCATTGAAAGCACCGAGCTGATGATATTCAGGTTGGTGTTCACATTCAAATGAGATTTGGTTTGGTCATTGAAAGCACCGAGCTGATGATATTCAGATTCAAATGAGATTTGGTTTGGTTAGAGAAAGCATGTATAGCGCGTTGATGATATTCAGGTTGGTGTTAACATTGAGATGAGATTTTGTTTGGTCATAGAAAGCAGTGCGTTGATGGTGTTCAGGTGTTTTGTTCACATTGAGGTGACATTTGGTTTGGTCATAACCACCCTGCTGGTCAGGCATAAGGCCTTTTCACACTAGAGCGCCGAACCCCTCGCCCCGGGGCCGCCCCGGGGCCGCCCCGGCGTTTTCACCCCCGAGTTCAACCCCGCGTCGTTTCACACTCGTTTCGCGCAAACCTACCTCAGCCAACCCCGGGGCGAGCTCGCCCCGGGGTTGGGCATGAGCGTTTTACACTAGTTTGTATTTAATCGACCCCCAGATGGCCAGTAAATTCCTAACTTCCTCCTCGCTGAAAATAATTCCTGAGATTCCGGGAACACAATGACCAGCACAAAAGAGAGGGGGGGGGGGGGCCTCTGCCACATACTGTGCTTCAGAATAATGGCGCTGAGCTTTGACAGGACCTTTGGAATTATTTTGTCGAGACCACCTGTTTCTCAACCGGGTTGTACGAAACCCTGCATGCGGTTCGACGTTTCACACTAGCCATTTCGCCCCGGGGCCACCCCCGAGATCGGTCTCGCCCCGGGTTGAAAAATCTCACCCCTGGCCTGGAGCAGGGGCGAGTTCGCACTGGGGCGAGACCAATCTCGGGGGCGGCCCCGTGGCGAAAATGGCTAGTGTGAAACGTCGCACATTCTCACCCCCGCGTTGCCCCGGAGCCGCCCCCGAGATTTTGTCTAGTGTGAAAAGGCCTATTGTTCAGATGTCAGGCCGGACCTAATATGCCTGACCCATCTCTCTCTCCCTCCCCGCCCCAGAGACACACATACATTTTTTGCATTATGACATTTGCATCTGCTCTTTAGTTAAAAAGAAATATAGCTAGAAACGAAACAAATGAAAATACATAAAAAAAAAACACTAAAGCCACCGTGAGCATCCATTTAAAAATAGAAAGTTATATTGGTTTTGTAATTGAGGTGGTTATTTTTCAGTCCTTGTTTTTATTCTTCTATTTTTTTCCTTTCCTTTTGTTTCCTTTTTAAAAAAAATGCTCTTGTTTTGCTTGAATTAGTTTTTGGTGGCATAATTTGTCTGCAGTCGGCTTAGGTTGACAATCTTATTCAAAATAAATGAAAAACATACCACTAAACAATGAATTTAAAACAAATTGTGGATAACGATTAAATTGAGAACGGATAAAACTTGACTCCTAAACTGTGAAACCTTATTTGTCTATTCTTCTCTAATGAAAATAAACAGGTTCGTGTCGACAGCCACTCAACCAAACCTATATTCAAATCACATTTCTTTACGCGCCAAATTCCTAATCTGTGATACACAATGCTACGCGTTGCAGTTGAACAATGTCATGTACCGGTGGTACGAGATTGACTGGTGGCATGCATGCGTCTCTTGGAAAAGCTCTTTTGTATAACATGCATATTTATGAAGCTCAATAAAGACAACGGTCACAATTGGGTGGGGCCTATGGTGTAGAGCTTCTCATTGGGCGATAATGATGTCCTTACGTCGCTACAGTCCTACGTACGTTCAAAACGAAGGATCACTAGTTAGTTCATAACCGTTGTTACCGGTACTCCATCTTTAAGCCTAGTCTCAATTTTCCTGAAACAAGCTTAAGATAATGATTTTTAATCTCATCCTCTAGTGAATCTGTTGGTTTTTATGTACAGTTACGACAGTGACGATAAATGACACAAGGGTGGGTCTGTGCAAAAACAAGCATTTCTGTCGTAGTCGTGGCTGCCAGTCGCAAAGTGCCAGAGTGGCTCCACTGTGCTATTGTGATCCAGCATGCGTGTTGTTTGACGACTGCTGCTACGACTATTCCGGGACGTGCGGACAGCGGCGACGAGTTAACGGTTTCTCAGGACAAGACTCTACAGAAACGCAGGTTCGTGGAATATTTTTTAGTTCTGCACTCTTTCAAGAAGAAAAACATACATTTCTGCTAAGAAGAAAAACATACTTAATACAAAAAGGTTTGCTTGGTAAAAACAGGTTACCAGCCCAAACTTCATGAGATTTTCATGCTGATTACCAGTCACAAGCAACATAGGCCTATACATCAACTGAAAATTTAGTTAATGATGTTTTTACCAAGGAAGATTTTTCATGCTAAGCAAAAAATCTGGATTTTAGTTACATGTATCTCTTTCAATGCATAGGGAATCGCACAATATTTAAGACATGGTATCTTTAATAACATCGATATAATTAAAGACCCTGTCTTGTATAAGTTTCAAATGTTACAACAGTTATCCCGAAGACCGCTGCAGCCGTTGGCTGAGTTCAGAGTTCAGGGCGGTTCATGCATTATGGTTACACCATCTTATAACAGTTGGCAAACTTTGGAAGCTACAATCATCCGAAATCCTACTAACCTTCCCCACCTTTGTTTCTCCGGTGAACCTTAAAAATGTTAAATCCAACAAATTTATCATTATTGGTCTGATGAATAAACTTTAGGATATTCTTTGAATAGACTACCGGTACTTATCTCTAAGAAAACATTTTGTTCATTGAATTTTTCACATTCACAGAAATTCTCATGTGTTTCGCCGAACAACCAGTCGAGCAGCTTTTACCTAGTCAGTGAGTGTCCGACCGACGTCCCTGATGCCCAGACGGCTGTTCTATGTGAAGACCCAGGCACCAATGACGTCCTGGCCTCGATCCCTTGCTACGGCAGGAACGGCCGTGTCCACTTCCGCAATATATACTGCGCTCTCTGCCACGGGGAAGAACGCTCGGATTTAGTTGCATGGAGAGTTGTTGTGGATTGCGAAGCGCGACCTTCCCAAAACACCAACGCGGCCAGACTCCTGCGAAAGTCCATCGCGAATCTCCGGAGGGTAGCAGAACTCGGTTGTGACGTCTCCATCCGGGCTCCAATAGGTGCGAACTCGCCACCGGCGCCTCGCCATTGTTACCCGGACGTGGTGGGTTACTGCGCAACTCCCCAGCACCCTCTCAGCTACGCGTGCGAGTCGTATACGGCATTCACGAAGGTGGCTGGTTTCACTAATATGGGAGTTTTCAAGAATCCCCACTGTGCAGTATGCAACCTCCCCAGCGGGCCCAATCGGATAGAATTTGCTACAAACTGTAAGAGAGAGCTGCCGATCTTTTATTTGAGTGGAGGAGTCGATTTAAGGCCGCAACCAGGACGGCCCGGCGAGAAGGGGCAGGGAGGAAACCCGGGTCTTCCCGGACTCGGCGGTGGGGTTCCGGGAAAACCAGGAATTGTCGGTCCAAAAGGTGAACCCGGTCCAAAAGGTGAACCCGATAAACGACCGGTTCCCCCACCGCCTATTTCTATCCTCTTCGATTTTCAGTCCGACAGCAATGTGAAGATCGTTCAAGACGAGGAGGTGTTGGTAGAGGAGACGGTCCAATGCCCACCAAATGAAGTCTTTGATCCCTTCGAGTCGCGTTGTCGTAGACTGTCCTGTTCCCAAGGCTACCTACTCCAAGATAATAAGTGTGTCCCTGACTTCAAATCCTTGGGGCAGGCGTGCGGGGACGGCGGAGGTGACGGCGACATTGACATGGAAGTCAATGTCAGATTTGGTGAGCAGTGCGAGGATGTTCGGCTAAAGGGTGACATTGGTTATCCACCTGGGGATGTTCAGCTCTGTCTAGAAGAGTTTCTTGGATTTGATCAAGGATCCTTGCAACTTGCAGCTCCAACTCCAGCACCGACCGATAACTGCCAAAGGGTGTCACAGTACTCATTCTTCGTCAATAAATCTGGTGAAACTTGGAGGGACTTCCGGGGCGTCGTGGAACTATCTCTCCCAGACTCGTCACATTGCCAGAGTTTTGATTCCAACGAAACATGGTCCGTGACACTTCGCCAGAGCTGTGAAAATCTACCCAGGGATAAATGCAACGGACGCTGGCTGAATGACACTGAATTTTCCCTCCCTACTGAAAATGGAACAACCCTCGTCTACGTCAACGCGTCCGAGTCCTGGTACACCCTGCATCAGACGATGGTGCGGGCAAACTTCCAAACGCAGGAAAACGTGTTTGAGCAGTTTATTGACTTGCAGATCTGTGCTGATCCTGTGCTAGCTTGCCCTCGACTGATTCTAAACGCGACTCTTTTTCAAAGCGATGAAAACAACCCAGGGGTGATCATTTACACTCCAATGAAAGTCAGCTTCGAGATGGACGAGTACGTCAGAACAGATGATGGATACATTGAAGTCTGTTCCTTCTTTGAAATGAATGGTACCCGAAACACTTCAACCCAGGGATCTTTTTTCGCCTTCTCGACGTCGCAGCAGGTCCTCAGCCTCATCGGTAACATTATCTCGATGATAGCAGCCGCGATAACATTTATTACATACTGTGCTTTCAAGGAACTCAGAAAACGCATCAGTCTGGCGATAATGTCTCTGGTTGCCTGTCTCTTCTTGGCCCAGCTTCTGCTTCTTGTCAGCGGTGCTGCGACGAGTAACCCGCCAGCCTGCACCGCCACCGCCGTCTTGGGCCACTTCTTCTGGCTGTCCACGGTGCTCTGGACCGGGGTCTTGGCCTTTGATCTCAACCGTGTTTTCGCCTCCATCTCCAGAATCCGAAGACTAGACGCAGACATGAGAGTTTACACCCTCCAGTGCCTGTTCGCATTTGGGGTGTCCATGCTCATTGTCCTTCTGTGTCTGATTCTGCACCTGTGCGATTGCACAGACATTCCTCTTTCGTATGGTAACGAGAACGTCTGCTGGATCGGCAATGGTTACGTCAATCTGGTGGCCTTCGGAGCTCCCATAGGTGTTACAGTGCTTGTGAACATAGTGTTGTTTGCCTTGACCGTTCACGGAATGCGTCTTTCAAAGAAGGTCACAAATGCAGTTACGGACAAGACTGAACTACAGAGAATGCGACAAGAGCTACTCATTTATATAAGGGTAAGCATGTATTAATAAACCTCTTGAGGTTCCAGCCTCTAAAACCTTACAAATTTCGCTACTCGTAATGAGTAGAGTGATATAGTGCAACAGTTTGTGACGAAATGAGAGGTTTTTTTAGCTTTCATCATGCTCTGCTGCACTCCACATATTAAAGTAGTATTTTACATAATCCTTCAGAATACCAGAAACTTCATCCAATGCACATTGGCTTTTCTGGGCCTTATGACTTGATAATTGACAGTTGACATGATCAGCAGTAAAAATGTAGTGAAAATTCTCTCAAGAGTTTAAGAAAAATGGGTCACACTTCTAGCAGCTTTTCTGTCAATTTCTGATTGAAATTTCGAGGCTAACGTGCATTCCCACATTTGGAAATTATGATATAACTACGATGATACATTCACGTACTCGAATTTAAGCATTAATGCAATCAACGGAAACCAAAATGGGCCGGTTATCATTTTATACCTTAAACTTTTTCCAACAGATTTCCAGTCTGATGGGCTTCACCTGGATCTTCGGCTTCGCTGCGGCGTTCAGTGACGTCATCGCCCTCTGGTACATCTTCATCGTCCTCAACTCCTGTCAGGGTCTCCTCATCTTCCTCTCCTTCATCTGCAATAAGACAGTCTGGCGCCTCTGGAGGGCTCTCGTCTTCGGTGGTGACAGGAGACGAGCAGCGTTGAGGTCCACGTCCAACTCGCCGGCATCCTCGCGCCCGATGTTAAAACCCAACAGTAGCGCTACTCAGTTGTCAAAGTCCACCAGCCAAGTTTAAACCGGAGGTCTGAACTAAGAAGACTCTTGCAAGGCTCGGGGCCATTTCTCAGGCCTACTGGAATGGCATCATCGGGCTCAATTGTAGCCTGTGGGTGGGATGTAGCTCCCGCGTTTTCATGGCACGGCATCCGGTGCACCGTAGGTCTAATCCTTCCTCCAAGCTGGGTGACATGAGAGATGGACAAGTGACGGATTGTAAAACGTGTTTTGTGGGCTTCCAATGTTATGACATTCACCATAGAATCTGTTGAAGCCAACGTAACGTGTACAAATCGGTTCAGCTGCAGCTGCATTATAAGCTTGTAAATTTGTGGAAATTGGCCTAATATCTTTAGTGTTATAGGCTAAATTGTTCTGTTTTTATTTTCTCGTGTTAACTGGGAGTGATATGTCATTGAAGCGTTTGTTTCAATACCTAGTGCTTATTTGTTGGAGATATTGCACGGATTAGGCTTAGTAGGACATATGGATGCAAATAAATTATTTCAATCTCAAAAGTATTTGGAATAGAGTTAGCCTATTATATTAACTCATCATTAAATCCAAGTCAATTTTGAACCAGACAAATTTCAATTTTGTCCACAAAAACCTGGACACGCACTCTCCTATCAAAATCCTGCAAACAAGGGGGCTGTATAGTGACAAAGTTTGTAGATAATTCTAAAAAACAAAAATAATAAAACAAAAATTGGGGGTTAGTTGGTGGGTTGGTTCTTTCGCTCCTTTTTCTAGCAGCGAATAACGCCCTATGATTTGCTATATGCGTGTGGAATACACTACTGAAAATATTTTTCCACAAACAATTCTTTCACAAACATTAAAAGATTTTTTAATTGTGAAAAATTGAAATGGTCCTCTCTCGTAAAGGGCTCACTGAATAGAAGTCACCCAAATCACTGTAAGAGGAGAGTACACACAATTTCTGTAGTGAACCCGCGGCCACTACTTCCATGGAATCCTGACTAAACGGGTTAGTTCATGACAAACAGTTGGTTATATCGGCAAATTTCAGGGACCAATTTCAAAGAGCTGCTCAGCACGCACACAAATTGCTTATCCAATGGTAACATTAGCCATAATGGTTCATAAACAGGTGTTCAGCTTCTTTCCTTATTAGTCACTAAAATTCTACCGCTTTAGCTGCAGGTTATTGGTGGTTTTCCGCCACCACTCTGATTGCCGTTTTCAATGCTAAATAAACAAACAAATGCAGACATTACACAACATCATTACAACAAAAATATCTCAGATTTCAAAAAAATCATAAATACCTTTATTTGACTACATTTTTTTGTGTCGATCTTCCAAACAACCCAGTAAATATATTAAATATCAATTTCATTCATAATTTGTATAGGAATGTTTATAGGCTAACAAACAAGCACAGACAACTTATACACACCTGATTTATAATCGGATTTATAATCGGAATTATACTCTTCGTAAGCAGCGATAACTTCCGGATCCCAAATATATGGGGGCTACATGGAAAGCACCTGAAGCAACAGGTGCACGTACTCCACTCATTGGCACCGCACTTCCTGTTCCAAATGACGTCAGACTCACCGAGACAATTATCGTTCTAGACTGGTTCCCAGTCCCTTCATTATAGTTTTGGCTTCAAACATGAGGACCAGTAGCTCTAGGTATATAATTATTAGTGTTTGTATTGATAATGCATTGCGAAGTTCCCAAGCGCTGCATAAACATGCTTTCAAACAAAATAAATATATTTTCCCATGATTCAAACGCATTTACAAGAATGAAAACGGCATCAAACTACTAAAAAAAAAGGAAATTATTAAAGGGCTTGCGCACAAGACGACAAATCAAAAGTGCCATATTCGTACTAGCTACAAGCCCCCATTTGAGGGCAGGAACCAGTCTACAAGGAATCAAGGTTAGCAATTCTATATATACAAAATCATAGTGATTAAAATGGCTATACAGTATTCTTTAAGGACAAGTATTAGTGTTTCTGTTTGACCAAATGTACGAAATTGGAGCACCTCATTCCATTTCCATCTTGCCTTCAAAAGACGAATTCCACATTAGCCTCGTTGGTGCACTTCTGCATTGAAAGCGAGGCTCCCAGTGCTAAAAAAACACTGCTATTTAACCATTTTTTTATGCATGAATGAATCACGCCATAAATGGCAGCAAAGTGCATGTTCTGAACAGTAAATAGTTTACTTCTCACTGAGTGCCTCACTTTTAAACCCGGAGGTGCACAGATCAGTGCTATTTTTGTCAAATCGGGATTCGTCTATAGATTTTATTTGCTGGTTAATGTGAATAAATACATTTTGGATTTAAAATACAGGCTTTCAAGCAGACCCAGGTGACCAAGTAGGAAAACAGTAGAATTAAAACAAACAAAAAACAGGAATAGAAATAGGACTATGGAGTACGAAATCAGGACTTTTACAGGCTTTTAGGAGTAGTTTTTGTTACTCCCTCATGTCCACAGCATCACAAGCCTCATTTGGCATGTTCTGTACTCGACACTTGTGCTCCATCCTCAACTAAGCTCTTGGAAGTTGGAATTAAAGTTGCAGTACTCCTGTGTGGCAGGGCCAAATTACATTGCTTGTTATTTTTAGAGAGTTGCTCCCCTGCTTATTATTTTTAACATGTACTGTGGTTTATTTAGTTGTGTGTCCCCCTGGCCCCAGTAGCAGCATCTTTCCCCTTGACCACAGTTATACTTGTGTACAGAGTTTTAGCTTGCCTTCACTTTAGCAGACCGGCGGAGAAGAGTGCACATGTGCCTCTTTCACACTCCTTTGAGTTGTGCGACCTGCCGTAGCCTTGTCTTTCGTCTGCTACAGTGCCCTGGTAAGTTTTATCGTCCAATTGTTGTTCTTTTTATATTGTATAATCTTATTTTGAGTTTTATTACAGTTTTGATAGGTTTTATTTGGTTTAAAGCGAGGTTCTATCTTTGGAAAGTTATAGGATTTTTTAGAAAGCTTTGAGATTTTACTTTATCATGATGGGTCCAGCGCATTTGCATTTTGTATTATTGTGATTTTCTTGCCTTTGTGATCTATTTGAAATAAGGTAAGGAGTACTGTTTTGCCAATGGGATGACTTGAGTTTTCTTTGACTAGTTTTATGTTAAATTATATATATTTTTTGTACAAGTTATCAATTTCTACTTTAGAACTTTTCTGGTTTCTCTTAGGATGGTTTAATTTCCATGGAGAATTTCTTTTTGTGGAGAAAGACTTTATTTTTATCCCTAGAACATGTAGATTGAATGACTTTAGAGTGTATCTCTACCATTGTTTCAAGTAGGAGATCTGGTTTTCCCACAGAGATTTAAGTGTGCAAATTCCTTTCTGAGTGTATCATTTGAATGTTTATTCATGAGTAGATTAGACTTTCTTCAGCCCCATTTTCGCCTGTATTATATGACCACCTGTTTGTAACTTTATTGCTCTTTTCTAGTCTTAGACTTCATGGACTTGAGGAAGTCTACTTTAAGTTAATTGCTTGGCCATGTGCTGCTGTGGTTTCAGAGCCCTAATCCCTTATGTAAACTCATTAGATATTCACAAGAAAGTTCTTTGTTTCCAGTGTATGTATGTTGAGCCTGTATATAGGCAACATGTGTATATCAGATTTAACCTTGGTTTCGATTCATTATGAGCACTTTGTTTTGATGTATTACTTAATTGTATTCTTTCTTTTCTCTTTTCTTTTTATTCTAATAGGTTTCAATCAGAGTGTACCTAAGGTCCATTATTTGATACTCTGTGTTGGTTTAAGCATACCTTGCTCGTTGGTTTAGACTTTAATATTTTTGTTGGTTTAAACTGTTTAATTTTGTGTTGGTTTATAAGGTCTTAAATAAGTTTATATTTCTCTTTTTAGGTTTTTTTTGGTTTAGTTTGGGTCACAAGTTCACTTCATTCTTAAATCCTTTTCCTAATAAAATAGTTCGCGACTTGTTCTTTAGATCCTGGTATTGTTTTGTCTTTTTTTTGTGTCGAGTAAAGTCCCCATGGTGTGTCATTTTTCCAGGTTACATTTTTATATTTTTGGTGGAGGATCCGGGTAGGACTATCGTTTTTTTAACGTAGCCAACTATTTTTTAGGATTAGGGTTTTCTTTTTGAGAGTGTTTATTTTGTTTTGGTGGTCAGTCCTTAATTTTTTTCGGTCAAACCAACACAGAGTTGATTTTTAGTGGATCCTGACTGCATGATGGCTGAACCAGCAGTGCTGACGCCTCTTCAGGTTTGTGGGTTTGACCCAACACCGTCAAGCTCACCCCTTGTCAATCTGGAGTTGCCACCCAGTGCAGAGCGTCAGCCAAGCCTGCTGGATCTCCTTCACCACCAGGCATACATGCAAGAGGTTGTCCTGCAGCAGTCCAGGCAGATTGCCATGCTGAGGTCGATAGTCAGCAAAGTTGTTGGGGAACAGCAGCAACAGAGGCGGTACATCATATGCCTAGAGAGTGCCTTGTTAGAGAAGAAGACCTATCGTTCCCGACAAGTTTCCCCTATCCCCACATCATCGCCAGACCAGAAGGATAGTCCCCTGCCCGTTTCAGCTCCCCCCAAGCAGAAGTTGGTTTCCAAGAGTGGTGGTGGTCGCCAAGCCCACGTGATAAGTAGCCCTGA
Organism: Hippasteria phrygiana; assembly: GCA_037893225.1. NCBI lineage: Eukaryota > Metazoa > Echinodermata > Asteroidea > Valvatida > Goniasteridae > Hippasteria > Hippasteria phrygiana. The sequence continues at coordinate 903,934 of JAZGUH010000008.1, read as the reverse complement.
TGAGGTGCCGAGATCTACGGCCAAATTACAGGGTACCTGCCATGGGGCGACACCTGCCACTCTGGTTGAGGCGCAGCAGAGCGACCCAGCTATCCGCAGAGTGATGGAGCTGAAGGCGGCAAATCCGACAAGGATGGGCAGGAGGAAAATGGCGGAGGAGTCGAGAGTCGTTAGAAGGCTACTCGATTCATGGGATCAGCTTGAGGTGAAGGGCGGTCTTCTTCTACACAGAGAGGGCGGAGACAGGGTTCGCTACCTAGCTGTTCTCCCTCAGTGCTTGAGACGGGCCGTTCTAGCGAGTCTCCACAACAACATGGAAACACTTGGCTACGGCAAGGTGTTAAAGCTTGTGAGGCAGCGGTACTTCTGGCCAGGCCTTCACGACGAGACCATGACGTATATGAGGCGGCACCTGAAGTCCGTGCACCAGGAGATAAGGAAGACGCCGACCCCTGTAGCGACGACTGATGACACCGGCAGCATTCCAGCACCTAGTGAATTCCAAGACGACCCCTCATCATCGTGCACGACCCAAGTCAGCCGGCAGTCTTGCTCAAGTTCTATCCCTGGCACCAGTAGTTTGTGTGAGTTGATAGTCCAACCACCAGACGGATTCGATTAGATCATTGATTAGTTAAATTACATTATTTTGTTATGTTTGTTGAAGACCGGTTTGAAGGTTCCCTTATATATTTATGGCTTCGCATTTGAGAGATTTTTGATATGTATTTTATTTTGGGTTCTGATCTATTTTTGTTGTAAATTTGAAGATCTTTTTAGAATTTATTTTATTTTAGACCTTGCTGAGGACAGCAATGGATTTAACAGGGCGTGAGTGTGGCAGGGCCAAATTACATTGCTTGTTATTTTTAGAGAGTTGCTCCCCTGCTTATTATTTTTAACATGTACTGTGGTTTATTTAGTTGTGTGTCCCCCTGGCCCCAGTAGCAGCATCTTTCCCCTTGACCACAGTTATACTTGTGTACAGAGTTTTAGCTTGCCTTCACTTTAGCAGACCGGCGGAGAAGAGTGCACATGTGCCTCTTTCACACTCCTTTGAGTTGTGCGACCTGCCGTAGCCTTGTCTTTCGTCTGCTACAGTGCCCTGGTAAGTTTTATCGTCCAATTGTTGTTCTTTTTATATTGTATAATCTTATTTTGAGTTTTATTACAGTTTTGATAGGTTTTATTTGGTTTAAAGCGAGGTTCTATCTTTGGAAAGTTATAGGATTTTTTAGAAAGCTTTGAGATTTTACTTTATCATGATGGGTCCAGCGCATTTGCATTTTGTATTATTGTGATTTTCTTGCCTTTGTGATCTATTTGAAATAAGGTAAGGAGTACTGTTTTGCCAATGGGATGACTTGAGTTTTCTTTGACTAGTTTTATGTTAAATTATATATATTTTTTGTACAAGTTATCAATTTCTACTTTAGAACTTTTCTGGTTTCTCTTAGGATGGTTTAATTTCCATGGAGAATTTCTTTTTGTGGAGAAAGACTTTATTTTTATCCCTAGAACATGTAGATTGAATGACTTTAGAGTGTATCTCTACCATTGTTTCAAGTAGGAGATCTGGTTTTCCCACAGAGATTTAAGTGTGCAAATTCCTTTCTGAGTGTATCATTTGAATGTTTATTCATGAGTAGATTAGACTTTCTTCAGCCCCATTTTCGCCTGTATTATATGACCACCTGTTTGTAACTTTATTGCTCTTTTCTAGTCTTAGACTTCATGGACTTGAGGAAGTCTACTTTAAGTTAATTGCTTGGCCATGTGCTGCTGTGGTTTCAGAGCCCTAATCCCTTATGTAAACTCATTAGATATTCACAAGAAAGTTCTTTGTTTCCAGTGTATGTATGTTGAGCCTGTATATAGGCAACATGTGTATATCAGATTTAACCTTGGTTTCGATTCATTATGAGCACTTTGTTTTGATGTATTACTTAATTGTATTCTTTCTTTTCTCTTTTCTTTTTATTCTAATAGGTTTCAATCAGAGTGTACCTAAGGTCCATTATTTGATACTCTGTGTTGGTTTAAGCATACCTTGCTCGTTGGTTTAGACTTTAATATTTTTGTTGGTTTAAACTGTTTAATTTTGTGTTGGTTTATAAGGTCTTAAATAAGTTTATATTTCTCTTTTTAGGTTTTTTTTGGTTTAGTTTGGGTCACAAGTTCACTTCATTCTTAAATCCTTTTCCTAATAAAATAGTTCGCGACTTGTTCTTTAGATCCTGGTATTGTTTTGTCTTTTTTTTGTGTCGAGTAAAGTCCCCATGGTGTGTCATTTTTCCAGGTTACACCTGCACCCAATTAGCCCTTCATCGTGTGATTTTCATATGACAGTGTGTGTGTAACTTATGAAAAGTATTCAATGAGATTTCATTTTTCGGAGTTGTGGGACAAAAAAGTGGGTAAAAGTAGGACAAAATAGGAATATCAAGAAGAAAAGTACCAGCAAAGAAAAAAAATTGATTGAAGTAGAAATACTTGAAAGCCTGAAAATAATCACAATTAGCACGCCAAGTGTGACAGAACAAAGGAACATAATCTAGAGGTATCCTATATGTATTTTTATGTATGCTAAAATATGCATATCCATAAATACTTAGCACTGAATGTGCAAGAATTAGCATATTTATAAATATTTATTGCCGTAGTGGTTCCCACGTACACAATGCATCAAGGGATTCCATATTAAGATCGTCATACAAAATTACAAAACAATATTGTACAGTTACACCAATGTAAATTGTTTGGTTCGACTTCTTCATACCATACCAGAAATAACTGTGCCGAATTTTATGGAATTTGTAATGCAGAATCCTTAGTTACGGGACATATGCATGCTCACATGCCGAAATTCCTTGCTAATCCGTGAAACACTGGCGCTAACCGCTAGCGCAGAATTTTCTGCTCTAGATAGCGGCAATTTCTAATTATAAACCATTACGGATTAAATGAAATTCGGCTCTGATCACCTTTCACTGCAAGACTTGACTGAAACCCACTAAACTACACAACAAATCTGTGAGATTATTCCGAGTTTGATAAAAACGGCGTCACTTTGCATTGCATTTTATTGTGACCCTTTTCCGTCCTTTGTATAACAAATTTTGTTTTTCCGAGTTACAGATTTAACTGTGTGGGAAGACTGCTGAGCGCAATTTGCTCAATGCTCAGCATGGAAATATTTTGCTAAGCAAAACCAGGTTACCAGCCAAAATTACATTTGGTATCTATTACTTGTGACTGGTCCTCAACCGAGATCTGCTTAGCGGGAAAATTTACTAAGCAATATTTTGGTTCTAAGCCGCTCCTCGAAATTTGACTATTGACATGCCCAGGAAATAGGTGGAAATGCGCAACCGTTAATGGAGAAATGCAATGGGTAAAGCCCTGTCCGCACTGGACTTATTTTGGTAAAACTTACCGAGACGATGGGAACTTTTCCCATTTTAAGTCCAGTGCGGACAGCCTAGGACGTTTTCCTCTCAGTTACTTTTCCCGAGTCCAGGGGTTACTTCTACCGGCCAACTGCTGCCCAGGAAAACTGACCAGGTAACTTTTCCCGAGACGATAAGTCCAGTGAAGCGTACATCCGGCCCGAGCGCAAGGTCATGCTTCACAGGGAAACCACGCATGCGCTTTACATTGTTTCACCGCAGTGCGGTGCACGTGGCAAGTTTCCAAATTCCAGTGCGTTGTTCCTCTTTTGGTCGCAATCATGGTAGATTTTATTATTGATAAAAAAGTCGGAAGTTTGATTGGTGCTAAAGACGTAGGCCTGCGTGTACACATCGGCCGGAAAAATGAAAAGGCAGGGGTGATTTGGGCCGGGGATTTGGGTCAATCGCGTCAATGTAGAAAGGTCACGCAAAGCGCCCTCATGAGTCGTTAAATTGACAGCTCGGTTACTTCTCCCACGGTCTCGGTAAAATTTTCCCGTGTCTAAAGTCCAAGTGCGGACAGTGGTCACATTTTTGACCAATTTTTATTTTACCATCGTCTCAGTAAAACCTTCCAAAAAAAAAGTCCAGTGCGGACACGGCTTAAGTGTACAATGATGGAATGGAAGGTTTCAGAATGGATAGATGCGTACAATGGACAGGTAGCCACGCCCAGCAGGTGGATAAAGGGGAGTGGCCTATCGGGACAGGGGAATGATCTGGACAGATTTATAGCTCTTGGGACAGGTCTACCAACTTGTGGCTTATAAACTTTACAACGTCAAAATGACGACAAGAAGGGGTCTCAAAATGGTCTCCATTCAACTACATGTATCAAAGGCCAGGAATCCATGCGTTACGGGTAATGCATAGTGCGTTAAAATAGAACTACACAAAATGCAATGGGCATACTTCCATTTACCCGTATTGCGTTATCCGTTTTGAGTGATCCATTGTTTTCGTGTAAATCTATTTTGACGCATTACACATTACACAATATTGACACATGGATTCCCGGGCCTCACGCCCAATTTCATAGCTTTTCAAACCGTCGAATTCCGCGCTTACGATCACCACACTGCGATAAGCACAGAATACTTAGCCAAGGTTACCAAAGGTCAAAATTCTATGCTAATCCATGAAACATGCTAACCATTAGCACAGAATTTTTCTACCACAGGGAGCAACCATTTTTTGCCAACAGAACGCAGAGCTATGAAATGGGGTTTGGGTCCTATCATAAATGAGCCGTTTATAGATCACTCACGAGCAACTCATCACATCATAGGCACCAGTCTACTTTAGACGGGAGCCTCAGTCAGAGTTTCACAGACCAAATTGGAGAATGCCCAAGGTACCCCGGCGCCTCGTATCGTATCATTGGGGTTATATTGCTGTGGATGACGCTGGTATCTGTGGCGGGAGCTACGGACTTACACGTACATCCCGGATCACTCGACGTGCTTGAAGCGTTGCAGGGCGGCGTGTATGCGCATGTGGAGACGCTGCTCAAAGTCGTAGTCTTTGTATTGGTCCTTGGCACGCATCAGCAAAGATTTACCTTTACTGGCAGTCTGTGGAGGAAATAAGTTTCAAGTAGTCTGTTACTATATCTCATTCCTAGGCCCTGCTATAACCTTTTAAGTATTTTTAAAAGTTTTTTCAAAGTGAACAAAGAAAACTGGCAGGAGTGAAATTTGAACCTACTACCTCCGGCACTCCACCAACTGAGCTATCTTGTCCTATGTTGACGGTCTCCCAAATTGTCAGTGTTTTTTTTTAATGAAAAATGAAACTCAAAGTTAGTGATGTGTGCTGTCTTTACCCAAGTTCAAGTAAGAAATCAACACCCCCCCCCCCCCCCCCCCCAAAAAAATCAAGACTGAATTCAGTTTTAGAACTTTGAGAAATGATAGAATAGGGCATTATTTATATAAAAATGTTAAATTAAAAAAATTCAGTTTTAGAACTTTGAGAAATGATAGAATAGGGCATTTTCTATATATAAATGTTAAATTAACAACATCGACTTCTCCGTGAAAAATTGTTGTTGCTTCGTGTAAAGCAGAATGCCAGAGTGCGACTATCCACTCATTTTATGGTGCCGAGGTTATAAACGAGGTAAAAATGTCCGATCCTTACCAGAGGTTTACTGATGAGTAACGAGCCGAGCTCGACGCAAGCGTGAGGGGCTGCGTAGGACTCTTGATGCTTGCCGGCACCATAAACCATGGCATCCTCCAAGCACTACGACGGAAATGAGGATTCAATATGGTGGATTCAAGGTCGAATCCAGAGCCTGTTACGATCCCCTAAAATATGACGGCTGCTGCAGTGCATAATTCTCATGCACTACTTATGCATGAGAATTCTTCCTTTACGCTTTGTTTAATAACCGCCCTATTAACCTCTCGAAAACGGATGATGGTTGGACAAAGACCACCTGGCCGGTTGTCATCTATATGCGCATTCCTGCACGTACTCAATCCATTCATGTTTCAACTATATTGTTCTTGAAAGGGAGTGTAATGAAAAGATGGAGCTTTTTCAAACAAAGCTTTCAATCACACGAAAGGGGGCCTCCAAGTATGATGAATAGGATCATTCTATTCAGTGTGGTGCATATTGAGTGAGGTGCTGCATGAAAAGCCCTCCCAATGACTGGATATAGTTTGCAGGATTCATTGACCACTGGGCCTTTACAGAAACTATTAGATTGTTGGTTCAGGCTCCCACTAGATGAATATTCCCCCCTAATTTTTTTTTCTTTTAATGGGTATCGCCCAACACATGGCCAAAAGGCCACTCAAGGTGTGGCCTACAAAAAACACAAGAAAAGACAGAAATCACAAAGATAGAAGGTATCTATTCACATTTCGTTAAAATTGTAAAAGATTATAGGCGGAAGGGAAGCAGGTTACAGGTGAGGAGTTCTAAAGAGGCAGTACGAGGGTAAAACAACTTGAAGAGTATCTCACAGTACTAGCCTTTGGAACAGCAATAGTGAAACGATGTGATGAGACAGCCAGGCGAGTCGAGTGCCTGATTGTATAAACGGGGCAACTAATGATGAAAGGCCACTGGAACACCTTCCATGATAGTATCGATAAGAGAGAGGCTGAATGAAGCAACATTATCATGACTTACCTTGACAGCATCCTCCCTGTTACCTAGGTGCTTGTTGAGTTCCCCTTTAAGCAGACACGTGACTGCTCGTAAATTTTGGTCCTTGTTGTCTTCACACTCTAAAAAAAAAATAAACAAAAGCATGAAAATGAATTCAACTGCTGCAAACTGCTCACTGACCTGAAATATGCAAATCAACAAAACAGCTAGCCCAACGTTTCGAACTTAACCCTCCCTCTCTCAGGGCCAAAATGGAGCCAACTACCCTATATATCAAAACCTATCAAGTGACAGGTTGAAACACACACAAGCTGTGAGAGTTGGTGGGTAGATTTTTGAGAGGCTGTGATAGTTATAACTAGTTAAGCTGCCATCTAGATCATTATAATTTCGGCAAGTATGGGCAGAACTATCACTTACTACTGTTGGACTAACCTATGCCCCAACCCTGTTACATAGTGACCAAAAACTAGTAGACGATAATTAGTCTTTGCTCGAACTTATATGTGGCATGGTTACACAAAATAGGCACCAACCTCTATTTGAGGAGGGAGGGGACTTCACTCTGAGCCTCATGTGTACTCTAAATCATGATGGGCGCTCACTGATGATGATCTTGTACCCTGTGACTTACCTTTATACATGGTGAGTAGGTACTCCCTGCTGCAGTTGGGTAACGCCCTCCACAGGTAGAGCACCTCGATAGCCATGATCATACACTGCTTCCTAGTCGGCACGGACTTCTTGAACTTCTGCGCCTGTTAGAAAGACCGCAACCAAATGAGAACGGACGGAACTTAGAAGTATCGGAGACATAAAGAGGGACACGATGCCTTTAAGGCATTCGTCTAAAACCGGTCACTTTTGGTGAACACATAGCTACATCAGAGCTGAAAAAGACCACCTGGCCGGTTGACATCTATAGGCGCATTCCTGCATATACTCAATCCATTCATGTTTCAACTATATTGTTCTTGAATGGGAGTGTAATGAATAGATGGAGCTTTTTCAAACAAAGCTTTCATTCACACGAAAGGAGGGGGGCTCCAAGTGCGATGAACAGGACCACTCTATTCAGTGTGATGCCTATTGTTTGCATGGACGCTTGATGAGAGACAAACATTTGAAAACTTACCTTTCTGATGAGGAAAGCCTCGATCTGTTGACTGTTGCTCTTTTTCTTTGCCAGGTCAGGAACTTCCCGGAAAAGCTCTTGAGCCGTCTCCACCTGTCCCAACGCCCCCTGGCACACTGCCAACAGAAATTTTGGTAAACTTCAAGCTGGTATACATTCTCTTTTTCATACACCGTCTCAGGGGTGTGCATTTACAGGTAGTACGGAAAAGGGGTACCCGAATGAAAAGGGGTACCCGAATGAAAAGGGGTACCCGAATGAAAAGGGGTACCCGAATGAAAAGGGGTACCCGAATGAAAAGGGGTACCCGAATGAAAAGGGGTACCCGAATGAAAAGGGGTACCCGAATGAAAAGGGGTACCCGAATGAAAAGGGGTACCCGAATGGAAAAGGGGTACCCGAATGAAAAGGGGTACCCGAATGAAATGGGGTACCCGAATGAAATGGGATACCCGAATGGAAAAGGGGTACCCGAATGGAAAAGGGGTACCCGAATGGAAAAGGGGTACCAGAATGGAAAAGGGGTACCTGAATGAAAAGGGGTACCCGAATGAAAAGGGGTACCCGAATGAAAAGGGGTACTCGTTAAAGAAAGCCAATCCCAAAAATTTAATCTTGGAAATTGCTTATTCATATTATTCGAGGTCGTTGACTGCATAAGGCAACATACAAACAATTAGTTGTTTCTCATCAGAACCCTTGTGGCGAAAAGGTCTGTCAGGGAAAGTTATATTTTATAATTTATAGTGCAGCCAGCTTGCTCCAAATAACATGTACGTACGTATGGCGAACGCCGATCCGTGACATGCACGGTGCCTGCAGTGCTTGTGTATACGCACCGCCCCGTACTATCCGTGCTTCGCCAGGAGCACAGCCTTGATGATACTGTTTACTTCCGGGTTTTTTCGTTATGTTAATGTTAAGCTATTAGCAACCGCGCGCGATCTGATTGGTCCTAAATTGAACGTCACGTTGAATAATTCATGCTACATGCGCACGTGAAAAACACGTGATCATCGCGCAATGAACGCGCGTTGGTTCACAAAGGTCAACGGTAAAACCTTCCAGGTAGCTGATTGGACATTTGTAAATGAATAATTCAGATTCAGCTGCGCAAACCAAGAAGCGATTGGCCATTGGGAAACATACATTATTCATGCTGGATAATTTACATATCCACCCCCCCCCCCCCCCCCACATCCCATTCGCTCCAGAATTCCAACGCAAAATTAAGAAAAACATAAAAACAGAATCACCAAGGCTGTGATCCCGGCTGGAGACTCGTGCGTGTTGTTACCGGGTGGTGCGTGTACAGCGTATGAACTATGTATGACTAAAAATGAAAGTGTACATGTACATGCACATGCACATGCCTTGCGGGCAGATCGTGCTTCTAACGTATCGGCGTTCGCCGTGATCCAGCTGGCCGCGCCAGGCGGGCCGGGCCGGGCGACCGCAAGCTCAGACAGCACGCACAGCCTTGCACTCAAGGCTAAGAAATCTGTGAAGCTCTTCAGCGTTTCCCAGCGCCCAGTATTCGTTTGGGCAGTGGGCACGAGCGAAAGCGCTGGTTGACAGTAATTTCGTTGGGACATTTTCCAAATTGTTTTTGTTGATTTTCTTTCCATAACTGACCAATGCACACATTTCATGTAGAATAAAAGCTCAAATTATGTTGGTAGAAACCAAAAAATATTACAGTTAAGACTTTAAAACGGATATTTATTTTCCCACTATTTCGAGCACCCCTATTTTTCGAATGGAAGAGGCACACAGACGACCGTTCGCACTCGGCTTAGCTCCCATGCCCTTCGTGCGCCCCTTTATACCAGCCTAGATTTATTGATTTTCCCCGGCTTCTGGCACATGGCCACTAACGTTACTACATTATAGTCTTGGTTCCTTGACGTTCTTAGCGGTGCGACGTATAGCGCGCACGGCCGGCCGACAGCGCCCTCTCGCTACACACACACACACGCCACGGCCAAATCGCTGAGACCGTCTTAGTTATTTCGCAAGTTCTGCTCGCGAAATCGCTCTTAGCGATTTGGCCTTGGCGTGTCAGTAAAAGCTGGTTTATAGTCGGTCGCGCGATAGTCGCCGCGACTAAAAATTATTGTGCGATCCTCTGACGCAGAGTTTATAGTTGACGCGGAAGCACCAGCGACTAAAAAAAGCGTAGCGTCCAGCGACTATCAGCGTCGGGCGATTTTCATCATGTGGCCGACTATAAACCGGCCTTAAGTGTGTTGCTAGAGGGCGCTGTCGGCCGGCCGTTGCGCGCTATACGTCGCACTGCTAAGGACGTCTTGGAACCAAGACTACTATCATTACAGCAGAGTTCACACGGCCCACTGTTGGGTCAGGTTGCCGGTGTTTATAATAAAAACCTCCCCAACGTGAGTTTTAACTGGCATTGTTTACAACAGCGTGTTTTATAGCATGTTGTGCGTACGTAGCATTTTGTGCGTAAGTACTTTATGGACGGCCCCTATGGGAAAAAACGGACCCATGGTGTGACGGGCCGGGGGGGGTTGAGAATCAGCTCCCGTGCATTTTTTTTGCGAGAGTGTCAAAGTGGTTTGGGGTGTGCTTAGCCCAGGTTGGACTCCTCAGTATCTCCATTACATTGCGCTACTATGAAGTAAGGACGTCCAACCTGAGCTAGGGTGTGCCGAGTATTTATTAAAATTGTGGCTATTCTTGGACACATTTTAACACTAACTTAATTGTAACTTGTATAACTCGGATATGCGCAACCAAAGTTTTCCGAAGCGGCTGAAAACTGTGGCGATTGCTTCAATGGCTTGTACATACGCCCCGGCGGCGGCGGCGACGACGTAACAGCTATTTCAAAGATAATGGTTCAAAAAAAAAGTTGTTTTTTTTTTGCTTTTAAATCTTGGCAGCAAATTCGGGGTTGAACTCGACAAAAATGCTTTGCAAATAAGCTGCGACTTTTTTTTCAAAAGAACGTACATTGTATTACTGTGTAACTTTCTATCTACAAAGTTGTATAGCAAGGCCACCATGGCCAGTCAAACAAAACCCAATCCTGGCCAGTCGAGTGAAAACAACGCTGCCCTCCTGATAAACTGTATAGTTTCATATAAGGGTATAAAAACGCTAAAATAATTGTACGGGAGTCACTTTTCAAATGTATTTCTAAGACGATTTGCTAACTACAACTACAGTTTATATTTTACGTAAAGAAATGGCAGCTCGTGGTCGCTACTTATGTCAAATATAGACAGAGAATGTTTGATTGAAATGTAGACCGGGAATGGTTGATTGAGACCTTCCATCCAGGGCAGCAGCGTAGCCAGGGCTCTATCCATAGGGGGCGACTTTTATTTTTTGAGGGGGGGTCAAAGTATTATACCATTATTTTTTCCGTTTGCGAAAATTACAGTGGTGGGGGTGACGATTTGTTTATGGGGAGGGGTGCTTAAGCACTATAGGGTTAGGTTTAGAGTTGGGATTTGTGTGGTCACTATTGATATGAACTCAGTGTTGCGGTTACTGCGTTCGCAGAATATCGCTTTAACAAATATTCGATACTGATCACTATGTGCATTATCAACTTGAGTCATTTCCAAAGACAAAATAACATCAGAATTAACAAGTTTTATTCATCTTTTCATTCTTGATAATTTGGAGTTATGTAAAAGATGCTAATTCGCGTAACTCTGCGCTATTCTTCATCGATGATAAATTCCTGGCCTGCAGATGGTCGTCGCGGTTCGGAAACCCAAGTTTAATGATTCGAAAAACAATCTGTCTTGTGACTGAACAATGGGACGCTACTGTACATCAATAAAAGGCAAACAGTCACAGACGTTAAATAATACTACCTTTTTTCCTAGTCAGAATAGTTCATTGTTTGCAATAAAAAAAAAACAACTGCTGTTTGGTTTGGGTAAACTATTTAACTGCATTACTGTTGGAAAATTGGGAGGCAGTATTTGAAAAAGTCGGGTATTTCCCGATGGTCGACCGACCATTATTGGGAATTGATACAAAATCTCACAAATTACGGCACCATGATTACGCTTGATGGTTGAGACTACTAGGGGTGTGCATCAGAACCTGGTACCTGAGTACCCGACCGTTCATGTCAGGAACCGGTTCCAGATAATGGAATCGAGTACCCGTATAGTAACTTCCCAGAAAATGAAAAAGGAAAGGTTTCGAATGTTATTTGTCAGGAATCTTCAAAATTAAAACACGACTAGGCCTACATGGGAAACCAGCACAGATTTCATGTTTATGACGCTCACGAATATTGACAATAAAGGAAATTTACCGGTTGTGGTTTTTGTAGTCTGGGGTATGGATAAAGAGCCTTGACGAGACATACATGTGTAATAGCATGCCTCATGCTACTATAAATACAACTGTATAAAGCTTCTGTCTTTTGTGATATGCCGGCACATGTACATGTAATGGCGGAGTAGTAGACAGGCATGAGATTTTTCAGACTTTTGTCTGAAATCAGACTTTTCAATCTCAGAGAAAGACATTATTACAACTTCCAGGATTGGAAGTTTTGGATTGGGTTTCTTTAACGGGTACCCGGGTACCCGTATTTTTTTCAATCTGGTACCCGGTTCTTTTACTACCCGTAAATGCACACCCCTAGAGACTACTAAAAATACTTGATGTCAAGTAAGGGGCCATTCAAAAAATTTTCGGGTACATTTATATTTTAACTTTTATAATTTTAAAATATTATTAAAAATCCACCCGGTACGAAAAATTCGCCTGGCCGCTGATAAGAAACAATAGGTTGCCTAATGAGAGTGATGTAAGTTTGATTCATAAGTGATATTCTTTGGGTTTAATGCAGATATTAATTTTTTCAATACTCACTATGCGGTTACCAAACGGGGGGGGGGGGGGGGGGGGGGGGGGCAAATAGAATTTCCATATAGTTTAATGGGTGAAATAATATTTAATATTTTCAAAGATGGCAAAATGGACTTTCCTTAACCCTAACTACACCAAGCCTTACGAACTCCAACAGCAGGTTGTGTTGAATTTGGATGGGTTCAGGACTGTAGCACCTTGGCACCATTACTTTACATGGAGCTATGATGCCCCAATTTGTCCAAGTCCAAAGAATGTGCTATAGGTAGACTGCAGTGTTGGATTTTTGACAGGTTGAGGACACTTCCTAGTAAAAATGTCTTGGGGATTAGGGTTAAAGGTGTGATATAGCTTTGGTAATGACCAAAAACCAAATTGACTAGTTTCAATCTGATAGCTCACTGTTTATACACAGATACTTCCATCTGAAATGTTGTCTTTTAGAAAATTGTCTCCAAAGACCTCTAAAAAATAATGTGGCTTATAAAGTTGACAATCAAAATAAGCGCACATAAACCTGCTCAGAACCACTGTTAAAACAGAATCGTTTTTCGCTATTTCTGCGTGACTCGGTTTCACAAATTGAACTCAAACTTTCACAGGTTGAATCACACAAAGTATGAACACAGCCTGCAACTATGTGGTAAGCTCTACCAATGCTATATCACACCGTTAAATTCCAAAATTGGTTCTATTTACCTGCAGTGAGGTACGCATAGTAGCATTTGGACCACTTGGAGTCTTCCTTCATTCTGAATTTTTTTACAGATAACGGGAGAGATTTAGACCAACCTTCGACCATCGAACTATGACGTCGCACAAAGACAGATTAAAAATGTAATATTCAATGCGTATTCCTGCTGCCTCATTTGTCCATAAAAATGAATGCGAGAATGTTCTCCATATTATTAAAATCAGGTCATGTACGTACAACGCACATTTGGATGATAGAATGTTGATCGCTCTGCACCTGGTCCGCAGTGCTAGAACTCGAACACAAATATACATGACAATTTGTATTTTTCCATGGATCCGTTTCAGAACTCTTTATAGCATTTTTTTCTATTTTGATTTTAAAATATAAATAATAACATGCATTTAGATTATATCTATTATTATCAGATTATAAACACTATCATAGCATTTACAATTATTATTATTACCCTACTCATCAGGCCCTACAATCATTCCTGAAACCTCAGCTCCCTTAAATTATACAGCTGCAGGTTTTTAAGCACACTTGGACTAATCAAACACATAACCATCACTGCCCTCACAGGTACCCATTTACTCCTGGGTGGAGAGAAGCAACTTGTGACAAAGTGCCTTGCTCAAGGACGCAAGCGCCATAACCATGGTGCCCACCATCTGTATTATATGTATAACCAAGATAGGAGTCAGTTTACTAGACCACGAGGCCGCAGCAATTGGTGCCGTGAACCTGGAAGTTTTAGCAACTAATAAAGCACAAGACAGCGTCCCGTACCTTGCGAAGGCCAGCATACTCTCCTCCATGTTCATCATCATGAGGTTGCACCAGCCGATCTCGTAGACACAGATGAGCTGAATCTCCCGCTGGTCCCTGGCTGCATCTAAGGCAGCGTTGTAAGTCTCCAATGCTTTATGGACGTTCCGCTGGCAACGAGAAAAAAATCAATGGGTCATTCCATAAAGTTGGGACGCAAAGTGTGACGTATTGTACATGCCCAGTTTACATACAATCTATTAACTATATTTAGTATTTATTTTTTTCAGGATATTTGTCTGGGATGCTGAATAAATTTTCAACAGTTCACCGCATTCAACTACATTATTTTGTTTTGTTTTGTATTGTTTTTTTTTATGAAAGTTCGGCCCAAAAAATCTAAAGGCCACTCAAGGTTTTTTATCCTCTATTTCGATCTGGGCTTAATTAGGATAGGGCTGTGCATCCGTACCGGGTACCCGAAAACTTGACCACTTATATCAGGAAACCGGTTCCAGATTATGGAATCGAGTACCCGTAACCGAATTAACATATTACTTAGCAATTTCTCAGACAGTGGGGAAAAAAAATTTGAATGTCATTTGTGGGGAAATTTTTAAAATTAAAACCAGGGAACAAGGGAAAAACAAAACAGATTAATTAAAACCCTCCTACTATTTAAAAGGTCAAAATCAGTCAACAAATTTCCTTCCACCTCCCCTGCTATACTTTTACACAGACATGATCAGATTACATGTGGTTTTGTACTATGGCAGGAGGGTCAAAAACAATCACCTTGACTGATTTTGACCCATACAACAACATGGCTCAGAATGTATGTTTGCATAGGAGGGTTCGTTTGTGACAGTTTATAACACTAGCTTAGGAAAACCGTAAGGGTGGTAGGGCGGACAATTCAAATATGTCCCCAACACCACCACCCCTGATCATAACCCCTTACCTATAGTAGCTTTAAACCTTGTATTGAGTGATTGCAATTTTTTTTTAAATGGGCTACTCCAAAGACAAGGTATAAGTTTTTTGGACGTCTATTCTGTGTGTATATCCCGTAATGGTATTCATCTTACTTGGAGTTTTTCGACCCGGCCTTGATAGAACATGACGAGGGCCGACTTGGAGTACTCCGCCTCTTTCTCTTTGAGAATACACTGGGCCTCTTGGATGCAGCTTTGTGTGTTGGCATCGTCGAGGCCGAAGAACGGACGGACGACAGTGTGGTACCACAACAGTGACAACCTGGGTAGGGTGGTTGGATGTACATTTCAGGGAAAAGGGAAGGATTAAAACAGCTTATTTCAGATGACACAGAAATGGTGAAACTGCCAACCACCAGAGTTGTATTCGAGTCCCTGCAAGTCCTTTCAAAAGTCCCTGCAAGTCCATCACAAGCCCTCCAGTCCTAATCCCAATCACAAGCTATTCAAATGAGCTTTGACAAAGGCATGTCTTTGTCATTGTTCATCCAGTTACTTGTAACCAGCTTTATGAAAGGACTTCTGACTGGGCTTGCGAAAGGACTTGTGACAGGACCTGCAGGGACTCGAATACAACTCTGCCAACCACAAAATGCAAATATTAGCTGACAAGTCGCCCCTTGGCACATAGACAACTCATCTAGTAATTTGTGTGGATCTTTTTTGCTTGATTTTGTTGAATCTGATTTTGTGTTGTGCCTTGTATTATAGCTGAGGTAACTGGATACTTTTCATAAACTGTGATAGGTTAATTTTACTTGGAATAGAAAATAATCCTTAAAACAAGGCAAAATTAATGTTCGTCCTACTCATTTAAGGATGAAGGCCTTTTTTGGAAAGAGTTCCATATCCGGCTATCACTTTGGACCTCGTGCACAAAGTCTATGAGCCATGACAGAAAAAGTTAAAGTATTTTCAAAGAAAAAGTTAAAAAGTTGTCCCTCCTAAATTCATGTTTCTTCATCAGATTTACACTTCTTGGTAGTTTTTAAGTCATATTTAGGGAAAATAAGTGATGGCCGGATATGGAACTCTTTCCCCTTTTTTTTAACCCTCCTATAGTTATAACTATCACAGCCTATCAAAAAATCTACCCACCAACTCTCACAGCTTGTGTGTGTTTCAACCTGTCACTTGATAGGTTTTGATATATAGGGTACATGTAGTTAGCTCCATTTTGGCCCTGAGAGAGGGAGGGTTAATTGTTATTTTGTCAGATTTTTCTGTTCCTGACCCAGGATATAAAAGTAAAATCTTCCAAAAAAAATTGCTCTGTAAACACAGAATGGCAGGCCGTAAGCGAAGAATTCAACATTACGGACTCCATGAAATTGAACCACGTCATCATGGCATTTTATGAAAAAAACGAAACTCACATTGCCAGCGGGGCTTTCATATCCTGGCTGTGACTCGCGAGTCGCAGACATTTCAGACCGAAGTCCCTGTTGCCACGGAACCCGAGAAGATTCACAACTTTCAACAGGCTTGGGGGCATCATGGAGATGCAGAGCTGAAGCAGTCCATAGCCGAAGGCCACGCCCCCGCACAGGCGGGCCAATATCTCGTCCGAGACCTCGGCATGGTCCCCTGCTTCCAAGTCCAAATCGGGTACGGCTTCCGTCCCCGCTTCCTCACTCGCGTCGCCGTTGTTCTCTGCTGGTAATGCGTCCGAGTTCTCGTCGATCATGGTCGGGGGCGTGCCCGTGACAGGACTGTCCTTGCCGCGCAGCTGGTAGATACGCGTGATCTCCTTGTACACCTTCTCGTAAATCTTGTAGCCCTTGCGGATGAGCCAGCCGCCCTTGATGAAGCCGGACACCTCGCTGCGCGAGAAGGTGAGCAGGGCTGCATAAAGCTGGCAGTCCCCAAGGATGATCTGTCGCTGGACGCGGTCCTCGAAGCCTAGCTGGACGCTGCCGCGCTTAGTGGCCGAGTTGCGCCGCATGACCTTTGACCTGAGTGACTTCATGAAGCTTTCACCAGTAGCACAGAGCTTCTCCGTCTCCTTGAGGGATTCCATGGCACTGTCCATCTTATCATCCTCAAAAGTCATCATGGCATTCTGGGAACAAAAAATCATGTGCGATTTCATCACACAAAAGCCTACAAAACCATTACAATAATCATCACCTGTCTAGCTGAATAACATAACCATATACTGAAAAACTTACATTTTTTCAAAATATTCAAATTTTTTTCCTTTACTTCTTTTTTCATTACTTTAGAGGCAACAAAGATGACACTTTGGCTCCTCCATACCATACCAATGTACATGTATACCTCCATGGTTTATGTAAATTATTGTAAAATAAAACTGAACTTAAAAAATTATGTTTACCATAAACTGCACAAAACTTGCTCCAGCACTCATAAGTGGACTGTAGCTCCTGTGATAAGAAAAAAAAAAACAGGGTTTCTGTCAAGTAAAAACCTCCCCTAACACGAACAGTGAGTCCAGGGAAAGATTATACTTTGATATAGCCCCCTCACCAAAATGGGTTGGAAACAGAAAAATCTGACAAAATAACCATCCATTCATGTTGAGAATTGTATAAACACATGGCACAACTATTATTAACCCAATTTCAATAGTTTATCCTGAAATCACCCCCAAATATATTTGAAGATTTGTTTCAGTTTTTAAACTCTGGAAAATGAGACTTTTTAAATGTTAAAATTATAAAATCTCAAAATTGACTTTCCCTTGAAATTTTTTTTTTTAACAGTGCTTGTAACAGTACAGTGTAACATATTCTGCTCATTCATGCTGCCAGGTTATAATTATGATTTTGGTCATGTTTGTTACCGTTGCTACTTGTTACATGTTACTTGTTAGTTTTACCATGGAGGATGAACTTTGTTTTTATAATTTCGATTCATCACACACAACTCAAACGAACTTGTTAGATAACTTAGACTGATTAGTGATTCTCTAGCTCTGTCTGAATCACACTCAAGCCAATTACTAATTAGTGACTCAGGCATTGGCTTCAAATACTACAAATGTGACTACAACAATGTAAGTCCCATAGGCCTACCTGTATTTATTGAATATGTCTGCAGATTCCTGGAAGCCATTATTTAACAGCAAGTTGATGGCAATCAGTGACAATTTCACATCGTCTGTTTGCACCCCATCCTCCACACTCGAGTCCTCGCCTTCACTCTCAAATTTACCGTAACTTCCACTACCACTGTGCGCCATTATGATACGGTTAACTTGTTTCGTCTACAATCTGCTGAAATCCCGATTTAAGTGACTGTTTTCCATCCCCAAAGTTGTGAAATGAAGGGATTGAAACTACGTGGACGTTGATTTGTGATATAACTCACTTGACCTTTAATCTAGCTGGTATGGTATTAGTGCGCGTTTTGTGTAATGGGAGGCAGTTCATGTTGTTGGTTACCAATGTAAATAATGTAGGTCAAAGACACCGGTACGGTCACATCATTTTGGCCATAAAAATACGCGAAATATGTGAAACGAGGCATGTTTCTTGCTCTCATGGTTCTAGATTCTGGAGCTGTAGCTTCCAGAAACAAGCAGTTGATGACGAATTTTTGCTTTATTTTCTGAATGAAGATATTTGGTAAGAATGGTTAGAGCATGGAGAGAACAAAAAATTAATCAAAATCAAGGTTCTGTTAATTTGGGATTATAGAAAAAGCCGTCTGATGCGTATACGATTGCGTACGTGTTCGGAGATGTGCCACGGCTATTGCATGACACCTTAGTATGTTCTATATTTTCATGCAGTTTTTGCTCAATTGCTAACTAGATGCAGAATGGAATCAGAAGACCCCAAGCAACAAGAAGACAGGGCTTTTCTCAGAGAACGATTTCTCAAAACACTCCTAGCAATGTCTGGACGCAAAGTGACCTTTGACCTGCAGGAAAGGACCTCCGTTTGCGCCACATTTGGCACCTCGGATGTGGACATCCTACGCTTTCAAGTTGGGGACTTGGAGACCCCGATTGGAGTGCAGAAGCAAGCCTTGTTGAGATGCTCGGACATTATCTCTTTTGCGTGTGATGAGGTTGGCCAAAGAGATTCATCGTGAAGTCCCATCAATATGGACTTGGAGGAAGGGATCTTCAGGCAGCTTTGACTAAAGGCAATGATGCCGAAATATAACTATAACATGCAGCATGCAACATCTTTTTTTTTTACCACTTGCGTCCGGCTGTTGTTAATAGGATGCTGGTGACCCAGGTTTGAATCCTGCCTTGGCCAACATGTGGAACGGGTTTTTAACCCTAACGTCCTACCTAGGCATTCATTTGAGGTCCAGTACACTGTACTACAAAATACTACTGCAGTTTACTCAAGTAGTATTTTGTAGTATTCGGTGACGTAAGGGTTAATGTGCCCCTAATTCCATGGGTTTCACATAATTCCACCTGTTTTTTTTTTTTTTTCACCGACTTAAGGCTTCCAAGCTAGTGTCAGCGGTTTCATTACCAGAAAGATTTAAAACATGTTAACTTTCCAAGTTTCCCATAATTCATTGAGAGTTTTGATGTCAATGGGGCAAATTTTCTGTTCAGTGTTACGACAAACCAAATTGATACTAAAAACTTTTAACAGACGACCCCAAGCTGTGCAAGTTTTCTACAATCAGTTGGACAACTTGCAACAATCTGACCATAATTATTAGAATAACAAAATAAAGACAAGACTGGTCTAAGAAGAATTGTTTGTGATCGGTTCATTAAATGTTCCACTCTTTTAGACATTAATAATAACTTTTATTATTATTATAAACCCAAGTTTATACATGTACAATCATAGCCAGAAATATATAATCCATCAACATGGCTGGTCAAACAAAAATAGAACTAGTACAATCCAAATGGTAGATTCCAATTTAATAGAAAGTTTTACACAACATGCAACACTTACATAAATCTCATAATTTTATTGATACATCACACACCTATAAGCTATCACTCGCACTATTTCTACAAAACTTGAGAAATTTTCACACATTTTCTCCCCCTTATTCATCGCTATATAAAATAATTTTGGAATAATTGGTGATATGGTTAAGATGCCTTCAATGCAATAGTTAAAAAAAAAAAACTACAAATAATTCAATGCCTTTACCGTAGGCATACATGACACTCCAAGATGTTTGGAATAAAGATACAAAAAGAAAAATTTTGTTTCCATTTTTATTGTTGTCAAAAAATACTTGATATTTGCAACTAAAACGTCATGTACACACACACACTATGCTTTAACCCCTTGCGTACGGATGACGCCTGTGGGTGCAAAAAAAGCTGTCACCAGGCCGGATGACGCCACTGGCCGCTGTTTGTGCAGTTTCAATCCATTGTTGGATTATTGTTTATGATACGCTTGACTGCACAAACACATTGTAGCGGTTCGATTTGGCTGCCAGAACCGCCACGACACCCCGACGTCTCCCGTAAAATACCGTGCCCAAGGGGTTAATAGTTAGGATACAACATTCATAATTATTCCAAAACACTGCAACAAATTATTGGTAATCGTTACCTTTAGGACACCTCTATTTTTTTACGAGTTCCATTCAAAACTGACTTTTTGCAGATGACTTTACAGTACCAAAGTGACTTTTGCTGGCTAAAGCAGTCTTTTTTTTCTTCAGATGAACTTATGTTTGTTGTAATTTTGAAATGCACTTTTAAAGAAAATGTGACTTTCCTAACTTTGTTTGCAGTCAGAGACGTTGCCGTTTTACCCCATAATTTCCCTCATAAATCAAAACCCTGCCCTCTTTCCACAAAATTAAGCTTGCTCATATTCAACATGATATCTTAGCGAACTATTTAGATGATTCCAAGCACACAGAGTGACTTTTCCTGCCTGTATCATCGCAAAATATTGAGGTAAGTTCGGAAACATAAACTGTCTCCTTCATTCTCTTATATGGAACGGGGTCCTAAAGGTAACGATTACCAAATGATTGACTTTGAGCTGAATGTCTGTGCTTGTATTTAAACCCCTTGTGTCCGGCTCTTGTTGATGGGGTGCTGGTATGCCAACACGGGCTTGTGCAGCCACGCGTAATACAAACAATAGGCAAACAATGAATGGAGTACGCGCAAGAATGCGCGTAAATGAAATTTTTCATGAAAATCTGAGATTTCAAACCTGATGAAAACCTCACAAATTTTCAAATTTGTAATTATATATTTAAAAACAAAATTAAAAACTTGCTCCAAATCTTTTGTCCAACCCCTGATGCCTTTTTCAAGACGCCTTCTGTTTCGAGTTGCCCATCGGACCCATTCCCACACGCAGAAAAAAGAAACAAGAGGCCACTAGCAATTTTCTGGATTGTTATTCTGCAAGTTTCAATGGTAAATTTCCAAATATTTATTACGACAAACAACTCAAAATAAATGCATTATTAGGAATGGTCTTTGAACTTGAGACCAGACAACAAGACCTCATAACCAAGACCATAGGATACCAAGACCAACCAAAACCAGGCTCGAGACCTACAATACATTTTCCAAACCCTGCTTTCTACTCGACGCTGGACAGAACCTCTTTCATTCCGTGCTTGAAAAACCCGTCCACAAACTGCTCGAAAAGCCTGACCATGTAGCCGTTGCCCCTGGGAAGAAAGCCCTCCGTGAATCCAACATGGCCGCCGTGTGACGTCACCACCAGAACGATGTTGCTCTGTTCCATGGCATCGTCGATGGGTATCGCTGTCAGGTTAAGATCCGAAATGAATATCATGAGTTGAAAAAAAAAATGGTTAAGATGTAAAGAAATGACTTGATTTTGGGAAAGTAAAAAAATCCTGATTTTCATTAAGTACAGATTAACTGGCCTGGCGCTGTTCATAAGTATTAGCCAATCATAGCGTCTGTTTGGCATCACGTGACATTCTCAATAATAATGCACGTGTGCAGAGTTGTCTAAGAATTCGCAAACGCCAACGGATCAATTCAGTGTAGTTATGATTTTGTCCAAACACGGCAAAAGTTCAAAACCAAACATAATCCTAGAAATTTCTACCGTAGAAACGGTTCTTGAAGACATGAATACACGCAGAGCCCGATTCTTACTTTCCAAGGGTGCGAACGGGTCGTCCCCCGCGCTAAGGCACAGCGTTGGGATTCCGATGTGATGGATTTTGGTGTGTAAGCTTGCATCAGCGTAGTAATGGTCAACCGTCTCGTAACCAAACATCTTTGCCGTGAATCGCTCATCAAATTGCTTGATGGTTTGTGACTGCAAACGAATGATTGAGTTTGGAAGAAATATTGGCCACTCATAAGGAAACTGTTTAAAATGAAAATCAGGTAACTTTGATGTATTTGTGTGCAAGGCTATCAAAGTGAACAACTCAATCATTATAACGGCCCTTGAATTTTTGCTGTGAATTTAATCCCTTACAGACTCATAACCAAGATATAACCCATATTGGCAGCATTCCTCTACCAACCTGTCTTTCAGATTTTTTTTTAAGCTCCTACAATAACAGTAAACAGTTAGGCTGTACTCTGGACTCCACTAATCTCTTGGCAATTAGGGTGCATTCAAGCAAGATTATAATCACCTTTGTAAGCTGTGGTGATAAATCAAGGGAGCTTTCATGGACAGAGGTGTGAAGATGGAATGTGGGGATGGTGTCAATTAGAAGAGAGATTTTTTGCCCTTAATACACAAGGTCTAGAAAAGCAAAAATCTCTTCACAATTCCACACAGGATTAGCAGCCCACCCAACATGACTACCCACCACTGTTTATAATCGCATGAAGCAAGGCTTTAGCATCGAAAATGCCACGCTATAATCGTTGGGGTAATATATTACCGTATTATGTAATACAAAGGACACGCTACTTAGTGAGGCATATAATACAACAAAATACGTTGATTTCTGAGCTGTTCCGGTAGCTTCATGTACGACGTCTGATTATGGATCAGGTGCAACGAGTTCGAGTCTGGTATATTTTTGGGGGGTTTTGTGGTCTTTTGTATTACTTTTTTTGTGACAAATTTTGTTAACTTAAAAGATTGCTCTTTTTCTAATTCGTGGTTTGGAGCATTTTGTTTTTACAAAAAACACAAAGTCTGAAAACTAGTCTTGCAGTATTATACCAGACTACAGGCGTCGCTAAGTAACGTGTCCTTTGTATTACATAATACGGTAATATATTACCGCCATGATTATAGCCTGGCATTTTCGATGCTCAAGGCTCGCTGGTCGTATCGGGTGAGCAGCCAGCAAGCTGTGCCGGCCAAGCCTCTGCTGGGACAGGGTAATTAATGTACTTTTTCACAGTTTCATTAACGATGGATGTCAGAGTCTTGGAGATTTTAAAGGGGAAAAGATCCTCAAAGTGTATGAAGACACTGCTGTTGTGTCTTATGACATCATACTTCGGCTCATGAATATGGTAATTTTGAATCGCATCAATCCAAAATGCTGTGATTACTCCCTAGAAAGGCTATACAAAGGAGGTTAAAATCCACAGTAACGTTGAACGAAAGCTGTCGAGTGTGTTCGAGTCATCAAAATCCTGCTGCATAGTTTTCTCACCTGCATGGCATGGTCGATATCAACGTGTCCTTCAAACATCTGAACATTTCTGTGTGAACGAAGAAGAAAGATCAGACGGGGGTGAGATTGGCTGAAAATGAAAAATCCACAAAATCTAGTGTTTGGGGGTCGCTGAGGACCTCAGAGCAACGTAGGGTCTATGGTTTTGTATTTGCCTAAAGGCACCCCTAAAAATACCCTTTCTATTGGTGAAAACCCACTTCAACAGGTATCAACACTTTTAGGGTAACACCAGAGGAATTCCAGATTTCAAAAGAGATTCTTTAAAATCTCTGAAATGAGGAAAAATCCTGACAAATCACACCCCTTGCTTACCAATGGATGTTGGTAAAGGCTACTGGAGAGATTATTGGTGTAAAAAGAAATCTATGAAAAATGCTAAGGGTTTATTCACTGCAAAATGGCAATTAACCCCTTGAACCCGGGCATACCGGGTATTTTAATGGGGGCGCCGGGGCGCCAGGCCGGGTTATGCAGCCAAGTGAAACGGAAACAAGAGGTCTGTGCAGCCAAGCATAACATACACAATACCTCAATAATAGATTGAAAATGCAGAAATTGGCGTGTATAGACACCAACTGGCCAGGTAGAAATGTTCAATCTGCACATATTTGTGTCAACCGTACGCAAGGAGTTAAGGACTTTTTAAGGGGCAAAGATGTTCCGAGCGTCAATTTTACCTCGCTAAAATGCTGGTCAGTTCTCTCGCTAGGAATCGGTTGAAGAGGATGAAATTGACCGGTTTTTCCAGTGACAGTGAGGACAGCACGGTGTTCCACGCCACCGAGACCGTCATGGCAGCGACTAGAGGGGTATCCTCACCAACCTTGGCCAGGTAGTTGAACAAAATGATGCTAAGAAAAGTAACAAGATTTAATTTGGCAACAAGAGTTCCACGCAAGATTCCTCGACGGTGCAAGCTTATGCTCAAAATATAACATCGGAATCCTAAAAGCATTCTCAATTGGGTCTGGCCCTTGCTGTACTTTTATAACGGTCCACCACAACATTTCCAAACAAAATCGCAGAAATTAATCATTTCTATTTTCTTTCTACGTTTGCATACTTACTTACCCACCAATTGAGACGCCGACAGCTATAACCGGGGCGTTTGGGTTCACATTATGAATGTATTTTATCACATACTCGAGATCTTCAGTGTTTGCTGCACAGAATGTTCTTGGAGTCTGAAAGATGACCACATGGGAAAAATAGCAGGGAAAAGGAGAGACCAGATTGCAGATCGAGTCTCAAATTTGCAACGATTGTTAGTTATACCTTGCAAGCATGAGTGACCACGTAATAATGAAGTTCGTCCGAGTCGTGTATAGTGGTTCTTTCCTCTGGTGACCCCGGTTCGATTCCCACCGAGTGCACTTGGATTTGGTTTTTCAGTGCGTACCTGATTATTACTGGGATTTCCCCAGGAATAATTAGTTTCTGGGGTTTTTCTCCTCTAACTAAAATTGAAATTTCCTTTGCAATTTTCTCTCAATTCAAAAGCTGGGACCTGAAGGATAACGGTGCCAATGAACTACCCAGGATAATTACTAAATAAACATAATGCCAACAGGCCAAAGGCTGACTGTCGATCGGCAACTCAAATCTGCTCCAGAATATGGCTAATTCAGAAATTGTAGAATTTACCGATAATAAGAATAATTGGTCAATACTTGGTCTTCTCTCACTTTGATTTCTGCTCCCCCGAAGCCTCTGTTATTAAAGACGATGCAACGATAGCCATGTTTACTGGCAGCTTTTATCATATTCACGGCATAGTGACTTCGACTTGAGCCTGAAATATACAATCAATTAATGAAAACAGCACTTTTTTTAAAAGTTGTCCTTGATGAAAGATATTATTTTTTTATATATATATCCTTGAATGATGCAAATGATAACAAAATGAAATCCAGAAAAACCAACATGTAAAAGAATCACTTCTTGGAATTTACCGACCACAAATTACTCTATTCTTGAGTACCATCAAATCAGTATTCAAGTAGCACTTGTATATGGGTACCATCAAATTAGTATTTGAGAAATACTTGAGTACATAAATACCATCAAATTAGCATTCGAATAGTTGAGTACAAGTACTGTCAAATTAGTATTTGAATACTACCTGTATATCAGCACCATTTTCAAATAGTACGAGCACCATCAAAAATGTATTTGAGTAGTAGTACTTGTATATGAGCACTATCAAATTAATATTTGAGTAGCACGTGAGTACAAGTACCAAATACTTGAGTTCGGGTACCATCAAATTAGTATTTGAGCAGTACTCGAGTAAGAGTACCATCAAATTAGTACTTGAGTAGTACTTGAGTACGAATGCCAAGATCAACAAGTACAACATTATTTGCTGATCAGGATGAGTCAAGGTTGATTTTCCCACCTGTCAAGCCCGGTAGTAAAAGAACTGTTGGTCTGGTTGCGCTATTATATCTTTTGTCTTCGTCATTGTCCATCCAGTCCAGCACAATCTCGCCACCATCTGCCAACTGCAGTTTCTCACTTTGAGACAAAAAAGCGAAAGAAAATTTGTCTTGCTAATGACAGAAAATTGGGACAGGGAATGTCACAATCCCCACTCCCCCACCCCCAACCCCTGCCTCTTGCATCAATTTTCCTTGTGGTAGTAACAATGCACCAATACCCAAAGTAATAATTTAAAACTTTTTGACATGTATTAGTGAGTAGTACAGGGAATTTAAGCATATTTATTTTGCTGTTCTGACCTTCTATATTTGGCCGAGTGGAAGAACTTCATGAGCACGGGGCCGATGGTCTGCAGGTGGCAGGTGAAGCACCACATGGTCGGTCTGAAGGGCTCCTTCAACATCGGAATGTGTCGCTGGACGAACTGCAGGAACTTGCCATCCTTGCTGAACACTCGCGGTTTCTGTCGCAAGCCAAAAATATGCAGGGCTTAAAATTGGCACTAATTTCAGTTATCCAGGCACTGGTCTAGATCCGGTATGTGTGACGCAGTGGACACAGGACACTGACATTGACAAGTGACAATTTGGGAGACCGCCAACACAGGACAAGATAGCTCAGTTAATAGAATGCCCGGTATGGTATTCCGGAGGTTGCAGGTTCGAATCTTGCTCCTGCCAGTTTTCTTTGTTCACTTTGAAAATTCATTCAATTTTACCTAATCAGTTTCCCTTGTGGTTTGTTTGACAATATATATATAAACATTTTAAAAATGGCAGGAGCGGGATTCAAACCTGTGACTTCCAGAATACCATACCGGCGCTCTACCAACTGAGCTTGCCCTATGTTGGCGGTCTCCAAAATTGTCAGTATCCCTGTTCGGTGGGCACTAGCTTCCAGGCTTCCCATAATTCACTGCATCACACATACCTAATGTAGTTGTGTCAAATTGCGGGGTCACCAACGTTGTATCAATATGAGAAATTCAAAAGTGTGGCTTTTTTAATATTCACCTGCACAACTTTGACGTAGTAGTAGGCAACGTAAGCGCCCAATGCTCCCAGAAGGACAAAAGCCGTAGAGTACTCCCGCATCAAATGAGGTACCGCAATGAACGTCATCGTGGATCACACTCACAGTGTCCCCTGTTGACGACAAGCAGGCAGGGGATGTTCTGTGTATGGACGAGTCTGGTTTTTCTTACCAAAAAAAGGAAATAATTAAAGCATCAAAATTATCTTAATTACATGTAACTTCTTTTTATCAAGTTAGTGATTGAATCAGTCGCTGGTTGCGGTGCAAGACTACTGTACATTCAAATTACTTTTTTTAAATTTCAGTTCAGGGCCTAATCAAAATTTTGGAGGCTCTGATTCCCCCCTTCAATCACTCACAGCCCCCTCCCCCAGCTCTAGTAACTGGATGGAGCACTAAAACTACAGTAGTGTTAGTGCTCAGGTCATAGGTCATAAAGCACCCCCCCCACCCACCCCCCCACCCACCCCAATGTTGTTATGTTGTAAATGCCCCGCCCGCGCCCCATTATTACCCACACACGTATCAAACAACTAACCAAGTTAAACCTAACGTTAGTCCGATTGAAATGTTAGCCCAATATCAAAACTACATCAAAGCAAAGATAGGTACATGCATTTCATTAAAAAAATGAGTGGGAAAAAAGGATTTGACTCACATTTGTAAAACTCGCGTAGCTCAAACAAAAGTTTCCCATTCATTTAATATACCGCCCTCTCTAGTTCAATAGCTGCAACAGACTAAACTACGCGCCGTTTCCCCAAAGAGGGCGCTACTAATAAGCGAAACTGCTGTGTAACGAATGTGTGGAGGCTTGTTGCGTGTGTGCGAGAGTTGGTACTTTTTCTGTAAAAAATTCACATAGGATAGCCGGTTAATCAAGAACCCAAAATGTCTGGCGCATTGTTCGGTAATACCACTGCAGGTAACCGCTCCAGTGGTAAGAATTTAGTGGAGTTTCGTGCCGGAAAAATGCAGTTGAAAGGCACCACGGTGACTTCCGATAAACGAAAGGGGCAAGTTTACGTGCACCAATCCGACGACTCTTTGATGCATTTCTGCTGGAAGGATCGGGGCACAGGCGTGGTTGAGGACGTAAGAAACATGGAGAAAAGATTATTGTTTTTTGTAACTGGTGCTTGTATCGTGAAGTTTAGGACACCTTTAATTATACCTCCAGGTTTTGTTATTAAAATTGTTTTACTTCATTGTTGTTTATCCTTCCACTGGAAGTTTGAGATTTTGCCAGCTTGTAATTGTAAACATAGACTAGTCTGACTAACTTGGACCCTACTTATTGCCTTTTTAACATTGGGATAGAATCTACCGAGTAGGGTCCAAGGCAAATGCCTGCCATCAACCTTCATTTAGTTACAAAAATCCGAAGAACAAACAAAAACATCAGATTTCCCCCTTAAAAATGGCCACAAAAAATACTAGATATACCACCTGAGATACAAGTAGAGTTTGAGGGTTAAGATGGAGGTGTCGAGCGCAAATCTAGAGTTTTGCGCAAGTTTATTGTACTCCCTCCTAAGTTCATATCCCTATGAATGGATTTCATTCAAAGGGAAATTAGCTCAAAGGGAAATTAGCTCAGACAGGAGGGAGTACAATAAACTTGCGCAAAACTCCAGATTGAGCTCGACAGAGGTACCATTTTTACCACCAAGGTTTACTTACGATCTGAAAGAAAAGTAAACTTTCCTCATCCTGTTCAGTTTCGAGGGGCACCCAGTACCCGTTGTCGGCCCGTATCGTGACATGTATCAACTATTTATGAATGTTTATTTATTTCACAGGATCTCATCATATTCCCCGATGACTGTGAATTTAAACCTGTCACACAGTGCACCACTGGCCGTGTCTTCGTTCTCAAGTTCAAATCATCCTCCAGGAAATTCTTCTTCTGGATGCAGGTACAAGTTTATTTCCACTTGACTGAACACTCAATTTGACTCGACACTGATTTGAGGGAAGATTTTACTTTAATACCCCACCAAAACCAGTCAGGAACAGCAAAATCTTGGAAAATAACCAACCGTCCTTAATAACAACCATCTAAACATGTGGCACAACCTGTTATTTCAAGATTTCAAGCAGAAATGTAGGAGGGTTACTCAAAATTTCCTTCAAATGTGTTGTAGCCCATTGACATCCCTGATCACACATCCTCACATACATATGGGGTACCTCTATTGTGGACTTTACTTTCCTTCTTTTATTCTCCTTTGTCCCCATTAAAATCACAAACTCCATAGCGTTAACTTTTCTGGGGTACCTGGATTTCTAAAGACTCCTCCGTGGGGTTCCATTGTCCCCATTGTTACCCTTTCTTCCCGGTACCCCGTAAGGAGACTAATGTAAGAACACTCCTTCTTACCAGGAGCCCAAGAAGGACAAGGACGATGAATACTGCAAGAAGGTGAACGAGATGCTGAACAACCCCCCAGCCCCTGGCTCTGGTGGGGGAGGGGGTCGCACAGGGGCTGGGGGTCTACCCCCTGAGCTGGCTGGACTCGGAGCTGCCTTAGGTACGGAATTCCAAGTCCCAAGAATAACTGTAACAGTACCATTTTTACAAGATATGCTACAGGCCACAATACTTAAGTCCCGATACAATACATGTCAGTGTTTAATATGAGTATGACAGTAGCAAAAAAGATAGCAAGGTATTTTAAATAAAGAGGGGAGGCAACGTAATATTCCACATAATTTGTACTCATATAGCATAAATTTGCACTTTTTTATTTAACAAAATCCAAATACATGCGCTTCTTGACCCTCTTCAATGTTTTTTATCTGGCCCTGCTAAAAACAATTTCCAACAAAACTGAAACGAGAAGCCTGCTAAATGCAACAAAATCCAACGGCAAATTTGGTTGGATTCTGCAGTGTACCACCTACACACCAGCCTTGGCATTGTGCAGCTACCCTGCTGAATCCATCAAAATCCAACAGGCATTTGTTTTGTAGGAGCTTTCAAATGCTTCATAGTGTTACGAAACTGACTGCCTCCGTTCCCCGTGTTTCAACTCGTAGGTGAGGGCGGTCTTCAGAACGTCCTGGGCAACATGGACCAGCAACAGTTGATGCAGTTGCTGAATAGCGGAGGCCTAGGTCAGTATGAAAGTACAAGGTCAAAGGTTGTAAGGTCAATTGTAGCTTTTGTAGCATGGACGTCATGATAACAGCCAGTGATGTGGCTGACCTTTTTATTTTCCAAACTTTTAAATGAAAATATAATGGATGTTCAAAGCTGCTAAGTCTTCTTGGAGTGCTCCACCCGGAGGACAAATTTTCAAATTGATTTTGATTTTTGGCAGTTCCAATGTGGCGCCACAATATGGGTCCTTCCATGAAGTTGAGACACTAAGTGACATTATGCTACATTTCCACTTACATGCCATCTATCGACTAACTTATTTGAATATTTATTTCTGACATTTGTCTTGGATGTTGGACAGATCTGGGCAAGTTTTGTACCATTCAGACATTAGTTTTCAGACAAATTTGACATTTCGTGAACAATTTAGGACTCGGATGTAACTGGGACACCGTGTCTCTTTTACACCTTTTTGTCGTGTCGCAAGATTGATTGCACAGAACTTCTCTGCATACTACTAACCGACCACAAAATAGAAAACCATACGCATTTTTATAAGGTTATTTTAGATAAATTACAAAGAGATATGTTAAAAAATATGATTCGACGTCGCAAATGTCACACATTACGCTATTGTTTTTTTTTTTTTATTTAATGCCATTTGTTAAATACGGAAACAGCTTGGTTTTGATGTGGGCCGTCACATATAATAAGCAATTTCGCTATTTCAACTGCGCATGTGCACAATGACATTTTATCCCGAATGACCCACGTGACCTAACGCGCTCGTGTGAACGCAAAAGGTGGTCGCGCAACGCGCACGTGTTAAATTCAATCGGAATGGGCGTTAGCGTAACATGGCGTGACATTACATCAGCAATTTTATCCCGAATAACCTTTGACCTTTGAGATACCGAACTGGCTTATTGTGTGTTTGTGTTTTCCTGTTCTCCCAGGTGGTATAGGTGGTATGGGAGGCCTCGGCGGACTCAGTAGCCTGATTGGGGCAGGGCGCCCTCCTAGCTCGCAATCCAATGCCTCGTCCACGGCGTAAGTTATCTGTCTGTCTGTAGAGACTTAATATTTTGTTTGGAGTCCTGTGAAAATAATAATAATAATAATAATTTGTAAAGTGCACATATCCACCAAGACCACGGTGCTCAAGGCGCTGTGTTATTACCCGTTTTATTGTGGTATTTTATTATCCGGATTTTTCGAATCGGAGGATATTGGAGGATTCTGGTTACATGTGGGAAAAATGATGCAGGGAGTTGGGGTCAATGAAGTTGTGAAAACTTGTTTATCAATCTTTTCTTTGTCTATCTCCCATTGGCCTCTGTCTGTTTGTTTGTTTGTTTGTTTTTGCTTTATTTATCAGTCTGTCTGTTTATTTCATTTGTTCCAGGCCCTCCCGCGCTCAGTCTTCCCCAGCTGTCCACTCCCAAGACACCCCCAGTGCCAGCCAGCCCCGCCCAACTGCCACCAACACCGCCGCTGCCCAACCCAAGGCAACTACCACCAGCACCGTGACCCCTGCACCCGTGACCCCTGCTGCCACGGCAACATCCCAGAGTCCGGCCATTCAGCTGAGCGATCTGCAGAGTATTCTAAACACCATGAATAGTAAGTCCGAAGGATTGTTGCAGTGGAATTTAATCTGACATTAACGAATGTAGGGCAGCGTTGTTTCCCTCTAATTTCAAGGTCATTTTCAGTGCTTTTCATTCACACAAAATAGGGGAGGGGGGCCTCCATGTGCGATGTAGGACCACTCTATTCAGTGTGGTGCCTATTGTTTGCATTTACGTTTGGCTGCACAGGCCATTCTTGGCATACCAGGACCCCATCAGTAACAGTGGGACACAAGGGCTTAACAGGGATGCTAATTCTCTATGCATCCCTATTGGACTTAATCTTGTTACTCTGCAGGAAAGTAGCGAAAGATTGACAAAACGTCCAATGGGAACACGGGCTTTGGCAGGACCCTCCTCTGTATTCTCTAATGTTCAGTTTCCTTTTATCTTCACTTCAGTTCCTAGTCCCAGCGGAGCTACCGGAGAGGCACCAGCAGCCCAGCCTGGTAAGCTGATGAAGAAAAAAAAACACTGTACTCAACCCCCTCCACAGCCCATTTAAGCCCTCCCCCCACCCCCTTCAAGGGGAATCAAGCCCCATGTAAAGCAATGGTAGTTTGGCGGTGCTCTCCTGAATCCTACAAAATCTACCAAAACCTCCTGGTAGATTTTGAAGGATCGGGCAGGGTTAGGGTGGTGGTGTTTCAGAAATCTTCCGCAAACAAAATGTGTGCATAAAGGAATCAGTGGTTTGTCTTTTCCCCTCCAACCCCAAACCACCCCCTCTTTGTAGCAGTGGACTTGAACAAGGTCTTGACCTCTGAGGTAATGGCCCCAATCCTGGCTAAGCCCGAGGTGCAGCAGAAGTTGATTCCATTCTTGCCGGAGGGGGAGTCCCTGCCACGGGACCCGGAGCAGCTGCGGTTAACTCTGAAGTCTCCACAATTTAAACAGGTGGGAATAAGCCAGTTCGGTATCTCAAAGGTCAAAGGTTATTCAGGATAAAATTGCTGACGTAATGTCACGCGATGTTACACGAACGCCCATTCTGATTAAATTTAACATGTACGCGTTGTGCGTTCACACGCGGGTCATTTGGGATAAAAAAGGTCATTGTGCACATGCGCAGTTGAAATACCGAACTGGCTTATTAGTGTTCTTGATAGTTCTGTCATCTTAATAAATTGATGCATTTCACTTGTAGCCTTATTCAGGGTGAACTTGCATAAAAAAAGGCTCTTTTGTGAATTGACGGTCTGTTAATCTTCCTTCAGAAACATTCACAAGATGGCTCTTTAATGCGGAAGCAATGAGCTATGTAATCAAGAAATGTAATATTCCATTGATAAATTCTCATACCTTCTCCTTGTAGGCTCTGAATATGTTTACTGCCGCCTTCCAGTCCGGTCAGCTAGGACCGTTAATGGGTCAGTTTGGTCTGGGGACGGAAGCAACCGACGCAGCCAACCGAGGAGGTATTATGATTTTCCTGAACTTTCGATCTAGTTTGTGTAAGACCATCCTTTGCTGAATTTGTGCTCAAATTTAAAATCAGTTTAAAATCCCAAGATCTTTCCAACTGTGTGACTGATTGAAATTCATAATGCCATGACTTTTCAATTTTTTTTCTTTTTCATCCAATGTCCCCGTTAAGACTTGGAAGCATTCGGTGAAGCTCTGCAGAAACAGGCGGACGGAGACAAAGATAAGAAGGACGTCAAACCGGGAGACGGATCGGCCAAGCCAAAAGACGACGAAGAAGGCATGAACCTAGACTGACCATGTCACCCATGATCATCGTCAAGGTTTCCACATTGCTATGGAAACTGATTTAAAATTGCAAACAAAATTAAAATTGCAAGATTTTCGTACTCCTTGTAGAAATTAGAAATTTTGATGTTATTGCAAAGGCATTCTTAAATGAGTACACGGCACAGAGAATTTTCAGAGAGAAAGATAGGCCGACTCTCACAAATTGCTAACTACTAAAAATCGCTTAGCACCAGTAAAGTAAAACCAGGCTACCGGCCTAAACTCCTTGGGATGTTCATGCTAAGCACATTTTTGTGTTTAGCAGCTCCGTGAAATTGACCTCTGTTCCAATCAGGAATTCTGCATATTTCCAAGGCCAAAAAAAAAAGTTGTGTTGCCACGACCGACCCTATAAGTTGCAAAATTTTGTGGGTTTTTTTGGATTTTCAAAATCTCACCTTTTCCCGCACAAAATTAACAAGTTTTATTAAATGCAACAGGCTTTCAAGTATTCCTACTTTTTTTGTCCCACAAGTCCAAAAAATGAAATCTCCTTAAAAATATTTGTCATAAGTGTTGCACACTGTCATATGAAAATCACACAATGAAGGGCTTGGGTGCAGGAGTATAGAACATGCCAAATGAGGCATGCGAGATCATCAACAAAAACTAATCCCGACAGCCTGGAAAAGTCCTACTTCCTGATTTTTGTCTGCCAATGTAATACTTTTGTCCTGTTTTGGGGAAAATGTTGATCCCACTATTCTCCTACTTTTTCACCTGGGTCTGCTCAATTGCCTGATGCATCTCAGTTACGAGACATTTAAGTACAGTCGAACACCTTTATAACAAGGTCTTTGGGACTCTACAATGTACCTTGTATTATCAGTAATGGAAAACAAAGACGCGGGACCTATTTGTGACCCGCTCCAGAAAAAGGTGATATAAGTCGCGCTATGTATTTACGTGTAATGGCCCTTTCAATGTTGACTGGGTGAAATTTTTCGTCAAAATTCATTTTTTGTTTTTTTGTTTTTAATGACATCTTAAATATCTAAAGTTTCAGGTTTGGTGCACAACAATGTTGATTTCAGTGAATAAAGTTTGATATTTTCATGGATGGTAAAAAATTGGGGGTTTTTTTGCCTCATTGGAGGGTTACAAATTGGACAGTTTTAAGCTAGACGCTCTCTTTGCCAATATCTCTGTGCTCAGTAACTTGTGTATTTAGCAGCTAGACAAAATCTCTAGCTTGAAAGTCAAAGGTTACAAACCATAGATCTGTTTAGATTGTAGTACATATTTGGATTATAAATGTTTTTTCACACGGTAAAACCGTGGATTTAAGCTGATTATTAAACTAGACTGACAAGTTGAAAGAAATTTAATTGCCCTTTCTTTATTGATTGCATATGTCTTATCTGATTGCACATTAAATTTAGACAATTAATTAATTCCTCCACTTTACACAAATATTTTTTTTTAAGTTGAAATAAATTGCTCTTTGGTCTTTATTTATGCATGTCTTACCTGATTGTACATTAAATTTAGACATAATTCCTCTACGTTACACATCTTTTTTTTTTAAGTGGAAAGAAATTAAATTACCCTTTATTTATGCATATGTCTTACTTGATTGCACATTAAATTTAGACAATTTATTAATTCTTGCTCTTTATTTATGCATGTGTTTTACCTGAATGCACATTAAATTTAGACATATTTAATTAATTCCTCCACTTTACTTTTATATTTAAACATTAGTCGAGTGATATTGGGGGTTTTTGAAACCTTGGCTTCGTCTCTGAATAGCCGAGATGGAAACATCTAAATTTTGGTGCATGTTCAGCTTCAGGAACATTCATTCGGTTGATTATGAAAGCAAAAATAGAGATATCTACATTTTTGTTTGCTTCTCAGTTATTCAGAAGACGAAGCCAAGGTTTCGAAAACCCCACAGTACAGGTTATCTTATATGCATAGGATGGCCCTTCCACATCCTGTACGCCAGGTCAAAGGTTAATTGGCATACAAGACATGGTCGCACCACATGTGTACAAACAAATTTATATTTAGGCAAACTTGAACACTTGGTGAATAAGCATATACATGTATACGTTTCTAAATAAAAGCTGTCAACAAAATCCTCGCCTAGTATGGGGTGATAATAGGGATGAAAACCAAAATTTTGGCATATGATTACGTCCATTTCAGGGGTGATGCATTGGGTCATTTGGGAGATATTTTGCACAGGAAGTGCGTATCTAGCATGAAAATAACCCCTCACCCCGGCCAAAAAACGAATCTGTATTACACGCTCAGTCGGTATTTAAGTGCTAAATATGAATGACTTGTTTAGCCCCCTTGACCGAACATTACTGGAATATGAGAAATTCCAGCAAAGCCTTGACAAGCTAGCATCTTCCTAAGTTTTCTACATGCCACTGACTCGAATGTTTCCATTTGTAGCAGTTTTTGGTGTTTCTGGCGTTAATTTTGAATTTCAAGGGGTGGGGGGTTATTTAACCCCTTGCGTACGGATGACGCCAATATGCGCAAAAAAAACAGTGCCACCAGGCCAGATGATGCAATTGGCCGCCGTTTCAATCCATTGTTGGATTAAACAGTGCCACTAGGCCGATGATGGCATTGGCCGCTGTTTGTGCAGTTTCAGTCCATTGTTGGAATATTGTGTATAGTTTACGATTGACTGCACAAACACATTGTAGCGGTTCGCTTGGCTGCCAGAGCCGCCGCGGCACCCCGACGTCTCCCGTAAAATACCGTACTCAAGGGGTTAAGAGATACAGCATTACTTTTGGTGTCAAAATGCTTGTATTGATAGTGTTAATCATTTCCCAAATGGACGTCTTCAAATTTTGACCTTGGAGTTTACCACCCCCTATAGCCAGAGACAGAATTTAGAGTCATTTTGCTTATTTTTCCAACACGAACTTGGAACACCACAATGTGCATTGACAAAGCAAACATTTTGGAACAGGTAATGATACTCCATCAGTTGTTTTCCAACCCCTACCCCCTACACTGCCCCACCCCTAGGGACCAGGAGTGATAATAATGGTGACTTTCTTCCTTGTTTAATTAATAACAAATTTTAAAATCGGCCCATTATTTTGTACAGTAGAATGGTGCCCCAGGGGTGGGAGTTTGGTCACGTCTGAATACAAATCCATTGGGGTGGGTAACAACAGGTGCATAAATTAACCAGCTACACAGGTACAGCTATGCGTCATTGGACCAATCGGCATGAACAATTCAGATTTGTTTGACGATAATATTTCTTATACATCTTTGGCAAAAAATGTCTTATTACTGAATCATATCTTAGAGCACCCAATTTCCTGAAATAAAATTTTACCCGCAATTTTTGGGCACAAAGGAGTAACGATTTCTCATCGCCAATCACTTGGCCTTGTTTCTGCCGATGAAATTATCCATGGCTTTCCAGACATTGAAGAATTTCTCGACTACAGAGTAGGCACTAGTTGGAAGCCACCTGCAACAGGAAAAAAAAAGGGGAGATGCCTGTATTTCTTGCTGAAATGCCACCACAGTCATTTGGCATATTTTCTTAGAAATTTTGAAGTACTTACGACTGGAGGTTGAGAAGGAGATACATGGTGCGGGGCATGCACAAGACCTGCTGGTTGGTTTGTACAGCAAGCAGGATACGATCGGCGACATACCCCGGCTTCAGACCTTGCAACAAGGAGTCATTGCTGTAAAACCAAATGAGAAAGGTGACTTAAAATCATTTTCAGAAGAAATAAGTGAACAAGGAAAACTAGGATGAATGGGATTTGAACCCGCGACTTTTGAAACACCGTACCAGTGCTCCACCAACGGAGCTATTCTTGCCCTATGTTTGGCGGTCTCCCAATTTGTCGGTATCTTTGTTCAGGGGTGCTAGACTGAAGTCGTAAACCCATAGTACCTAAAGCCAGAGATCGCGCCCAATTTTAGGTCTATATATTTTTTAGTTGACAAGCAGTCTAACAAACTGCAAGAACAGAACAAGTTTGGGAGAACATTTTTTTTCTCCAAATGTAAGTAAACTTTTGAATACAACTGTGACTTTAACCCCTTGTGTATGGGTATTATATGGGGGCGCCGGGGTACCATGCCGGCTTGTGCAGCCAAGCATAACGTACACGATACCTCAATAATGGATTGAAAATGCAGAGATTGGCGTGTATAGACGTCAACCGGCCAGGTGGCAATTTTCAATCCACACGTATATGTGTCGACACTTACGGACCCTGCTAAATCCAACAATGGTAAAAAGCTGTTGTAATTTGTTGGATTTAGCAGTCAACACAAACTACATGGTGTGTTGGATATTGTTGTATTCAGCAGGGTAGCAGCTAAATATACCCGTTTCATTTTGTCGTATTTAGAAGGGTGGAAGCACACTTTTAGTAAAATTTCAGTTGGATTTTGTTGGATTTAGCAGGGCTCATACACACAAATACCTGTTGTATTTTGTTGGATTCAGCAGGGTAGCTGCAAAATGCCAAGGCTGGCGTGTAGGTGGTACACTGCAGAATCTAACCAAATTTGCTGTTGGATTTTGTTGGATTTAGGAGGGCCATGTGAAGGGGGGGTTAGGGTTATATACACCCAATAAAATATCAATTTTTTGACACGGATGTCAATTATCCAGTTTTGGGTTGTAGGCCCCTATAGCCATCCTTTCCCCTTATCCTCAGTATATGCATGGCATCCGTTAATTATATTTTTTGGATCATCTAATCAACTTACTCAATTGCCACCCCAGAGAACATCCCAGTGTGGATGAGGAACGGGTTGACGATGGTGAAGTTGACTTTGTCCGCCCCGGCCACCAGGACCTCCCGCTCTACTGCCTCATGAATGCTCTTGGCAGCGGCCTTGCTGGCGCAGTAGTCCGAAAGCTTGGGCAGGCCCACGTAGGCCAGGATGCTGGCTATTGTGACCACGTGGCCGTGGTTACGCTTCATCATGTCTGGTAAGAAAGCTTTGAGGGTCTAAGATAAGATTACAATGGAAATAGATTTTTTCTCTTTTTTAGTCCTCAGCTCTCGGTTTCTGGAAATTACAAAGTAAAAGGATAAACATAGAGAACAGATTTGATGGTTCAACTTGACCAACTCATCTTTAAGTATAACTGGCTGTAAAAAGTCTTGCATCAAAAGAAAGACATATACAGGGTGGCACAACAAAAAAGGAATGGCATTCTCCTCCTACCCTGAGACTTAAACAACCTATACCGATGCATGGGTAATTTTGTTAAAAGAAAAATGACACCAAGATCTCTCGATTCGGCCCAGTAGTTTTTGTTCTAGAACCTATTTTGCGATACATTGTCGGGGGTCATTTGGTCCCGAGGTATGCTATCATCATGCTCTTTTCTGCATGGAACAAATGGCCAAGTGACCCGACTTTGCTTCACAAAATAGGCTCTGGAGCAAAAACTACTCTGGACTGATTTGAGAGGTCTTAGTATCATTTTTCTTCTAAAAAGATTCTCAGTACAGGTGGTTTGGGGGCCACCCTGTATATACAGGGATCGAAATATCCACTGGACCGCTGGACCGAGTCCACTGATTTAAGCATTGGTCTAGTGAACTTTTGACCGAACTAGTCCGGTGCATGGTCTCGTGATTTTTTTCATAAACTGTGTGAAATGCTATTACTAAAGTCCATTTTTTTCTTCTAAATCTGGTGAACTGAAAAAGCCCCATAATTTCTGGAATGGCTATTTTTGAGGCAGGGAGTTTTAATCAAAACAGTATTTTTTACGCCTCTCCCAACAAGGTTGGCAAAGGGGAAAAAATCGAAACGGCAAACTCATCCAAAGACTGTATGTTCTTATTTTTTAAATTGGTCTTGTGAAATACATTCCGGTCTAGTAACATTTTTGTGCTACTAGCCCAGCTGTCTAGAAGATTTTTACCTGAAATTTGACCCCTGATATATATTAGAAACATCTGAATAAAAAAGCTTATTTATTAGAATAAGAAAAAAAACAACTAATACAAACAGTGCATCATTTTATACTGCTGAGAGAAATCACATATTAATGCAGTTAGACTGGATGCTTTTATTTTGTGTCTTTTCCCCCAAAAATTCCTCCACTTAAAGGGCCTCGATCCTGTTTCCTTTTGGGGGGAAAATCTATTTCAAAAAGAAAACGCATGACACTGAACATGGTGTCTTTAACCCACTGAATACAGACGGCAGCTATAGCTGCGGTTTGAAAAAGACCAACTGGCTATAGTTGTCGTCTATATGCGCATTCCTGCACGTACACAATCCATTGTTTGCCTATTGTGGGCATTATGCTTGGCCGTACAGCCAAACAGGAAACACTGACCCAAACATGTGCCATTGTATTAATGGCCATCGTCCTGGTGAATTCTTCTTCGGTCAAGTCCAGCAGTGTACGGCCGATGACAATGCCTGCATTGTTGACCAGAATGGACACGTCACCGACATCTCGCTTGACCTAATTAGCCAGGTTGAAAAGTGAGGATTAATATTATCACACTATATTTGGCCAAACACAGACACAGATTTTGGCACTTGAAGTTGCAGTAAATCCGAGTGTCAGCTCTGAGCCAATCTGTTTTTATTAGAAATATGAATTTTTAGTAAGGGGAGGGTGTCGAGTTGGGGGTGGTGAAACTGCAAGGCTGGGGAGGTGAACAACGAGGTTAGGGAGGTATAGAGCTGTGAGGTTAAGGAGGCATGGCTGTGAGGTTAGGGAGGCGGAGCTGTGGGGTTATAGAGGCGGAGCTGTGGGGTTATGGAGGCGGAGCTGTGGGGTTATGGAGGCGGAGCTGTCAGGTTAAAGAGGCGGAACTGTGAGGTTAGGGAGGCGGAGCTGTGAGGTTAGGGAGGCGGAGCTGTGAGGTTAGGGAGGCGGAGCTGTGAGGTTAGGGAGGCGGAGCTGCGAGGTTAGGGAGGCGGAGCTGCGAGGTTAGGGAGGCGGAGCTGTGAGGTTAGGGAGGCGGGGCTCACTACTAACCTGTGCTGCTGCTTGATTGACAGTAGCCATCTTGGAGACATCCACTACATAGGTTTGAACCTTCCCTCCTGCCTCCTTGATCATTCTTGCCGTCTCCTCGTTACCTTTCTGGTTCACATCCCACAAGACCAACGTACACCCTGGAACCACAACACAACGCATTATGCACTCATAAAGATGGTGTATGACCAAACATGCATGGCCAGGTTCCCGTACTCAGTACTCGCTGCCTCATCAAGTCACATTCAAGCTTGAGTGACTTGTAGCCTTGAACAGTCTTTGTGTACAATGATTCAAAGACCGGGACTTATTCCTTAATTCTAAGGAATCCCACCTTGACTGAAGAATATTTTTACAACTATAACTAAATGTAAAAGGTACTCTGACAAATTTCTAAACCTAAGTCTACTTAGGAGGTAATTCTTTTTTTTTTGCGGACCTTACTTTTTGGGAGAACAGAGGGAGGGATATAACTGTCTACAGGAAGACATTAGCACCCATATCCCAGAACATCAGAGTAACTAACAAAATATAAAAGGCAGAAATTAGAGGTTAAGTAGATATTATCATAAATCCACTTTTTATTTTAATTTTTATTTTTTGTGCAGGATACTGCACTACTTTAGATTAACCCCAACAGTCCTGAATCCTCCAATTTCAATACAATTTTTCTCACCATGTAGGGGGTTAGGATTAACAACTTTGGAGTAACATTTAACAAAACAGATTAAAAAAAAATGCAGGTAGGAATCACCTCTTTGAGCAAACCTGACGGCCATGAGCTGGCCGATGCCACTACCAGCCCCCGTTATCAAAACCGTCTCGCCCTCCAGCGACTTCAGACGAGATGGCAATAGCCACTTAATCCAAGACCACACCACCAGAGCGAGGACCTTAACGGTCAACCACAGCAGATTCAGGACGATGTTCATGATGATGAGGACGTTACTGAAGATGTGGACACTGTGAATGAAATTACGAATCAAAAGCCTTACACCAGTGGTTTTGCCTTTTGAATATTTTTTTTGTATCTCGTCTTCCCGGACGCCCATTTACTTGAAGGTGTTACTTTAATACCCCACCAAAATAGGCCAGGAACAGCAAAATCTTGGAAAATAACCAACCTTCCATGATAACAACTATCTAAACATGTGGCACAACCTATTATTTCAAAATGTCAGCAAAATCCGTAAAAAATGAGGCAGAAATCAACACATCTATGCATGGAGGAAGGAAATATTTTCCTACCTCCAATGATCTATGTGAACACTTTGAGCATACTGACCACGCAATGTGCCAAGAACATCTAACACAAAAAAAAAACTTTTGTACAAAATGTTCACAACTGAACTAACAGTGGTTAATTTTTTTAATTTATTGGTTGTGCTAAGTGTTTATATAATTCTGAACACAAATGGATGGTTAGATTTGCTGTTTTAATGGAATGGGAACAATGGAATGAGAACAAAACAAAGGGAACTATAGCAAGTCCTCATCATATTATTAAAGTACAGGTAAACACGACGATAGACCTTATCGCAAATACAGCCTGGTTGAGACGTCACAATGGTCAAAAGGGATTGTGGGAAGGAAAACGGAGCACGGGAGCAAACATTGCAATTTCTTTCTTCACACAATGCCTTTTCTCTAGCTTGAATATTCCAGCTCTAGGCTCATGACACGTGAGATTCGCCATGGCTTATCTCACATGTCATGAGCCTACCTAGAGCTGGTATTGTGTTTTCTTCCTCCATGTTTTCTTCCTCCATGCTTTTCTCAACCAGGCCCTCATCAGGCTGCCACTGAGTCGGCGGTATATTTGCGATATTGGCGGAAAGATTTTACTTTAATACCCCCACCAAAATCGGTCAAGAACAGCAAAATCTTGGAAAATAACTAGCTTGAAAATTCCAGCTCTAGGCTCACATGTCATGAGCCGGCCCTACACTAGAGCTGGAATTTTCAAGCTAGAAAATAACCAACCCTCCTTGATAACAACTGTCTAAACATGTGGCACAACCTGGTATTTCAAGATTTATGTCAGCAAAATCTGTATGTATGCATGGTATGTGAACACTTTGACTGAGTGACTTTACATGGTGCCAAGAACTTC
This sequence comes from Hippasteria phrygiana, assembly GCA_037893225.1. Classification (NCBI taxonomy): domain Eukaryota; kingdom Metazoa; phylum Echinodermata; class Asteroidea; order Valvatida; family Goniasteridae; genus Hippasteria; species Hippasteria phrygiana. The sequence continues at coordinate 861,269 of JAZGUH010000008.1, read as the reverse complement.
TAACAGAAAACACAAACTTTCTTTCCCTATATTACACTAAAATGTCCCAACAAATTCTCAAAGTTAAAGGTTGAGCCAATTAGTGAATTTATGAACACAAATGGATGTTTTTTTTTTAAGATTTGCTTTTCCTTACCGATTTTGGTGGGAAGTATTAAAGTAAAATCTTTCCCCCACAAATAATAAAGAAGAAGTACACCTTGAATTGCTAGATATCTTGTGGGCACAATAATACTACTATACTAGGCCTAGCCTACCACAGAAGAAGATCTACATACACTCAGGATTCGAATTTGAAACGAGCGACCCAACCCGTCATCATCAAAGTTCATCCGCAGCTATTTAAAGTATGAATATTCATCATTTGTGACCCTTAACAAATATCCATAGGACGCGTCGACGCTACTAAATACTAACCCGTGCAGCGGTTCGGGCCATTTCGGATAAGAAGACCCGAGAATGACGTCACACGTACGACACATGTATAATTTACGTACGTGTGTACACGTACATGTTATAGCGTACGCAGCTGGCCGCCAGGCCGGCCGCGGGGTACGTAGTCGCGGTGGTGGTACGTGTGGGGTGGGCCGCGGCCGGTGGACCGGCTAGGTGCGCGCGTGCCGGGGGCCGGCTTGTCTGAGTATCAGACGTTGCATGCATTGCATGCATGTCGCGTTGCACGCACGAGCGGCTATTCCATAGACTAGGGGCCGGCCGGGCCGGGGTGCTTCGCGCGGTGGGCGAGTGGACTGGGTTGGGGATCGATCGCGGACGAAAATTACCACTTCTTTCACAACCTGCTGTTCTTTTTTCGAAGGCATCCTTGACTGTGATATGTAAATGTTTGGCATTATGCAACAGGCAGCCTATATGGGATGTTTTTATTGTATTGCCCTGCTAAAAAAGAGAGATCCTCTGGAAATGTCCTATTCGTAAAACTTGTATAAAATTCCCTCCCCAAACTCCCTCCCAGAATCATCCTCCTATTTAGACCTATAATTGTAGCAACCAAAATGTGCAAAAGAGAATAAACCAGTCAAGGAGAACAAAAGTGCAATAAAAACAATTTAAAAAACCCAAATATCCAAACATATATCACAGCTAATGTATTCTGGCAAGTTTAGGAATAGGTGGCTGCAATTACCATTTTATAAACTCAACATCCATCTTCATCTCAAGTAACAGGTCTCACAAGTTAGTACATGAAGTCAACTAACCACTGAGACCTAGTTGTGTCAAATAAAAGCTGCAAGAAAAGTTTCAAAATTAAATCTATCTCCATCTCAAGTAACAGGTCTCACGAGTTAGTACACTGGATTCAACTAACCACTGAGACCTGATTGTGTACAAATTAAATATTAAAAGCTTCAAGAAAAGTTTCAAAATTAAATCCATCTTCATCTCAAGTAACAGGTCTCACAAGTTAGTACACTGGAGTCAACTAACCACTGAGACCTGGTTGTGTACAAATTCAATATTAAAAGCTTCAAGAAAAGTTTCAAAATTAGATCCATCTGCATCTCAAGTAACAGGTCTCACAAGTTAGTACACTGGAGTCAACTAACCACTGAGACCTGGTTGTGTACAAATTCAATATTAAAAGCTTCAAGAAAAGTTTCAAAATTAAATCCATCTTCATCTCAAGTAACAGGTCTCACAAGTTAGTACACTGGAGTCAACTAACCACTGAGACCTGGTTGTGTACAAATTCAATATTTAAAGCTTCAAGAAAAGTTTCAAAATTAAATCCATCTTCATCTCAAGTAACAGGTCTCACAAGTTAGTACACTGGAGTCAACTAACCACTGAGACCTGGTTGTGTACAAATTAAATATTAAAAGCTTCAAGAAAAGTTTCAAAATTAGATCCATCTGCATCTCAAGTAACAGGTCTCACAAGTTAGTACACTGGAGTCAACTAACCACTGAGACCTGGTTGTGTAAAAATTCAATATTAAAAGCTTCAAGAAAAGTTTCAAAATTAAATCCATCTTCATCTCAAGTAACAGGTCTCACAAGTTAGTACACTGGAGTCAACTAACCACTGAGACCTGGTTGTGTACAAATTCAATATTTAAAGCTTCAAGAAAAGTTTCAAAATTAGATCCATCTTCATCTCAAGTAACAGGTCTCACAAGTTAGTACACTGGAGTCAACTAACCACTGAGACCTGGTTGTGTACAAATTCAATATTAAAAGCTTCAAGAAAAGTTTCAAAATTAAATCCATCTTCATCTCAAGTAGCAGGTCTCACAAGCTAGTACACTGGAGTCAACTAACCACTGAGACCTGGTTGTGTACAAATTCAATATTAAAAGCTTCAAGAAAAGTTTCAAAATTAAATCCATCTTCATCTCAAGTAACAGGTCTCACAAGTTAGTACACTGGAGTCAACTAACCACTGAGACCTGGTTGTGTACAAATTCAATATTTAAAGCTTCAAGAAAAGTTTCAAAATTAAATCCATCTTCATCTCAAGTAACAGGTCTCACAAGTTAGTACCCTGGAGTCAACTAACCACTGAGACCTGGTTGTGTACAAATTCAATATTAAAAGCTTCAAGAAAAGTTTCAAAATTAAATCCATCTTCATCTCAAGTAGCAGGTCTCACAAGCTAGTACACTGGAGTCAACTAACCACTGAGACCTGGTTGTGTACAAATTCAATATTAAAAGCTTCAAGGAAAGTTTCAAAATTAGATCATCTCCATCTCAAGTAACAGGTCTCCCAAGTTAGTACACTGGAGTCAACTAACCACTGAGACCTGGTTGTGTACACATTCAATATTAAAAGCTTCAAGAAAAGTTTCCAAATTGCATCCATCTTCATCTCAAGTAACAGGTCTCACATGTTAGTACACTGGAGTCAACTAACCACTGAGACCTGGTTGCGTACAAATTCAATATTAAAAGCTTCAAGAATAGTTTCAACATTAAATCCATCTCCATCTCAAGTAACAGGTCTCACGAGTTAGTACACTGGATTCAACTAACCACTGAGACCTGGTTGTGTACAAATTCAATATTAAAAGCTTCAAGAATAGTTTCAACATTAAATCCATCTTCATCTCAAGTAACAGGTCTCACGAGTTAGTACACTGGAGTCAACTAACCACTGAGACCTGGTTGTGTACAAATTCAATATTAAAAGCTACAAGAAAAGTTTAAAAATTAGATCCATCTTCATCTCAAGTAACAGGTCTCACAAGTTAGTACACTGGAGTCAACTAACCACTGAGACCTGGTTGTGTACAAATTCAATATTAAAAGCTTCAAGAAAAGTTTCAAAATTATATCCATCTTCATCTGAAGTAACAGGTCTCACAAGCTAGTACACTGGAGTCAACTAACCACTGAGACCTGGTTGTGTACAAATTCAATATTAAAAGCTTCAAGAAAAGTTTCAAAATTACATCCATCTCCATCTCAAGTAACAGGTCTCACAAGTTAGTACCCTGGAGTCAACTAACCACTGAGACCTGGTTGTGTACAAATTCAATATTAAAAGCTTCAAGAATAGTTTCAACATTAAATCCATCTTCATCTCAAGTAACAGGTCTCACGAGTTAGTACACTGGATTCAACTAACCACTGAGACCTGGTTGTGTACAAATTCAATATTAAAAGCTTCAAGAAAAGTTTCAAAATTAGATCCATCTGCATCTCAAGTAACAGGTCTCACAAGTTAGTACACTGGAGTCAACTAACCACTGAGACCTGGTTGTGTACAAATTCAATATTAAAAGCTTCAAGAAAAGTTTCAAAATTTAATCCATCTTCATCTCAAGTAACAGGTCTCACAAGTTAGTACACTGGAGTCAACTAACCACTGAGACCTGGTTGTGTACAAATTCAATATTTAAAGCTTCAAGAATAGTTTCAACATTAAATCCATCTTCATCTCAAGTAACAGGTCTCACGAGTTAGTACACTGGAGTCAACTAACCACTGAGACCTGGTTGTGTACAAATTCAATATTAAAAGCTTCAAGAAAAGTTTCAAAATTAAATCCATCTCCATCTCAAGTAACAGGTCTCACAAGTTAGTACCCTGGAGTCAACTAACCACTGAGACCTGGTTGTGTACAAATTCAATATTAAAAGCTTCAAGAATAGTTTCAACATTAAATCCATCTCCATCTCAAGTAACAGGTCTCACGAGTTAGTACACTAGAGTCAACTAACCACTGAGACCTGGTTGTGTACAAATTCAATATTAAAAGCTTCAAGAATAGTTTCAACATTAAATCCATCTTTATCTCAAGTAACAGGTCTCACGAGTTAGTACACTGGAGTCAACTAACCACTGAGACCTGGTTGTGTAAAAATTCAATATTAAAAGCTTCAAGAAAAGTTTCAAAATTACATCCATCTCCATCTCAAGTAACAGGTCTCACAAGTTAGTACACTGGAGTCAACTAACCACTGGGACCTGGTTGTGTACAAATTCAATATTAAAAGCTTCAAGAAAAGTTTCAAAATTAAATCCATCGTAATCTCAAGTAACAGGTCCCACAAGTTAGTACACTGGAGTCAACTAACCACTGAGACCTGGTTGTGTACAAATTCAATATTTAAAGCTTCAAGAAACGTTTCAAAATTATATCCATCTTCATCTTAAGTAACAGGTCTCACAAGCTAGTACACTGGAGTCAACTAACCACTGAGACCTGGTTGTGTACAAATTCAATATTAAGAGCTTCAAGAAAAGTTTCAAAATTAGATCCATCTGCATCTCAAGTAACAGGTCTCACAAGTTAGTACACTGGAGTCAACTAACCACTGAGACCTGGTTGTGTACAAATTCAATATTAAAAGCTTCAAGAAAAGTTTCAAAATTGCATCCATCTCCATCTCAAGTAACAGGTCTCACAAGTTAGTACCCTGGAGTCAACTAACCACTGAGACCTGGTTGTGTACAAATTCAATATTAAAAGCTTCAAGAATAGTTTCAACATTAAATCCATCTCCATCTCAAGTAACAGGTCTCACGAGTTAGTACACTGGAGTCAACTAACCACTGAGACCTGGTTGTGTACAAATTCAATATTAAAAGCTTCAAGAATAGTTTCAACATTAAATCCATCTTCATCTCAAGTAACAGGTCTCACGAGTTAGTACACTGGAGTCAACTAACCACTGAGACCTGGTTGTGTACAAATTCAATATTAAAAGCTTCAAGAAAAGTTTCAAAATTACATCCATCTCCATCTCAAGTAACAGGTCTCACAAGTTAGTACACTGGAGTCAACTAACCACTGAGACCTGGTTGTGTACAAATTCAATATTAAAAGCTTCAAAAAAAGTTTCAAAATTAGATCCATCTGCATCTCAAGTAACAGGTCTCACAAGTTAGTACACTGGAGTCAACTAACCACTGAGACCTGGTTGTGTACAAATTCAATATTAAAAGCTTCAAGAAAAGTTTCAAAATTTAATCCATCTTCATCTCAAGTAACAGGTCTCACAAGTTAGTACACTGGAAGGCAACTAACCACTGAGACCTGGTTGTGTACAAATTCAATATTAAAAGCTTCAAGAAAAGTTTCCAAATTACATCCATCTTCATCTCAAGTAACAGGTCTCACAAGTTAGTACACTGGAGTCAACTAACCACTGAGACCTGGTTGTGTACAAATTCAATATTAAAAGCTTCAAGAATAGTTTCAACATTAAATCCATCTTCATCTCAAGTAACAGGTCTCACGAGTTAGTACACTGGAGTCAACTAACCACTGAGACCTGGTTGTGTACAAATTCAATATTTAAAGCTTCAAGAATAGTTTCAACATTAAATCCATCTTCATCTCAAGTAACAGGTCTCACGAGTTAGTACATTGGAGTCAACTAACCACTGAGACCTGGTTGTGTACAAATTCAATATTAAAAGCTTCAAGAAAAGTTTCAAAATTAAATCCATCTCCATCTCAAGTAACAGGTCTCACAAGTTAGTACCCTGGAGTCAACTAACCACTGAGACCTGGTTGTGTACAAATTCAATATTAAAAGCTTCAAGAATAGTTTCAACATTAAATCCATCTCCATCTCAAGTAACAGGTCTCACGAGTTAGTACACTGGAGTCAACTAACCACTGAGACCTGGTTGTGTACAAATTCAATATTAAAAGCTTCAAGAATAGTTTCAACATTAAATCCATCTTCATCTCAAGTAACAGGTCTCACGAGTTAGTACACTGGAGTCAACTAACCACTGAGACCTGGTTGTGTACAAATTCAATATTAAAAGCTTCAAGAAAAGTTTCAAAATTACATCCATCTCCATCTCAAGTAACAGGTCTCACAAGTTAGTACACTGGAGTCAACTAACCACTGAGACCTGGTTGTGTACAAATTCAATATTAAAAGCTTCAAAAAAAGTTTCAAAATTAGATCCATCTGCATCTCAAGTAACAGGTCTCACAAGTTAGTACACTGGAGTCAACTAACCACTGAGACCTGGTTGTGTACAAATTCAATATTAAAAGCTTCAAGAAAAGTTTCAAAATTTAATCCATCTTCATCTCAAGTAACAGGTCTCACAAGTTAGTACACTGGAAGGCAACTAACCACTGAGACCTGGTTGTGTACAAATTCAATATTAAAAGCTTCAAGAAAAGTTTCCAAATTACATCCATCTTCATCTCAAGTAACAGGTCTCACAAGTTAGTACACTGGAAGGCAACTAACCACTGAGACCTGGTTGTGTACACATTCAATATTAAAAGCTTCAAGAATAGTTTCAACATTAAATCCATCTCCATCTCAAGTAACAGGTCTCACGAGTTAGTACACTGGAGTCAACTAACCACTGAGACCTGGTTGTGTACAAATTCAATATTAAAAGCTTCAAGAATAGTTTCAACATTAAATCCATCTTCATCTCAAGTAACAGGTCTCACGAGTTAGTACACTGGAGTCAACTAACCACTGAGACCTGGTTGTGTACAAATTCAATATTTAAAGCTTCAAGAATAGTTTCAACATTAAATCCATCTTCATCTCAAGTAACAGGTCTCACGAGTTAGTACATTGGAGTCAACTAACCACTGAGACCTGGTTGTGTACAAATTCAATATTAAAAGCTTCAAGAAAAGTTTCAAAATTAAATCCATCTCCATCTCAAGTAACAGGTCTCACAAGTTAGTACCCTGGAGTCAACTAACCACTGAGACCTGGTTGTGTACAAATTCAATATTAAAAGCTTCAAGAATAGTTTCAACATTAAATCCATCTTCATCTCAAGTAACAGGTCTCACGAGTTAGTACATTGGAGTCAACTAACCACTGAGACCTGGTTGTGTACAAATTCAATATTAAAAGCTTCAAGAAAAGTTTCAAAATTAAATCCATCTCCATCTCAAGTAACAGGTCTCACGAGTTAGTACCCTGGAGTCAACTAACCACTGAGACCTGGTTGTGTACAAATTCAATATTAAAAGCTTCAAGAATAGTTTCAACATTAAATCCATCTTCATCTCAAGTAACAGGTCTCACAACACTATGAACATCTAACAAAAGAAAAACAGTGCACTAACAATGAAAATCCATTGTTAGTTGGCACTGAATCCATTGTTACTTGTTCACAGTGCAAGTTGGCACACTGGAGTCACCCCGCACTATGAACATCTAACAAAAGAAAACCCACGCAGTCCTTTGTTTGTAACAAAGGACTGCGTGGGTTTTCTTTTGTTAGATGTTCATAGTGCCGGCCGCGCCGGGGATTCACGGCGGCCCGCGGTGCACGGACTACGTACCGTACCCCCGCGCCTGGACCGCCGCCCGGCCCGGCTATGGTTTGGTGCGCACGCTATAACATGTACGTACGCACGTACGTACGCACGTACGTATTAATTACCATGTCGCACGTGTGACGTCATTCTCGGGTCTTCTTATCCGAAATGGCCCGAACCGCTACGCGGGTTAGTATTTAGTGGCTTCCCGGATGTATGCGACCTCTTTCCACACCGGCAAAATGGCGGACGGGTATGGCGAAAAATACTTTACCAATTTAATCTGTTTCCATCCCGTTGTGGATTTTTGTTTTCAAGTAGAAAAACCAATTCACTGAAAGCAGAAGTATAACTGTTTATATTACTTTTCCTTTCAATAAATAGTTTGCTGTAACAAGTGCTTTTTGTTAAGAAATAATTGATCCATTTTCAGGCTTTACATGTACTGCAGCACTGAATCGTCACGTTTACTGGTTGCTGGTCATGCTGCTGCTTGATGCAAAAGGCCTATTGAGCATGTTTTTCATATATTTTTACTTCTTTCCTGGAAATAAATAATGGGTGAAATTGGGGAAACAGTTAAAAACTGAAAATAAAACCGTTTTTACAAAAAATATATTTTGAGAAAGAAAAACAATTGTCAAAAATTGTAGGCCTAGGCCTAGTTGAGTCAATCATTCATCGCAGACACCGCCTGGTTGAGACGTCACAATAGTCAAAATGCATTGCGGGAAGGAAAAAATCACAAATATTGCTCCCTTTTTCTTCCCACAATCCCTTTTAACCATTGTGACGTCGCAACCATGCGGTATTTGCGATAAGGCTTATAAGTTATGGTCATGACTGTCATTTTACTGTTTGTTGGAAATTTGACCAAACACAGAAAATCTAGAAAAAAATGTATGTTTAATGAATTACATTACAGTTCTCTGCTTTTTCGAATTCCTATATAAACAGGTTTTTGTTCCCTTTTTGTACCTGTATGTAGTGCTCCAGCAAAGTTGCCAACGCAACCCGAAACCCTCTTGAAAAAGAGGAAGAGGGCTCAGACTGAGAAAGCACGAAGGGCTCAGATCCGGCTGCTGAAAAAGAAGGTAAAACAAAAAAATGCAAAAGGAACAGTGAAAATTCCTCCGAGTTGATATTTTGTGAGTTATACACGGTATGCTAAAATCCTTTGCAAAGTAGGCCTAGCTGATCGAGTCTAACGTTAATGCAAGTAAGTTCATTTGAGAATCATTATTACGTGAAATAGTCCAACATCATGTTAAGAAAGGGATTGGAAATTTTGTTTGTGATGAACCGGTACCGCTCGACCATGTTGACCACGCACTACGCCGTCACGAATCAAGTTGTCGAACAGCACTGTTTATCACTGAGAGCCTCGCTTTCAACCTGGAAGTGCGCAGTTGGGCCTAATGCGAAACTCTTCTATTAATTAGTGACGGCAAAGTGATCATCGCAAAATTGTTTTTGACGTTTTTGTAGAGGAATGCCACCAAGAGGAAGACCATCTTTAAGCGTGCCGAGAAGTACGTCATGGAGTACAAGAAGAAGGAGCGCGACGTCATCAGACTGAAGCGCGTAGCCAGAAAGCACAACAACTTCTACGTTCCCGATGAGCCCAAGCTTGGCTTCATCATCAGAATCCGTGGGTAAGTCAAACCGGATTTCTGGCTCGAAGACCTCGGAAGTGTCTACCTCCTGATGCTATCCTATACAAGACAACTATACATGTACGTCATCTTACGGAGTACTATTCCCACATCTGGGTTGGTGCTTCTGCTTGTCACTTATGTTTATCATGTTTATCAGAGTACAGAAGCGCATTGTTAATTTGGTTGGAGAAGAGCTGGGTCCATCCTTGCAATCACTCTCTCTCTCTCTCTCTCAGGAGATCTGTTGTTACTCTTAGTCTGTTCTACAGATATTTTCATGTTGAATGTTCCACTGGCTTGTCTCGCCTGGTTCCCGTAGCTGTACCCAGATGTAGTATGAAAAGCTATGCCAGTAGCTTTTTCCCTCGTTCTGTATCTCTGTGGAATTGTTTGCCATTTGCATGTTTCCTTTCATCATACGACTTTCCTGCTTCAAGAGGCATCCTAATTCATACCTCTTGCATCTTTGATTCCTATTTCCCTTTCTAGCCCCATAACTCAAGGGTCTTTAAGCCTTGTTCAGGGTGAACATGCATAAAAAGAAAATAATTGGGAGACCACTGACATAGTGAGATAGCTCAGTGGGTAGATTGCCAGTACAGTAATCCGGTAATTCGCAGGTTCGAATCCCATTCCTGCCAGTTTGTTTGGGTTCATATAAATGTCACTTTTGATAGCATGGAATAAGGTGAATTGCGTTGCACTAATGCTAGATTTGATGATTGTACATCCTGCCCACAGTATCAACGGTGTCAGTCCCAGAGTGCGCAAGATCCTCCAGCTGCTGCGACTGCGCCAGATTCACAACGGCTCCTTCATCCGTCTGAACAAGGCTACCATTAACATGCTGCGCCTGGTCGAACCCTACCTCGCCTGGGGGTGAGTATTGAGCACTGGCATGATGACGTCACTGCACTGTTAGAACCAGGGATCATTTTCCTAAAGCTCCTAAGAGCAGACAGTCGCTAAGCATAAAGTCTTTCTTAGTAAAACCAGGGGTGAGATTTGTCAGGATTTTTCCTGATTTTTGTCGGGATTTCAGAATTTTTTAAGAATCTCTTTTGCAATCTGGAATTCCTGAGGTGTTGTCCTAAAGGTGTTTTTACCTGTAAAAGTGGATATAGACAAATGAAAAAGGATATTTTTAAGGGCGGTGCCTTTAGGCAAATACAAACTGTATGTTGATCTGAGGTCCTCGTGGATTTTTTGTACATTTTTTGTGGATTTCATGGATTTTCATTTTTTGGCCAATCTCACCCCTGTAAAACAATTCACTCCATTTGGAGATTTAAATGGTAAGCCATTACATCTTCCAGTGCACTGCAACCAATAATGATCCACGATAAACTACAGGTGAGGTGTGAGGCTTTAATGTAAGTATTGATCGTTTTTTGGACAGGTACCCGAATCTGAAGTCAGTGCGCGAGCTCATCTACAAGCGTGGTTTTGCCAAGATCCAGTTGAGACGCATCCCCATCACCTCCAACGAGATCATCGAGTGTAAACTAGGTAAAATCCCCGAAAAGTGCAAAATGCAAAAACCTCCCGTAAAAAGGACAAAATGTGAAGCTTTTTCACCCCACTTTTTCTCCCATTTGCTCAGTACAAAACACATGCGCGTGAAGGCGCTCCTCACACGCACACGCACGAGATGCAGCGTTTTATATAGCGTTTTTTAGCGTTGTCTTACATTATGAAGTTCAGTACGTTTAAGTTGTGCGCGCACCTACTACGCTCTCCCTGTTGCGTATTGGCTGAGAACAGCTGGTTATGACGTGCCTCCCTTATGTTTTTACACGATTTTCAATCGTGGACGTTCGGTCAAACGTGGACCCTTTGTCTACGCCCAAATTCTTTTGTCCTAGGTCCACGATTGCCAGTATATGGGTCATTCCATGAAGTTGAGACACAATGTGTGACATTTTGGTAAAATTTTTAAATTAGTATAAAAAAAATTTGTTGCACCACATGGGATTCTATACAATTATTTCATCATAGGCTAGATTCATTGTGGCATAATATTTAGTTTAGGGTCCTCTCTCTTGAGTTTCACATCAACTCCCATAGACTTACTTTGGATAAATCAACAATGTAACAAGGGACACGGTGTCCCGGTTACATCTTAGTTTATGATGCTCATAATTAATAAATAATCATGTTAAAGCATCCAAATCTGTATGTGGTAGTTAGAAAATGTTATCCTTTTACATACCCATCAAAAAGAGTTGGCTAAAACATTTGATGTAATAATTGATTTGGCAAGCCTGCAAGGATGTAACATGGGAAACCACTCCATCAAGGGAGAAAAACTAACACATGACACCAATTTAGGGGGTCGTTTTTATGTTTTTAAAAAGAGGTTCTCCAAGTCTTTGTTATCATGTTGCATGGACATCTCACATACTGCTTACACATGAATTATGGAAGAAAGTTCCCAAAATTGTTAGGATGTAACGTGGGACACCACCGTTACATCCGAGTCCATTTTGCCTCAATTTTGAAAAGGCAGTCCAATATATTGACTTGACAAGTTACTTTTATTAAAACAGTAATCACACAAAAGAAATGAAATTTAATTCGGACTTCATTTGTTGAAAAGTAAGGAAGCTAGACATGCAGGCAGGATGTAACAAAATATAACAGAGTGGGACACCATCCGTTACATCCTTAACCACAGATTTGTTAGCCATATAACAGAAAAGATGTAATAAGAGATACTGAAAATATGATTTGTTGTTAAGTTACATGCAGTTTTGGATAACTTCTCATGTAAAAGAAAAAAAATGGTTATTTTTTTAACCTCTGAATCCTATTTGTACTTTGTAAGTTTTAACCCTCCTGTTCTCAGGGCCAAAATCGACCCAGCTGCTGTACAGATCAAAACCTATCAAATTTCAGATTGAAACACACACAAACTGTCAGTTGGTGTTTAGAGATTTTGATAGGCTGTGATAGTTATAAGTATAGGAGGGTTAATGTCACGAAAATCCCCCATAATTTAGCCCGGGACACCATCACACTTGGTGACAAAACATAAATATATCACATGCCCTCATTTTTTGTATATTCAAAAGGCTTCCTTTTACTCTTCAAGTTCATACCATAATCCGCATTAAAGCCAGTTTAGTTTAAACAAGAAAAACAATTACATGATCAAAGAATGCCAAAATGTGTGTGTCTCAATTTCATGGAATAACCCACATACAAACTCACACACACAAGTGTGTAAACACCGGCAATCGCGGACCTCCCATTGTCCCTCTTTTGTTTATACTATAACTTCTTCGGAAGGCCTCCATATGTTTTTCACACGATTTTCAATCGTGGACCTTGACTCAATCATGGACCCTATTGTCCTCTTTGTTAAAGGTCCACGGTTTGAATAGCTATACAAAATCATCCTTACACATGGGTAGATATGGGGTACCTCTATTGTGGACTTCACTTCCGTTCTTTTCTTCTGCCTTTGTCCCCATTGAAATCGCAAAAGCCATACCGTGAACTGTGTGGGGTAGGTCGATTTCTAAAGACACCCTTGTGGGGTACCATTGTCCCCATTGTTGCCTTTTCTTATGCCTACCCCACAACCACCCCTATGTACGTACACACAAACGCGTATTCACTGTCGAACGCGGACGTCCACCGTCGAACGCGGACGTCCTATTGTTCCCTCTTTTGTTTGTTTTCAGAAAACTCCCATAGGTTTTGTACACGATCTCAATCATGGACGAAATCATTCTCCGGAAATGTTCTCCGGAATTTTTCGTCCGCAGTTTGAATACCCCAACACGTTCACACTTCTCATGAATATTGCAGTGCGAAACGCCCTGCGTGCACTGACCTGTATAGAAAGAGCTTATTATATCAGCCAGCTGGGTATTAACCCTCCTATCACAACCTTCCTCTCCTGTAGCTTGTGCGTTACAACCAATCACACAATAGGTTTTTATAGATAGGGTATTTGGCTCCATCTTGGCACCGGGAGAGGGAGGGTTAATACCGGTACTGCAAAAAGCAGAGTTACTGCAAGTGATACCGCTTCCAGACAATATGAAGTGATCCCTTACATGCTTGATTCTGCACACCTCCGTAGATTGTGGCACAAGGTAAACTTCAACCCAGTTCTTCACGTATGACATGCTGTACCACTGCACCTTCATACAAACCCTGAAATCCTATTTTACAAAACTCGTTGCTGACCCTCTGCTCCATCTCTCCCTAGGCAAGTTCGGCATCATCTGCATTGAAGATCTGATCCACGAGATCTTCACCGTGGGCTCCCACTTCAAGGAGGCCAACAACTTCCTCTGGCCGTTCAAGCTGAGCTCCCCCCTGGGCGGCTACCGGAAGAAGGGCAACCACTTCGTCGAGGGCGGGGACTACGGCAACCGAGAGGATAAGATCAACGACTTCATCCGCCACATGAACTAAGCTCCGCCCCCTCCCTCAAGACCCAATCAAGATCGGACACATTTCTCATTGTCGTCCTGGTGTATGGGAATCATATCAGGATGTATGTCAGTACGATTTTTTCTGATAATGTCCGCATAATTGGTAGATCTTTGAAGTAACATACACCCTGTGTTATTTATAGGATTGCAAATCATTCATTTCACGTTTTGCAGAGAAACAAAGTTTGAGCTGTTGCAAAAAAAAAAAAAAATCCCCAAAAGCAGAAGATGTGTAAGGAAATTGATGGTTGTCATTGTGTGCCCTTACTCTGAAGATAAGAAGGTATAAAATAACAATCAACATTGTAATGTACTAATGTAGTTTGTGTGGAATTGTTTGTTGTGTTGAAAAGTTGTGCTCTAGCGCCAGGCGTAATCGTTAAAAGAGGTACATGAACATGCGTGTGCCAATGTGAAGTTTAGACATTGCTTTTATCCGCGAACACTCAAAGTGGCATTTGTATGATATTCATCTTCTAGGAGTTATATTTCACAAGGAAGACACCGGGGTGCAATTTCATTGATTTTGAACATTTTATTGTGTGCTTACGGCCTGCAAGTCTGCTAACAAAGTTAGCAAGAAAATTCTGCACGAACCCTTTAAGCACAGTATCCTGCAATTCAGGATGTGTGCATGCGTGCGAGACAATTTCGTGCTAACCTGTAAAATACGCTCGTCATTGGCAAAGAAATGTTCTGCAGTAGTTAGCGTTTAGTTCTCGCTTATGGTAAGCAGAACCATCAAATTTGGCCCAGGGCCTGATCTAGTTCGGTATTTCAACTGCGCATGTGCACAATGACATTTTATCCCGAATGACCCGCATGACCTAACACGTGCGTTCAAACGCAAAAGGTGGTCGCACAGCGCGCACGTGTTAAATTCAATTAGAATGGGCATTCGTGTAACATGGAGTGACATTACGTCAGCAATTTTACCCCGAATAACCTTTGACCTACCTAAGCTGGGGCAGAAATTCTGCGCTAACCCAGCAGGCACAAAATCCACAGTTTACAAAATGTAGGAACGTGCATGAGCCAAAATTTCTTCCCAACCTGTGAAATGTGCTAGCCGTAAGCACAGATTTTTCTGCAATAGGTAGCAGCGATTCCTTGCTTATGGAAGGCAAAGCCATGAAATCGGTCGTCTTCGCCATGCTTAATGAGGCCTTGCTCACCTTATTTTGTTTTAATGGAAGACGCCCAATACAAGGCTAAAAGCCACTCTAGGTAAAGTAGGCCATCGGCCTGGGGGGTTAGTCGGTATCAAATGAGGGGAATAATGCTCTTGGTGATTTTTGGCAAGGTATGCACCCCTGTAGTTGGAAAATATGTGATAGCATTGCAGTGGTGGCAGCTTTTTGGGTGCATTCACCCTTTTATTTTTAAATGGCCGCCAACATGCTTTTTACCACATATAATTAATCCAGTAACAAGCATATTGGCGGCCATTTTTAAAACAAAAATTGAAAAAAGTGATCACACCCAAAAAGCTGCCACCCACGCTGCAATGCTATCACACATTTTTTAACTCTAGGTGTGCAAAAATTGCTATGAGTATTGCTCCTTTCGATCATTTGATACCGGTGGCCCATTTTTTGGACCAAGGCTGATGGCCTAAAGGGCTACAACAGAGGTGCTGGGTTGTCCACATTTTAGGTTGCAAGCCCTACCAACCTTACGGTTTTCCTGGCTCTAGATCTAAATAGAGGATAAATCTTAAATAGATACCCAAACAAATATCCCAGTTTTCAGACCTATAGACCCACAGGCATGCAACTTTTCCTCGGATCAGCTGATTTCCTCGTTTTTCACTTCACACTTTATGCCATTGAAAATTGAGAAACACTGTACAAAGTCTTGTTAAGTTGGAATTTCTTCGTTTTTTTGTTAAACCCAAGTTGCATGCCTGACCCAGGCAGGGTAACTTCCACCGTTCGTGAGACCAACTCCCCTCCCTAGGCCCTATAGACCTTTATCATGGTACAGCTATCATGTTTTTCTCCTATTAAAATCAATGTAACCAAACCGAGGCTGGAAGGAAAAATATTCTGGCACCTTCATTCAATAATTGGAATCACTATTCATAATTACTAATGCATACAGGGAACAAGACAAAGATGGTGACAGCGTCATACATGTCTGCAGGGGCCTATGCCATCGGTGTTGGGTTTTATACATGAGATAATACTTTTGTCCCAATTTTGATAGTTTCTCAATTATGGCCAGCCCTGCTGTTTCCTGAACGAAATGAATTAACGTTTAATGAATTTAATACACCCGACGGTGTTTAAACTTCTCAACTTTACCCGTCTATCGAACATTTGGTTGTGTTTAAGTCCCCAAATATAACCCAAAGAGCCTTAAAAATCGCCCGAAATAAACCTGGAAATAATTTCGTTTGCATCCTGAGGTATCGACACTGTAATCACTCATGCACCATTTCACCTTCGATAGGTCACATGTGAATGATATTACTCGGCACTTTTTAGCAGAACCGCCAATTGGTCACGTCACATTATGCAGTTCCCAAGCAAACTGGCCCACATTTCTTCTTAACACAGATTTAATAGACTGATCCATTATGCTCCACCCCTTGAAGTTTTGACCAATCACGGTCGTCGCTATGGCGGGACATGCGTGACTGGCGTGTACGCGCGCGGCCGTGATTGGTCAATGCGTCAAAAGGGCAGGGCTTATATAATGAATCGTTCGATTACCTCCGGGCATATCGGTGTCGGCGTCAATATTCCTTATCAGATGGGATTTGGTAATTGTGCTCTCCCGTGGTGATTACTTTAGACGACCGCGTTACCTTTTTGAAAGTCTGTGGGATATTTTTGCACTTGACGTAACTTCCCAAGGAAACGCTGTGTTTATTTCCAATCCATCAGCAGATCTGTGACAAGTCGTATTCACGGTCTAGCTCTGGAAGTACCGTAACTGCCTGATTTCAAATGTAGTTTGTGAAAGTTGATGGCCAAAGAAAATATACTTCTGCCCTCGAAGGATACCTGTATTTACTCGAGAGAGGCCCAATGCTGGCAAATTTTGTGAAAAAGATTGCATAAATGCTTTATCACCCAACTCAAAGCGCCCGAGTTCACATTTGGTTCCAACATATTCAAGAATTAGTTGCAAGGATATTAAAGGTGTGATACACCTTTGGTTTCAATCGGAAAGCTTACTGTTTATAAAGATGGTTCCAGTGCCAATCCTCGTGAGAAATATTTCCGCCTGAAATGCTGTCATCTTTGAGAAAATTGTATCTGAAGACCTCCTGAATATTATGGTTTATTTCGATGTCAACAATCGAAATTAGCCCGTATGAACGTGAACAAAATCACTGCGAAAACAATGTTTTTTCACTATTTTCTCGTAACTCGTTGATAGGTTGAGCTCAAACTTTCACAAGTTTGTTATTTCATGTGTAATGGATCCCACAAAGTATGAACACTGCCTGCAACTGTTTTGTCATCTCTGCCAGTGCCAGATCACCTTTAAGAAAATAATCGGTTTGCACACTTCTGAAGAATGGGACAAAGGGGTGCCCCCTCTTGTCCCTACACACTCGAGACTATTGTTGCCTAACACATCCCCTTGGATATATGAAATGAATTCCTGAGATTCCGGGAACACAATGACCAACACAAAATGTTATAGCCAGTGTAACGCGTACGAGAAGAAGGTGTTGGGGGCATTTCGGGGAGAAAATGTAATAAACTTCACGTTGTTGTGCACAACTGCAATTTCCGTGGCGGCCTCTGCCCTACGTTCACTTCATTAATTCATTCGTCTTGGGCGAAAATGTCCCTTGCCTGGGAAGGTTCAGGTTTTTTCCCCTTCTGCTTGACATTTTTTGGTAAAAACTTGCCCGTTTTTTCCCGTCCGGAAAATAATTTAAATTGAGGGCGAGTAGGGGTAGAATTTTTTAGGGGGTCGTGGTAGGGGTTCGACCCCCTCCCGTCACTGCGTGGGTGGTGTCCATTCAAAATGCTTATCAGCCTTATAATAATTATCACAATATCCACACAGTGTGGTTGACAGCAATAAGGGAGCGCCTGCCCCCCCCCCCCCCCCCCCTTGGGTCTCTGTTTCGAGGTCTACGTGACCAGATACACCCATCAGCTCAGCTCAAAGGGTACATGGGTAGGGTCAGGAGGGGTTTAGGGAAAATTGGGGTAGTCATCCCCTTCCCATCTACCCCTGGGTCACGGCTGGGTGACATTTCAATTTCCCCCAAAAAGAAGCATGTTCGGGATGCGTGTCTACATTTAACGTGGCTGTCGAGGCCTTGACTTCCTCCATGGTTACACAAAATGCAGATCTGCTATTTGTGGGCATTGGTGCCGTTAGTCAATGTCAGTGTAATTAAGCATGGAATGCAACTCGTAAATTTAATTTACGCAGGTTATCAGGATTAGAACAAAGTATAGATATTAATAATTAGGGGTGGATCCAGGGGGTGGAGTTGGCTCCCTTTTGGGGGGGGGAGTTACTAAACAAAAATAACCCTGCATGTTTTGTTGAAATCAGTTTGGATGGGTACTGCACTAGTAAACTGTGGGACATAAAATTATCGATTCGCCCATTTGGGATTATCTTTGCTCAAACCCTGTCCATTAACCACGTCTATAGAGTACCGAAGTCTGACGTCAGTTGCCGCGGCAACTGGTTCCAAACACATGCAGTTTAGAATGTATTCTGGTTCCAAACATTGCATTGATTGACGTCATCACTTCGGTACTCTATAGACCCCATCGTTAATCTGCAGTTGATGAACCTCAAATCGGGTAAAGTAGGCCGAGACATTTTGCTTGAATATGGTACTCTCGCAAACGATGCGTTCATCCCAAACAGTCACTACAAAATCCTTTAAATGGAACTCAACATGACCTTGTTTATTTCTAACTGGCAGTGCCAAAAATTCCTTCAGTCCATGAAATGTCAGAGTTCATCACTAAAATCAACAGGTCGAAAACAAAATGATTGCAGAATCCTACTTCGAATCACTTGGGACTTGCGACCCGGTCAGTGCCTGCCAATATCCTTCCAGAAATAGCAACCGATCATTGAAATTGAGATGTTCGAAAAGGGGCTCCGTTTCCTATTTTGGCAAAAGTCCTCACATCCGCGAGTTGGCATGTTTACCGATCATCATGATGTGTATATGACGAACAAAAACCAGCGGAGGAAGGTAGGCCTAAATGTAGTCTTTTCAATTTATGATATCCGCTGTCTTGAAGTAAATATTTTTGTCTTAAGCCATCATAAAGCTGAAAATAAGTATTGGAAGTTTTGAGGCAAAAGAATCGGAAATTTTAGGCGTAGACAGCCCGGATGCATATATGGCCTTGAGACACACTTACAAACTGTCAACACATTTATTTTGTTTTGCATTTTTTTAAAGCGCCCGCAAACAAACAAGCTTATTTGGTAGAGCGCCGGTACGGTATTCCGGAAGTCGCAGGTTCATATTCCGCTCCTGCAAGTTTCTCTGTTCACCTTGATTTTGTTTTAACTAAAGAAGAGCTCTTCTGGTGTTGTGTTGTTTTTTAAACAGAAGAGCACAATGTGGCTGTTTTTCAGTAAAGATTAAAAATCTTGGCGAAATATCGAAATTACTTGCAATAGCCCGATTTTGGCCCGAAATAGGACATGTCATGCATGAGTAACTGTATACAAAAACGACACTTAAAAATTTACGTGTTTGTCGCAGAGATAATTACAAAATTAAAAAATCATGCAAAAAGTGTATGCCTTGTGCTGAATTCACACCATGGATACGTTAACACGTGTTGGAGCAAACTGAAGCTGACTGAGCTAACAAACGTGTATCCGGATCGTAAACTTTTAAAGCCCAATCCTGGAGTATTTACGAGGGCTTGTGGTGTCCAACGGCTGAGCTTGGTCAAGCCCCCGGACGGAGAGGATTTACCCCGAGGGGACACTGGACATCTTCTGCTCTATCCAGATACTAGACAGAACCAAAAAACTCAGAATCACGACGGCACAGCGCCCTGGTAGGTCTACTCTTGGCGTGCATGGGCTACATTTTTCGCCTTATGATCCACTACACGAGGCGTGTATCATCTTAAAAATACGGAAACGTAAAGCACATCATATCAAGTGCGAGAGATAATTGAAATTACCAGCTACTGTAAGTCACGAATTCATGTTGGATATGTACACTGTGCATTGAAGTCACTGGGTTAGGGCATGTGTGACCACTGTCTGATATGTCCGACAGCAACATGTGTATCGTAATAATTTTATCAAACAGAGTCATCATGACGTCATATATGTCATGTAACGTCACATTAAATGTGCATTTTTCTGAGACCAATATCTACATAAGTATTAGTCCGATTTCGTTATAACTTGGTATGTGCCTAGACCGGGTGTTATAGATACAAAAAGTGATGTAATGATGACGTCGTGTGTCATGTGAAGGCACATTTAAGGTGCATTTGTCTTTAGACTAAATCTACAGAACTATCGGTCCGATTGGGTTAAAATAATCTTGAAGAGGCAATTAAGTAGCTTAGGCCTATGTTGCAGTTTTAATTGAGGTTCGGAGTTCAGTTCCAGTTTCTGTTGAGCCACACTCAGCAGTCGACGTCATGAACATTTGTTCATGTAAACATATTAAAGGGACACATTGCTTTGGATTTTGCGATTTGGGCTATAAAACTTAAATGGACATGGTTGGGAAGCTTTCTTAAAAGTAGAATATAAAGATTTACATAACTATCCCTTCAAATTGCGTGGTTTTTGTTTAATTTTGTGACAAATAACAGTCCGCCATTTTGTAGAACCAAATTTTTGACTCCACAAAATGGCGGACCGTGTTCACCAGTCGTATTTCCAGTCGCATTTGGTTGAAGTACGTTCTGTTGATCCATTTTGGTGTACTGTGGCACGGCGCGCAGCACTGGCGATATGTGTCGCGAGGTAGAGAATAATTGTACCTGGCGATCATCTGATATGTTGACAAGGCCACTGGCTGCGGCGCCAGCCTAAAGACTCTTACAGCGTATTTTGCGCATTATTTAGACGGTGGTATTTACTACTGGAAATAAGTCTATGTTTTGCGGGTCAGATGTCAGGGGTCAGAGGCCAATTGTTTGTTTTGTAATCACTGCTTACTAATTACAACACATTATACGTGTTTTTTTGCATGAACAACTCTTATCAAAGATAAGGAACATTTCCAAACAGCAACATTTCATGACATTTGAAGGCAATGTCTCCCTTTAAGTGTTGGGGCCTCAAAGGCCCAATCCTTTTTCCATCTTGCACCCATTACGGTTCAACAGTGGCGTAACTACGGGGAAGGCACAGGGGAACGCCCCCCCCCCAATCTCCCCGGTTCCCCCCCCCCCTCTCCCCCTCTCCCCCCTCCCCCCCCCCCCACCTCCCCGCCATCCCATTTGAAATCTTGAAATAAACAAAAAATTATGCAAGCCGCAGTTCATTTACTTTCAGTGTCCACTTGAAAAGGAAATGCACCCCCAGGTTTCCTCAGAAGTTTCACCCTAGATACGCCACTGCTGTTCAATTCAACAACCCCGGTACCTACTTCTCAGTCCTAGGCCAAGCGGGCACACAACTAAGCTGTCAAAATTTACCAAGTCATGGTTTGAGATAAATGAACCATTTGTTTAACACCAGAAGGAAGCGCCCCACGAACGTTATCACTCGGTTCCCCTCACCATCTTGTCTTTCAAAACATTCCCCTTAGTGTTTGATATATATCGCGCCACAAATCGGGAGCAGACGACGTGAGGTGTATACAAAACAAGTACCAAGTGGTACAGCCCACGGCGGGTACGCGTTAAAACTTCACTGGTCCACGAACCGTACAACCGCGAATTTTGCAATGCAATGGGGTGTGATCTAATATGCAGATTCATTATTAATACATTTATTTCCTCTTAATGGCAAAAGGAATACAAGTTATAATTTAGATATGAAGGCCAGTAGAGGTGGCAACACCTGAAAAGCATAGCTTGTAGTAGGCATGCCAAACAGACAAACAAACAGACGAACTATTTGATACAAAAACTAATTACGTTTCTAAGCATTACAGTTGTGAGTAATGGGCTACGAATAAGATCACCATACAAAGTTCGAAGGGAAAAGACACATAGATTATATTACATAAATGTAAGATACAATTTAAGTTTGCGTTTAAGATGAGACTGAACGTGCGGCACATTTAAGATTAGACGTTCATTAGACGCATGCGCATCAGTGTTAACAAAAACACCCACACCCAACCACCCACCACCCAAACCACCAGCATAAGCAGCAGTAGACCACGGCGCGTTTCACGCCGCCGTGGCAAAAAAGGCGCGCGAAGCGTGTGGCACATGCGCATAACACGTGTTCAAACTGAACGTGCGGCACATGGCGCATGCGCCTTTTGTGTCTGACCCCTGGATGATAAGCAGCGGACACCGGCTAGATACGGTCAACTGCTCCAAATTAATTAGGCGTGAAGTATAACGTGCAGTGGAAAGAAAGGTAAAACAGAATTCTTCAGTCAGGAGAGCTAAACGAGTCTCCAGGTCTCCCGACCTTTTACTAGCCTTTACTTTTCCTGACATCAAATGCAGGAGTCTGGATGAAAATAGATGTAGTAGGTAGAGCTGAAACGGAATTCTGTCAGGCAACTCTAGCGGTAGGGCGATTTTTCATCTCACTATCATTCAAAACTGGTCTTTTCAAATTTTAGATTTTTTGTATGGGCCTAATTTTTTTCTGATAGTCAAAGAAAATACACCCAAAATGAAGAGAAAGACATGCTTGTTTCCTTGATGCCATTAATTTTAATTGGAGATTTACATTCAAGTTGAGTGGAAAATTGTTCTGTAAACTTGTTTTTAAATGTTCAGAGGAAGATTTTCGTCTTCGGCGCGGCCATTTTGTTGTTGGGCACGTGACAGTGTGTTCCCATTTTGCTTCACATCGCGCGAGATCTAAAAAGAGACAGAACTGATCTTTCTGGTGAGACCTAATTTTGCAAATTTGGTTCATTTGAACGTATGTGCGAAATCTAACATTGAAATACACACCCCGAAGGAAACGAAAATCGATTTGGGGAGGGGGTCAAAACTTGAACTTTGAGAAAAACTTTATAAAAAAATTGTGAGATTAATTCTGGAGCAAAACAAAATAGAAGAAAAGGATTAAAAGCTTTCTAAAATTATATTCCCTTTCTAAGCCTTACCCGTGACCTTTTCATTTCAATTAAATTTTATTTTTTTAAATTATTTTTTTGGGGGGCACAGGTTATTCATTAAAATTAGGTAAAGACATCAGAACTATTGGTATGTTATCTAAGTTGTTGTTACTAAGCTTTGGGATGTTATGCAATGATAAATTGCCGTGTGTCAATCCATACAGCAAGGATTCCTTGCTCCATAGAGCAAGGATTCCTTGCTCTATGGTCAATCCATCCACTGCAACAATAACGTCTACCCAAATATCCGGCAAAGCCTTGATATTTAACCTACTGTGTGTAGATTAGTTTTGCGAGCTTGAAACTCAATATCTTAGCCACTGATATAAGAATGTAAGAAACGGAGAAAGGCATCTTTCATCGCGATATTAGTTGTTCTTGGTTCTTGTCCATTGGAGGAGGATGCACCTCATTAAGACTCGACGCAAGTCGGAGTGGCTCAAGGCATCAGTTTGGCAAACGAAAAGCTTCCTATAACTGCTTACTAAAAACAAGAGCTAATTATTGCCAAATAAATCTCGAACATTGTGGTTTTTGTTCCTTCGGGAGATCTACAACATGTCCCCTAGTTTATTTCCCAAACAATACAACGAACGAAAAACGTTAATTTTTTGTAGCTTAGATTTTCCATAGTTCATGGGTCAACACCTGATTCGAACAAACGCAAAAATGTGTTTTCCACAAAAGAAACAAAATCATCTCCTGACATATAATATAAGATCTACAATACGTGTCCCTGTTAAGTTTATTTCCCAAGACAATGCAAAAAAAAAACGGGAAAAAAATGTTCGTCTTAATTGTTGGCTTCAGTTTTCTAGTTCATTTGAAATACCTGATTCGTACCAGTTTGAAAACAGGTTGGTGCGCGTTTTTCACAAGAAGAAATCAACATTTCCCGAAAAGTCACCCTGGAAATATTATCTCTTGCAGAATGTATTGAACAGCGGGAGTTGGGTGGGGAGGGAGGAAATTTATACCTTCTTCAAGCGATTGGGCTCTGATGCATGCATAACAATCCGATCTGAGCTATGCAGTATTCTCTCATAGCACACCAGAAATAATACACTCTTGGGCGTGGCACATTTGAATGCGAATTCAGTGCGCATGACTATGATTATGGTCAACTTGTGCAGCAAAACCAGCAAATCCGTAGGGAAGATATCACCCGAAATTTAAGTTGATCCACTCCACTTTAGGTCAGACAAGGAATTTTTTTCTCATGAAAGAAAATTACTTTTTATCGAGAGATCATTTCTCCAAACAAACACAAGGGAAAACTGACAAAATATTTTGACCACACTGCAAAAACAGTGTTTAGCAAGTAAATACTTTTCTAAACACTTTCTTGCTATCAGTTTGTAAACACGTTCACATACTAAACATGTTTAGCGTGTTGACGGATAGTGTTTAGCCATTGAACATTGATGTTTAGGAATTGGACACGTAGGCCTAATGTTTAGTTTCTAAACATGTTTACAAACTGATAGCAAGATTGTATTTAATTGCTAAACACAGTTTTTAGAGTGCAATTTTCAAAGTGGACAAAAAACTGGCAGAAGCGGGATTTGAACCTACGACCACCGGTTTACCGCACCGGCGTTCTACCAAATGTTAAGACAGTTGGTATATAGAGCGCCCTTAAAGGGTATTAAAGTGCGCCTGCGCCGACCTTTATCATTTTTTTTCCCACGGTGCGTTGTCCGATAAAAGCAGAATTTACGTCATTGGTGTGACGCACAAGATACCAATAATTACCTCATTAGTCAGCCTCAAGTATCTCGGCTCATCCTAAGAACCTTATATCTTGAGAGCCATTTTGACTGCAGACCGGTGTGATTGTAAATTGATCATCCCGCATGTAATCCCCGGTCTCGAGGGAGCAGAAGTGGCGTAGTCGGGAGGTTCAAATGGTATACTGGTTCAATAATCGGTTGAACTCCCAAGTTTAAAGGTAGTATATACAACACTTGCTTTTGCTGTAATTTTCAGAAATGAATAGATTTGGGGCAGTATTTTATAGCAAATAATATAACACTGACCTGTTTAAACTGTTGTGTGTATACTAAATGAGGCAAAAATGATGTTCTTGTTTAGGCTGGTTCCCTGACTTCAAACAAAACGGAGCAACAGACGTCGGGGAATTATCAGGTCGGCGAACTAGACTATAGCTGGCTTGAACCTGATCACAACCAATTGCCAAACAAAATGTGGCTACATAAAATTAATTACCTGTAGTATAATCCCGCTGATTTGGGCCCAAATAAGACATGCACCGTGCAAAATCAAAGTAACTTTTATACTCATTGAACTATAGGTAATGTCTTCTAACATCGTACGTGTTCTTAATTAACAATCGTATTTATTTGTTTATTCGTTTCTGCCTTACTCAGCAGTCCACTCCAGTCATTGGACACGCAACAATTTGGTCAATTATTACTGCGCCCATGTGCATGTGCTGTCACATCTCAACATTTGGCAATAGGCCTACATGTACTTTCACTGCTTCAAGAATCTTGATATTTTTTTTGAAGACTATTATAGAACACTGCTCGAAACGTCGAGGTGAAACCCCACAGCTCCCATGTTAAGAACTATTTTCAAAGGTGTTACAACAATGCTTCCTACCGATTGGGATCTTTGGCCACCGTTTACTCAACGCACATGGAAATGCATTAATTGGAACCATCGCCCATACGCGACACGAATTATAAAGCCCAGGAAATTTCGACCTCATGGCCGGCCGGCGGCGCCGGTTCATGGAAATTTTCCGGCGGTCACACCGGCAATCTTGGTGTGACAGACAATGTATGTCATCCATCCCACCTGTCCTTTGTTATCCCCTCCCCCCACCTGCTGGGTGAAATTAATTGATAGGATATCATGGATTCTGTTGTTGACGCATGGCTGTTTGGTACTTGCAGTGGTTCATCTTCCGGATTGCCTCGCGGGTGTAGTTTATAAAATAGAAGCCGGGACACGTGGATAGGTCAGGTTGTTTGGTGTTTGCGAGATGTATTTTTGTGCCTGGACGAACTTTCCAAACATTTTTTTTATCCGAGGTAATGGTTTGGAATGTTCTGTGTCTACTGCAATTAGGTTTTGAGAGTTTGAACAAACGCATGTCCTCTGGGAATTGTGACCTTTAACAAAATGGAGGATTGGTGATCTGGTTTACGTTATTGATGTCTTTGAAACTTAGATCCGTTCCCTTTCCAGCAAAATCGACCTCAGTCCAGTCAAATTAAAGAAATAAATGCAACATTTTCCAGAGATGAGAGTTTCGGGGCGCGGAATGTATAATTATCCAATGGTGTCAGAAACAACGTAGTTGTTCGTTGTGCTACAACTGACCGATGTGTGCATCGGATGACAAGGTAAAGGCACTGATCTCTATACACTGGATTGGCAGCGCGGCAGTGATTACCTATCCGTGAATTGAAGCCACCGCGCGGCCATCTTGCTATATTCAAAACAATGACCGTTTTCCAAGCTCCAGGCTTCAACTCCGTCTCCAACTTCAGCCCATTCACAAACTGTATGCATGAATGCAGTTTGGCATTGGGCTGAATTTGGAGACGGAGCTGAAGCCAGAGGGCTTGGAAAACGGCCATTGTTTTGAATATAGCAAGATGGCCGCGCGTTGGCTTCATTCGCGGAGCTTCGCAGCCAATCCACTGTATAGAGATCAGTGGGTAAAGGCCAGGCCACGACATGAAGTTAAAGGGCCGCATTGCCTGGGACGCGCCCAATTGGATTACAAAAAGCGTTCGTCATAAAATTGCTATGATTGGAAAGATCATGAAAAAGTAGAATATAATATTGTACACAACCATCCCTTAAAAACATGCCGTTTGTCTGGAAATCATTGAAGAAGTTCTTGGGACGCCAGTTTGATTGGGTGACGACATGTCCAGGGCTGCGTTCCACTAACGCGAACAACGCGATCGTTTGCCAACTACGCGAACAATTTTCCATTGGATGTGCACAACAATTTGGCGAACGAACGTTTGCACTGTTCGCGTGAGTGGAACGCAGCCCTGACCTGGATTAGCCTATGGCCATTTCTCAAATGGCTTCGGCTACGGTTTCGGCTCCGACTATTCCCCAGTACCATTGAAAATCTAAAGCCTCGAATGCTTGAATGCTTGAACAAAATAGTAAGACTGCGCCTCAGAGTCAAGTAAAAGACTTTGATGTGCATTTTGAAAAAAAGTGCCCCCAATCTGGCCACATCTTAGGCAAGCCGGAGCCAAAGCCGAAGCCCGATTTGAGAAATGGCCCAGGCCTATGGATATGTGCCACGGAGACGTACACACGTGGAACACATTCCATGCTAGCATTTATTTATTCTTCTGATATTTATGCATGGATAGAACCTCCATGGGTGAACACTCTGCGTCTGGTCCGCGGCGCGCCCTCATTCAATTTCTGGGGATCTATTTCAGGTCCTTTGGCTAATACCGAACACCCGAATGCAGTCAATTGACCTATTGCGGCCGAATCGCGTCAACGCAGCTTCTCCAATCACATCAATTATAATTCCACGTGGAACGCGCAAAATCTGAGACAAACAAAAATTACCACACAAAATTCCCATAGGGTTGTCTAAGGGGCGTGGTTAACTCGTAAACTGCGACAGGTCAATTGAGCATCGAATAGCCCTACATGGTCTGCGCATAACTATATGGGTCTGCGTGACTAAAATAGTTTGGTACCAATGACGTAATACCTGACTGTATTATGATGCATTTCTTGAATTCAGGGACCCGACCAAGATGGCGCCCCTAACAACGTGAGGGATTAACTGTCTTGCATCATCTATGCTGCAGCTCACCCGGACAGCCGTGGCGCCTCCCTTCAAACTTTCTTGCCCTCCTATCTGTTCCCATCTGGCCACCTGGCCTGTTTAGCCATGGTGGGCTGCAAGAAAGATGGCAGCATGGAGGAAGGAACCCCCTCCATGATGGCAGCTAGTGAACCTGAACGTTTCCTGTACACATCAAGTCTGTTTCCTGGAGACATGCATAACGCGCTTTCCTGCCTCCCTGACTTAACATGACGGGCGGATGTTATTAAATGGCCGCGACTTTACAGGTTTAAATTATCATCAGACACTGGTGACGTTGCTAACGAGTGCGCCACCAGCGGTGACTGCTTGCGTGCCAACGTTGACGAATCGAGTTGTTAGGCCTTTTTAAATGGTCGAACTTGTCTTGTTTTTGATTGCTGCGTCCACGTGGAAATGGGGATAACCTTTTTAACCCTTGACTGCATTACCTTGTGAAAACCTGTATCTTCAATGGGATAGGCAGTGACCAGTTTGGTTGGTATTAAAAGTCGTTTCTGCTAACGAAATACATATTGCGCCAGCTGGTTTTGAATGAAGGATAACTGGGCCCAATTTGAGCGCCTTGAAAATAGGACGCACAGCCGAACACCGTGCATAGTTCGCAGACCATATGTACGATCCTTGCGCAGGCCTAGTGTCTACCCAATAGCAAGTTGCCCACGAGACGGCCCCAATCGGCGGCAGAGTGAAAATGACAACTTAATCCACGGAAGACTTCGGCACGGGATGAAACCAGAGCGCTGCCCGGGGGATAGGACAGTATCCACGGTGCACCCGGTCACTGTACGCCGTACGCTTCGTTGAACTGCCCGGTCTTTCCCTTTCCCCACTTCCCCCTTTTATGGTCCGACTTTGGAGTTCAGTTTTAATAAGGCAGCCGGATTGAGCATCAAGGTGTTGGACTTGGGATTTGGCCAAATTGCATCACGGGACATCAAATCCAGACGGATTGCTTGTAGCTGTAGACTGGCATTCTTCACTGAGGACTGAGATACGAGACTTCGGCCCGTTGCCAAATTCGTCCATTCAACACGTGGTAAGAACCTGTTTTGATTATATTCTGTACAATTTGATGTACGATTTTACACAACTCGCGCGAGCACACAAACTTCGATCCTGAACAGAAAAATGTTGCTTAGCATAAATCAGCCAGGGGTGAGCCAAAGTGTCATGTTGCATCTAACTGGTTCACTTCTGATTTGAGCTTATCATCAAACCTTGCTGAGTATTTGTTCCCCTTTTAAACGGCTCAGTTAAATTTCGGTGGTTTTTAAGCATGTTTGAATTTGAGAAACGGATTGTGTATTCTTTGTGCTGAATCTTTCGGTTTTTCCAGTGTTTAACGCTATGCCTGGGGAGGCAGGTCGGCCTCATGGTACTTTCCCCGCCTTCCACCGGTGTGACCCGGGTTCGAATCCTATACCAGGGCCGACATGTGAATTGGGCCTTTAGACCCTGCCTGATTCCGTGGGTTCTCCCTGAATATCATTCTGGGGTTTTCCTCCCACCTCTAAAACTGAACATTTCTTCGTCGTCTTCCTGCATGTTTCTTCAGGCTTTCTAGCTACAGTGCGATATGCGCTTTTGGGGAATCCTTTGTTTCATTACCAGAAGAAAAAAAAATAATAATAGATAAATAAATAAATAAAATAAAATAAAATATGTGGCTGTGGTACACTTGAGAGTATCTATTTAGCTGTAAATTGGCTAATATTTCCAAGCGAATATTGTTTGGCAGTCCCCCAAAATATATAAACTACAGCGGGCCATGAAGTTAATATAATATTTGACAGTTATTGCTAACCGTAAGCGTTTTTCACTGTTAGTACATAATCTAAAACTTAGGAAACATCTGATGTTGCATATTACCATTCTAAGTAAATTCTGTGTCAAAATTGTGCGTGCTCCTTGCTGTAAGTTCAGCGCTTACGCGGGGTCTCCTTGAAATATGGACGATGGTTCTGTTTCGTGTCAGAAAGCGCTTGCTTACTATAGCATCGTCATAAAGTTTGCATCATTACTCAGATTTAAAACGTATACGTACAATTCAATGCAAAAACAAAAGGATAAAACGTTGATTGGATCAACAAAGCTGTGAACAGCATACACAGTTTATGTCAAAGTTTGAAGAGAATTAAAAATAGAGTACTATTTCCATAAAGTTACAGTGTGGCATTTCGTGTCCACAAATAGTGCCGGGAAACGTGTTACAAACTTGTTGATTAGAAAATCCACACGCTAGATCCAACTCAATGTCTCCTCGAATTTCCTGTTGTGGTCGACAAAAGAAATTAATAAATCACACCGTAAATGGTGATTTTCTTTTAGACACCACCCCCATTGCTACTTTTGGGTTTGCTCCATTCAGCTGTTCTTCATCGGCACAGACACGAGCGGAAATTCCGAGTCTTAAATGGGTGTTTGCACCCACCGTTATCGGGGAGAAACCCTGACATTGTCGAGTCCCCGACGGGCTCTAGCAAAAATCCCCGGGAGTGGAGGGGCAAGGCTTAAGCTATTACCATTCTGATCCACATAATTTACAGACCGATTTGGCTGATATGGGGAACGCCGTGAGTTGCCGATGATTGACCGGCAAATGCTAAGGAAAAGACCCGTGGACGGTTCGGCATTTGCATGTCCCGACCAGGATGGCCCAGTTTCTCGAGAGGATCGTTTTCCTCCATGTTTTAATCTCGTTGTAAGATGAGAATGATATAGATCTGGCCGTGCGGCATTTTGAAA
Source organism: Hippasteria phrygiana (assembly GCA_037893225.1). Taxonomy (NCBI): domain Eukaryota; kingdom Metazoa; phylum Echinodermata; class Asteroidea; order Valvatida; family Goniasteridae; genus Hippasteria; species Hippasteria phrygiana. The sequence continues at coordinate 830,595 of JAZGUH010000008.1, read as the reverse complement.
GACTATTCAATTATAATTAACATCTTATTATGAATACTGCAAATCGGTTAATCTGTTTTTACCAAAATAAAACAAGAAAATGAGTTAGGCCTACATGGAAACAGCTTCAAAGTGCTAGCTGATTGGATTGACCTGAAATATACAAATCAACAAAATTAGCTGACCTAACGTTCTCAAAGGCGCTTAAATTATTTATTATTTTAATATTATTTATTGATTTTTTTTACCTCATCTAGATCTCTGCGCCTTTGAAGGAAACATGATGTACAAATCAACGCTAAATTGCGCCCTCATCGTCTTCCTATTGATGGGGCTGTTCGGTCTCACGGACGGTAACCAAGGTAACAAGGACATTGGCGTACGATACAATCGAGGAGCGGACTGCCGATTCATATATTCGTCGCTCAAATACATCTGCTCTCCGGAGGCAGGCATCACAGTCATTCCCTCGCCATGTTGCATCTCTCAGGTACGCTACTTGGAACTGGTTGGCAACCCGGTGGCGATTCTACGGAAACGAGAGTTCAGTAGACGTTTCTCCAGCCTGCACGGAATGGACCTCAAGAACAACCAGATCAGTCGCATCCACCAGGGGGCGTTCTCGGGACTCCGGAGGCTACAGATTCTCGACCTCAGCGGGAACCGGTTGACCAGCCTCCCCGATGGGGTCTTCAAGGGCCTGAGCTCTTTGACCACCTTGCACCTGGGCGGCAACGGCATGGTCAGTATGTCACAAGGGGCCTTCGGGGGCCTCCCATCGCTCACCGTGCTGAGATTGGACAACAACAACCTCCAGGAGATCAGAGAAGAGGCGTTTGAGCCCTTGGAGAGGCTCCTGAGCCTCTACCTGGACGGGAACCAATTGAGCAGCATCGGGTCCGAGAGCTTCAACGGACTGGACCAGTTGCAGACATTGTCCATGGCGAGCAATCAACTGCAGACCTTGCCGGATGTTCTAGGAAAGCTTCCCATGTTAATAGAATTGGTACTAAGCAGCAATCCACTCTTTTGCGACTGTAGAATGGTGTTTCTCCACCGATGGCTTGCTCGGCACAGCAACGGGCAGAGCAGGGACACTGTGCGCTGCTCATCACCTCCACAATTCCGAGGTCAAAGGTTGCGATCGATTAGCCCCCAGTTGCTATGCCAGACACAGCAAAACCCACCAAACACAAACGGAGGTGGTACTTCTAAAGTCTTACCAAGATACGAGCAGAGCTTTTCGAGTTCAACATCGGTGACTTATCATGAGCAGTCGTTCCCTGAGACAGGGGAGACTTCCTCTCACTCAGTGGTCATTGATGTTGCTCTGGATGCGAATTCAACACCACGCCCAAATACCGAGGCGGAAGCATCTGCCAACCAGAGAACTGACCAGGTATTTTTCGGTGATATCCCGGGCTTTGATCAGGCGATTTTCCCGCGACCAACGGAGCCAAATCGGGAGGCTGAAGTACCTTTGGTTCCTGGACAAGGACCTCCAGGAGCTACCAACATCCCGGTGTTGGTTACAAGACCGACTTTTGATCCAGGACGCCCCGAGAGGGTCACACCGAATCTCAGACCGGCCCTCCGACCCGATTTACCAGACGGCATACCCACTGGAAATAATCCAAGTCCAGCTGATCTGGATCCTTCCGGACCTAGACCTCCTGGAAAGCCTGCACCGGGTGATCCACTAAGACCTACGTCTGGAAATGGCTGGACGGTTCAGGGATATAGTCCAGGAATTGACCAAGGAGTAAATGGCGAAAGCCCACAGCAACCGACCGTGGTGCCGGAAGGTTCAAGTGTCCATTCTAATGGTTCGTCTAATTCGAACGGCACCGTCTTAAACATCCCTGGTGATGGGGCCACTGTGTCTCTAGATCACCCCAACAGTGATCCCGACAACCGACCAGGCCTAGGGCAACCTTACGACTCTGAGATCTTCGTAACCCCCATAAATCCTTCTGTCCTCACCGAGCCGCCAGTGGCAGAAGGACCGAGTGGTGCAGCCGGAACTGCTGAGGAAGGTTTCCCGGGCGCAGAGTTGCCAAACTCTCCGCTCGTCGTCTACGGCGTGGACGGCCAAATCGTCGTGCTCCACTGCGGAACCGAGGAACTAGAAACCCGACATTTGGTGAAGTGGCTGCATCCGAGCGGCCGGCCCGTCGACGACCTGCTCAGCCGATTCAAGGTGAAAAGGGACGGATCCTTACGAATCCACCCCTTGCAAAGAGGGGACGTTGGGAGCTACCGGTGCATCGTCAGAACCACGGCCAGTTCTCGGGTCATACTAGTCCGTCTTCGGTCTGCCTGCCCTTGCACAGACGCCGCGTCTTTCGAGGACCAAATTTACGAGGATTCGTCGCCGGAGCCGTACCCTGTTCCCCCGTACGTGTGCAGCTGGACTCCGCTAGTCATTGCGGTGGTGACTACCTTCCAGGGAACGGTAGTGGCGTGCGCTCTGGCGTTCTGCATCTGGTACACGCGCTGCCACCGCAAGAAGACATTCACCATTCACGTGGAGGAGGCAGAGAGACGGGACAGCAAGAGGCTGAGAAACAGCGACATGTCTGTTCTCAGGCATTGCTCTAACTCCACCACCACGTCGCAGACCGACTCCTCCAGAGCCACCAGCTACGAGCAGGGATCGCCCCGGTCGTGTGATTCGTCCACTGCCGTGTCGCTGCGGACAAGCAACACCCTCAGCGACTACATGAACGCTTACGTCACGCAGCAGATGCGCCGACAGCACCAGCTGCGGCTGCCGATACCAGACTATGTGGATCTGGACCCCAATTCTCGAGAACGCCACGAGACTTTATACTCGAGTCTGCGGGGGCGAGAGTTCAGCGACAGGCGAAGAAGGATTGTCACCCACTGAACTCTTGTGACAATTCTCTCGACAGGGACTTTGTGGACGCGATTGACTGCAAGTTCGTCATGACAGAACGATTTACATTTGCGGACAAACATGACAAAGAAGAGAGGAAATAATTTGGCTTTTCTCGCCCCATGTCTTAATGAAATATTTATGACAAAGAAAAGTCGAACATTTTAGCGGGTGTCTACGAGCATCTTGGAGTGAATGATGCGCATATTGAACTCCGCATTTTGAGTTCAAGTTCACTTTCCTCATCAGACCGAAGGCCCAAACCGTTCACATAATGCTTGCCGAGAGTGTCTAGAATATGTGTAGTGTTATGCATAAAGTTTCACAGAAGCGTGTCGATCTGACCTTTGAGTTCGATCATTGGGGATTTGTTTTTTTTAACATCCTGGGTAATAATTTTGTTCATAGTGGTGAGGGAAATTAGGGAGGACATCCAGAATAAACCGGCGACATTATTAGCGGTACCGCTGTTTTTTAGGTACTGGTATACATCGCAAAGTGGCACTGATAAAGGAACATTTCATATTGTCTAGATGCGGTATTGATTGCGGTACCGCTGTTTTTTGAGGTACTAGTATACCTGACAGGTTGCCCTGGTTCACCACCTTGTTCTTATGGGTACACACGGGCGGTTTCATCATAAAATTATTCATTACCGATAAAGAGTTCATGAGTTCTCTGCTTATATTTTCACCTTGTGTTAATAAAATTCTGCAGTTCAAAAATTCGGATTTCCATTCAAAACCGTTGTGCAAAGCACTGAATGCGCGTACCTCAGCTAAAACATTGGTACCGCTAACAATACTGGCTGTTTAAAAATGATGTCCTTCCTTACGTATAATATTAGGAAATATTACCATGCCAAATTCATCCACGACTCCACGGAGTGGGGAGCCACATCCCAGCCACCCCCCACCCCCCCCCCCCCCCCCCCAATAAAACAACAACAACAACAACAACATAATAAAGTTTTTCGATAAGGTCTGGATTTGGTGGAGATGTTTTGAAAGCCTTTCTTAACAATCTCTCATTTTTAATCTCCAAAAGTTTCAAAAACAGGTTGCCAATAATGAATTTTAGCTCCTCCCCGAATAGGTCCGGATAGAACTGCGCCCTGTCAGTCCAGTTTAAATTGCTGGATTAAAACTGGAAAATCAGAAAACAAAATAACCATCGTCACTCACTCGTACATTTTGTTACCCGGGATGTTTAAAACAAGAACACACGTCCAGAAGACAGAGCGGCACGCCTGTTTGCATCAAACACGCGCTCTACAGATTTTTTTCGGGTCACAAGAAACGCCCCGAAACGGAAGATTGGCTTTGCAACCTATTTTTCCACAGCCTGGGCGTCATTCTCGACACTAAGCTTGTTATATGCGCCAAATTTAAAGCGGACGAGGATTTGCTCGCTACACACGCCTGCCTATCTTGCCGCCCATGTGGAGCTTTTTTTATCGTGACGACGTAAGACTGGGTCTTGTTTCCTGAAAGAACAACATTTGCGTATTCATGAACGTGGATAATTGGTACCAGCCTATGCTGTTGCCTCTGTGATTATATATTTTTTTTAAATGAAACTGGAATAATGGCCATGTCTTTCCCATCGCTGTATGCAGGCTATTGGTGGTATACTTCCCGGGTCAAAATTGTTACCCTTTCACTGGGTCATATAATAAGCCTCAAAATAATGGATATACCCTCTATATTCTGGTTAAAATAAATCTGTACTGATGATCAGACCGGAAAAGGCTCAAACTTAAACCTAGCTGACTACAGCTGCACTGCAAAAACTGTGATGTCAAATTAACACCATGTGGTGTTTATATTAGACCATTCGCCCAATATAAACAGCACATGATGTTAGATTAACACCACAGTTTTTGCAGTGTGTAGTCAGCTGGATGCAAATTTGTTTTCCAGTAAAAAATAACTACCGTTTTTCAGAGCGTGATCCGGAACATGGGTCAGGCGATTTGGCCCATCGAAGCAGACTTATAAACTCTTGACCGAACTTTCTGGGTCATTCTGACCCGAAAACAATCGAGTCAATAGAGCCGTGGTGAGGGGTCAATTTTGATAACAAAAGGCCAGGAGCTTTAAGAGTGTGCGAGTATTTCATGCGGATCCTGGAGCCTCATCCAACAGGATTAGATTCTCTTCCAACAGAAAATGTCTTTCTTTTTTTAAAGTAATTTCATAGTGAACACATTATTACTGGCGAGGTTATGATTTGAACCTGCGACCTCCGGATTACCGTACCGGCTGTCTCAGGTTCAAATCCCTCCTCTTCTAGTTTTCTTTGATGGCTCTGAAATTAAGTTACGGTAGTTTTCCTTCTGTTTTTTGTTGTGGGGGGGGGGGGGGGGGTTGGTGTTTTTTTTGTTTGGGTTTTTTGGATGATCATATATTTTTGTATAGATGATATTTTTTAACGTAAAGTGTGCAACATTTCGGATGTTTCAAAATTCTCATCCACAAACATTGTCAACTTTCCCACTCTGGTTCAATCTTCACATTCCACCTTAATTAAGCCTGTCAAAAATTGTCAACAACTCCACGAGCATCTCTTATGGCGAAACATGGACGGCACTACGGCAGTCTGTGTGGTTTGTTGGTCAGTCAATCGGTCGGTCCGCTGGCTTGCCGCTCAGTTGGTCGGTTGGCCGGCGGCTAGTTTTAATACAGATCGGTTGAAACCGACCGGTTGACGTCGATCAGTTTGTTGTTTGCATGGCTCGTTTGAGAATGAACGATGGAAAATACTGATGGTTAGGGGGTTTTGTGTCAGAATTGACTGTTGTGTTGACATGAATTTCCTTAAGCTTGCAGAACTGGGCCACAAGTCCCATTTAATACTTGGCAGCCGTTCAACGACAGGGGTAAACAGAGGGGTATAGAACTTCCCCTCTTTTCAGCCCGTCGAATTGACTCCATGAGTGGAGGCAAAATATGCTGGGGGCCTATAGGGATACAGCTGTGGAGATTTTTCCTGTAAGTTCAAGCCCAGTATCCGGACGTCACGCATGAATTGAAGTCAGTGCGTTATCCTGGCTATCAGTGTACACACTACTCTGGCTATCAGCATTCAGCACTGTAAATTTGATATTAGGACCACGGGGTTTTCAGCTATTACACGATTAAACAAAATGATTATTAGGTACAAACGGTGACGTTATTTGTGTAAGGTGATTGTAATGCACTGTAGTACAAATTCTATGTAAACGTTACCGTACATTGCTTCTGGTCGCATTTCGGAGAAAAAAAGGATGTAAAATTTAGATTCTGTAAATATAGTAGAATTATAATTTTGAAGATAGGCCTGATATTGTACAGTTGTACTGTCTGTTTAGGTTTCCAGACATTCAAGTGAACAAAATTCGTTTTGTTTAACTGATTACCGTATAATTTATATACGTCACTAGAAAAAATGTATTAAACTTTTCATTATGGTTAAGTTGAGAAACAAAATGCTGGTTAGTTAAGTGAATTGTTTTCTTAAATCTAAGGTAGACTTTACGGTTGTTTCGCCGTTTCCTCCAAATACAATAACATTCCCTCGAAATATATTCTTCTATGTGTGGGGTTCTTCGAAATGGTATTTCGTTCCCTGGAAATAATATATTTCGTGCCGTTTGTTTCCTCGAAATATATTGCATTTGTTCACACAAAATGTCTGATTTGTATAAAGCACAAGAGAAGATTTGTGGACCATGTAAAGAATTGTGGTTCTTTAAAGAACCTGACTGTATTAACTCGACGTTTGGGTCAGCATGCTCTGGCCGTCATGAGAAAAGGTTTTTTTTCTCTGAGTTCGGGCGGTCTGTTCTTAACACGAGTTCCCTGTTCTTGCGCCCGAACGGCAGGAACGCGACCCGCGAATATTGCACTCGGAACAAGATCACACACCACCTACCAGTCAGGGTTTACAAGAACATGACGTAATTTGACGCGACGCAGAAGACGACCAAAGATGACGGATGATTTGACGAAGCATGAAAGTCGGCGTAATGTTGCCTAAAATTCCCTTCCAAACGTTTTGAAAAATAAAGCTTTTTCTGAACAAACTAGGGGAAAATGCAGTCTAAATATTGTGCTTCCGTTAAATAATTTTGCGTCTGAAATTCAGGTTTTTTTTAAACGAATGCTTGAATAACGTACATGGCCTAGAGGCGCACCTTGACATTTTGCGTGGTTACCAGCGATGGCGCTCTTGGCTATCACTCAGACGTTCTTTGGCGTTCGAGCGGCCGGAACACGAATGAAGACACGAGTTGTTCTTGTTTGCTCAGCCCCTATGATGCTCCAACAAACTAAATGAAGCATTAACAATGAAAACTGACATGAGCGGGATTTGAACCTGCGACCTCCGGAATACCATACCAGCGCTCTACCACTACCAGCTAAGCTATCTTGCCCATCCCCGTTGTGGTTTATTTGTATATTCTCTTTTTATAGTTAGTTCATTAGCGTATACGCAAAACTCTATTGTAATCTCCACAATTCAAACCCCCAGACCATGTTGGTAAACCACGTCTCAGTGAATTTGCGACACGCGCCCCTTTGCTTAAGCCTCCCTGGTTTCTACTCTTTTAGAGGTATGCAACATTTTCCAACATGACAAAAAACTACTGAATAATTAAATACCTTACTTAACTTATGTAAATAATATCCTCAAGCATCCGGTGAAATCATGGCACCTGGTGTACTGTCATTTTCAAGAAAAGTGGAATTTTTGTATCAATTTCCAGTGATGGTCGGCCGACCATCGTTGGAAATAGTCTAGTTCCCCGACCTGATGATTCCCTGACGTATAAATTGCTTTGTTTTGTCAAGGGTAGGGTCAGGGAACCAGGCTACAAAAGCAGCATTGACCCATTCTGCATATAGCTGGAAAGGCCATTTTATAAGCTTTCATATGGTATATGTCTGAGGCCTGTAGCATTTTGCATTCGCGAGATATTTTGAAATGTTCATGTTTGTTTTTAGGAATTTCTTGAAATGACTTAAGGAGAAACAAGCTATTTAAAAAAAAAAAAAAAGCAAAGCAATAGATTGAAGCACTCGACACAAACACATTCTTTTTCCAACTTTATTCACTGAAATCAAAGATTCTGGTTATGACCTAGAATAATATAGGTATCAAAGATGCAAACAATTCCCTCCCTTAAAAATCACTTGTTTGAAAAATGTTTCACCCTCTTCACATAAAACGGCCCATTACGCGTAAAAGCATACACCGACTTATGTGCCCTTTTTGCAGAGTGGGTCACACTGTTAAGTACCAGCATCTATATGCACGCAAAACTTTAAACAGGTCAGTGTTACAGTTTTTGCTATAAATACTAACCCCCAAATCCATTAATTCATTTATAAAAATTCAGGCAAAAACAAATGTTGTATACTATATTTGTAGGCCTAAAGGCCGGTTCATAATTCACACGAATCTGAGGGCGAAGCGAATTGGCCTGGGGGCAACGGCAAATGTCACAATGAAACATCTATTGTTGACGTCATAAAATTCGCTTCGCTTTGGCATTCGCGTGAAGTATGAACCAGCCTTAAGAAGTAGAGTTTTGCAGCAAAGGGAAAGTTGGGCTTTGCCTTTTCGTAATCCACCTTGCAATTTCCAACATAAACACCTTTCGCAGTTTTCTCCCGTTGAGTAAATGCCCCAGTTGACGTCACGAACACGGTGCTCAGGATAAGTCACTCGTCACTTCACTACCCATAAGTCACCGGCATGTCCCACAGGGAACGGCATAATACGCGCCTGATGTCATACAGACGGAACTGTGTTTCCCCGATAAGTTTGTCGAAATGCCACAGTGTGTCCATCTTGCGCACGTTGGTAGTGTTTGTGGTTTGAAGTTAATGGATAAACTACAAGTCCGTCATTCTGCAGCTCTATGAACATTGAAAAGAATTCGTTCGCTCAACTAGATAGAGCAATTATTGTAAACGTTTCTGCGCGGGGACAAACTTTAAACTTTAATTAAAAACATCTGTTATATAACGAGCTGCTTCCTCCCCCACCCCACCATTCCCGTCTAATCCGGCCCCGTATAAATCAAGCCTGAACAAATATCTGTGGCTAAAATGTTCAGGGACCGATTAAAGATTTATAAGAGTGAGGCTGCGTCTGAATTTAATCTTGTGTCTGGAGCTAGGTTTAGGTCTTATGGCGGTTGGAATACGTGGGCACATGCTGCCCGTGACTCTGGACGCCCCTAGACCGATCCGGATTCGACCATAAGCCTCTTTTATTTCCTGTTCATATATTAAAGCGATGACAATTACATGTATGGGCCTATACACTTCTATCTCCTATTCATGTACAGAACATGTTAACTGCGAATCCTACCTCTCAGAGCATACGTACTTACGTGTCCTTCTTGACATTCAGATCGGAATGCGGCCGGCCACACGCTTTAATCCATCTCAAACATTTTTCCAAATTTGTTTTCGGTTTTGGAAACGGGAAGAAAACGATGTCCTGATCTGAGTACCTGGTGTCTAATTTACATATGCCATGACAGCATAAATTATGTTTACCATTTCTTAAACACCTACACTGTAGGCTACAGCCGCACTTTTATTTTAAAAATACGGTGCCCGGCCGCACTAAACACTTGTGTTTGTGTACACTTTTCACAGCGCATGTGACAAAGTTTGACCGAGCTTGACCGAGCTAATGGCGGACCACGCCTGTAGCAACTGTTACTAACCAAAAGTCGTAATCCTATTGGTCAATGCGCGCTGTTTGATTGACAGGCCGGATCCGTATTGTCTAAAAATAACTCTGAAAATTCCTGCGCGCGAGCTCATTTATATTTTGTGATTCCAAGGGTAATTATGAATAAGAGGTCCTTGTTGCCTATAAATGGGACTTATTGTAGAAATATTCATGGGGATCAAGCATTTGTGACTCGTGGCTTACAATTCGGGGGGTTCCGTTCACAAAAAAAGACCGATGTGTGGGTCGATCTATTGGCATGGAGGCGATGGGCTACATTTAGACCTGGGCCCGGCCAGAGATTGGCCACTATTTTAGGTCTGGTTTGAGAGAGGGAATATAAAAATAAAATTCTGGCAAACTCTGGTAAACTTGAAAAGAAAACTGTCCTGGGGGTCTTTATCTTAAATTTTCAGTGAAAAACACATTGCCACCTTCCTCCTGGGCGTCACGTCAGCAGGTGGCGCTGTTTTGTCTGATTTTGTGTTGGTTGCAACATATATGGAGGAAGGATAAGTGCGTATTTGGTGGAGTGGAACCCCATCAAAATATCTGCTGTCAGAGCATTTCGAGGGCCATGGACTTGATGGTTTGTCAGCTTGTATTACTCAGAAATTCGGATGAAAATTGTGCCCTAAAAGTGTTTTTTTTCCCACAAGGCATGATCATTCAAGCTATCATCAAGCTGGCAATGGGCTACATGACTACTTTTCGGGGGCAACATCTTTGCATGGAAATTTCTCCCAAAAGTCATCAGTTAATCCCCGTAAAATTGAACAGAAACTGAAACATGATGAAATAAACTTTTTTCATGAGTGTCTCAAACACATTGGAGAGTTGTAAGTATTTTTCATGAATTTTGGAAGTTGATTTACTGGTGGTGTACAACTTTGTGTGCACGGACCACTGGCGCGGACAACCCATGTTTTGTGCATAGCGCCACCAAGTGACGGAGTTCAATCAGTTCAAAGATGCCCGATCGGCTTGTGTAAGTGGCACTTTTTTATGTTCTAGAACATCACAAAAATAACCAAATTCCTTTTGGATTTACGCATGCTTTATGGCACAGATTTCAGAGAGAAGAACTCAGGAACTCGGTAGACTCGTTAGCACATTCAACATTGCATTGCAATGCTTCGGTGTTCCACCGTCCTCATAATAATTATGACGGTTATCTGTGCATTCCGGCCCCCCCTCCCCCCCCCCCCCCCCCCTAGTTTGGACTCTAGTCCTAGTACTAGTCCATTACATTGTGCTGCGTAATGCAACCTTCCTCCATGAATGCAGTAAGGACGTCCAACCTGGGCTAATTCCTCCATATGATTCAACAATGCCTAGAAGACTTTAAAAAGGAAGGGACAGATTTTACTGATTTTGGTAAAATCTATAGGCCTAAGTTAACGTGTTTTAGTCACGTTTTTTTGTTATTTTATGGCAGAAGAAAAATGGCTGTTTTACAATACTCAGTAGGCATAGACTAGCATAGTAACTTGGACCTTTTTATCGCCTTTTTTTAACATTTTGGACATGATCTGGCGATAGTAAGTCCAAATGTTAAAAAAGGTGATAAAGGGTCCAAGTTACTCGGAATAGGCCGAACATAAAACTACAAAATGACACAGACTTCTCTCAGCCGGCCATCTTCAAACCACAATGCCATAAAAAATATCAAAATGTTGCATTTACTTCAAAACAAGAACTTTTCTTCGATTTTGTTGGTAACCTGCTGTGATTTTGCACGCCTGTGGCGAACTGTTTATCTTTTGAAACTAAATTGTGAATTATGATGTGCACACGTGCATGACAATTGACATGCATTGGAGTTGCGAAAAGGCTTATTCGGTGTACAGGTGTGTTGTTGCCAACTGGGCAAACGGTCAAGTTTATCTCATGGTCAAGTTGTCTCAACGGTCGAGTTGTTTCAACAGTCGGGTTGTCTGTCATCCAAAACTTTGATCCTACCAATAACATTTCCAAACATCAGTCTTAAACCAAATTTTTTTTCCGGAATCCAGAGGTACGTGAAGTCTACTCTCAGCAGAAATCCACACAGCCGCCACTAATATGACTGGCCCCCCAACCCAGCCCTCAGTGAAGTAGTAATGAGACGTCAAAATCTGTCCTTTGACTTCGAACTGCGACCGTCGTTTGTTCACATGATGCCGTCAGTGGACAGAGAGGATGCAAGCCGTGGACAAAACACGAGTGACCGTCAAGAGGGGGCACACTCCGGCCGGGCCACATCTAGCATGCACCAAGAAAGTGCTCAGGACAGCAGGTGCCTATTGATTAGACTTGATTATACTTACGTGTACTTTTATGTGATTTAATGAAAGAACAAACCTGTGAGAGTTTGAGCTCATCAGTCCGTCATCCAAGTCATTCTGTTTTAGCAGGAATTTAGTGCACATTCATACGGCCTTACTTCAATTTGCCAAATAGTAGTAAGTCACTGGGTTTTTTGGTAGTGGTGGGAGAAATCGGAGATTTCAAAATCCGGTTATCCTAATTTTATTCAAACCGAATAACGGTTATCTGATTTCACCAGAGGTTCCCATCTAGCTCATAGTCATGCCAGCAAAAAGTGATGAGTGAGGTGCTGCATGAAAAGCCCTCCCAATGACTGGATATAGTTTGCAGGATTCAGTGACCACTGAGCCTTTACATAAAAACACTCCAGAGCTGTAATGTTGAAAAAATGGATGGACGGGCTATTCATATACCAGGAAGACCACTAGCGAGTGATTGCAGTTACAATCAGAGACCATGGAGTAAATTGGAGGATGCTCCAGTTGTTTCTTTAGCATGTGTCACAACAAATAGGAGGTTAAATTTTTGTTTAAGTTTGCTTTCGAATATTCGGTTTCCAAAATCGAAACCGGATACTGGAATTCAAACCGAATGTTAAACAAAATCCAGATTTATTTTCCACCACTATTTTTTTTTTTTAGATCTTCAAAATACAGTTTCCTCAGAGATTACAGGATTTCAGACAAATATTTCTTCAGGATTGATGCTGGTATCAACAGCACGTTTTTAGCTTATATTTGTTTTTCCATTATTATCAAAGCTACGTGTATATCATACGTTTAATTTCAATCTGCATTTGTATAATACTTCGTAGGTCCAACCCAAGTCTGAGGAAAAGCTCTGCCTCGAAGAAATCTCCATCAAGATGTTCATTACTCTGTCTTTTACTCTACAATCTTCTGAGCTACATAGTCGCCAAGTTCTGGGGGCTGTGCACTGCCTGGATACTGGTTCTTGTTCTCGTCTACTTTTTATATGGAACCATGCTGGTGTTGGTGTTGGTGTTTGTCGCTGTTCTTGGTACGTTAGAGCGGACATCCCTCTTTAACAGGTGGTATTAACCCCTTGCGTATGGGTATTATATGGGGGCGCCGGGGCACCATGCATGCTGGGCACCATGCAGCCAAGCGAAACGGAAACAAGAGGCTTGTGCTGCCAAGCATAACTTACACAATACCTCAATAATGGATTGAAAATGCAGAGATTGACGTGTATAGACGTCAACCGGCAAGGTGGCAATTTTCGATCCGCACATATATGTTTCAACCGGGCGCAAGGGGTTAATATCGCTACCATTGTTTGCTTTGTGGTTTTTTGTGTGTACTATTATGAGCTCCGTGCACAACTACCCCCTCAACGGAAAGAAAAGGCGAGTTGGGGGGTCAATATTGACGCCATCTTACCTGACTTCAATTTAAGTGTCTGGTTCCCGCTGTGATATTCTTATTGAAAACTCAATTATCGAGAGTCGGCAAACAGACAAAGCAATCCCACTGGTATACGAGTATCAAATGAACGAGGAGCGCGGTGCGGATACCAGCGACGTACTCCCCACGGAAGTGCGGTTGCTATGTGGACAGCGCCCTCATTCGACGGCGCACGGAGCCCATACCCCGCCAAGTGCAACCATGGCGTAGGACTGGCGCTATAAATATGTTGCACAGCTGTACAACATCCGTGCGATCCATTTCACAAAAACGTGCATAGCTGCGCAGTGTTGTATTTTATACATCGTTGTGTTTCATACATTGCGGACGACAATAAAAATGCATGGAAATTGAACTGTGGGGCGCCATTTTGAAACTTTTGAAGAAAATAATTGGTAGCAACTTTCGGAAATATCTCACAGGTTAACCTGTAGCGGATGATCATTTCATTACTCTCTGAAATAATCTAGTGAGTTTAATAATTTGAGCAACTAACGGCTCTGCTATGCTCACGCTCATCCAGCTAAGTCATCATTTTGGTGTTTGTGCGAACAACTCAAGCTACCTAAAATGAGTGCATAAGTTATGCCATAATTTGTGGCGTAAGTCGGCGACTTACGCACTGCGTACCTTTCGTGAAATCAATTTTTAGAATGTCACATATGTTGCGTAACTTACGCAATAAATTGTGGCGTAAGGAGAGTTACACAATTGCACAAGGTTTTTGAAATCTGCTGATATAGACCTCATTCTTGATTTGCGACTACGCTTTTAAGATTTTGTTTTTTATGTGACCTTTAAGTCCAGAATCCTTTAAAATCTAGCAAAATGTGGGCATTTGTTGGATTGGAAACGGTTAGGAAAGGGTTCGAAGAAATGTGTCCCATGTTTTACGATGCCGTTGTACCTTCAATGACGTCATGAATATGGACATTTTTATTACCCTAAAAACTAAAATGTTGAAATTACCCCCTGGAATTACTAAAAAGGGTGTAGAAATTCACAGAAACTGAAAAAAACAAACAAAAACTGCCCTGCATGTATTCAAATAAAATATCAATTACATGATTCCTTTAACAGGGCTGGCGTACAATATCCAAGACAGCCTCCTCTATTTCCCGGACGAGCCAGAATCCTCTCGCTTCTATGTCGCTCCCGCCCAATCCACGGGGTTGCCCCATGAAAACCTCTACATACAGACCTCCGATCGAGTCCGGGTCAGTGCCGTGCTGTTCAAACAGGAGGAACCACTCTTTGGCAGGGCACCGACGGTGTTGTTCTTTCACGGCAACGCTGGTAATATAGCACATAGGTAAGAGCCTTAGGAGTAAATAACCAAATCAAAAAAGAAGATTTTAAATGTGGAAAAATACAACTTACCGTACGTCTCCAGATATTTTGCTTTGTGAAGGTTTTCGGTTAACCCTTTGCTTACGGATGACGTCTGTGGACGCAAAGAAAAAGTGTCACCAGGCCGGATGACACCACTGGCCGCTGTTTGTGCAGTTTCAATCCATTGTGGATTATTGTTTATGTCATACATTGTTGGCTGCCAGAACTGCTGCAACACCCCGACGTCTCCCGTAAAATACCGTGCCCAAGGGGTTAAATCAGATTAGGGTGTATCACCATAACAAATAAATATTCAAATTTACCTAGTCAGTTTCCCTTGTGGATTGTTTGAAGAATTATCAGTTAAAAAGTCGTATCCTCATTGAGTAATCCCCACAATGTCGCTTCCCAGGTTGTATCGTAAAATTGGGTGTGATCCCTGGCTACACGGCATTCTGGGTTTATGACTTCTGACTGGCGCCCACCCGAACAAAGATACTGACAATTTGAGAGATAGCTCAGTTGGTAGAGCGCCGGTACGGTATTCCAGAGGTCTTTGTTCACTTTGAAAATGTATTAAAAAATACATAAATACGTTTCAGATTTTGAATAATGTGCACCGCTTTTATTTTTTACAGTATTAATGTATATCGATCTTCATGCATAGCACATTATACAAAAAATAAGTATTTTAGGAGGATTAAATACGTGCACGGTGTAACATGTGCTTTTTTGGCCATTATATAAATTGTCAGTAGGGAAAATCCATGAAATTTTCAGCCACAGCACAGACAAACCAGCTTTAATACAATTTGTATGATCTAAATACCAACACAGATGAACTTGTAGAGCACTGGAGTAGCAGTCCTGAGGTCTCAGGTTCAAGTCCCTTTTGACTACTTAGAAGGATACCAAAATAGGGATGGTTTGTTTACTTGGTAGAGCACTGGTGTGTTAGTCCAGAGGACTGGGGTTCAAGTCCCCTGTTGACTACTTCAGAGGATGCCAATTTAGGGGTGGGTTGTATAGTTGGTAGACTAATAAGTCCAGAAGTCACAGGTTCAAGTTACTCTTGAGTCTTGACTACTTGGGTGTATGCCAATATAGGGTTGGTTTCTTCAGCTGGTAGCCTGGAAGTCTCACTTACATTTTTTGTTGCTCGTCCAAAAATCAAGGGTAAACGATTTGTCAAGAAATATTGTTCTTGTTCTTTTCAGCCAAATTTTAATTTTTTTTTCTTGTCAGGTTTTTCAATGCGCACGGACTCTACGCCATGTGCGGCTGCAATATTCTGTTTTTAGAATACCGGGGCTTCGGCCGAAGTGAAGGACGCCCCAGTGAGTCCGGTAGGTGGTTTTGTCTCCATGATGGAGGGAGGGCTGGAGAGCCGTCACTTAGAACTAATTCTTAGGTACCTGTTTTTGTTGTAACCATTACTAGAGATTTCCCTTATTCCCTGTTTAGGTAGGCGATGTTTCCAAAGAGTGCCGTTCAATTTGAGGGTTACAGTCAAGTTAGTAGGGTTGGATACGGAGTGTGATCTGCTGGAGGGAGGAGGAAAAAAATACTTACCTTATGGAGTTAAATTTTTCATTTTCCGCCGGGGCACGTGCCTTCTTCACCCCTATCTGGATCGAGCAGTGGTTAGGGATGGGGGACATACTGATGGCATGCCCTACCACCTAAGTTTCTACTGTCAAACTTTCCCGCCTAGCCTCCACCCCTGTCCCACCCCTGTCCCACCCCTGTCCCACCCCAGTCCCACCCCAGTCCCACCCCAGTCCCACCCCAGTCCCACCCCAGTCCCACCCCTGTCCCACCCCTGTCCCACCCCTGTCCCACCCCTGTCCCACCCCTGTCCCACCCCTGTCCCACCCCTGTCCCACCCCTGTCCCACCCCTGTCCCACCCCTGTCCCACCCCTGTCCCACCCCTGTCCCACCCCTGTCCCACCCCTGTCCCACCCCTGTCCCACCCCTGTCCCACCCCTGTCCCACCCCAGTCCCACCCCAGTCCCACCCCAGTCCCACCCCAGTCCCACCCCAGTCCCACCCCAGTCCCACCCCTGTCCCACCCCTGTCCCACCCCTGTCCCACCCCTGTCCCACCCCTGTCCCACCCCTGTCCCACCCCTGTCCCACCCCTGTCCCACCCCTGTCCCACCCCTGTCCCACCCCTGTCCCACCCCTGTCCCACCCCTGTCCCACCCCTGTCCCACCCCTGTCCCACCCCTGTCCCACCCCTGTCCCACCCCTGTCCCACCCCTGTCCCACCCCTGTCCCACCCCTGTCCCACCCCTGTCCCACCCCTGTCCCACCCCTGTCCCACCCCTGTCCCACCCCAGTCCTATCCCTGTCCCACCCCTGCCCCACTCCCACCCCCATCCCACCCCTACCCCTACCCCTACCCCAACCTCATCCCTGTCCCACTACCACCCCAGCCCTCACCCCATGCCAGCCTCCATCCCCTTACCCCCACCCCAACCCTGCCCCACCCCTTCCCCCACACCCACCCCCACCTCAATGACGTGCTAATGGTAAAAGTGCAAAATTCTGCTTTAGTTAACAGCTTTTTTTTTGCTTTTGGTATTAAGCAGAACCTTAAATTGACCCCTTATGTCAAATCCCACTCTAGAAATGCTCACTATGTCCTCCACAGAGATTCCCCCCATAAAAGTGAAAAATCAAGTTTCCTATTTACTTACTGTTATTTTCCCCACTGCGAATTTCCGAACAGGCTTTTACCTCGATGCCCAGGCAGCCCTTGATTACCTTCACAGGCGTGGTGACATTGACACGCGGCGCATCGTCGTCTTTGGGCGGTCACTAGGGGGCGGTGTTGCCATCCAGCTGGCCTCTAAAGCGTGCAATAAGGGCAGGATAGCCGGGCTGGTCGTAGAGAACACGTTTACGAGCATCCCGGATATGGGCGCCGTGCTGTTCCATATGGACTTGATACGATGGGTGCCGCTGTTCCTTGTAAAAAATAAGGTAAGCCCGAAAAAGATGAAGATTTCAACCTTAACCCAAACCCTGCCAGACGCAGCACAGTGCATCTGTGAGCAAGTTCGGTTGGGCGACTAGAGTCGGCTAGACTTAACCATAGTCAATCTAGATGTCACTCGAACGCTGCGTGGTTTGACTAGCTAGTCCAACTGTTTTATTACCAACAATAGACAAAAGCTTTCTTGCATGAAAGCACTCCATATTTTAGTATGATCTTCCAACTGGCTTCATTCTAGTTTTATTTGGTTTGTTTATTCCTCTGCAGTATTTTTCTATCAATAAAGTCAAGCATATACGTACACCGACTCTGTTCATCTCGGGGGGTGATGATGAGCTGGTTCCAGCCAGGATGATGCACGAGTTGTTCCAGGTAAGATACAGGGTACCAGCGATGTCCACTCTCAATACTTGAAAGCATTGACCGATCGAGAAAAAAGGGCGCCAATTTCATTTTGTCGGTGGTGTTCGTAATGCAGGCAAGAGTTTTGGAATCGGTGATTACAGATCGTCATTTCGTGAGAACTGATTGTGATTTTTGGTCTATTGTATCATGCAGGTTTTTTCTATTTTTTAATTTTTATTTTTTATGATAGCTGTTTTTATGAAAACAGTATTTAGAATGACTTGCAAGGACCACAGAAACTAGATACAATATTCCTTTACACATTACCCATGTCTTAAACTCTGGCACTAGGTGTCTGCATTGACAGGAATCTGATACCCGAATGAAAAGAAACACGGGTACCGGTACCTGAGTACCTGTTAAAGAAAGCCAGTCCCAAAAATATATCTCGGAAATTGCTGTTCATATTGTTCGTTAAAGGTCTGCACGCAAATACTACCACATCAGTTTATCAATGCAACAATGCAAATGTGTACAGTGAGCTCTATAGCTTAACGGTGTAAATTGTATTTTCGCAAGCGTCATAGATGTCTGTTTTGTTTTTCCTCGGATTTCATTTTGAAAATTCCCCACAAATGACATTGAAAACTTTCTTTTTCATTATCTAAGAAATTACTAATTAATATGTTAATTCGGATCCTGATATTAGTGGTTAGGGTACTCGGGTACCCGGTTCAGATGCACATCCCTAACTGGCATTGGTAAACGGGTCATTGCATATATTTGGGCTTTTAAAGTGTGACATTTTTGGTGCCCCTGTTACATGTATACAATTTTGCAATTCCGGACACATTAGTTAAATGCCTTCTATCTCCAAGAGTGATTATGTAAAGCAAAGTACCTGCCAGACGAGTAACAAATAGTTTGAGGTCATTTTTAATGATACTTGATGGGAAATTACACAGGTCAGGTGTAACAGGGACACCAAATAAAGTCACACTTTTGGACCCTAAAATTTATGGAATGACCCAAATGCAATCTTTTGCTGATGAATGTCTAGTCCAAAATTATGGCTTGTGAGAACACCAACTAACGAAAGAGCCATAGACCGAGACTCCCATTGACTTTTTAAAAAATCTGTACAAACGCAAACATTTATGCTTATTCTGGGTGTTGTCTTGCAGAGATGCGGTACCAAGAACAAGCAGCTCATCCGGTTTGAAGGGGGCACTCACAACGAGACGTGGCGCTGCAATGGTTACTTCGCCGTTATCAGGGAATTCCTCACCCAGGTAAAAAAAAAGCCATAAAATGCCAACTTGGAGCAGGATTTGAACCTGCATCCTCCGGGATGCCGTACCGGCCCTCTACCAACTGAGCTATCTTTCCCCATGTTGGCGGTCTGCTGAATTGTCAGTGTCTTTGTTCGGGGGGGGGGGGGGAGTGCGCTAGTGCGCTAGTCAGAAGTCATAAACCCATAATGCTGTATAGCCAGGGATCATGCCCCAAGTGACGATGCAACCTGGGAAGCGACATTGTGGGGATCACTTGATGAGAATACGACTTTTGAACTTTTAGTAAAAAAAAAACGCCAATGTAGGGCAAGATATGTAGCTCAGTTGGTAGAGTGCTGGTATGGTATTCAGGAGGTCACAGGTTCGAATCCCGCTCTTGCCAGTTTGTTTGTTTTTTGTTCACTTTGAAAATTTATTCAAATTTACCGAGTCAGTTTTCCTTGTGGTTTGTTGACGAATTTTTCCCTATTTGCAGAGTTCCGCATTATTTGAACCACGATTTCCTCAGGAGTCAAAACAGGGGGGAAAAATTTAAATAGAAAAGAAACAAATTTCCTCTTTTACATTTTCATTAACTGAAATTTGACCACTAACAACCACCACCCCCCCCCCCCCCTCCCCCTGACAGGCAACATATCGGGAGACACAGATGATCAAAGACTTGCCCCCCGGTGCCCAGCGGGTCAGGGACACCGGTGAAACCTCATCCAGGCATCACATAGAAACAGTATGACGCCTGCAGCCTGTTGCCTCCGACGTGCCAAATTCTGGCTAATAAAAAAAAACCAGGTTTGTTTTGTGATGTTTTCCTCATTTCGCAACCGCCGTGACCCGAGGTCAGGTCAGTGCAACGACGCGGCTTGGGTTCCACTACACATACTCATGGCTCAAGGACAATTCCCAACCACAGGGTTGTTTTGAAGCAATGATTTATTTTTCTTGCCAGTGACGACATTTTCGAAACGTAACCGGTAAAAAACATATCCCATTGGAAGCGGGTGGTAGGAGTTTCATCCTCATTGGGGTTTAGGAAACTGTACTGTGTATCACAGTACATGATGTGGCAAGTTGGCTGGACAGTTGTAAGTAAAAGCAGTGAAACAGAATTCATTGCGATACCTCCCCCCACCCACACTAGGCAATGGGCCCAACCTAAAAATTGTAGAGCAAAAAATAGTTGTCATTGTCTGTGAGTGTTCAAATACATATTTCAAGCGTACCTCCCCCAACAAATAAAAATAAAATAAAAAGTGAGGCAAAACCTTTAACGATACTTGCTTTGTTTCAAATTTCACTCATGTCAGACTTGTGGATATATTTTTTCATTCCCCTACCCCATCCCCCATCTATCCCCCACACCCCAAAAAAGTCAAAAATGGGAAAAGTTGGTAAGATAATTTCCTTAGTGTTTTTTTTTTTTAAATGAGTTGTCCCAGTTTTGTGGGAAGAACTTAAAATTGCATATTTATCAAGGTTTGCACATTTTTGTCATATTGGGATAATCGAACTATTGTTACCCGTTTCAGCAAAACGATTAAAATTGCAGAAATCAGTTTAACCCCTTGAGTACAGTTGTTTATAATGAGGTGCCGGGGCGGCCTGTGCAGCCAAGCGAAATGGACACAGTATGCTTGTGCAGCCAAGCGTAACATACACAATAATCCAACAATGGATTGAAAATGCAGAAAATGGCGTGTTAGACGTCATCCGGCCTGGTGGCAATTTTTGTTGGCATCTATAGACGTCATCCGGCTTTAAAGGGTTAACCAGACTTTAGGCAGAGCATGGAAGGATCTTCTTGATAGTATCACCGTTGGTGTCTGTCGTACGTCTTTGACATCTCGAGGAAATCTGGCAAATTGAGCTTAGTGAAGAAAATTAGATCTTTTAGGGCTGTCTCGAATATAGCGAATATTCCAATATTCCATTGTCCACCGAATATTCAAATACCTTTTTGCCGGTTCGAATATTCGAAAAAAATATATGCACATACAGATACGACTCTAGTGCTATTTTAATAGAAAAGTTATGGCACTTAGCAGTGTCAAATGCCGCATTTTTGTGGATAGAGGTTTGTTCCCGATCTTAAAACCCTTGACACTTTTAAATAAATGTTTTTTAAACTCGGGCTGGAGTTTGGTTTCTTGTTATCAGAATGTTATATGTACTCGTAAAGATCTTGAATACAATGCAAAAAGTGTCCATTGGATGGTCTATAATATCGATTGCCGCATGTAAAACACCGGCGTGCTTTGCGTGTAACTTTTTTACCGGCGCGGCATGCAGTTCCAGCAGACGCCTGAAAGACTTGATCGGCGAGCATCGAATATTCGAATATTCGGTCAAGCCCAGTCTCAAATAATCCAATACTAAATTATTCGAAAATGAACAGCTCTCTTTAAAAGGATGTACTTGCAAACGGTACTTTAGCGATTTTACTCTCATTTAGTAGAATTTGGTCACAATTATGACGCAAGTCCCCAGAAATGAACCAGTGAAAGTTTCTTCAAAGGTGAAACCTAGATTTTAAGTGCAAGAGCAATATGTTTTAATATCGGAATGATTTTTATACTGTAGTTGTTTAATGATCAAGGATTTCTGAAAAGGCTAAATTTATGAAAAAAATGATGCGCGCTTTTGACGCAAAGCCCAGGATGCAATGGGCAACTACAACAACAAAAATCAATCAACCAAAATCCATCATCCTGCAATTTCATTGGTACTGACTCTGTCAAGATCCACTAGCCACTGGGTTTTGTGAGGTTCAGTACTCAAGCCTCGGACTTTGCCAGGGGTCGGTGTGCTAAAAACCCTTTAGTAATGCATAAGAAGTGAACCCAATGAAATCCTTTAAAACCTGTGCATAGATTTTGGTGGATCTTAGTTTAAGTTACAAGCCATCTTTTCTTGGAAATTTCTAAGACCCTGCACCCTCCATGAGAACAGGGCCCAATTTTCTGGAGCGGCTCAGCACAAAATATCCAGTTAATCAAATGAAAATCCAATGAAATCCTTTATTATATAAACCTGTGCATAGATTTTGGTGGATCTTAGTTATAAGCTGCCTTTTCATGGAAATTTCTAAGACACCGCCCGCTCTGTTGGGGCCCAATTTCCTAAAGCTGCTTAGCATAAAATGTTCCTCAGCAAATTTTGCCGAGAGCCAGTCATAAGCAGTATACATTGTATGCAAGTTTAGCTGGTTACCAGTTCTGCCAAGCAAAGCTTCTGTGCTAAGCAAATTTGCGAACTAAGCAAGTCAGTGAAATTGGGCTCTTGGTATCTTTGCATGTTCTTAAGTGTGGCTAATATTTGTTAAGCCCAATAAAATGAAAGTCACAATTCAGAGGCTATACGTGAGATGCTTGAGTTTTGAAGGTTATAGTTGTAAGAACTTTAGAAACTCGCAAGACCCCATCAATTTTCGAAGTGAACAAAGAAAACTAGCATGTGTGGATTTGAACCTGTAACCTCCGGATTATCGTATCAGCACTCTTCCAACTGAGCTGTCTTATGCTGTGTTGACGGTTTCCAAATTTCTCGAAATCTTTGTCTGGGGGGACACTAGTCAGAATTGGTTTATTTAGTAAGATTCTATA
The DNA here is from genome assembly GCA_037893225.1 of Hippasteria phrygiana. Taxonomy (NCBI): domain Eukaryota; kingdom Metazoa; phylum Echinodermata; class Asteroidea; order Valvatida; family Goniasteridae; genus Hippasteria; species Hippasteria phrygiana. The sequence continues at coordinate 807,673 of JAZGUH010000008.1, read as the reverse complement.
CATTTAGCTCAATTATTCAGGGTGAATGGTATTATTCAGTGTGAATGGTATTATTCAGTGTGAATGGTATTTCACGTTTTCAGAAAGTGACGGCCACTTTTTTGTAGCAGGAGAGAATAAAACTGTGTGGCTTCTTGTGTTCGGAAGTGCTATTTACCACATGGAACAATTGAGATGTGTGGTGTCGTTTTGTATTGACTGATTTTGGTCGATCACCACGGTTTGGGCCACTAAAAGGTAACTAACCCAGCCCGTGCTACGGAATTGAATATTGCTTGTCATTCTTAGCAATGTTGGGGGAAAAAAACAAAAACGAGCCAAGGTTTAAACTGTCTAACATGAGGGGCTCTTGACCAACAGGACTGGTGAAACTGTCCAAGGCATTTACGAATGGCAAAAAATGTCTCATTGCTTGAATTCAAGGTGGGCGACTTTCGTACACCCAGCGTTGTCCCATAATGCATTTTGTTTGAGTGATTTCCCACACACCACTGTCCATCTTGCAGAATGGGAGAATGGTTTTGTAAACTGACATCTGTCTCGGTCCTCGTCATAACTGTTGTCATGGCAACATAAGTCACGCACTCTGTACAAAACAATGTTACACAGTCATATGAAAATCACACAATAAAGAAAAATGAAGGACTTGGTTGCAGGAGTACTGCAACTTTACTTCCAAGAGCTTAGTTGAAGATGAAACACAAGTGTTGTGAGTACAGAACAAATGAGGCTTGTGATGCTGTGGAGTGTGGACATGGGGGGAGTATCAATGAAAACCACTCCCAAAAGCCCTACTTTTATCTTGATTTCGTCCTACAAAATCCTACTTTTGCCCCCTTTTTTTTATTTCGATCCTACTATTCTACTTTTTCACCTTGGTCTGCTTAAAAACCTGTTTCTATTTAAAGCCTGTCTACTGGAACCTTCCACAGCAATGTCAAAATTAGACTCCAATTTGCAGGGGTTCAACTGGAATGTGTAATTTTTTTTCTACGGGGCACTTGAGGCAGAAAATACAATAGACAAACTTTTTTTCCGCAATTGCGATCTCCAATGAGGTTAAGGTGGGTCCAGGGGCGGGGCCAATAGGACCACGCCCCCAAGATTTTGTTATACTAGAGAATGACAGAAACAAGTGTATAACACATTATAACCCTAATAGTAATTTGAATACACTATTGTAAACATTATTTCAGGCACTCGGTATGTGTAATGGAGCCACCAGCGTTAGAAATAGACCCTATTATTTTTTTGACGGGAAAAAAAATCGGGGATTTTCTTTAAAATACATTGTTGCCCAGTCTGTGTCCCCCTCCCCCCCCCCCCCCCCCCCCCCCCTCCTCCATAAAATAAATGTGTTCTGGATCCACCAGTCCTGTTGGAAGATCTTTTGATCTGGCTGTCGGATCTGATTGCAGGGAGCAGGCTTATAGTTGTTGCAAAGTCAAATATTGTAGTGGTAGGACCATCCGGCATAAAGGAACAATTGGTGCTGTGCTACGTGCCTACAGTGCTAGCTATACACGTGGAGGAAGAAAACACATATCATACACGACCACAAGAGGGAAGGGCCTGTGTCCGGGAAAACATAGCCCAAGGTTCATACGCCCAAGGTTCAGAGACCTTAGGCTAGTAATCAGAATTAAAGATATACCGTTCATGCTTTTCAACAAATTAGATTTTTTTTTCTAAACAAATTCTAAATTACACCGTTATTTTAATACACCGTTTCACTGGCTACAAACAACCAACAGGTGGCGCTGTTTGCCAGTAGTTTGAGCTGGACCGTAACGTGTTGGACACAGCTTGTGATGTTGGGATATTATTGTCCAATCCAAATGAGGCTTATTTCACCCACCATGGTACGGTATTGGTAGTTCCTAACTCCATGTTCTACCATAGTCAAACCAGCGTGTGGTCGGTCAGGGGTATTCATTTTATTTGTATAATGTAGGAATTAAATATTCTTATCTCTAGCCTTTTCATTTTATTTAGAATTTGCTTCGGAGTCACTCTTTTGGTTGGAGATTTTTTTGTGGGGGAGGGGAATTGTGAATTCCCCCTTGACAATACTGGTTTTGTGCCACTGGTGCCTACTTTGACGAAACGACCCCGGTCCTATATATATATATATCGGGCTGGCTATGGGCTACCAAACTGCTATTCACAACATTATCGCACTATATATGATAAATTCACCATTAATCGAGATAAAAATTGAAGAAAGCCTGCGTTTCAGAAAACGAACCGAGACCCTTTGAATATTCCTGACACAGTTTAATATATCCTTTAACACATTTTGAATCAAAATAAGTGTTTTCGATGCCTGTTATTTTTATGTGGGAAAAGTCCTCCCGCTATCCCCTTTTGGGGCCCCCAAAGCCGGCCGGCCAAGCCGACCAAGCGCGTGTTGATTGTATGTTGGCACGCGGCCAGCAGGTCACGTGCTCTTTATTTACTGCCGTTCTATCTGCCGCACGTCCCCCTCGTTTCATGCATACGTAATGATTTCGGGGAAATCTTCGAGGGGTTGTGCGTGAGTAATTAAATCAAGTCACAAGAGTACGTTTCAAGATTCTTGGGAGTTCGGGACGTGCGCTGTATCACGGACATTAGTGTGGATTTGACACAACTGCTATGAACGCCTGTGGATTTTCTTTCACACTAAATCAGGAAAAATGTGGTCACAGAAAAGTTAAACAGATCTATTTCTTAGCTATTTTTTTAAAGCGTCATTTTCTTGATATGAATTGTCTGTGTGAAGGATTTCAGTGATTAATAAATGAGTGAAAATTGTTTAACAGAAGAAAAACGAAATGGATCTATTTCTCGAATGGAACCAATATCAGAATGTTTGATGTAAAATGTGATTTTTATAGAGGCATTGCATCTATAGAGACCTTGCGTCTATTGTGCTGTCTTTTTCATATTCTTGAAAACGATATAAACTGCTGCAAACTGCCAAGGGATGCCCTGAAATATACAAATCAACAAAATTAGCTGGCCCAACGTTGGCAATTAACAGTGGCACAAGAAACAAACATGTGGAGGGCAGGGCACACAAGCATACATACACCGGGTGGATGGAGAAACACGCGGTGGAATTTCCATCTCACACCATCACTTCACTTAAATGAAATACCCTTCAAAGATCAAATGTATAACAATGCCTGTAAACTTTTATTAAAATCAGATGATAAAATACAACAGCGCTGCACACTCAAAATAAAGGGCATTGTACTTGTGTTGGCGCGTGGGGTACGTGCAGTCTTCGCTGGCGGTAGACGACTCATAGTGTGACCGCTAAAACCAGCCTCGCCTTCCTAAAGTACCAGGCACCGTAGAGCTTGCGTGCGGTTCTCCGCCAAGTCGCCCGAGCCCCAGATGCTTTTGACCGCCGGTGACCGTGACAAGCTCGCTCGTGCCATACTTCTACGAAAACCAACAGTATTGCTCAACAAAATGTAGAAGTTTGGTTTTCAGAAATTGAGATTTTTTTCTCAAATGAATAATTTGTGTTTTTTTAAAGGTTACTCCACGTTTGTTTAATGTTAGTCTTTTAAACCGGTTCAGACGCTTTTTAGCCGATTTAGACATGATTTTTGTTTATAAAAACTACGTTTTGACCCATTTAGACATGATTTGTTAATATAAACTACGTTTTGACCCATCACAGTTATATATAAAAAACACGTATTTCCAGTTACAAGCAATTTTGTAGCACGTAGCAGTATGTTAATATTTCCTTTGAAAAAAAATCTAAATTTTCTTTCATTTTAAATTCCATAATAAAATGTTACCAAAATTCAAAACTAAAAATACACTGCATAGTTGGTATTATAATAGTTCTTTGTAATTTTCTGGTACAAAATGTTTTGCAATGTGTTATATTTGTCCGGAATTTGGATAAATAGGTCAGTAAGTTGTTTACAACACAAGTTCCACAGTTTTGAACCTACCAGCTTCGGCCTTTTTTGTAACAACGCGTCTGCAAAACATAATATATTGTTCCCGTCCATGACATTTGTGCTTTGTGAATTGTTTATTATGTAATACTTTTATCGTGAACTGGAAAACACGTTTCCTTGAACTGGTGTTGTTAGCCCAGATTGCGGTCATGTCAAGAAACCGTGCACAAAGTGTGTTGGAGTAAACAACGTCCTTGGTTTTGCGTTTTTGCGCAAGATCAGGGCTCGTGATGAATGGCCGGGGCTCCAGTCATCCCCACACAATTCCTATACGCAAATGAGCCACGAGCATTAGCATCAGCCAATCGCGTTCGTGTTTCCGATCCGTGCCGCCAATCAGAGCGCTCCTGTGTGACCGCGCGCTCTCGCCAGATAGGTCCCGCCCCCGACCTGATAAACAAACCGGCGCGGCCGGCGTGCTACCCATGGAGCATTTCATTTTCATGGTTAGAGCTGACAAGTTGCGGTTTAGTTCACGAGCAGATATCGGAATGCGATAACTTCTGCGGTAAAAACAAATCTCAGCACTTGAGAAATCAAGTCAGTTTCGTGACTGGTATAATTTATTTTGATGCAAGCAGTTTGGTAGCTGAATTTCACGCGGAAAAAAAAATGTACGGTTCGAAACGACTAGCGAAGCGGTCTATTGTCGGCACGCGCGTGTGCGCTCAGTGGCCGGACGGAATTTACTACCCCGGTGTTATTCGAAACGTTGAGAACCGGTCTTTATACACCATATGTTTCGACGACGGTTACAGCAGGGTTTACAGGGAAGGGGACATTGTGGGCCATGGGTTCAGAGGGGTGGGCACCGTCCACCTGAAATTCGGCCAGAAGGTTTTCCTCACCAACAACGGGAGAGAGATGGTCGGCCAAGTGCAGAAACACAAGAAGCCCACAAACGAGGTAAGACATTTTAATACTTGTATAATTTCTGGCTTGTTCCGTGTTTGAAATTAAATTCCCTTAGTTTAGCTTATCTAGTCGAAAATATACGTACGCAAACTCGATTACGAACGCTAACTGAATTTCTGAAGCAATGGATAGTGTGCATGTGGTTATTTAAAGTGCCCGGCGCCAGGTATGTGTTTTTGTTGTATATGGACCCAAGGTCCATGTTTATTGTAATATCTGTATCCTTCATTGCCGTACATACTGCACAGCCAAAAATTCAACTGGGAATGCTTATCCAGCAGATGTCAAGTTGGTTCAAAATGGCATGTTCAACATGTCTCTTGCTTGTAGAATAAGTGATTTAGAATGTTGTACTTTTAAACTGACGTGTGATTTTTTCCCCACCAATTTTGATGTCTAATATTGATGTAGGCCCTATAAAGAAAACTAGCTAAACAGCCAGCACTCTTTCATTTGTGTTGCATATGCAACAACACAGCTAGCTCTCTTTACCGGCTGTGTCTACATGTGTATGAGAAACATGATAAGGCTAGGATCATCCTAGCTATGATTGCGTTGATTTATTGTCTACATGTGTAGTGTATATACATGTACAAATGATTTGTATATAAAAGTAGTGTTAAACTTCCGGGTCCAAAATGCGTTGGACTCTTTGGAAATCGTGCGAAGCAACATGTGCGCGTACTAGATTCCGTTCGTTTGCACTGCACTTCCTGGTTCAAATGACGTCGCACTTTAACGATTGATTATTTCATATTAACCGATTTGGGGGCGATTTCAAAGAGTTGCTCAGCACAAAAATACGTTGCTTAGCATGAAAAATCATCCTTGGTAAAAACAGGATTACCAACCAAATTTTCATGTGATGTAGGCCTAAATCATAGTTTTGCATGAAAATCAGCTTTGGCTGGTATCCTGTTTTTAATATGCAAGACCTTGTGCTAAGCAGATTTCTGTGCTTAACAGCTCTATGCAATTGACCCCAAGATGAGTTTTATTCCAAAAGAAATTTATAATAGTGTTTTACATGACATTGAACTTTTTAACCAATTTGTTTTCCCCTTTAATACAGTTGCTTTTATAGAATAAGTGCAAAACGTTTCTGGGTATGGAATCCAAAAATTAAAAAGCTCCAACACTTAATGTCACATGAGAATTCAAAACAGGCAGATGAAATACAGAGGTTTCAAAATAAAAACATATACGCATCCGTTATTATTCAGCCCATGATGAAAACCAGGCCAGCTTCTTTTAACAGATCTAATTCGAGTTGTAGGGCAAGGCATATACCCATCTAGCTGTAGAGAAACGGGTTTTCCGTTATTTGTGTCAAGCCGATCCAACCGTTCCTATAAAACCCCATTCATTTGGGACCTACATGTACATACACCAGTACATGTGTTTGCCGCCGTGCTTTGATTTTTTTAACCCCCCCCCCCCCCCCCCCCCCAATTCTGACGGCCTCGTGGCTTTGGGCCAGCCCGAAGAGAGAAATAAACACACGACTCTTGACAACAAATCAATTCAGCCAGGAAAAATATTCAGTCACGATGGTTGTGCCGACTTGATTGTAATGTAATAGCACGTGATCTGAATGTGTTTATCCTTTCGGGGTTTCGATAAGACATTTTTGTAACAAAATTAAGATTCGGTGAGAATACGGAAATTTGAAACACATTGCTCAAACAAACATGAGAGTATTTATGCTGTGTGTTATAATTATTGTATAATTATTGATTATTATACTGTATTGAGTGTAAAACAAATACAAGCATTTAATTTTTTTATGTCACATTCTCAAACTAATCGTCACCGTTTTCACGAAGAGACACACATGTCAAAAATGACAATTTTTTCGATTTCGATCTTTTTCACTATTTTGCTTTAAAACACTCTACTTAACCATTTTGACAAGCTTCTGTAAGCAAAACATCATTAATTTCCAAATTACAATAATTATGCAAGGGGCAGACATCTCGATAATTGCATTTTGCGTTTTCACGAAGAGACGCAAAGATTACTGCCCCTTGAACGCGTACAAAACGTATAGCACGGAAAGGCGTAAAAGTAGGTCAACTGAGATTTTCGTTTTCACGAAGAAGAGCTACACATCTTTGTTACATTCTCAGCTGCGCGCACGTAAACACGTGCGCCCCTTCCATGGAAAAACACATTGAACATAAAGGGCCACAATGTTAGAAAACCTGAATTTTCGTTTTCACGAAGGGACACGCATCTTTACTAATTAATTTAGTCTAATTAACCACCGTGTTAATTCTAATTACTGGGTTCACGTAAAAATTCACCTCTCATAGAATCATGTGAATGTTTCCTTACTGCACAAAGTTGTTGCAAAGTAGTATTTTTTTGCAGTTTTAAAATAGGAGAAACTGTGTGGCTCTTCGTGAAAACGGTGACGTTGTGTGTGAGGGCAGTTTAGTCTGTAATATTACTTCTCAAACTAATTGTAATGCTTTTTATTTATTGCAATATTTAAAAAAAATAGTAGTAGTTCAGGGTCCAACTTGAAGGGAGCATTCAGGGGTGTACATTTTTTTTCCGGGGGCGTGGTTTACTTCAGGGAGAAGATAGCATAGGCTTAATGTTTTTGTGCACAACTGCAATCTCAGATTTAGGGGGTAGACAGGCCTTAGCTGACTTAGCCGGGGCCCCTCCCCCTCCCCCACCGCTGTGTGGAATGATTGTGACGTTGTCCATAATTTGTCCCTCCAATATGTAGGTCTTCATCAAGATGGATGATAGCTCGGAGACGGTGGTCCAACGGAAGTTGGACGAGGTGCGGCTCATGGAGAGTCGCAAGTCGGCCCGGCTGGCCGACCACGATACCAACTACCTGAAGCTGGCCGACATGAGCCCATCTTCGGATGCCAAGAAGAGAGCGGTGTCCAGCAGCATCGATGTGCCCAGGTGAGTGGCTGCTTTTCCCCTTTAACACAACGCAGCCCAAGTTAAAATCCTTCCCAACCTCGAATCTGAGTCACAAAGTTTCCCAACTGACTTTCGCCGAAATACATCAAAGTTTAATCCAATTACTGTTGCACAATCCCCTCTGGGATTTTTTTGCTATGCTTTGAAATGTGTACTCGGTTGCACAGTATTGTCCCATTCTCATTTTTTGTGCTCTGCCAACCCAGTTATGGTCAAGGCTACACAGTGGCTAGACAAGGACTGTCCACTCACTTCACAAAGTGGGCCACCTGCCCAAAGTGACCTCAATTTTTGCCCGTTATTCAATGATTATGGGACGGTCTGTGCGTGTGTATTGTTGCCCCCTTTACGGTTGTCAGTTGTACATCATATCTTGGCTGTTATAGTCTCGGACCTGGTTGTTTCATGTGGCCAACTAGACACTTTTCGCTTTGCAAAGTTACCTACAATTAATCGAGGTCAAAAGTTTACATACACTTGGAAAATTATTTTCCCTCGTTAATGGAGTTTGTACTCTTTCTTGGAATTTTCTAATTAAACATTTTCAGTAAATCTTTTAAATCATTTTTCAAAAGTCCTTTCTTTGGTTCACAGCAGAACTACGGTGTGTCTAGACTTTCGATTGCATATAATGTATGTGGATTACCGTTCAAAGGAGATTTAGACAATTGATCTGATTCAGATTGTAAATAACTAAATATTTGTGTTAAATCTCCCCGTTAATGGTACAAAGATGAAATCATGCGTATTTCAAATAGATTAACTTAACATTCATAATGGAATTAGAATGAAAAAGATTGCCAGTTTTATTGCGGTCCTTTTTATATACAATGTATCATATTATTGTACAAAATGTACGCAAGTTTTTCTACAAATGCCAGTAGTTACTTGATTAATTTTTGTGTTCACCAGACAAATGTGTATTGCATATATCGTGCCAATCTGTAATGACACAAAAACCGGACTTTGCCCTCTGCGTTCCAGAAAGTTATTGGCTTCCAACAAAATATGGGTCAGGTTTGGACGTCACTTGTTTACTTATCGTGTGTTTGTCGTTTGCCGGCTATGGGTGAAGCCAACTCCAATACGTAAACGTTACATTTAAAGGCACATACTACCGTGAAATCTACCCAAATTTAATATCTTTTTAGTTACCAAACCTATTTTTAAGGTCTGGGTGTAAACATTCTAACAGTAGTGTGTAAGATTTAGGGAGAAATGAGAAACACCGAAGCATTAACACAAGACATTGGCGCCGTACATAGGGGGTTTCTCAAACCTTGGCTTCGGTTTGGGCTTCGGCTTGGGCTTCGGCTTCGTCTTCGGCTATTCCCCAGTCCCATTGCCAATCTGAAGCCTTGAATACGTATGTTAACAGACTCTGGCTCAGGATTAAAACATCAGACTTTGATATACATGTAGCAAAAACAGTTTCCAAGATCTTCCCAAATATGGGGACATAAAATTACGCGAAGCCAAAGCCCAAGCCCGAGTCCAACCAGGGTTTGAGAAATGCCCATAGTGCAGCCTACATGCAACCGAGGCTACACAGACCAAGGCTACATAGACCAAGGGCAACCATTCCAAACGGTCAAACTTTTCCCCAAAACAAGCTGGCAACCCCGAAATGATTTGTCACCGATTTTCAGACAAACAGCGTATACATTATTATATTCCACTTTTGAATAGTCTTACCAACCATAGCAATTTGACGACGATCGGTATTTGCAGCTCCAATGCAAAGTGTCCCTTTAAAATTAGTCTACACCATTTGCTTTTGCTGTAATTTTCAGGAATAAATGGATCTGAAGGTTAGTATTTAGAAGCGTGCTAGTAAATACTGTAAACGATATAAATTTTCAATTTTCTTTAAAGAGACAGCACACCAGGTGCCATGATCGAAGTAGTTTTGTTTATGTTTGCAAATGATGTATACTACTTTTAACTTGCGCAGTCTTTTTTTCTGGTGCAGATAATATTTTGCAGTATTTGAACATTACAGTACGTGACCAGATATGTAAGGACTTGTGGGAGTCTAGTTTTGTTTGTGCACAAACGCCCTTCATTTTGAGACATTACCTCATAATTTAGATTTATCTCGGGTCTTTCTTGAATTTGTGGGGAAAAGATAAACAAATTTTTTAAATTTATAATCAGGACTGATTCAATGCAAGAAATATATCTGCCAAACATCGCATTTAAAGCAAACTTTTAGTTCGAATTCATTGTTTTTAATAAGAACCCATTGTGTAGAACAACCGTAGTTGGGTACCTCCAACCATGGAGGTATTTATCTTTTAATACCTCCATGCTCTAACATAGAACGTGTTTTGTCAGGAAATTTTCTCACCGTTACTGCATGCTTTCTCTGTTACATAGAAAAAACAAGTCAATTAATGCCCTCTTGTGTTTAATAACTTTATTTTAAAACGGACATGTTTCAGCTTGCCCCGAGAAAGGACATCAAGCGTGAATTAAGAGATTTTTTTTCTTCCGGTCCTCCGATAAATAATTGTGTGCGGGGATTAAACTGTGTTTACATGTATATAGAACACCGATCCGATGACGCAATAGCCGCTGTGACATGAAAATCAGACTTCTTGAAAATCCGACTCATTGAGTCAGTGCGCAAACTCAGTAGGCCCTTGCACCAAAACAATGAGAAACGTAGGATGAGGTTTGGGGTAAGGAATAGGATTTGGTTTAGGATAAGATTGAGCTTAGGGTTAGGATGAGGTTAAGGTTTATGGCAGTGCACAAACTGCGTGTGCTCAGAATCAGTTTTGTGACAATGTATCATAGGTTTTCAGGTATGATTAATGAATGGGCCGGGTGAGCAGAGGTAATGATAATGTTTTAAGAGCTGTGATATAGTTTACTATTTGAGCGTTCTTAAATGCCGATTATATTATAATTATGTCAATGGTCCCTTCATGTCACAGTCCCCTTAAATATTGAGAATTTTACTGTCGAAAGTGAGTTATATCGATAGAGAATGGTCCAAAACATAAATTAAAAAAATTTCGTGGGGGTAGGATAGGGGATATTTGGGTTAGGTTACATCAAAGTCGGGAAAAAAGTTGTGCACAAGTCTATAAGAATGTCTCCCAAATGACCCATCGCCCGTAATAATAATATTAATTATTATTATTATTATTATTATAAAGATTTGGATATTGACGGGAGTCGGATATTCATAGGACGCCGCCAACGTGGCCGGGGAATACCCCCGGGACGTCACACCTGTATTTCGCAACCGGTAGTGGCGGGAAGTTGTTTTCCGCCGGTATTGCTATTTACAGATTCATATTGCGTGTTACACAATGTTACAACGGCGGTGAAACCCCACAAATGCAATGTATTCATGGACAAATGCCAAAATCATCAAAAGTAGGCCTGCCTCGATACCAATGGTACAAAGGTAATTCCACAAAAGTATTCAAGCGTTCAGTATGAGGGAATATAATCTTGGCAAGTGGGCTGTCCTCTGCCTATTAAAGTATAGCCATAGCGTTAACTAAATTCGGACTTTATACGGACAGCGTGTAAAGTTAAAGGTGCACGTACTCCATTTGATTGCATTGCACTTCCGGCTCCAAATGACGTACGGAGAAGCTATGTAACGGAGTGAAACCGGGGTTAGGCTAGAGCCTTGCTCTATGGGCCACATACCCTCTATTTCTTTTAGTTTTTGCTTTAACCCAGTGATGGAACATGTTTACTGTATCTTAAAAAATTCACGTAAAGGTCATCATTATACGTGACATAAAAAATTTTCAATTTAATCATGGAGGAAGGTTTGTGTTTCTTCCTCCATGATTTAATTCAGATTCGGAACGATTCCGATTTGATGGAGCTGTTTCTTTGTGCGGTTATAGCAGCTTTTCATGGCCACGTCTCATTATTAATTTGTGACTGCCTCGACAGTTCGATTAGCAAATCAATTAAGATGGAGTTTGTCAATGACATGGTGCTTTCAGTAGGAATATTTAAATATGCACAAGAGATTACCCGATGACAAAGTCTGATAAACACCGAGGTGGCTGTCTCATCCCACAAGGTCTTGTTTTGCAGTATTGACCCGCCCTACGTGAAAAGGTCCCGTTGATCAAACAATGCTAATCTTTTGGTCACACACTTTGAATGTCAGAGGTCATCTGAATCAGGACATGTATTTACTGGCCTGACTTAATTACTTGTGTCATGTGCCCGAAGTCCCGGTCTTGAAAAACGTGGCTTTCCAAATCCTACATTCAGGTACCAGCCTCTTTCGGCGTGAACCTTGTGTACAAAATGGACCCTATTATTTCGTTTAAAGGTATGATTTTTATATAGTATTGGATGGAGGTGAGCAAAGTTACAGGCATTGTTCACACTTTGTGTGATGCAGCATGTAAACATGAAATAAACCTGTACAAGTTTGAACAGTGATTTTATGCACGTTCATAATGTTTATTTCAATTTGTCAAATTGATAAAAGTCACTATCTTGGAGGCGTTCATATACAATTTTCTCGAAGAAAAAGGGATTAGAGAAAAAGAGGGTTGGGGTTGGGGTTATAATTAGAGTTTAGGGTATAGGGTTAAGTTTAGGATTGGAAAGAGGTTGAAGATTATGCCATTGCCCAAAAGTGATGTGCTTTATAATAGCACAATTGTGTTGCAATGCATCACTGGAAGAGTCAGATATGACACCGGCAGTTGCGCGCAGAGAGAACCGTGGAGGCCCATATTGGTTCTAGTTGACCTTTCAGTTTCAATTTGCAAGTCGATCATTGTGATTTGTGATGGCCTGGGATTACACCGGTTACACCATGCATGCAATCCTCGCGGCGATAAAAAAAAAACCGTTTCCCTTCCACTGTGATTTCTGTCCGTTTTCTTGTCTTTTGTAGCCGATACCCATAAAAAAAATAACACGGCAGAAATTCCATTTCCAACATCCAAAAATACGGCATGCCGCTACACAGCCATTTCTACAAATATAAAAACATGTCCGTGCACGCAAATGAATTAAATCAGGTGTTTTATAATTTAGTACCCGTATTTTTTTCATTCGCTCTCATCTGTTTTCCTTCCTCCATGCTCGCATCAAGTGATGGGGAATCACCTCATGACAAAATCATAACAGCATTTCGCAATACCCTGCGCGCGTTGTTGATTTAATCATGCGCAAAGTCCACACAACTCCCGGAAACAGCAACCGCTGAACGGAAGAAATAAAAATTTGGCTCGTCCCTGGATGATGTCGTTCACGGATAACATCATCCATTCGATCGACGGCAATGGTACGTTCCGCGTTACACTTTCCCCGCTCAGAAATGGTGCGCCCCTCATTAGCATAATTAGCAATGTCCAATAGGAACGCTTTCTTTCTGTGGGTTTGTGAATCATGAATATAACTGCCCGCGCTGTAGGCGGTGGACCGTAACTGGATGAAAAGCGAAACACCTTTTTGACAATTTAGACTGTAAAAGGTACTATTATAGGGCCTAAATGTAGGCCTACATAATTTTGAATGAAAAAGGTATAACGACCATTCCTTCACCAAATACATTGCGCTTTTGTGCAGGATTTAGAAAGTTGAGATGGGGGTAGGTCATTAAAGGGGAAAGCAAAGAAGTTAGGTATAGAAATTGAAATATATATCCTTCCTCCATGGTTGGTGCTACATCGTTCTTTAGTTCGGGTTTTCCGTTTGTGGCTTTAATCTGTTGTCTTTGCCATATTAATGGTGTCTATATAGTTTGTATCAAATTGACAGGCAGGGCAATATGCCAACACGCAGTGCAAGATTAAAGGTTGCAACATTTGTAGCAAAATCTTTCTCGTTTGATGATAGCCACCAACACATTTTCTAGAATTGTTAAAGGTATGATAGAGCATTGGTAGTGCTAACAAAACAGTTACAAGCAGTGATTCAACTCAATCCGTCATCCGTGTTACGAGAAAATAGTAAAAAGCCGTTCCCTTTCATGCCCGATGCTCTGTTCATGGAAGGTGTTCCAGTGGCCTTTCATCATTAGTTCCCCTGTCCAAACTTTCAGGCACTCTACTCGCCTGGCTGTCTCATCACATCCTTTCACTGTTGTTGTTGTTGTTCCAAAGGCTGTGAGATACTCTTTAAGTTTCCCCCTGTAATCTGTATAGCCTGCTTCCCTTCCACCTGTAATCTTTCACAATTTAAACTAAATGTAAATAGCTACCTTCTGTCATGTCTTTTGTAGGGGCCACACCTTGAGTGGCCTTTTGGCCTTGTGTTGCGCACATACGTTCGATTTATCAATCTGAATAAGCCGAGGCGTTTGTGGAATCTTCGGATACAATTTGCTTGACTTTAATTACTACATTTCAGACGGAAATATTTTCTTAGGATGGTTGGTAGTGGTATTATGTTCAAGTTATACACTAAGCTTTCAGAAACTTACCTTTTTATCATTGCCAAACCTATATCATACCTTTTAATTGTACGCCTTTGTTCATGCACGTATAGTATTATGGTCAGTTTGGTACAATTTGGTCAACAATGGCAGTGACTTATTGAATCACGGCCGTGAAAGGCATTGGAAGCAATCAAATGCTCTTTGAAATTCCACAAGCGGTTATTTTTAGAATCGGGGCCACATTTCCCCTCCGACCAGACTTCCCTCAGACGATCCGAAAAATACTGCCGATAAATCTGATCTCCCGACCTCGGGAAGTGTTGTAGATTTTTGTCTGGAAAAACTTTCTGCCTATCGAGGTTGGGAGGTCCCCGAGTTTTTAGTTCATCCCTTGGTTGGAACAATGATTAAAACTTCTAGTTTACATTCAAGTTACCCCGAGGTAAAAGTCTTTTCTGTTAATATTATTTGTTAATCTGTTCGAGAAGATCTTTTGAATACAGAGCCTGTAAGCTTGGAAAAAGTTTTAGTGCTGGGTTGACTTTCACAATAGTCAAATTTTGCTCTTTGTTGAATTTGTAGACCCACAAACCGGTTAATACGTCACTTGAAAACGTTATGCTCCGATGACGTGCACGCAACTTTCTTTGGACAGCTAAACACGACTTTCCATAAATGCGCTTTACGGTCCGTCTTGTGTCTATTGCGTTTTTTGCCGTTTTTTAGCCACCTATAGTTTGCCCATATAGGCTGAAAACGCAACGGTCACAAAACCACTGAAAACACACTTGTGGAACGCCGTCTTGGTAGTAGTCAAACGCCCAAATTTGCTCAAGAATTTGCACACCTTTGTATTTACAGAATCAGCTCAACTGTCAATGTACTGAGTAATGAAATGAGTTTATTGAAATACGGATGTATATAATGTAGCAGATGGTGTTTTCTCATAATGCTGGTTAATTGCTTTTATCAAAGGGAACAGTTCACTATATGCAAAACAAATCCTCTAACTTTGCTAAAATAATGTAATGCGGGAAAATTCCCGAACAATTAGGAACCGTCCTGCCGTTCCCTTCCAAGATCATCGACAAGAAAGTAGGCCCCTCATCCATATTCATGAAGATACATATGTATTTCCATATCTCAAAGTGAAGTCAACGAACCGTCCAATTGGGAGAGCCGAATGGCCCTTTAATACTCTTGCAAGCATTGTATGGTAATGAGGCACACTCGTCCGAGTGCGGGTCGACCGCACCAGTGCGGCCGGCCGTTTTGATCTCTTGCGGTGCCTCACGTCACACAATGCACTTGACTGGTGCCTATCAATAACGTTCTTGTACACGTATGTGTACATGAACGTGTACGTGTACATGTACATGTACATGTACATGTACATGTACATGTACATGTACATGTACATGTACATGTACATGTACATGTACATGTACATGTACATGTACATGTACATGTACATGTACATACATTTATCACTCATTACTGTGTACAATACACATGTACGAGGCGCCACAAATCGACGTCCCGGTTTCGATTTTTGCTGGCAACTTGCCTGCCGGCGAACTTGGGCACTATGTGTCGGAAGGAAATTTCACCATGTTGTGCCAAGGGCTGTATTGACCTACCAGGCCGTATTGACCTACCAGGCCGTAGGCATTATCGACGACATAAAAAAATCTACATTGTAAATAAAATGTTGGTATTTTTACGCTGTTTTCATGTTAGGGCCTTTATTTCTGGTATAGACTAATTCATTTAAGCCCGCCCTTTAACGCATTGTCCGATCCGCGCAAACCACAGACGTTGCGGCTGGTTGGCCAATACATCAAGGGGCGGGGCTTAATGGAACGGTCTTTGCATGTTGCATTTCTTTACCCAGCATGACATTGTGCCCAAACAGATTAAAACTTGTTTCCATTGGGCCCCTGCATAGATTTTCACAAATATTTACACAAATAAATCTGTGCTGTAGTATTTGAGAAATATCAAAGGAATAATTATCTAGTAGTAAGATTCTGTGCATGCTTACGTGATTGCACCAAATTGCGTACGGGCGGGAGCACAGCGCGCGATCCGGTTGTTTTTGTGGGGGGGGGGAATAAAGTTTCGATTTCGTAAGGTGAAAATCCATGTCCTTTCCGTATATTACTTCTCGAAACCGCCGTTATCCCGCAGAGAGAATATCTAGCTATTTGCCCAATCCGCGAAGCTTTTGACGCGTACACGTAGAATTAAGTTGCGTACGTGCAAGGACAGAAAGTGCAATATAAACCTTTTATACCCACGTGACCGGATCGCTAGAAATGGACACAAAACCATCACATGCGGACCGCCTTGGAGCGACATCGTACCTGCATCGCATAGGCCTGGTTAAACCACGTGCGCGCATACGGCACGCTTGATTGGTTTACGTGAATGCGGGCAAAATGGCGACACGTGAAAATGGTCTACACAACTTTCGTAGGGCTCCTTAATCCGCACGATCGACGGAAACCTCCAACTCGCATGTCAGGTTTCCCCATTGTTTTGAAGCAGGTGAATGACATGCAAACGAAATACAAAACCACGGCTTGGGCATCACAAATGTGCAACTTGGATTTGTAATCACTCAAGGATCGATAGCTCCTGTCCTTTCAAAAACAAATCGTGCAGATGCGATGAGCTGCACGTACTCCATTCGCATGTTGGATCGCTTCTCAGGACCACTTGATTCCGCCATGGAGAAATAAGACACAGTGTCTTATTTCTCCATGATTCCACGGAGTGTCGGGAATGAAATCTCAAGGCCAGTTTGATTCAAAACGAGGTATTTCATATAGAACATCCTTCCTCCATGATTGAACATTCTCCAAGGAAATATAAACAAATATCTATATTTTTGTACACAGCGCTAAAGACACCACTGTCGTACCTCCGATGACATCATACTTTGGCTCATGAATATGTAAACATCTGTAAATAAAAATATAAGTTTTGCAATTACTCGCTGGATTTAGTACAAAAGTACTTGGAAATAATACATAGAAATGACACTACCTTATTTTGTTCATCCTTTGAACAATCCCAGCAGTAATACATTGCCCCTTAATTAATTAATTAAGCAGATAGCACACGAGACCAGCCATCCATGTTTTGCAGAAACAAAAACAATGGACGGGCACGTTTACTTATTATAAAGCAAATACAGTTATAATTTCAAAAAGAAAACACGAAGAAGCGTCGTTTGTTTTTCTTTTCTGTCTTCTCATTGTACAGGATTGGACTTTATATTATGCGTTGGGGGCAGTGCCCGTTGTTGTATTGCATGTTGACAGTGAAGATTACTGACCCTAGGCCTGGCGTTCTTTCCACCGAATTCGCGGAAACCCTTTCCAGGGAAAAAATTGACAGCAAAGCTGAAAGTCCTTGAGAAAGAAGCAGGCGCTCCAACCATGGAGGCAAGTTCATTGACTCACTGTATCATTCACGGATGAATGATACCTGTATACGTGCCGTTTGTTCTGCTATTAAAAACTTGCAATTTTGTTCTCTGTGCTCGGTACAGAATTCGGTGTTTAAAATATTCACCATATGGTGGTGTGCGTTACGGCCCGGGACGTGGCAAACTTCATGAACTGCAAAATTGTTCGGTGGAAGAATTATTTATTGAACCTCTTTAAAGTATATTATTTACATATAATGGTATCGGCTGTCCAAGTTTTGACTCATTTATTATATGGCTTTTTGTTTGCCGTTGGAATTAATGAAATTAATTTGAACAGACTGGACTTCTATTCCAAACTGGATTTTGTATTACTATCTCGTACTAATTACATAATTGTGAAGTTTTAAAATTTATTTTATGATTTGTTGTGTGTGTTACTATTGTAGATATTGCTGTACCATTTTCGTTTTGCGGAGTGTGTGGCAGTTTTTTTTTTTATAAAATGGTGGAATATTTGGGACTGCCCACAAAAACGATGGAAGTATAAACTTTAACTTTAAGTTTAAGCATGCTTGTATTCAGTTAACTTTGATTAACCCTAACCATCCCTAACCTGCCAAAATCAAACACCCCATTGTGTTGAATTGTGTGTGATTGGGTACTGTAGAGCCTTGGCACCATCACTTTGCATGGGACTTGATGTCCTGATTTTGTCTAAGTACAAAGAATGTGCCATTGGTTTACTACACATGTTGGAGTTTGTGTGGTTAGGGAAGGATTCTAGTAAAAAGGCTTGGGCTGTTAGGGTTAATAGTCAGATGTATGTGAACGTCGACACATTCACTCACAACTATCCAACATTTTGCTTGTAAAAACTAGTTCTATAGAACTGCAGTAGGAAAATTTGCTTAGCAATATTTTGCAATAAACCCCATCCAAGTTGTAAGCTAAAGCTGTAGTCCTTACATCAAGGGTGAGATTTCTCCAGATTTTTCCCCCCAATTTCAGGATTTTTTTGTGAGACGTCTTTCTGATTTCCGGAAGATTTTTTTTAGTCCTTAAATTGTTTGTATCATTCCAAAATGACCTCTGCAATGTAAAATGGTCTTCTTTCAATTCTAATAACCCTATTTTGGGCAATTCTGAAGCATATCTTTTGGTACAAAATGCAGTTTTCGTGTATTTTTCAGCAATGCCATACATATTAAATGCCCCAGCATCTTTCGTGGATTTTTTTTCATTTTCCTTAATTTTCATCCCCATTACATGGGTGAATTCTCTGTGTTACTTTTACCAAAAACTCTGACCCTTAACCCAAAATGTCAGTAAAATTAACTGTGTCCTTGGTTACTCAAGAAATAGAATGGAGACTACTTCAAATTGTGGGCAACATTGATCTATGAAAATGACCTAAAACCAGAAGGGTTCAGCCGCCCTTTCCTCCAAGTCCCAGAATAACTTCGCTGACAAGATAACCACATTACTATGGAAATGAGTGACCAGTTGGATCACCCAACTTGTCTGCAAAAAAAAATCCCCATGTCTTGACATACGGTCCGTTTGTAACCGAATCCTGCTCTCGAAGCAGCGGTGTGACAAATTTCGTACATGATCAGTTAGCATCGATGGTCACTTCAATTTAGTGACCACTTTAATTTACTCGCTTTGACCGCAAAATGGTCAATTTATTTCCACCCTGGCAGTCCAAGGAAATTAAGGAATGGAAAATTTCATACTGGTCCCTTGTTTGGTCATTTGGACAAGGACAAAATTTACCAGTCAGATGAGGACATACAGTAGCACTATAGATCAATAACGTACAGTTGAGTCCATATTTACCAAAAAGGACTTCCATTAAAAAAATCCAGCCGGTCAGTCAATGTAAATAAATTGAGGTCAGGGTTGTAGCTGGAGTTATTGCCCAGGCCATTGTCCAAAACTCAAGGGAGGTTGGCCACCCTTGACCACTGACCACTTCTCAAAGTGACCAGGCCAAGGGAAAGTGTAGACAGATAATCCAGTGAAAATTAAAGACAGCTTGAAAGCTCACCCAAAAAGTGTCAATCAAGACTTGCAATGGGTAATTAATTACTAGAGTGACTTCAAGCTCAGTGCTCAGTCAAGTTGACCTGGGTCAATTCCACAGAGCTGCTGAAACACAAGTTTTTGCCGAGTGAAGAAAATAATTTTTTTTAAATGGATTACCAGTGAAAATTGCAGGCCACATATACAGCTTGTAAGCGGTTCTTGGCGAATTTGTGCTTAGCTGGAAAATCCGCTGAGCACTGTTTTGTGGAAAGCAACCCCTGGACCCAATTACAGGAAGCTGATTGGTGAACAATATTATTTGGCACTTTTTTCTACGTAGCAGGAGTCATCTGAGAACCAGTCATTATGTACAAATCACATGACATGGCTGGTGATCTGTTGTTGCTATGGCAAATTGTTCTAAGCAAATTTTGACACTTGGCATCTCCATTCAAATAGCCATGTGCTGAACATCTTATTTACTGGCACATTTCTTGGGGGAAAAACCTGAAATTTATTTTTCTTGGACTCAAAAGAAAGATTTAAACATTTTCATTGAAAAATATTTCCTACAGTTGCTGACTCAAACTGCAGGGGAAGGGAATCGTGAAAACCTTTTTAATATGTAATTGAAGGGGAAGTTTTTGTTTACCAAAAAATGGAAATGTATCAAGTCGATAGTCCTGTGTGTTCACTATTTTTTTCAAATAATTATTTTTGCATTAATTTGTTTGATTTTTGTTACGTTTTCGTTAAAGTAAGTTTCTAATTTTAATCTGCATTTTCCACTTTTCTTTTGTACTGGTTTGTGCAAATTAAAACCACATTGATTACATTTTTTAATTTGTCTAATAAGCAGTTTTAGGAGGCAATTATATAAATGCCTCCAGGACCCTTCAGTAATGTGCACGGCGAATTAGGTGATAAACATTTCTCATCAACCAACCAATCATCTCCTGTCGCAATGGAGTTGCATCATCTGCTCTGTGAAGCAACGAGGCCAAATCATACCACAAAATAGACATGATGCAAGCCGTGGCGAGACTTTCCCATAAAGATGAGAAATTGCGACACTCGTCTTTCAGTCATTGATCACTGCAGTTCATGTACTGTTTAAAGAAAAAAAGGCCTCATTTCTATGTTATGGTCACATCTGTGTGGGTATGTAGCTAAAGTACAGTTTTAAAGTGGTTTTTCCCATCTCTCTACAATATCTTGCATTGATAAAGGCTCCATTCACTTGTGCTCTCTGTGTGTTGTATGTTGGGTGGGTTAAGTGAGAATTTTGTCAGTAAACATGACAAACACTAGTTTTATTTTATTTAGGTCTTCACGTGTGCAAGTTTGTGGCACGAGTTGTTCAGGCTGACGTTTCTGGCAATCATAGGAAGTTGTTTGGTTCTATTTTCACTTTTGTACAATTTATGTCAAAGGTTTCATTCAGTTGCATTGTGTGTTGTGTTTTTGGGTTGGTAGAAATCGAGAAATTATTGGGGCCTCGTCAGGGTAGCCTTGTTTGAGTAATTCAGGATTGCGTTATGAATTCTGGGTATAAAGTCGTATTAAGGACTGAAAGCAGTTGTACCTATTTCTATAAAATGGGTTCCATTCAATTTTGATTGTTAAATTGTGTTATGGGGTAACTGGGAGAATGTATTCAACATGATGGAGCACTTGTACTTTTTGAAAGACTTCTGCCCTTTAACTTCCACTCAGCTATTGTGCATGTAGTGTGTTTCCTCAAATTACCATAAACTATCATCTCTAACCTAGCCCTGAACTTTATGCAGATTTGACCTTCAACCCTAACCTTCCCAAAACCATCCAACACCATGTTGTGTTTTTTTTGATGGGTTCAGGACCATTACTTTACAACATGGAGCTCTAGTGCCAGACTTGTCGAAGTCCAAAGAATGTACCATGGGTATACTGCACAGTGTTGGATTTTGACAGGTTGGGGACACTTCCTATTAAAAATGCCATAGTGGTAAAAATGTTGAAAATTCACTCTGCCCTGCCCAAAGGCTTGAAAGGCTGAACAGTGTTGACACTGCTGTAGTTTCTTGGTCTCATGAGCAACAGTGAACTTGATCTATTACATAATCTCACCTCAGATGGGAGGTGGTGCAATTGCATTTATATGTACAAACCAGTTGCTAAGCACAAACAAATTGCTTAGCACCAAAAAGTCTTGCTTGGCAACGACAGGTAACGGGTTACCAGCCAAAACTCTATGTGGTACTAAGCAAACAACAGCAATATACATGAAAATTAATTTGGTTGATAATCCTGTTCTTAATAAGGAAAACTTTCGTGCTAAGCAAATTTTTTTGGGTAACAGATTTGTGAAATTGACCCCAGCTGTGACTGTCGTCTTTTATACAGAGTTTTCTGCACAGCGGAATTTTGCTATAATGGACATCACTATACTGAACATTTGGCTATAATGAATCCTCTCGGCCTCTAAACAGTTGTATTTAATAGCTATCATTATTCAGACCGATTGATTACTACACCAAACATTTTTTAGTGGGGTCCCATGATTTTCTTTGTAGTAAATTCCTACTGTATTCATTTTTGCTTTCCCAGTGCCAAATCACTAAAATTCGAAGAGGAACCTCTGATGGATGATGTCATGGCTGCCATGGTGCTGACGAGCCTGTCGGGAAGCCCTCGGATGACGAGAATGGACGGTTCAGGTAAACAAAATGTCGAGTAAAACAAAAAAAATGTGTGTTCATAGGGCAACCGATGCACACGACTATATTGACATTTAATTCAATGGCTCATCAGACTTGTCAAATTTCAACATATTTTGCAATATTTTGCAAATAGAATGCGTTTCTCATAGCCATAGACTTGTTCAAGTTCTTCCATGTAAAATTTGTGAATCCCAGTTTGCAAATGTTAATATCTAAAGATGAAAAATATTCAAAATACTGAAGATGAAAAATATTCAAAAAACTGAAGATCAAAAATATACCAAATACTGAAGACGAAAAAATACCAAATACTAAAGATGAAAAATATACCAGACACTATTTAAAGATGAAAAATATACCAAATACTAAAAAAGGACAAATATACCAAATACTTCCAGGTAAAAATTACCAGAATTGAGTCCAGTTTCATGAAGCTGCCAAGCCGAAAACATCGCTTATTCTAAGCGTAAGTCGGCCCGAGAACCAGTTACACGCAGTACATATCCTATAGCATTTTGGTCGATAACCTGTTCAACAAAATGCCTTCTCTGCTTAGCCAAAATTGATCGCTTAGCAGATTCATAAAATGGAAGCAGACATACTGGTCCCGCTTTTTGCTAGTTCTGAGCATGCCCGCATAGTTCTGAGCATGCGCAGGACTGGTGAGAACAATGGAATAGGACCAGTATGTCTGCTACCACCAGCTCATGGACTCAAAAGTCTCCCATTATTATGAAGTTGTAAGTCCTGGCCCACTGCCAAAGAAATGTCATTCATTTTCACTGATAACAGCATGATTAACTTTTATTAACCAGGAGCAGTGTTAAGATCAAGTTTCAAACAAACATCCATTTCAACCTCTGTCATTTTGGAGGTAATTATATTGCCTTTGGTTTTATAAAGACAAAAACTTCAGTCAAATCCCAGACGATTCCTGCTGTGGTTTCTGTGGGTTTGGCATTTTGCCAAGACGAAAACCTAAAAAGAGGGGCACCATCCACCGTACCACTCCACCAGATGTGTTCAGGGAAATACATGTACATGTACATGAGTGGGCTTTCATGTACACTGTGTATGTACTGAACATATGAACAGTACATGTGTAATACTATGTTCTGTGGTATGTTGTACACATAGTAAACATGCATAAGGCAGGGGTGAGATTTGTCAGGATTTTTCCTGATTTCCTGATTTTTTTGTTGGGATTTCAGAATTGTTAAAGAATCTCTTTTGCAATCTGGACTTCGATCCTGAGGTGTTGTCCTAAAGGTGTTTTTACCTGTAAAAGTGGATATAGACCAATAAAAACAGATATTTTAAGGGGGTGCCTTCAAAATACAAACGATATTTTGATCCGGGAATTTCGTGGATTTCGTGGATTTTTTCATTTTTGGCCAATCTCGCTTATGATAAGGACTTAAAGGTAGTATACAACATTTGCAAACATCAAAAAACAAAACTACTAAATTATTACGAAAAGTAAATAGCAGTCTCAAGCATCCTGTGAAGGCACCTGGTGTGCTGTCGTTTTTCAAGAAAAGTGGAAATTTATACACTGTTTTCCCAACAATTGTCGGCTGACAATCATTGGAAATAATCTAGTTCCCCGACCTGATAATTCCCTGACTCTATAAATTGCTCCAATTTGTCTAAAGTAGTGTCAGGGAACCAGACTACTAGAGCATAATTCTTTTTCTTTGCTTTCCTAGCATTTATGCACGCAAAACTTTAAACATGTCGGTGTTAAAGTATTTGCTAGCATGGTATGAAATACTAACCCCCAAATCCATTTATTTATGAAAATTGACAGCAAAATCAAATGTTAATATCGTTTCGATTTGCGGTAACGCCATGTGTTTATCTCAACTAACGAGAGGTATGGGTTCTGAAAAGAACCTTATCGCACAACTCGTATCTCAACCTTCGTTAATAGTGAGAAGGGTTCAAGGGAGAACCAATTTCGTGCAAAATGTTGTATACTACGTTTAATTAATGTGTATGTACAGTACATTATGAGTTGTACAATATGGTACAACTCGCATTACAAGATCGCTACAACACTAACTCAGCTTAGCAGGAGATGTCAAGGCCATAATATTGTTGACAAATGTCAAGGTCAGTGGCATTTTGCCACCACCCCCACCCCGCTGGAAATTGAAAGATCCAAATGGTAAACAGTAATGGGCTGTTGAGCTTTGTTGTCAGTCCTACATAGATTAGCATTGAAAATGAGAAAATAAATATATGGTGTGAAATGGGGATTAATTTGAAATTAAAATTGTCAGAATTTTCAATTATGGAGAAAGGAGTGGAGAAGCTCTCTCCCGTTCGCTAACCTTTTAATTTCACTTCAAAAATTGTACATTTTCCTATATTATTTTTTGTAAACAAAAATGTTATGCACAAACTCTGCCGCAAGTTTGTGACGGTAATACAATTTTTGATCGCTTCATTGCTAACCCAGGTTTTTGCAGCTGAAGGTTTCTAACGGCTCGGTAGGCCAATGTACAAAAAAATATTTTTAAGGCCCCACCCTAAATATTGGAACTGGGTTTCATTTTTCCTGAATGCTTCAATAGGAGGTTAGAGTCCACACCATTATTCAGTAGCTTCCGTCCTGCTGAAAAGAGTAAAAAGTATGAATAGTTCTTTCACACAATCTGGCAAAGTGCCAAGAAATTGTGCTAAATATAAATGCCCACAAAAACTCCCCATCTTTCTCTCAAAATAGCTTTCCAACTTGGTGAACAATGGAGTGGCAGGCTTTAATGTTGTATTGTTGAGGCCAGGGAGGGTAGCTAGTCAATAATCTGTTGGTGGTGTGAGTCTTTGTTGTTATTCGATTATGGAATTATGGTAACTTGGTAAGGGAAAGGTGATTTGGAAAGAATTCTTTATCTTGTTTTCCTGTTTGTTTGAGAGAGTAAATCTCTTGTCTGTTTGTGTACTTCGGTGATAAGGAAACAAAAACATTGTCATTCCCAAAATGGCCAACAAAAATGTAGTATTTACATCTGTGAGATCTGACAATTTAGACTTCATTTTTGTAATAAATGGAGGCAAGTAATTGAACATTCTCTCTTCAAATGGAGCTGATTCATATTAAAAGTTTAGAGGTAAACCACTCTAGTTGGCTCAAGATCATATAAATCTAATAGTAAGGAAATTAAGGATTCTTTACAGTTTATAAATGACGAGGGATTTCTGCCTATGAATAATTTAAACAGGCGCTCTTCTTTGGAAGTACTTTTTTTCCCGGATATCTAGGGCGGGTGAATGACTAAATTCAGAGAAATCTAGTGCAAGTCGGTTAATTCGCAGAGAAGAAAGACATTAATTATTCATCGGGAAGCTTTGTTTACTATTAGTACAGGTGGTTGGTTGAATATTGATGGGTGCGACTGTCTTACTTGGCTGAATGCCAAGTTAGACAGAAGGGAAGTGATGGCGACAACTTTGTTTTCTCCATCGGGAAAAAGAATACGACAAAAAACTCCGCACTTTTTACCGCCACCCTGCATTTCAGCATTGTTTCTCCAACCAAAAAAGATATTGGGGCGAACAATTGCTTGCTTTTTAAAAAAACAATTCGTCCTCCCCAAACAGACAGACAAACCAACCAACAGATATATATTGTAAGTACACTGAAAATTATTGTTTTGCTCTAAATCATTACCTCTGTGAAACACAACATTGCATCTGTGTTCTTCTTTCGTAATATTTGTGTTTTTGTTTGTTAAATTGTCTTCCTTCTTTTGAAGTGAGATATCTTTATACCTGTACCAAATAAAAAAGAAATTGTACCAAACCTTTCAAATCAAATGTTTGATTTCTTTTTCTATGGATAACACCACCAACCTCACATAAACACTACATCTAAAAAATAAGCAGTTGTTTTGGCATCTATCCTACTCAAACGTCAAATATTATGTTACACTTTAATCAGACAGGGCACCAATCATCGCCCACAACCAGTCATGACCAGGGGTCAGAGGTCGGAGGCGATGCACGTTCGGTGTCAAAGGGGATAGCTACAGGAGCTATTGTTGCAGTCTGCACAAACGAAACCAACAATTACTGATAAATTTAGCACGGTCGACCTTAGTCTTGGCAGGAATTCAATTTGCACAGACGATTTAACACTTTGATATTCTTGATGTTGACCACAAAATTTCAGAGCATAAAGTCAACCTGGGCCTGGTTTTCTGATGTGATTTAAAGTGGCGAGTTGCCCTTGTAGTTGCCCTTATATTTATTTGTGAAAAGAGTTCAAATTTTCAATAAATTTACAATGTTGTGTGAGCCCGAGGCCAAATAAATAAATAAATCATCCTTTCTTCTGGACAACTAATAAATGCTCATCAAAATAAACCACAGTTGGTAGACTGCCAACATCAGTTGGTAGAGCACTGGTATGGTAATCTGGAGGTCACAGGTTCAAATCCCACTCCTGCCAGTTTTCTTTGTCCACTGTGAAAAATATTTGCAGCTGTCAACAAGTGTTTGAATTGTGATGTTAAAAGGTACAAAAAAATAAAATTCATAGCTTGCATTGAGAAAAGAGTTTGGTCCAACAAACACCGATTGCAATGAGTGGCTCCCACAGTTCAACAGGAGGTCTTGTCCGGAACACCTTTAGGAACTCACAAGTGGCACGACGGCGTCTTTAACCCCATGAGTACAGTGTTTTACGGGAGACGTCAGGGTGCCGCGGCGGCTCTGGCGACCAAGCGAACCGCTACAATGTGTTTCTGCAGTCAAGTGTAACATATACACAATAATCCAACAATGGATTGAAACTGCACAAACCGCGGCGAATGGCGTCATCCGGCCTTGTGGCACTGTTTAATCCAACAATGGATTGAAACTGCACAAACAGCGGCCAATGGCGTCATCCGGCCTGGTGGCACTGTTTTTTTCGCCATATGGCGTCATCCGTACGCAAGGGATTAATCTCAATTCTTTTTTCTTGGTCCGTACAGCACCCTACAGTCCCACCAGTCCAGCCGGGGGTGCCACAACCGATTCTTTAATGGGTACAGCATCTTCATACAGCCCCTCAAGCAGTGGCCATTTTAGCTGGGACTTCCAATCACGGGGGACGCCCTCCCCAACTTCTTCAACGAGTAAGTACATTTTTTTTTAAATCATATTTTTTTTAGGGGGAATGCTAATGAGTAATTATAGCTTTCAATATTAACCCTAACCCACCTCCTTGCAGTTTTGTAGGATTTTGGAGGATTGAAGATGAATGGTATTTCAAAAAAATAAAGAATTTTGGAGGATTAAAGATGAATGGTGTTTTAAGCGAGGTGGATTTTGGAGTATTGAGGATGAATGGTGTTTGAGAAACAGGAGGATTTTGGAGGAACATAAATGCAAACATTTGGAGGATTGTGGAGGATTGAGGATGAATGCATTTTTTGGGGTAGGGCAGTCGGAGGATTTTGGAGCATTGAAGATGGTTCCTAGCAAAAAGGGTCTAGGGGGTTAGGGTTAAGTTTCTATATTTATATATAACTGTAAAATGTCATTGTTATGTGAACGCACCTTTTTCTGGATGTTTCCTGGGTGACAAAATAAATAAATATATATATATATATATATATATATATATATATATATATATATATATATTTATAAGGAGTGGAATGCATCTTTGAGGATATGATTCAGCTTATATTGCCCACGCCCTTAAAATTGTATTTTGTCTTTTAAATTGGACATAACTTTCTAGTTATGTTCAATTGATGCATGAGTAAAGTCTATTTTACGTCCAAAATACTCCGACAGGATAGTGCCCCTTTAAGTTCTAATCTTCGCATAGAACAGCCATGTGTGTGTGAGTTTGTATAGCTTTGGACCTTTAACAAAGAGGACAATAGGGTCCACGATTGTGTCAAGGTCCACGATTGAAAATCGTGTGCAAAACATATGGGAGGCCTTCCAAAAAAGTTAAAGTACAAACAAAAGAGGGACAATAGGAGGTCCACAATTGAAGGTGTTTACAAACCATGTGTGGACGTACACAGGGGTGGTTGTGGGGTAGGCATGAGAAAAGGCAACAATGGGGACAATGGTACCCCACAAGGGTGTCTTTAGAAATCGAGCTAACCCACAGAGTTCACGCTATGGCTTTTGCGATTTCAATGGGGACAAAGGCAGAGGAAAAGAACGGAAGTGAAATCCACAATAGAGGTACCCCATATCTACCCATGTGAGGGTGTGTGTGTTGGCATCAAATGAAAACCATCCAAGTATTGCCAACTTGAACTTTGATCTTCCAACACAGGAAATAAGTCACAATGTCATTTTTAGGGGCTTAAGAAGATAAATGGGGGGGTTGTCCTTTAAAGGTGTGGTATAGACTAATCCAGCGACCAAAATTGAAAGCATTTACTGCAGTGGCACCACGCTCGCATGCGTGTTTTACACACGCGCGCGACTTAAATTAAAGAACGCGGACAGCCTGCACGCGAGCGCGGCACCACCGTAAAAATGGCTTCTAATTTTGTTCGGCGAATTCCCGTATAGCATTAGCAGATCAGCAGAGCTGACACAGTTTGCAGGCAGTGTTCATATTGTGCAATTCAACGACACAAGAAATAGCAAAGCTGTGAAAGTTTGAGCTGAATCCGGCATCCGAGTCGTGACAAAAAATACTGAATGGCCATTCCATTTTAACAGCGATTTTTGTGAATGTTCATGTGTGATTATTTTGACTGCTGAAATATAAAAAGATAAACCACAGCGGTTTCAGAGGTCTTCAGATACAATATTCTTGAAGACGACAGCAATCTCAGAGAGAGTTTTTTTTCTGTAGAGGATTGGTGTGTTACCAGCTTTGTGCAAACATCAAAACACAAAAATACTGAATTATTATGAAACACCTTACAAATTTCCAGCGATGATCGGCCGACCATCATTGCAAATAGTCTAGTTCCCCGACCTGATAATTCCCTGATGTCTAAAAATTGCTCCGTTTTGCTTAAGTAGGATCAGGAAACAAGACTACAAGAGCATCATTTTTTTCTCTTATTTTCCCAGCATCGATGCACACAAAACTTTAAACGGGTCAGTTGAACAGCCTGGGTTCATACGGTCCTTGAAAGTCCTTGAAAGTCCTTGAATTTCACTTTTCATTTTTCAAGGCCTTGAAAGTCCTTGAATTCCGAAAAAGGTCCTTGAAAGTCCTTGAATTTCAAAATGTGCTCCCCAAAAAAATTATTGATATTATATTTTAACCAAAATGGTAATAAAATGTGTTTTTTTTATTCCCTTTTTCCTTGTTTCAAAACCCGTTCCGATTCTAAAATCGTAAAGTGAAATTGCACATTTTGATTTTTATTACACAGAAGGTCCTTGAATTCTTCTATTATGGTCCTTGAAAGTCCTTGAAAAGTCCTTGAATTTGTTTGCTCAGAAAGTGTATGAACCCTGACAGCATTTCCTATAAAATACTAACCCCCAATCCATTCATTTCTGAACATAACAGCAAAATCAAAATGTTGTATACCATGAGCACCTTTAAGTTTTAAACATTGTTTACATCGAAAGGAAGCGCTGAGAAATCAATTTCCAGTGGGCACCTTGATCTGGCATTTACGGGCAAACTCGAAGGAAAAAATGCCGGATATAAGTCACTGTATAGCAGGGGGGGGGGGGGGGTAATGCAGCAAAAAATAAGAGCCACAAAGAGGAAGAACGGGTATCAAGCTTCCGACTTTTGGCCCCCTTCCAGATCAAAGCTGGCAAATTTTCCCATTTTGAATCAATTTGATGATGTCATGGTTGTCACAGTAATACCTCCAAAATATAAAAAGCTTTATAAAGAGGCTGTTACTTTGCGCTTACTTATTCCAAGGAAATGGCCATGTTGCTCCAGAAAAGCTGTGGCATGACTCATTAAGAGTAACGCAGATCGAAAAATCTTGAAGATTTATGGAAGAAAATACATGTCTTAAATCTTGAGGTAGGCC
This sequence comes from Hippasteria phrygiana, assembly GCA_037893225.1. Taxonomy (NCBI): domain Eukaryota; kingdom Metazoa; phylum Echinodermata; class Asteroidea; order Valvatida; family Goniasteridae; genus Hippasteria; species Hippasteria phrygiana. Next base: position 777,311 of record JAZGUH010000008.1, on the reverse strand, counting down.
ATTTTAAAGGACTTAGATGCATAGTTTAATTCAGTTAATAAGTTTTTTAGGTTTTTTTGTATTGGTGATTGGGTGATTTTTGTAAAAACGTTGGTTGTAAAAAGGACAAAAAACAAGGACAGTGGTTTCAGAGGGAAAAAGGGGTCTTTTTAAATATTTTGTTGGAGATTAATCTTCGGTGCAAATGTTCCTTTAAATGCGAAGAAATCTACCTTAATTTTAACCCTTACTGCTGGTGTGAACAATCTTATTCAAATTGAAGGATTAAAAAAAAAAAAAAACAGCCAAACTACAGTATTTGAATAGTGAATGTGTTTAGTCTCACCAACAGTGGAAGTTACCCCGCCTGGGTCTATAGGTTTGAAAACTGGGATAATTTCTTGGGTATCTATTGAAGATTTATCCTCTATTTAAATCTGGACCCAGGAAAAACCGTGAGGGAATTAGGGCTGGCAACCTAAAATGTGGCCAACCCCACCACCTCTGTTGATTGATAGCCCTTTACCTAGAGTGGCCTTTAGCCTTGTGTTGGGCGACTTCCATAAAAAGAACCTCAGCTTAACCCCTTGAACCCGGGTGGCGCCGGGGCACCAGGCCGGGTTATGCAGCCAAGCGAAATGGAAACAAGAGGTTTGTGCAGCCAAGCATAACATACACAAACCGGTGGCAAGGGGTTAATCAACAAACAAAAAAATGACAAAACTTCTCTGCCTTTTGCAAAACAACTCTATGCACCCCCGCCCCCCCCCCCCCCCCCAAAAAGAAAAATTGATGCTAATTTGAGCTGAGTACTATATACTTGGGGTCAAAGGTGGTGCATTGCTGGAGGGGTACTGACTCTGTTGTGAATGGAACATTCGGCTTGGTAGTATTAAAGTTGTGTTACTGGGGTCTCAAACTTGGAGTGAAACAAAATGTGTATGTTTGATTGAAGTTGAACCCAAAAGAAAATGAAAGTGCTTTGGTTAAGAAGCTGTTGTTACTTTTCTTATTAGCAGTTGAATTCATAATTGTGAAAGGATATGGAATGTACAGGTGGGCATGCATAACGTTGCAAAACAAAAATAGTATTTAAAACAAACAATATCCCATTGCAGTTTCTGATTTTAAACATTCTACAACCTCTTCTGTTATTAAATCTGATGTCAGAAAGTTTCTCAAAGTTTTAAGGCCAAAAACTTTTTGTTAAACAGCACAATGACAACATTTATCATTACACCGTATGTAACTTTCGTCAACTGAAAACCCGCCCTGAAGTTGTGGTTCTGTGGGGGGGGGCGAGGATTTTTTTAAAAATAAATACTGTTTTTCAAAAAAATCTGGCCAAAGGGCTCCCTGATGTGTTTCCTTTTTTTTTAGTAAAAGCCTGTATTGCATTACACCATTTGTAACTTTATGTCAGCTGGAAACTTGTAATCTTGGGCATGCAATTCAATTTGTCTTTTCATTTAAGAAAAAAACAACAGCGGTGTATAGTTTACATGCAGTAAAAGCTTAGAATCCCTGGGATTTACGACTAAGCATAGGTTGAGAAACCATGTACGAAATGGCTGTTGCCTGTGGGCTGGATGGATTTACTTTCATCAGGGTCAGGGGTCAAAGCTTTTTTTCTTTCTCCAGGACTAGTTTTGAATGTATTCAATAACAGGTCCCCGGGCTGCGGAGATAAAACCAAGAGGCCAATTTAGGGGGAAAATTGCAGGTGAAATTGGAGTGGCCTTGAATTTAAGACCCAAACACTGCGTCTGTGAAAACAGGTGAAAACAGAATTCCGATGTTATTTTGGAACATTATAGTAGTTTTTGGGGTCGGGGATGTATGGAAATTTAAAAAAATATATATATATATTTTTTTATGACTTTCGAGACGTTATAGACCTAGGTGTATCAAAAAGAAAATGATTGAAAAAACCATTGTGAAATTGTGGCTATTTGGGTATTTTGATGACTTGGCGGGCTTTTTGAGGGGTACTTATTAATTTTTATTTTACAGTCAAACCCCATCTGCTTCTGTTGTAGATTCGGAAAACCTATGAGGGCATGTTTCATGGAAAAAAATTAATGTCAATATGGCGGGAAAACACAATAAAGACATCCACTGGGGTAGGTGAGTTGGTGTGTCTTATTTCTCCATGGTCTCACCGATGGTGAAGTTACACTGCCCGGGTCTTTAGGTCTGAAAATTGAGATAATTTCTCTGGAATAGGGCAATATCTTTTTTTTTAATACAGGATTAACCCCTTTTGGCCTGTTGTTATTAAGGGGGTGCTGGTATGCCAATACGGGCTTGTGCTGCTAAACGTAACACAAACAATAGGCAAACTGGATTGAGTCCGTGCAAGAATGTGCGCATAGACGACAACCAACCAGGTGGTCTTTTTTTTTTTCGAACCGCGGCCATGGCCGTCTTCTATATTCAAGAGATTAATAGTCCCGAGACGCAAGTCCGGACTCCACACCCGATTCCAGTCATGATTCCAAGACCATTTTGATAGTAAAAATATACAGTAGAAAACTACTATAATGAATATCGTGGGATCCACGACAAATATTCACTGTGGTGGTCGTTCGTTATAGTGAATAATGGTGTGTATTGTATACAACAGTCTTGGAGCCACAGAGGATGTTCGTTATAGCCAAATGTTCAGTATTGCGGTGTTCGTTAAAGTGAAGTTGTACTGTACTTTAAAAATCCAGTGCCAGTGCTCTAGCCAAGTCCAGAGGAAGCTCATTGAGTTTTTCTGAGCATTGAGTTTTTTAAAGCTCATTGAGTGTTTTTAAGCTCATTGAGGTTTTTAAAGCTCATTGAGTTTTTTAAGCTCATTGAGTTTTTTAAAGCTCATTGAGTTTTTTAAAGCTCATTTACTTTTTTAAGCTCATTGAGTTTTTTAAGCTCATTGTCATTGAGTTTTTGACTCCTAGAAGAGTCTACTTCGGACTCGATGCAACGCTACTTAAACGCTAATGGCTGTTCCTTCCTTCATGCATATGTGTACGATAGGTAGTTTGTGTTGTGAACAGTGTTTCTTCTGTATAATCTCACTACGGTTCTAATATGTTACAACAGATCTAATATTTCCTCGCAGAATGGAGTGGCAGTATATTACAATGATGTAGTCGAGACCATCACAAGACCAGGCACAAGACCAGCTTGTTACAGGCACAAGTAACGGGCATACAGGGTTTCCCCTTAACTTTTTTTTTCACTGGCCGGCCGGACTTGTTAGTTGGACTTTTAACTAGTCCGCCAGCATTTTCACTGGTCCATTTTTTTTTCAAGTACTTTTTTAATTATGAGGTGGTAGAAAAAGCTCCATAAAAATGATACTTAAAATAAATGGAACAGCCTTATTTAGCTGGCATAATTTTCTGCGCGCGTTCGTTTGGCTGTGCATGCACTATACGATGGAGGATTTTAACTGGCCCGCCAGACTTTTTGGAGAGGGTTTTAACTAGTCCGCCAACGTTTTAACTGGCATTTGGCCAGCGGACCAGTGTTAAAGGCGAACCCTGGCATAGGAATGCTTTTATTACAGTTCGTTTGAATAGCTTGAGACTTGAATTAAGACTGATGGTCTTGTGTTGGTCTTGCAGGGTCTTGCGATGGTCTCACCTACATCACTGGTATATTATGCACTCATTTGTGGTAATATTGAAATCATGTCTGAACATGTCACGACATGTACACCAAGCAGCCGATTCCAAACCATATTTTAACAATGATTTTTTGTTTAAATAACTAAACATTAGAGCTTTGCCTGATTGTCAGCATGGTATTTGTGATTTAATGTCTAATCTTATCGCAGGTGACGTTGAGTGCAATGCGCCGGGGTTCTCGTTTCCAGATGTTGGATTCACCAATGGCTTCGTCTTTGACTTGTCGTCCGTGGACGAGGGGATCGACATGAGCGAGGTGGGGGCGCTGTGCATCGTGGACGACATCCCTGCCAAGAAACAAAAGGTAACTGACAAAGAAAGCCAATCCCAAAAATTGAATCTCGAAAATTGCTGTTCATATTGTTCTTGATGGTCTGCACAGTAAATACTACCTGTCGATGCATCAATGCAGCAAGCTATGCAAGTGCGTATAGTGACCTCTATAGCTCAACTGTGTAAATAGCATTTTTGCAAGCGTCATCAATGCTAATCTGTTTTGTTTTTCCATGCACCCTTGTTTTCGTCTTGAAAATTTCCCACAAATGACATTCAGAAACTTGTTTTCTGAGAAATTAAAAACTTATGTTTTTTCGTTTACGGGTACTCGATTCTATAATCTGGAACCGTTTTTTTAACATTAGCGGTCGGGTACTGGGGTACCTGGTTCAGATACACAGCACTACTATGACTAAAAGCAATTTGACTAAAATTTATCGCTAACACCAGTGTTAATGATTTAGCACAGAATGGCTTCAATGTGAAGATGGAATTTTTGTGTCGGGGATGATATGATGTAAATTAGAACAGAGATTTTTTTCTTTTGCCCTATCCCGACGTAATATATGAAGCACTGCATGCTCAGTGCTTTCCGAGAGCTTGTGTGAACAAATTCACAGGCTTACTCGGGCGAGAAAAATTTGTTCTTATTTACAGAACGGCTTGAGTCGCGTAATTCATCCATGATTTTTGAAGATTCTTGTTCGAAAAACCCTCCCGCCAAACACTACATCCAAACTTATGGCTGGCATGGATTTGAACACGGACTTGTGGTTTCTCGCTATTTTGCAAACCACAATCATTGCTTCCGCAATAAAGCCCCACAATCTGTTGTTGTCATTCTGCTTGGGTCATTCAACCCACATGTCATGGGATTCTGATACCTCATGAATAATTTGTGAAGGCCAACGCCTCCGTATTTCAAAGTCCCTGTATAGACCTGTCTTCAACCAAAGCCGAACCCACCCATAGTTGTTTCGGTCGTAGCGTACCCAGATATCGAGGGCTCCCATCCATTGGCCGGGAGCCAGTTCCTGAGTGCTAAACCCCGCCCTCTTGCTCTGCGTCAAGAGCAACGGGCAACCCACAGCTGTTGTGACTCCGCTGACCCCTACTAACAGCTTGCAAGATTTTATCGCCCAGAGCGTGGGCTGAAAAGTGTTGATTTTTGGGGTAAAAATTTACTGTTGGAAAAGAGAAGTTTAAAGGAGATCTGCTCCCAAAAATTTGCACAAAATATATCTGGAAGAGGTCATTGCATGTAATAAGGTGTGTTGAATTTTAACATGTTAGATGTTTTTTTAAAGAATTTTTTATATGTATAGTCTCGGATGATTTTCTGTAAGGCCGTGTTATTAAACCAGGTTGGTTGACCTGGGAGCTATTAAAAGTGAACTTCATGACGCCAACAATTCGAGTTGTAGTCGAATCCCTGCAAGTCCTTTAACAAGTCCAGTCAGAAGTCCTTTCATAAAGCGGGTCACAAGTAACTGGATGAACAATGACAAAGGAATGCCTTTGTCGAAGCTCATTTGAATAGCTTGTGATTGGGATTAGGTCTGGAGGGCTTGTGATGGACTTGCAGGGACTTGTGATGATGGACTCAACTACATCCCTGCCAACAATAATTTCATTGTGACATTTCCCATTAAAGGTATGATGCAAAGCTGAAAAAAAAGCACTTGCAGGCAGAATTACTTTGTGTGATTCAACATATGCATGAAATAACCTTGTGAAAGTTTGAGCTCAATCCGTCATCGAATATTCAGAAAATTGTGAAAAGAGCTCTGTTTAACAGTAATTTTCTGCACGTTCATGTGTGCAATCAAAATATGCCAATATGCCAATATGCCAAAATATGTTTGGGAGGTCTTAAGATACAATTTTCTCTAAGACAACAGCTTATGAGAAATATTATTATTTTTGAAATATATTTTAAAATTTACAATGTTATATAATATTACACAAAAAAGGTGTTTTATTGGGGGAGGGTGTGATGAACATTGTATTGTCCCATGGAGGAATTCCTCCATGATTGTCCTAATTAGTCGGCGCCCTATTCCTTACTAGAAGTGTACACAAACACAGGATGTTATACCAGCAATCGGCGTTACCACAGGAACCATTTTTTTCTTTTGTTATTGGGAAAAACTTCCTGAAGAATGTATCAAAACACCGGATGCTTGGGCCCCAATGCTTTATTTGTACAAAGGGGCCTGGTGCCCTTTATGATGTTTATTGGGGTGAACAAACTTATTTGTATAATGGTACATCCAACATCCATGCTCTAGTTGTTATTGTGTCATGTGATATTGACTGGCCTCTTCTATTGATAAATGGGTAGTCATTTACATATATATATGGATCTGCTTGTAGTGTTGAGGGACCAAGGGGAATGTGGAAGAATACTACACAAATGGGAAGAGCCTTAACTCCTTGCGTACGTATGACGCCATATGGCGCAAAAAAAACAGTGCCACCAGGCCGGATGATGCCATTGGTCGCTGTTTGTGCAGTTTCAATCCATTGTTGGATTAAACAGTGCCATCAGGCCGGATGACGCCATTGGCCGCTGGTTTGTGCAGTTTCAATCCATTGTTGGATTATTGTGTATATGTTACGCTTGACTGCACAAACACATTGTGGCCGTTTCGCTTGGCTGCCAGACCCGCCGCGACACCCCAACGTCTCCCGTAAAATACCGTACTTCAAGGGGTTAAAGGTAGTGTACATGATTGGTCATTGTTGCAATTTTCAGAAATGGGTGGGTTTGGGGGTTAGTATTTTATAGGAAATATCGTTCCACTGACCTGTTCAAAGTCAAGGTGCGCGTGGCTACCAGGACGAGTGACGCGCCCCGAATGCCAGCATGTCCGGGGTGCGCCACTAGTCCGGGTAGCTATTCGCCCCTTGACTAAAGGCTACAGGGCATTTTTTCCAACGATTTACAGCTGGAAATCATTGGGAAAATGATGTAAATTTCCACTTTTCTTGACGGCAGCACACCTGCTGCCATCATTTCACAGGATGATTGAGACAACTATTAACTAACAGTCTAGTCTGGTAAGGTATTTCATAATAATTCAGTAAAAAACTTGGAGGATTACCAATCGTGTACACTACGTTTAAGGCAACTTTGTTAACGTCAAGAATAGTTGTTTCATACACGAATTTCACATTAGCCCCATCTGTGTGCTTCCGGGTTGAAAGCGAGGCTCTGAGTGCTAAACAAATGCAGCGGTATTCAACAAATCCATTCATGCAAGAATAAATCACGGCAAATGATTGCGTAGCGCACGGTTAGCATGGATCATCACAACCAAAATGAACTATTTCAACTATTTCACAGAACAATGATTCTCAAATAAACTCATGTGCATTAGATTGTTTTGCAATGACTTGATCAGCGACTTTCTTAAAATTCACACGATTTTACTGTGTATAAATTGCCCAATGAACGCGACATACATGTACGATGTTTACTTAGCACTGAGCCTCGCTTTCAAACCTGGACGTGTGCAGATCGGTGGTATTTTCGTTCGTTGTTACCCAGACGAATTCACTTCAACCTCAAATTCTTGTATGAACTTGGAGCAAGTTCGATCAAGGACTATAGCTAACAATAGTTCGACTAACTCTGATCGAATGCACGCTAGTCGACGACGGTTGGACTAGTCTAGTCGACGATTCGCGACCAGCCTACCGAGGTTGGTCGCATTGCTGGTTACCAATAGTTGTTTTAATAGCACAGTGCAGAGAGGACCAGTTATCAGAAAAATGGCGAAAAAACGTAAATATTCAGCAGCAGTGAACGAACGTTTTTTTGTTACTTTGTCTTTCTTTGAACATGTTGAAATAATGCACACGTTACCACTTGTGACATTGTTGATATACTGAGCAAATATCGTCCGTGTCGCTTTTATCTATGAACTCGTCCAAAAACGTAAACAAACTAGCCACCGCCATTTTTTCATGGTCGCGTTGACATGACAATAGTTCGACTAGAGTCGTTCGCACTTCAACTTCAGTGCTCATGCGCTACGTACGTCACGAACCAACCACTAGTTAACCATTGGTCCTTGATCGAACTTGCTCCAGGCTTTACCGTGATATCATTTAGTTGGCATGATGCGTGAATAGCGCCCTCTGCAAATGTTATGTTGATTGTCCTATAACCTTGTTTAGGTTTTCAAGGGCAGATAAGTGGGTTTTTTAATCTTCCCTTATCAAATAGCTGCACAGTTGAACGTAAACAAAAGTATTTTAGTTGGCACTAGAAAGACACCAAGAAAATACGTGTTGGTTTAGTTATCACCAGCGGAACTTCAGTATTAGCCTTCCATATGTGTTTAACCCCCATTTTTAAATGGTGCAGGCTGTGATGTATACAATATGTCTAAAGTTTGAAATACTTGGTTATATTCCATTGGTAAAAAAGAGGGTTGGAACGCTCATTGTTTTGGAGATGCCTCTGGTCTGCCATTAAATTTATTTCCCAATGTTTGAAATTTGTTCACCATTGATGACCCCTTTGAAGAAAGGATAAATCCAGCTGGGTGTAAGTTGAGTCGACAATCGCAGCTTGACTTCATGTTGTTTCGTTTGGGGTTTTTGCTGGTAGGCTTTCAGACCTTGCCCGCCCTTCCTTGCGAAATGAAAATTCCTTGGTGCGGAAATGTAATTATTCACAAACAGTACAAAAATTCCTATGGGGGAAATAGCAACATCAATTGAGATCCAACATGAATTACATTGTATCATACCTATTGCTACAAAAGTCCATCCAATTTTACAAATAACAGCAATACTGGTTGTACGTACATTGTGTACATGTACTGTACATAAGACCTAGAAATTTCCACTCGACTTCAGGGTTGCCCACAGGGGGGGCAGACCAACACATTGAACAGCATCAACAAAATGTATTACATGCCAGAGTGGGGGCACAGAGCAGTTGATGGAAGAGCCCCAGGGGCCGCACTTAATAAGCAGGTGGTGTTTATTTATATATCATAGCAAGGACAAAAAATGAAATTGTACTAGTGTGATACACAATTTGCATTGCAATTTTATTGCTATTTATTAGGGCGCAACCTGCTTTTTAATCTTGTATGCTTTTTAATCCTTGCCTAGATGGAGAATGGCCAGCCAATATACTGTACTCAAATCAGAGGGGAAAGGGTTTTTGGCTGGGGGCATTTTCCAACTCGAACATCAGAGAGGATTCGTGGCATTATCAGTACTGACAAACTAATGCTATTAGCAATATTTCAAAGGACATGCATGTGGAATTTAAAGTGGCTCATTGTGTGTACGTAATGAACCAATATTTTACAGGATTTGCAAGTGTAGGGAGATCAAAGAGGAACACACCTTTGAATTTCTCTTTAAGTGTAATTTAAAGGGCTGTCTCATCTGAAAAGATTTTTATGCGCAGATTTTTCAGGTAGAGATGAAAGACAAACAAATTCTGTAGAATTTCACTTTAAGTTTACTTTAAAGGGGCTATCTCATTGAGTGTAATTTAAAGGGACTGTCCCATTAGTTTTCCAAAGTTGTCGCAATGCTGCCGTTGGAAAATCTTGCCAGCGAGCCAGAGTGCCCCTTACTCCCCCAGTAGCAAGTTTGTCAGCCCACTGGAGAGTTCATGAATGGAGAACAAAAGAGAAGGAATATTGGACATGAATAATTCAAAACTGAAACAGGAATGCAAATCAGCTGTTGGCAAAAAACAAATTCTTTGTTCTTCCATTGATAATTCCAAATGAAAGTTGACATTTTTCTGTTTTTTTTTTTTTTATTGATCTATTCACACTGCTCTGATCTCCTGCAAATTTTTTTTTTTATGTAACCAAATTGTAAGGACCCGATTTTTGTAACTTAAAAAAAAATCTCAATGGGACTGGAAGATTGATCCATTTTCTTTCTTTTTCTTGGGCGGGCAGCTGTTACATAATCAAGAAGATTCTTTGTTCACAAAAATTCCAGATTTTTCTGTGGAGGGTGGAGATCTGTTTTAATAACGAAGATTTTGTACACAATTTATTATTTTATTTTTGTTGAAATTATTTAATGTGAAATTCTGGGAGACTAGGAAGTATTTCTGCCACAGACCAGGCACAAAATTTAAAATCAGATTTGTCAATCGTATCTCTGATTAGAGTTATAGGTCAGTCAGGGCCGTGTCCAAAATTAAAAAGCTCTAGCATTGCATTTACTAGGAAGTGTCCTCAACCTGTCCAAATCCAACAGTGTTGCAGTATACCTATGGCACATTGTTTGGAAATTGGGGCATCATAGCTCCATGTAAAGTAATGGTGCCAAGGTACTACAGTACTGAACCCATCAAAATTCAACACAACCTGCTGTTGGAGTTTGTATTAAAGGCTTGGGGTAGTTTAGGGTTAAATTACAGGGGGAAGTTTCACCTGGCTGTCGCCAAAATTGATTAGGAGCACAAGAATTAAACCTTGACGTCTAGACGGCAATACTCTCCAGTAATGATCAAACTAATTCCAGTAAAACAACTATTTACATTGACCTCGGACTCGAAGTCCAGTACCGCGAAATGACCGTTAATGAAAAAAGAGGTAGAAATATCTGCATAGTGGTTAAAAGTCCATGGTGTCCGTAGAATCTGATGTCGTGACCAATGCATCATATTCAACCCTATCAAAGTCACTTACGAACTGTCCGCCCCTACCTCCATGGTTTGATTAAGAAATTCAAACAGGAAAGGACGGCAAGGCCATGTTTGGAATTTCTGGAGAACCGGGTGGGGGGGAAAAGATGACAGGGTAGCCTCGTTGAAAATGCCTTAAATTGGCAAATAGCCCAGAGCAATTAAAACGGCCTAGCTTTCTGGATGTGTACTTTTAACTCTAGAAATAAGAATGAGGTTTTCCCAAAGAAAGGAGTCTGTTACGTAACGTTCTTTTTTGTTTTTAAATGTTTTTATTCTCATTTTAAATGTAAGTGTGTGTGTGTAACTTTCGTGTTTTAGTACGTTCTATTTTGTCTATTTCACATTTTAATTGGGCAGACTGTACCTTTGGGTCATAGGAATTTGTTTTCCTCTACGGTCTTGCCTTCTCCACATTTATTGGCTTTTCCGAAATTTTTCGGAAAAGGCTTTGTTTTTGTTCTGATTTTTGTTCTTTTTTTTTCTTCTTTTTTTTCCTATTTTAGTTCTATCCCAAATCTCATAGACTTTGTACACAAATGTTGTCGCGGGCACTTCGGTCATCAAACAACCTCAGATCTTAATCATATTTACCATAGACATTGACCCTCAACTGAAATTATATGCCGAAGAGTGACGTCATGATGACGTCATCACGTGTCACGTGACGTCATCTTAAAGGTGCATTTTTCAAGGGCACATATCTAGAGAACCGTAGGTCCGATTGCATTCAAACCTGCTATGGTGGTAGACAAGTACGTGTTATAGATGAAAATTCAGGTGACATCATGATGACGTCATCATACGATTTTATAGTAATGTTTAAGTTTTTGAATCTTAAAGTTTCTTAAAGCCATATCTCATCAACAAAACATGCTAAATTCAAAATTCTTTTTGTAATAGATTTGTTAGCTCCTATATTCTTTCACATAAATGTGAAAAATGTGTGACGTCATCATGACGTCATAAAAAATGTGCTTTTTTGAAACACATATAAGGGTATGTCCGATCGTCATAAAAATTACTGGGTAGGTAGATAATGTCACTAGCATGTAAAATCCAAAGTGACGTCATGACGACTGATTTTCTATGAATTTTTTAGTTCTATCCCAAATCCCATAGACTTTGTACACTAATTTTGCAAGTGGCACTTTGGTCACTAAACAACCTCAGAATTTTTAAATGTTTTAAATCATCTTAAAGGTGCATATTTTAAGGTCCTAAGAGAACTGTACTTAAAATTGCGTCCATTCTTGGTATGCTGGTAGGCCAACTAGCATTACAGATGAAAATTGATGTGACGTCACGATGATTTTATAGCTTTGTTTAAATTTTCCAACTTTTCAACCATATCTCTTCCACGGAACATGCAAATGTCGAAATTCTTTTTTAAAAACGTTTGTTTAGTCACATATACTTAAATATAAATGTGAACAACGTATGCAAAATTCCAAGTGATGCGGAAAAGCCCTATGTTCTGTTCTTGTAACAGACATAGAAGTCTAGTTATTCTTATTTTTATGTTGATTTTTATGCAGATTTTTATCTTGGGTTTTTATAACGATATTGTATCTATTATGTGGAGAGAAATAAAATAATAAATAATAATAATAATGCAAGTTTCCAAACATTTAGAAGATTTCCCCTGTGATTGAGATTGGAATTAGACTGCTTGATCCCATGAGACTGAAGGTTAAAAATCCCACAGGCAGTTAAGAATTTACTTTCTTCTGGCAAAGCAATTAATTACTCTCTCTCTCTGAAAAAAAAATTGTTGGATTGTGTACGACAGATCATGGAGGAAGAAAAGATGTAGATTTTGTTTGAAAGTGGTAGTTTTTTCTTAGAAGGTTGGAGATTGGAAAACGCTGATCGAGGCCAGCCATGTAATTGATGACATGTCCATAACTAAGCACAGCCATCTCTCTGCAATTAGCCATCTCTACAAACATTTGGGCTGTGTCCAAAAATGGGTATTTTGCCAATGGCTATGGATATTCAAGATAACACAAAAATTTGTATTTTGCCAATGGCTATGGCTATTCAACATAGCACAAAAATGGGTATTTTGCCAATGGCTATGGCTATTCAACAGCACAAAAATGGGTATTTTGCCAATGGCTATGGCTATTCAACATAGCACAAAAATGGGTATTTTGCCAATGGCTATGGCTATTCAACAGCACAAAAATGGGTATTTTGCCTGTGGCTACGGCTATTCAAAATAGCACATAAATGGTATTTTGCCATTGGCTATGGCTATTCAACCTACCACAAAAAATTGGTATTTTGCCATTGGCTATGGCTATTCAACATAGCACAAGAATGGGTATTTTGCCTATGGCTATGGCTATTCAACATAGCACAAGAATGGGTGTTTTGCCTATGGCTATGGCTATTCAACATAGCACAAGAATGGGTATTTTGCCTATGGCTATGGCTATTCAACAAAGCATGTCGTGGCAAAAAGCAAAGCCATACACGATAAATTCAGTTCGGATACAGCTCTCTGGGCCATCCATCTTGGGTGCTGGGTTATTCTACGGGCAAATTTCATAGAGCTGCTAAGCGCCAACAGAAATTGCTTAGCATAAAAAAGTGTTGCTGGGTAGAAACAGGTTATTACCAGCTAAAAATCCATGTGACTAGCAGTATACATCACATGACAACTTGGCTGGTAACCCTGTTCTTCCCGAGGAATACTTCTCATGCTAAGCAAATTTGTGTACCCCTAAGCAGAAATTGGCCCCTGGATGTGGTTCATTTTTCCTCTCCAATTTAATGGTCGGGCTCAAGCCCCATGTATTCCACAGCCAGAAATACTCTATTTTATATATTCCACTAGATCTTGCACTTTGGTACACTGCATGGGATTTTTCCCCCTGATAATTGCTTACAGAAAATGCCATTGCTTTTATTTCATGCCTGGGGATTTTAGACGGAATTATCTTTTTCTCAATGCCATTGTCCAAATTCAATTGGTGTACGCGGTTGACTGCACACAGCCGGCTAATTATCAAAGTCATTGCGTGATACCTTCATCACAGATAAATTGGTGGCATGTTTTTTTTTGTTTTTTTTAATGAAAGACTCATCCCTGCAATTAATGGGGAAATTAACGTCAAAGAACACAAGTAGCTCAAATTAAAAAGATATCTACTTCTACGTTGATACTCGGCAAAGTCCTCTTCAGGATATCACGCCATCTGTTTGGATTGTGACCATATTGCTTTGTGGGCAATAAAAAAGATTATGTAACATTATGTCACAACAGATGAGATATGCACTTGACTAAATAATTAATGCTGTAACTTTGGAAAACAGGTGTTTGAACTTTGACGATTAAATAAATAAATAGAAATTAGAAAAACATGTTTAGCATCATGCCATTTTCAAAAAAAGTAAAAATAGGCCAGTAGAGAAAAAGAATCCAATGCAAGAGGTAGGAATTAATATTCCTCTCGAAGCAGGAAAGATCTCGTAAGATGAAGGGAAACATACCGAGTATAAAAAGAACTCCATAGAGATACAGAACGAGGGAAAAGCTATTGGCATAGCTTTTCGTTTTACATGTAATCAGTTGATGTAGGTCAATGGGCTAACACCAATTAGTTAAATAGTTCTCATTCCTCTTTATAGAGTACTGAAGTGATGACGTCAATCAATGCAATGTTTGGAACCAGAATACATTCTAAACTGCATGTGTTTGGAACCAGTTGCCGCGGCAACTGACGTCAGACTTCGGTACTCTATTGGCCAGTTGGGTTTGTTTAATCAACACCTACACTACCAATGAAAGCATGACCTGATTTCTTGTGGCAATTGTTATGTTAAAGCTATTGGAAGTTATAGATGTATACAATAGAGCCTGGGTAGCCCACTTTCGGCTTAGTGGAAGTGGCATTTTTATAATTAATTTAGTGTGTACTCTACCGCGAATTTAGTATTAACCCCTTGCGTATGGATGACGGAATATGGCGCAAAAAAAACAGTGCCACCAGGCCGGATGACGCAATTGGCCGCTGTTTGTGCAGTTTCAATCCATTGTTGGATTAAACAGTGCCACCAGGCCGGATGACACAATTGGCCGCTGTTTGTGCAGTTTCAATCCATTGTTGGATTAAACAGTGCCACCAGGCCGGATGGCGCCATTGGCCGCTGTTTGTGCAGTTTAAATCCATTGTTTGATTATTGTGTATCGGTTACACTTGACTGCACAAACACATTGTAGCGGTTCGCTTGGCTGCCAGAGCCGCCGCGGCACCTCGACGTCTCCCGTAAAATACCGTACTCAAGGGGTTTTAAGAGACTCTGTAAAGGAACGGCCAGTGTCATTCCTTCCTGTTCTGTTCCCTGTGCCAACTTGTTTTTGGCTTGCCATGTGGTTTTCAATTGGGTGTAGTTTTTGGTGGAACATTTATTTACCATGAATATATTTGTAGATGAGAGTGGATTGTAAGGATGAGACCAACTCTTCTCTAACCAAATTTAACAATGCGCTTCTGTATTTAAAGTGGGCAGGGATATTAAACATGTTTTTGGCTGTTTCGAAAGTTTTTCGAAACAGCCCTTGTTTTCGTTAAGATTTTTTGGCTGTTTCGAAATTTTTTCGAAACAGCCCTTGTTTTCGTTAAGATTTTTTTTTTTTTCTTTTTTTTTTTTTTTTTTTTTTTTTCTTCTTTTTCAGACTTTTGCCCATAGCATTTGTACACGTTTTCTTTCTGCCAGGCACTTTGGCTACTTTTATGCAGCCGATTGCTTTTAAACTTAACAGACACTTAGACCAACTGCTCAGGATGCATGCCGATCTTTTACGTCATGATGACGTCATCACGTGATTTTTTATGAATTTTTGAATTTTGAAAATCGTAACATTCATTAAATTATATCTAGCGAACAAAACAAGATATTTTCAAAATTCTTTTTCTTATAGCTTTGGTATGTCTCAAAGATATGCCCTAAATTGCGAAAATTGTGTGACGTCATGATGACGTCATCAAAAATGTGTTTTTTTGTTAACGCATGTAAGGGTCAATCCGATTACAAAAATGTATACATTGAATTTTCCTGTACCTAATTCCAAAATTTCATGATCGTGGCTCACTCAAGTATGAAATAGGAGCCATTTCAAAATTTAGACCAAATTCAATATAACACAAAGGAATTCTGGGAAGGGCTGATAACCATGGGTATTTTGTGCTTGCTGTTTATAAAAGGGGTTGATTTCTAGTCTTTTTTCAAGTCGCTAAATTTTTGAAGTATTAAAATCGTAACATTCTTTTCAATATATCTAGCGAACAAAACAAGATATTTTCAAAATTATTTTTGTTACAGCTTTGGTATGTCTCAAAGATATGCCATAAAAAGCGAAAATTGTGTGACGTCATGATGACGTCATCAACAAATCTTTTTTTTTAAACGCATGTAAGGGTCAATCCGATTACAAAAATGTATTCGTTGAATTTTCCTGTACCTAATTCCAAAATTTGATGATCGTGGCTCACTCAAGTATGAAATAGGAGCCATTTCAAAATTTAGACCAAATTCAATATAACACAAAGGAATTCTGGGAAGGGCTGATAACCATGGGTATTTTGTGCTTGCTGTTTATAAAAGGGGTTGATTTCTAGTCTTTTTTCAAGTCGCTAAATTTTTGAAGTTTTAGAATCGTAACAGTCTTTTCAATATATCTAGCGAACAAAACAAGATATTTTCAAAATTCTTTTTGTTATAGGTTTGGTATGTCTCAAAGATATGCCATAAAAAGCGCAAATTGTGTGACGTCATGATGACGTCATAAAAAAAATTCTTTTTTCAAGTCGCTAGAATATTGCACATAGCATTTGTAAACGTTTTCTTTCTTACCGGCCACTTTGGCTACTTTTAAACTTGGCAGACACTTACCCCAACTGCTCACAATGTGTGCCGAACTTTTACGTCCTGATGACGTCATCACATGTCACGTGACGTCATCTTAAAGGGGCATTTTTCGAAGCCATATATCTACAAAAGTACAAGTCCGATTCAGTTGGAACGTAAGGTATGCCACCTGGTGTTATAGATGAAAATTGACATGACGTTATGATCAAGTCATAACATGTCACGTGGTGTCATCTTAAAGGGGCACTCGCTAGATTATTGCCTATAGCATTTGTACACGTTTTCTTTCTTACCGGCACTTTGGGTACTTTTAAACTTGGCAGACACTTAGACTAACTGCTCACAATGTGTGCCGAACTTTTACCTCTTGATGACGTCATGACATGCCACGTGACGTCATCTTAAAGGGGCAGTTTTTGAAGCCATATATCTACAAAAGTACAAATTCGATTAAGTTGAAAAGTAATATCTAGGTAGCCCAGTAGGTTTATAGCTGAAAATTGACATGACATTATCATAATTGATGTCATCACATGTCACGTGACGTCATCTTAAAGGGGCAGTTTTTGAAGCCATATGTCTACAAAAGCACAAGTCCGATTAAGTTCAAAAGTAATATCTAGGTAGCCCAGTAGGTTTATAGATAAAAATTGAATTGACGTTATGATGACGTCATCACATGTCACGTGACGTCATCTTAAAGGGGCACTTTTTGAAGCCATATATAAACAAAATTACAAGTTCGATTAAGTTGAAAAGTAATATCTAGGTAGCCCAGTAGGTTTATAGCTGAAAATTGACATGACGTTATGATGACTTCATCACATGTCACCTGACGTCATCTTAAAGGGGCAGTTTTTGAAGCCATATATAAACAAAAGTACAAGTCCGATTAAGTTCAAAAGTAATATCTAGGTAGCCCAGTAGGTATTTTAAATTAAAAAAATTATGATGTCATGATTACGTCATCACTTGTTTCGTGTCATTATCTTAAAGGGGCATTTTTCGAAGCCATAAATCTACAAAAGTACAAGTCCGATTTATTTGAAATGTAATATATAGTCGGGTAGGCAAGCAGGTTCATAGATAAAAATTGACGTGACGTTATGATGACGTCATCACATGTCACGTGACGTTATCTTAAAGGGGCAGTTTTTAAAGCCATACATTGTATATCTACAAAAGTACAAGTTTGATTATTTTAAATGTAATATCTAGGTAGGTCAGCAAGTTTACAGATGTAAATTTACATTACGTTATGATGACGTCATCACAAGTGACTATTACAAACAACCTAAATTATTTTCAAAGTCTAACATAGAAAACTGGCAGGAGCGCGATTGTTTGACGAAGTTTAATTATTGTATTCCCATTTCACATCCAAACTAAAAAAAAAAAAAAACGAAACAGCCCTGTGTTTGTCCACAAACACCGTCCGTCTAGTTTTTTTTTTTTTTTCTTTTTCAGACTTTTTGCCCATAGCATTTGTACACGTTTTCTTTCTGCCAGGCACTTTGGCTACTTTTATGCAGCCGATTGCCTTTAAACTTACCAGACACTTAGACCAACTGCTCAGGATGCATGCCGAACTTATACGTCATGATGACGTCATCACGTGATTTTTTATGAATTTTTGAATTTTGAAAATCGTAACATTTATTAAATTATATCTAGCGAACAAAACAAGATATTTTCAAAATTCTTTTTGTTATAGCTTTGGTATGTCTCAAAGATATGCCCTAAATTGCGAAAATTGTGTGACGTCATGATGACGTCATCAAAAATGTGTTTTTTTGTTAACGCATGTAAGGGTCAATCCGATTGCAAAAATGTATACATTGAATTTTCCTGTACCTAATTCCAAAATTTCATGATCGTGGCTCATTCAAGTATGAAATAGGAGCCATTTCAAAATTTAGACCAAATTCAATATAACACAAAGGAATTCTGGGAAGGGCTGATAACCATGGGTATTTTGTGCTTGCTGTTTATAAAAGGGGTTGATTTCTAGTCTTTTTTCAAGTCGCAAAATTTTTGAAGTTTTAAAATCGTAACATTCTTTTTAATATATCTAGCGAACAAAACAAGATATTTTCAAAATTATTTTTGTTACAGCTTTGGTATGTCTTAAAGATATGCCCTAAAAAGCGAAAATTGTGTGACGTCATGATGACGTCATCAACAAATCTTTTTTTTTAAACGCATGTAAGGGTCAATCCGATTACAAAAGTGTATTCATTGAATTTTTCTGTACGTAATTCCAAAATTTCATGATCGTGGCTCACTCAAGTAAGAAATGACAGCCATTTCAAAATTTAGACCAAATTCAATATAACACAAAGGAATTCTGGGACGGGTTGATAACCATGGCTATTATGTGCTTGCTGTTTATAAAAGGGGTTGATTTGTAGTCTTTTTTCAAGTCGCTGAATTTTTGAATTTCTTAAATCGTAACATTCTTTTCAATATATCTAGCGAACAAAACAAGACATTTTCAAAATTCTTTTTGTTATAGCTTTGGTATGTCTCAAAGATATGCCATAAAAAGCGAAAATTGTGTGACGTCATGATGACGTCATAAATAAATTATTTTTTCAAGTTGCTAGAATATTGCCCATAGCATTTGTAAACGTTTTCTTTCTTACCGGCCACTTTGGCTACTTTTAAACTTGGCAGACACTTACACCAACTGCTCACATTGTCTGCCGAACTTTTACGTCATGATGACGTCATCACATGTCACGTGACGTCATCTTAAAGGGGCATTTTTTCGAAGCCATATATCTACAAAAGTACAAGTCCGATTAAGTTGAAACGTAATATCTAGGTATGCCACCGGGTGTTATAGATGAACATTGACATGATGTTATGATGACGTCATCACATGTCACGTGACGTCATCTTAAAGGGGCATTTTTCAAAGCCATATATCTACAAAAGTACAAGTCCAATTAAGTTGAAACATAAATCTAGGTATGCCACCGGGTGTTATAGGTGAACATTGACTTGACGTTATGAAGTAATCACATGTCACGTCATGTCATCTTAAAGGGGCATTCGCTACACTATTCCCCATAACATTTGTACTCGATTTCTTTCTTTAAACCAATCCTTCACACATCCAATAACGTTAATTATTGTATAAACATTTGATTGACTAACACAATAAGAAAAACACGAAACAGCCCTGTGTTTGTCCACGGGACAAACACATAACATGTCTAGTTGGCTGTTTCGAAAGTTTTTCGAAACAGCCCTTGTTTTCGTTAAGATTTTTTTTTTTTTCTTTTTGGCTGTTTCGGAAACTTTTCCGAAACAGCCCTTGTTTTCGTTAAGATTTTTTTTTTTTTCTTTTTTTTTTCTTTTTTTTTTTCTTCTTTTTCAGCCAAATGCCCATTGCATTTGTACACGTTTTCTTTCTTACTGGCACTTTGGCTACTTTTATGGTGCCGATTGGCTTTAAACTTGGCAGGCACTTAGACCAACTGCTCAGAATGTATGCCGAACATTTACGTCATGATGACGTCATCACGTGATTTTTTATGAATTTTTGAAATTTCAAAATCGTAAAATTCTGTTCAATATATCTAGCGAACAAAACAAGATATTTTCAAAATTCTTTTTGTTATAGCTTTGGTATGTCTCAAAGATATGCCCTGAAAGGGAGAAAATGTGTGACGTCATGATGACATCATCAAAAATGTGCTTTTTTAAAACACATATAAGGATAGGTCCGATCGTCATGAAAATTGGTGGGTAGGTAGATACTGTCACTAGGATGCTGAATCCAAAGTGACGTCATGATGACGTCATCACATGATTTTTTATGAATTTTTCAAAATTTTAAAATCGTAACATTCTTTTCAATATATCTAGCAAACAGAACAAGATATTTTCAAAATTATTTTTGTTATAGCTTTGGTATGTCTCAAAGATATGCCCTGAAAGGGAGAAAATGTGTGACGTCATGATGACATCATCAAAAATGTGCTTTTTTAAAACACATATAAGGATATGTCCGATCGTCATGAAAATTGGTGGGTAGGTAGATAGTGCCACTAGCATGTAAAATCCAAAGTGACGTCATGATGACGTCATCAGCTGATTTTCTATGACTTTTTAGTTTTATCCCAAATCCCATAGACTTTGTACACGAATTTTGTAAGAGCCACTTTGGTCACTAAACAACCTCAGATCTTAATCAGGTTTAACTCAAACAGAGACCCTAAGCTAAGAATGTATGCCGAAGAGTGACGTCATGATGACGTCATCACTTGTCATGTGACGTCATCTTAAAGGTGCATTTTTCAAGGGCACATATCTAGAGAACCGTAGGTCCGATTGCATTCAAACCTGCTATGGTGGTAGACAAGTACGTGTTATAGATGAAAATTGAGGTGACGTCATCATGACGTCATCATGACGTCATCATACGATTTTATAGTAATTTTTAAGTTTTTTAACCTTAAAGTTTCTTAAACCCATATCTCATCACCAGAACATGCTAAATTCAAAATTCTTTTTGTAATAGCTTTGTTAGCTTCTATATTCTTTCACATAAATGAGAAAATGTGTGACGTCATCATGACGACATCAAAAATATATTAAAAAAAAAACACATATAAGGGTAGGTCCAATCGTCATAAAAATTGGTGGGTATGTAGATAGTGTGCCACAAGCATGCGGCAGCCGAAGTGACGTCATGATGACGTCATCGGCAAATTTTCTATGATTTTTTTTATTTTGTAAATTTTATGTTCCTCCCAACAACAACATCCTAACCCCTCCGTCTTTAACTAACAAACACCTTTTACTATTATAAGCATATTACACATCCAAAATAACAAAACAACCCCGAAACAGCCCTGTGTTTGTCATAACGTGACAAACACATAGCATGTCTAGTTTCTTTTTCTTTTTCAGACTTTTTGCCCATAGCATTTGTACACGTTTTCTTTCTGACCGGCACTTTGGCTACTTTTAAGCAACCGATTGCATTTAAACTTAGCAGACACTTAGACCAAATGCTCAGAATGCATGCCGAACTTTTACGTCCTGATGACGTCATCACATGTCACGTGACGTCATCTTAAAGGGGCATTTTTCGAAGCCATATATCTACAAAAGTACAAGTCCGATTCAGTTGGAACGTAAGGTATGCCAAATGGTGTTATAGATGAAAATTGACATGACGTTATGATCAAGTCATAACATGTCACGTGGTGTCATCTTAAAGGGGCACTCGCTAGATTATTGCCTATAGCATTTGTACACGTTTTCTTTCTTACCGGCACTTTGGGTACTTTTAAACTTGGCAGACACTTAGACTAACTGCTCACAATGTGTGCCGAACTTTTACCTCTTGATGACGTCATGACATGCCACGTGACGTCATCTTAAAGGGGCAGTTTTTGAAGCCATATATCTACAAAAGTACAAATTCGATTAAGTTGAAAGTAATATCTAGGTAGCCCAGTAGGTTTATAGCTGAAAATTGACATGACATTATCATAATTGATGTCATCACATGTCACGTGACGTCATCTTAAAGGGGCAGTTTTTGAAGCCATATGTCTACAAAAGCACAAGTCCGATTAAGTTCAAAAGTAATATCTAGGTAGCCCAGTAGGTTTTTAGATAAAAATTGAATTGACGTTATGATGACGTATGTCACGTGACGTCATCTTAAAGGGGCAGTTTTTGAAGCCATATATAAACAAAATTACAAGTTCGATTAAGTTGAAAAGTAATATCTAGGTAGCCCAGTAGGTTTATAGCTGAAAATTGACATGACATTATCATGATGTCATCACATGTCACGTGACGTCATCTTAAAGGGGCAGTTTTTGAAGCCATATCTACAAAAGTACAAGCTCGATTAAGTTGAAATGTAATATCTAAGTAGGCCAGCAGGTTTATAGATGAAAATTGACATGACGTTATGATGACTTCATCACATGTCACCTGACGTCATCTTAAAGGGGCAGTTTTTGAAGCCACATATAAACAAAAGTACAAGTTCGATTAAGTTGAAATGTAATATCTAGGTACGTCTGCAAGTTTATAGATGAAAATTGACATGACATTATGATGATGTCATCACATGTCACGTGACGTCATCTTAAAGGTGGATTCTTCGAAGCCATATATCTACAGAATTACAAGTCCAATGAAATTGAAACGTGATATGTAGGTATGCTAGCAGGCGTTATTGACAAAAATTACATGACGTCATGATGACATCATTATACGATTTTCTAGTAATTTTTAAGTTTTTAAACCCCAAAGCCATATCTCATCAAACCTACATGCTAATTTCAAAAAACAATTTGTAATACATTTGTTAGGTGATAGGTACTTACATATGAATGTGCAAAATGTGTGACATCACAATGACATCATCATGGTCACAAACTGCAAGTATGCTCACATTTCCAAAACAATTATGATTAAGGATACGTAATTGCTTGAATGTAAAACAAGATTTTGTTTCATCTACCATTGATATCTCATCAAGAATTAGAATCATACTACCACAAAAAAAACAAAAACACCCGAAACAGCCCTGTGTTTGTACACAAACACCAGTTTCTAGTTTTTTTTTCTTTTTTTTTTTTTTTTCTTCTTTTTCAGACTTTTGCCCATAGCATTTGTACACGATTTCTTTCTGCCAGGCACTTTGGCTACTTTTATGCAGCCGATTGCCTTTAAACTTAACAGACACTTAGACCAACTACTCAGGATGCATGCCGAACTTTTACGTCATGATGACGTCATCACGTGATTTTTTATGAATTTTTGAATTTTGAAAATCGTAACATTCATTAAATTATATCTAGCGAACAAAACAAGATATTTTCAAAATTCTTTTTCTGATAGCTTTGGTATGTCTCAAAGATATGCCCTAAATTGCGAAAATTGTGTGACGTCATGATGACGTCATCAAAAATGTGTTTTTTTATTAACGCATGTAAGGGTCAATCCGATTACAAAAATGTATATATTGAATTTTCCTGTACCCAATTCCAAAATTTCATGATCGTGGCTCACTCAAGTAAGAAATGACAGCCATTTCAAAATTTAGACCAAATTCAATATAACACAAAAGAATTCTGGGACGGGCTGATAACCATGGCTATTATGAGCTTGCTGTTTATAAAAGAGGTTGATTTCTAGTCTTTTTTCAAGTCGCTGAATTTTTGAAGTATTAAAATCGTAACATTCTTTTCAATATATCTAGCGAACAAAACAAGATATTTTCAAAATTCTTTTTGTTATAGCTTTGGTATGTCTCAAAGATATGCCCTAAAAGGCGAAAATTGTGTGACGTCATGATGACGTCATCAACAATATTTTTTTTTTTTAACGCATGTAAGGGTCAATCCGATTACAAAAATGTATACATTGAATTTTTCTGTACGTAATTCCAAAATTTCATGGTCGTGGCTCACTCAAGTAAGAAATAGGAACCGTTTCAAAATTTAGACCAAATTCAATATAACACAAAGGAATTCTGGGAAGGGCAGATAACCATGGCTTAAATGAGCATGCTGTTTATAAAAAGGGTTGATTTGTAGTCTTTTTTCAAGTCGCTGAATTTTAAATTTTTTGAATCGTAACATTCTTTTCAATATATCTAGCGAACAAAACAAGATATTTTCAAAATTATTTTTGTTATAGCTTTGGTATGTCTCAAAGATATGCCCTAAAAAGCGAAAATTGTGTGACGTCATGATGACGTCATAAAAAAAAATCTTTTTTCAAGTCGCTAGAATATTGCCCATAGCATTTGTAAACTTTTTCTTTCTTACCGGCCACTTTGGCTACTTTTAAACTTAGCAGACACTTACTCCAACTGCTCACAATGTGTGCCGAACCTTTACGTCATGATGACGTCATCACATGTCACGTGACGTCATCTTAAAGGGGCATTTTTCGAAGCCATATATCTACAAAAGTACAAGTCCGATTAAGTTGGAACGTAATATCTAGGTATGCCACCGGGTGTTATAGATGAACATTGACATGACGTTATGATCAAGTCATAACATGTCACGTGGTGTCATCTTAAAGGGGCACTCGCTAGATTATTGCCCATAGCATTTGTAAACGTTTTCTTTCTTACCGGCCAGTTTGGCTACTTTTAAACTTGGCAGACACTTACCCCAACTGCTCAGAATGTGTGCCTAACTTTTACGTCATGATGACGTCATCACATGTCACGTGACGTCATCTTAAAGGGGCATTTTTCGAAGCCATATATCTACAAATGTACAAGTCCGATTCAGTTGAAACACACCATTTAGGTATGCCACCCGGTGTCATAGATGAAAATTGACATGACGTTATGATGAAGTCATTACATGTTATGTGATGTCATCTTAAAGGGGCATTCGCTAGGCTATTTCCCATAGCATTTGTACACGATTCCTTTTTTTAAACCAATCCTTCACACATCCAATAACAACATCTTCATCCCTCCGTCATTGCTAACTAACAAACAACTTTAAATATTGCATACACATTTGACATCCAAACTAACAATAAAAAAAATCGAAACAGCCCTGTGTTTGTCCACAAACACTTGCCTCTAGTTTTCTTTTCTTTTTTTTATTTGGTTTTTTGCAATGTATTTTATGGTTATCTGCCCATCATATCTGGACCAGTTTTATCTGGAAAAAGATGAATAATTAATAACTGCAAACGATGCTTTGTCTCGGCATTTGTGTTTGGTACTCGATAGTGATTGATGTTTTTTTGGGGGGGAAATGAAATATTTTACCTTTTTTAAGGAACATAATTGCATTCTAAAAGAAAATTATAAAGAACTAAAGATGATCGCCCATCAATCTCGTCATGTTTTTGGTGTAAAGAAAAGCTGTATGGCATCAACATTAAAAATTTACCAAAATCCCCCCAAAAGAAAAAAAATAATAATCATAAATAAATAAATACATACATAACAAATATGATTTAAAAAATTAAATATTGAGTTTTAAGGGGATCCAATCCAAGTCCCTTTGGCATAAAAAAAATGACCTCATACAGTCCTGCGACTTCTGGGGGAATTTTATTTTAGAAATCTCCTTAAAATGTCTTATCTAATTAGTTACGTAATCATATAATATATCAAGCTAGCTGTGTCCTTGTGTTTCTAGTATATTGCCCATTGTGATGGTGCCCATTGTGAAAACAAAAAAGCCTACAGGGCAACAGCTTTATATCAGACCTAGGAATAGATGGCAGTCCCTGTCATGGCCAGAATCCCCAAAAGGCCATTGAAATGTAATGTATTTCACAGAACCTGGTTATGTAATAACGCTGCTGTTTTTTGGGCCCCAGAATCGGCCTTGGTGGGCATTTGTAATTTAGCTGCGTATTGGGAAGTGGACAGCCCGGATTTAAATTAAAGGGACCTTCCTTGCCATGGGTGTGTAGCCCCAGGGACCTTTCACTCCGAACAGAGCCCTCGTGTGATTTCTTTGTGCCTTTTATGTGGCGCCATCGCTCAGCCATGTGTATGAAATAATATGAAATGAAAGCCAAGCAATTTTGTTTTAAAATATTTGGCTGGCATTCATACATAAAGTATGGGAAATGAAAAATCAAAAAAACAATTGTGGAGCAGGGTCTATTCCTAAGCCACACCCAATTACACCAATCACCTGATGTTAACCCTAACCCTGCCAAAATGCAACATTATGCAACAGTGGTGAAATTGTTTTGTACATTGTTGCATTTAGCAGTCGAGGCAAGTGGCAGAAATCACTGTGCACCTGCATTATTGCCAAGGCTGGTGTTTATTCAGTGCACTGCACAAGACCACAAACTCCACCAGTGCGTTCTGTTGCGTTCTGTTGCGTTCTGTTGCGTTCTGTTGCGTTCTGTTGCGTTCTGTTGCGTTCTGTTGCGTTCTGTTGCGTTCTGTTGCGTTCTGTTGCGTTCTGTTGCGTTCTGTTGCGTTCTGTTGCATTCTGTTGCATTTGGCAGGGTGCTCATTTCAGCTGTGTTGCATTCTGTTGCATGCATTCAGCAGTGTGCCTACTGCCCAGAGAGAACCTGATGGGGGGTCAGGGTTGACGACTTAGCTTTGAGAATGCAGTACCCTTTAACCAGCAGGCTGGCTAATATTGCAAGGAGTTCTGGTCCCAGGAGACTTTTGGTTTAGCAGATGCATCAATCAAGGTTGGCTGGCCATGACCATACTCCAGCTGAAGCATTTCCAGGGACCACTGGCACAGTGTTTACTGAAAGGCACTTTTGTATTAATGGCCCAGTTTTGATAGTGTCATTATCTTTTCATGATCTGAAATCCATTGCACAGGGCAGCCAGTCAAGGCCTGGCATGGATATCTCATGGACTATAATAGCAAGCCATGACAGCAAGTTTTTGTTTGCTAGTTTCGGTAATGATTTTATTTTTTTTTTGGGGGGGGGGTTTGTTGCGAGCCAACAAATGTGTTTTTATAAACAGCTAGGATTAACCCTAACCTCCTAGGCATTCATTTGTGGTAAAGTACATCATACTACAATACTACATAATTTCTCGTAAGCCAGTGTAGTAAGAGTATTGCATAATACAGTTTAGTACTAGTAGTATTTTATAGCTTTTGGTGAGGTTAGGGTTAATGTGTGGTTTTGTGGTCAAGAAATAAGTGAGATATTTCTCAGGATTTTTACTGATATCAGGATTTTTTTGGTCGGGATTTCAAAATGTTTAAAGTAACTCTTTTGCAATCTGCAATTCCTGAGAGATTTTCCTGAAGGTGTTTTTAAACCTGTAAAAGTGGATATAGACCAATAAAAACATATTTTAAGGGGGTGCGCCTTTAGGCAAATACAAACTATAGACGTTGATCTGGGGTCCTCGTAGATTTCATGGATTTTCTGGATTGTTTATCCCACCCCTGAAGAAATCAACATGTGGTCTGACCTACTATACTGTGGCCACCTTGATAAACAGGCAACCTGTATAATGTGGCCAGCCTGTGGTGGTCCCACCAGGCATACATGTACATTATACATACATGTACATGTATTGGACCTGCAGAATGTGGCCACCTGCAGCCCCCTCTTTTGTCGGAACTGTGTCAGGGTGTATGCCCACTTTTCACAGGTTTGACTGGACATGGTGGGATATTGTTCAAGTGCCCCCCCCCCCCCCAACCCTTGAACAGCGAAATAATATGCAAAAATTTGAATTACATGGCGCCATTTTGTTGTTCAGCCTCAGTTTATGCTGCGGTTCATTTGACTAGAAATCGGTCGCATATCTTTGAATGACCCGTATTTTGTGGGTCATTCATGTGTACGGCTTCATTCTGGCATGCAAGAATTGGGGTCAATTCCGTAGTGCTGCTCAATGGAAAAGCTATGCTTATGATAGCAGAAAAGAACCGGGCTAACTTTATAAGCGTATTTCACGGCTGAGATCAGTCAGATGTGAATATGCTTGTGCTTGCATTTGATTTAAATATTGAGTGCTATTTTAAAGGTTATATACAACATTTGCAAACATTTAAAAAAACTACTGAATTATTATTAAATACCTTACTTGACTGTACGTAAATAAGTCTCAAGCATCCTGTGAAATCATGGCATCTGGTGTGCTATCAATATCCAGCGATGGTTGACCAACCATGATCCATCGTTAGAAAAAAAAAATGACTTTTCAAATACTGCCCACAGTTTACTGTATTTAGTTAATAGTCCACAAGAACAATATAGTTGAAACATGAATGGATTGAGTATGTGCAGGAATGCGCATACAGACATCAACCGGCCAGGTGGTCTTTTTCAAACTGTGGCTATGGCCATCGTCCGTATGCAAGCGGTTGAAAAGATTCCAAAGGAATTTTCATTTATTTTATAACGAACTAAAATCTTATATTTTCTGTGAAATTGTTTACAGGTTGCACCCACGCGGACGGTCTACAAGTGCACGTGGCCTGGGTGTGGCAAGACGTTATGCAAGGTGCAGGGTATAGAGAAACACATCCGCAACCAACATCTCAGGTAATGCACACTTCCCCTGTAGGAAGTTAGGAACCACATGTGGACGCCATGAAAAACCATTTTGCTATGTCATTTATAATGGGAGTTGTGACATGAGGGATCCCCAAAATTTGGACCAAACATGGCTATCGGATGAGCACACACAGATCATGCATCACTGCATACAACAGGCAGGTAAAAACATGGCTGGATTGTCGCAGAACTTATTTTAATATGATCGATGGTTTTGCCAGTTTGCCAACTCATAATCCAGTCCGCCAATGCTACGTGCAGTGATGCATAAATTGTATGGGATCATTTCCTCTTGTCACTGGTGCATGAGGCACCATTTTGTGTCCAAACTTTAGATCTCGTCAATTCAATGATATCTATAGATGTATTTACAATGCATATATGTGACCCGCTCTGCAAAAAGGGCACTTATGTTGCAAAATTTGAAAATAGTGTTGTATATATAGCTGGAAAGGCCATTTTATAAGCTTTCATATGGTATATGTCTGAGGTCTCTAGCATTTTGCAATCACGAGATATTTGGAAATTTGCATGTTTGTTTTCAGGAATTTCTTGAAATGACTTAAGGAGAAACAAGCCATTTAAAAAAACAAAAAGCAAAGCAATAGATGAAAGCACTCGACAAAAACACATTCTTTTTCCAACTTTATTTACTGAAATCAAAGATTTTTGTTATGAAATAGAATAATATAGGTATCAAAGATGCAAACAATTCCCTCCCTTCAAAATCACTTGTTTGAAGAGTTGTTCACCCTCTTCACATTGAACAGCCCATAACTCGTAAAAGCATACAGCGACTTATGTGCCCTTTTTGCAGAGCGGGTCACATATGTCCACCAACGTGTCGCTCAAGGTGTTGCTTTAATATTACCCCAGCTCCTCTTACCCTCAAAACATTCCTTACCATCTCGGCTCCGCCTCCCCCTCCCCCTATGCCCCAGGCTAATTCATACAAAACACAATCGTCCCACACAGGCACCTTTTTCCTCCTAGAGAGAAGCAATTAGTGATAATGTGTCTTGCTCAAGGACACGAGCACCGCGATCCCATGGCTGAGCTGGAACCCACAATCTTTGGAGTTTCATGCACCGGACCTTGGTCCACAGCGGCAGACACAAATCCACCAAAAAGCATCGATGGGAAATTTGCGCATAAATTGAGTTTTAATTGAACACATGGAAGTGAAGGCTTCCGTTTTCTCTACATGGTCGAAATCAACTTCACCCGCATTTAATCATGCAAAACTCCATGACATTCCTCATCCAGAAGGCGGGAGTCAGACAGCGCGAAACATCATCATCATCACCACAGACTCTGTAAAAATGAGATTTCCACAAGAGAGTTGAAAATATTTTGATTGCGTGGTTCTTCCCCCCCTTAATTCGCCTTCAACCCCCAGGCCAACCGGGAGTCAATAGGAAAATTCTTTGCGCTGCATATTCCAGATGCACATTTTCCCACAGGAACCGTTCATGTCATTTTACGTTTGAGAATATAATTGGCTGCCTGGGGGGGACACCATTTGTGAAGAGTTGGTATCCACTCTGTGCACAGTCGTTGAGGGCGTTGTGTTCTAAGCAGTGAGTCGGGGGCCATTTGTCAAACAATGGCTTCGGCTTCGGCGCCAGCTGTTTTCCACCTCTATTGCCAATCTGAAGCCTTGAATACTTGAACAAAATAAACGGGCTCCACCTCTGGGTTCAACTTACCCTCTTGAATATGGCCGACAGCCATAGCCGCGGGTTGAAAAAATGACCACCTGGCCGGTTGTCATCTCTATGTGCATTCCTGCACGTACTCAATCCATTGTTTGCCTATTGTTTGCATTACGCTTAGCTGCACAAGCCCATATTGGCATACTAGCATTAATAACGGCCAGCCAGAAAGGGTTAGAGACTTTGATGTACATTTAGAAAAAAAAGTGGCTCAGATCCAAGCCAAATCTGAAGCCAGGGTTTGGGAAATGGCCCGAGACCCCATGGGCTTTTTGAGAATGATTTTCCTGAACCCATTTAAATGATTATTAACACACAGATTAATGACTTAAGTACACTAATCTGGATAAAGGTATATATTTCATGATGCGTGCCAATGTTACCACGAGAGGAGCTCCCTTGAACAGAGACCACAATATTGGACTCTTGTGTAAAAAAAAGTTTTTTTTAATTGAATTGGGTCATATTCAAAATACTGCCGTCCCTTTAAAACTGTACAAAAAGTTCGTCACCCCACCCCCCATAAAAAAAATAGACCGTCGGATTGGTTGATAAATCTTTGAATGGTCACATTGACGATAATGATAAATAAGTACACATTTTTTGGACTTTAGATGCAATGTTTACCTTCACGATGCCAGACGGACGTAAACACTTCAAACAGTGTAAATAGCAATACTTTAAGAATATAATCCAGCGTGGAATAATCAAAGAGATAGCGTTTACGTTGATATACTCGCTATGATGTTAAATAATTGGGTCTTGACATTTCCGAGTTGGGCATGATTTTTGTATGACCTTGAAAATGGGTCGTTGCTGGGATTTCTGAAGCGATTTTTTGAGGTTTTTTTGTGATGATTGTTTTTGGGCGCCAGTGATTGGGGTGGGGGGTGGTGCACAGAATAATTTCCGATAGTCAAAATACATTGTAAGTATATCAAATATCAGTAAACTACAGACACATTGGCCGTTTTTTGCACGTTGAAGTCGGGCAGACTACAATACGTTCTGCAAGACTTGTGGTGCAATGGAAGTAAAATGGTATTGGCCACTACTTTAATGAAAGATTGAACCTTGAAATTCATAACATTGTTTGCTGAAATGCTTTAGTCGTTGAGATACTGACAATTTGGGAGACTGCCAACATAGGGCAAGATAGTTCAGTTGGTAGAGCGCCAATACGGTAACCCGGAGGTCGCAGGTTCGAATCTCACTCCTGCCAGTTTCTTTGTTCACTTTGAAAATGAGATACAAACTTGTGAAATCCATTTTAACTTTTGTATCTGTCTGTCATTGATGCCAAGAACGAGCTGTGCATGCAGCCAAGCATACATGCAAACAATAGGCACGGAATAGTGTATCATTGCTCCATGTAAAGTAATGGTGCTAAGGCTCTACACAGTCCTGAACCCATCAAAATACGACACAACATGGTGTTGGATTTTGGCAGATTTGGGATGGTTAAGGTCAAGAGTCGGGTTCAGACAATTTTATTAAAAGAATAAACTTGCCAGCCACATAGACCTATGCAAAGAATGCCGTCACATAAATTAACTATTCTATGGAATGACAGAAAAAAATGGAGGATTTCTCCAACCCCCTTGAACCTCATGAATATGACATCTATATAGGCCCTTGTCTGGATAGACTGCCTGTAACTTTTTGTGTATAAAATTTACCTCAAACTGTCCCACAAAAGGCTTTTTTACACTAGAGCCTCTCAACCCGGGTTAAAGTCGACCCTGGGCAACTTGAGCCTCGCGGCCGGCAGTGTGTGCATCTGGATTATTCAACCCCGTGCTCAACCCCACATAATTTTACACTTGTTTCAAGTCGAATCCGCTGCGAACTCATCTCTGCCTATTCCAACCCAGGTGAGTGTTTCAAGAATCTCAACCCTGGTCGGGAGCAGGCTTGGATTCAACCGATCTTGAAACCGATCTTGGAGTTGACGAGGGGTTGGCGCAGGGTTGATAAGTGTGAAACATTGCTCGTCTTCAACCCTACATCGACCCCGAGATTTATCTAGTGTGAAAAAGGCCTGATGCAGTGCAACAGATATCTTCACTATCTGGGTTGTATGTAATGGGGTCTATAAATACGTTATTTATTTTTCTCGTTGCAGGACAACGAAAGACACCAACGGCAGCTACAACGATCATGAAGAGGAGTTTTACTACACAGAGATCGAGACCACAGTGGACAGCATGTCCGATATGTTCGCTGATATGTACACCTCCTCGCCACCCCCGACCCTGAGCCATCTGGATATGGTCAGACCCCCTCACAAAGACCCTGACACACACAGTGACAACAATGGTAACAGGATGTGTCTGGACAGAGTTGAAGGCCTGACAGTGCCGATGCCCGAGAACAACAATGTGACAATGGTAAGAGGAATCCGAATGATGATTCAAACAATAATGAAAAAATTGACTTCAGCTTTTAATCAGTCTATCATTCACATTAGTATGGGTTAAAGGAAGACGAAAGAGTCCGTCACTAGACTAGTCAGGGTCTGGTACCAAGACACCCACATGAAAAGTGATGAAAAGTGATCGTGAAGTTGCGAGACTTGTACACCTGGGTTTAGACGTTGGGTTAGCCAAAGGGTGCTTCCCTTGACTGTCAGTGTCATCGTCCATTGACTCATTGAGAATTAAATCTCAGGGCTTTGAAACGAGAGGGTCTCCCCCATTACATAAATGTGCCATGGATAAAAATAACAAATGCAGTCAATTATTTTTATTTCAGTTGCAGGTGGCAATATCTCAACTTCAAGGCTCACAGCAGCAGACTGCCTTTACCTGGCAAACGACCCATCCCGACACCTTCACCCCCTTAACAAATGGACAGGTGAGAGATGACATAAAACTTATCAAACTAATCTATAAGATTTGGAGACAAAAATATTTTCTGAAGGGGGAGTGGGATTAAAGTAATTGCATATAGGATGCACAATTCAAGTCCGGGAGCATTTCATATTGTCCAGATGCAGTATTGATTGCGGTACCGCTGTTTTTATCTTTGTGGTGCCGCATTCCTTACCTCAAACCTAGCTGATGAAATGGGAAGCCAAGGCGGCTTGAATAATCACGAGGTCAAAACTGAAGCTTGGAGCTCATTAAATCCCAGTCGGCTTGTCATAGATTTATCCAATTTGCTAAGCACTGAAAAATGAGTAAGCACTGACAAGTTTTTGCACAGCAAAATTAGGTTTACCGGCCAAAACTCCATGTGATGTACACTGTTTGTAAGTGGTACTCGGCTAATTTAATAGGTACAAGAAAATTACAAGAAAATTTGCTACGTACCTTCATGAAATTAGGATCAGGTCCTCAAAGTCATGGCTTCTTGGAGCTGCCCAGAAAAACTTTGCTAAGCACGGAAGCATTTTGCTTAACCCCTTGCGTACGGATGCCGCAAATATGCGCAAAAAAAGCAGTGCCACCAGGCCGGATGACACAATTGTCCGCCGTTTGTGCAGTTTCAATCCATTGTTGGATTAAACAGTGCCACCAGGCCGGATGACACCATTGGCCGCTGTTTGTGCAGTTTCAATCCATTGTTGGATTATTGTGTATAGGTTACGCTTGACTGCACAAACACATTGTAGCGGTTCGCTTGGCTGCCATAACTGCCGCGGCACCCCAACGTCTCCTGTAAAATACCGTACTCAAGGGGTTAACAGAAAATGTTTCCAAGATTTTACAACGTTTACGTATGGCCGGTGGCCGGTTTTCAGCCGAATTTTGCTTAGTGTGTAAATATACTAATTTCTTCTCGCTCCTCAGCAGTATTCATCCCCCATCCGTAACAAAACCAGCCTTGTCCAGCAGCGCCACCAGCTCCACCAGGCCGCCTCCCCCAAGACCCACCTCCACTTTTTCCCCTCCTCGGGCCCCGCCTCCGCCAGCTCCCTGGGCCACGCCTACCACCATGCCAAGCCAAGGGAGGGCAAGAAATGCCGTAAAGTGTACGGCATGGAACGAAAGGACCATTGGTGTACTCAGTGCCGATGGAAGAAGGCATGTGTTCGCTTCACCACCTAGGATAACGGACTAAAAAAACAATGGAAAGACTCGAGGACACGTATTTCAAGTGGCGGGGACGTGAGTTTCAGTAACGCTTACAGTAAATGCCACGTGTTTAATGCCCCTTCTGCTTGCACAGGCAGAATCTGTGGTTCACAAAGTGCCAAAGGTTGAAGGGCTTGTCTGTCTGTTTCGCGTGCCGGAATGCAATGACGGAAAGACTTGAGAATGTATGTGAAGTGATGGGAGTGTGAGAGCTTTAAGTTCTGTTTTTAATACAGTGAACGCCGTATGTTTTAACGGGCCTGACTGCTTACATGGGCAAAATGTGTGGTCGATCACCATGTGTCTATTTCACACGACAGAAAAACCGACACCCTGATGAAATACAGCGACCGAAAGACTGCGGACGTCCATTTTTAAGTGACGGAGATGTCGGTTAAAGAAATGCTTACAGCATGCAATAGTGTGTCAATGTTATTGTTGGGTACCACAATGCAATTGTGGTATCCCACAAGTTGATCTTTGAGTGTACCCCACAAGAGAAATTCTAAAGCGGGATAATAGAACAATGCCAGTACCTCCACAAACCCGAAGTACTGCTTGGATAGACAGATAAAATTCTAAAGACTGAATCAATACTTCTTCATCATGAGCATGAGCAGGGGTACCTTTTTGTCATTTTTGAGATGGATGCCAGACATGACTTTGCGCTAGCTCCTCTCAGCATTACAGTCTATAAACCCATGGTGTAGGATCCTACCAAATCAACTCCCAACATTGAAATGGGATTCGTGATTCCATTTTTATTTTTGAGGAGTTGACTCCTGGAAGTAGCCGACGACTGCTTCCTTGCAGACAATTCCAGGCACCGGCAAATGATTCTGTAAGTTGCCAACTCCAGTAAGATTGTAGATTCTCCGAAAGACCACACCCGGCATTTTCAAACCAGCTTTTTCGTCTGTGAATCAAATCAATAGAATCGAAGGCTGTGTCGCCTACGCACGTGTGCTTACTGTATAGGGGAAAGCCCTGTCATATTGCCATATGCTTTCAAGTATCCCCACGTTTCCAACTCTTTTCCAACTTTTTTTTTTCACCTTGCTCCTACTTTTCCTACTTTCTTCTTGAAATTCCTATTTTGTCCCTACTTTTTTGACCCACAACTCCGAAAAATGAAATCTCATTGAATGTTTTTCGTAACAGTGTTGTACTCTGTCCTATGAAAATCACGCAATAAAGGACTTGGGTGCTTGAGTACTGCAACTTCCAAGAGCTTTGTTTAGGACGGAGCACAAGTGTTGTGAGTACAGAACATGCCAAATGAGGCGTGTGATGCTGTAGACATGGGTGAGTATCAAGGAAGACGACTCCTAAAAGCCCGCAAAAGTCCTACTTTATCCTAATTAAATTGTTGTCATCCAAAGTCCTACTTTTGTCCTGTTTTTGTTATTATTTTGATCCTACTATTCTCCTACTTTTTCACCTGGGTCTACTAAGTTGAAAGCCTGCATGCATTTTTTTGGCTAATATCATAGACTGGGTCTATTCGATTCTGAATGGAATCAAGATTCTTTCCTGGAGTTGGAGTTCACCCCAAAAATGTTGGAGTCGCCCAAGCCTAGTTTCTATGCCCAGAACTGCAAATGTTTCTAATGGTATTCACAAAAGTAGGGATTAATTCAGTCGTTTGTTGGGAAAGGTATGCGAGTATGAAAATTGTAACCATACGATATTATCACTTTCTTGTCTGTGTAGATGAGCCTATGTATTAAATGAATATTTGAGTCTTGATAGAAGTGCGTCAAAAAAGTAAGATTAAGAGTAGACGTAATCCTAAGATTTGTATATTCCTGTTACAGTGATTTGTTTTTAACCGAGGAGACACTAATATTTTTTTTATAAATCGTACATTCAGAAAAAGTGCCGACCTCGGGGACAAAGAAACCTGTTTTGAACAACCTGTTTTTCGTGGCATTAACAGGTGCGGTTAAATCTGTTGGCCTGGATGACGAGGCCACCTGCAGGTGAAGGCTGAAGGCCAGTGGCCAGCATTTGAAGGCCATGGTGCATGTTGAAACCTTAATGTGCTGGCCACATGTCTATTATCAGTGGCTTATTTCCCCAGGGCCAATGTGGCCTTACAGGGAAAACCTGCTACGTGTGTTGTGGCCACCCAAGCATTAAAGGCCAACTACTCGTACATGGCAGCAATTGATGGCCAGAACAAAATTAAAGTTACAATATTTCAAAATCTGGCCATTAATGTGGCCACCGGTTTATCAAGGTATCTACACTTGAGGCCACCAGCACAACATGGCTCACTTCATGTTTAATTGTGGAAATTACGGCTTTTCAAATATGGCCATCATTTGATGCAATTCAGTGGCCTTCATGGCCACTATTGAACACACTGTAATGGCTACTGGCCATGACTATTGTTTTTTGCTTTAAAGTGGACTTCAATGTGGACAAAAAGATTACTTTATTACATCAAATCATAGTGGTGTAATTTTTACAGCTTTCCATGAATTCATAAACAATATGTCTTCGTCTATTTTTGTAATATTTCTTCATTCACCTACATCAGAAAGAACAAAAAGTAGTTGATAAAGACACTGTACAAGAATTTAATGAAAAATATGTCAAGTCGTTTCCCATCAGAAGAATATGAACTTGGATCTTTTTCGTCTGGCATTATTTGTAACCTGGCAATTTGAATGTGTAAGCACAATGTCTGTGTAAGTTTAGACTGTTTCTAATGAAATACCAAAATATAAGGACATTTTCTCTAAATGTTTAAGGTATGGATTGTAACTGTAAGAATACAAAACGTAAAACAAGAATATTGTTTATATAGTAAGAAAGTTCTACTTTACAGGCACACATTGCCCTGAAATCCCCCAAATTTAATCTCTTTGGTTGGTTAGTTACCTAACCTATTTGACCATAATGTGTAATATTTACGGAGAAACAAGGCAAAAAAGCACAGCATTGACATCTGGACATTTAGACTGGTGCCGTACATAGTGCTGCTTGCACGAAACCAAACCACTATAGACCAAGGGCACCAGTCTGAATTAACGCAGTCTAAAATTTCCGAACCAAACTGGCTTTCCCGAAATGATTGTTGTCAGTGATTTTCAGACAAACGGGGCATTTTCAAGGGATGGTTGTGCACATTATTATTATATTTTACTTTTGAATATTCTTTCCAACCAACCCACAGCAGTTTTAGGAGAAATGCTCTTTGTAGCCAAATTGGGTGGCCTGCAGGGCAATGTGTCCATTTAAATATTGAGGGTCCCAGTAGCAAATAACGAGGACAAATTTTTATTTGCAAGAACACGATTATAATGTATTTGATATTTTCACTGGATCGGACGAGTTCTTTTTCACTAAATTCTTTTCTTAAAAATTCTAGTTTTCACTTAGTATAAATCATAAATCTACTTCTCAGGAACGATGACAGCTGCACGTACCGCTGCGTACATGTTTCTACTCGGACAGCAATGTCTTTTATACAATTGAATTGAACTTTCATATCAAAAACTTCTTCCATTGAAAAGAAACTGGACAAAACGATTTTTGCACTTGTATTTCTCACAGCCTGTGTGTGTCGAACGACAACACACTGACAATCTTCCAGGCAGTGACTTGTGAAACTGCCCGCTGTTCACTATCTGGGTAAAATTTTCGACAAAATTTAAGGCCCTAAAGCATTGTCTGTTTGGTTTTTTTTTAAAAGGAAGGAGCCACCCTTTTATTTCAAAAGGAAAGGCAGCTTCTTTTTCGCAAGGTCGTTAGCATTTTTGTTTTTGTTTTTTTAATAATAATGGCTTCTTTTACAAAATGCTACTTATTTTCTGCCTAAAACTGATTTCAAGCTATAAACTTTTACAATCAGTCAAACATTTGTCAGCTTTTCGCACATTTCAGTTTTTCCTTTTTTAAAATTCTTTTTAAATGAAAAAAGACATTTTGGTGTATTATCAAAATTATTGATTTAATTACTTCATGCTGCTTGAAAATAAAATGATTTCAAAAATAATTATTTTAAAAAAATCAGGGATTTTATCATAAAGTGTATTTTTATGTCAAACTATCATCGGTAGTGTGATAGCAGAGTTTAGCTTATAGCCGGTTGATGATTCAACGCGAATTCGATTTTCTGGTTTATTGCTGTTTCCGTTGCTCACTTGGCAATGGGTCAGTTTTGCTAAGCCGACTCGCTTAGCAGAATAGTATACCATAACAGTTACCATCTTAAGCTTTCAAACAATTCAAATGGCATTATTTTTTCATGCTAAGCAAGTGTTTTCTTGGCAAAATCTCAGAAAAATATATATTTCTGCATGTAGTTTTTACACATAATCATGCATGTTATTTCTTTACAAGCAAGCATGATGGGTCATCATATACAGTGCCTATTTTTAGAGTTGGGGAACAAATGTTTTCTTTGTTTCAGGTGAAAGCAAAACGATGTATCTTTTGTAAGCATATTCCCACATAAACGGGACGTTTATTGTTGTTGTTTTTCCTAAACATATTACAAATTCAATTTGTTCTGATTTTGTAATATCTAAAAATAATATGGATTCTATTCAGACATTAGAGGTAGGCTGATTTCCTTGGGGTTTGAAATTTCCGTTCAGAGTCGTAGACAACACGCTACCATTTGGTAGTTTGTAGCAAAACCATAATTAGTTTGTCATCATTTTTAAGGTCAAGTAGTTAAATCAAATCTTCTGGTTACATACAACATATGATTTCTTTGATTTTCAAATTAAAAATAACCTATTAATTTTCAGACATAAATCAAAGATAGTTTTATGAAAGCTGAACTTTCACCGTAATTACGCATTGGTTTTTCATTTCAAATCAACAGCGAGGAGTGTAAGATATATGTTGGAGTCATGGTTACATCTAAAGTTATACTTAAAAAGTGTTGTACATAGAATTTGTAAAAGTTGTAAAACATAAAAAAAGACAAAAATGTACATATAAAAAAATGGCTTTTTAAAAGTCAAACATCTCAAATAAAATGTTAAACCAAAGAAAAGTAATGAAATGCATTGTTTGTGTGTTCCTTGATGAATTGTTTATTTTCATCTTTCCAGAATGTGAATGTTTGCAAGTTTTCCATGAGCACTTGGTCTTGTGTAAATTTGCAATGTGCATTTTCGATTTGAACTTTTAAACTCGCTCAGAATGTGGGTTCAGACATTCAGAAAATTAAACGGAAAAAGTCACGGCCCTATTTGTGATCAGTATTCCATGAAAGATACCGCAATACATAAACCTCATAAACCCAAACCAAAATTTGATTTATTCAGCGTATTTGTTTACATAACCTCTTCAGCACAAACGGGGAAAGTGATTTATCGGACTTGGTATTTATAGAACATTACTTCTTCAGTGGGAATCTGGGAACAGGTTCTCGGCAGGAAGGACATTAACAGCTTCTGAAGTAAATTTACAAGGTTCTCGCGTTCCACCTGTTGGCGTGATGCCAATTGGGGACATGCCGAAGGATTACGACTTTGTAATTTATGGTTTCTCCGACAAAATATACAATGAACGTGGGCACTTATTTTGAGGATTATTTTTCTTCACAGTAGGGGCTTAAGCCCCTTTTTGTCCAGCTGTTATTGATGGGGTGCTGGTATGCCAAGACGGGCTTGTGCAGCCAAGCCTAATGCAAGCAATGGATTGAGTACATGCAGGAATGCGTATGTAGATGACAACCAGCCAGGTGGTCTTTTACAAACCGTGGCTATGGCCGTCGTCCGTATTCAAGAGGTTAGGGAAAGCATTGCTTTCTGATGAGTTTGAAAAACATCTTGGTGTTTGTTGGGAAAAAAATGTGTAGAAATTGACATGATCCCAACTTGTACGTACTGAAATCTGTCAAGCCTGACCCCCCCCCCCCCCCCCCCACTCCTAAACATTTCTGGATCTGCCCCTAACTCCATTCCCCATGCCGACAATTTGTGAGAGGAAGAAAGAAATCTTAACTCTTGTTGCTGAGAAAGGCTGTTGTCATAACTCGCCCCTGGACCATTCAGTATTATTCGTCAGTTATTACTTTCTTCAGTACCTCCTCCACAGACTCGACAAATGCTGGAAACGTGGGATCCGATAGACAAAGTCGTACGACCTCGGACAGCTGGTCAGGTTGCCAGGATGACTGGTGGTGGTGGTAGGCTAGGGGAAGGTCAAAGGTCTCACTACCAAGTAAAACCTGTTGGGAAAAAAAAAGCTCGTAATAGCAGATTTAATCCAATGGATATGGTTGACGGCCATACCCACAGTTTGAAAAAGACCACCTGGCCAGTTGTCAACTATACGCATTCCTGCATGTATTCAATCCATTGTTTGCCTATTGTGTACGTTACGCTTGGCTGCAGAAGCCCATATGGCGTACCAACATCATATAAATAACAGCCGAACAAAATGGGTTAAGAGGGAAGGGACAGCCTCCCATCACCCCATCCACTCTAGGCCCCCACTCTAGGCCCCCAATCTAGGCCCCCACCCTCCCCCCCCCCCCCCATCCCCCTCGAAATTGTAAAAGTTGTCTAGTAAGAAGCAAATCAACAGGCCAACATGTCAAGAAATTAGTACCACAAATTTTAGGAACATTCCTTCCATTTGGTCCAGACAAAATGTGAAACTACATTACGCAGAACCTGGATAATGTGGCCACCTCTTTACAGTGGCCATTTCAAGCATTGGATCCATGGGCTGAATGGCATGGACTGCAATGCAATGACCAGATGTGGTCTGCCCTGTAACCAACCTTGCATGTACAAGTAAA
This sequence comes from Hippasteria phrygiana, assembly GCA_037893225.1. NCBI lineage: Eukaryota > Metazoa > Echinodermata > Asteroidea > Valvatida > Goniasteridae > Hippasteria > Hippasteria phrygiana. Next base: position 736,221 of record JAZGUH010000008.1, on the reverse strand, counting down.
CAGGTCTAACAGCCAGTGCAAGGACAGGGCCCAATTTCATAAAGCTGTTAAGCACAAAAATTTGCTTAGCATGAAAATGTCTTGCTTAATAAAAAAAGGTTACCAGCCAAAAATCCATGTGATTTTCGCGCTAAGCAAACAACAGCTGAATACCAGTCAAAAGCAATATTCCACACATGGAAATCTGGTTGGTAATCCAGTTTTTATCAAGGAAGCATTTGCATGCTAAGCAAATTTGTGTGCTTAACAGCTTTATGAAACTGGCCCCTGGTCTTTATGGAAGGTCAGTGGCCAATTTCATGCTGACGAATCATGTCCATTCAATGGAAACCATGAGCTGTAAATACATCTATTAGCATGCTAACTTCAGAAGCCGAATTTGCTAAAAATGGTAACAACAATAGGCATTTTTATACATGCAGAAGTATTTGCATGGCTTGTCTGTGAAACGCACTCAAGGTTAGCACAAGCTTTATGCTTTGGTTAGCGCAATGTTTCTGCTAACCGCTAAATAGAAATTGGGGCCAAGGAGTTCCAAGTCGTGGATCAGCAGCTGAATTGCATTCCTGTCTGTCTACATCTTTGAGTTACCTTGGCAACGGATCCCAGGTCAACCTCTCCCTCCAGAGTCGTTCTGACCGCTGCAGGGTTCTGTTGGATTTTGCAATGGGAGAGGAAGTCATAAGTCACGGTGTGTCCAAGGAATCTTTGGAATCTTTCCAAGTTGCTACCAGTAGCTCCGTCAACTTTCCATAGAGATTAAAGGAGCTATCTTGTGAGTTTCTAAAGTTGTTTCAACCCCTCACATATCAGTTTCACTGTATAATTTAATTTCACCAAATGTAATTGATGACTTTAAAGTTAGCCTTTAACCGTTAGCCGGTTTGAAAAAGACCACCTGGCTGGTTGTCAATCTATACGTGCATTCTTGCACATACTCAATCCATTAATGTGTCAACTATATTGTTCTTACATTAGTCTCCTTATGGGGTACCGGGAAGAAAGGGTAACAATGGGGAGAATGGTACCCCACGAGGGAGTCTTTAGAAATCCAGGTAAGTTAATGGAGTTTGAGATTGAGATTTCAATAGGAGAATAAAAGAAGGAAAGTAGAGTCCACAATACCCTGTCCACCATACCCTGTATGGATGCACATGTGAAGATGTGTGTTCTTGAATGGGAGTGTAATGAACAGATGGACCTTTTTCAAATAAAGATTTCATTCACACAAGAGGGGGGGCTCCAAATGCAATGAATAGGACCAGTCTATTCAGTGTGGTGCCTATTGTTTGCATTTCCGCATGGCTGCACTGCACAGCCTGTTCTTGGCATACCAGCACCCCATCAATAAGGCCAAATAAAAAAAAAAACATGTTTAGCGTCCTGCCTTTTTGAAAAATTGGAAGGAGGCGGCTTTTTTTTTTTTGTTTTTTTTTTTTTTTAAATGGCCGCTCGACACATTTTCCAAGACGTCCGGCTGGGCTATTTTTCAAGATGGCCGCCAGCATACACAAGGTGATGCTAAAGTCTAAAAATACGACTTTGTTTTGGGATTTTTTTTTTTTTTTCGAAAAAGATCAAATATTCTTCATTTTTTCATGTTTTTTCAACAACAACAACAACAACAACAACAACAAAAGCAGGCGGCTTCAAAAAAGGAAGCGGGCGGGGACGCTAAACATGTATTTTTTTTTATTTGGCCCAACAGCCGGATGCATTGGGTTAAACTGTGCTCCACATACCTGTGGAGCGTCAACTCCCTCCTGTTGCACATGCAAGAATGTCTGGAGTTTGGCAACGCAGTCCGCACAGGCCTCCAGTGTAGAAGGAAAAGAGCCCTGCATGAACTTGACACGAAACTTTCGAATTTCATTCTGCAAGAGTGAAAACTAGTAAGCCTTCTATCATGTTAACAGTTTATACCTACATTACTTTTTATTTATCCCAGGGGATTTTGACTGTTCGTTGATCAGTTCACCGCTTCCAATTTCAAACAAAATCATTACTGATGAGACCCAACCCAACAAGATGAGTCGCAAGTCGCTGGAGCTGAGTTTACAGGCCTGGGTCTATAGGTCTGAAAATTGGGATAATTTCTTTGGTATCTATTGAAGATTTATCCTCTATTTAGATCTGGACCCAGGAAAACCGTAAGGGTGGTGGGGCTGGCAACCTAAAATGTGGCCAACCCCACCACCTCTGTTGTAGCCATTTTATTACAATGCATACATACATTGTATACCTTGACCCCTTGAGTACGGTAATATACAGTGAGGAGCCAGGTGCAGTGTCGGCTTTGCAGCCAAGCGAAACGGACACAAAAAGCTTGTGCGGCCAAGCGTAACGAACACAATAATCCCAACAATGGATTGAACATGCAGAAAATGGCGTTTATAGACATCATCCGGCCTGGTGGCACTGTTTTTTTTTGCGTCCACAGACATCTTCCGTACGCAAAGGGTTAATCTACAAAATGCATGATGCATATTTCTCTCTGCAATCAACATCCTCTTTTAGTTTGGCAGATGTCTGGTCCATTTACCTTGATTTTTTGCATGAAGAGAACACAGTCTCCCTTGAAAGCTCCCTTTATATAATGCTGGGCATCAAAGAGTGGATGGCTCTCCTGAGAGTTGAAGATTTAAACAGAAGGCTCAAGGCTGCCAAATAGCTACATCATTGGAGCCCTTTTAATTGTGAGTGATAAAATTTAAAATTGTGGAGTACTGTGGCCTCAAGCCCAAGATCTTGGTGGTACCACAGATTGTGGGTTCGAATCCAGCAGGAGTCATGATGCTTGTGTCATTGAGCAAGACACTTTGTAACAAGTTGTTCCTCTCTACTCGGGCCTAAATGGGTACCTGTGACTGTGGTAGCTATGATTAGCCCATCTGCGCTTAACTAATTGCAGTCGGGACTGTATACTCCCCAGGGAGCTGAGGTTTCAGGAATGATTAATAATAGGCCTGATGAGCAGGGGTAATAATGTAGCGCCTTGATACAGTGATTATGGTAGATATGTGTGCTTTACAAATCTACATTATTATTAATTGTCATCTATTCTTCACTCAGTTTAATGAGGGGAATTCTTTGTCTCTCAAACTGCACCAAGTTTCACCTGCACCTTTTTTTTATGCGCAAACAAAACAGAAAATGAATTGTGAGAAAAATCAACCGACGAAAAGTAAACATTTTAATTAATATTAGCCTATTGTTAATTGGTACTTTCTTACAAGGATGAGTTTGCCCCTGGTGATAAGAAGATGGCTGGAGTCCTGAATAGACAGCATCAGGGGTTCAGTGTCAGACCAGGAGAAATGCTGCAATAAAATTATGAAAAGAGGTAGGCCTATTATTATTAAAGTAATTATTTAATTATTCTCTTCACCCAATAGCCAACAGAATACAATAGGCCTAAATGTATTTTCTACAGTCTCTACTTCTGGGCGCACATCTCAAGCGAAACATATAATTTAAATTTAAGAAATATATTTACAGTTCGCGCCTAGGCCTAACGCGCAGTGATACTGAAGTTCGTTTAGTTTTACTTTTACTAGTTTTAGTAAAGTCCAGCCACCACCCACGTTTGCCGTTTGACCGCGCGGTTAAGCAAGTACTAAGTGCAGCAAAGGGAATATTAACTGATCAACTCATCCAAGCTCACCTTCCACGTTCCAGCTTGGCCTGAGGTGCCTGGTTGACCTCTCTCGGCGGGCTGGGCGGTCTCCTTCGAGCGAACAAATCTGGCATAACGTAGCAGACGCCACTCACTTCGATCCGTGTTCCGCGCCATCATTTTTTTTAGTCGCCGTAAAACATGAACAGCGCCCTCTTGTAAATTACAAAAGAGAACTTTAGAGTGACTCTAAGTCCCTCCTTGTCTTTCTAACTTCAATTTAACGCGACATGTATACCTTTAACCCAGGGCATGTTTGTTTCACACGAATCTGGATCGCGATCACTGATCCGTGCGTTGGTTCACACACCAGACTCCGCCTAGTGGATGGATGAAGCGAACCAGCGGCTGGATCACCGATCGCGATCCAGATTCGCGTAAAACAAACCGGCTCTTCGACTGATAGACTTGTTCCAAGTATCTATTGATAGACTAGTTCCTGCATTAATCAGGGCGGATCAACCAGTCTGCTAGACTTACACCCCCTCACTCCTTTGGGTGGAAGAAAATGATGGACGGATTGATTGAGCATCTTTATGGGTAACGAATAAAGAAACACACAGTAGTCAAAGATGTCCAACATGCACAAAGTAATATTTGATGTCACGTAATAGACCTCTTAAAACCCCTTGAGTACGGTTTTACGGGAGACGTCGGGGTGTCTCGGTGGTTCTGGCAGCCAAGCGAACCGCTACAATGTGTTTGTGCAGTCAAGCGTAACATAAACAATAATCCAACAATGGATTGAAACTGCACAAATGGCGTCATCCGGCCTGGTCGCACTTTTGTTGACGCCATATGGCGTCATCCGTACGCAAGGGGTTACAGATCGATCTGATGTTTGTAAGTTTACTTTTTTGGAGAAAATATTTAATGGCTTGGAAGGGGATGAATGGGGGATGACCATCGACTTGAAATGAGGATTACTACACAAAATTTTAAAATATTGAACGTTTAAACTTTTTCTTTATTAACTCCTATACCTCATCAGTAAATTAAAAAGACCATTTCATATTATTTTTGTCTTTGTGTACAGGGGCGCGTTTTGGCGGCCACAAAAAGTCATAACCAAGAACTTGGTTTGGTTGTTTCTTGTCGGTGAATTTCTTTGGGAATTTTAAATAGGCGAGAATTACGCACCATAATTAAATACTTAAATACCGGTACCCAAAATGATTACCCAAAGAGAAACAACAGAACCAGTTTTCGGTTATGACCGCCAAAACGCACCCCTGATCTGTTTTACTTAATGTACGCCATCATAGACTATCAAATGCACGACTCGTTCTGGTGTCATAAATGAATATCCGACACCTGTACCTATGAATATCCGACTTTTTCCCATGATGCATTGCACCACTAATTTCTTGCATTGGCATAGGCATTTACCCTCATCCCAAAATAACCTGAATCCTACCCTAAACCAACCCCAACCCTATTTTTCACCCTAATCTTCGCCCTTAGGCCTACTCTTTCTTACCCTCAATTTGTAATTGTTTAGTGTATGAGGGCATATTGTGCATGCGCAGTATAACCATGGAGGTCATACCTCCATGGTACAACCAACAAGTCGGATTTTTCATTCACGGTACACCGGCCAATAGACCCAAGACGTAATGACGTCACGCTTTGTTTACTGTGCGCTTTCCTATGCCCCTACCTTGTCTGGCGCCCTGACCTCGCTTCCATAGGAAAGCGCACATGTAAACAAAGCGTGACGTCATTACGTCTTGGGTCTATAGAGTACCGAAGTCTGACGTCAGTTGCCGGGGCAATGGTTCTACACACATGCAGTTTAGAATGTATTATTTCTGGTTCCAAACATTGCATTGATTGACGTCATCACTTCGGTACTCTATTGCATTGATTCACAAGACATTTATTGGTAGTGTATAGAGATGCCAGATTGCTGAGAAACGCACCGCAGTCATTTTAGGCTGAACATGTCACGTAGTTTCGTTTTTAAAATCAGCCTTATCTATGGGACCGCTCCCCACGAAACCATAACCTGAACAAAAAATTCAATTGGTTTTTATTTGTACATTACAAAAAGTATAAACAATTCTTCAAACTTAGATCGCCACCCAAGGACATTGCTGCTGTAAAAACTGTGAAAGTTACTGTTGAATTCCGTTTTACAAAACGTACGCAAACTGGCCTGTGACTAGGATATATTAAGGGCTGGGCTATAAGGGGGAAATCATTGTACATTTTTTTATTAAAATAAAAAGAGGGGTAACTGACCCCCGTTTTTTCACCTGGAATTTTGCAAGCTCAACAAGACATAATATGACGGTGATTCTTTTAAATTTGATTTCATTAAAAGATGTAACACGTTCATATTTAACACGTTCATATTTAACTGTTGATTCTCATTTTTGCCTTTTTAAAGATATAAGATCAAAATGTGGCTACTTTTCCGTAAAAATGAAAAGTCTTGGCTAAAAATCGATATCAGCCAATGTAGCCTCAAATTTGGCCCCCAAATAAGACATGCATGCAAAACTACGAGTGACCTAACAATAGAAAAGTATTTATGAAAAACGACAGTTAAATGTAAACGTGTTATAATTAAATAAATAATAATTGATCAATCAATAATGAAAGAAAAGAATAAAAAAAAGAAATCATTAGCAATTGTTTTTGTTTAAAGTTCCCCAATATTTAATATGGCCAAGAATTCTTTTAGTATTTTTGAATAATGCCGTACATTTTCCACCATGACCAGACTAATACTGGTCAATACTGGAGAACCTTCTTACAACCAAAGCTATACACATCGCTATTTACAGTAGCAGCATATTACACTTCTTTTGCGAACCATATAGATATATATTTTTTTTATTTCAGTTTATACACAATTGGAATAATATTATAGTTCTTTAAATATCAGAACCCCACATTTCTTACGCAACTCAATCATATAAACGGAGAATTTTGTATACACCTAAAGGCGTAGGTTAAACCCATTATGTACAAATATAGAAGTTTCTCAAGAATTCGTTGATTATTTTTATATTTTCACATTTGATTCGTTGATTATTTTTAATAATTGTACATTCTAAAAATATATATGAATATTATAATATGATTGTTTTATATATATTTTGTAATATTGTGTTTGTACCCAAAATACAAAATATATTCACAGTGCTATTGAAGATGTAAAAGTCAAACGAACAATGCAAAACTAGTTGGCCACTTTGGAAGCAATAGATGCCAACTTCATTTCCATGAGCTCCTAATTAGAAAATAAATGCTATAGTAAATATTCTTGCTGGAGCATAAACCGGCTACTCTTGGGCTCAATGTGAGACTTTTGAGACGCTGGTGGCAGCAGACATACCGGTCCTTTTCCATTTCTCTCACCAGTCGTGCGCATGCTCAGAACCAGCAAAACGGAACGGTACGTCTGCTGCCACCAGCGTCTCAAAAGTCTCCAATTTCATTGAGCTGCAAAGAAAAAATGCTTCGCAATTTTGCTGGGAAACACAAACAGAAACATGTGATATTAGCGTCTGAATAATGACCTTGCGGAGTTTGGTGAAGTAAAAATCTGCTTGGCTGTCTGGCCCGACTGCCTCTGGCCGTACAAAGCTCTGTATAACGGTATAACAAGATACGAGGCTTTGTGGTAGCATGTACGGCTAGAGGCAGTAGGGCCAAGTTTCCAATTTTCCCTGAAATATTAAAAGGGTGATTTATCAATACAGGCTTAATCGACTTATTCTCGATTTTGATGGAGCAGGTCACTGTGAGTTGACTACAAAAATATGGAAAGATATGAAGCTTTGTTTCCTTGCTCTATGGTTTGACACGTTGACTGATTTTCTTACTGCATGTACACCTGTCTTTCCCGCGGTGTGTATTTCTGCATATTCCGTTGTCTGCGAGTCATATTGTAACAGCACCATGTGCACAGGGCAAACACAAGCAGAATGGATAGCGCCCCCAACGCCACAAAACCTGCCACAAAAATGTCACATTGAAAGAAGATTTCGGTCAAATTAACATGTCAAATTCTGAGGATAGCAAAAAAAAAAAAAAATGTTTCCCTTTTGTTTCGGTTGCTCCCCAAACCCCTCTTCGTTTGTACTTCTTCGTTCATCTGTACTTTACGCATGTTTTCCCCTTTTCTGTTTCTGTCCTTTTGCCTTTTCGAGAAAGATTCTGCTAGAAATGAAAAGCCAGCCCTCCTAACTTTTAAACAAAATTTTTGAAACTTAGTTCTGACAACAATATGTTAGCCACAACAATATTTTACACATATTTGAGACAACGGCCATGCGTCCTGTCATTGAATACTGCAGCCACATCTGGGTTGGTGCCCCGGCCTGCTATTTGTCCCTTTTTGATAAGATTCAGCGGCGTGATTCAAATCTGGTTGGTCAGGACCTGACATCTTCCCTGGAACCCCTTCATGTCCGACGCTCTGATGCTTCATTGAGCCTATTTTATCGATAATATAATGGAAGGTGTTCCGGCCTTTCATCATTCCCCCGTCCATACATTCAGGCACTCTACTCGCCTGGCTGTCTCATCACATCCTTTCACTGTTGTTTAAAAGGCTACTGTGAGATACTATTCAAGGTTTTCCCCCTGGTACTGCCTCTTAACCCGCTTCCCTCCCACCTATAATCTATCACAATTCAAACGAAATGTGAATATACCTTCTATCCCTGTGATTTCTGTGTTTTTTTGTCTTTTGTAGCCCACATTTTGAGCGTCCTTTTGGCCTTGTGTTGACGGCGATACCCATAACAACCACCCCCCAAAAAAAAAAATCGCCGTGAATGTGACAATGAAACAGTCGTTGATGTGATGTATAATTCGTTTTCGCTTTTGCAACGGCCTTTATATGCCTTGTTTAACTGTTTTATGTCCAATTTTTGGTAGGTCGTTGTCGAATCCAGCTTTTTTGCGACTAGTACACGTATACGGCTTCGGTTATCACCATTGGACTTTGACGTGCCATGATTCATTGCATCTGATGTAGTTGTTGCTACGAAACCTTATGCAAAGTTCACCCTAGTTAGTCAATAAAGTTCTATTTAACTTTTTCATTTATTATTGCCTGACTAACACGGCTATCCACCACCTAATATATTGTTATGTTGAACAACAGTACTGTGGCTGTTAAACCGGCCGTTTAGATACGGCTTTAGACTTTGGAGTCAGTCAACTTTAAAGGAGTTCGGCGCCCATTCTTCTTACCTGCTAAATATCCTGGCTGTGCAAGTAATTCACAGTTCCCTTCAGTGCACTTGGGAGCTGTAAAAAAAGGCGGGGTTAGATAAAATCGACCGATAAATCAATCCATCAATATGTCAATGTATCAATATACTGTCATGTAATCGATCTTTGATAACAGACGCGTTTTCCCGACGAGAGGGATGTGAGATGTTCTTTGGGTCATGTCAAAATAAATTGCCACCTGGCCGGATGACGTCTATACACGTCATTCTATGCATTTTCAATCCATTGTTGGATTATTGTGTACGGCGCTTTTCTGCACAAGTAAAGCCTCTTGTGTCCGTTTTGCTTGGCTGCACAGGCCGCCTCGGCACCCCGGCGCCTCATTATACTATAACCGGCCTGAACGGGTTAAAGGTATAGTAGTAAGGTGGGAGGGCTCCCGCCCCCTTTTTCTTGCCCTCACATCCCCACTAGTGAGAAGTGGGCACGTCTGCAGTCAAAGCTATGTATAATAATCGATCAGTACAAATATATCTTGTTAAAGTCATGTCGTTTCTGTCGAAAGTATTTGTCAAAAGAAGAAGCATTATATGGATCACTGGTGGTACACTGCTTGTCTTGCATGTGAGAATCCCTAGGTTCGATTCCTGACTTGTACAATTTTTTCGTTTCTATAACCACAGTGAAAGAAGATATACCCACAAAATAATTATCATTTCAGTTTATAATATATGATACGGGGGTATAGCTCAGTGGTAGAGCGCTTGCTCGCATGCGAGAAGCGCCGGGTTCGAATCCCGGTATTTCCACATTCTTGATTTCTTTTTTTTGTCCATCAAAGCTGTATTTAACTTCACAAGTGTGGTTGTACTCAGCGGTGGGCTACTAAGCTTGTTTTGCACGTTAGAATCACTTAGTTCGAATGGCCGACTTGTCAATTTTTAGTGAAAGAAGACTAGACCCATGCACCTAAGGTAACATTTTCACTGAATGTGCACGTGAATGAGGATATAGTTCAGCGGTAGACCGCTCGCTTCGCATGCGATAATCCCTGGGTTCGAATCCCGGTATCTACATTTATTTTTATTCTTCATTAATAGGCCCTATCCATTATTTCCTGAAGCAGTAACACTAACACATTTGTCAAAAGAAAAGCATACAAGGTTCCCCACTACACAAACGCTGCGTATAAATCAATGGCACGCTGCTTGTGTTGCAGGTTCGAATCCTGATATGTCAATGTTGTTATTTTTTCCCCCCAAATTATTATTATTTTTTTTTTTAGTGAAAGAACTTTACTCACATAAAGGTAAATATTTTCAACATACACGTGACTGGGGGATATAGCTCAGTGGTAGAGCGCTCGCTTCGCATGCGAGAAGCCCCGGGTTCGAATCCCGGTATCTCCAGATTTCTTTTTCAACGCTGTTTTGTGTCCCCCACGGACTCTTATCAACTAAACATTCTTATTTTTATCTGCTGTTTAAATTCTATATTTTTCTTTTCTTATTTTTTTAATTATTTAATAGATGTTCAATAGATAAATTTCGAAATGCAAGATTGCATCATCTTTTCGGTTCTTTTTTCATTCTTTCTATTTAAAATTTTTAGTTCTTCAAATTGGCGCAGTGGTACTTTCCTCGCCCTCCACCTTCGCAGGGGCGGATTTAGAGGGGGGCTATGGGGGTTGTGGGGGTTGCAACCCCCCCCCCCTCCCCCCCCCCCCCCCCCCCCTCCTCCCCCAACTTGAGCTGTGAGCAAACAAAAGTTGCGATAAGCAATGCTAAACCACATCATTGTTACCAGCGGGTATACCGCTGGTCCATACACTGTATGTACACTGTACTGGTATAGGCGGGTACATCCCCTCCTTGATGAAAGCTAGATCCGCCCCTGCTCTGAGATTCGAACCTGGCACAGACCATCGCGTGGATTGAGGTTTTCAATGCCCATCTTTTTCAAAAACTGAGCGTTTCTACGTCTTTAGCCCGGTTCATACTTCATGCGAATGCGAATGCGAAGCGAATTTGACGTAATGAAACGTTCGCAGCGAAGCTTCGCACGAGTTGAAATGTGTTCAACTTTTGCGAATTCGCAGCGCGAATATTTAGCGTTGACGTAATAAATTCGCTTCGCATTCGCATTCGCATGAAGTATGAACCGGGCTTTTCTCTTAATGCATTTCTTCAAGCTTGCGAGGCTGCTAGCCTACAGCGCGATATTCGCTTTTGAGAAATTTTTGAGAGAAAACTTACATGTGACGTATGTTGTCGTCACCACTGCAAGGCCTACGATCACTCCTACTGCTAACAACATCAGTAGGACAAAGCAACAGCAATTCCAGAAGCCATCCATCATTCTGCGACGATGGCCCCTCAGTTGGTACTGGTCCCACTCCCTAGATGATGGAGGTGAGTATTCCCTGGGACGTAGCACCTGCTCCACTTGAGGTACAATTGGGGGGGACCAGGGAGGCGGGTCATCCGGTAGAGGTCCACGCTCAGGTTGTGGCTGTGGCTGTTCGTGTGGCCTCGATTGACGGGGAGGTTCGACGTGATCTGTCCCGCTGAGCTCAGCCACCACACGCCGGTAGTTGACGGCCAGGCTGTCGCTCCGCCTCACCGCCACCGATGATGAGCGCTGCGACCAGGGAGCTACAGCTTCCCAGTTGTCGTGGGTCATGGTGCTGGAGTCCTCGCGCCCCTCTCGGATCTGGACGAAGCGGTCCTCATCAACCTCCTGCTCTACGGGCTCTACGGGCTCTACGGGCTCTACGGGTTCTCGGACGCCCTGCACCGTCACGGCCGTCTGGGTGCTCATGTCGCGGAGTTCGAAAGGTTCTCCCTCCTCGAGAACCTCACTAACCTCATCAACCTCAATCTCTTTTTCCTCATCCTCCTCGTCTAGGGTCTCAAGGTGCTCTGGTATTGGAGGAGGAAACTCCACTTCTTCCTCTTCGGGATGTATTTCCTTCTGCATGGGATGGCCTGATTGGTAAGTTTCATAATTCAATACAACACGGGGGAGCACCAGTACCGGCTGGATCGGGGCATTTGGAGGCGGTGGTTGCGGCGCAAAAGACGGGGGATTAGGTCGCGCCTGCACCGGTAGCTGAGGTGTGCGGTATTTTTGCACGGACGAGTAGAGCGCCGTGTGTGTTCTCGGCAGTTCCTCCGCTCTCCTGGAAGCTGAGTCGTTTACACTGACGTCATCTCCGGCCTCAAATCCATCCACGTCTCGCGCGGACGCCGACCCAGCCCGGGTGTCACTGTCACTGCTGCCATCCACATCGCTATCGACGTCATCGTCGTGGTCACCCGTGTCGTCGTAACCCCGGTTGTACGCCCCCGTGAACGAGGCACCCGTCAGAAGCGCGTCCACGTCCACTCCGGCCAACGGGTTGTGCTTGATGTCGTAGTCCAGCTCGCCTGGCTTGAACTCATAGTGGAAGCGGGGAGCCATCGGATTCCGGAACGTCCCGGCGTGTTTCTTGGGGTCCGGGAACGATAAGCCTGGGGTGAGTTTGGGCGGGTGGCCCCGCAAAACATTCCTCATGCTGATCTCGACGTCGTACAGACTCTTAGGGTGGTGGGGGTTGCGCGCGAATCGAATGGGGATGACTTTAGGGTGGTAACCGCCCCTTGGCGGGCCCAGACCAGGGGCATTTGGTGAGTAGGACTGGGTGCTAGGACGAAGTCCCCCTAGGCTTCTGACAGCAGCAGCACTGATGTAACGTCCGGCGGGCGCGCCGTAGCGTGCCTGGCCTGCATCCCGTTTCCTTCCACCGTATGTATGAGGGCGCCTGTTGCTTTGAGAGTGGGGTACCCGTCCAACAAACTGTAGATCTTCGTCTTGAAAGCCCAAAGGCTCCTGCCAATGATGTAAAAGAGGGTGTTTGTCATCAAAGTATTGTAAGGCTTCTTCAAATCGGGCTAAATTAAAATGGCATGCAGAGAGGAAAATAATGATTGCCGGCCCGGTCAATAAACTAAAACTTTTTTTTTTCTTGTTAAAGATGTGTGCCGGCGCTTTTTTGCCTTGGCATCCTGAAAAATAGATGAGATGAGACGTTACGTCAACAAAACGGCCACTACAGCAGTGGCGTAACTACGGGGGCACGGGGGGCACGTGCCCCCCACCAGAGGTCCTGCCCCCCCCCCCCCCCCCCCCCCCGACTGCCCCCAAATTTGAAATTTCGAATTGCACACAAACAATACATCTGTTGCCATTCGGTGCCCCCTTAAAAAAATTGGTGCACCCCTACAAATTCAACCCTAGTTACGCCGCTGCACTACAGATGAAATAATTTTCAAATTTAAAATTGGAGCGGGACGCTCCTAATCGTTACAGTGTTAAATTAATATACGGGACGATCTGAGCGCGTAACACAAAATAAAACGAAAGACCCAAATAGAGTGCAGAGTGTGGTAGGTGTTTTTTATTTTTTAATATAGTTGTCTTCCATAATTCGTTCGTAGGTGGAAATTATGTGTCATTGAAATGAAATTTTCAGTCAGAGCACCGGGACATAGGCATATAGCAGCTTTAAATTAAACTATTTCAGCAATTCTGGAAGAAGAAAATCACGAACTTTAAAAAGGAAACAATTTGGAGCTGTTAATCTGACTTCTGGGTATAATATCCCCCACCATGGATCCCCCCCCCCCCCCCCCGCCAACATAGGCCGTATTATTTTGTGTCTATTAGCCTAGAGTCATATTCAACGGTGATACAAAAAAAAACAGCCACCGCAACACCCTTCTTTCTTTCAATCCAACCGTTTGTCCTAAAGAAACAAATCAGATAACTATAGTTATGTGTTTTCTTTATAATTATTGTTATTCGTCACCTGGGGCAGTAAATGGCTATGAACGGACTCTCAAAAAGGGACGTGTCTTAGTTAACAGGGGCGTGTCGCTATGACGTCAATCCAAAGACACAATCATCATCATGCTAGTTGTTATATTGTATTAGTTTAGAAACTTCGAATGATAGAGACACAGCAAGTTTACTTCCTAAACTGACTGGGTTTTTTTTCTAGTCGATTGTTTACAATTTATTCTTAGAAGAGGTTTAACAGTCATGTGCGAAAATGGTTTGGCCTACGCCCCCGCAATGAAAGCCATACAATTTGCAGCGAGAATGTTTAAAGGGACACATTGCTTTGGGTTTTGCGATTTGGGCTATAAAACTGAAATGGATATGGTTGGGAAGCTTTTTTAAAAGTAGAATATAAACATTCACATAACTATCCCTTCAAATTGCGTGGTCCGCCATTTTGTAGAACCAAATTTTTGACTCCACAAAATGGCGGACCGTGTTCACCAGTCGTATTTCAAGTCGCATCTGGTTGGAGTACGTTCTGTTGATCCATTTCGATGTTCTGTGGCACATCGCGCGCGCAGCATGCACTGGCGATATGTGTACGTGTCGCGAGGTAGAGAATGGTACCTGGCGATCATCTGATAGGTTTACAAGGCCACTGGCTGCGGCGCCAGCCTAAAGACTCTTACAGCGTTGCGCATTATTTAGACGGTGTATTTACTACTGGAAATAAGTCTATGTTTCGCGGGTCAGATTTTTATTTTGTAATCACTACTCACTAATTACAACACATTATACGTGTTTTTTCGCATGCACAAATCTGATAAAAGATAAGGAACATTTCCAAACAGCAAAACTTCATGACATTTGAAGGCAATGTGTCCCTTTACGTTGACTGTGTGGAAAAATTGCCAATCATTGTGCTTCGGTTCAAACACGTAGATTTGTTTTTACATTCGACTTGCGTTTGTGACGCATGCTTAAACTATGTCAAAATATGAATGTGGTAAGTTAAAGCGGGCACTTAAAGGGGTAAGTTAAAGCGGTTGCTTATATTTCCTTTTTCTCTGTGTACAAAAACAACCTGTGTGCGTTGTATCATGGAGGAAGAACCTCCATGGTTGTATTATGTAAAGCATCCCTACAAGCGTTAACCGTAGTAATTACATACCTATTCCAAACAGAAAAAGCAACCATGACAGTGTACTGATATCATTAAATGTTTGCAATCAGTGCATTGTGATAACAGAGCTAAGAGGTACCCTTTGAGAGGAGCTGTGGTGGGGGAGAAGATGTGCCCACTTCTCTCAGTCAAAAAAATGAAGAATCGAACAAAACACTCTGAAAAACAGAAATTCCCGATGCATAAAACACGTCCACGAGATACAAATTTGATATTTCCAAGCCTGTGGGAAGACCACAGCACCTCTAGCGATCACGTCTCGCTCCTAATTCAAAATTTAAAATGTATTAAATTTGTGACTTATCGATTTGTGTGAAATGTCTCATTGGCAAGTTCATATATTTTTTCAGATCAATATACATGGTGCCAGGGCTGATATTTTATAAAAAGGATGATTCTTCTCCTGAGTTTGAGACAAACACTTTAAAAAAAAAATGTTGCTGATCCTCTCCTACTTCTTACATGGCAAAAGTCTTCTTTAATGGTTTTATTTCTGCGCAGGCGCACTGCAATTCCGCTTTTGGTATAACTAGTTCAAATGGAATCTTACAGCTCAAAAGCAATTTCCAATTGCCATTTCATTAATGACGCCATTTAGTAATGACTACACCCACATGAATTCAACAAACAAGAATGGGGTGTATATATATCAGAATTGTGTATCATACAACTTGGTCCGTGGCGTTGCATGGGGCAAAGAAATAAATCATGAACTTCAGGTGGGCCGAACTCCCTCTGAACTACGAAAAGGCGGGTGCCATGTTTACGTAAATCATTATAACTTTCACTCTATTGACAACACTCACACACAATCACAATGACTAATTCACGTATACCAAAATGTGATCTATCCCCGCCATTTTATTTCATCACTGAATGAGTGTTCATGGTTGGAAGTCAAGGGCATATCATCTGCGGCGATTCTTGATTTTCCAAACTTACAAACTCTTGAAACTATATCATCGAATCCTAGATCTTACCTCCATGATGACGCTCAGCGACATGCCGGCCAAATCCCTCGGACTTTTTCTCCTAATCCAGCAATCGAGGACCACAGAATTATATCCTGTTCTCAATTCTCAGACCGCTGTCCCGCCCGCATCGTTACCGGTCGCAATTCCCACAACAGTCAAAAAGGAACACCGTCCTTTTTTACCCAACTTTTTTTTTCAATCCTACAGTAAGTAGGCCTACATGTACTCGTGGTATGCCGATTTTTGTGTGTGTATTATCCCCCTTTCATAGGATCTGTATTTTTTCCTGCCCGCCCTCTGAATGAGTTACCCTGAACGGTTCAGCGCTTCTGAGTTTACATGCAAACAAACAATTATTATTTTCTCCATTCTTTTGTTGCACACCTAGAGAATAAGAAAAACCTTGGCACCGTCACATTCAAGGTTATAAATATAAATGAAAAGTTTACAAATTGGTATATTTTTTCACTTTTCTTTAATCACTACAAACTAAGCAAACATTAAAAGGCTTAAAGTCGTGATGATGTACAAGAAAATACACAGTATCAAAAATAAAATGTAAATTTTAAACCCAAGTCGCGAATTCTTTAACTTTTAGGCCTAATGAAAAATTGACGTACCATGTCTCCGTGGGCAGAATGAGATTAGTTGGGAAGACTTCGGTTGAGCTCGCCGGTGTTTTGGGTTAGTGAACTCTTTGTAAGCGGTAGTCACACACTGCAAAAACTGTGGTGTTAAATTAACACAATGTGGTGTTTATATTAGACCACTCGCCCAATATAAACACCACATGGTGTTAGATTAACACCACAGTTTTTTGCAGTATCTGCGTGTTGATGAGAAAAAACATTACATGTGCAAAGAAATAAGGTATACAGTTGTTAACACCGCACTTTCCCTTCCAACAAAATTCTTAATTCATCAGAGAGCTGTGAATCAAATCCGAATGATTATACAGGCATGGGGAAGGACTTTTGAAACATGATTTTATTGACTTGCTAGGAATTTACAATAGAAAAGTGCAAGAAACCATCTGAGCTCCAGGAACAATAAGCCAGTTCGGTATTTCAACTGTCCATGTGCACAGTGACATATTATCCCGAATGACCCGTGTGAATGTGCGTTCGCGTAACATGGCGTGCAATTTTATCCCGTTTAACCTTTGACCTTCGAGATACCGAACTGGCTTAATGAAAGAACAATGGGCCTGTTTGTTTCACACGAATCCGGATCGCGATCAGTGATCTGTGCGTTGGTTCACACACCAGATTCCGCCTAGTAGATGGAGCGAACCAGCGGCTGGATCACGGATCGCGATCCGGATTCGTGTGAAACAAACAGGCCCAATAAATCCAGCGTTTCACAATCTACTGTTACCCAGGTAACGTTATCGCGGGGTTAACGAAAACATTTACCCCGAGATTACCCGGGTAAATAGTTCACACTACACTTCTCGGGGTTAGAATTGGTGGGTTAACGTACCCACCAATACGACGACCTTGAGACGATTCTCCGGGTTAACATCAGTAGTGTGAATGCTCGCCGGGCATTATTGGTTTACTTCCAAGTAAGCAGATTGATGCCAAAATTGCCAACCCTATCGCCCGTACGGTTTTCCTGGGGCCATACAGAACAACAGAGGATAATTCTTCAACAGATTCCAGAGAAATTATTCAAATTTTCAGACCTATAGGCCTACACTGTAAAAAAAAGTTGGTCAAAATGGGTTGATATTTTGGGCGGGGTAATAACTTCCACCGTTGGTGAGTCCAACTCACCTCCTTCTAAATATGTTGCTTATACTATGTCGATCTTGTGTGGAATATCTCATTGGAAAGCTCATAACTTTTCTAACAGTGCTGAATCAAGAAGGGTGTATAGGCCTACGGTGAAGGGGATCACCCCCCCCCCCCCCCCCCCGGCAAATGAAAACTTTAAATGAAAGTTTAGCCCCATAGTAGGGGCCTACGTACCAAATGACACTCTGGATCCGCTCTTTTCTAACTAGCAATTCAGTTGGAAAAAAAAAATAGTTTTCAGTGTTATAGGGCCTGCTCCCTAAACGCACAAACATGGACACACATTCTAGCAAAACTCGAACGATTCACGCACAGCAGTTTTACTTGTACCTCACTGCTTGCACGCGCGTGCGCGCAAAAATGTGAATTTATTAGTGACTAGTATAGTAGGGGCATGAATCAAAAGGGGATGGGTCCTGCTCCTAGATTCATTAACAGTTCATTCCAGGTCCATTTTCATAACCGATTGATTTTCATTAAGGCTACAGGGGTGGACTCCCCGCCAGGGGGAACAATTTTCGGTTACAAATTTCCGGAGAAAAAAAATTCTACTGAAAAATAATCTAAAAACTGAAAGACAGGGATTCTTGCAGCTAGTTTGAGGTGCAATGCAAAAGGTGCAGATATATTACACCCTTTTGGCCATCGATGGGGTCGGAGGCAAGCCCCTCCCCCTTATACGTACGTAAACCCCACTAACTTGATCAACCCCGCCCCGATTTGCACTGCTATATAGTGCGCCCTCGTCGAGCAACTTCGGCCATTCAAAGATGGCGACTCCCATTTGTTAGAATAAAAGTTAGATATATATGGCCTAACGTTAGAGAACAAAAACATCGCATGAATGCATTTGCGATAAACTTCAATTAGATACCGAATTTTAAGCATTGCATTAGCTGTTGGACAACAAAGAGTCACCATGAATGAAGAAGACTTCAGCAAGGCGGAGATTGACGCCATTGAGGCGGCTTGTAAACGGATTGAAAATATGATGAAGGTGGGCGGATATTTTTTTCACATGACATGCATGATTATGTGATGTGTACTAGTAGTAGTACTTGTACTAGTATAAGTACTAGACTAGCTAGGCCTACCCGGTTCAATCCCTAGCTCTGGTGTGTATTTTGGAAAGAGTTCCATATCCAGCCATCACTTATTTTTCCTTAATATGACTTAAAAACTACAAAAAAGTGTAAATCTGATGAAGAAACACGAATTTAGGAGGGAAAAAATTTCAACCTATTCTTTGAAAATACTTTGACTTTTTCTGTCATGGCCCATAGACTTTGTGCACGAGGTCTAAGTCAAGTGATGGCCGGATATGGAACTCTTTCCCGATATCCAACGGGTGTTTGCTGAAATAGGCCTACTGACAGCGATCAGCAAACAGCCATTCTATATCGAGCCCCGAGGCGCGCACAGTGCCGCTGGCCGATAATCGATCGGAAAACATCGTTCATGTTCAAAAATCTGCTCCATTACTTTGTACACAGCTGGTTTGTGCATGCACCGAAGTTGCACGAAAAATTCACTTTTTTCGGGTTTAACTTGAGCATATTCTAATTTTGAGGGGATCACAAGCTGCATGAATTACTACTATAACTACTCTGCCGGTAAGGTGAGTGTTTGGTTGATATATTCAGGGAAACGGAAGATATCGGATCATATCGGCAAAAAAACAACACACCGCTGAAAACCCAATACGAGTGTTTCCAGCTCTAAACAGCGAATCTCACGTGTCATGAGCCTAGAGCTGAAATTTTCAAGCTAATTTAATTGCAGATAATAATCTTTTTTTTCCGATTCATGGTTCTGCCTCTGGAGGATTTTTTTTAGGAAAATAAAGTCCGAAACTGCATTTGGTCTAATTCCCATCTCATGAATTAGTCCGAGTAACTTGGACCCTCTATCGCCTTTATACGTTGTGGTAAAAATGTCTAAGTTCCCCAAAACACTGCGCATGTTCAGTGCCGTGCCCGGTCAAATAGCTAAAATGAATCTGATGCCGGTTTACGGTCAAATAACCACTGCCTTCTAGAAGTTCTAGAATAAAATCAATGAATGTTTGGACTGGTTTACAGTGCCATAGGTTTGTGTATAAATTACATGGTTTGCTTGTCAGCCATACCCACAATGCATTGAGAACGTCAAAAAGGTTCATTTGTGGTGAGTTCTTGGTATGCAAAATTCAGTTTTGTTGGCTTAAATTATTCTCTTTGTATATTATTTATCATATGTCTATTTCTTCTTCTTTTTTGTACATCAGAGGCCGGATCAGCTAGAAAGAGTGGAACAAATCAGACGAAGAGAGGCCCGGAAAAAGGTACAGAGGCGATTGTGTAGTTACGGTAGGCAGATTCACGTGAACCGGCGCTGTTTGCGGTACCCAATCTTCTGTCAGCACTGTGACCGGCTTATAATTTGTTTTTATTTAGTTTTTGATCATTTATTGGCAAATAATTGGTGTTTGTTAATTGTTACTATTTTAAATGACTCCTACAATTATATTTATATTGATAACAAATTGATATGAAATAAATGAGGCTCACATTTTCAATAAAAAAATGTAGCATTTGGCAATATGGTCACAACTTTTTAACTAAAATTGGCCTCCAAAATGACCCAACATTTTAATCAACAAAAATCCATAACTTTGCACAGGGTTAACCTTTCATGACCATTGACCCCTCATTTTATTTCAAATTTTTTACTCTTTCCAGTGATATAATATTTAAAAGGATTGAAGCAACTTGAAATTTTCCTGAATCTGCCTAGTTACGGGCCTCGTTCCTATACAAGAACATAAATCCTCTTACACTTACCAAACTAGTCAACAGGTATGTCAATATGTCATACATGTAGATAGACATGATAGATGGCAGGGTTTCCAATTTTTGAAGGAAATTTTGGAGAAAAGCGACAATAAAGGGGACAAAACCAACACACAAAAAAGATGATCACTGCGACGCACCATGAATGTGTTGATTCGCACAGCACCAACTGTAAAACATGTACGAAAATCCCATTTTCTACTGCAAAAAAACTGTTGATATCAGTAAAATTGAGAGAAGTCTGCTTCAGGTTGAAAAAGTCATTTCGGAATGCAAAAAAATAAATAAAATCATTGACCAAAACTGGAGATGGGCCCGTAACTACACAATCGCCCAATGTATGGACTGTAGGGGATTCAGCATATTTCACGCTCCTTCAAGTTACGCCAGTAATATATGCCAACAAATTTTCAAAGTTGTTCGGGATTTCTTCTTGTGTTTGTATTTATTGTAGGCCTCGGTTGAAGCCAGATTAAAGACAGCGATGCAATCGCAGCTGGACGGGGTCAGGACAGGACTGACCCAGCTGCAGAACGCCCTCTCTGGTATCAGAGAGGTCAGGACTTGGTAAGTAAACCTGTTCACCATTAACGCTAACTCCCTCCATCATTTTTCCTCCAAGTAACCTGAATCCTCCAAAATCCTCTAGGGGTTTTCGTAAACACCAAAGTAACCTCAATCCTCCGAAATCAACCAGCATCAGTTTGGGCCTGATGACCTGGATCCTTCATTTTCCTCCAGAGGCAGAATTCCTCTTATGTGCAGGGATATGATACACGACACATTTTTTTTACAAAACAGACCCAAAAATGAACAACAGATGTTACCATCATTTACCCTGTAAAGATATTTAATATAGTCCATAGAAACATAAAAATTAACTGGTGGAGCAAGACAACTCGAAACAAGAGATACACCAGCCCTTAACCCTAACGGTCCTGAATCCTCCAATTTCAATACGATTTCTCACACAACCTAGGGAGTTAGGGTTAAAGTGAGCCAAGGGAGATATCTTCTGTACATAACTTGGTGTCCTTTAGGAGCACATTTCTCATACTGGGCAGAGAATTTCCCAGGACATTGAAGTTGTTCTTTAAAGTATGTCTAATACTATGCAACATGACATACACAAAACACTGAAAATGCATTTTCAACAAAACAAAATGAGTTGTGTTTAGGTGGACACCGTTATGTACAGAAGATGTGGTATTATTCTTTATGAAATAACTATTGAGATTTGAGTGGACAACTAAATAGTGTGTCTTAAAATGTTGCACTGACCCATAACCATAGAAAGACATGATGAAAAGTACTGGAATCCAAAGCTCTTATAGTGGGCAAGGTTAACCATGACAAATAATTGTACATAACATCAAAACATGGACACCAAATTGGTAATATATGGAGATTTGTCATTGCTCTTCACCAGTTTATGGCACCATGCTTTGAAAAAGTTGTATAGTTGAATGTTTGTTTTAATAGTAATTCTATGCATGTACAATTTAACTAATTTATGAGCTTTAATTTGATTTTCATGTTGCATTATGTACATTTTGCATGACCTCCAGATCTCGGTGTCCGAATTATGTACGCCAGAAATCAAGGCTAAACCCCGTCAAAACATTTTTTTCCTTCCAAAATGTCTTGTTTCTAATTGAGTTAAGTTAGATGACTACCATTACGAAAACTAAAAAAGAAAAATTTTCCTCAAGAAACTAAAAAACTAGTAAAATCGGCATTCGAACATAACGCGGACGAAAAATTCATGCTGCCATGTTTACAAAAATCAGCGGAAAATTGGCTGGACTTCCCCAAAACCGAAACACTTTAGCCTCTCATTGTTGTTTTGAAGCACTACATGTAAATTTTCCCATCGTAAGAAAAATTACATTTACCATTTTGTGGCATAACGTTTGAACATTCTGGCAACCTGGAATTTCAAGAAATGTGGGCACTGATGACACGAAAAACTCACCCATGCCTGTCCCAATTCTGTACATAACTTGTGTCCAGATACCGGACACGAAGACACAACGCACCACTTCAGAAAACCTAACCAATCACGGCCAACCTTGGTCAGGCCACATGACAGTACAACTCCCTAGCTTGCTAGAAATTTGCAACATTTGGTGTTCTGACTTCGGCAAGCCCGCATTGCATGACGGAATGCGTACATAACACACGGACACGAAAAATCAAAGTGATAGGAAACCAGTCATTAAAGCTCGCCACTGATTCGAGGCCCTCTATGACGTTGATATTTTGTAAAGTGATCGCATGTGCATAGTTTAGATGTGCAGGCGAGATAAAGATGTTTGCATGCGATATTAGGTGAGAGCGAGACTACATTACAACGAGGCGGACACCAAGAGTTATGTACAGAATCGATAAGTTTAATTTCGTCAGAAAAATAAGCAATATAATGTTTACAGTTTTTGTTGCTATAAATACCTTTAATTGAGTAGTTTAAACGGTTTGAGGCTGAATTATTTTTTTTTAATCCTTACTGTCTGTGGTTGAACACCATTTTTATAGACAGCAGTGCAGCATGTAACACTGACATTCTCATTCAGGGGGCAATTTTTTATCTGCTAAATTCAGGGGGGAAAAAATGCTCACGAAAATGCTTCAACATGAGGTATGTCTAGGTTCCTTAGGCTGTAAGCTTTAACTTTAAGCCATTTTCAGTGAAATTGTACCCCCAGGAATTGATATATAATGTATCAATTCAGAGCCCCTTTTCCAATACTGAAATGTGTCGTGTATCATATCTCTGCACTTATGCCCTCAATCCTGCAAAATCCTCCGATGCTTCAACTTCCAAAGACCCTCAATCCTCCAATTTCCTCCATTTGGCAAAGAGGATTTTGGAGGATTTGGGAAGGTTAGGGTTTACAGGCCACGATAACGAGGACGAAAACGAACACGGTGCGCATAGAAGTGTTCACGAGTGACAATTCTACCAATCAATGGCATTCATTTGCATCGTTTTTGTTTTTTCGTCACTGTTATCGTGGCCTGTGTGGCCGGCCCTTAATGGTACAAGACACGGCCCTTTTAATTTAAACCTTTTTATTGAAATTTGTCTGAATAAAACCAGACATTTTCCACTAACTCAATTTATGATCAAACAAAATTGTTTCAGGATTCAGGAAGTGGATGGCAAGTACCGTGAGTGCGCCGAGCTGTCGTCTAAACTGGGAGATGTAAAAATAGTTGCCCAGGAACACAGCCAGGTCAGTAGGTCAACGGTCACAGATCATTTCAGATGGCATGTGACTAGTATGGCCACATCTTTTCAAGCGTGGCCGCGTCATTTTCCCAAAACAACAATATATAGATTTCATGAATGCTGGTCATGTTGTTTAGTCCATGTTGGCAGGTGTCGTTCATATTTCCTCAAAGTAGTGATCAGTCATGCTCGTAAATTTGTAATGTTTAAACCTCTTCAATACTGACGACAGCCATAGCCGCGGTTTGAAGAAGACCACCTGCATTCCTGCACGTACTCGGTCTATTCATGTTTCAACTCTATTATTCTTGAATGGGAGTGTAATGAATAGATGTAGCTTTTCAAACGAAGCTTTCAATCATATAAAAGGGGGGCTCCAAGTGCGATGAATAGGACCGCTCTATTCAGTGTGGTGCCTACTGTTTGTGTTTACGCTTGGCTGCACGGACCGTTCTTGGCATACCAGGACCCCATCAATAACAGCTGGATGCATGGGGTTAAGCAATGTTTTGTCTGTATGACCTTTTGACCTCAGCTTGCCGCTGCTGTGGAGAATTTGAAGCACATCTTCACCGTGCCCGAGAACATTGCCAAGACGGAGAGATATATCAACGAAGAGAAACTCCTGGCTGCTCACAAGGGGTGAGATACAGTGGCCATCCTTGAGGAACGGGATGGTGCTCGGAACTGGGGGAGGCTCACCAATATTTACCTCTTGTTTCTGTGATCGTAATTTGCAGTTAAAATCACAGTCTTGTTGACTTGACTTGCTGACTTTGGACTCGAGTCAGACTTGAGTCGCGATTTTTTTTACTTGAGACTTGACTTGACTTGGAAAAAAAATGACTTGGGACTTGACTTGACTTGACTTGAAAGAACATGACTTGTGACTCGACTTGACTTGAATAATTTTGACTTGCTGACATCAACACTTTTGTTAAAACAAATAAACACAACTTTTGGGTCCATGCACATATCAGTTGAAAAAAATGCCAAGCCTACAGCGCATAGCGAGATGGGTGTCCAGTACATGTACGTATGCGGGTCTGCAGCACTGGACGACTGCATGGAGAATCGTCAAGACGGCATGCATAGTTGATTTTTTACAGTGCATACGTGCCAGCCAAAAGTCATTTGTCATTGGAATTTGAATTTACTATGTGCAACACTTGACTTGAGACTTGGCACTTGACTTGAAAAAAATTGACTCGGGACTTGACTTGGAAAAAATTGACTTGGTTACAACACTGTTAAATCAATCCAAATTTGAATTTTAAAGTGAACGAAGAAAACTGGCAGTAGCGGGACTCGAACCTGCGACTTACGTAATACCGCACTGGTGTTTAACCAACTGAGCTATCTTGCCCTATGCTGACAGTCTCCTAGTGCATTCTTGTGAGAAAGAGTTAGTATAGCCATTTATTTGTTAATTATTTTTATGAATATTTTGTTTGTGTGGATTTTTTGTTGTCCTTGACCATACAGGTTGATGGAACTGGAGAGTTCTAGAGATGATCTTCTGTATGAGCTTCATAAGCACCCCTCAGAAAACCCTACGGATGATCATGTTAGTTCTTGATAGTTCTTAATTACCCCGGCGTGCCAATGCGTAGTTAAAACTCCTGCGGGCTTGTGAAACTTTCATTAGTTGCTCAGTGGGCTTGTGGAAAATAGCAGTTTATGTGAATAAAACTGTGATCTCTGTGTAACGACCAGAGCTTTAACTCTAACTACCCCAAGCCTTACAAACTCCAACAGCAGGTTGTGTAGAATTTTGAGGGGTTCAGGACTGTAGGGCCTTGTCACCATTACTTTACATGGAGCTATGATGCTCCGATTTGTCTACGTCCAAAGAATGTGCCATGGGTATACTGCAAAGTGTTGGATTTTGACAGGTTGAGGACACTTCCTAGTAAAAATGCCTTGGGAGTGAGGGTTAATGTTTCTTACTGGCCCAGCATACGGATACTAGTAAACATTGATTGATGTATTTAACCCTAACTCCCTAGGGTGTGTGGAAAATCATATTAAAATTGGAGGATTCAGGACTGTTAATACATACCATTATTCACTATAACGAATGACCATAATAGTGGAACATTTTTTGTGGACCCCATGATGTTCGTGATATTGGCATTCTACTGGATATGTAGAAGATATACAATAATCCATTAAAACTTTGTGTTGGCCAGTAGAATTATAGCAAACTTGCCTAGAGGCTATAAAAAGGAAAAAAACACAAATTAGCATGAGGCTTGGTTGCCATCCTCCCAATTAAAATTATATTTTGGCTTTTCTTTTATTAATTCACAAAATGAGCTGGCCTAATGTAAATTCTGTCTCATTTTGCCTTTGAGAAAGAACTTGTAAGTACAAAATTTTAGGCCAAATAATTTAGTGGATGCGGACAGTTTAGCAGTTTGCAGCAGTTTAATCCATTTTCATCTTTCATTCATTGACAGCTTCTGAAACAATACTTCTCTGAAGTGGGAAAACTCTCTGTAAGTATAAATACATCCATAGAGTATAAAATAAGTGTACGCAATAGATTGTTCAACTTCAGACAGAATTATTTAAAAAGCATAATTTCTGTCACCTCTGCAAAAAAGAAATCGACCAACTGACCCTTCCTCCCTATTTTTAATTTTGTTTGGCCTAATGCAGGAATTGTGAAATCACGAAGTACGTGTTCGGAAACGTAATCCAAATATTTGTTTGTGTCACACAGGATATGTTGTTTAGGCAGCTAAAGTTGGTTATGCACAGAGTGTTGAATGCTGCCAGAGAGAACACATCAATGGTCACCACAGCACTACGCATCATTGAGAGGGAGGAAAGGTAACTCATTTCTTATCTTTTTTTCTCAAAGAAAGGAAGAAAGAGGCCTTTTAAACAAATATTGCCTACCACTGAGGCAATAGTTTTCAAGATGGCTACTGGAAGCCAGTTCGGTATCTCAAAGGTCAAAGGTTATTCGGGATAAAATTGCTGATGTAATGTCACGCCATGTTACGCCGAACGCCCATTCTGATTGAATTTAACACGTGCGCGTTGTGCGACCACCTTTTGCATTCACACGCGCGCGTTAGGTCATGCGGGTCATTCGGGATAAAATGTCATTGTGCACATGCGCAGTTGAAATACCGAACTGACTTATTATGAGGATTTTTTTCTACTTTTGCTTTAATTTGTGGTTTTTAGAAAGGACTAAAAATTTAACCCTTTGATTACGGAGGCCGGCCGTAGCTGCAGGTTGAAAAAGACCACCTTGCCGGTTGTCGTCTATAATGCGCATTCCTGCGTGTACTCAATCCATTGTTTGCCTAGCCCGTATTGGCATACCAGCACCCCATTAATAACAGCCGTACAGAATGGGCTAAAAAGAGCAGGCTATTTCTAAAAAGAAAATGAGCAGTGATGCAAAACGTATTTGTGTTTATTAACTTTAACCTTCAGGAGTCCTAAAGGTCTGAAAATTGGGATAATTTCTCTGAAATCTGTTAAAGAATTATCCTCTATTTAGATCTGGACCCAGGAAAACCATAACGTAACCCTACCACCTCTGTTGTAACCTTTTACCTAGAGTGGCTTTTAGCCTTGTATTGGGCGACTTCGATTTAAGCAAGCAGGTAAGGGTGCTAAACATATTTGTGTTTTTAAACTTTAACCTTCGTGATCGACCAATGATTGTGATTATGAGAGATGTAGAATCGCACTGTGCTATCACGTGATTGCGCAGATCACCGATCGCACCCGAAACGGTTACTCTAGAATTTGTGTAAAAGCATCCCGTGATTAAATGCGACGAAAGACTGCATACGGTTCCCTCCCATTGGAGATATTACTTTGACCTTTGACCTTTTCCTGGCCGTAGGATTGACAAGAAGATGTTAGACCGGGAGAAGATGGCAGGATTTAAGGCCCCTAACCGGCCCAAGAACTGGAGGAACAAGTGCATGGAGGAACTCAAGCACCTGGCGCTCGTACGGTGGGTGTGGCGTAAACATTCAAACGCCCCAGCAGTCTTGTAATTCACTCAATTTCGAGTCAACATATAATTTACAGTTGTCTCAAAAGCAAGTTATTCACCGGTCATTTTTTTCTGTCGTAAAACTCACTTCTAAATGTACTATAAAAATCACAAAACGTTTGAGTGTGTTAACGTGTTGATATGATTAATTGTGGATATGTAGATATGTTGTCTTGATATTCTAAGGAAGCCTGTTATTGTGATGTGAGCTCAGAATAGACTAGATTGCGGTGGTTTTTTTTTTTACTCAGTGTTAAAATGGTGAAAAGAGAACAAAGAAATTTTAAAAAAATCCACCGGCATCCCATCTTGAATAATTTTCAGGGTATTGGATGTACACAAAATATATTATTACCGGTATATGAAATTTGTTTCTCGGGGTCTTAAGTATTTTTGTGTGTGTTTTTTTTTTTTTCTCGGTGCAGGATTGAGGGTAGTCAGTTGGAAGATCGCACCATCGACAAGATGTGGCTAGTTCGTCATCTAGAGCTTATCCGACAGAATCTCGTCTACGACCTCAAAGTTGTCAAGGTGAGATGACCGAATCTTTTCTCAAATGACCACTAAGGGAGGATCTCAAAAACATAGAATTAGGACTGTCCCGTACATACTGAATATTCAAATATTCGATCGTCCACCGAATATTCAATTACCTTTGGAATATTAAAAAATATATATATATATATATATGCACGTACAGATAAGATCCGATGCTATTTTAATAGAAAAGTTATGGCGCTTAGCAGTGTCAAATTCCGCATTTTTTTTCGACAGTAACTTTTTGTGGACGGAGGTTTATTGTTCCCGTCCATAAAACCCTTGACACGTATACAATAATTACTGCAAAAACGCAGGCTGGAGTTCGGTTTCTTGTTATCAGAACCTTATACGTACCCGTAATGATCTTGATACAACAGGCACATGCAAACAAAATATCGGTTGGGCGGTCCATAATATCGATCGCCGCACATAAAACCCCTGCGTTCTTTGCATGCAACTTTTTACCGCCATGGCATGCGATTGCAGCTGACGCGTGAAAAACTTGATCGGCGAGTATCGACCATTCAAATATTTGGTCAAACCCAGTTTTGAAAAATTAATTACTGACTTATTCGAAAATGAACAGCCCTACTTAGAATACTTAGAATACTTAGAATACTTAGAATACTTAGAATACTGTTTTTTGGTTCTGTTTGCAGTACCTGCTCGCGCCGTGCTTTCCGCCACGCTACAACATCTTTGATCATTTTGTCAACATGTATCAGGAGTGCCTGGCCTCCCACGTAAGTTGCAATTTCCAGAGAATGAGATTTTATCTGATTGCTGCGGACCGTAAGATCAGGAAGGAACAAAGAAAAAGAACTGTAGTGAACTCTTTCTGACAATGATAGGACTAACCTTAGCCAAACCTGTTTAGGGAGCACTGCCTAACCCATGGTCGGGCCAGGCCGTTGAAAAGCCTGGCCACACCCGGGCCTTCTGGCTTTTAGTCTTGCTATAGTGAGCCACAAATCACCTAACAACAGAGCATCTACTATAAATCGATAAAGCCCGGCCTCTGCCAGGCTAGGCCAGGCTGTGGCCCCTCCTATACTAATCTGTAGTGGTTGCTTTTGTTGTCATTCCATTCACGGGCTGGAGATCAAGTCTGGGTGAACAATGGGAGCTGGCTGGACTCCAGCATTAGTGGGCAGTTTATTGTGTACAACCAGGGGGTTACAGAAGCTCGAAGGCCTGGGCGTTCCCGGGGCTTGGCCAGGCTTTTCAACGGCCTGGCGCAGCCATGGGTTAGGCAGTGCTTCCTTAGTTAGGGAGCGTTTCATATTGTCCAGATGCGGTATTGATCACAGTACCACTGTTTTTGTTTGTGGTGCCGCATTCCTTACATCCAACCTAGCTGATGAATGGGAAGCCAGGCGGCTTGAATCACTGAATAATCACGAGGTCAAAACTGGAACCTTGAGCTCATCAAAGCCCAGTCGGCTTGTCAAAGATTTCTACTTTGCAGCGGTTAGACCGTGGATTTAGCAGAAGTCTGCAAAAACAGCACTGTTGATTTGAACTGACTTGATTATATTTTTGTTGCTGACTGCAGTTACAAGACATGATATCTGACGAGTTGGAGCCGAATGAAATCATCTCACTCCTAACCTGGCTTAATGAGTACGGGTAAGGCACTGTTTTACGTTTAAGTATCTTGCTGGGGCCGTGCTGGATTGCCCAGATCAACAAGATCCGTCATCAGAAATTTCCCATGATTCGTTGTTTTGTTTTTTGTTGGATTCAGCGCCGTAAGGGTTGAGGGATATAAATTTTGATGATCTAGAGGGTCATGGCCACTGTTAATAAACCGAGTCAAATAGCAGCATAAGCCATGACACCTGTACTTTTTGACAAGCAAACAATTTTATTGCTATTCATAAATGCCTTTCTTGTGAAATAGAGAAAGAAAAAAATCTAAAAGTGATTTTGTTTTTTCCCGTTTGCACAACACAAGAGGTTCTGTGTCCGTGGATGACCCAGTGTTTGTGCTCTGCATCTTGTTTGCTCCTGGGTGGAGAGAGGCAGTTGCAGCAAAGTAGCTTGCTTAAGGACACAAACATTGTGCTCTCCTTGCTATGAATGAACCTGTATTCAGTCAGCTACACCACTTCACGTGAGTTTGACACCATAACTGTTGGACAGCAGCGCTTTGTAGTTCCATGTTTCTGATTGGCTCCTTTTTTGCCCATGTGACCCTAGGGGGCCAATGATGATGAGCCACAGTGAACTCAGCATCGACATCAGCAAGCTGCCCCCCTTGCTTCCGCCAAGAATCGTTGAGGACCTGCAGCAACAGTGAGTCGAAGAGATTGCGTGATATATTCCAATTATAACCCCCGCCTCCACCCCCTACTCCTGAAAGCCTACAAAAATCCTACTTTTATCCCTTTTTAAAAATGTTGATCCTATTATTCTCCTACTTTTTACCTGGGTCTGCTTGCAAGCCTGATAGCGATTCAGTGTATTTTTGTTGTCGGAAATGCTGTGAGCTGTGATTTTCTTTCTTGCGTCATTTACAAACAGGTATCTGAGAACCCTCCACACCAACATCCAGAAATGGATGGGCAATGCCCTGCAGTCGGATGTCAAGGTGAGTCTGTTATCCGCTCTGTGCAATAACGGTCGAGGGCGCTGTGTGAATTAGCAATAAGAGCCCTTGACCCAACCCTATCCCAAGCCCTTAACCAACCCTATCCCAAGCCCCAACCCTAGCCCCATTCTTCACCCTAACACTTATCCTATGCTTTCTCAAGGAGTCTGTATTTCAAAGATGTGATTTTTACACGACATCTGAAGAAAATGGAGAAAAGCTGATCAGACCCCTTCTTTCCCCCTTTACTTTGCCACACTCTTCCATCCCGTGATATTCTTCTTGTCCGTCGTTGCAGGATTGGCAGCGTGATTCTGAGCCTGACGTGGACGGGGAGGGCTACTATCGTACCCAGCTGCCCGTCATCATCTTCCAGATGATTGAGCAGAACGTAAGTACTCTGCAATGAAAACGTTTTCTGCTTGTTGGCAAATTTTATTCGCAGCTTTTCCTTATTCCCGTTAACTGTCGCAGATAATTCTCAGGGTGGAGATCTTTCCTGATTTCAGGATTTTTGGTGAGACGTCTTTTAGATTTCCGGAAGTTTATTTTTTTGTTCATCCTTAAATTGTTTGTATCATTCCAAAATGACCTCTGCAACCTGAAACAGTCTTCTTTTAATTCTGATGACACAATTATTTTGCAATTTTGAACCGTGTCTTTTAGTAGAAAATGCATTTTTCTTGTGCCATACACATGAAATGCCTTCGTGGATTTGTCGTTTTTCCTCAAATCTCACTCCTGATTCTGCGCTTACGGTTCATGTATTTTAGTAGTTAGCAAGCAACAAGAAATTGGCTGTAGTTAACCAGTTCGCGCCGGAATATTTCTATTTAAAAAAAAGGCAAAATATAGCAGCCAACTTCTGATATACAGCCTAACGTCACAAATACTGATTTGCAAGAGTCA
The DNA here is from genome assembly GCA_037893225.1 of Hippasteria phrygiana. Classification (NCBI taxonomy): domain Eukaryota; kingdom Metazoa; phylum Echinodermata; class Asteroidea; order Valvatida; family Goniasteridae; genus Hippasteria; species Hippasteria phrygiana. Next base: position 704,434 of record JAZGUH010000008.1, on the reverse strand, counting down.
TTTCAACAGTATTTGTACAATATTTCTTGCCCGAAACCTCATCTATTTCAATACTCCGGGTGCGCCCACCGGAGCGTAAATTGTAGAACAACAGGCCGTGCACAGCGGCCAAGTTCAAGTTCAACACACGGTCCGCCTCCACAGACTTCTCGGATTTTGTGTGTCTGTACAAAACAAATGAGGGGTATAGCATGTTGAGACGTCACCCGGAGGTACGTCGAGGCAAGCTTGACGTTTTAACCCGTCAGCCGTGCCCGTGTATAAACACAGCCAGAGCGTGTTAACACGTCCTCGATGCGAACTTGTTAAAAAAAATCTTTTTTAAATTTCTTCAAAATTTCTACCAAAAATTTCTAGCTGCAAGTTGCCAACCAGATTAGCAATGATCTGACGACTAAGGTTGTCTTGCTGTGCATTGAGGAATTGCAACTCTTCATCGACACTTACAGAGGTGAGTGTAATACAAATCAATATCCACTCAATATCCACTGCATGCTTCGTTTAACATCTTGACTACATTTGGTCTCAATTTGGTGATCAATTAAAACAAACTGACTTCAAGTTACCATTGACTTTTGGAAACTAATCCAGAATTACAAATGTTTGTGTAGAGGCAATTAGGTCTTTCAAGCTGAGCCACCAAGCGGACAGAAGTCAGCCGAGGTACTACTTCCAATACATGGTGAGTTGAGTACCCGACTGCTAATGTCAGGAACCGCTTCCAGATTATGGAATCGAGTACCCGTAACTGAATAAACGTACAATTTCTCAGACATTGAAAAAGAAAGTTTTGAAAGTCATTTGTGGGGAATTTTTCAAATGAATACTAGGGTACATGGAAAAACAAAACAGAATAATGTGTATGACGCTTGCGAAAATGCAATTTACACCGTAAAGCTGTAGAGCTCACTGTACACACTTGCGATCTTGCTGCATTGATGCACCGATGTGGTAGTATTAACGTGCAGGCCTTTACGAATATTATGAACAGCAATTTCCGAGATTTAATTTAATATTGTCGTTCGTGTTTAGCCCTGCATCAACCCGTATAAACCTCAAGATTTGTCTGGTGTGAAAAGGCCTGTACAATCTGGGGGTGTCTGTTTTTGTTGTTTTGTTGTTGTTGTTGTTGTTGGTTTTTTTTTGGGGGGGGGGGGGGTGAAGGATGGTGGCAAGTTGGAAGGATTTATTTAACTTTGTTTAAACTTGTTTTCTCCTTAGGTTGCAGTGGTGAATAACTTTATGTCGTTCATTGATTTCACCAAACAACTTGAGGTAAGGAAATCTTAAATGCAGCTAATATAGTCATTGGTAATAAGCCAGTTCGGTATTTCAACTGCGCATGTGCACAATGAGATTTTATCCCGAATGACCCGCATGACCTAACGCGCGTGTGTGAACGCAAAAGGTGGTCGCACAACGCGCACGTGTTAAATTCAATCAGAATGAGAGTTCGCGTAACATGGCGTCAGCAATTTTATCCCGAATAACCTTTGACCTTTGAAATACCGAACTGGCTTATTGGTAACTTTTTCAATTATATTATAGCAAAGGAGAAAGTTGTGAAACAAATGTGAAACTTTTGTGGGTTATTTTGTATGGAGATTTTTAATAGTATTTTTTGGTGCAATTCATGTAATTTTATTGCTGGGTGCATCCCATGTTTATGCACAAAAATTTGTGCGGATTTCGTGCGGATTTCGTGCTGATTTTGTGCGGATTTTGTGCGTATATTTGCACATGTGCGTTCATGCTGATTTTCATGCGTTAAAGATCACAACATTATTGATCTCAAACAATGGTCTAGGCTGCCAATTTAATGTGCGTTCATAACCGAAGTACGCGAGTAAAGCAATGATTTTTCAAGTGAAAGTTGTAGATGTTTTACAGACAGGCGCAAAAGACGCATGCAGAACGGCCATGCCGGGATGTTTTCAGGTGGTTGTAATACATGTAAGCCGAATTAAAAAAGAGCGCCGGTAGAGCGCCGGTACGGTAACCCGAAGGTCGCAGGTTCGAATCCCGCTTCTGTCAGTTTCTTTGTTCACTTTGAAAATGTATTCAAATTTACCTGGTCAGTTTCCCTTGTGGATTGTTTGACGAATTAAAAAAGAAATAATAATAATAATTCCCTATAATTTGACTTTACAGAAGAGGCACTTAAACTTGCCAGCCACTGAGGGTAGCTCCACTACATTTGTCCAGAATCTCGTGGACTCGTTCAATAGACTCAGTATGGAGTGGTAAGTCTCATATGTGGCTCTCTCAACAAAAAAATAGTCTCTCATCACAAAAATAAATTTCTCGATTTATATACCATTGGAAAGAACACATCATAAGCTTTAAAATGATGAAAAGAATTATTAAAAAGGTTATGATCATTTTAGTTTTATTAGATGATCAAGCAGTAAAGTTTGTCTTATATTTCTGCACCGCTCACGATTAGAGGGGTAGCCTTGGTATCTCCTAAAAGTGTCTCTCATTGGTTTATTTGCGGAAATATCGGTCAGATCAGCCAATCAATGAAGAGTTTATGATTACCAAGTTTGTTATGATTGCATTCAAGATTTTCGGCTGAGCAGTATGATCAAATTGGGCTTTTCTGTGCGAACCTGTGCTAAGCACAGAAAAGTGTTGCTTTTGTTGAATATTTGGCGGGTTGGGGGGGGGGGGTGAGTTTAGTCTGTCCAACGGTGGAAGTTACCCCGCCTGCTATTTTGATCTGGACTCGGGGAAAGGGTGGTGGGGCTGGCAACCTAAATTGTGGCCAACCCCACCACCTCTGTTGGTAGCCCTTTACCTAGAGTGGCCTTTAGCCTTGTATTGGGCGACTTCCATTAAAAAATCATATTTGCTGCCTTCAGCTTTATGCATTCAGGCCTCGTTTCTCAGTGTTTTTTTTTTTCTACCCCCACAGCATGGGCGATCTGAACGGCGAGATGCTGATGGATCTACAGCCTCATCTACAGCAGCTTATCTCTAGAACTTGGTATGCAGTACCTTCAGGCTTCATCGTCAGGATTTTTGCATGGGGGGGTGGGTCAGGCCTGACAGATTTTTTTAACTATAAAAAAAAAGATATCAAACAAACCGCAAGGGAAACTGACTTGGTAATTTGTATGAATTTTTCAAAGTGAACAAAGAAAACTGGCAGGAGCGGGATTTAAACCTGCGACCTACGGAATACCGTACCAGTGCTCTACCAACTGAGCTATCATACCTGATGTTGGGTAATGACTTCTGACTAGCGCTCACCGAACAAAGACACTGACGATTTGGGAGACCGCCAGCATAGGGTAAGCTAGCTCGGTTGGTAGAGCACCGGTGCGGTATTCCGGAGGTTGCAGGTTCAAATCCTGCGTCTGCCATTTGTTTTTTTCATTTTAAAAATTCATATAAAAAGGTTGCTGACTTGGTCTGGGACTGTTTAACACAAAAAGAAACAAGGAAATAACAAAAAAATACTGTTTTGAAATAGTTAGGCGTACAAGTGAAAAAGGTGGCACAGAGGAGGTGTGGTGGGTGTGGGAGGGGGGTATTTTGGCTAACCAAACTCCCTGTCTGGATCTATACCTGTCCTGCCAACTATGCCCACTCTGTGTGTTTGTTGTAGATCTAGTCGGGCTTAGTGGCCAGGTTTGTCAAACAAGTCCCTAAAATAATATGGGTAGAGGCATTATTAATGCCTTGCAGTGGACTAGTTACCCATCCCGACCCTATTCATACTGTGAAGAGATCAGATTATCTTGTCTTGTTTCAGTGTGAGGGGCTGGTTCTTCCACACTTTTCTCTATAGCCCACACCTCGAGTGGCCCTTGGCCTTGTAATGGGCGTCTTGCACACAAAAATAAAAAATAAATAAATAACAATAGTTCGTGCCCGAGCTTGCGACAGGCTTTGGCATATTACTGTTTTCTTGGTTGGTTTGCCATTTTCCCCTTCTCTTTTTCAAATTGTTTCATTCCTAAACCAACCTCCTCATGACAGGCTTCAGCAGGCTTCTTCCCCCGCCATTGACACGGTGTGCGTGACAATCGAGGACTACTATCGAGACTTCTTGCATCTCAAGAAAAACTTCTTTGAACCACTGGTCAGGCAGCTGGAGACGAAACTGGTGACGGAGTACATCAAGGCACTGGTGGAAAAGTAATATTGATTAGTTATTGATCAGTTTATTGATAAGCCAGTCAATCAATGCATTGATTCATCGATGAATTCAATCTGCCAATCAACTAATTCATAGGGGGAAGAAATGGAGATAACAATTTTTTTTAAATGGTGGCTAAAAATAGTTGGGTTTTATGGAGCAGTTGGAGAAATATTCAACTTTTTCTCTGTGAATCTATAAATTGATCTGTCCAAGTCATTTATCAGTTAATCAATTTGTGAAGCTATTAATTATTGGTTTAGTAATTTAACGTCACAAACTATCATTTGATCATTCATGAAGTGTAACATCTGGATTTTAACCTTTGGTCAAGCACTGGTTAAATTTTAATAATTAATAATTCAGTCAATTAACTAATCGATTAACCAATTGGAGAGAAATGCGGAAACTCAACTGTTCAAGCAATGCACAGGTGGAATGTTAAGGCGAGTGATCACTCAATTTATCTATGAATCGACCAATCAATTTAAGGCCAGCCATTGTAAACAAAACCAAGATAATCAATTCATCAATCACCTATTCAATTAATCAGTCGATCAATAAAGCAGGCTGTTAGATAATGAAAAGGTATTAATTATACTAAAATTGCAAACAATTTGGAATTGAATACAGACGAATGACATTCCGGAGCTACGAGGAACGCAAGACGGCCGCTGATAGGATGGTCAAAGAATCGGAACAAATTGAGCTGCTGTTTGGACGCATCTTAAAAAGAGAGGTATTTTTTCTGAACTCAAACCGACAATCTGTAATATCACCAAGATCTCGAGTCCGGTACACTAGACCACAAGGCCACAGTGCTCCACACGGCACTTTTACACTTCCACTATGCAAGGTCATAGTTCTCTAGCATTTATGAATACCAAAAGGGTAATGACGCAAAATCTGGGCCATATTTTTACAGGAGACATATCAAAAACAGGGGAAAATTCACAATAGAATGCGCAACCAAGTGATTGTGCAGAGACAGGCCATTTCAAAACTGTGTGGTCAACAAGTTAACCCATATCACCTCGTTGATGCAAGGTTATTTCTCGGGATATTTTAGGATTGGAAACCACTTGGAAGCCTGGTAAATATAAACATTACCCACCCATCCAAAATACCAAACGATGCCCCCAAAGTGCCCAAAAAGTACATGGGTATCACATTACCAGTTTCACTAACTTTATTCAAAATGACACAAGCTGTTTAGACGGACGGTGCCGACCCTTTCAAATGCACGAAAAATGGCCTCTCCATGACAAACTCTTGGTGGCGCACCATACTGGGAATCGCCTCTCTTCAATCGTGATTTTTTGTTCTGCGTATTAGGACCCGTCTCCCTGCGCTGTAATCCCTATGTTGGCCGAGGTGATTAAATTGATGGACACCTCCATCCTGTCCTTGGAGATCTCTGGACTGGTCAACAAGTATGCGGACATCCGCACTGACCACCTGGTCAACCTACTGGTTATGAGAGGAGATATGTCCGTCTCCAACGCACGACAGGTACACAAGAAGGTTTGGTTACCGTAGCGTAATAATATGTGACCTGTTCCCACAGAATGGGCAGAAAGAAGCCAAATTTGAAAATCAAGATTATGGTATTTCATGAAAGTACAGGTTAAGAGCTTTCATTTGATATATTGTGTGTTGTGGTATCTCATTCCTAGCCCCTGATACAACCTTTGGGAGTTCCAGAGTCTTCTTGACCCCATGTTTTGAGAAAATAAAGCTAAAAGTTTGTCGTCTGTGCACACTTTAACGCAAGTTCAAAAAAGAAATCAACCCCAAAAAATATTTCGAGACTGGATTTAGTTTTAAAACTTTGGGATATGATAGAATAGGCTTTTTTAAATATCCAGTTGTTAAAATCCCAAAATTGACTTTTCAGTGAAATTGTTTTGTTTCTGCTTGTAACTCGGAAAGCCATAGTGCGACTTTAAGCTCGTTTTGTGCTGCCAGGTAACATATTGTCTGATCTGTAGCAATTTGTTACATACGTAACGTGGTCAAATCTGTTTGATGCACAATGATGAATTTTGATGTGTTTTTACACAATGTAACATCAGTCCCACATTCAGATTAGGCGTATAAAACAAGTCACATCGGTAACATTGCCAAACCTGTAAAATTAAGTGTTTTTAATGTACAATGGGTGAAAAGGTGTTGTTCTGTGTAACACGAGTAACACAAGCTACTCAGTTTTTGTCATTACTGTCATTGCCTGACCTGTTTATGGAAAGATAGGAAGATGTTTTTTGCGTTATGTAATATCAGTTTTATCATTTTGTTACATGTGCACAGCTTTAAACATGACTAATGCAAAACGGGTAGAAAAATGTGTTTGTAAAATGCAACATTGGTTGTAACATTTTTCAGTGATACGTTGTCACACCCGCACGGTAACACTCCATCCCTACACTGTAACATTGTCACATCTGCAGTGTCACAGTGTCACTCCTGTAATGTAACGGGATCTCATTTGTAATAATCATGTAGCATAACGTCTTGCTTGTGAAAAATGTTGTCTCGTACTTAAAGTATCTGTTACACTGACACTCTGTCACCACAAAATCTACCATGCCTTGCTAAATTTGTTTTCGCTTGACTGCAGGTCGTGGAAGACACTTTGGGAGAAGACTCTGCCAGGAAGAAATCGCCAAGGACAATTTTCTCACTTGTAAAGTAATCAGAAGTAGGGAGACCAGTTTGGCATCTTAAAGGAACATGCGATAGGATTGTTATGACGGGAATACTAAAAAGAAATTGAAAAAAAAAATGCAGTGAAATTGATCAGTTGGTACTTTATTGGTGAGATAAAAGGTTTTTCTCTTATGCCAGAAGCTCTGCAGATATGTCATGGATCGTATGTTTTGACACAGTAAAGGATTCTGTTTACATAATTAGATCAAAAATCAAAAAATTTAATAGAACATTAAAGTCTGCACGAATATGCCTGTACCATTATATTATGGATTTCTGTCTGTCCGTCTGGACATCTCTGTACATAGTTTCAAGATTATAATTTGTGAATTTTTTTATGAAACTGCATTCAAGAGTTCGCCCTTAAGTTAAGTGAAATTTGTACTGATTTGAGGTCTGAAAGTCAATTCAGGGTCACCATAATCAGAAATGAAACAATGGTTTCAAAGCGATAATTTGTGGGACAAAAATGTTTTTTAAGATGAAACCTGTGGAAGTATTACCAATAAAAGCAAGCTGGTATCAGTTTTGGGGTTAAAAGGTCAAAGGTCAAAGGTCAAAGGTCAAGGTCAAGGTCAAAGTTGTCAACAAAATTTATTCCTGGGAAAGTCACTTGACTTTTGTATGAAATTAGTTTAAAGGCTTTGGGGAAAAAATGGAGATTAGTGTTGATTTTAGTATTGAAAGTTAGATGGTGATATTTCTTTGACTTTGAGATAGGGTTGCCCTTCAGATATGGCAGATTGGTATAGACCGTATTGAATACCATGTCGCCATTGAAACAATAGGCCGCCATATTGTGAGACTGGCATATGATAATATTGGCATGTACTATTGTACCCGTGTGCCCCAAAACATGGCTGCCCATGACATATTCATGCAGTCTGTTGGTTTAAGGCCAAAGTTTCAAAGTTCACCATGGTAAGCTATTTTCTCTATATGCCGCTTGTCTTTTCAATTACGGTTGCCTGTACAAATTGACAGATTGGTGTTAGTTTGGCATACAAAAGGTCAATATTGGAGAAAAAAATAGTGTTACGAAGTGCTACTGAGAAGTTTCAGTAGCTTTGCCGTAATTGCACAGAATCCATTTTTGGTGGTTGTTGTTTTGTGGCATACTAATGTGGGAGAAATTATTCAAAGTGCAATATAGTTGTATTGTTTCATAAACATAACCACAAGAAGAATACTTAATTTGTTGCCCTGATATGATTACCACAAGCATTGTATGGAACTTGATGAATTAGCCCAACTGCTTAAAGATGATGTGTACATGCTTTTGGGGCACAAATTAATTCTCAAATTGCTGATTTGTTAGCGCTAAATAACTTATAGGCTTTCCAATAAGGATACATTACACACAAAAACCGACCGACGATAAGTAAAAGTATTAACTTCAGTTTTTTTTTTTTTTTTTATTTGGAGCAGGGGTGAGATTTGTCAGAATTTTTTTCCTGATTTCAGGATTTTTTTATCAGGATTTCAGAATTTTTTAAGAATCTCTTTTGCAATCTGGAATTCCTAAAATGTTTTCCTCCATAAAATAGTTTTTTTTTTCTTTTTTCATATTTGCTTTGTAGGGGAAATCCATTGAATTGAAATTTTCAGTTTTAGGATGGACATGGAAGCTTTAAGCATTGACCCGAAACGAGTTACTGTTGACCAGCCAAAATGGCGCAACTGGTGTTCTCCATAAGCTTACCCATACAGTAATCTTTTTGGGTCTTTTGTGGATTAAAATTGCCACAAATTGTGAATTATTTGAATTAAATAAATCTCTGAATCATGTACGAAGGGGAACCACGTTATGCTACATGTATGCAATGATTGAATTAACAGTGGAGAAATGTTTTATCTGTGGCTGTCGGAAACAGCTCTAAAAAGTTCGAGGGAGAAAATAATCACTCTAACCAATTTAAAGGTAATATACAACATTCGCTTTTGCTGTACTTTTCAGAAATGGATTGATGTGGGGTTAGTATTTTATAGCAAATATTATTGCAATGACCTGTTAAGTTTTATTTTCATATATGCTAGAAAAACCAAGAACAAAATGGTGTTCTTCTTGTCTGGTTCCCTGACCCAACTTGAAACGAAATGGAGAAATTAATAGGCATTGGTGAATTGTCCGGTCAGGGAACCAGACTAGCTGGCTTGCACCCGTTCACAGATGTATAACCGATTGCAAACAAAATGTGGACTAACTAAGTTTGGTATATTGGGGGCAGTATTTATAAAATGTCGGGTTTTTTCCAACGATGGTCGGCCGACCATCATTTGGAAATTGATACAAAATCCCACTTTTCTTGAAAATCACAGCACACCGGGTGCCATGATTTCATAGAATGCTCGAGACTATTATTTAGTGTCAAGCAAGGTCTTTCATGATAATTTGGTAGTTTTGTTTTTCGATGTTTGCAAATGTTGTATATTACCTATAAACTAGGGACAGATCGTTTAATTTTGCCCCTAGTCAAAGAACTGAGAGTATTTCAACCGTAGTACAGTGCAAATTTTTTCACTTAGTCAATTCTGGTGACTTTTGGTTAAAATCCCCTTCGAAGACGATCACATTCGTATGATACCCTCCACAAACAAAGTAGCCTTAGTTATAACCCAAACATGAAAGCACCAATTGGCCTATATTTCTCGATACTCCCCGTCTACCTCTTAGCATGGATAGGCCTATATGGAAATGTTTCCGTCTGAAATGCTGTCAATTTCGAGAAAATTTTATTTAAGACTTGCCCCACCTCGATTTTGATTTTAATAATCGAAATAGGCACATTATAAATGCGCACAAAATCAATGTTAAAACCGAATGGTTTTCACTATTTGTCTGGTCTCGGATTGAACTCAAACTTTCACAGGTATTAATTCATGTGTATATGTTGAAATTGAATCACCAAGTATGTGTCGTCAGTCCTCGCTACCGTATCACACCTTTAAATTTCATTATGCATTTGAGGCTGCGCAGTTGTGAAGAAGTGTTCAGGAAAAGGTGGGAAAATACGGTCATAACCCAGTCCACGGGCTCATTATGCCTGCTTTCACGAAGCCAAAATTGCCATTGAATTAAATTATAACCGTACTGGGCTCGACCGTGTTCTCTTAATACGATTTCCTCTCTAGTGTCGTTTCAACCATGGAGGAAGGAAACCTTCCTCCATGTTTCAACAAAGCAACGTTCATAGCGTGATGAACTGGGTGGGGGAAACTTGGCAGGCTAGACTTTGCCGCGCGCGTCTTTTCTCGGTATCTGCACAGAAAAATTGTATGAGCAGCAGACTATTTGACCCCAAAATGCAAATGACACATCAATGCTTAAACAAAGTACATTGTTGTATATGTTTGTGGTAACACCTTGTGAAATTGGTCTCTTGAGTTGTGTGGTTCTGGGAAGCACCGGTTGTTAACTCGACGTTTCGAACACTGTGCTAGCTCTGTTCGTCATCCGGCGACTGCCGGATCGTAGGGCTCAATTGGTGCATGGTGGCTGAAAACGTCTAGTTAAAACAACAGGTTCTTCTCGGAACCACACAACTCACTAATAAGAGACCAATTTCACATGGTGCTACCGCAAGCCTTCCAAGTACCATTCAATGTAAACATCGTTATTTAGGCCTATGTGTCACTTGCGGTAACTTAAAAAACACAATAGTATGGTTTTATGCTGAAGATATCGTCTGTATCATGGCGCACGTACCGTACATTTCGGCGTCATTCCCATTTTAACCACCTCGGGACAGATCTAGAGGGGTTAGGCGTCGAAACCCCCTGCGGCTCTTTGCCCATTTACGGGCAATCATATCATGCCGCCACTGGCTCGTCATCGGAAGTTTTCACCTTCGTGATAGACCGTGTCAAACATGATTTCATGGCAGCCATGTTGTAGGACACACGCGTAACGATGTTATGGCCGCATCCGAAACTCTTGTCTATGTGCGCCATTACAACTACGTGAGAAATACTGACAATAGCCGTAGCCGTAGCTCTGGAAGCCCGTTTCGGACACGGCCTATCATGCCTCCCACAATTAATATGGCGGCCTAGTTACCATTTTGACAGTGGGTATTTGATACGGCCCCATTCACTAGTTACGGTATGAGCATCGAGCCAAACACATAACAGCGTCGCAGATTCTTGCCGTTTCAATTGATTGAATGGACCACAATCCTCATATTGTTATACTCCAACCCAATGATATTTTGCACTTTTTCATGACTCTTCAAAATATAATAATGAAGAGAATATGATCGTGTTACGTGTTGGTGAGCTAGCTGTGGGCTCGAGGATCGCCTTTGTATGACACGTGTGATGTGACGAAACTTCTAGCGCGCCCGAAACCCGTTACTATTGTGCCCCTTTAGTTATGAGTTACAGGCCTGGGTCAATTTCAATTGAGCTGCTCAGCACAAATATTTTCTAAGCACAAAAACTATTGCTGAGTAAAAATAGGTGAACTGCCAATGCTCCATGTGATTTTCACGCAAACTACTGCCGAATACCAGTCACACGCCATATGCATCACATTAAAATTTGGTTGGAAGATTTTTCATTTTAACCTAATTTTTGTGCTTAGTAGCTTCGTGAAATTGGCCCCGGGGCCTGCCTTTGCAGAAAGCAAAGGCCTTGGTTAAGGTGATTTCCAGCAGGGGGAAGTTTGTATTGAAACTTCTTCCATCTACGCTCACAGGAGCATTCATCTTGTGTAATTCAATCGTCATACGTTCCTGTAACCGAAGAAACGTGTATGAACGACGACTGAAGTTTGATAGCTGGTCTTTCCTATTAGGCCTATATTGTGCATGCAGCATCTCTTTGGTGCTTGTGCCATAAGGCCAACTTCTTTTCGTTTAAATTAATATCGTGGACTTTCAATTTTTCCCCATTTCCACAACTGTGCAGGCACAGATGTAAGCCTGCCCATTAAGGCATGCACGCATTGCCCTGGAATTCCCTCAAATGTAATCTCTTTGGTTACTTACCTGACCTATTTCCAAGGTCTGATGGTAAGAATTCTATATACCATAATGTGTAATATTTACGGAGAAATGAGGATTATATTGTATCTCTCCCTTGCGTACGGATGACGCCATATGGCGTCAAAACTAGTGCCACCAGGCCGGATGACGCCATTTGCCGCCGTTTGTGCAGTTTCAATCCATTGTTGGATTATTCTTTGTTACGCTTGACTGCACAAACACATTGTAGCTGTTCGCTTGGCTGCCAGAACCGCCGCGACATGACCCCGACGTCTCCCGTAAAACCGTACTCAAGGGGTTAAAGGGACACATTGCTTTGGATTTTGCGATTTGGGCTATAAAACTGAAATGGATATGGTTGGGAAGCTTTTTAAAAAGTAGAATATAAAGATTCACATAACTATCCCTTCAAATTGCGTGTTTTTTGTTTAATTTCGTGACAAATAACAGTCCGCCATTTTGTAGAACCAAATTTTTGACTCCACAAAATGGCGGACCGTGTTCACCAGTCGTATTTCCAGTCGCAGCTGGTTGAAGTACGTTCTGTTGATCCATTTTGATGTACTGTGGCACGGCGCGCGCGCAGCACTGGCGATATGTGTCGCGAGGTAGAGAATGGCGATAGGTTTACAAGGCCACTGGCTGCGGCGCCAGCCTAAAGACTCTTACTGCGTATTTTGTGCATCATTTAGACGGTGGTATTTACTACTGGAAATAAGTCTTCGCGGGTCAGGGATCAGAGGCCAATGTTTTGTTTTGTAATCACTACTCACTAATTACAACACATTATACGTGGTTTTTTGCATGAACAACTCTTATAAAAGATAAGGAACATTTCAAAACAGCAAAATTTCATGACATTTGAAGGCAATGTGTCCCTTTAACGTATACGCTTTATCAAGATGAAAGATGTTTGGTTTGTTCTTGTTTTGTCAATAAAAAAGGAGCGCTTAAAGGGACACATTGCTTTGGATTTGGCGATTTGGGCTATACAAATGAAATGGATATGGTTGGGAAGCATTTTTAAAAGTAGAATATAAAGATTCCCTTCAAATTGCGTGGTTTTTGTTTAATTTCGTGACAAATAACGGTCCGCCATTTTGTAGAATCAAATTTTTGACTCCACAAAATGGCGGACCGTGTTCACCAGTCGTATTTCCGGGCGCAGCTGGTTGAAGTACGTCTGTGCAATTATTATTACAATAACCGTCCGTTTGTGATAATTAATTACTTTTTCTATATAGTTAATGTTGGAATACGTTTGTTATTCCATTATGGTCAAGCCGCAAGCCTTGTAAGGAGCTTGTAGCCTGGCCGGCCGGGTGAAGCGAAGCCTGCCCCGCGTCTTGGGTGATATATGGCAAGGGCGGATCCGGGGGGGGGTTCAAAAAGGCAGCCACTGCGTACACCCACCAACAAAACTCAGCCCCTCCCAAAAAAATTGTAAAAAAATAAATGTTTGGCCCCCCCAAAAAAAAAAATTGTGTTCTGGATCCGCCCTTGATATATGGTAGGGATATCGGGACTGTCTCGTCGCGGGACACGGACGGTAAATAGATGGCCGCGGGGCCAGCCTGGCGCCAACGCATTTTGTGGTACAAGAAGGTCTGGTTCTCAATGCTGTTTTACTACTAGAAATAAGTCTATGTTTTGCGGGTCAGGGGTCAGAGGCCAATTTTTTGTTTTGTAATCACTACTCACTAATTACAACACATTATACGTGTTTTTTGCATGAACAACTCTTATAAAAGATAAGGAACATTTCCAAACAGCAACATTTCATGACATTTGAAGGCAATGTGTCTCTTTAATAATTATTTTCAAGGTCGTCGTGTATTTGGATGTTTTATCAACGCTTGTTGTAGCAGCTGTCATGCGTTAATAATAATTCTACAAAAATAGTGGTCATAATATTACGAAAATGAAAGTCGCGCATGGGGCCTTGTGGGGCTGAAAGGAAAATATGTTAGGCCGATCGCCGACTTTGTGAGTGAGTAGAATTGTTTGTTGGGTTTAAAAGAAATCCACTTTGTACATTGTGCTTTAAAATGAACATAGTTTTTCCTCTCAATTAAAAGATTAATAAACGTAAAGAGAAAACACGACATGTCCATTGTCATCCTATAGACGAATCCGGCGACCAAAATTAGAAGCATTTACTGCGGTGGCGAGGCGCTCGCGTGCGTGTTAGACGCACGCGTTTGACGCAGCTTCGACCAACAGGGTGTTTACATCTTGCGCGTGCAGGTTGCGCGCGTTCATTAATTTCAGTCGCGCGCGCATTTAGGCAAGTTGTAAACACCCTGTTGGTCGAAGCTGCATCGAGCGCGTGCGTAAAATACGCACACGAGCGTGATGCCACCGCAGTAAATGCTTCTAATTTTGGTCGCCGGATTCGTCTATATAGGATTAAAAATGCGTGTCATCGGGCAGGCTCAAGCTACACGTAAGCCTACTGCACATAATTAATTACGGTGTAGAGTGAATTTCAGTAACTATATATGAAATATGGGCTCGTTGGTAGTATTGCACATGTATAAGTGAAGATAATTGGGAGAGTGTCCGGTCACGTGAGAGGGTTTAACCATGGAGGAAGGATCTATATCCTTCCTCCATGGTTTAACCAATAATATGGAAAAGGAGTCGGATATTCATAATGACAACGGCATAGTTTTAACAACGTGAAAACAGCAGTAAACATCGTTTATCGAGATGTGCGATGTTTCACCCGTAGAACTGATATTTTATTGACGTATGTGTGAGGACAAAAAAGGAGGGTATAATAAAGGGAACAATACTGTCCTCACGTTTTTTCTTTTGTCTAGGAGGTGTCCTCACGAGTAAACGTGTGCTTAGTCTATAGGGATGGGTTAGTGTGTAGGAACAATATAAATTCCTGACCAGGATGGTGGGGAGAAGTAGGCCTACTACAGTGGCGAAAATAATTTCATTTCATTCCAACTGATTGTAAAGTCTATAACAGTAAATGTTGGGGTGTTAGACACCGAAGCATATGATTGTAGCTGCTTACACATAATCCGGTGAACGAGCCGACGTAATATCCGGGACAAATTACGTCATGTCATCTAGTGACGTCATGACCACCGCTGCAGCACAGGCAGATGGAACCGGAACATTTGGGTGACTAATACATTGTCCTGGAATCGATGTCGTAAGTACGTATCCGCGGTTAACTTATTTCAACAACATTGGTAACCACAATACAACTTTAACTCTTTCAAAATAAGCATGTTGGTTGCTTGGTAACGGGATAGGCAGACCGGTGGGCGGGACTAATTGAAAGACTTGGAAATATATCCTAATGTGTTGGGTTTTTATACCAGATGTACAGTCAAACTGATTAACTCATCAATCAAAACAAATTTTGAGGGTAGAGTTTCTACATAACCTGCGATCCGGAACTATCATTTTTCAGAGTTTCGTTTCCAATCTATGGGTATAGATTTCTGTTTCGTAAACGACTTTATCTGTCATGCGCGTCCGTCTGCAAATAAAATACATCCATTAACTGGCAATTTGTTTTTTACAAATTGGTAACGGTTGAAAAAAAAGTCCTAAAAGTGAAAGGAGGTGCGCATATTTCGGATGGGCGCATGTTTCGGAGGTTGGGTTGGGTTGGGTTGGGTTGGGTTTGTTTTTGCATTCAATAGGGGACCTTTAACAAAAGCTGACTACCGTTGAGAAAGGTCCGCAGTTGAAAATCGTGTACAAAACCAATGAGGGTCCTTGCCGAAAAGTTGAAGTATGAACAATAGGACAGTAGGAGGTCCCCGATTGAAGGTGTTTACACACTAATTGTGTGGGTTGGGTTGGTTTGGTTTGGGTTAAGTTGGGTTGAGTTTGTATATGCCGGCAATCGTGGACCTAGGACAAAAGAATTCGGGCGTAGACAAAGGGGTCCACGTTTGACCTAACGTCCACGATTGAAAATCGTGTACAAAACCAATGGGAGGCCTTCCGAAAAAGTGAGAGTATAAACAAAAGAGGAACAATGGGAGGTCCACGATTGCACCCGTTTACATGACTGTGTGGGTTGGGTTGGGTTGGGTTGGATTGGGTTCGGTTCGGTTGGGTTCGGTTCGGTTCGGTTCGATTAAAGACGTTCTGCGGCGTTGTATTATTCTTTGCTCATGGTCAATCAAAGAAAGGAAAACGCAATCGATTATTCTAATTTCGTTCTTGGCTGGCCTGCACTTACAAAGAAGGATTTCACTTATTTTATGCGAGGATGAGGCTGAGTAATTAAAACATCCGCGATGTATGATCAACATTTTGAAGGCTTCCGGTCTTTTTGTTCGTTGTTAAGAAAGGTTTTCAAAAACAATCTTCCAACTTTACTTTTTTTGTCAAAGCCCGCGTTTTTAATTAATGAACACCATAGTCACCTTCCCACAATGCCCTTCAAAATCGTCTGCATGAAGTTGCCTTTTGCATCGAATCTTTTGGTGTGTTCTGATGGTCACGGATATAACCTATGCCTAATGTAAATCAGTTGCTGCTTTATTTAATTTCGTTGTGACGAGAGAGGTAATTTTGTTACATTTTTTGTTTTTTTCTGCGTCACGTCGACGCGTGAAATTTCTGAAAATCCCGCACGAGCTTTAAACGGTCGCTTGCTGCAATCACTAGGCCCACGTTTCCTCAGGGCCTACGTACGTTATTCTTGTTTTTGTTATTTTTGGCTTAGGCCTAATAGACCTGGTTGTTTGGTTTTTTGGGTGTTTTTTTTGCTGTTTTCAGTTGCTTTTGTACTCGTCGTTTCGGATCACAAGACGTCCCTTATTATTATAAAGCGGAACCCGTTGTTTTGTGTTGTTTCTCACTTTCTCAGACGATCCATCGTTCTCTCGCGCGCTTTTTAGTATGTCAATCATAAGGCTGTGGCCGTCTGCTAGTTTCGCTGGCAACCCGGTATTCGTAATTAATCACTGACGTGACTGCAGGCAACCAACCAACCACTTCCTCATTTCATTCATAGGGGCCAAGTTGTTTTTACACCGGCCACGGTCCGAGTTTGCCACAGGAAGTTCTGAGCCCGAATTTGTGGCGCCCTTTATACCGCGATACTTAATAAAGGATCTTATACTCATCCTAAAAGGTCAGGGCAGCTGTAATAAAATGGCCCTGGCCGAAATAACCAGAAAAAAATAGATAAATAAATGAGGACCATGACAAGTTCGGCCCTCATCCGCCCAAACGCCCATCCCTGCCGGCTTGCGATACCGGATCCTCAACAGGGCTTAAACAACGATGCACATGCTGAACTTAGGACACATAATCGTTAAAATTGAATAAAACAAATTACTTTTTCACATTTGGTTTCCTTGGAAGCTAAGCCGGCTGAATCAAGACTATAATTATTTGTCCTTGTCTGAAGTGAACTTTGGGTCCTAGCACTCACTTTTGTCAAAAATAATGATCGCAGTGATTTTTTTTAAAGGGCGCAGCGGGGTGTTGTATATTCGGGTTAGATCATTTAGAGAAGAAAATTGAACGCTATCTTTTTCTTTTGGGGAATGTTCCCGCTGATCTAATCATCACGGTCATCTGAACACATGAGAGAGAAATTGTCCACGAACGTAATGTGCGTGCGTTCAGTGTGTGTGATGAGCGGACGTGGCAGTCAGTATCAGACGATCGACCGCGAACTCGACTCGCCAGGGTTTTTTCGCTTGGAATTGTGGGTAACCAAGAAGAAAGAGGGCCCGAATGTGCGCCATTGCTCTTTCCCTCGAACGGTGCGCGGAAACCGGCATGTCTCGAATCCCCACAAATTCTCCCTCATTTCTCCCACTGTCGTGAATTGTGGCACATACCCGGTCGCCAGCAAGTCTTTGAACACCCCGTGGAAGGGGAGTGTTGTATTTTTAGCGGTCCCGAGGTGAGTAGAAATAGTGAATTTTTGGGTTGTTTTCGGGTCGGCTGGGACGGGAACCGGCTGAATGCCGACGCGCTGCGTCACGACTCGTGCATTTTGAGCTGGCACCGAGAAAAGTGCCAACATTCCTTGGAAACTTTTCCCCCCAAAACGGCCCGACACGTGTGACATCCCTTCCGTATGTTGGCGTGTATATACTGTAGTTTGTTACTGTGGGTATTCCGGGAGAAAGTGGTCGTGATTTTGGCTGTATTTCGAAGGGCAGAAACCGGGAAGTTTTCAGCAAGAATTCGGTTGCCGGCCGGGTGGCTGTGTCGTGCCCCATGCCTCAGGCCCTGTGTGTGCTTGCACACCACACGGCCCGGCCTTGAGACTGCGTGACGCGATAGGCCAGTTCGTCAGAAAGCGGTCACTTTGTAATTGAACTGGGTGTGTTGTTAATATTATTTGCACCCATCCTTTCTATAAAATAACTGAAATAATTGTTTATTATTTTACATGAATAGGCCTAACGTTATGCAGGCCTGGTCAGATTTTCATGTTTGAACTTGAACCATGCATAAGTTGAACTTGAAGTCTGTGTGAAAAGTTTGAAAGTTGAGGCCCATAGACCTTATCGCAAATACCGCCTGGTTGTGACGTCACAATAGTCAAAATGCATTGTGGGAAGAAGAAAGGCACAAACGCGTTGCTCATTTCCCCTTCCCACAATGCCTTTTGACCATTGTGATGTCACAACCAGGCAGTATTTGCGATAAGGTCTTAAAAAAACATGTTTCGCATCCCTGCTTGCTTCCTTTTTGGAGGCCGCCTGGATTTTTTTTTTTACCACAAAAATTATGTAGGCCCTATAAAAAAACAAAAATGTCAACCAGTCAATCGGGAAAAAAAATAATTGCGAGTCGGAAGGTTTTTGTTTTTTGTTTTTTTGCTGATATGGTCCTACAAACATACTAAAATATGTTTAGTTCTCTTGTCAAACATGTCTCTTTCATTTTTAATGCGTCTTTGAACCGGGAAACACCAACGGTTGCCAGATTTTTTTTAATGACGGCCATCTTGAAAATATACAATAAAAAGCCCCTCTTCCTCCTTTTTTTTGAAAACCCGGACTTGAAACATGTTTTTGTTTAACTCGGCCTAATTGAAGTTGCTTCAAGGTCTAGGCCATTGTACGGTTTTACAAAATCGATTTACAATGCTTGTGCCATGCATCATGTGGGAAAATAGTTGTGTGCCAAGCTAAAGATTTCTTGTTGTCCTTAATTTTATATTGTAGATAAACTATAATTACACCATGGGAAAGATTTTACTTTAATGCCCCTTTAATACCAAAATTGGTAAGGAACAGCAAATCTTGGAAAATAACTATCCATTTGTGTTCAGAATTGCATAAACACTTGGCACAACATTTAATTTTGAGAATTTAGTTGGGAATTTTTAGTGCAATATAGGGGAAGAAAGTGTGTGTTTTCTGTGATAGATGTTCTTGGCACCATGTACATGTATAGTCACTCAAAGTGTTCACATACCTGTTGATTTCTGCCTCATTTTTTTCCAGATTTTGCTGACATAAATCTTTAAATAACAGCTTGTGCCACATGTTTAGACAGTTGTTATCAAGGAGGGTTGGTTATTTTTTCAATATTTTGCTGTTCTTGGCCGATTTTGGTGGGGGTATTAAAGTAAAATCTTTCCACACCATGTGAGTCAACTGCTTTTTTAATCCTGCTTTTTCAGTTTAGTTTTTAATGAGGATGCACAGTGTGCTTTGCAATGTTAATGCTAAAATTGAATGTAACTTGAATAAACGAATAAACTTGAAAACAACCCAGTTGTATATTGGTGCATACAAATTTGGGGGCGTGAATTGTTAATTTAGGCAAATTATTATAAATAGGAAAACAGTACTTTCCACTTGCTACAAGAATGAACCAAATACTGCAGCTTTGCATGAATGTATCTAAAAATATGTATATTTCCAAAGCGCGATATATCCATTTAAATGAAAATCGCACTTTTATGATGGGAAATAAAATTGACGAAAAAGAAAGCTTGTTTTACCCTGGACGCTTAAAATATGGAAAGATGATTCAAAAGAACCTAACGTTTCAAATCAAATTAAATCTATAAATCGTCATAACATGAAATTTGTGTACACTACTAATTGGAAATTAATGTACGTGGTGGCGAGAAATGACCGATTGGCATAAAACTTTTGCCTTTGAATAACCTATCCATTAGTGTAGAAGTTGCTTTATCTATTAGCATTTCATTTTCGGTTCTTTTCTTGTTGGGAACGTCACATCACAGGCTCCAATGATTCATAAATATATCCAGTGCTGAACGAAAAAGCACATAGTTAAATGTGCACTTTTCCTTGGGCGCCGCTATGTTGGAAACTCACTAATTGGTTGGATAGATACATCGCATTTTGTCCTGAAAGTACAATGGCTTGTCCCACGTTAAACAAATAATAGAAGAGTGGTTAGAACTGACTTCGAGAGACAAAAAGAGGGCAGTATTAAAAAAGTGTGAAAATGGCATTTATTGTGTATTGGAAACAAACTCTTCATGTATTGAAGCACATCTTTTAAAAAATTGAAAGAGCGGGGACGCTAATCATGTTTGTGTTTATTTTTTACTTGGCCTTAAAAATGAAATACATGTACTGTATTTATGGATGTCGAGTCGTACATGTACAGCACATTTTGTATACTGTACATGTATATCCATTGAAAACATTTGCGTGTCCATGGGGGTAGGACCTCATTAAGTCTGGCAAACGAGGTCAGGCAAATGACGTGCAAATGCAAAAGTAAAAAAATGGCTACAAAATTATGCAATTTTGAAGGTTTTTTGGAAACAAATGTACACAGTTAAACTGAGGGGGAGATACATGCACATGTTGAGATTTGTTTATGCATCAAGCAAGTCGCCATGTAAAGGAAATTAATTTGAAAATAAATTTTTGAGAACGGTCCGCTTATAAAGGATTTCTGGCTTATTTACCATTCGGAACCACTGCCTGCACATTCTCTGGTCATCAGATGCAACAAAGCACCAATTGCTGAATTTGGAAAGTTTGTTGTGTTTTTACTGGTGCGTTAAGTCCACATATTTATACGTGTAGAATGGGCATGGTGAAGTGTGCACATAAGAATGACAAAAGCTTGGGAAATGCTGATAGGCTAACAGACCTCCAAATAAGTGGATATTTTACTTTCATGATACACAGACAAATGTTACACAAGGCACAGTGGAAACAATTTGACCCAGCAACGATCATATACACTGGGAATAAGGTCTCCACTAGAGAGTGTCGTTTATTCCATAGTCTGGTGCCTTGGGTCCCTCGGGTCCCTCCAATGCTGTCTGCATTCACTCACAGATTGAGGGAAGAATGGTGTTGCCTGGAGGTCAAGAATTACAAGATGAATACTAAGTAATTTATGTCTTTGGTTTAATCTTCTTTAGATTCTCTATCCCTGCGCTCGTCATCATGACAGAAATGGGTGTCCATGACACACAAGCTGACATCGCCAAGGGTCAAGAGGGACCAGCTGCCCAAGCAAAACAGCCAGACGTCACTGTTCTTCACCCTCCCATGAATCCAGCTCGCCAGGGCATCCAGCAGATCATCGACTGTTTCCGTTTTGGCACGTCCTTTCTGAAACAGCTGATCTTGCAAGAGGCAGACGTAATATATGAGTGCCGCATTTGCCGCAGCCTTTTTCGAGGCCTGTTAAATTTTGTTGAGCACAAGAAGTGTTTTTGTGTTGAGCGAGTTGGCACAGACAGCCTACTGGCAGGCAGACGGCAGAACACAGATGCTAGAGAGTATGGGATATCCCCCGAGGAAGCATCCCGTATCTTATCCTGGGGTGCTCCTGTTCCAGAAAAGGATATCAAGAAAAAAGCAGGGAGTGCCTCAACTAAGGAGGGAGAAACTTCAAAGCAGCCAGGCAGAGAAGTGAAGGATGTGTATGATGATGGAGAAACTGATAAGTTTGTTATGCTACGTTCGATCCCCACCACATCAAAAGCTGTTGAGCAGCAAGTGGTCAGACCGGATCAGATCCTTCATGAAGAGCAAATCAACAAACTGAGTGCTTTCAAGTCTCTACGAGATCAAGGCGAGGACACTTCAAAAATCGTTGGTGAGATAACCATCCGTCAAGCAGCCAAAGCCGGAAGAGTCACAGCTCCAGTTCATGTGGAAAAAAGAGATACACTCCACACCTTACTTAAGACAGTGAACACACATTTCTACAAGGAGAAAAGCACCTCCCCTCCCTCGGACATTGGAGCAAGGAAAGACACTTTAAAAGTGGATGTCGACACACCAAAGTCTGCCATAAGCCCGACAACATCTCGATCGAGTGTTTCCCCACGTGTGCCCCAGGTAGACAAGAAAGCTAGTAGCGTCTCTCCACGACAGAAGAAAGCTGCAACAACACCTCGCCCGTCTGCACAGCAGATATCTGCGAGAAACATATGCAAGGTCTGTAAGAAGAAGTGCAAGAACTGGACGGCCCTCGCATGGCACATGAGAATCCACAAGAAGCCATTGTTCAAGTGTCCACTGTGCCAGTATCGTAGCCCATCTGTTTACAATGTACGTCGCCACATTCAGGCAATGCATAACTTGTCTACCGATCGTGTTGACGAGTTGCTGAGTCGTAAGATTGACGAGAAAGGAACCGAAGAGAACACGGAGAGCAAGAGTGCACAGAACAATAATGACAGCACTTCTCCTCCAGCCTGTGACATATGCTTCAAGACATTTGCAAACCGCCGAAATGTGGCGCGTCACAAGGTGATCCACGAGCGAGAAAAATTGCAGGCTGAGGGGAAATACACGCCAGCATCCAATGCTACCCAGGAAGAAATTGCCAGGGGAAAGGTGATGCAGACGATGGATGAGAAAAACATGCGTTGCCGTCGTTGTCATAAGCAGCTTTCAACTGTGCGCCGCCTACAGCAGCACTGCTGCAACCATTTTGGGTACAATCGCTACCGATGTCGAATGTGTCCTTATGAGAATAACGACTACACGCAAATGCGCCGTCACATGATGGGTAAACATGGCCGACAGTTCCGCACCATCCAGCAAATCTCAGAGGCAATCAAGTCGATGAAGGTTGGTGTCTGGATCAATCTGACCCAAAGTCAAAACACTGAGGATACAGACTCGAAAAAGCCAAGTACCACAACAAGCAAATCATCTAAATCAGAAGAGAAAATTTCCAAACAAGGAGCTTCAAATGCTAAAGCTGGGGGCTCTGCTAGCAAACAGGGCACCACTGCCACAAAACAAACCAGTTCATCTATTAAAGCAACCACCACCACTGTAGCAGAAAAAGTTGGCACTAAAGGAGTAGAGGATGGGAAAGCCAGTGTATCCTCGTCTCCTGTAAGAGTTAAAGCCGAGTCTGAAGCAAAAAAAATTGCCGAGAGTCCATCAAAGGATGTTCCTTCCTCATCATCGGCGAGCTCTCCAGGAACTTCAAGGAGATCCTTAGTGGATACTGTTTCGTCAGGGAAGGAGAGAGAAACACCCATGCGTCAGGCAAGACTGAATCATCGCAGCGTGTCCCCTAAGGGTCCCCAGGAAAAGGAGGAAGAGGAAGACAAAGCATTACTTCAACTGATGATGGATAAGAAGAACATGAAGTGTCTTAAGTGCAAAAAGCGGTTCCAGTATCACAGCTCCTTGCTGAGGCACACTCGGATCCACCTCCTTGAGGAGTCTTCCTCGTCTGAGCAAGGAGGGACTAAGAAGAACCGAGAGTCTGCCACCAAGAAAGCCCAAGCAATCAAGTCTTTGATCAACCCAAGTCAGCTGCGCTGCCTCAAGTGCCGGAAGCGCTTCACCAGTATGAGCACTCTCAAGCAGCATGTGGGACGCCATCTTGGATACAACACATTCAAGTGTCAATATTGCGGGTACTTGTCTCATAACTACT
Organism: Hippasteria phrygiana; assembly: GCA_037893225.1. NCBI lineage: Eukaryota > Metazoa > Echinodermata > Asteroidea > Valvatida > Goniasteridae > Hippasteria > Hippasteria phrygiana. The sequence continues at coordinate 680,725 of JAZGUH010000008.1, read as the reverse complement.
CCTGGTTTAAAAATCACCTAATGATGAAGCATCCTAATCATGTTGCCAGCATCAGTGACCTAGGCCAGCTGATAGGCAGTATGAAGACAAAGTGAATTTCCATACTCTGTGATTCAAATTCCGAGAAAGCAATGCTTCAATCCAGAAGCTCCTTGGTACAAGGGTAAAAAAATGTACAGTAAGCAGATTTTTGTCCATCATCGAAAAGATATATATTGTATACATGTAAAACAGAAAATGTTACTAAAGGTTTCACTACATGTTTACACACTTGTACATAAACTAAAGAAATCCTTTTCACTTCTGATCAAATCCGATTTGTTTATCTTTAAAATGATAGAAATAGTAAAAAAAAATTAAAAAACAGCCTAGACATAAAAAATACCATGGTGTACCCTTTTTCTTGAAAGGTGTACTAAAATTCTTTTATCGTCAAATTTATGTGGGTTTCTTTGTGTTTTTCACCAGATCACTTTCTACTTAATCATAATGTTTGGTGTACATGTACCTGAATTTTGGAAATTTTTCTTCAATTTTGTAGTGAAAATTACACTTCTGTGCAAAATGAAGTTACTGCTTTACAGCACAAAAAGGGGCGGCTGATAATATTATCTTTGGGCCAATGAAAGTGACTGTTGTCAGAAGAATACCTGCATGCTAGAGACAATTGTCCACCTTCCACGATGTTTTTTGGTTAGTCAAATTTTTGTGGAGCTACATGAACAATGGTACATAAAAGATGTTTGAGATACAGATGCATGCACCTAAACAAGGCCTTTTTCATCAAATATTGTCTTGGATGTTGTGAAGCACGGACTAGCATGAACAATGCAACAGGTACTGGGAAATATGTGTTGCATAAAAGCAATTATTCAAAAATCTTCCCATTCTTTGTAAGTTGCCGTCGGTGTTTAATCCATGTCAAGCCCCAAGATTTGTGCTCTATTAACACCTGGGAAATTTCAGTCCAGTTTTGACCTGGGCAAGGTGCTTACTACCCATGTTGATTCTAGGGATGTTCATTTTCGAATAGTTTAGTATTTGATTATTCGAGACTGGGCTTGACCGATTATTCAAATATTCGATACTCGCCTATCAAGTTTTTCTGGCGTCTGCTGCAACTGCATTCCGCGCCGGTAAAAAGTTGCATGCAAAGCACGCCGGTGTTTTACATGCAGCGATCGATATTAGAGACCACCCGATAGAAATTTTTTTGCATTGTATCAAGATCATTACGAGTACGTGTAACGTTCTGATAGCAAGAAACCAACCTCCAGCCCGAGTTTTTGCAATAATTATTTTAGAACTGTCAATGGTTTTTACGGTCGGGAACCATAAACCTCTGTCCACAACAAATGCGGCATTTGACACTGCTAAATGTAAGTGCCGTAAGTTTTCTATTAAAATAGCATCATAGTCGTATCTGTAGGGGCATATATATCTTTTTCGAATATTTGAACCGGCAAAAAGCTATTCGAATATTCGCTATATTTGGGACAGCCCTAGTTCTGGTTGAAAATGGGGGTTAAAAATCTCAATCTGGGTCAAAGGTCAGCATGAGTGACCAGTGTCGAAGTACGACTGTGTCAAGCTTATCAATTTGACCTGTGTTGAAGGGGCTACCCTTTAATCTGGTTTGGCTCCAAGTTCAAAATTGGATAAATATACTGACACTAAAATACCCTTCATTCCTCCATATTAGGTCATGTCACATGAGTCTGAGTAAATGAAAAACCCAAGTCCAACATTCTCTGTTTACAACAACTACGGTTCTGTTTCCTAAAATATCAGTTTTCTAAAATGTCTGTTTTCTTTATAAAAATCATTTTCACATGTATAATTGAATTGTAACTTTGCATTGAAGTATTTTAAGGGGCTTATGTTGTATTAACTACCCTACAAATATATAAATAAGTTTGAATGCTTGTTTATTAAGTATCTGAATATATATATTTTTTTAATGAATGATAATTTTATTTTAGAAAATTTGTCTTTTTTTTTTCTTTGCACTATTACCTGGTTTCCATGATTTTCTATCTGTTTTCTGTATCGTAGAGATTTTTGAACTTTGGGTTTAATTTCTTTTTGACACTTTCGGTACACAGTATATGTAAAGTTTACAAAAAGGAGACCTCCAGATGCCACTTATGTGTACTTTGGGTAAATATCCACAAAGCCTGTAATTTCCTGGGTGTGGTATCTGAAGATGTGTGGCATAACCACAGACATCCTGGGTACAGGAATCAAAGCGTTAATGGTTCATGACCTTCAAAAGCAGCTTGCCTGCATTCAGAATGTTGAATCATTACAGTAATTTTGATATGTGGAGTCTATTGTTTATTTCCAGTTGCTCATTTTCATGAAGGTGTACACTTACATTTGTACGACATTTTGCAGTAACCAATAAATATATTTTGTAGCACTTTATAATTCGTGATAGCTCAGCTTGCCTCAGCTTAAAAATCTTGGTTGCAAGCTTGAATTGCTTGCCCTTATACTTTGTGGCTATTTTACTCGCTCGCTGTGGAATTTTGTACATGGATGTATTATGATTTTTTTCTTACATGCTGGGTAAAGATCCGGTGTTGCCAAAATGAGAATGACGTAACTGCGACAACTACAAAAATAACAGGGGTATACACTAACGGTCAATTTTAAATGTTTGCATGTTGGAATTTTTTCTAGGGGAAGAGGTGGGGGTGGGGGGGGGCTGACATAGGCTAAAACATGTATGTGCAGTACATTACAAAATGTACATGTTTTTGTATTTCCAAATCCTTATGGCATGTTGCAGTCTGTAGTCATCCATGAGTCTGTTTGTGTTGGTTGGAACTGTTTCCAGTGTGTGATACAGTCATCGACATTTCAGCAGAACGTTATTGAGAACTTTATTGGACAAGGGTATAGCAAACGGGCTACTGGCTTAGTGTACGTGCAAAATATGTCCAGTGATACATTGTAGGACCCTCTTGCATTTTTTGCACTCTGTATTGGCTCTCATGTAAAGTACAAATGGAATAAATATGTATCAAATACATGCATCCCCAACAAAGGATGAGGGGAACTAGACCGTAGAAAATCTTTTGTGAATATTAAACACTCTCAATAAGAACCTAAGCATGCTTTATTATTCTCTTGCACCATCACTGATATTGATGTATGCAACTAAAGTAGATGATAGATAAAGAGTTTTATTTTTTTGAAAATCTAGTATTGGTGCAATTTGCTGTTTAAATCTTGCTTGATAAAGGAAAGTTTGACTTTTGATTATTTTTGTGTACAAACAAATTCTGCTGAATTTAGTTGATACTATAGATTGTAAGCTTTACATCTTGAAGAAAGTTAGGAGTCTTATAACATGTTATTTTGGAGGAGGTGTGGGTCCGACTGGTTTCATTCATGCTGTATGTATTATCTAGAAACTATGCTGAAAGTTCTATTACATTATGTCCAGTTTGGTTTTTTTTGTCCTGCCCAGGACAATTGGGTAATAATATGGGTAATAAGTTTGATTGCATGAAGTACACGATTGGTAATCCTCAATTTTTTTTACTGAATTATTACAAAATGCCTTACTAGACTGTAAGTTAATTGTAGTCTCAATCATCCTGTGAAATGATGGCACCAAGTGTGCTGTCGTTGTCAAGAAAAGTGGAAATTTATATCGTTTTCCCAACAATTTCCAGCTGGAAATCGTTGGAAAACTGCCCTGTAGTCAAGGCGCGCGTGGCTACCCGGACATGCTGGCTTTCTGGGCGTGTCACGCATCCAGGTAGCCACGCGCGCCTTGACTAGAGGCTATCATCCGCCCGACGGTTGAAAACGAGCGCCATTTTCTCTCGTTTTTTCGCCATCCAACAACGCAAAACTTTGAACAGGTCAGTGGAACGATATTTCCTATAAAATACTAATTAACCCCCAAATCCGCCCATTTCTGAAAATTGCAACAATGACCAATCATGTACACTACCTTTAAACTTGTAAGTTTGTTTAATATATCAGATCGAATGTGTACAAAATGTGGTGCCGATGTGGTGCTGATATGGCATACAAAAAGTTAAACATCAAAGAGAAACGAGGGCTTGTACTTTATCTGATTTTAATGAATCCAAAATAAATGAATTTGTAATTAAACAAATTCTCCAAAAATAAGTTGTAGAATTAGAATTAAAATATCACTGTCAATTTAAAGATCATGATCACAGCACACAACTTGAAACAAACATACCAAAAAAGGGAAGTAATATGAATTTGGGTAACATTATGTGAAGTGTTATGGGGTTCATGAAACAAACTTTTAAGTTCAATGTTATGTAGATTATGATAGCAAACAATTTGAATTGTGAATTTGTCATTTTGGAAAGTGTACATTGTATTTTGTATAATTTTTTATCAAAAAATTTACATTTTTTTGTCTCAGAGTTGTCATTTAGGAGATGATGGTGTTTTATATATTTGAGATCATGGACGGGTTTAATACCCAGTTTTAGCAGTCCTTCCGGAACCAACCAAAGATGGTTTGGGTGGGTCACTAGTCTGTGTGCTTATACGGCCAATTTTGGTAAATAAATATGTCGGAAACTATTTAAAATTGTGCTATTTGCATTTGAGGCGTCATAAAAAACAAAAGGAAATAGTGTTTTTGCGACGATTTTAAGACTGTTCAGACATTGTTTGCCCTCCCTGGCACAAAAAGCTGAATACGCTACTGATCATGATGTATTTTACCCAAAGAGACACTAGGTTTCCACCAATGTGGATTTAATCTCATGTGGACAGTGGACGCTTGGCTCTTCAGATGTATATTAAACATTTTCTGTACATTGGTCTGTATTTGGAATAAAAGTATGGAAAAGATGTTATGAAGATACATTGTACCCTATCACTATGAACATCTAACAAAAGAAAACCCACGCAGTCCTTTGTTACAAACAAAGGACTGCGTGGGTTTTCTTTTGTTAGATGTTCATAGTGTATGCATGTGAATATTATGACTTGATTTTTTCTCTCAATTTTTTCTCTCAATTTTTTCTGGGTATTTCTCAATTTTTCTCAATATAAAAATAAATTAAACTGCTAACTGACCTGAAATATACAAATCAATAAATTAGCTGGCCTAATGTTTTGAACTTAAGCAAGTTTATCCTTTGAGAAAGAACTTGCTTACATTCGAAATGTTAGGCCAACTAATTTTGTTGATTTGTATACATATCTGAGAGATTATTGTAAGGTTGTGTGAAATATCCTCATCTAAAACCTAAAAAATCAAAACACAAATCTTGCATACATTATTTCCTTCACGGTAACTTTTTAATCTATTCGTTCATGTACTAAATGCACAAGGAAATTATATTTTATTCATAATACTTGTTTTATATTTTGAGGTGCGCAAGGGTTACATTTCACCAATAAATATTAAACTTTCATGTACATCAAACTGCATTCCAAGAGGCTATAACAAAATCTCACAAGTGTGCATCTTCACTTTTTCAATATTTTCCTTAGTACATAGGCTGATGATTAAATTTCATAAAATAATGTGATTATAGCCATGCACAACTTGAAACGGCCAGAAGATGACACTTGCCATTTTGAAGAGCAGAGTGAGGGGGTAAAATGACATTGCCATGAACACAATGTGGACACTTCATGGAACTGATGGGATATACCACTACAGTCAAACACCTTTATAACAAGGTCCTTGGGACTTTACAATTTACCTTGTTATAACAGGTACCTTGTATTATCAGTAATGGAAAACAAAGACTCGGGACCTATTTTTTCCCAGTACTTATTATCAGGGTTCAACTGTACTTATTTTAAACCTCTTTCTTTTGGTAGAGTCGGTTAACCGGACCCCTAAAACAATTATGCTGTAGGGAACTACATGGATTCCAGCTCATACAGCCTGGTAAGAATTATTTTATTAATAAAAAATGACCATATACATATGTGTTTATCATTTCGAATGTGATTTAATGCTACTACTTCAACACCACCCATAACTAGTGCCCTGGGCTTAAAGGTATGATCTAGCATGGGCAGAGCTGATAACACAGTTGCAGGCAGTGTTTATACTTTGTGTGATTCAACATATACATGAAATAACAAACCTGTGAAAGTTTGAGCTCAATCTGTCAACTAAGTCATGAGAAAATCATGAAAAACTGTTTTGTTTTAATCCCTTGTGTACGGATGACGCCATATGGTGCAAAAAAACCAGTGCCACCAGGCCGGATGACGCCATTGGCCGCTGTTTGTGCAGTTTCAATCCATCGTTGGATTATTGTGTATATGTTACGCTTGACTGCACAAACACATTGTAGCAGTTCGCTTGGCTGCCAGAGCCACCCCGACGTCTCCCGTAAAATACCGTACTCATGGGGTTAACGGTGATTTTGTGCAAGTTCAAAGTCATAGCATTTTTTTGTTTTGAGGTTTTTAGACAATTTTCTGGAAGATGGCACTATTTCAGATGGAAATATTTCTCGGAGGATTGGTACTGGTACCATCTTTTATAAACATTAAACTTTCAGATTGAAACTAATCATTACCAGTGCTGTATCATACCTTTAACAAAAACCATGGCACCATCTATATATATCTGACATGCACGTTAATGCCTAAACATTAAAAATACTGTGTGGTACTAAAAGTAAGTGGTAATTACTGAAAGACATATCTTACGTTAGGACTTGAAGAGTCGTAAGACATCGAGACTGGCCTTAGCTTGCAACCTTAATGGTAAAGTGCACACTGTCTAAAAGGTTATGTTTAAGGTGATTAGTATGAATAATAAGACGCCTATTACATTCTAAGCTTTACTCTCTTATGCTCTGAATTTTTTGCCACAGGCTCTCGGAAAGCACAAAAATCTGTCTTCTAATTTATTGATGACATATTCGCAGGACATAAACAGCCCTTTGTACAAATGATGTCAGACTGTGTTTATCATGTTGCATTCGTGAAGCCATGTGGGGACGGAACAGTGCGCTGTGATATCACGGCATGCATTTTAGTACATACAAGTTGGGATCATGTTAATTTCTGCCTGTTTTAGGGGACAAACACAAAGACTATTTTTTTAACTCGTAAGAAAATGGCAATGGTTTCCTTGGAAAGATTTTTTATACCCCACCCAAATATTGGGAAATAACCATCCATTTGTGTTCATGCAATATAGGGGAAGAAAGTTTGTGTTTCTGTTAGATGTTCTTTGCACAATGTATGGTTGGTCAGTCAGAGAGCACACATACATGTTGATTTCTGCCTCATTTTTTTTACGGATTTTGCTGACATAAATCTTGAAATAACAGGTTGTGCCACATGTTTAGACAGTTGTTATCAAGGAGGGTTTGTTAGTTTTCAAGACTTTGCTGACCAATTTCGGTGGAGGCATTAAAGTAAAATCTTTGTTTCCTGAAGGTCCCTAATACGAAATAAGAAATGATCCTCGAGCATCTGTGGACAAAATTTTTTCAGAGAAGCCAAATACTACATGGTAATCTTTCCACATGTCCCCCACTTGGCAAACGTAAATAAAGTGACATTGTACTGAGGCCTTTTACAGGTTTCTTTTCCTACAGATTAAAAAAAAAACATAAACCCAACCACTTCGCATGCAGTCATATTGCCCAATGTAACTTATCTCTTCCCATATTTTTGGTAATAACTTGTGTTTACGAAATTGCACAGGATGCCAGTCCATTTCACTCCAACTCTCACGAGTACCCATTTCTACTCCTGTGTGGAGAGAAGCAATTATGATAAAGTGTCTTGCTGAAGGACACAAGTACCAAGACCGGCCAGGCCAGGATTCAAACCCATATTAACTACCTTCAAACATCAAGGTCCGAGTGTGTTAGCAGAACATTAATTCTCTGATGAAAACTTAAAGGAATTTTCACCCCTAAAGTCCAATGTGAACACTTTAAATTCATTGTGGCTAATTTGTGTACAAATGCTATGCCTGTGTGCAGCTCTTCAAAAAAACGGCTGTACACTCAGCATTCCTCTTCTACCAAACGTAACACTTGCATCATCCAGGCATTTGTTTACAGTCATTTCTAGTCATGTTAAGTGCTTAGATCATGCACCTAAAACAACAATCCACTAACTCAAATAAATACCCCAAGATATGTTACAGTTAAATACCCAAAGATAACTTACAATGAAATGTTTTTACATAAGAATTCAATCTAACCACATCCATAAAAAAAACTCTGCCCTAGATTTACAAGTAAAGTAAGATTCCCTGTTAAAATACCTTAAAATTAAGCACAGTGATATGTTGTATTAGATTATTACAAATGTGCTATAAACAATGCATTGTTGAGGTTCAGGTGAAGTAAATTTTTACATTATGGACTAAAAGACTAAGATTATTTAATCATGACAGCTTTGTTAGCACACAAGATCTATTCATATCGAGTTATTTTTAACTGTGTAAACATTTAAAAATTTCACTTGCAATCACAATTTTAATAGTGCACTAGATTTGTGAATCACAGGATTCTAGTATCTTTTACCGTGTATTAAAATTATAAAATAAAAACTAACAATCACGTAAAAATAATCAACGCAACAACATAATAAAATCTACATGTAACAAAATACATGAACTGCATGGAACAAAACATTCATGTGAGATCGCATGAAAATGGGACTTTTAGAATTGTGTAGAAAATGCACGTAGTACTATGCATTTTTCCAGGGAAAAATATTTCTTTTGGCATGCAGTATCTCTATGAAGATTTTAGCACGTTTGGCATAAAAAAAGGGATTGTTAGGCAAAATGAGTTGTTTGTAATATTTAACATCATGTTGTTTTCGAACAAGGAAGGAGGTGTTTTTTTTTACTTTTTACTTGATCATGCCAGGCAATATTTTCCAAGATGGCTGAGCCCTGTTTTTTTTTCTTTTTATCCAGATGGCTTTCCCTGATGCTGGAAGCCCCCAAAACAAAACGAGCAAGAAATGTCCTCTTCCTTTTGCATTTTTATGGCCTTTAAAAAAAGAAGGCAGCACTTTAAAAAAAATAGTCTGGGATGCTAAACAAGTTGTATTTTATTTATTTTGCCTTAAGTGAAATTCTTTAAAATTGATTGATCTAGCATGTATTCTGAAAAAAGGAATGTTTTTAAGTACACTCACTTCAACCGTGCATAATAATGATAAAACAAATCACAAGAAATTCAACAATAAAAGCACCCAACAAAAAACAGAGAAAAAAAACAACGCAATGAGGTCATTAAGCACACACATTTCAAGGGGAGTACACGCAAAATATGTGGATTTCTACAGCCGTTAATTCTCCACTAAAACCAGAAAACAGAATTCACAGACCTGCTCTGTTGAAAGAGACTTTAAACCCTTGAAGCAAACTGCGCAGTACAAAACCGACACAAAGAAATCATTCCCCAATAAAAGGAAAATGCTTGCGTATCATTACCATTACCAGTACTCCTACCATTCTAATCCTCTGTATGTTGATTACTGCATTGCAGACAGCACTCAAGGCTCGGGCCGTCCTTGATAGTCGAGTGTGCAATGCATACTGGGAAGACTACAGCAGGTACAGCCAGAGTTGCTGTGTCCGCGTTTCCGCTGCTGCAGTCATTCCGTAGGGATGCAGTGATCGCAAGTTGTACGAGTTGCTAATCCTGTAGCCATAACTCTTTTAAACAGACACAGTTGTGTTGAAGCTGAGTAGAGTGATGATTGAAGATATCACACACAAATGATATGCCTCCAGTTTACGTTGATTCAATCTAGCTTCATAGTCGGTTTAAGGTCACAAATTTGTGCATGCAGAACAACGCGGGTGACAGTACCCCTTCGCCCAATTATTGTCCACCAAAGTTACTACGATATTAATGCATCTATGAGGTGATGCGTGCGCATACTCCTTTCGATTGCACTGCAACTTCCTAGTCCAAATGGTACTGCATTTACCATGAGGATATTGCTCACTAGACTGGCATCCTCTATTAGCCCATGTTGTCCAGCACGGTCTGTGCCAGTTGCTGTATCTGGAGTGGAAGTGCGGGGCGCTGCTGGATTCCCTCTAAGTATCGCGGAATGGCGCTCTCGCCGAACGCTGTGCGGAATGTAGCATCTGTTGATATGGATACACAGACAAATAAATAAATGCTGAAAATCTGAACCAACATTGAGCACACATGAATCGGCTCCGATACCGTGTACACTTTGAAAAAATGAATGGTTTTTCCTGGACCAGTCTAAACAGAGGATACATCTTCAACAAAGGGGGGGGGGGAGTAAGTTGGTCTCACCAACAGTAGAAGTTATCCCGCCCTAAGGTCAATAGGTTTGAAAATTGGGATGATTTCTTTGGTATCTATTAAATATTTATCCTCTATTTAGATCTGGACCCAAGAAAACCGTAAGAGTGGAAGGGCTGGCAACCCAAACTGTGGCCAGCAGCACCATCTCTGCCCTTTACCTAGAGTGGGCTACTTCAATTAACTCCAGACTTATAGACCAGGCAGGGTAACTTAAATCCGTTCATGTCTACCTTTCAGGAGCTGTAGACTGGTCCAGAGGCCGATGTGTATAAAGCTTGGGTCAGGGTGTCTGGCGAAGCGCTCAATGTACCGCAGAAGCCCCATGATGTTGGCAGTGATTAGCTCCGACTTAAGATCTGTGTGAACAAGCATGCATGAAGGTGAGATTGTATGCCTGTATCTTGCTAGCCTTTATTATACTGAATAGACAGTTCTGACATTACAGATCACTGAATATTCATTAGTTTTTTGGTGTTTTTTTTTACTGAAATTGCCCAATACAAGGCTAAAAGCCACTCTAGGTAATGGCCAATAAAACTTGTTTATGGGTGGCACCACTGAATATTCATTAATCTGCAGCAAACTAATGTGAATATTCATAACCTTGCATTGATTGTGGCCTGTAGTTCACCAGTATGGGCGAGTCACTGAATATTCATTACCTTGTAACACCAACTGGCCAATGGTGCCAGCGCTGTTGTACTGCACGTCTGAATGTTGTGAGTTGGCAGCCAGACTGATCAGTCGGCTGAACACTTTGCCCTCGTGGGCGTTCACAAGAATAGCCTTGGCTTGTTCTGCACAGAATGGGCAACAAAAGAAGTCAAGCCATTTGTTAACTTTTCAATAATAAGTCATCAAGGTTTCCAGAGTCATTGAAAATCCTGGAAAATCCTGGAAAGTCATGGAAGTTTGTCATTTTACAAGGAGGCATGGAAAATCGATATTTCAAGAACAAAGCCATTAAAAAGTCTTGGAATCTCACACAACCAATACACATACATGGTCAGTGTATTGAAATAGATGTCCAAAAATAGTGCAAGAAATATTCAGGAAAACCCTAATTGTTTTTCCCCGGAAAGCCACGGAAAAGTCATGGCATATAAGATTTCTGTGGGAACCCTGTAATAATATATTTCAGCTCATTCCACACCACTAAAAAAAAATTTAAGGATCAGACATTTGCCTTTGAAAATTCCAACCGGGTGTGTGCCTCATTGATTTTACTTCTTGTACACCAGTGTATGTTCATGCTTGCTTGAACACCATAGAATGTGAGATGATGCAATTGCTCAGTCATGTGTTTCGGAGCGGTAAAAAAATATTAACAAAGAGGTTAGATCGTTAAATTTTTCTGAGTAGTATAGTTGTGCGAGCAGTGTGGTATTATTTTATTAATGCCTGGGACACTATTCCTATTGGTTGAGAGCCTATGTGTGGATGTTTAAATGTTAAACGGATGTTTAATACATATGTCATTAAGACAACTATGTATACACTGAGTACAATTTCTACATAAAATGTCCAGGAAAATTACACCAAAAAAGCTTTGGTCCAACCTTGGAGGAAAACATAACACAACCGAAATCCAGTGTTGTTGGTCTCAAGATCAGTTTTGCTTCAATCCTTCAATCGTTCAGTATTGAAAATATTCATGACACTCACCGTCTGCAGACAAGACAGCCAGAGCGGCCGTCAGCTCTGACTGGACCGATAGCGGTGACGTCGACCGCATAAACGCAACAATCAAGCTTTCCAGTGTACCCTTCTGAACAATTGCCTGACAAAAAAAACCCAAATAATTCAAGAGAGGGCTAGTTTAGCTTCATACCAAACCAAGAGTAAACGGACCTTGATTCTGGACTTACGATCTACAATTATGTGCTAAATGATCCAGCAAAGTAATTCTACGCTGACACTGCAAAAACAGAATCCCGGGCAAAAGTTCCTTACTAAGCCACGAAATACGCCAACCGTTCACCCTAACCTGCCTCAATCCTCCAAAATCAAACAGGCAGTTTTGGAGGATTCTGGAGGATTGAGGCCACATTCTGATTCACTGCCGATTGATTTTGGAGGGCTGAAGTAGGATTGCCAAGCTACTGTATGTTTCACACAATACTTGTACCTATTATATTACTGAGTGGCAGGGATGTATGCAAGTCCATCACAAGCCCTCCAGTCAAAATTCCAATCACAAGCTATTGAAATGAGCTGTGACAAAGGCAATCCTTTGTCATTGTTCATCCAGTTACTTGTGACCAGCTTTATGAAAGGACTTCTGACTGGGCTTCCAAAAGGACTTAATTGCAGGGACTCGAATACAACTCTGCTCAGTGGTGAATGTACACTAACATGGGTCATGTATCATACTGTACATTTGTCTGCTGCCAGGGGCCAATTTCATAGAGCTGGTAAGCACAAACATTTGCTTAGCATGCAAATGCTTCCTTGATAAAAAACTGGATTACCAACCAGATTTCCATGTGTGGAATATTGCTTTTGACTGGCATTCAGCTGTTGTTTGCTTAGCATGAAAATTACATGGACTTTTGGCTGGTAACCTGTTTTTACTAAGCAAGACATTTTCATGCTTAAGCAAATTTGTGTGCTTAATAGCTCTATGAAATTGGCCCCTGGTTACATGCATAGTCATTTGTTTACGGGAGGCAATTGGAGGTTTGAGGATACATCCTAGCCAAAAGCCTCTCGGGGGTTAGGGTTAATGCAGAATTTTCTGCTACAGTGGCAACACCTTGCTTACGGAAAGCACGGCCATTATATAAAGCCTAGGAAGCTGAGATAGTCTAAAGGCTGGTCCAGAAGCTCATGTGAATTTATGACATCTTTGCTAAATTTGCATAACGTCAAATTCGTTTCGCATTTGCATTCGTGTGAAGTATGAACCCGGCTGTTTTTGATGGGGGCGAGTATGCCAAGAACGGCCTGTGCAGCCAAGCGTAAATGCAAATAGGCACTCCACTGAATAGAGTGGTCCTATTCATCGCACTTGGAGCCCCCCTTTCATGTGAATGAAAGCTTTGCTTGAAAAAGTGTTATCTGTTCATTACACTCCCATTCAAGAACAATATAGTTGAAACATGAATTGAGTACGTGCAGGAATGCGCCTATAGACGTCAATAAACCAGGTGGTCTTTTTCAAACCGTGGCTATGGCCGTCATTCGTATTCAAGAGGTTAACCACTATTTCTCCCTTCATGAACTCACACCTGCCTTTTATCACATACCCTCAACTGGTCCCCTGCAGCTAAGTTCCGTATTGTTCCTGCTGCGTGACAGTGAGCGTCCCATAACATTGGTTCCCTCAGCTGGTTCCCGAGCTCCACCAGGAAGCTCTCTTTAACAATGGGCATCTGTGAAATAGGAACATTTTGCATCATGACAGATACTAGACAAAGCCAGAAATATTTAACCCTTTCAGCCCCAATGGCGACTATAGTCGCCCTTGCACTATACCCCGCTTCAGCCCCAATGTCGATTAAAGTTGACCGTTAAGTGCTTTGTGCATGAACAATGTAGGCACCAGAGGCTGCGTGCCAATAAATAATGCGGGGCTGAAAGGGTTAATAATGAAATGTACCACCTCTTTCTTCATAGGTTTTCTGAGTACTTTTTGGTAGGAATTTTGTACCGCATGGATGAGCCATTTATATCAACTATATTCACAGCAGACTGAAATTAATTATATGAGGTACTTTGTACAACAAAGTATACTGTATTAGGGAGCTTAACCTTAGTCTATTGAGATTACATGTTTAAAAATAATCTATAGGTCTGAAAAGTGGGATAATTTCTCTGGAATCTGTTGAAGAATTATCCTCTATTTAGATCCGTGCCCAGGAAAACTGTAAGGGTGGTACAGTTTGCAATTCAAAATGTTGCCTTATATTGGGCGATCTTTTTTAAATGGCCCAAACAACTCTCACCTCATTGCGTCTGTGTATTGAGAGGTTGCGTAGCGCTGCAACAGCAGCAGCTACGGTATCCTTGGAGCACGTCTCCATGATGCGATGCAAGGGAGGTAGGGCACCCATCTCAACTATCGTCACTTGGTTGTCTTCTGCATGCAGAAAGACATCCAGCAGAATAAGAAAATGAAATGGACACAAAGTGTTAAAATAATCCAATCAAAGAGCCCAACAGCAGAGTTTGGGGAGTCGGGTTGGCCTGGTGGTACTTTCCTCGCCTTCCACCACTGTGATCCGGGTTTTCCCTCCCACTTCTAAAACTGACCATTTCTTTGTCGTCTTCAGGCTTTCGAGCTACAGTGCGACATGAGCTTTTGAGGAATCCTTGGTTTCATTACCAGGAAAGAATTTAAATAAATAAATAAATAAAAAGTCTATGTCAGACATTTATTTGAGTCACTCTGTCACTCAAATGGCTGCTGAGCCACTGAGAGAATTGGACTCGTCTCTGGAGAACAGACTTTCAACCTTCAACACTAGTGGTCATGTTAGTCAGTTGACTGAAGAGTGATTTACAAAGTTGCACTCATGCATGAAGTAAAACGCTACCCATGAACGGAGTGCATCATTTCTTGCATTCTTAGAAGCTGGTTATATCAAACGGCTCATTACATTTAACTAATTCATCCCACAAACCTTCCTAAATCCTCCCAAATCCTCTTTGCCAAATGGAGGAATTCGGAGGATTGGAAGTTGAAGCATCTGAGTAATTTTCAGGATTGAGAGCATTAGAGGCTTTTTACTCTTTAGGAAAATGGAGGATTCAGGTCATCAGCCCCGATCAGGTGCTAGATGATTTCGGAGGATTGAGGTCACTGGGGTGTGTACCCAAAACCAACTGGAGGATTTTGCAGGATACAGGCAGTGGTTCCCAGTAACAAACATTGAAGGATTTTAGAATTGGAGGATATTGAAGGATTCAGGTTACATGTAGGGAAATGATGTAGGAAGTCCGGGTTAATTAAGGAGATATTTTAGTCACATATGGTTAATGCATACCGACTTCCTAAGTTGGATTAAATAAATATTTCCTGAAGCTATTCCTGCTTGGATATATAGCAATTCTACTTCCCAGCTTGTCATAATGATTTGGCCAATAACGTCATGAAACCAGCTCACGCATATGAAGTTAACTTTTACACCAACATAAGATGGCAAACTACATGTATCCTTACCGTCTGAAGCCAGATTCCTCAGAGCAAAGCATGCCTGACATTTGACCTGGGAAGAGAGGAATGAAATGGTACCAAGTGTTTAACATGCCAGTCAACTCTACCACAGAGTAAAGATCAACTGCGACACTATACTTGTTCAACTTGACTCAAGAGTCGAAGCCATCAGATTATTGCCGCACTTGAATTGACAACTCGAGTTGAAACCAAATTAACTACCATGCTTGACTTATCCAACTTGACTAGAGTTGAAACAATCAAATTAACTACCACACTTGACTCGACCAACTCGAGTTGAACCCACCGTATTTGACTGTCACACTTGACTTAAAAACCATCAATTAACTTAACCAACTTGACTCGAGTTGAAACAATCAAATTAACTACCACACTTGACTCGACCAACTCGAGTTGAACCCACCTTATTTGACTGTCACACTTGACTTAAAAACCATCAATTAACTTAACCAACTTGACTCGAGTTGAACCCACCTAATTTGATTGTCACACTTGACTTAAAAACCATCAATTAACTTAACCAACTTGACTCGAGGTTGAAACCATCAAATTCCATTCAAATTACCACTGACAGTACAATTTTTGCAAACTTCCCAGAGCTTGGAATGAGAAACCCTACCTTTTCTGACGGGGAGTCCAGTAGCCCGATAAGCTGTCTAAGGACCTTGTTGTTGCCGGCCTGGACCACAGAGGCGCGATGCGCGGCATCGACAGCCAGGTTGCTGAGGGCCGCTGCACAGTAGTACTGGATATCCTGGTCATCGGACTGCAGGGAACTCACAAAGAGTGGGACGGCACCGTGGGACACCAGCACGGTCCTCGTCGAATCTGGTTCGGAAGATGTGGGATACGCATGAAGTATGAACTGGCCCATTATCAAGCTAGTCAAGGTATTTTGTCAAATAGTCTTTATGTGAAACAGATCTATTCACATGATTAATAAACAGATGAACTTAGGTGGGGTATTACGGGGCTATCTTCTTCGCATAAAAACTGTTGAGGGCGCTGTCTGGCCTAGTAACAAAGGCCAAATGTGGGAATGCAAAAACCAATTCTGTACATATGTCTAGCATTAACCTCTTGAATAGACGATGGCCATGGCCCCGGTTTGAAAAAGACCACCAGGTCGGTTGTCTATATGCGCATATTCCTGTGCATACTCAATCTATTGTTTGCCTTACGCTTGGCTGCACAAGCCTGTCTTGGCATACCAGCACCAGATTAATAACAGCCAGACAGGAGTCACAGTGTGCATTGTACATTGGCCACACACCCTACAGTGGACATACAATAAAAAAAGTACACTATCGAACGTTAGGATTTTTAACCCCCTTGAAGTTTCCGTCTACAACATTGACACTCAAGGCTTTGTGCTGTTCAGGCCATACATGGTTCATGGAGAGCCAGCTTTTTTCAGCATTTATTCGTGTTCGTGCACCTGCCACTGGATTGTCTCATTAATTAAATGGTTGACTTACCAATATGGGTAAGGTTGAGCAATGCACCTGTTGCATTTCTCTTGACCCTCGTGTCTGTTGACCTGGCTAGGGCGATTAATGGTGGAACGCCGCCACACGACACAATCTCTTTCTTGTTAGCATCTAAGGAAAGATTGCCACATACATGTAACAAAAATGGGGGGTGTGCCAGTATTTAGTTTGAACCCTAACCCTGCTAAAACCAACAAAATCCAACAATGGTACAAAGCTGTTGTAATTTGTTGGATTTAGCAGTCAAGACAAACTACATGGCGTGTTGGATATTGTGTTAATATTCAGCAGGGTAGCAGTTAAATACACCTGTTGGATTTTATCCTATTTAGGAGTGTAAAATTGTAAAATTTTAGTTGGATTTTGTTGGATTTGGCAGGGCTCATACAAACAAACACCTGTTGTATTTTGTTGGATTCGGCAGGGTAGCTGCAAACAGCGACGGTGTTGTAGGTGGTACACTGCAGAATCCAACCAAATTTGCTGTTGGATTTTGTTGTATTTAGGAGGCTTCTCATTTCAGTTTTGTTGAAAATTGTTGGATTTAGCAGGGCCATATGAAAAACACTGAAGGGGGTTGATAATCTTGATTACCGTTGACAAAATACTTCGGTATTCGATATTACCACATGATTGGACACAGCAACACGATGCCTAGATACAACCTTACTATGCTGACAGGCCTTCTGTCTGATTGCCTGTGACATTCCAGAAGTAGGCTTTAGCCACACGGCCATCTGAACAGCCCGACAGATCAAGTATTTAGTAATTGGATATCTACATGCTCCAACATACCAACATACCATATATTTGTTTCCATTTCTCAAATTTCATTGGGGCAATGTTGAAGTGCCACAGTGCTGAAATGGAAACTGTGTGCCTGTCAGTATTTCTATACTCCAAAAGAGTCAGTTTTACTTGGTATTGGAAAAAAACCTGTAAATACTTGGTAATATTGAACAACCACTCTTCAGTAATCAAAAGAAATTGATGAGTGCTATCTGATGATATGAGAACTGTTTTTAAGGCCATTTTAATTCAAATCAACTAGCCAGGAAAAATAAATTGCAAAAGCGAGACCAAATATGTATGGACAAATAGGAAAGTAAAATATTCTATACCAAAACACTTGACTCGTAAGTCTAGACACTTTATAACTGCATTCAGGGGCCTAGATTGCGGTAAATGTAGAAGTGGCAGTACTCCTGCACCCAAGCCCTTTGTGTGATTTTCAAGTGATAGTGTGTAAGTAGGCAAAAATAAGAATTTCAAGAGGAAAAGTAGGAGAAGGTTAAAAACAATTTTTAAAAAGAGTAGGAATTCTCGAAAGCCAACTAAAGGTCAATAGAGGAATCCCACAACGACGAGTTTAGCGCCGATCTGCGCACTTCCACGTTTGAAAACGAGGATCTCAATGTCACAGTAAACAACTTTATGCTGATCGTGGGCCTGCGCTGCCTTTTATGGCCTGATTAATTCATGCATGAATAAATGTGCTGAAAAGCGTTGTTTTGTTTGCCACTGACATTCCCGCTTTCAACCCGGAAGTGCGCAGAAGCGGCTAATGTGAAATTCCTCTATTACAATGAGTGTCTGTACCCGTTGTAGCCAGTGTGGTGATACAACCACACACGTTGCATTGGATCTCTTCGTTGGGCGATCGCAGCAGCTTGATCATCAGGTGCAGAGCTCCGCTTCTCATGATTACCTCTTTATTTACATCTGTCGGTTAATGAGAGGCCAGTGGTTAATTGCAAGGCAATCAATCAGTGAACAGTAATTGTCCAGTTACAGGATGGAAACAAGTCTGGATGGAGCCAGTAGTGTAACAAGGGGGAAAACTGGCCCCCTGAGTGACAACCCCCCCCCCCCCCAAAAAAAAAAAAAAATACACTTTTTATAGAAAAAGTGTTAAGATAAATTCCCATTCTCAGATTAACTTATAAATGCAATGTACTGTACTACGTGTACAAGTACTACAGGTCCGTCATGTTTTGATTTTGCATGCATTCAAATGAATAAGGTTTAGAAATGAGCCTCTTACAGTCTGGATTACGTACCGTGGCCGTGCAGTGCCAGATTGCTTAGCGCTAGGGAGGCAGCTTTCTGCGTCTCACTGTCTCGAGATTCCATCAGGGCCAGGAGGGGTTCCAATACATTGCTGTTGATTGGCTGAAGCACTGTAAACATCAGGGGGGGGGGGGGAAAGTCTCCATAATTTCCCCAAAACATTAAAAAAACAGGTTCTCAAAAGAAATGTATGCCTCATTTCTGAACAAGACCCACGCCTACCAACAGTGGGAAGTTACCCTGCCTGGGTCTATAGGTCTGAACATTGGGATAATTGCTTTGGAATCTTTTTAGATCTGGGCCCAGGAATACCGCAAGGGTGGTAGGGTTGGCAATTCCAAATGTTGCTGACGCTACTACCTAAATGTACAGTACCTCTGATCTTAACGCTTTACATAAACTGACTTTTAGCCTTGTATTGGGTGATTTCAATAAAAAAGCAAATCTTGTTGGGTTTTCTGTCTTCCACATCTCAACTTGAGATTTTGTTGACTGCCTATTTTCCAAGTGAACATTGGCCTTGAGATAGGAAAGTAATAATTACTGCCCTGGCAATCCAGCATAAAAATAAATTAAAATCTCCGAACCAAACACTCTTACATCTTTCACTGATCTCCGCCAAGCAGAGAGCGGCCGATCTCTTGAGGTCATCATTGTGCGAGTAGGTCAAGATGTTGATGGCTCGCAGTCTGTCTTCAGACAGCGAAGGCTTCTCCTCGTACTCTGAAAGACAATTGTAAGATGAGATGTTTATCAAATAGACCTGGAACTGTCATTAACCCCTTGGGCGCGGTATTTTACGGGAGACGTCAGGGTGTCGCGGCGGTTCTGGCAGCCAAGCGAACCGCTACAATGTGTTTGTGCAGTCAAGCGTATCATAAACAATCATCCAACAATGGATTGAAACTGCACAAATGGCGGCAAATGGCGTCATCCGGCCTGGTGGCACCTTCTTTTTGTACGCCATATGGCGTCATCCGTACGCAAGGGGTTAAGAATAGAGTAAAAAAGCATGATCATGTGGTAAGATTTTAGCCCGTCCATTTTCTTTTCAATTCAATTAGGGCTGTGCATCCGAGTACCCGACCGCTAATATCAGAAACCGGTTCCAGATTATGGAATCGAGTAACCACAACCGAATTAAATACTTAGTAATTTCTCAGACAATGAACAAAGTTTTTGAATCTCATTTGTGAAGAATTAAAAAAATAAAAACTAGGGTACATGGAAAAACAAAATTTAATAACCCTAACCCCCTAAGGCATTTTTAATAGGAGGCTTCTTCAACCTGTCAAAATCCAACACTGTGCAGTATACCTATGGCACATTCTTTGGACTTGGACAAATTTGGGCATCATAGCTCCATGTAAAGGTAATGATGCCAAGGCCCTGCAGTACTGAATCCATCAAAATTAGACAAAACCTGCTGTTGGGGTTTGCAAGGCTTGGGGTAGTTAGGGTTAATGTTTATAATGCTTGTGAAAATGCAGTTTACACCGTAAAGCTATAGAGCTCACTGAAAACACTTGCATCTTGCTGCATTGATGCACCAATGAGGTACATGTAGTATTAACGTGTGCACCTTTAAAGGGGTGTGCCTTTACGGGTATTAAAAGAACCGGATACCCGATTAAAAAAAATATATGGGTACCCGGGTACCTGTTAAAGAAACCCAACCCAAAACTTCCAATCCCGGAAGTTGTAATAATATTTATCTGAGATTCAAAAAGTCTGAATTCAAACAAAATTCTGAAAATTTACAGTCATGCCTGTCCAGGTAAACATGGTCACTTCTCCACCTTTGTGTGTGCCGGCACGCGCATGCACTGGCATCATCACAAAAGACTTGTCCGGAAGCTTTATACAGTTGTATTTATTGTGGATTGAGGCATGCTATCATGTCTCGTCGAGGCTCTTATCCATACCCAGACTGCAAAAACCACGACCAGTAAATTTCCTTTATTGTCAACTTTCATGAGCGTCAGAAGTGCATTTACGGGTAGTAAAAGAACCGGGTACCTGATTGAAAAACTACGGGTACCCGGGTACCCGTTTAAGAAACCCAACCCAAAACTTCCAATCCCGGAAGTTGCAATAATGTCTTTCTCTGAGATTCAAAAGTCTTATTTCAGACAAAAGTCTGAAAAATCTGATGCCTGTCCAGTAAACATGATCACTTCTCCGCCATTACATGTTCCGGTACGTGCATGCGCTGGCATATCACAAAAGACAGAAGCTTTATACAGTTGTAATTATTGTGGAATGAGGCATGCTATTTATTATGTCTGGTCGAGGCTCTTTATCCATACCCAGACTACAAAAACCACAACCGGTAAATTCCCTTTATTGTCAATAAACATGAAATATGTGCTGGTTACCCATGTAGTCGGGTTTTAATTTTGAAAATTCCTGACAAATAACATTCAAAACCTATCCTTTTTCATTTTCTGGGAAGTTACTATGCGATAATGTAAAGTTGTACGGGTACTCGATTCCATAATCTGGAACCAGTTCCTGACATGAACGGTTGGGCATTCGGGTACCCAGTTCCGATGCACACCCCTAGCTGTTTTCCCACATAGTCCGGTTTAAATTTTGAAAATTCCCGACAAATAACATTCAAAACCTTTCTTTTTTCATTGTCTGGGAAGTAACATGCGATAATGTAAAGTTGTACGGGTACTCGATTCCATATCTGGAACCGGTTCCTGACATGAACGGTCGGGTAATCGGGTACCTGGTTCCGATGCACACCCCTACACCTTTACGGACAATATGAATGGCAATTTCCTTGATTAAATATTTGCGATTGGCTTGCTTTCTTTAAGCCTATCCCCTTGGGTAACTTTACTAGAAAGTATCCTGAATCCACCAAAATCCACCTATTTTGTCATGCACAAAAGTTGGTTTTGGTGACTGCTCAATATGGAGGTATCCTGAATCCATCAAAATCCTGCAGTACCGCAAGGCTTACAATCCTCAATCCATCAAAATCCCCCAGTTTTCAATATGGAGGTATCCTGAATCTGCCAAAATCCTCAAAAACAGGGGTATGGATTTTGATGGATTCAGGTAGGTTAGGGTTAATGGGTACATGTACTATTATTATTATTATTAATTCTTTCTGGTAATGAAACCAAGGATTCCTCAAAAGCGCCCTAGGCACTGTAGCTCGAAAGCCTGAAGAAACCTGTGGAGAGAAGACAATGAGAAGAAGTTACAGTTTTAGAGGTGGGAGGAAAACCCCAGAAGAATATTCTGGGGAAAACCCACGGAATCAGGTAGGGACTGAAAACGCAATCCACATGTGGACCAAGGCAGGAATCGAACCTGGGCCACAGCGGTGAAAGGCGGGGACAGTAACCACTGCGCCAACCTGCGCCTAACCACTGCGCCAACTAGGTACCCGTGCTTTTTTCAATCGGGTACCAGATTTCCATACAACCTGTAAATGCACATCCCTATGTTCAATGCAACGTATTAATGCGCCACGCTAGATATTAGCTGGCTGATGTGATATCACACTTGGAGTGTGCCAGTCGTTTTTATAGACCGGACATGTGATCGTTTTAGGCCAATCAAAATACAGTATCCAAGACGGAGATATCACAATTCTCATTATACCATACCATCATTTTTCATCTACTGTTCAAACCTACCTGTAAATCCATTTTTGACGAATACATTTCATTTTGTTGTTTATGGGGTCATACACATTTAAGTAGCATTTTCCAACCCCAATTTTTTTTTTTTTAACAAACAAAAACACAAATATACATTTTGCATACTTTGTCAATTAGTTCTTAAATTTCACTTCAACAAGCACGTTACACCATACAATTTATTATTTCGCAATATTGATATTTGAATCCAATTTTGTATCATCAAAGCTGCAAAATATAACTTTAAATTATTACATGTAGTTGATGAAGATCATGTACATCATGTTGCATACATGTCCAGATCTGTAAAGTACAAATCAATGCATTATGTACTGTAAATGCATGTGATGACAGCAACTGGCCAGCATGTTTGTGACATGAGGCATACACTGTAAGTGCCTGGCAATTTAACCCCAACTACATGATTATTTTAAACTGCCATGCATGAATCTAATCTTTATTAATAACTCATTGTATAACAAAGATGGATCGGATCTTTGCAGGTCTGCCAAATGTCAGAGATTTTGTATCCATCTACATGTATAGTCCTTTCATTTACATTTAAAAGTTCACTGTGAACATACGCGTAAATACATGTATACATACATGTAAGTACATGCACATGTACAATGTATGTGTATTTGTACAGGACAGATAAGTCTTACATTAAAAATATCTCTTGATCATTTTCAAAATTATGAAATGTATAAAACTTCAAGCATTTTACAACATGAGGTTATCTGCTCCACCGTATGTACATACATGTATGTATATTTACCTCTAGCAAAAAAAACAATGGCCAGTCTGTGACAATGTGCAAGCACATCACTCATTCAGTGTCATTTATATTATGCACCAAAAATAGTGTCCATCCCTCTTGTGCAAAGTGCTGCAATGCATACATTGTACATATATATGTACATGTACATGTACCAGTAAATGTACATGTATACTTGCAAACTGCAAGCACGCTTGCAGTGGAACTATTTCTCCATCGTGTACACACTTAAACGTGTATCAACCTCCAAATGCAGACGTCCTATTGTTCCCTCTTTTGTTTGTACTCTAACTTTTTCGGAAGACTCCCATAGGTTTTGTACACGATCTCAATCGCGGACGTATTTTGGGAATCGCGGACGACATTGTTCCCTTTGTTATACGTCCACGTTTGTTTGGGAGAACGAACGCATACATGTATACAGTATTTAACCCATGACAATTAATTTCATTGCACACAAATAATTCATGGCAAAGTACAGTTCTCATGTGGAGCCATTTTTATCAAGGGGGTGTGGCTCCACCCCCCTTTATGTCTACCTGGCAAGCCTTCATCAGTTACACACTTGCTGCCCGCAGATGTGATACATGTATGGTTATGAGTATCAGCAGTATTAATAAACAGGCGTGCAACTTGGAATTAACAAAAAACAAGGAAATTCCAATATTTACACAACTTTGCACAGTATTTTTCAATTTTCAATGGCATAGCATAAGTGAGAAGTGAAAAACGAGGAAATCAGCTGATCTGAGGAAAAGCTGCATGCCTGAATAAAGGGTACTGGAAGCTTCACATTAATTGCCATGAAAACAGAAACCAATAGTCAAACCTGTGTACAGTGGCCACCCAAGGGCCCTTATAAAAAAAGTTACAATGGACAGATGGCCACATTGTACAGGTTGACTAAGTTTGTGCAATGTGTTGGGATTATGCAGGGTGGCCTCTTTATCAAGGTGGCCACAGTAGGAGGTTTTGCCTGTAACAACATGTGTTTGATAATCTGGGATAATCTGGGATTCAACGTGTTTGTTCAGATCATGTTCTGACCTCTGATTGCTTGACATTTAGCTGGCAGCACATTGCGTGAATAATTATCATGTACTGTAGATAATGATTAATGACGATGTGTGCATTTACGTAGTCCAATGCTTTCAGCTACGCTATTGCACCTGCAGCTCTGAATGAAGCATATATACCGTTTGTATGTTAAAAAAAGCTACTGATTTGATCAACAACCCTTGCAGTACCACATTGGTTTTATTGGCTATATCTTCCCCCAGTACTACATTCTTGGCTTGGCATAAAACAAAATAAAGGCATAAAAATTCTTTTGTTATCAAGTCATCAAAAATTGATGCCTCAATCGTTCTGTAGCAGGTTAAGATTATCTCGGCATACCCACCTCTGTTTAAGTAGTTGAGTAGTTCGTTCACAGCAGCCCTCTCCTCATCCAATAGTAGCGGCTCATAAAGGTCATCGTCATGGGTACGAGGCGCATAGCAACTGCAACACATGCAGCAGTAGGACAGGCAGTAGTCCAACACTGTCTCCATTTTGTCAAAGCTCAAAGGTCAGAGTAGCATATCAATTCATGCACTGGGCAATGTCACAGCCCCCACAAAGTACGGGAAAATCACTGTAAACTGCTGGAGGTCAGAGGTCAAAGTTCAGCCAGGAATTTGAAACTACCATGTGGACACAGTGGACGGAACGCAATCAGATCTGAAAAGCCTGAGCGCAGAACGTACCATCGAGATCTAAACCAAGCTGTCAGGGTACTGTCTCCAATTATGCTCGGGTTGAACTGTGACCTATAGATTTGAAAATTAAATGAAATTTCTCGTAAATGTATAAAAAAATCCCAATGAAACAGGTGGACAAACATGCAATGTGCTCAAATGCATGTTCACTTGTACAATGTACCCACTGCCTTCACAGCCAATAATGCCAATTGATAGGTATAATGCCCCAAACTGCCCACCGCACTGCCCCATCGCCCCTAACGTGGGCAATGTCATTTTACAAATTGGGGAGGTGAAAGTTACCTGGCCTGGGTCTATACATGTAGGTCTGAAAATATGGATAATTTCTTTGGTATCTATTGAAGATTTATCCTCTATTTAGATGTGGACCCTGGAAAACTGTAAGGGTAGTGGGGCTGGCATGCGGCCAACCCTACCACCTCTGTTGTAGCCCTTTACCTAGAGTGGCTTTAAGTATTAGCGTTGTATTGGATGACTTCCATAAAAAAGTGACCCAACACCCCCATCCCTGGGAAACCATTCTCCTAGTACAAAAGTACACGGTAGATTTTTTATTTCCAGTCAAAGGCCAGTCTTCATTGGGCATGAAAAAAATTACAAATCCCGGTTTTTGGGGTGGGGGCAGTGTGTGCGTTTGTATAGCTATTCAAATCTTGGACCTTTAACAAAGAGGACAATAGGGTCCCTGATTGTGTCATTAGGTCCACGATTGAAAATCGTGTACAAAACATATAGAAGGCCTTCCGAAAAAGTTAAAGTATAAACAAAAGAGGGACAATAGGAGGTCCGCGATTGCCAGGATTTACACACTTGTGTGCACACATCCGCGTTTTTGCATCCCAGTGGAGACATGGCATTGTTCTCCCCTTTGTCCCTGTACTTAAGCAAACCCTTATAGACTTTGTACACACAATTCCTTGTGGAGACAACCTAACCCATAGAATTGCCCTGTGGAGACCTATTCAGTCCCTTTGTCTATTGTTTTCATGTCTTTACAGGGTACGGTATATCTCTCCACCCACATTAGTCTACTTGTGGGGTACATGTGTGAAAGGGTAACAATGGGGACAATACTACCCCACAAGCTCGTCTTTAGAAATCGGCCAATGACGCGCTGAGGTGTAGTAATATTGTTTATGATACGCTTGACTGCACAAACACATTGTAGCGGGTCACTTGGCTGCCAGAACCGCTGCTATACCCCGACGTCTCCCGTAAAATACCGTTCTCAAGGTGTTAATAGAAATCGGACTGGAATGACAACACCGCAGCACTGGCCAGGGGCCAATTTCACAGATCTGCTAAGCACACAAATTTGCTTAGCACGAAAATCTTGCTGATCAGTAAGCGCAGCTTTTACAAGCCAAAACTCCATGTGATTGCATGGCCCAAGTTTTCTGTTCGTGATCGTTCCTCCCTGAACCGAGTGGAATACATTAGTACAACACATCTTATAATCAAAAAGTGAAGATTTTGCATTACAGTAGGCTGCAACCTATACGTACAGGGATTGTATTTCATCCACTAGATATTAAAATCAAGGTCAATAGTAGTAGTACATGTACATACACAAGTGACAGTTGTAAAGGCCCAGTGGTCACTGAATCCGGCAAACTATTCCTAAAAGAGATTTATTTTCACATGGTGTCGCCCACAATCTCTCATTTACAATGTACTACATGTATACTCCTTCGTTTCTGCCCAGCTTCATCCCTCTCATCTCAACCCCACCCCCTCTTTCATCCTCACCTACCACACAGCGTTGTTCCTGGCTGTCCCTTCCCCTGTCTGTACTCCCATTGATGTTCACCTTTTGCCACTCTCGGTATTTCGCAATAATTCAGTAAAAAAAAAAATAAAAAAAAATTGGAGGATTACCAATCGTGTACACTACATTTAACCCTTGCTCTATGAGTGTTGTTTATTGCAAGTCAGTTTATGTATGCCAATGCACTCCAGGACCCGTGTTTCTCGTGTGAAATGGGCTATACATCATGTACATGTACAAATTGCACAGTATGAAAGTGTACAACACTGCTAGTAGACCGTGGGCCAAGGCCCAAAAAGAGCTTCTTTCGTAACGTACCTAATTAAGGAGGATGATTTCTTTTTGGTTTGTTCAATAGAAATAAATATCACAGATAGTATTTGGGTTGTTCTTAGTGGTGAATCTTGTTTGTTAATGAGCACTGCACTCTCAAACTTTAGAAAATAATTGATTTCTTCTAACGGAAAGAGGCTGAAAAATGACTAGTCTGGCGCAGTTCACCGTGTGTATGCGACGTCTGGGAGCCATACAATAGTCTCCATAGTACCGCGCCATTGTTTACGTAAATTCAGCAACCGCAGGAGACTACGAGAGAGCGATGCATAAGAGAGCGGTTCCAACGTGGACTTCGCTGATATTTCTTACAATTGTCGACCTGACAGAGGAAAATTAAAACTTCAAAACACAAAATCTGGGACAGAATGTATCATAGCTCTTACAGGTTTCCTGAGATTGAAAATATTTGCTTTAGAAATACGTCAAAACAACGAGTGTTTGAGGCCGTTTGTGTCATGTTTACTTCGTACATCAGCTGCTGGTTGTGCACGTACAGTGTATGCACCCTCCATTTTCAGGTCGCTGACGCAATGCGTTCAAGCAAGGCTGTAAAAAAAAGTGTAATGAAGGTGAGGTTATTTCCCCGTATATTATCGATAGATTGATGCAATGGTCAGGCATGTTTTGGTTGATTTTTCAAACTACATACAACGAAGACTCGGTCCCATGTATTCATGTACATCATACAATGATACATTTAGGCTTATTACTGTACTAGCAGAACTGCATTTTCGTCTGCAGGTCTAGTGTTGGTCGAGACTGCAGTCATGGTAATTATGGCAGTGTTCTTTATAAAATGAAATGTTGGGAGGTTAGTATTTAGTTTATTTGAGGGTTTGTTCTGTTGAGAAAAGGTCTTACACACTCTGTGTAAAGTCATCACTTTCTGAATGTTTTGTGTTCAAGGGACACTAGTTGAATA
Organism: Hippasteria phrygiana; assembly: GCA_037893225.1. NCBI lineage: Eukaryota > Metazoa > Echinodermata > Asteroidea > Valvatida > Goniasteridae > Hippasteria > Hippasteria phrygiana. The sequence continues at coordinate 652,450 of JAZGUH010000008.1, read as the reverse complement.
GGAACGAATGTAGTATTGAGACGCCATTGTGTTGGTTATGTACAATTAAATTCTCTGTCCCAAATTCATGGGTTTTTTTTCCTTGTCAATATATGTCTGCAATGACTGACCATCATTGAAGTAAGAAATGGTGAAAAAAGTAACGGCAGGATGTTGCATTCTTTCCGTTGAATATTTAAAATAATTCCAAAAACAATGAGCCAAACTGTTGCGCCCTTTAACCACCCCGCCCCTAAAAAAAAACATTGGTTGGGTTGATTTTGCACAACATGACATGTTCCAGCAAGTTGTTTCCAATAAATTTCGTTAATTGGCCTTTATCAGGACATCCTGGAGATATTAGCAAACTATATCAACATCTGAGAGAAGGCTCCAACCATTTTGAATATTCATTTTACATGTATTTATAATTGTTTTCCTTTTTTTCAGCACCAGGGGTCTACCACCAGTCACTGAAGGACAAAGGATCTTTCAAAAGGGCCCATAGAAATTTCACCAGCATGATCAATGCAGAAAAAAACTTTTGTGCTTGCCTTTTTGTGCATGCCCTGTTGGACTTCACCAAGGACTGGATCAACTGGGCACTCCATTCATCAAGGAAGAAAGGCAACCTGATTTTACTGTGTGACCTTATTTGTTTTAGTCCAGGCAATTATTTTGGCTTTCTATGTTGTTGCATGTTGTGCTTATGCCTTGTTAAATTTCACTGACGAGGCGGCCCTGATGAAGCTACTTGGATTTTAGGCAGACATTGGAGCTAAAGTAATTTTCCTTTGAGAAAGTGTCTTCCATTACTCAACGTGACCAGATGCAAGTACTACTAAGGGATCTCTTTTTTAATATGCCATCAACCATTACGTAATTTAAGGCCACTCATTCTTCAGTCTTGTTCCTTGATGGACAATACAATGTGTGATATTCACTCAAAGTTTTTAATATCGGTGACTATTTTACAACTTAATTATGCCATTCTTCAGCTGGAACTGTAAGGTCTGAGAAGAACAGTGGACTGTGGCCATCTATTTTATTAATTAATGTTGCATGATAACGGTCAGTGCCCAATTTTTTTCCAATAACTGTTGGAAGTGAATTTCCAATTCAAGATTGAAAGGAGTAAAACATTCTGAATTAATAATTTCAATGGCTAAAATCACTTTCCAAGGTGTTGTACTTTGCAATTCTTGTTTTAGTAAGTATTACAATTAATAACGAATGAAAAAAAAGAAATTGCTCACAAAAGTTAACATATTCATATATTAACAAATGTATTCTTGTCCATTCCATGATCAGCATGTGAAATTTGAGAAATTACACTTCTAAGTTATTTTCAATAAATTGATGGATTATTTTTTGTAGATATTCTTGAAATGATAAAAAGGAAAAATTGTACTCAATCTAATTTTACAAGGGGTGATTAGTCTGTCTGGAAACACCCCCCCCCCCCCCCCCTCAACAATTGTTTTTGTTCAGGGGACTGAACAATTCTTTTTCTGATGCAATGGTTTAAAAAGTAAATTTAAGAACAATTTGAACTACTTGAAAGGTTTAGCGTACTTGTTCATCATGCATGCTGCTCTATAGCAAATGACGAGTTTCATTAGAATACTTCAAACTTAAGTTGCTATTTTAAAATGAGGTAGAATGACAGGGAACAGGTGTGTACATCTGTATACTAATAAGACTACTATAAACAATAAATTATTCTCAGGAATATTCTGATATAAAGCACAAGTTCAATACTAATTTGCTTTCTTTTGAAATAAATTAAACTACACTAAAAACACAGAAAGCATCTTTAACTAGTAAAGACAATTAAGATGAACATAAGGATTACTAGAACAGCTCAGTCTCACTTAAATGTTTGCTTTGGTTTTCATAATGAGCTAATATAACTTGTTGTAGTAAAAATGAAAATGTGCACTCATAATATTTAACCCAGATTCCTCGTAAAAATGTATGGCCCCCACGAGCTATAATTTTAAAATGTTGCCAGGCATGGTTTCATTAACCCTAACCCTGCCAGACGCAGCACAGTGCATCTGTGGTGACAGCTTGACCTTGCTGCACTCTGCACACAAGTCAATGTGACAAAGTATGCAATCTGATGCGTCTGGCAGAGTTTCTAGCCAAAATACCCTGGAGGGTTAGGGTTAATACTAATTTATTTGATTTGATATATTTTTTTTGTGGGGGGGGGGGGGTTGGTTCTGTACTCGTTCCTTCTGACCTGATTTTCATAAAATTCTTTGAAAAAATACATGTCTTTGGAATTATGCGAAAATTGTTCAATATCGTGAAAAGTTTAAATTGATTTGTTCGGATAAAGCTACCGCTCCTTCCCCCATACAAGTATGCCTTAATTTTACTTACTACGGAATGAAAGTCTTTATATCTTGTTAACAAATAATATTAGTCGAGATGCCTGGCTTACAATTTTAATAAAGTAATGAAATAAGTGAGATTACACAGCATTCCCGATAAAACCCAGCGCTTGTTAACACAGCCGCGGATAGACATCCGCAGTCGTCGCTACTGCACGAGCGATCTCGGCGAAATTGCTGTCCAGTTGTTCCCCCTTTGCACACAATGTGTCACCTTGTTCCATGGCATTTATCAGTAAAGGGGAACACTTTTTCCTTTGGCAGATTGTGCATGTATTATGCACCGAAATCACGAATGCATGTCATGTCCGTCACCTCCGGACGTCGCCATCTTGGATTGCGCAACATCTCGTTACCAGACGCTCCAATACATTGTTAACATTGATCGATAGCAGAGGGACCCGACTTTTTTTGACAGCCACGTACTCCAAAAAATAGAGCTTTGAAGGATTTTTTAAGCCCGAACTTTTTACTACTACATAAAAGCAAACAAGACAAAAAGAGAAAAGGTTCACACAATTCAGTCTCTTTTTGGCTTCGTTTTAATATGGTTTGCAGGTATATTGCTGAGGTACGTTACGAAAATTAAAAACTAAAGCACTTTTTGCGACTCGGCCCACGGCCTATAGTAACAAAGACATATATTGGTATCCTATAATTAGGCAGATTCACGTGAACCGGCGTTGGCGGCGGTATTTGCGGTACCCAATCTTCTGTCAGCACTGTGACCGGCTTATAATTTGTTTTTATTTAGTTTTTGATCATTTATTGGCAAATAATTGCTGTTTGTTAATTGTTACTATTTTAAATACTCCTACAATTATATTTATATTGATAACAAATTGATATGAAATAAATGAGGCTCACATTTTCAATTTAAAAATGTAGCAATTGGCAATATGGTCACAACTTTTTAACTAAAATTGGCCTCCAAAATGACCCAAAATTTTAATCAACAAAAATCCATAACCTTTCATGACCATTGACCCCTCATTTTATTTCTATTTTTTTACTCTTTCCAGTGATATAATATTTAAAAGGATTGAAGCAACTTGAAATTTTCCTGAATCTGCCTACTATTAATGTGCAGACATACAATTGATTGCGTAGTTTGTTATTGTGCATGATCTACACACAGAAGTGTTTTCTTCCTGGCTGTACATTTTCTGCATGCAGACATGTACACACAGCCGGTATGTGTTTTGGTTTGAAAACAAGTGTGGACTCCCTGGTATCACAGGAACTAAGTAGCATTTGCATAAAATCTATGATTTTTTGTTTCTCTTGTTGGCTCACACAGGATTTATAACGAATCAGACTGTGAACACGGTGGCTGCAATCAATATTGAATAAAATGATGCCCCTGGAACTCTACACCATAGACTAGAGTGTTTACTATACTGGTAGCAAATACTCTTGTTCATTACAGGGAGGTGGGAATAAAAATTCTTCGGACGCAACAATCATTGTTACTGGAGTCAACGGATTGTCCAATTTTTCAGTGTGCATATAAATTGGTCATTATAAATTTCACCACGAGCCAACATAATTAAAAAAAAGAAGCTGTAGTGTACATTGTACGTTGTAAAATGTTTTAACAATAATGTTTTTGACCTGTATGGTACATGTATGTTGATCCAGCCCTGTTGTAACAGCACTTACACCAAATATTGAGAGAGAAAAAATTAGAGGACACGAATTTATTACAAGTATTATATATGACAAAACAATGTATTGAAGGTATACATGTACATGTAGCATTGATAGAGCTGTCGACACTTTTGCAGCAGGCCATACTTTGTGTGATTCATACATGTACATGAAATAATTTCGACTGTTGAAATTTGAAGAAAAAAAAGCCACTGCATTCTTTTTCTTGGAGGTCTTTCTCAAAGATGACAGCATTTCAGATGGAAGTGTTTTTCTGGATTGGTACTGGTACCATCGTTTATCCAAGTAAGCTTTCAGAGTGAAACTAATCAATTTAATTTTTGGCAATTTTATTTTTTGATCATAAAAAGAAGGTACCTTTAAATGTACATCTCATACCCATAATAATACAACAAATGACCCATTGACCCACTATCCTTAAACTTGGCTGAAGCATGGAGGAAGGAACACTGTGACCAGGAACACTTTGTTTATTGGTGATTATTCATGAAATTATACCACACAACACAAGCAATACAAATTCCACCACCCTATTTGTTCACATTCACCACATCTCTTTACACATAATACTTTGGATGATATTGGAGTACTATAATACTTGTACTCTGGATGATATTGGAGTACTATGCTATAGCAAAGCTTATTAGCTGCACAACAATTCCTTAATCCTTACCCAACCCCTTTCACTCTCAGTTTTGTTCATAAGGCCCTGCTAAATCCAACAATTTCCAACAAAACTGCAGGCCTCAAATTTAACGACGGCCAGTGCCGTCGATGCCCTTAAGTTTGCCGTGGTGCCCTTCACAAAATCGCACTCTTCACAGCCAGTCTTGCCGTGCCCTTTTCCCAACTGGCCGTAGTGCCCTCGTTGCGGGCCCACCGTACCCACCCGTGCCGACGGGCCGGCCCAGCCGTAGATCGGCACAGCCAGCGCAGCGCGGCAACAGTGCACGCGGGCCAGCCGCCACCGGCATACGACACGAAGCTTGATATAGACTGGTTTCGATCCCTCCATCAGCATTTTAATTTCGAATGCAGGGGGCAGAAGCCAGATTTAATCTAAAGCACGTACATGTACGGTACGGCCAAGTTCAATCAGCGACTATTTGCCAACCACTGGTCGATTTTGCCTGGTACCCAGGTTATATTTTGTGCAAGGGTTACCAGGCAAAATCGACCAAGTTGGTTGTCAAGTTCGCTAGCGCTTTAATCATGGAGTTGTGTACGTGCGGCACATGGCATCATTCATTGTATGACCGATGTATTTTGTGTTGTTGATAATAACCTGAACTATCAAGTTTGTAAAAATGCCACGAAAAGATCGATTAAAGCGACAAACATTCATGTAAATGTACATGTATCTGTGGAGTTTTACAGAGCTTGTAGAGTTTTACAGGGCTTCACAGAATATTTCTAATAGAAGTAATAATGACTGGCCTCCGTGCCCTTTTTAAAAAATGCCATTAGCCTTGGTGCCCTTTGCTTTGGCCTTGGTGCCCTGCCAAATTTTTCATTATCGAAGGCAAAATGTCCGTGCCCTAGAAAATCTTAAATTTGAGGCCTGAAACTGAAATGAGAAACCTGCTATTATACAACAAAATTTAAAAGCAAATTGTGTTAGATTCTGCAGTGTACATATTAACCTCCACGGTACCACCGACATGTACACACCAGCTTTGGCATTTCGCAGCTCCATTGTGTACTTCATCAGATACAAATCCATACAAAGAAGATACACGAATGAACAAAAAGCTATAAAAACCTTTATGTCCACATACCTGTTATCAGAGGCTCCACTTTATACCATGACTACCCGCATATGTCCCCCGAGTTCAATGGGACTTTAGTCTTTATGTTCTTCTCCACAATGTCCCTGTATAATCCCAGCAAAAAGTGCACTCAAATCTCAGACCTGCAGAAATCCTAATTTACATGTATCTGATAACAAAGGATGTGTGTGTTTGTGTTCTGTACTGTCTGTGTGTTGCAGCTGGAGTCCTTGCTTCTATTGCTGGTCCATCCAAGGCACTGTTTATCCATGGAGGCCTCCATGGTTTATCATTGTTTGAATACATGTACACACTCTGCAGGCCTTTGTGTGGTAATACTTTGCCCACAGACAAGACCACATGCATGCTTATAAATGCACACATGCATAATAGTACACATGTGTATCTGACACCTTTTTGATAGTAGGCATTTGCTTGAAGAACAACAAAGCTAAGCGCTTATAGAGCCCCCCTGTCTGCAATGCAACGCAGCTAAATAATCCTTTAAAGGTACATGTATAAGCTTTGGTGATGATACATTTTAAACGATTAGTTTTAATCTGAAAGCCGACTGTTTATAAAGATGATATCAGTACCAAGCCTCCTGGAAAATATTTGTCTGAAATGCTGTCCTCTTCGAGAAAATTTGACTTTAATTTGACCTCAAAGTATGGGAAATTGCACCTGATTTTGGTGCATGGCGCAATGCTTTGTGTGAAATAAATAAGCACATTTTTTGGAAGGACCAATTCACGTTTTTCTGTGGAGGTGGTACACAGTGGCGTAGCTGTGGGGGGGCGCGTGCCCCCCATAAAAATTTTTCGCCCCCCCCCCAAGTCGCCCCCCCCCCACTGAAAATTTTGCAAACGCCTAAAATAATAGTAGTATAAAGAAAAAACACTGTGAGCGCCCCCCCACTTTGACATCCAGCCCCCCCCCCCCCCACTCGCCCCCTGGCCCTATGGAGACAACCCTGGCTACGCTGCTTGTGGTACACGGACATATACAGTCTGCAGTGTGTCTGTGTGATTACCAAACAAGTGGAAGTGGAAGGCTGGAAGCCATATTACAGTGACTTTAATACACAGTGATTAACATACTATTGTAGGGCTGTTCATTTTCGAATAATTTAGTATTCAAATATTCGAAACTGATGGGTTTGACCAAATATTTGATACTTGCCAATTAAGTTTTTCAATGCATGCCACGCCGGTAAAGAAAACAAATTTCACGTAAAAGCACGTTGGTGTTTTACGTGTGCCGATCGATATTATGGACCATTCGATCGGCATTTTTTTTTTGCATGCCCCTGTTGTATCGAGGGTTTTACGGACGGGAACAATAAACCTCCATCCACAAAAAGTTACGATTGACATAAATGCGGCATTTGACACTACTAAGCGGCGTAACTTTTCTATTAAAGTAGCATCAGAGTCGTAAATAGTATTCGAATATTCAGTACTTCTACTTCTGCGTCGATACTCGGCAAAGTCCTCTTCAGGATATCACGCCAAGTTTGAGGTTGCGATAAAGACCGATGAATGTCTAAGGGAGACCTGAGGGAGATTTTGAATTCGGAAAATGGAGCAGAGCAAACTGATGCTGGGAGGTTGTATATTCGAGACAGCCCTATAATATTGAGAATGAGGATGTAATGCACATATGATGCACCCCCGGACACCCCCTCTGCCACAAACAAACAAACAAACAAACACCCCAACAATATTTAAAGAAAACCTGTGATGTGGAGTCCAGTTCAATTCAACCACTGGTCCACTGGAGGGTTTAAATTCCATTCCACAGCCCACTGGGGAAGCTTTGTAAAATGTTGAGGCATACATTTAATACAATGCATGCACAGGCCTCGTGTTTGGCCATGTGTAACGTGTTGATCAAGTTCTACAATGTACATCACTTCCTACAAAATCCAGCCAACTGATGAACAATTTAACTTCAAAGGTTTTTGTCCAAAAAAAGTTTTTAACAAAATGACAGGTAGTCATTGTCATTCATGCATTTCATTTTAGTGTAGATAAAAGAAACACACACATGTATGCAGCCTTTCCCAAAACCTGACGTAAAAAAAATCATCTTTTTTTTAGCCGCGTTGCATCGCAGACGGGGCTCTATAAGCGCTTAGCGTTGTTGTTCTTCTTATTCTTCTTCTTCTTGTGCCACAACATTTACTAAGCTTTACTGATTCATAGGTGGACGACGCGGCTCCTGCACGAATAACGTGCTTGTTTTTCATTTAGGCCTAGGCCTACTTCAAAACAAAAACTTTTCTTTGATTTAGTTGGTAACCCACTATGATTCTCCACGCGTTTGGTGAACTGTTTATCTCTCAAAACTAAATCGTGAATCATGATGTATGCACGCGCGTTGGAATTTCGAAAAGGCTTAGGCCTATAAACATTAGTATTATATATCAATCATGGAGGTGTTTTACTACCTCCATGGTATTATAAACTATATTTAGTTCGGACATTGCCCGAGCTGATGCTCATGTTCACATGTTGGAGCTATCCACTGTCATCATCATGACTGTATGTTAAGGCCTATACAACTTACAAGTTATAGCTGTTTTGCACGTTTAATACACGCAAATTTAGACCATTGCGCACATGTTATTGTCCTACTATTACTAAAGCATGAGCAGTTTTTTGTGCACTTCAAATGACCTCATTCATGAGACAACTCAGGACAATAAATTTGCGCAACGTTAAGCCAAGGGCAAGGGTCCAAATTTGCGCTGAAAAGAAAAACAAGCTATGTTTTATAACTCTAAAGTTAGAGTAAAGAATACCCACCTGGAACTGGTAATTCCTTTCGCTGTTTAACATTTGTCCATGATGATTAGTGGCCGGCCTTTGTTGATGTCGCGGGAATTAATACTGCCGTACATATCATCATCATACGTTACGGTACGTACGTAGGGATGAGGGCCTTGGGAAAGATCGGACACTCCGCTGAAAAAGTGAAACGCGGGAAGTCGTTGCTGATGGGAAAGGGCGCCCTCATACCTTTGAATGGAGAAAAAACGAAGAATGGTGCTCCGTATGATAATGTGTATGTACCGCACGCCGCGTATTACCGCACTGAAATAATTGCACTAGATGAATATTTCAGCTTTGCCACATGAGGGTTCATTTCATATTTGACCCCAGGATGGAAAGTGGATCCTATCAAGTTCGATCAACTCCTATACCCAGAAAAATATGGGACCCAAGGGGTACCCCCGGCCCTCTTGTCCCTGCAAGTATTTTTTTTACTGACGTCGCAAAAAGGCAGTCATGCTTTCACCCACATACAAAACAAAACAAAGTGAAAGAAAGGGAAGCAAAACCCGCCTTTTTATCTGTGATTTTATCTTCTTTTTTTTACTTTTTCGGGAACAATTATTTTTAGCCCCTACCCCCCCCCCCCCCCCTAAATAAATTGTGTTCTGGATCCAGCCTTGTGTCGTACCCGAAACACGCTCCAGACTATTGTTACCTAATACATCCCCCCCCCCCCCCCCCCCGTGTATCCGAAAGGATTTCCTGAGATTCCGGGAACACAATGACCAACACAAATGAGCGGGCTTCCTTCTGTCCCATGTCTTGCTTCAAATTGCTTTACAAGAGTGCTTCCACTTTCAAGGAAGTTTCCTCACTTTAAGGAAATTTTTACTTTCGAAGGAATTTCTAAGAAAATGAAGACAAAAAAGGAATTTTTAAGGAAACCCAAAAAAACTAAAGAAATCTAGGAAATTATTAAATTCTGAGCAAATTCTACAATTCTCCAAAAAAAGTAGCAAACTCTACAATATTCTCAAAAATGTGTTGTTTTATTGAACATTATGTCACTCAGCACACAACTTTACGTCACTATACCGCTCACGACATGAATGTACAGTCGAGTTTGTCTATCGTTAATGGCTCAAAGGGCATAATATAATGCCGTACGCGCCAACCCCTCTACAACAACAACAACAACAACAACAACAACTTGATATCTAGGCTATTCAACTACGTCTGGTCGACCATTTGGACTGAACCAGACTACAGGGCATGGTCGCACTGGTTATCAATAGCAACATTCAGTGTACTAAACTGTGACAAAAATTGAAGTGGGGACCAGTCACACCACAGTTCGACTACTATACACTTAGTGGGCCAGAAGAGAAAACAGCCGTAACTTTGCTATTTTAACTGCTATGGCTTTGATTTGTACACAACAATGAAAGAGAAATTTTCATGCAACAAACTTTACACACAACATTTTCTTTTTTAATCAATTCTTGAGGGTGAAATCCTTGGTTAAAAAATACAACTATTCAGCAAGCAGTCCGCTGCTTTTTCTGCGTAAGTGGTTTTATGCTTGACTGAACAAAGAATGTGGTACTGGGGGAAGATAAGCCAATAAACAAGGTGGTAAGAAATTTATTTGTTTTTCTATTCACATGATGCGCGATATGGGGCAGAGAGAACCCCACCCCCTCTTTTGTGTTGTTCATTGTGTTCCCGGAATCTCGGGAATTCCTTTTAGATCTAGGGGGCTGTGTTAGGTAACAATAGTCTGGAGAGTGTATATGGTATAGGGACAAAAGGGGGGTACCCCTCTGCCCCATATCGTGCTGGGTATAATTGAAGTTTATCTCTCTGTTTATATAAATAAATATTGTATTATTTATAATTTACATGTTCATCGTAGGCCTACCTCTCTGAAAAGAAAGCACCGTTAACTTAACATTTTATTATAAACGTATTATCCCCAACTTACACAAAGTACGTGAAGAAGCTCAGCTCAGTACCATAATTATTCTCCCATTAATTTTCACACTAAAACAAAGCTTATAAGTATTTAGAACAAATCAAGAAATGAACACGGAAATAAAGGATTCACAAAATCATTGTGACGATGACGACCGTCGGAACAGCAGACGGTGCGCTCTTCTTCCTCGTAGTATCGTTTCTTTGACCGTCCCAGTTCCCAGACATTAGCCTCCCTGCTCGATGTTGTTATGACGTAGTCGTTGCGGACTAGATGTCTTCTATTCTCCCCACTCTTGCCTCCTAGCTCTCTTTGGCCCTCTCCTGGCTCGGACTGGCAAGCGTCTTTTATTGTTTGTTCTCTCCATAGTCTGAAATCTGACGACTTTCCTGTGGGAACGCGTCACGAGATCAGCTCCCAGCAGGTGACGATCTGCCGGTCTCAAACCAGGTTTTGTTGTCTGTTTAGGGAGGACCAACGAAGAGGACAGACGACCAGCTATCCTGGGGCCTTGAAGTTCCGGCACGCTTCCATCTTTGTCAGTACCCCATGCCTGGAGTGAGGAGAGACGTCGACCATCTTCCACATGAGAGCCCACCCCCTCGGGTTCCGAGAGCGAGGAGCCCGCAGCTGAGGCACCACTTTCCTCTTCCCTGTCTGATGAGGGTGTAGCGGCTTCTCTTTGCAAGCCAGCTGCTTCCCCTTTGGAGATTCCTATAGGGGTCCTCTCCTCAATGTCGTAGGTCAATCGAGGCATCCGAACCCTAGTACATGTAGTAAAGGTTGAGCAGCTATCCGAGCTTAAGGCACTGTCGTGTTGTAAGGCGTCAGACGATGCATTTATATCGAAGGTTGAGTCTTCTCGGGTGGATCTTGAAAACGAGCCCCGATGCACCAGCTCGCTGGTGTGGAGCTCATCACTGCCTCGATACCGGCGGCTATGTGCCCTGGCAGAGCGCCCTCTGCCGTTGATGTTGGTGGCAAAGACGATGGTTGAGCGGCGATAGTCCACCTGTCCGGTCGGGCAGCACAACCGGATCAGGAGTTTGCGCAGCGTCTTACGCATCCGCCGGTTCAGCAGCGTATATACGCACGGGTTGACGACGGCGTTGGCGAAAACCACAAACGTGACCAGTGTAATCCACCAGTAGTCGAGACTGTAGGGATCGGTGACCGGCTTTCCGAATTCAGACCAAGCCGACTTGGACTCCTGCTCGAAGTGGATGAAGTTGCCGATGTGCGCCACCACGTAGGCCGTCCAACAGCTGAAGAAGCTGCCGAAGATGACCAGGATGATCTTTGCGGCGCGTGTGTGGTGGCGTGGTGGACGCCACAGCTGGCGGGGGCGGGGCCTCCGCAAGGCACCGCCCACACCGTCTCCTCCACGAGAGGACAGCACGTCCACCCGTTTGGACTGGGATCTGGCGACGCGGAAGATGCGGAAGTGACAGATGGAAGTGATGAGGAGGGGCAGGAGGACGCCGAGGCCGAGGACGGCGAGGGAGTAGACGGGGGAGTGGGTCCAATCAGCGGCACAGTGGTGGGTTGCCGGAAGGAACCGATACAAACCCACACCCCACATCGGCATCAGCGAGATGATAGCTAAGAGTAAAAGTTTTCAAACAAGAATAGACTGACTTATTAATTCAGAGAAATATACGAATAAACGCGCATTTATGTTTCGATTTCGACGTTTATCAAGCGCCCAAAAGTGCGCTAGGGCGTTTATTTTCCCTACATTCTTAGGAAAGGCGTGAAACTAGAGCGCATAAAATCGGAACTATACAAAACGGATGTACAGTGCATGTGCAGTCGGCCACTTAACGCGGCTTAATTTTCGGCACAAGTCAATTAGGAAACTGGTAAACAAATTGTATAACCTTTCACTTTTTTACGCAATTTGCCCCAGAATAAAGCCCAAAAAAACACAACCGCAACAATCCCAACTTTATGGGTTAGTAAATGTGGAGACAGAGCTGTGACAAGTAAACGTATTTACATTTCCCCCAGGGTTTGAGACAGAACTCAAGTTTTTTTAAATAAATTTTACTGGTAGGCCTACCTTTCACGATAAGGGTAATAGTGAAATTTATTGGGAAAACATTTCTCTCAAACTGTCGGGGGGGGGATTCATTTCTTTATTGGATCATAGCTCTGTATCCATGCACGTTTATTGTTCCGCAAAGTTTTTGCTTTATTTTGGGGCAAATTGCGTGGAAAAGGGTGAAAAGTTCCAATCTGGTAACCATTTCCCCGGTGCACATGTGTTCATGTGGACGCAGTATAGCGTATCCAGCTTTTTGTGCCAGGGAGGGCAAACAACGTCTAAATCGTCTTAAAACCGTCGCAAAAAAACACTATTTCTTTGTGTTTTTTTATGACGCCTCAAATGCCGCCAGGGGGGGGCCAAGTTACCCCCCCTCACCCCCCCCCCCCCCCCCCCCGCTGGATACGCCACTGTGTGGACTCCTGCACATGCGCTGTAAGGTCGTATTTGTGATTCCAATTTGGCTTATTTCATGCAGCTGTTGTTTAAAACAAATTGCTCAGCAAAAATAACAGAGATCCCTTCACCAGCATTGTATACCTTTTTGCTGGTATAAACACTGTTACAAATCTTTCTATGATTAGTAACATGACATTGTGCTCAGTGACCAGTGCCATGAAATTGCCGAATATTTTTTTGTTTTAGCTGCTATATTTTTAGATGAATCCCGAATTGACAGAAAAAGCACTGATCTGCGCACTTCCTGGTTTGAAAGCGAGGCTCTCAGTGCTTATTAGGCCCGAAATCCGTTCTCGGTCGGTATGAATACCGAGGCCCGGTATCAAACCGGTTTAAACCTGGGCCGGTATTATACCCCTCCCAGGCCGGTGCAAGTCCGCTTGCTTGTCGGTATTTCAAAGCCACTGTCGACCCGACTTTCAACACGGGTCGAACTTCTCAACACGGGTCGAGAGCTCTCAACCCACCTCCCGAGCAGGGTTAGTTTCGACACGGGTTGAGCGCTCTACACGGGTCAGTGCCGTGTTGAAATGTTGTAGTGTGAAAAGGTCAGTCTAGTTAACAGTGTCGGATTTCAGGAAAAAGAGAGATGATAATTTAAAAACTGTCAGTCATGACCAGGAAGTAGAAATTGTATCGGAATATAAATACCTTGGAACCGTATTTGATAACAAGCGGGATGAAAATACAGGTGTAATTGTTTAAAAATGTCAACAGCGCTTATACTTTTTACGTAAACTGAAGACTTTTTCTGTATAGATAAAACTATTTTTAGTCTTTTTACCAGTCTTTTATTGAAAGTGTGTTGTCTTTTTCATTTATCTCTTGGTATTTTAACTTAAGTGTTAAGAACAAGAAGAGTTTACAACAGATTGTTCACCTTGCGTCTAAAATTATCGGAGAACCACAAAGAGATCTTAGTCAGTTCTGCTAACAACAAATACTAAGGAAAGCTCACTAGCCAGTGACCACCATGTGATGAAAACCATGTTCCAATTTCTCCCATCAGGACGACGTTTTAGATGCCTTCTATGTAAAACTTTTCATTTATCCCAGTTGCCATAAGATTTTTAAACAATTGATATACACATAAATGTCCATATGTGTATGTAATTTTAAGTTTATATGAATAGTTCAATAATTGTTTTAAATTTGATGTATTTATCTGTTATGTAACTGTTTTTGGTGTTTTCATAAAAAAATTATAGTGAGCTGTCCAACCATATGTAATTGCCTTTTCAGGATAAATAAAGTATTTTGAATTGAATTGAATTGAATTGAATTGAATTAAATTGAATTGAATTGGACCTGTGTATGTACAACACCGAGATTTGAAGACTTCAGGCGCAAAAACCTCTAAACGCCACTTCCCAGAAAAATGAGATAACGATATCAAGTAAAAGCGCTTTCGTCTTGATATCGTTATCTCATTTTTGGGGGTAGTGGCGTTTAGCGGCTTTTGCGCCTGAATTAAGTCTTCATTTTTCGTAGTGTGAAAAGGCCGTATAGAATTCGACACGGGTCGAGCGTATATACATAGTGTGAAAATTATACTGTGTGCCAAAGTTTGCCGACGATTGTATGCGTGTGGACCCAGAGGCAGGGATTGATATGTGATTCATATCTCCGATAGCTAATTTTGTGTTCTTATTCCTCCATAATTGTCCCGACTCTTCTTTTCACACTTTGCTTTCCTGCAGACTCTTGCAAAAAAAACGAGGAAACTTCTCGGGTTAAATATCGTATAAGCCGATCTCACCGATTTTTTTCCCAGCTAGCCAAGGCCAATTATCTCCCTAAACGCAAAAGCTCTATACAAATAATTTTTTGTATCTGTGAAACTTATTCGAAACTTTCAAGAATTACGTAAAAACGTAGATCGTGAATTTGCTTGCTGAAACACTGAAGTCTTCATCACCGGTAAACTTGTTTTCGTTCCCATTATATGGGCATTATTGATGCCGACGTCGAAAGTAACAGCAAGTTATCAACGATAGTCAACACGGAATCAGATCAGTGTCTCCGTCTGTCCTTTTTAATATGCAAGCATACTCTATATAGATTTTCAGCTAAAAACATTAATTTATTTTAGGGGACAGAATCGGTCCCCTATGCTTGAATGTTTATGTTAAGTCAAGTAGTTACGGCACGTCCATTCGTGTTCAATTTATACGCGAAAAATATGCTGTGAATTTCGCAGAGTCGCTTATCGAGACGTAAAAAAACACAACTAATGCACATTATTAGGCCCCTATAAAATAGTTCAACATCATGTCGATTAATGAACCGATACCGCTGACCATGCTGACCGTGTGTTACACTGTCGTTTATGCATTTATGCATAAATTAATTACACTGAGTTTATTTAGCACCGAGAGCCTCACTTTCATCCCGGAAGTGCGCAGACGTGGCTTATGTGAAATTCGTCTATTACAAATGCAATTTCCTGCCTGTATGTTTTTGATAGATGATCTTACCTGCTGCAAACCAAGTCAGAATCAACATCAATGTTGCCCGACGTTGCGTCATCACTGTTTGGTAGTGTAATGCATGAACAATCGTGCAGTATCTAGAAAAAAATACGTATAAGAATTAAACTTTTAATCTTGAAACCTGAATATAGGATAGAAACATCGTCAGTAATCTGCGTTGGGTAACCCATGGGAAGGTTGTGCGACTCGTTTTGGTGAATACCGGTACCTATTTACATGGTGGAAGCTAGAATTTTAGGAATGAAACTCAGAAAATGATGAATTTCTAAGAATTTTATTTTCGGAAGAGGAAAATAGAAAAGAATTTGGGTACATTTTCAGGATAAGGTGAGCCTATTTTGTGGCAAAAATGCCTAAATTCACAAAGACTGAAATGTAACGAAACGCAGGTAACGTTGCAGAACAGTCTACCGAACACAGATTTTAGCTTGTCAATTGAATTCGGTGCCGTTTGTGGACACGCGAGTCTTGATTGCCAGCAAAGTTTATCTGTAAATCGACCCGATGTGTGTTAAACGTCAGCGTTTCAGACATGTTATGGGCATCGCCAGGCCTTTTCTATATAGGGGGAAAAGCACTCACCAGAATGCAGCAAAGGGAAAAATCACTGGCCGTAGAAAAATCGAAGGGGGGGGGGGGGGGGGGGGGCTGGACATCACTCGACGCTTTGTTCAAGACCGCAATACCAAGGCATATTGTATATAGCCGCATTTTAGGCCCCTTTCAGCAGGTTTTGAGTGTTTTAAATTTACATTCAATTGAGTACGACATTGACTTCGACCCTCTTTTCTTTTTTCTTTTGGTTCAGATGTTTTTCTCCTTTTTTATTTCCGGAGGGGTGGGCCGAAAATGTTTTGTTCTTGTAATGTGGCGCCCGAGCTGGCACTGTGCCCCTCCTAATATCCGGAGCTAGCGACGGGCCTGGTCTTGTGTCTCCGTTTACCCTAAGGCTGAAAACGCAACGGAGACAAAACGGACCCAAAAAACACCCCCTAAAAACGCACGGGTGGAAAGCCAGTTTCAGACCCACCTGTCAATCGAAACGCAGGCCACGGACAGCGTGGACGCCAGACAAAGGGTCTGACCAACGAACGCCGTCATCTGGCATACGGTGTCCCCGAGAAGCCAATTGTTGACGTCACCTGACAGCAAAGTTATGAATGCAAATGGCATGTCAATGACGCCTTTCAGGAGGTCCGTAGCAGCCAAGTTCATCATCAGCATTGCTGCACGAGGAACGAAGAAGAGTAAAAGAACGATTGGTTAATTAAAACAACTATTATACTGGTACGTGCTGTACATGTACATTGTGGTTTAACAACAAAGTTATCTAAAGTGCCACGATAAAACCTCGCATCAATGTCATGTGCAAAAAGCAGACGATAGTCCCGCCCAGTGCATACTAATTACAAGCGTCCATGTTTTCATTGGTTAACCGGCTCAAGCCACCATGTTACCCTTGCTCTGATTGGTTCTTCCATTTGTGTACAAAACAATCATGCTTTATCAGGTGTCGTTCGGATAATAACCATGGTAACATCATCAACAACACCACCAACAAAAATAGCAGGAGCAACACTAATAACTACGGAGCCCCTAACATAATGTCAAAGGGTGCAACAATAAAAAACAACAACGAAAACAACATAAATCATTACAAGTAGAAGCTGCATTAGCATTAATTAAACAATCATACTTCATGGTTTTCATACTATACTACGGCTTGAATCTGCTAAGGAGCCGAAGGTCATGGTTGAAATATTTCCTGCATCGACAATTTTTAAGGTAGACAAGACTATGTTCACGCAGTATAATACAGTTATGTTCGGCAAATTATGACGTTGTCATCTCGGACGGTATCGCTTGCTGGCATTCCGGCTTTTTATTGCCCCGCGGGGATGCGTGTGTGTGCGTGCATGATATTCTTTTCATCAAGAGATTCGGAGTTAGACTTGATGTATTGTCATGAAAGTCGTGAGGTATCATCCTAGTCGGACCCCGAAGAAGCCGATTGAATTTGGCGACTATAGATCAAAGTTCAAGTTCAACATAGCTAAAACAATTTCTAAAACAATTTAGAAACAAGGTCATCATTAAACCTGATGCTAAAACGTATAGCGTCAAGCCACGGGAGCGGTCATGGTGGCGGGGTTTTGTGTTTGTAAACAAAAAACACAACTTTTCTTGTTTGTATACCTGAAGTTCGAGTTTGCGGGTTGTATGAGGTACATACAAGACAAATTTCGGTGTGGGGATACTAAATATTAAGTGATTATTCTCTCTCTCTCTCTCTCTCTCTCATTTTTTCTTGCATATAATAATTATTATCGCTGTCGACTTACCTGTGATGGGTTCACTGTTTCGCGTGTTGTAGGTAACCCAGCAGACTCCGGTGTTGCCAACTATTGCTAGCACTATCATCACCCCAAGCATAATGCATTGTATGGTTAGCCCTAGCGACATTGTTCACGTCACGCGTATATTGACCAGTCCAATATAAAAATTGTGACGATGGTATGCGGTAGTGAAATGTCACTTCATAAAAAAAGTTCAGTGGGCAGGGTGTAGAACCGTGCTGCAAGTTTGCAGTTAAAATATAGGCATAACGTGAACCAAAGGTAGCAAAGTTTCGACTGGTCCAATATTGTATCTATTCAACCATGGAGGAAGGAAACTTCCTCCATGATTCAACAGATCGAACGTTATTGAAGTCTAATATTGACCGGTCCAATAACATGAAAAATGCTTGCTGCATGCAATAGGTTGAATTGCAGTTCAATGGCGTCCTCGATGACGAGTGATTTCGGTTTTTTTTGCACGGGCACCAATGAAATCGATGATCGACAGTGTGCCGTAATAGTTGGCGTCAGTCAGTGTTCAGTGGGATAAAATGCTTATAGTTAGGGGATTTACGCTATGTAGAGGAGTTTTAAACAGAAGCTCCTGTCAAATCACTAAAACTTAAAATTCGATGAGGAACACGAAAGAATCATTGGCAGACCTAAGGTCTATAGTTCGTACGAACAGGCCTCTTTCCCTTCCATAAATTTAGCAACAACCTGCACTGCTGATAAAATGGCGCTCACATAAAAGATGGAAAACTGAAGAAGTCCTCAATCCCAGGACATCAACTCTGCCTCGCAATGGCTTTCCGCACCGTCGCTCGAGAAACAACAAAGGAATGATGTCCAAATCAGTTTATACCAAACTATGAATATATTCCGAAATCATTTGCAGGTTATCATGACATAAGTATCGAAAACGAGAGCTATAGATGTGCTCAGCTAAAATGCCTACTACACGTCCGCTGGTGGAAGCTCATCTAGGAAAATGTTTCATCATCCCTTTGCAGTCATTGTCTTGCTGGAGCTGTTGGGCTGACGTTTCCTATAAAACATGTCGGGTCTGATCACCAGAAGAAACTGTGGGGGAAAACGTACAGTTTGTACAATGTAATTTTTCGTGCATGGCACGCCCACTAGTGACTGCTGACGTTTCCCAGAGCCGACATTCTGCTTTTCGTGATTATACATCCACACCAATGTCAGATCGATAATTAAAACTGGGTTTCCTGTGACAGTACGGAATTAAATGACAACCAAAAAGCTTTAACATGTACATCGCTAATGAAGGGAAACTCTGGAAGGACGTACTTTTCAATTACAGAAAACCAACCTAATGTTTCCTCATTAGGGCCAAACCGGCCTGGGCAACGAACCATGTTCGTTTCATCGGAAACCGTACTGAAACGGGCATGCAAATCATGCTTCTTTGAAGGCAAACAGAATTCCTCCTCGGGCCTCGAGGTCAGTGTTTAATGAGAGGAAACTCATTAACTCTGTTGCGAGGTCCGAGGTCTGTTGTCGAGGCAAATTTTGATGTCAACATTCAGTTTTTGATGTCATAGAGTCCCACCTCGCATCAGCATTGTGACCTTCCAATTCTGAGCCATTTGTTGATGTATTGGCCGGAATGTGCCCCGTTTAGCCATAGAGTGGGAATTTTTTTCAAAATTGATGTTTTGCATTTAGCCATACTTCTCCTTCTAGGGTTGTCTTGTTTAGAAAGGAATATTACCCAAATTTACAGTGGAACCCCCCCCCAAAAAAAAAAAAAACCACAAAAAAACAAAAACAAAACAAAAACAAAAACAAAAAAACAAAAACAAAACAACAACAACAACAACAACAACAAAACAAAACAAAACATTGAAAGGAAATTGAAAGATTGTAAAGAAAGCTCCATTTTAGTGTATAGCTTAGCCAGTTTGGAGAGTTTAAAGTATTTTTAGCAATTTTTTTAAAGATGAGATATTTACCATTGTTTTCTACGGAAGTTTATTTTGAGGAACAGGTGTGCCCGTATGGTATGTACGGTACGGTACGTAAGGCATAAGGGTGCACCACACTAAATAGGCCAAAAATGGCTGCGCCAAGCTGAGTAGCATAAATTGTAAACCCGCAACTTTTTTTGAATAATACATTTTGGGGGGTCATGCAATTGATAGATTGTGAAATTATGATCAGCTATCATAACCTGGGGGTTCTGTGCTTCAACTTTTGTGCAGACTTGATAAATGTTGGCTTTAAAATTGGTCCTATTTGGCTTGGCAAGTGGAGGGATGCTGTATGAAAAATGACAGCTAGCCGGTTTGGGGAAAAACCACATTTTTAGGGGCGGTAATCTTTGGGGACAATTAGCAAACATTCCAAAAGGCTACCCTACCAAAAATTGAAAAGAATTTGACAGATTAAGATTCAAACTATAATTTTAAGTAGTGCCCTAATAACTGAGAGACTGCTATTCCTTCCTCCATGCTCCTATATAAGGATTTTTTTCACTGTGAAGTTAGTGGATTTTACACTAAGGTCAATGGGAGTATATTTTAGTGTGGTGCATGCACCCGGCCATAAGTGAACTGCAAATCAACATAGCGCCACCATGTGTTAAAAACTCGTCAGTCGTGCATCAAGTTCGTATGCACGTGTACGTGTTTGCGTTTAATTTTTCGTCGCTGGTCAATTTGGAGCCCGAGTTTATACATTTGGAAGGTTCTGATTTCTGACGCAAGCTGGGCCGTGTTGTTGATTACAGGAGTACAGGTAAGAAGTCCCCTTGATTTTGTACACACCATGTACCAACAGAGCCAAGAAATGTTCAACAAGGCCGTCGTGTCCGTGAGTCACTACAAGTTCACAAGAAGTCCACAACAAACAGCCTACCAAAAACTTTGCCCCGCTGACACTGTCGCCTGAGCTGATTTATATTATACTAATACTAATAGGCCCTATATCGATTTATCGGCGATTGTGTAATGTAGGGCCCCTTTTTAGTTTTGATCAAATTAGAGTCGATGGTATTTTTTCTCATTCCAAAATGACTTTTTCAACTTAAAGCAGACTTCTCCTAATTCTACTGACATCATTTAAATAAATTTGGAACAGTCTGTTAGATTAGGGATTTACAGCAGTTGCCATGCGAATCAACGCGGGTTTGGGTGTTTACTGTGCGTCGCGGTGATCGCCATCTTTATTTTCGTGTTGCGTTTTGTCGTCTTCATCGTCACTTTACCCCAAAATTACCCTCAAAAACTAAAACTCTGCCCTTTATCTACGGCATACCTGTTGGTTTGTAATGTCGCTAACTAGTTTGGCAATTCCAATAACCTAAAAGTGGATTTTTGTTCCCTTAAAAAGTTATAGGGAACAGGGCCCTACACGTACACTACACAATCGCCAAAAATTTGATAGGTCTATGGCCCTATCTACCTGTTACGCTTTACAGTCACTTCGCCCAAAAACCACATCGCCCTCAACCACATCGCCCTCAACCACTTCGCCCTCAACCACTTCGCCCAAACGCCACTTCGCCCAAACGCCACTTCGCCCAATTACCACTTCGCCCAATTACCACTTCGCCCAATTACCCCTTCGCCCAAATGCCACTTCGCCCAAATGCCACTTCGCCCAAAAACCACTTCGCCCAAAAACCACTTCGCCCAAAATCCACTTCGCCCAAAAACCACTTCGCCCAAAAACCACTTCGCCCATGCCCGATCCGTATGCCCTTTTTTCATTTCATTAGTTTGTTACATAAATTGTACATCATCCCTCATATCAGTTAAGATGTTAGAATATAAATGTTTGTAAAAAATTACGATATAAATTTTACGAATTTTTTATAAAAACCTCCGGAATACAGTACCAGCGCTCTATACTACCATGGAGGAAGGTTCCTTCCTCCATGATACTACCCTATGTTGGCGGTCTCCCAAATTGTCAGTATCTTTGTTTGGGTTTGGGTGGGCGCTTGTCAGAATTCATAAAATCGTAATAATTTGAATGACCACTTGATAAAAATAATTGACCTATCGCGGTGGAATCGCGTTAACGCAGCTTATGAATTATTGTCCAATCACATCAATTAAAATTCCACGTGGAATGCGCAAAATCTGAGACAAACAAAAATTACCACACAAAAATCCCATAGGGTTGTCTAAGGGGCGTGGTTAACTCGTAAACGGCGACAGGTCAATTGCCTATAAAACTAATAAGAAAAGAAAAGCATGGTCACAAAAAGGATGTCACAACGCAAATAAAGTTTTAAAACGAAATAGAAAACAAAAACAAACACATTGGGAACAAAATCTTGGGTGCTTAAAAATTGGGCGAAGTGGTTTTTGGGCGAAGTGGTTTTGGGGCGAAGTGGTTTTTGGGCGAAGTAGTAATTGGGCGAAGTGGTTTTTGGGCGAAGTGGCGTTTGGGCGAAGGGGTGATTGGGCGAAGTGGCGTTTGGGCGAAGTGGTTGAGGGCGAAGTGGTTGAGGGCGATGTGGTTTTTGGGCGAAGTGACCGACAACCCCTGTTACAATAGGCTTTTAGTTTTATAGGTTACACAAAGTTACATGAATGATAATTGATATACAAGAGAACAGGGCCCTACACTACACAATCGCCGATTTATCGATACTCGAGTACTCGCTGCGTACCCCTAGAAATATGGGGCTCCTACTGAAACCCCATAGAAAGATAGTCCGAGTAACTTGGACTAATAGAAAGAAGCCTATTTTTCCCATATTAGTACAGCAAGAATAAGAATGTCATTTCCATGCACTCACGTTTACATTGTGCGTACAAAAACCGCTGCACAGTTTCCCCAAAAATCCGTAATATCCTCATTTACATCCTCACCTTGTGTGCGCCAAGCAAAAGATAGCCGGAAGCGGTTCCAATTTTTGAAAAAAATCTCCAATCCGTACTGACAGCGAATGACACGACATGCACGATGCGACTGTTGCCGGCCGGCTGGGTCATGTGCGCCGGTCGGACCAGACAAGCTCGGCATGCGCTGCCGTCATGTCCGTTACCGTCCACATCGCGCACATCGATCACTAAGTACACTTACCCAGTACATGCACAAAAATAAAGTACATGTTGGTGGTGTCCGAATCTTTTTTTTTTATGGGGTGGGAGGGGGGGGGGGGGGTGGGGGGAGGTCCGTAGGTCCGTAGGTGCATATTCTTCTCCACTTGCCGATAAGCAACCGAACTGGACTTGGACAGCCTCAATTTATTTGCTTTCCCTGGGCATATATGTAGGCAGTATCCAAATTTCTCAATTTCACACCCGGATTGTTACCCAGATGCTCCATAAATTCTAAGAAACCCACTGCTCCCTAAACCTATCTGGACCCACGGTCCCCTCATCAGTTCTCGGAATATTGTCTGACCACAGAAAGCAAGCTGTGTACACAAGAATAATCTAGGGCTGTGCATCCAAACCGAGTACCCAGCCGCTAATGTCAGGAACCTGTTCCAGATTATGGAATTGTGTACCCCTAAACCAAATTATCATATTACTTAGTAATTTCTCAGACAATGAAAAAGAAAGTTCTTGAATGTCATTTGTGGGCAGTTTTCAAAATGAAAACCAGGATACATGGAAATTAACGTTCATGATGCTTGCAAAAATGCAATTTAGAGTTGCACAATAAAGCTATAGAGCTCACTGTACACGAGTTGCATCGTGCTGCATTGATGCATCGATGCACTAGTATTAACGTGCAGACCTTTACGAACAATATGAACAGCAATTTCCGAGATTAAATTTTTGGGATTGGCTTTCTTCAACCCTCCTACTGTTATAACTATCACAACCTATCAACAAACCAAACCCCCCTTCCTCTACCATGGCTTGTGTGTCACAGCGGAAAGAGTTCCATATCCGGCCATCACTTATTTTCCCTAAAATTACTTAAAAACTACCAAAAAAGTGTAACTCTAATAAAGAAACACAAATTTAGGAGAATTTTTTTTAAAAACTTATTCTTTGAAAATACTTTGACCTTTTCTGTCATGGCCCATAGACTTTGTGCACGAGGTCTAAGTGATGGCCGGATATGGAACTCTTTCCGAGGGAGTTTTTTTTACCTGATTCCCATACTACCCATAAAATGCAAACTCCTACAAGAATTCATCAGTCTGTTGGCATGGTGACCAGGTTTCCCCAGTCGATGTTGTGGGCTGTCATGACCGATCCATAATACATAATGCGTGTGTGTAAACCCATGGATTCCTTCTTAAAATTATAACAGTGAAACACCATCGCTGAAAAATCTTTAAAAATTTACATTAGCCATGAAGAATGACTTTGGAAGATACCATCCATGCTCTTCAACAAATTTGATTTTTTTTCTTCTCCTTAATTTTTTTTGTTTTTTGTTTTGGGCATCTGTAATTAACTTATAAATGCCAGAAGTTGTCAAAGATGGTAATTAAAAAAAAAATGATGGAAATAATGTGAATTTAGAACAAGACAGTCATACATTGAACGTTTGACATTATTTTATTTAGCCTTATGTGCGTTCAACAGGTACATGCAGAGTTGGAGTCGAGTCCCTGCAAGTACTTTCACACAAGTACTTTCACACAAGTACTTTCACACAAGTACTTTCACACAAGTACTTTCACACAAGTACTTTCACACAAGTACTTTCACACAAGTACTTTCACACAAGTACTTTCACACAAGTACTTTCACACAAGTACTTTCACACAAGTACTTTCACAAGCCAGTCAGAAGTCCTTTCATAAAGCTGGTCACAAGTAACTGGATGAACAATGACAAAGGAATGCCTTTGTCAAAGCTCATTTGAATAGCTTGTGATTGGGATTAGGACTGGAGGGCTTGTGATGGACTTGCAGGGACTTGTGATGGACTCAACTACATCTCTGGGTACATGTAAGCTAATTTCTTTTTTACCTCAGATATTTTTTTTGGTCACCGACTATCTTTCAAGGCCCAAAAATATGAAAAGGGATGCCCCTTATACATATGTTTAGGTTAACAAAATTGATAAAAAACCTATGTTTAAGTCCGAGTGGCAGGATCTACTGAAATTGCATGTACATGTACACACGTGTGGCCCTCACACTGCTAGGCCGACAACCATATTACCCTACAACTTTGGTTTGTCTCCAACAAAAATACACTCGCATTCCTGCCCAGATCCCATAATCCTGAGCTTTTATGGTTCAGACTGGGGCAGATTTAAAATCCCTTCTCTCCATTCATGGTAAACATTCGGCAAAGTCGTAATGTTCTCACGTCTGGTTTATAAACCTTCGATTGGGGTATTCACATTCATGAAAAAAAAAAAAATGGAACAAAAAATAGGAAAGTTCCTTTTAACATCGCAGATGTCATGCAACTTTGCCCAGTTCTTTACATTTGCTACATTTACAGAAAATTAGGACAGAGACACTTGAGTTTACATCAAAAGCAAATAAAGCTTGTAAGCCTTACATTGAAAACTTCTTTTTTTTGGGGGGGGGGGGGGCTGAACAGCTTGTACCCAGTTCTAATTTATGGTGAAGTTCACTGTCCCCAACTTGTTTACATCAATTTTTTTGGTCTTGTGAAATCCCGAAATTGCACCCCTTTTGTTCCCATCCTTTGTGCGTGGATGGTGCACTAAGGTAAACCCCCTGCAGCCAAGTTTTGGCTATTTGCTGTTTTTCACTTGACGGTGAATAGGGACAATTTGTACCTGAAAAGCAGTCCCAGAAGTGTTTTGGGCCTTTGCGGGGTTTGAATCACTCTGGTAGCACCTTGCCGTTGGTATTTGGAGAAAGAAAGAGAAAGTAGGAAAAAAAAAAAAAGTTAACGTGTAAGAACTTTTGTCTGGCTGGATATTGCCCGACTGGTTATTGAAAACAGTTGATAAACAAAAAATGGCTAGTTTGTAACATCTCCTTTGTTAACGATGCAGACAGTTTTTTTTAATGTAATAATCTTCAATTGTTTGCGCTGCTGTAACATTTTTATGAAATGAGTTGATTGATAGTATGTATTTGCACATGTACGGTACAATAATTGTATGCTTGGTGTGGACAAAAATGCTTACTTTAAAAAAAGTGATATCGTTTTTTTTTTATAATTTTTTAGAATAAACCAGATCCTACAAAATGAGTCTTGAAAAAGACAGTGTCCTGAAGTCTCATAAAATTTGGTCCTTTTAATTTGTTGAAGGCACAACGTTGAAATTTTGAAATCCTAAGCTAAAATGCCTGTCGGTGTTATTTTGGCTGCCCTTGAAAAAAACAAGGACCATCTTGCCAAAATGGTTTAAGTTCAACAACATGTATCAACAATTCCATACTCTTTTGAAATCAATGCATTGTACTTGGATTAGCGGTAGGATATAAATCCAGGTTTTTTAACATTTTGTTCGAATTCCACTATTTGATTTTAATTTTGGAAACCGGATATTTGAAAGCAACCTTAAAAAATTAAAAACTGGAACAACTTAAGAAAACAACTGGAACATCCTCTCATTTGCTCCACGGTCTCTGATTGTAACTGCATGTACCCACAAGTGGTCTTCTTGGTGAATAGCCTGCCCATCCATTCTTTGTTTTCAACAGTACAGCTCTAGAGTGTTTTTGTAAAGGCCCAGTGGTCACTGAATCCTGCAAACTACATGTATATCCAGTCATTGGGAGGGCTTTTATGTGACGCCTCACTTATCACTTTTTGTTGGCAAGACTATGAGCTGGATGGGAACTTCTGGTGAAATCAGATAATCGCTATTCCGGTTTGAATAAAATTAAGATAACCGGATTTTTAAATCTCCGATTTCTCCCACAGCTAGCTTGGATGTGATTGTAACATTTTTGAATCCCAAACTGATGCACTAAACTTGTCAGTACGGATCCCTCTGGAGAAATAATTACTGTCCTGTCAAAGACGTTGTCCAGTCGAGTGGCAGAATTGCCAAGGAGGAGACGAAGAAGACAAGCCAGGGGTAGAATTTGCAAATATGAGACCAATTGCTCCCCGGGGAAGGAGGTTGAGAAATCCAAGCACATTCCTTGTGGTGACCGCTTGGCAACCTGGTAGTCTTCCCTGGTTGGGCTGGTTCCCAATCACTGACCTGGAAAGACCTGCAGAATTGTGGATTTATAAAGCAGTTGAGTCGATTTTGGTTGGGGCTGAGAAATGTCTGCCAGTGCATTTTATAACTGAGTTTGGAATGTGTTATCGGCAGAAAGAGTTTTACTGTGAATGCACATCAAGTGTGTACATTGTATGTGAAGTTAGTGAAATTATCCTGATACACTGTTCACATAATTAACCATTCTGGCTCGTAACTTGGAAGACTAATACACGTAGCCACTTCAAGTTTATATACAGCTTTGGAAATTTTACCTAGCTTCACAGATTCATCATTTTATAGAATTTGGTGAAGTAACCATTCGTTAGACCCCCAATTGTAAATGTAGCTTTTTCTTAATCTTAACCCCCTTCAGTGGTTTTTATATGGCTCTGCTCAATCCAACAATTTCCAACAAAACTGAAATGAAAAGCCTGCTGAGTTACCTGGGTATGTACAACAAAATCCAACAGCAAATTTTTGTTGGATTCTGCAGTGTACACTTACATAGACAGGGTTTCCCCTTAACTTTTGTTTTTACTGGCCGGCCGGACTTGTTAGTTGGACTTTTAACTAGTCTGCCAGCATTTTCACTGGTCCACTTTTTTTTCAAGTACTTTTTAATTATGAGGTGGTAGAAAAAGCTACATAAAAAATGATACTTAAAATAAATGGAACAGCCTTAGCTGGCATAATTTTCTGCGCGCGTTCGTTTGGCTATGCATGCACTATACATAGAGAATTTTAACTGGCCCGCCGGACTTTTTGGAAAGGGTTTTAACTAGTCCGCCACCGTTTTAACTGGCATTTGGCCAGCGGACCAGTGTTACAAGACCAGATAGATACAAACCAGCCTTGGCATTTTACAGCTACCCTGCCGAGGTCCAACAAAATACAACAGGTATTTGTTTGCATGAGCCCTGCCAAATCCAACAAAATTCAACTGACATTTTACCAGAAGTCTGCTTCCAGCCTCTTAAATGCAACAAAATCCAACAGGTGTATTTAGCTGCTACCCTGCTGAATACAACAATATTCAACACACCATGTAGTTTGTGTTGACTGCTAAATCCAACAAATTACAACAGCTTTTTACCATTGTTGGATATTATTGGATTTAGCAGGGTTAAGGTTAATTGAGTGAGGACATAAAATGCAAGTTATCCCCGGTGTTGGAAACTTGCCAAATACAGCGCTCGATGTGCAGCGACTATAACATGCTTTTTCTAGCACTGGTTCAACCAAACTTTGCGAAACCCCGCTGGGCTCTTCCAACACAACACTGGTCCCTTTTTAAAGTTCTCGGCCCCATTTTGTTCCCCTCCAGAGAGTGGCCGTTGTGGACATTTCTGGCCTGTTTTTGTCGCAGTCTTGTTATTTCAGTCAGAAAGTTGGGACCTGACTTCAAATTTCTGACAGGCTTGATTCAAGAACAAAGACGGCTTGTCCAAACTTTTGGGGGAAAAACTAGCTATTTCTTTATTCTCTTTTCAAAATAATTTTGTTTGGGGGGGAAAAGGCAAAAGAAGAGGGAAAAAAAACAGTTTTATTTCATTTCTAGAAATCCTTGGACCTGTTGTGATAGCAAAGCAAACTTCACAAAAGAGCATTGCTGGCATGAAAAGAAGTATTTTTTCTCTCTTTTGTCGGATCTGTGGGAGCTGTGTGCTATATTTGTTAGGATCAGTTGGTATTCACGCTGACAAATGCCACCCGACCCCTGGTGTTTATTCAGGGGGAAAAACGATGGTTAAAGGCAGCTTTTGTCCGTTTAAGCACACATTATCCACTTCAGTTTGAACTCTGGCTGCATGAATTGGGTGAAGAACCCCCCTGGACAAATTTGGTACTGTGTCTGAAAACCCACTACCTATCAGAGGTGTTGTATCCCGACCAGGGTAACGGACAGCGACATTTTTGGCAAACTTTTGGGCTACTGTACATGAACGTTGGAATATTTATCCTTCATGTTGTGTACATTTTATGGCATCGATTCACATCTGTTTGTGATGTTTTTATTATCTGATTACTATCCAGTTTAATGTCACTGCATTTTTTTTTACACAGTTTCTGTAAACTTAAGAATAACCGCCATTTAGAACGCTCTTTTTAGTGAAACTACATCACAGCGTTTACAATTATTATTACCCCTGCTCATCAGGCCTATTAATCATTCCTGAAACCTCACCTCCCTGGGGAGTATACAGTCCTGGTTGCAAGTTAAGCGCACATGGGCTAATCAAACACATGTTTTGTAAGGGTAGTCTCGCTTCGGTTCCAATATGGCGAAACAGTGAAAACTGAACAAAAATCTGAAACTGAATGTCTGTAACCCTGGACTTGCCCATATTTGATGTTCAGAATTTCTCTTCGGTTTTGCAAAAAAAGGTTTACTTAAAAGTCACATTGTACTTGTGAATGTGAACACATTCCTCTTTTTGCCAGAGTAACCTTTAAAGGTTCCCAGAAAATAATCCATTGATAAGAGTAGTGGTTAGTTTGGATACCCTGTCAACAAATATGACATTTAATGTACATTAATTCCATGTGTTAATGGGACAAAGATTGTCAGCCATTTCCCCCTAATGGCCCTGGTCCTCAGGTGATAGGTGGCAGAGTAAACAATTGAATGATATGATTTAGACATTCTGATTGAGCGAGTAAACAGTGATTACATGTATGGTGTTGAATCTTGTTGGTATGTGTAAACAAGACAGGTATGGTAAATAAAGAAGGGAACAAGGATCAGTAAAGTAAAGACTTTGACTTGCTGTGGCTTTAAAACTGACAGTAATGTGCATTGTTTAGTGCTGGTTGTCTTTACTCCAACCATGCTCTAACCCTGCTAAATCCAACAATTGTAAAAAGCTGTTGTAATTTGTTGGATTTAGCAGTAAACACAAACTACATGGTGTGTTGGATAATGTGGCATTCAGCAGGGTAGCAGCTAAATATACCTGTTGGATGTTGTCATATTTAGGAAGCGGACTTCTCATAAAGTTTTAGTTGGATTTTGTTGGATTTGGCAGGGCTCGTACAAACAAATGCCGGCTGTATTTTCTTGGATTAAGCAGGGTACTTTGCAAAATGCCAACGCTGGTGTGTAGGTGGTACACTGCAGAATCCAAAAAAATTTGCTGTTGGATTGTGTAGTATTTAGTAGTCTTTTCTTTTCAGTTTTGTTGGATTTTGTTGGATTTTGCAGGGTTAGGGCTAAGGAAGGGGAGAGAAAGTGGAACACTTTGTGGGAGGGGCTCAAGGTACTAAAGCCTGCATGTTTGTTTCAGTAACTTATTTTGAAATGTATATGTGACCCGCTCTGGAAAAAGGTATATTATGTCGCAAAATATGAAAAATGAGTTTTGTGTATGTTTGGAAAGCCCGCAATGTAAGCTTTCATTTGGTACATGATAGAGCTCCAAAGCCCTTTCCATTCTGGATGTATCGCATTTTTGCATATTAATTAGCTCTATGGAGTTCAAATTGCACAACAGAGAAAACAGGCTTTGAAATAGCTAGTTCTAATACATTGCAATGGAACAATGCACTCTAAAAAGGTATTTTTTTTCACGTTATTCACTGAAATCAACATTGTTGTGCACCCAACTTGAAACTGTAGATATTTAAGGTGTCGTTAAAGACAAAAACAGAAAATACATTTTTACGAAAAATTTCACCCTCTCAATGTTGAAAGGGTCATTACACGTAAATGCATAGCGCGACTTATATCACCTTTTTCTGGAGCGGGTCACATATATGTGGTGAACAAAGTTTGCCCTCGTAATACCCTGTCCACTTCGGGTTCACTAACTATTTTCACCCGTGGGGATGACAATAATTAAATTCCAAGCGGCTGCTGGTGTTCACCCAGACAGATAACGTTGTTGAACCAGCATTTGTTCACATTTTTTAACCGGTGGTATATCTGGGGGAAGGCAGGAACAAAAGAGTCTCTCGGGGAAAAGGTAAACAACAGGTGCGCATAACTCCCATTGTGCAGTTTGAGTGGGCGCACTCGGGGTCCACGAACTTGGAGCCGACTTGGTAACATCGGAGCACGGCATCACCGGTTTAGATAAAGCAGGAAACAAAACCGAAAATTATGCATGCCTGAACTTCTGACGAAAAGGGCACTCGAGATTGGAATTTGGCTTTCTTTAGATAACGGTTGTAAAATGTGCAAATGTTATGTGAGGAGATACATGTTTGACCATGGAGAAATAAAACATCTCCATGGTTTGATGTGTTTTATTCCTCCATGGTTTGACTGACATTAAAATGTACATGTGTACATGTACATGTAACTTGTGTAGCAGTCAGGCTATTCCGTGGCTACTTGTGGCAGAAATCTCTTTGACAGTTTTGTACACCGTAATTTATTTTATTCCAAAGTGTAGCCCCAAAGTGTATAGTAGCGTTTTCTTGAAAATTGGCACGGGCACTTTGCTAGCATTTGTATAAAATGTATTCTGTTAAGGACTTGATTTGTTTGGCTGCCTTTTCATGGTGTGTGAGACGTATAGACTCCTGCTCATACATGTAGTTCGTTCGTCCTCTTGTTTACAACAGGGAGAGTGAAAAAAACACACCAAATTATTCCCTGTTATTTTTAACAGCATTTCGAGCAAGTCCTTTAGTTTGATAGGCATACAATCGTTGCCATTAAAAACCTAAAATTGTACTTGTGGGTTTTGTTGACTAAATATGGGAAAATGTTTGGATTTCTTCCTTATTTATTTTTTTACCAATTGTGTATTCATATGATTTGTGGCTTCGCACGGTTGGGGTTTGGAGTACGGCAGTACATGTAATGTTTGCCAGAAGAGTTCATATTTGTGGGTTGTTTTCTTTAACCCAAACCTCCTTCAGTGTTTTTCATAATGTATTGCCCTGCTAAATCCAACAAAAACTGAAATGAGAAGCCTGCTAAATGTACCACAAAATCCAACAGCAACTTTTGTTGGACTCTGCAGTGTACCACCTACACACCAGCCTTGGCATTTTGCAGCTACCCTGCTGAATCCAACAAAATCCAACATGTACCGGTATTTGTTTGTATGGTATTTGTTTGTATGAACCCTGCCAAATCCAACAAAATCCACTGAACATTTTACTACATGCAGTCTGCTAGTCCACCCTCCTAAATATGACAAATTCCAACAGGTATATTTAGCATCCGCCCTGCCAAATACAACAATATCCAACACACCATGTAAGTTTGTGTTGACTGCTAAATCTAACAAATTACAACAGCTTTTTACCATTGTTGGATTTTGTTGGATTTACCAGGGTTAGGGTTAATTTAAACCGGAAGTATTTCAGCCAAAGTAATGTTTCATAATTTTTCATTTTCAGGATTTTGCCAGATACATGTTCGGGGAATGTTTGATTTCAGTGATAACACATCTGACAGGAGTTCAATCATTTAAATGTCCGCGAACAGATCATTTTGTTTTTTGGAGTTGAGACCTGCCAGTCACTCGCAAGCGCACCCTTGTACTTTGACAGTCTGCCCTCTCCAACGAGACAAACATTGGTGCAGGAATAATTTGAAAAACATTGACGCACTCGATTGTCCATTGCCTGTCATGGCGGATACTGTATTGTTCATTCTTCTCCTCCAACAGATAAGATCCACGTTGTGCCTGTCAATCAGTGAAGAAAAAATATTGGTCACGAGTGTCCGCCAATTTGAACAAACTTATGAAGAATTCCACATCAGCGTGGTTACATTTTGTACATCCTGAGGTTTGTTTCCTTCAAGTTCACCCCCCCCCCCCCAAAAAAAATAAATTTGATCCCTGAACAGCCCTATCCCTTAACCCAGAATTTTTTTAGGAAAGTTCCAGTGGAGCCGCCTTCCCACCCCCTCTCATGGCCTCCCTTTAACTTACATATCAGGGTCCAATTTTATAAATTCCGTAAACAAATTCTTCACAGCAAAGAAATTCTTCACTTCCCTGAACAAAGTTCCTCTTGAATACGGATGACTGCCACATAGCCACGGTTTGAAAAAGACCACCCGGCCTGTTGACATCTATATGCACATTCCTGTGTGTACTCAATCATTTGTTTGCCTATTGTTTGTAGTACACTTGGCTGCACAAGCCCGTCTTTGCACACCAGCACCCCATCAATTAAACAGTGGGACAGAAAGGGGTTAATAGCCATGTTAGTCTGCTAGGGTAGCACTTTAACCAGTTCGCGTCGGAGGACGTGTTAACACGATCTGGCTGTTTTTATACACGGGCACGGCGGACGGGTACAAACGTCAAGCTTGCCTCGACTCACCTCCGGGTGACGTCTCAACACGCTAATCCCTCATTTGTTTTGTACACACACAAAAAAAGTCCGAGAAGTCTGTGGAGGCGGACTGTGTGTTGAACTTGAACTTGGCCGCCTGTTCTACAATTTACGCTCCGGTGGGCACACCCGGAGTATTAAAATATATGAGGTTTCGGCAAGAAATATTGTACAAATACTGTTGAAATGACTCTTGCAAATCAGTGTTTGTGGCATTTGGCTGTATATCAGAAGGTTGCTGCTATATTTTGCCTTTTTGGAAAATAGACATTTTCGACGAAAATAATCCCGGCGCGAACTGGTTAAAGATAAAATTAAAATTATGACATGAAAGCTTTCGTAGCTACAACTGCATGTACTTCATCAGATGCAGTATCCTAGTGAGTGCAGCATCCTTTGTGCGCACGTAGTCGTGTTTTCCTATACTACTGAGAACAATGCTTTGTGTTTCCTATTGTTCCTTTAATATAACCCAACCCCATAGACTAAGCATGTATTTTTACGTCCGAGGACCGATTTTAACAAAAGACCGACTCCCGAGGACAAGAAAGATTCCTTTGTATTTTCTTTCTTCTCTTGTCTTCGAACATATATATTTCTTCGAACTGTAAATATATACAGTACATGTACATGCACGCAGGCCAAAATTATGGGTGTGTGATTGAATTTTTTTTTTCATTTGCTTTCTGTATAAAATTTGACACTTTCCCCTGTGAACTATCCCACCCTGTAAGTCCCATCTGAGCACAGTCTACAAACGTACTGTAATCCTAAAGTTAGTCTATTTGCTGGTGTCATCTCTGTGATGACATTCGCCTGCCATGATGTCTATCACCTGACGAGTACGTTACACTCAGCTGGAACTTGGGAGATCCAGTGAGTGACGTACATTTTACACTTCGCAGTGTAAAATGTACGCCACTCACTGATCTCTAAAGTTTTGTCTCTTCTCCGTTTGTACAGAATTTCCCGTTTCATTTCATGCCCAGCAACTTTGAAGAATGAGGCAGCTGAAAAAAGTCTTTCTCTTTTCCCAGGAGGTCCCGTGGACACCCATCAATTATTCATTAAATCTATTTTGTCCTAGAAAGGGATTGATTGATCCCGGGGCATAATCCCATTTGCTGACTTTTGTGTACCGGATGTACATGTTGGTCTCAAGTGGTGAAATCAAAGTTGTAATCCGGTTTGAGTTGTCCACCAGCTGACTACTTGGAATATCTATTGTAAGCGGAAATCGAAAAGTCAAAATTTATACCATGTGATATCTGGACTTGTGAAATATGGACCCCATAAAATTTAGACCCTGTGTGAAAGATGGACCCCTTTGAAATATGGGACTCTTGAAATTTCAGTAGTGATGGTATTGACTAAATATTTTATGAACTGTTACTTGTATGCAGAACATTTTTTTTAGAGATCAACTCACCTCCCCCCTTCCTTTTGTAGGGCTGGGATAGTTTTCATGGCATACAGCTTAGCACAGACCAACGCCCTATCTTTCAGTAAACCTACGGTGTACCATGCGTTAACTCAAAGAAATGGATACTGTAATACTGAACCTTATGAACCTTTGTAAACCTTATGAACCCTTGTAAACAGATCATCCATACTACATGCAGTTTCCAGTGAAAAATTGCTTCCGCATAGCACACTGCGAATCAAAATCAGTAATCTGAATATTTGTGTACATGTACAGAAGTTCTTTGTGCAGAGTTGTATAGAGCGAAATTGCTGTCTGGTTTTCTACTGGGAACCTTTGGTAGATGGTTGCTTTAAAGCCAACTGCCAGCTTGAATGATGGGAACCCGTAGATCTTGATCTCCGATCCCCTAAACGAGACTTGAATAGCCACCTCCAACAGAGGTGTTAGTGCCCGAGTCTCCAGCGTGCACTTTCCTTCACCTTTCCCTCTTCTCAACCCTTCCCTGTCATTCCAAGCTTCCTGG
Organism: Hippasteria phrygiana; assembly: GCA_037893225.1. Taxonomy (NCBI): domain Eukaryota; kingdom Metazoa; phylum Echinodermata; class Asteroidea; order Valvatida; family Goniasteridae; genus Hippasteria; species Hippasteria phrygiana. The sequence goes on along the minus strand of JAZGUH010000008.1, from coordinate 617,192 downwards.
CCTATTCTTCTCTGGATCGCAGACCCCCAGGCTTCCGGTGATTCTGAGCAAGCAGGAGAAGCTTAGGTTCAGTGTTTGCAGTCAGCCCTTTCCCCCCTACTGTTTGTTTGTCTGTTATTTTACCCTATTTTAGCTGGAGGGGTGTTTCACACCTTCTGTTACACCCCCCCCCCCCCCCCCCCCCTTACCTCAGCTTATTGTGTCTGGTGCCTCATACCCTATCAGCTTGTCGAAAGTTGCAGGAGTTTGCTGAACCGCAGACCCAGGATCTGCTGAGGATTTGGCCAAAATACTGAAATACCAGTATCTGGACCCGTAAAATATGGACCTCATAAAGTTTGGACCAAGTGAAATCTGGACCTTGTGACATTTGGACCACGTGACATTTGGACCCTGTGACATTTGGACCACGTGACAATTGGAATCCCCGTGAAATTTGGAATCCCCGTGAAATTTGGAATCCCCGTGAAATTTGGAATCCCCGTGAAATTTGGAATCCCCGTGAAATTTGGAATCCCCGTTAAATTTGGAATCCCCGTGAAATTTGGAATCCCCGTTAAATTTGGAATCCCCGTTAAATTTGGACCCCATTAAATTTTGACACCCAGTAGAATTTTGACACCCAGTAGAATTTTGACACCCGTGAAATTTGGACCTTTTTAGTGAAATTTGGACTTTGGTGAAATTTGGACCCTGTGAAATTTTGGACCCCGTGAAATCCAGACCCTGTGATCTGTTGATGATTTGGTTGAAACAGTATCCGCCATGACAGGCAATGGACAATTGAGTGTGTCAATATTTTTCAAATTATTCCTGCACCAATGTTTGTCTCTTTGGAGAGGGCAGACTGTCAAAGTACAAGGGTGCGCTTGCGACTGACTGGCAGGCCTCAACTCCAAAAGAAGCTTGTTTGAGCTGGAGAAAGTGATGAAAGGACCAGTATGAGTCTTTGCATTGTACAAATGGGACTGCCCCTACAACCGTGTCATGCATGCATTTAGATGCAATATCCAAACTATACCATGTAGTGTGTTGAGTGCTAAATCCAACAGATTACAACAGCTTTTCACCACTGTTGGATTTTGTTGGATTTAGCTGGATTTAGCAGGATTTAGCAGGATTTAGCAGGATTTAGCAGGATTTAGCAGGGTGAGGTTGTACTGGCTTTTAGAAACTGTAAGAGATGCGATGCTGTACGTGAACTTTTGTACAGAAAGTCACCATGCCTTGAAAGATCTTGACTTTGTATTCTTGTTCAACTTGTACTTCATTTTATTTCATTTCATTGTGCTTGTCTCGGGGACACACTTGGGATTCCTGTAGCCGGGTCATTCCACATTCTGAAATGTGTCTGCACAGGTGCGAATTCTACCACTCGAATAATTGAAATTGTGTGCGTGGCTCGCCAGCTATTTAAGCCTGTTTGTGCTGCTACAATGATTTCACCCAAGAACCAACTCGGAATTTAGGAAAATCGGTATCAAGGCAACGGTATTTTTGCGCAGAGATTTTGCCATGCAACCGATTGAAAGAAAATAAATCCTGGTTGAGGAATTTCAACTTCTCAGATCACCGAGAATTCTGCATTTTTATATAATTAAGATATCATAATAATACAGGCAACTGTTTCTGCCTCATGAGATAAACAAACATTTTTTAAAACCTGTTTTTATCAAGTGCCGTTTAGCCCGCTGGTGCCATTTGTCTAAAAGTCATCACAGGGGGCAGCAAACAAATCGTAATATGATATCTTGACACGGAGATTTGACACAACCTGCTGGAACTACGCAGCGCCAGACAAAAAGTTGTTGTGACATCCTATTGTGATTGACTTACTGCCCCAAGCAACAACAAATGGCACCAGCGGGCTAGATGGGACTTGATTAAAACAGCTCTCAAATGTAGCTTTTGTTATTACTCCATGCCAGAAATGATTGCCTGTTTTATTGTAATTTTACCTTAATTTACATAAAACCAAAAAATCTTGCAGATTTCTCTCAACAATCAACATCCTCTTTAAAATCAACCGTCTTGGTGCATTCTGCTTTATGTGAATGAATTTTAAAAAAAAGTTTTTTAAAAATGCCAAAATATACAGTAAATGCATAGAGAGCTTTTTCCTTGTAAAAAAAAAAATCAACTTTGAATACAAATCTCTCCAGGCAGTGCACTGGCACTCCGTCCCGGCATTGTGTCCCGGCATTGCGTCTGGTTTTTATGTTTCGGCAGATATTGGTCCGGCCCCCTCACACTGCAAAGTGCACCCAACCAGTTCAGTGCTTAATGAGCCGAGTCATTACTTACTCAGGAACAATCCATCATTTTTTTTTTTCCCCGACTTTTTGTCAGCGGGATTTTTATTTGTACATTGTAGATCACTTGTTGCAGTTCTCAAACACATGGATCGGACTATAATGGATGTCAAAAGAGCAGAAAAATCTGTGTTTACCCTGGGCCGCCTTTTTTGCACCCCCTGTGCCCTTTAAAAAGAATTTGGAGGGGAGAATGGGTGGGGGGAGAAAAATAAAATAAAATGAAATGTTGTGAAGAGGAGAAGGTTGGCGGCTGCGCCACGCAAAGTTTGAGCTGTGTAAACATGGATCGTGCTGAGAGAAAAGAATCATTTCAGGATTTGTGTGTTTTTTTTTGTCTTCATGTTCTCACTCTCTACAAACCCTGGAAAGTTCCCGGACAATATCTGTTGGCACAGAATTTTGCTTAGCACGGAACAAAGTTGCTTAGGATTTATGGGTTACTGGCCAAAATGCTGTGCGATGTATATTGCTTGTGACTATGTTTTCGACTGATATTTGCTTAGTGTAAAACATTTACAGAGGAATGGCACTGTTGGCCAAACAAGGACAGAATTAGTAATTTGACAAGACGTCCAAGTGTATTAGAATAGATTACAAGCAGACCTTGCACTAATTTTTTTATATTTTCTGACTAGCCCCCCTGGGCTAGTCAACTGAACATTTCGCTAGCCCTTTATGAAGTTTCACTAGCCCGTTGCACCGTTTGCCAATAAAAAAAAATGTTATGCCGAATGCTCAAATCATGGGCTGCCAATAGGTTCCATGGTAAAACAGGTCTGAAAAATAATGATGGGAACAAGAGGTGAGAAACACAACTTTAAAAAGAAATTGAGGAAATTACATGAAATATATTGGAGATGTTGTCTAACAAATGATCATCCTTTTTGCTTTTAATACTTCATATACATGTAGTTCCGTTGGGAGTAGGTGAGTTGGGAAGCACAGTGATTTAGTTCTTGTGTGCTTTACAAATGGGTCATTCCATAAATTTGTGACATTTTTGGGGTGTCCCTGTAATACACCTGACATGTGTAATTTCCCATCAAGTATCATTAAAATTGACTTCACACTATTTGTTACTCGTCTGGCAGGTACTTAACTTTGCTATAACCTGCTGAATCCATCAATATCAATACGAATTTCCACACACCCTGGGGTGTTAGGGTTAATACATAATCACTCTTGGAGATAGAAGGCATTAAAGAATACGATCCTGAATTGCAAAATCTTATACATGTCACTATGTATTTATAAACAGGGACACCAAAAATGTCACACTTTTGGACCCCCAAATTTATGAAATGACCCAAATGTAATAATTAAATTTCAAAATTTTCATGCGAAGTCTACACAACTACTTTAACAAATTAGACACAAGTGAAAAACTGCTTGTGGAATTTCCCAGTTCTTAAACGTAGTGTACACGATTGGTAATCCTCCAAATTTATTTTTACTGAATTATTATGAAATACCTGACTAGACTGTAAGTTAATAGTAGTCTCAATCATCCTGTGAAAAGATGGCACCAGGTGTGCTGTCGTTCTCAAGAAAAGTAGACATTTATATCGTTTTCCAATGATTGTTTAACCGAAGAATCGTTGGAAAACTGCCCTCTATTGACCGAATGTAGTTCATTCGTGTTGTCTAAAAAGGGTTAACAATCCGAAAACGGGCGCACGCGTAGTGTACCGAAGCGACACGTTGTAACCAGTGGATGCAGTGGATCTTAGACGTTTCGCTCGGCCCTCGGCCCTCGGCCTATGTGACCAAATTGAAAATGATCCCATTTACAAAAATTGGGCTTATTTTACAAGAGGCGCTATAACAAATGCCGCCCGACGGTTGAAAATGAACGCCGTTTTTCTCTCGTTTTTTTTTTGCCATCCAAGAACGCAAAACTTTGAACAGGTCAGTGGAACGATATTTCCTATAACATACTAACTCCCAAATCCGCCCAATTCTGAAAATTGCAACAATTGAACAATCATGTACACTACCTTTAATATAGATGGTATTAAAGTGATACACGTATGTCAGCAGCAGTGTGTTTGAAAGTACCAACCCTGGTGACTCTGATGCCATGCTCCCATCCAGACAATCAGCCTGTAAATGGTAATGATTTTATAATCCTCCAAATCCCCACCACCATTGTCAGCGGAGTGAGTCACCAACCAAACGAACAGTTTGCCAAGAGGCTAGACCTCTCTCCTTTCTTCTGGGATGATGGGGGATTGAGGTTTACAATCAAGGACTGGAAGTGCCAACTTCCTTGGAGGGGGAATGGAGCTGTCACCACTCTCGGCTTATATTAGTGGTGGGAAGGGGTTCTGCGTTGGATAGCCTGGGAGGCAGACTCACTGGGAGTAGCGGGGGAAGCAAGATCATGCTGAATCTCTCAACATTCCCGGGATTGAGTCGGTGTCCCCAGGCTAGATATTTCCCCTGTTTTTAATGATTTCCTACTTGTGATTTGTTGTCTGTTTTTCGGACCGAGGAAGGCAGGCAATTATGGTTAAGTGCCTTGCCTAGGGACACAATGCAGGGCCACCGGCTACTAGCTAGATAACATTTGACCCTTTAATAATGAATCAGAAAATGCAGATCTCTTTGTCAGGGGTAGGATTTTTACTGATTGCAGAATTTTTACCAGGATTTTTTACTGATTTCAGAAATGTTCAAAGAATTGTCGGCCAATCTCAGTATCTCACCCCTGCTTTGTACTGTGTCATGCCTGCCATTACATCCATGGACCTATGTTCACATGTGGAGTGTAATACACAGGGCTGAAAATTCACACCGGACCACTAGACTGAGTCTAGTTACTTGTGTGCTGGTCTAGCGCTTATCATGACCAGTGAATCCAATGGTCTAGTCAGGGGCGGATCCAGGAATTTTTGCAGGGGGGGGGGGGGTTTCTGAAATTTGCCCAGAAAAGTGACTCCCAAAATGTTCCGCCAGCGAAAACAAATTGGTGGCGCCATTTAACCTCTTTGTTTTGTTCTCACCCATAGGCAAAATAGACCTGTATTTGCAAGGCGTAGGCCCCTACAAGCAAAAGCAAAAAAAAAAAAATAAATAAATTGGCAACGAGCAGGGGGGGGGGTTTTGACCCCCAAAACCCCCCCCCCCCCTGGATTTGCGCCTGCTAGTCATTTGTTTGTTGTACTTTACAAAGCACAATAGAGTCCCGTAATCAATTTAGACTTACCTAGGACTTCATCAGTGAATTCTAGTTTTCCTGATGATTTATTTTTTTAATGGAAGGTATCCAACACAAAAAGCCACTCTAGATAAAGGGCTACGACGGACGTGGTGGGGTCGGCCACATTTTACGTTGCCAGCCCTACCACCCTTATGGTTTTCCTGTTTCCAGATCTAAATAGAGGACAAATCTTCAACAGATTCCAGAGTTGTTATCCCAATGTTCAGATCTGTAGACCCAGGCGGGGTAACTTCCACCGACGGTGAGACCAACTCGTCTCTTCCCCCAAAGCATATTATTGTTTGCGTTCAGTAGCAGAGCAAATGAAATGGGCCGGCAATCGGTAAACTAGTTACAGAAATGTACATTACGGTCAAGGTGTTTTGCAGGCCGGTTAAAATGGAAATTAAATCTGTCATGCAGGCCTTGCCTGAGAAAAGATTTTGCAGATGGTTTGTTGGGTAGAGCGGTGGGGAAGCGGCCCCCTCCCTCCCCCATGGCCTGCTTCCTTCCAGCGGACAGGAAAAAAAAATTGCTTGGCACCAAAAATGGTTCTCTTAAAATGAGAAAAAAAATCTTATTTTATTTTTTTCCCCTTGAAATGAGGACTTTTTCTTGTAGAGAGAAATTTTGTCGCTACACCATGTGAAGTAACTAACTCAAAAAGAAAAGCGTGGTTCTTGGAAGAACCGGAGGTAGGAACTCTTACCTCTGGTTCTAATGTAGAACCACACCTTTCTATCTCTGGTTGTAATTTTGTAGAACCACCCTTTGTAGAACCACACTTCTCTACATCTGGTTCTAATGTAGAACCACACTTCTCTACATCTGGTTCTAATACTATACAACCACACTTTGTAGAACCTCATGTTTCTACCTCTGGTTCTAATATTGTAGAACCGCACTTCTCTACCTCTGGTTCTAATATTGTAGAACCGCACTTCTCTACCTCTGGTTCTAATATCGTAGAACCGCACTTCTCTACCTCTGGTTCTAATATTGTAGAACCGCACTTCTCTACCTCTGGTTCTAATATTGTAGAACCGCACTTCTCCACCTCTGGTTCTAATATTGTAGAACCGCACTTCTCTACCTCTGGTTCTAATATTGTAGAACCGCACTTCTCTACCTCTGGTTCTAATATTGTAGAACCGCACTTCTCTACCTCTGGTTCTAATATCTTAGAACCGCACTTCTCTACCTCTGGTTCTAATATCTTAGAACCGCACTTCTCTACCTCTGGTTCTAATATCGTAGAACCGCACTTCTCTACCTCTGGTTCTAATATCGTAGAACCGCACTTCTCTACCTCTGGTTATTCCAAGAAGTACACTTGTCTTGTTTGAGTTAATAGTTTTATCACATGGTGTCTCTGGTTGTAATCTCCGCCATGTAGTCTCAAAATTTTTTCTTCTATTAAGAACTTAAGATAAACATTTTTGGCAATTTGCGTTCAAGCCCTACATGTGCATATGAATCTTTAAGGCAGACACGACAAAATGACTCTTGTAAAAGAAGTTACAAGGAAAGTACATTGTGAGTTCAATGAACATATGAGCGATTTTATTCAGGTTAAAAGATTTTGATTTTCAAGTCTGTATTACCATCCCATTCTATCCCTCCAACTCGGGATGACAAATATTTTGATGGGGGCTGATCGTTTCGCCAGTCATTGTCCTAGCCTGCTGGCTGTCTGCCCAATCCAGCCAATCTTCCCCTCACGCGGTCGCTGATTGCTGGAACAAATACTGTCTGTTGGCTGATTGCATCTTCCTCCGAGGGGCCTCCCTTTACTTCTGAAGCAGTTATAATCTCACTGCGCTCGCTCTGTCCTTTACTCATGGAATTCTATTCTCGTTGCTCGCAGCTTTCCACGTCTGCAGTAAATAGGATGTATTGAATTAGCACCATGATGATATGGCTGTCTATTTCAAGTGAGTTGGATCACGCAGGCTTCATTTTGGCATTTAGTTGTGGTTATATCGGTTTTTGAAAAATTTACTTTGGCTTAGAATGATTTTAGATACTGGATCATACGTGTAGGATGTCTCAGCAGATTCGGAAAATGTGATTTTTGTTGTTGATTTTTTTGATTTTATCTTATTTTATTTTATTTGGGGATAGGAGGTCACACTTCCAATCAGATGATGTGCTTGAACTGGGCTATTTCTGTGAGTTAAAACCAGATATCATTATTTTTGTTTTGAATTTTTAGTCCGAGGAAGGGTACATTCGGACTTTGCAATTTGCGTGTATATGTAGAAGTAGATGCTAGTGTTTTACTTGTGAATTGTAAACGAACCTCGTCCTTTCAGACAACCCTATTTCATTTTTGTAGTAAGGCAGTTTGTGCACGTTCAGATTTTGGACGTCCTGTGTCAAATTGTAACCAACTAAATTTGAACATATTTCCGCTTTCGACAATAAATTTATAAGAATTGGGGGGGGGGGGGGACTGTTCTGGGGCAATGCAACTGTATCTAACTGTGGGTGAAAACTGTCGTTGTTGCTTCAGTTGATCCGAATGAAGTTTTACATGGGTAATTATCGGTATCCTCATATGCATACTTAATTTTACAAAAATCTGTTAGTAGTTCGTCGAGACCTGGGGTGTGGTGGGGGGGGGGGGACAAAATTCCCCCATCTTAACTGTGAGTGGCAATGAAAAAAATCCAGGCTCTTTAATGTATGTCATCTCTTTGCCACACCCCGTCTCTATAAATCGTTATTAGTCTGTCGCAAGACCGATCAGTCCACGGCCATTCTTACAAAGCTTCCTCTGTAAATTGACTCCAAGGGGCTGAACAACAAACACATTTCTCTCCGTGTGGGTAGCCTATGTGAAAGGGAAGCCCCCTTGGGGAGGGGCCCAGGGGGTGGGAGACTCAGGGGTGTAGGCTGAGAAACTCCTTGCATCTGTAACCACTCCTGAGCCAGACAGGGAAAGGGGTGTGTGCTTAAGTCCGGTGGTGTCGGGTGTGGCCAGGATTGGAGAGGGGAGGTCTTGATGAAGTGGTCCCTGGGAAGTTTCCCCCAAATCAGCTTCAGCTTGTCTGGAAGAGATTGTTATAGGAACAAGATGACAGAAATAGCCCAGGGATGACCAGGTTATTTTGGAACTTCCTACCTTGATGAATAGGTTTGTGGCAACACCGTTTGTAAATTTAAAGTAGTACTTAGTTTTCAGAAGAGCCAGATACGTATTTAAACACTTAGTCTTTCTTAATCATTCTGAATCATTCTTAATCTCTCTTTTATCAGAGAGCTACACATACCTAGCAACATAATTTTGTTTATGTTCAAACCTAAAAGTAAGGAGTTTGGGAGATTTTTTTCCCAGGAAATTTGTCGTATTTGCTGCTAATTTTGTTGAAAGTCATGTAGACATCATTCTTGCCAACCCATTTTTGCCAACCCATTTTTGTTGTTGCATTAAACATAAACACTTAGCAAGACGAAACATTCACTTTGCATAATGTACAGTAATTACATAAGTTTGTGATGCAATAAACGCTACTGGAAGTATGGCTTTTTTTTTAGACTGAAAATTAAGGGGGGGGGGGGGGGCGGGTGTAAAAGCATTTTTTTTATGTTAACAAATCTTGAAGTTCCTTTCTTCAGGAAAGTTTTGTAACATTTTTGGGAAAGTTTTGTACAATTTTGGGAAAGTTTTGTACAATTTTGGGAAAGTTTTGTAAGATTTTGGGAAAGTTTTGACAAATTTCTTAGTTCAAAAGTTCTCAAAGATAATAAATAATGATTGTTTTTCTTTAAAACAAAATATCGGAGGCAAGATTTTTGTTGTTGAGGGGGTTTGGTGGTGGCCTAAACCTTGCCCCTCTCTCTGCCGTTTTGGCACAGGTTCATCATAAAATAAGCATCAAATCTGTGGTTACGCAAACACATGGCAGTGTGCACAGTATGGTAAAAAATCCTTACATGTCTGGAAGTTTCCTTCCAGACGACATCATGCTTTGCTGAAATTTATCTGTGGAATGGAAAATTGGCCTCAGACCATTAGGTACAGCCATAACAAGACAATGTAGGTTGATTGATGCCGTCGAGAAAAAAAAATCAAAGTACGTGACTTGGACAGGAGGAGACATTATTCCGTTTTTTTGTTTTTTTGCAATCTGCATGAATCATTTCTTGCTTCGGGTAAACTCTGCTACACCTCGTTTTGTCAGTGCGTGATCGTCCTCCTGCAAGTCCCTCCTACAATTTCACCATACAAAACCTTACAAAATTTTTATATCCAAATTTTACCATAGCATTAACACACACATGGCAAAATCATAGTGTAATGCTATAGCAAGCTTATTGACATGGCAAAACCATACGCATGGTTTTGTATGGTAAACATGCTTCACTGTGGTGCACAGTGTATGCCAAATGGTTTTGTATGGTAAACATGCTTCATTGTGGCTTATCAACAGACTACTTGGGGCTATGGTGAGTTATATATAATGTATAAAGAGAAACCACCCTAATTATAAAATGGTATAGGCCTATTCATCAATGTTCCCCAGTACACAATGGAGTTGGTTCACCATACAAAACCTTGCACCTGCCAGCAGACACAGCCTGTATAACCATACAAAACCTTACAGTGCCATACAGAGGTCAAGTTGATTTACCATTCATCACCTTACATAGTTCAGTACAGGCAAGTCTTTTGACCATACAAAACCAGACAGCTGTCAGGTTTTGTATGGTATACCTGCTGTACACTCAGTGACTCACTGTATGGTTTTGTATGGTGAATAAACTTTCTTATAAATTGCCTCAAGAGTAGGAGGGTTAACGATAAAGGCACGTACGTACCAGTTCGGGAAAACTCTATGCAAATTTTCAATTTAAGAAATTCAAATATTCTAGAAATTTCCGATATGCAGGGTGTAAATATTAAATATTAAATTCCTGTTATTGGGGTGTGGCATCGAAAAAAACACACGAAAATTAAAAATGGAATTGCTAAATTCTAGCATTATCAGAGTTAATAGCTTTCCAGTAAAGACATGGAGTGAAACAAAAAAATTGGCCCATGATTAGAAATCAGTCAATTCATTTTACAGTCTGACTCTGAGACAGTGGAAAAAATGAGGAAAATTGTTGCAAAGGTGTGAAATCTTAATTCCCAAGCTACAGAATTTTGAGAATATGAGTAGATGAAAAACTTGTATTTATCAGAAAAACTAAATCAGAATTTTGTCCCAAGAGCTATAAAAAGGCAGAAACTCATGTGTCCATAATTTCGGGGGAAATGTTGTTCTTCGTTGCAATGATGTTTTAAGTCATGCATATTTGTAGTCTGGTAGTCCTAATAAGTATTGTAGAACTGGCTTTTCCTTTCAAAGGCTGTTATGGTCACCAGACTTTACATAATTGTACGTTGTACTGTCAGTCTTATTTTTATAAGCCTAAAACCTCACTGCTTGATTTGCGTATAGAACAGAAAATAGATTTGATAGATAAATGTTGTGTTTTAATTATATACAGTTTCTTTTTGGTCCTATGTATGGCATGCCGTTCATGCAGATTTTATTGAAGAAAGACCAGTTGCTGGTTGGAGATTCTCTGGTCTGCCCAGTAAATCACAGGAAACCCTTTAAAAAATTACAATAATTCCTGGGATCATAACTCCACCCAATCAACTCCAGCCTTGGTTGTCATTTTACTCATCTGACCAATCAGGAACCGGCCTCTGCAGGACATCACTCACCTAACCAATCAGGAACCGGCCTCTGCCATGATGTCATCGTCCGACTTGCAGTCACTGCACACTCATGTTGATATTTGATGGACTCCCGGCTGCAATCGCCACAACATACTGTGGCAGGATTTGCTGCTCTGTCAAAGACCACGTTAGAAACTTACAAGAGATTCTTTGATATGAAAAGTGCAATTACATGTACTTCAGCGTTTGCCTGGAGGATTGAGCTCTGTCAGAACTTCCAGTGAAGTGCTCATAGTCGACCCTGGTAGAAAGCGGTTCAAGTTGTTCTTCAGAACTCCTTAGACTTCTGGAAATTAAGAAAACAGTCACTGGTGGAGAACGAAGGATTCTGTGAGTGTTGTTGGCCTACATGCGTTTGTATAGCTATTCAGACCGTGGACCTTTTACAAAGAGGACAATAGGGTCCGCGATTGTGACAATTCCATGATTGAAAAATCGTGTACAAAACCAATGGGAGGCCTTCCGAAAAAGTTAGAGTATAAACAAAAGAGGAACAATGGGAGGTCCACGATTGCACCCGTTTACATGACTGTGTGTGTGTGTGTGTGTGTTTGAGCATGCTTTGAGTGGGATATTGCAATTCAGGTAATTGAATTTACTGGAAAAGATTTCGGCAAATGTGTAGTGTAGGGCCTCCTCTTTAGTTTTGATCAAATTAAAGTCAAGGGTATTTTTTTCTCATTCCAAAATGACTTTTTCAACCTAAAAAAGACTTACTATTGACGTTTTTGTTGTTGTAATTTTGAAGTTTATTGCGGTAGAAAATGCAATTTTCTTACGCGCTTTACGGCAGTTACCATGGAAATCAACGCGGTTTTGTGTGTTTGTTGTGCATTGCGGTGATCGCCATCTTTATTTTCGTGTTGCGTTTTTGTCGTCTTCATCGTCGCTTTACCCTAAAATTTCCCTCAAAAACTAAAACCCTGCCCTTTATCTACGGCATACGCGTTGGCTTGTAATGTCGCTAACTAGTTTGGCAATTCCAATGGAAAACTTATGGTAAAATAAAAATGCATTGCCTTTAATAAACCATCTCTTTTTTAATTGGAAGTTTTTGGTTTAGAGAGGGAGCACTTTGTAAAGTCTCCCAGATGCTGCCGGGGAAAGCTGAACAACAAAGAACAAATTTTTGATTAATCTTATTTATGACTTGATCTTGTGCTCTTCACACAGACTCCAGACGTAGCCAGGGGTGAAAATCTTTGCCGGTGAGCTGCACATAGGGAGCTTCAATCTTTGGAGAAATCACGGGATCACAGAAATCAATACGAAGATTAACACAAAGCTAGACGACACGGCTGTCTAACACTTTGGAGCCTAGGTTTCGCCCCGCTTTGCAGTTCGTTGACACCTAGTTAGGCGAGGCGAGCGACCGCCAGGCACAGAGAATGGTCTTTAATTAACGTTCTGACCCCTGTGTCATTCGTTCGGCCATCATCTACAGGAATACTTTGCGACAGGTAAGATTTTTTCCCCTCTCAGTCATGCATTGTGTCTTTGAAACGGGCTTTGGCACCCTCCAATTTCAAAGCCTCTGCTAGTAATGTATCTGATTGGCACATTTGCAAAATAACTTGTATGAAGCAGATGTCCGACTTCAGGATTTTTGATGTTAAATGCTGGACTAGTTTCATGCCTTAACGTATATCATCAGGATTGCGTTGCTTTATTTTCAGAAGAGCCATTGTTTTTGAGTAATGCTTTTGATTAGTAATCATATCACAAACTAACCACGTGCAAACAGCTAGTGGGTACCACTAATAATGGTATTTGCATAGAGGAATTTCACATTAGCCCCTTCTGCGCACTTCCGGGTTGAAAGCAAGAATGTCAGTGGCAAACAAAACCGCTTTTCAGCACATTCATTCATGCATGAATTAATCAGGCCATATAAGGCAGCGCAGGTGCACGATCAGCATAATGTTGTTTACTGTGACATTGAGATCCTCGTTTTCAAACGCGGGAGTGCGCAGATCGGTGCTAAACTCGTCGTTGTTGGGATTCCTCTATTGTGCTGCATTTCTTGTATATTTTAGTTTAAAACAAAATGGAATAAATGTGCTGTGTGTACAAGGTCCTGTCCGTGCTCTTCGACACATTTGATGTTGAAAAAACCAAAATAGCTCCCAAAAGTCAATCTACGTAAAACTTCAAAATGACGCAGACTTCTCTCAGCCATGCTCTCGGCTATCGACGTCCTCTTTAAAAAAACATTCAGTTTTCATGGTGGCACTTGTATAACATGGACAGTATGGTAGCTTGTGTTGGTCGTCATTCGACATTACATCAAACGTGATGTACTTGCATGATGTCAAAGCATGAACAAATTGATTTAGATGGAATTCTCGTAACTGTTGTCGCATTAGGATGATTTTTTCCCCCGTGAAATTTGATTAAGTTATATGTGCATAGATTGATTGAAATCGCAGGTATTATCATTCAGTGCACACATGTCCATGTAGCTGTTTTGTCCACCACCTCGTTAAAGTCAATAAGAAAAGTAGACAACCACATGCCATGGTACACGAACAACCTTCGCAGCACAGTTTTTTAAAATATTTTTTATTTGTGCCAAATTTGGAGGGTATTTATTAAGGTCAGGAATTTTGGGTAGTTAGGGTGAACGCTTTGCAGGGTGCAACTTGGAACCATGCTATCTGTGCATAGGCTGGGAATGTAGCAGATGTCCTAAAGCATTGCCATGATGTCTCGATGACGGTAATTAATTTTGACGACTGGCATTTCTTTTGTCGGTTGTTTGTGATCATGAACCCATAAATAAATACATACCGACTCACCGAGGGGGGGGGGGGGGGGGGGGGGGGGGATGTACACACTTGTGCTTCCTAAATCAAGAATATCTTCAGTGGAATGGATAACTGTATATCTGGGGTATTATATACATGTACATGTGAGGAGGAAAAATGCTGTACAAAGTCTCATCCATCAAATAAAACTGTTTAAAAAGTCTTTTCTCTAAGAAGTCTGCATTCCACTTGGTTTTTATATGGGTCGTTGTTATTAGTCAACTATTTCCACAGCTTTTAAAGGTCATGTGGCCTCAACTGGCAAAGCTGACATTAGGGCTGTCCCGAAAATCTCGAATATTCGAATATTTGATCGTCAACCGAATACTCAAATACCATTTCCTGGTTTGAATATTTGAGAAAAAAAAATATACAAGTACAGATATGAGAGATAGAAAAGTTACGGCGCTTAGCAGTGTCAAATGCCGCATTTTTTTTGTGGATGGAGGTTTAATGTTCCCGTCCGTAAAAACCTCTAATACTTATAAATAATTTACTGCAAAAACGCAGTAATTGTGCACATAAAACACCGGCGTGCTTTGCGTGCAACTTTTTTTACCGGCGCGGCATTCAATTGCAGCTGACCCGTGAAAAACTTGTCGGCGCCGTACCGGTATCGAATGTTCGATCAAACCCAGTTTTGAATAATCGAATACTAAAATTTTCGAAAATGAACAGCTGACATAACAGTAGCAGGCAGTGTTCATATTTTCTGTGAGTCAACATACATGTATCCATGTACACGAAATAACGAACCTGTGAAAGATTGAGCTCAATCCATCATCCAAGTTACAAGAAAATAGTGAAAAACTATTCTGTTGAAACGGTGATTTTGTGCAGCTTCACATGTGCTTATTTTTGTTTGGTCAAATCAAAATACTATGCAAGCCACGGTGTTTGTAGAGGTCTTAAGATACAATTTCCTCAAAGATATGACAGCATTTCAGATGGAAATATTTTTTAGGAGGATTGGTAGTAAGCTTTCAGATTGAAACTAACCAGTTTTTATCATTACCGAAGCTACGGAATTCCTTCAAATTGGCTATAGTAAAAAAAAACAAAAAAACTTCTGTCCTTTTTTTTTTCTGCTTTCCTTCTCAATGTATTCCATATTGACACATTTCTGGGTACATGTATCTGGGCTATGAAAACACGGCCAAACGTCAATCTAACTCTGGGCTATATCACTGGGCATAGGAAAACCACAGTGTTGAATAATATTGACGTTGCTGCTTACTTAGAGATAGAGTTACACTTCCAGTACAAACAGCTTTTTCTTCCCTGGACCAACCACCCATTCAAGGCGAGAATAAAATGTGAAATCAACAGGGTTCTTTTTATGAAAGGTAAAAAAATAGTACCTCCCGCACACACACATATAATAGAGTTGAAGAAGTCCAGCATGTACATACAGTACAATGTACAGAACTTTCTCGCGTCAGATTTTTTTTGCCCGTGCATTAGCACTGCTTAACACCTAGATAGAGCCTTGTCGTTTGATTGGTGGAATTTAGTCACATGACATTGAATCATTTGCCCCATTTCATTGGCAAATATTCCATTTTATGATTTCCGTCGTAAACGGAATCAGTGTTGCAGGGTTTTTCTTTCCTGGAACTGGTCTTTTAAACGCTAATGTGGATCTTTTACGAGTCGGGGTTAATTGATGGGCTTGGCAGGCTGTCGAGGCCAATGACTGAGTAAAACCTAGAATGGAGTCTAATTATCTATAATTTTGAAGTTGAGACATTAGCCTACATGTACATTTGCATATAAATACACCAGAGAATACTGACTGGCCTTGGAATTCTTGCCAAAGTTGTTTTGGCTGTTTAAGAACAAAACTGAACCTGTAAGTCTACGGTAAGTTGGTAATTTATTTTTTTCCAAGAATGATCTCAAGGTGAGAAGGATAATGATTAGGATTTAAGCTGAGGTGGTTCTTGGAATTGTTCCACTCTTCTTTCCTGGAAATCTGCAAGTGAAAGACTACCACGTAAACTTTTGTTTACATGATGATTTTTTTTTTCCCAACAAATGTCATTGGAAAATGATAACAAAATCACACTTTTCTTGAAAGTGACAGCACACCAGGATTTCACAGGATGCTTGAGACTATTATTTACTTAACTGTCAAGTAAGGTCATTCATAATAATTTGGTAGTTTTTTGTTTGTTTGCAAAAGTTGTAGAGTAAGCTTGTATAAGTGTGGACTGTTTTCAGTGAAAAGGCCAAGTGTGCATGAAAAGACCAGGGATTGAAGGATTCAAAATCGGGGTGAGATTTGTCAGGATTTTTTCCTGAACTCAGGAAAAAATCCTCACCAAAATCATTTAGGGTAATACCTGAGGTGCTTTTACCTGTAAAAGTAGATATTGACCATTAGAAATGGGAATTTTAAGGGTGCCTTTAGGCAAATACAAACCATAGACCCTTCGTTGCTCTGGGGTCCTCGCCGACCCCAAACGCTGCAGATTTCGTAGATTTTTCATTCTCGGCCAATCTCACCCCTGCGAAATATGTTTGTTCACTTTACATTGTACATGTAGGTCATGACTCCGCAGACATTTTTTAAAGATCATTTTAGGAATGTTATTTATAAATTACATGTACACATACATCCCTGTTTTGAAATTATGTACATTTTACGCATTTCGGAATTTTCCCACACGTTTGTATTTGAAAACAGGTTTAGCTACCGTGTTATTACAAGAAAATTACTGAGAAAATAACTCAAATATTTTGGATTGTTTGACGAATTAAATATTTTGAGTTAACATTAACGGATGTAAAAGCACTGTCTATTTACCGCATACTCCGGCCTCGTCTTAGCCGAGTAAGCATGCATGATATGATGCGGACTGTTTCCCGCATGTACATCGTGAGTGCCCCGTTTAGAAATCTTCAGGAAGCAACCCATCTAACCAACAACCCTCGCCAATATTGCCCCACTGGGGCACTTCCTGAATAAATCATGCATGAAAATTGAACTTATTTGATAAGCTAATTTTCTTAATCTTGTGCATTCACTTCGTTTCCCTCAAAGCCCCCCCCCCCCCCCCAGCTTGGTTAAAAACTCAGATATGTGGAAAATGTGTTTATTGCCCAGACATGCTGATTGTTATCATCTCGATCAGATATGATTGAATCAGTGATTTTTTTATTAGACCAGGTGGAACTGTCTTTTGTGTATAGTAGCCAACGTGTGTCTTGCGTGTTGTGGATTTTTTTTATCTGTTGGGAAAGTGTTGGGGCCTTGTTAAACCCTTGCGTACAGATGATGCCATATAGCGCCAAAAAAAAACAGTGCCACCAGGCCGGATGACGCCATTGGCTACTGTTTGTGCAGTTTAAAACCATGTTGGATTAAACAGTGCCACCATGCCGGATGGCGCCATTGGCCGCTGTTTGTGCAGTTTCAATCCATTGTTGGATTATTGTATATATGTTACGCTTGACTGCACAAACACATTGTAGCGGTTCGCTTGGCTGCCAGAGCCGCCGCGGCACCCCAACGTCTCCCGTAAAATACCGTACTCATGGGGTTAAGCAAATTTGTACATTTAGAGAGAAACTCTTGCGGACACACCATGTGAATGAACTCAACAAGTAAATTCTTTTTTATTATTCAAAACACCCAATACAAGGCTAAAAGCCACTCTAGGTAACGGGTTATGATCAGAGGTGGTAGGGTTGGCCACATTTTGAATTGCAAACCCTACCACCCTTATGGTTTTCCCAGCTCCTGATCTAAATCTTCAGTCGATATCAAAGAAATTACCCCAATTTTCAGACAAGCAGACCCAGGCAGGCCAACTCGCCTACATGTACATCTGCTCATCCAGATTACGTTAAAGCCGTGTTTCCATTGGACTTATTTTTGTCAATCTACCGCGACTAGAATAACAAAATCAAGTCCAATGGAGACACGTGGTAAACTAACGTCCCTGTCCACTTACCGCGACCTTGATGTTAAACAACCAGGCCGAAAGCGGTCGCGGAAGATATCCGCGCGGCTGCGGAAAGTCATTAGGCTCGCAATCTGTGACATTCTGCCAGCCTCGAAGGCGAATAAACGTTCTTGTTGCGGTAAATAGAAGTCAAAATGGAAACGCACGGTAGAATTACGCGAAGACATGCCGCGGACCACTCAATCATGTACATGTAGTTTCTGTCCATCACGACTGAGCATCCTGTAGAATTTGAAGAGTTTTGATATTTGACTGTCGGAGACAATTAGTGTCTGATGCGAGCATTTTGAGGCCATTTATAATGTGATGGGGGTTGGGGGATGAACAAGTGGTTTCGGTTTAGAGAAAGGATGTGCTTTTGATGGTTGCATTGTCAGGGTGATGGATTGGTTTTGTTCTCAGCCTAATTTAATTAATAGTGTCCCTGAGTCTATTAAGTCGTAAACCCTGTCCGCACTGGACTTTTTTGGGTTAATTCTCTGTGTGTACTGCAGTGTCTGGGGGAGGGGGAACCTGGCGCTGTAGTCGAGTCCCTGCAAGTCCTTTCACAAGTCCTTTTGCAAGTCCAGTCAGAAGTCCTTTCATAAAGCCGGTCACAAGTAACTGCATGAACAATGACAAAGGAATGCCTTTGTCAAAGTTCATTTGAAAAGCTTGCGATTGGAATTAGGACTGGATTGCTTGTGGTGGACTTGCAGGGACTTGCAGGGACTTGCAGGGACTTGCAGGGACTTGCAGGGACTTGCAGGGACTTGCAGGGACTTGCAGGGACTTGTGATGGACTTGTGATGGACTCGACTACATTCCTGGCCCTCCCATCTTTCAGAGTCTTCAAAACCACCCTGCTTTTAAGCCTATATCCATTATGAAAAGGGCCCTGACAGGGATTGGCCCATGAGAAAATCTATCGTGACTCACTAAACCTCCCCCCTTGACGAAACTGCCAAAACAAAGCACCTGTTTGGATTTTGTGACTGTCTCTACCTGAGCTGTCTTTCAACCTGGCATGCAGCATGCTCCAGAATGGTCCAAGCAGTACCCCTGGGGTTCGGTGAAACCTAACACAGCCCTGCTGGATGCTATATGTTCCCTGACCCCAAAGAATCCAACAGGTTTGTTGATGCCTGACTGGCGATGACGGGATCCCAGAGCGAGTTCCCTGTTCCCACCAAGTGCTGACGAATGCTTTGCGTTTAAAATGTAAATCATTCCTTCTTTGAATCACATGATTGTAGAATTTGTAACATATTTACACATGAAACAGGTGTACAATGTGTACTGAAAACTAGGGACAAATCTAGAGCTGCTGAGCGCAAAAAATTGATGAGCATAAAAAAAATCTTGCTTAGTAAATACAAATTACCAGCTGAAAACTCCATGTGAGTTTCATGCTTAGCCAAAAGCAAGTGAATAACACTCACTTGGTTAGAAGAGAATTTACGCTTAGCAGTTTTTGTGCAAATTTTTTTGTGTGCTTAACACAGCAAGAATTTGAAAAATTTAAAGAATGAACTCTCAAAGCTGACACTGGCACAAACTGGTTTTTTCTTTTTTCTCCGGGAGCCAGAGAAAACAAAATAGCCTGGGCTAAAATCCACAGTGATGAAAGATCTCTGAAAAGAATGTCGCCCAAGCATGCTGGGAAAAAAAACCAACCTTTTCTCAAAGGCTGAAGAAATGTGTTTATAAACAAACTTGTGAAAGTTTCCCAAAGAGTAGATGTACTCAACTCTTTGAGAACAGTAAAAATCTACCCTTTTTTTAAATCCAGAAATATATTTCCACTGAAAAACGCGTGTGATTTTTATCCTAAAAAATGTTGATTCCCTAAGTCGTCTTTGGCAACTACGTGCAATTTTTGTTCACTTTAATGACATTGTGCCATACAGAATAATTTCACAAGGTGTTTGAGTATCATTTCTGTCTTTGAACCCCTCAAAAAGTTTTGATAATAATGTGGTCGGTCAGTTTTCAGCTTACAGCCTACATGTATGTTGTAATCTGCCTTTTAGTTAGATACGTGTATAGACAAATCCAACCAAGCTTGTAAGTACAGGATAAATGCAGCCATGATAGGGGGGCCATCCTAACCTGTGCAGTAAGCTATCAAAAGTATCATTAATATTTCAAACAAAGATACTGACAATTTGGGAGACCGCCAACAATAGGGCAAGATAGCTCAGTTGGTAGAGCGCCGGTATGGTGTTCCGGAGGTCGCAGGTTCGAATCCCGCTCCTGCCAGTTTTCTTTGTTCACTTTGAAAATGTTTAATTTTAGTTAGTCTTTAAAGTGCTACCTTCAATAGTTATCTGTATTTAGATCGCTATTACATGGCTGTTAATAACTTTGTGTGACTAAAGGCCTTTTCACACTATGTACGTTCGACCCGTGTTGAAATCTACACGGGTCCGACACGGGTCCGACCCGTGTAGACTTCTTAAAATTTCAACACGCTGCCTTTTCACACTACTTAACGCAGCGCCAGCATTTTTGCTACACGTGTAATGTTTCGACCCGTGTATTGTGCGATCGTTTCACACTACACACACGGCCGGCCGTTCAACACGGGTCGAATCGGAAAATCCCCATACTGCATTCTGGTCGTTCCGCCGAGCTGGCTTTGGATGGAGCTGTCAGCCCAAATACTCCTCACTCCATGTCGATCTTTTGTCTGATTTGGGGCCCATTTTCTCCGACATATCGGAGGTAAAAGTATCCAGTGTGTTTTATTCCTCCATGCTTGCACTTGTACTTGACCGGCGGCCAAGGCCAGCTGTTTGCAACAAAGCAACGCGCACGCGCAGATGCACTTTTGGGGTTCCCCATATTGAGCAATAACCCCGGCCCCCTCATACGTAGCCTTTTCTCGAGACGAAGTTTGCAAAATGTTAGCTGCATGTACGTACATTGTACACTAGTAATAATATGGTAGCGTTCAGTGCGGTTGTTTGCATTTGACCAAGACTACACTAACGATGGAATACGCATGCACGCAATGTGCGCTACATACGGCGCGGAGATGTCGGAAAAGTCATGTCGGGGCTTAAAACGATAAAAGAAACGACACATTTAGTACAGAATGTATTTATTTATTCCTCCATACGTTATGTACTATTCTGCCGTCAAATTTATTGGAAATAATTTCGCGCAAAGTAATCTAGACTAGTAATACACACTTAACGTATACACACTTGGAGAAACCATAAACGCTGAAAAAGCAACATAATACCGAAACATCGGCAAATATCGTCATATCGAACAGCCTAGTATGTGGTGCTCTGCACGCACACTCCGATCCACGGTTACACGGATCGAACTCAACCCGGAGACGTTCACACTACGACTTTCAACACGGGTCCAACTTCTCTACACGGGTCCAAAGCTCTCAACCCACCTCCCGAGCAGGGTTGGGTTTCAACCCGGGTTGAGCGCTCTACACGGGTCAGTGCCGTGTTGAAATGTTGCAGTGTGAAAAGGTCAGTCTAGTCAACACGGGTCGGACCCGGGTCCAACACCGAGATTTTTCGTAGTGTGAAAAGGCCTTAATAGTATTCAGTCACCTTAGCTTGGGGTTGACAAAAGGACAGTATATGCACAGAGAAGACCCAAATAGCGGCCTCAGTCGGACTATTACAGGCCAATAACAAAGAACGTTTGATTTGTCTGTAGACAGACAAGTCGAAACAGGTTGGTGACCATCCCAGATGTTTTTATTCCCATCATGGAGCTATAAAAAGCCCTTCATGTTCTCATCAAGCCCCCCCCCTCCCAAGATGACCCCCCCTAATCCATTGAGCACAAAACAAACACTTACATGTAGTATCATGGCTTAATCCTAATCCCACCAGAATGACAAGGGATTACATGTACTTGTATCTCCAGCCCCTAGTGTGGCCTCTTCAGACAGAAGAGGGGCCATGTAATTGCCCCATAAAACCCTCTAATAGAACCCACTTGTCCAGTAACCCTATTGTTGGTGGACTGGACACATTCCAGAGTGGATGTTTGTTCTTGTGGGAGTCTCTGAATCATCTGATACAATGTTATAAGAACAGGGTGAGGCCAACCAGGATGTCTATTCTATTTGCTCAACCTATTAAGATGATCAGCATAGTCATGTAGTGCTGCAGCTTCCATTGTCTAGGAGAGTGGTAGAGAGACAAATAAGAATTTTCAGTGTCTCATTGGTTTGTATTTTTGTCTGGGCTCTTTTCTGGCAAAAAAGACATTTCACACTTTTGGCAAAGACTTTCAGGACTGTTTGAAATGTCAGGACTACATGGTCTTATTACACACTGCACCTGTCATTTGTCACCAACACTACAATTAACCCTTTGCGTACGGATGCCATATGGCGCAAAAAAACAACAGTGCCACCAGGCCGGATGGCGCAAAAAAAGCAGTGCCACCAGGCCTGATGGACGTCTACAGATGCCATTTTCTGCATTTTCAATCCATTGTTGGATTATTGTGTTCATTACGCTTGGCTGCACAAGCTGTTTGTGTCTGTTTCGCTTGGCTGCAAAGCCGACACAGCACCCCGGCTCCTCACTGTAATTACCGTACTCAAGGGGTTAAGAGTGCCCTGCTCCTAATTAATAAAGAAAATATGGAATGTTATAACTCTTTATCTTCTGTCAATTTCTTGGGTAGAATGTCACATTGGAAAGCTATTTATTACTAAACAAATTAGCAGTTTAATAAAAACCAAATAATTGTGTTTTTGGGATATGCTACATCCCGGAAACACGGAAACGGCATCTGTAATAAATTGTTGCTGTAAAGGATGCAATATTACGCCAGCTTTCACAAAGCATGGATCTCTGTTTACAAAAAAAACTAGAGCTTTACGGAGCAAGATTTCCCGAGAGTTGAAACCAGTCCTAAGTGCATGTACTTGAGGTGATAACGGATTCATCAGCAGGCATACATGACATTTACAGCCTGGATCAATAAATTTGAAACCAAACAAAAAAATTGAAAAGTACACCTCGTAAATTTCTGCTGCATTTGTTGATTCTTTGTATTGTTTACCTAGAAATGCAAGATAGGGTGAATGACCTACAAGTAGTAAAACCACAACCAGCCTGAATGAGTGGTGAGCTGCAGGTTAGGCCAAAGGTCAGAGGTCAAAGTAGACGCACGAGTGACTTCCGCATGTGTGGCGAACACTACATGTGTCGGAGTCTGAAGACTTCTGTGGGGCTTTGGAAACTCTTTAAAATCGTTGAAAACTTTAATAAAAAAATTGTGGGGAATTCTTGTAGTATTAAGCAGGGTTGTAGTCCAGTCCTGATCGAGTCCTTCCGAATCCTTTAGTGGGAGAAATCCATTGTGGTATTCCAATCAAGTGACTCATCGCCCTTGCTGTAATCAACAGCCAATTAAAGGTAATTGATCATGGCCTCCAATAGAGTGATGCTAAACTCATCATAAAAAAGACCACAGACTTAAACCATTGGGGAATAGTAGTCTTGTACCACAAAGATTATCACCACTGCAGCTTTTCTCAAGTAGGCAAGGTTTCAAAATAGCCTTGGTGTAATATGAATATCTGACTCATGAATACCTGACTCTTTACCCATGATGCATTACAACGCAATTATGCTTTTATAATGAATAAAATAATTTTGGGCAACGACATAACCTTTAACATCGCCCCAGCCCCAGCCCTAACCCCAGCCCTAACCCCAGCCCTAACCCCAGCCCTAACCCCAGCCCTAACCCCAGCCCTAACCCCAGCCCTAACCCCAGCCCTAACCCCAGCCCTAACCCCAGCCCTAACCCCAGCCCTAACCCCAGCCCTAACCCTATTTATCACCCTCATCCCGACGCTCACCCTTCCCATTGTTTTTGGTATGCGTGGGCCTACTGAGCATGCGCAGTATGACCAACAAGTCAGGTTTTCACATGATGCCGGCAATAAACAAAGCATTTTTTTTCTTCAATCAGTTGGGAAAGAGCCTGTTCAATTATGGTTCAATCTATCTTCAGGGGTCTGATCTTCAAGTGACACTGGCAATAAACAAATCTTAAAAAAAAATAATAAGTTGGAAAAGCAGTCTGTTCAATCTGTCATGGGCAAGACATACATTTACCCAGCATCCAAATGATTAACATAAACTCACGCAGGTGTAAATTACAAGATATGGTTCGTCAACTAAACCGGTCTAGAGATATCAGAGTTCTCAAATTCTCAAAAAGTTTGCCAATGCAGAAAGAAACCCACTCCCTAAAAATTTACCTATCACACTGGAGTCATGCATGCAGATTGTAGAATATCGTCCAATTACGTTTAGTTAGAATTTCATGCGGAACGAGCAAAATCCGAAATGAACAAAACATGCCCCACAAAATTTCATACGGGCTGTCCATCCCAGAGGGTACGGCAAACTCACAAAACTGCAATAGATCAGGTCAAATTTTAATCAAAATAGATTTTTAATATTGTCAATCAAAACTCAGGGAAACTGGCAGGAGCAGGATTTGAACCATGATTTCTTGTGAAATTAAGTACATAATGCAAGTAAGAATGCCTGTGATAATGTGGAATTGACCTGTGCAAAAGGTCATTCCCGCTCATCAAATGATTTTGTCAATGTATTTCTACACACCGCGCCATTTTTTGAACACGGTTACTATATAAAGATAATCGAAGTGATAACGGCAGTTTTCACCTACCGGTGTCAAAATATGCTCTAGCATAAAAAAGTCAAAGGCTCAGAATGAGAAAATAAAAACATTTTTGCAAAAAATGTAAGATTGGGGTTGGAATTCACCTCCTCGGCTGTTTGTGGGTTTAGTTTGTAAAAACAAACTTTTGCCTAAAAAATTTCCTCTTTAAATGTAGAACAACCTGGCAACAATCTCTCATCGTTATTGCCGGCAGCAATGCATTGAGGTGGGGGCACCGGGCAGAATTTCCAACAATTTCCGGTCGCGGCCACATCTGGAAATTGGAAAATTGGAGGGAAATTTTTCCAATTTGAGGTGGGAAATTGATGGACGTGCGTTGGGGTTTCGTTTAAGAATCAATTTCCTGGACAAAAAAAACCCAGTTAGATTCAGGGAAGAGAAAAACCGCGGCAATAAATGCCAACATCCCAACTCATTTTTTCTTTTTTTTAATTCAAGTCTTTTACTTGAATAAAATTCCCGTTACTCAGTTTCTCATTAACAAAATTTAGTAGCAAAACTAGCCCAAATTTGACTTTCAATCAGCATGGCCGCTCCTTTTTAACCCCAAAGTTTGCAAGAATCAATTTACATGAGTCATTTTTTAATACATGTAACTTGTTTTCTTTTTGTTTGGTTGTCCTTACCACATACAAGGTGAATAATTAAATATATAGAAAACAATATTTCTCTATATGAAGACTTCAGGCGCAAAAGCCTCTAAACGCCACTTCCCAGAAAAATGAGATAACGATATCAAGTGAAAGCGCTTTCACTTGATATCATCTCATTTTTCTGGGAAGTGGGCGTTTAGCGGCTTTTGCGCCTGAAGTCTTCATATTTAGCTAAGAAAGCAGAAAGCAGAAAGCAGATATTTGTTTTTCTGCATTTGATGATTTTGAACTGAAAAAAAAAAAGCCATGTTACAATATGGGAAAATGTACATGTACATGTATGTGTGCTTACATGTACATGGTATAATTACATACATTTTTATTCAGTGTTTTACTGTACATGTGCATGTATTGGTAAATGTACTGAACTTGCATTGCTTACATGTAAGTACTTTTTTCTTTAATCTCCGACTGTAAAGTCTGGACAATTTTTTATTGGCCCGTCTCACCCAAGTTGCCACGGAAATGCTCTGTGCTGCACTTTACAAACCCGACCAGGTGTTTCTGCACTCCAAGAAGTATTCCGGCCGGCCGCAGGGGTTCTCCGGGTAAAAATTTAACCAGATCCGATCATAATTGCCAGCCAAAACCGTAATGTCACCTCTCCCTCCTCTCTGGTTGCGCGCTGCTTGTGGAAATAGCCTCGGGGAGTGTTTTTAATTTTTTATTTGAGCGGAAAAAATGACTATGATCCGATCAAGTTTGGGAAGGGGGATGAAAATTCCACTTTTCTTTATGGGCGTGTTGAGGTTGTTGTAAGGATTAAAGCTTGTGTGTTTATTTTGGAATAGTTTGGACCCGTGTTTGTTTTTAAATGGGATTTAATATCCAAAATCCGGTGAATGAATTTGTTATAATTTGAACGCTGACCCGCATTGGAAGGGGAGCCATGTGTGATGAGAAACGTTGACCAGTGTGTTATTTTGTGGAGCGGATAAGATGGAAAAAGTGAACCTTTTATTTTTTTTTGATTCACCTTGTTTTTTAGTTTGATATCGTGTTGCTTTTATAATTCCCTCTGTTAATAGATTTATCTTCGTCAAACAATCCACAAGGCCTGACTAGGTAAATTTGAATACATTTTCAAAGTGGACAAAGAAACTGGCAGGAGCGGGATTCGAACCTGCGACCTCCGGAAGATTTTAGATTTTGAATGAATCTGAAATTTTGAAAGTCTTTGTTTGCTTCTACACATTACTATAAGCTCACGGAAGTCAGAATTTGAGAAAAAATATGAATGTTTCCGAAACCCTGATGAATAAGAAAAAGAAGTTTTTAAAGAAATTTGGCCACTTCCTGATTTTGGGAGTCTTGTCAAAACTCCTGTTGCACATGTATGTATATAGACCATTTCGAATACCTCTTGTTGCTATAGCAACAGCCCCACCTCTGTGCCAGCCGCCATATTGCGGGACAGGTATTTATTGTTTGCGTGTGTCCCACAGATAAGGTCCGTGTCTTAGTCTAGCTCATTTCAAGCATTCATGCACGTCTAGTGTAAGTTTTGTGAAATGTGCGAATGTGACTCATTTTCATCAAGCCACTTTAGCACAGGATCAGCGTTAGATTCCGTGAAATTGGGCTGTGGTCACATTCCATTTAATAACCAATCCTTTAAATTTGATCTCTCTGGTAGTAGAGAGTCAATTTCAGGGGGGCCAATTTCATGGAGCTGTTTCGCACAGGAATCTGCTGAGCATGAAATGTCTTCCTTGGTCAAAACAGGATTACCAACCAAATTTTCCTGTGATGTACATTTCTTCTGACTGGTATTCAGGTATTATCATGAAAATTGCATGGAGTTTTGGCTAGTAACCGGTCTTTTTAGTTAGCAATACTTTGTTGTGCTAAGCAAATTTTGGTGCTTAGCAGCTCCGTGAAATTGGCCCCGGGTGAGCTCATGTTTCACACATGATCATGTCGTTCTTTGTGTTTTGTTTGAAAAAAGAAAGAACATAAAGCTGCCTTGCTCTATGGTTAAATCCACCGTTAAATGCACACATTGCCCTGTGTCATTTTTGGGGGTTATTACGATCCCCAATTAAGTTCTTTGTACACTTTTCAAACAAAAGTGTAATATTTATGTGTAATATTTATGTGTAATATTTATGTGTAATATTTATGTGTAATATTTATGTGTAATATTTATGTGTAATATTTATGTGTAATATTTATGTGTAATATTTATGTGTAATATTTATGTGTAATATTTATGTGTAATATTTATGTGTAATATTTATGTGTAATATTTATGTGTAATATTTATGGGGAAAAACCTGACTACATTGACATTAGACATTAAGACTGGCACCGTACATAGTGCAGCCTGTATGCTCTGCCAAAGAACTACTATAAGGGCACCACTTTATTTTCGGTGGTCAGACTATTTCGAACCAAACTGGTATCCCGGTCATAATTTTCGTCAATGATTTTCAGACAAATGGCACGTTTTCAAAGAGCCAGATGGTCATGCGCATCACATGTATTATATTCTAATTTTGAATGGTCTTTCCAACCAAAGGAATTTTAGGATGGACACTTTTTTGTACCCCGATTGGGTGATTGTGGGTTTAAACTCTTATTTATTACAAATTTCCAAGCTCAAACAATCTCAAGATCTTTTCCTGGTTAACCCCTCTCCCCATGAATAAAAACTTGGCTATTAGTTACTGCAATGAACAGATGGTATATAACTTGCTAACCACCATTGTTCACATTTAACCAAGCAGGCACATGTTTCCAAGTAGTGGCAATAGTTTATTTATAAATACATGATTTATCAAAGGACTTCCCATGATTTAAACCTTCATGTGTCTTAACAAGCTACTTGCCAGAATTAGCTTGAATATTCATAAGATACCAGCCAATCAATACCCCTGAGAGTTCAACCAAGGTCCATGAAAGCAAAGAGTCATCCTGATTGTCTCACCCATCATGAATATTCAACGCTTGTGGTCCAGACAGGAAATGGCCTTTCTATTGTTTGGGGGGACCAGACTCTTC
The DNA here is from genome assembly GCA_037893225.1 of Hippasteria phrygiana. Taxonomy (NCBI): domain Eukaryota; kingdom Metazoa; phylum Echinodermata; class Asteroidea; order Valvatida; family Goniasteridae; genus Hippasteria; species Hippasteria phrygiana. The sequence goes on along the minus strand of JAZGUH010000008.1, from coordinate 588,808 downwards.
CATTGTGCCAGCCAGGGTTGTTTCTTGTTTTTCCCTTCTTCAAAGTACATGCCTTCCTGAGCCATGCTGTTTGTTTATTTGATCTACACCTATGGGGCAGATAATAGACATTGGCAGCTGTGACATTGTGTGCACAGCCAACAGCTCACATCATCACAGGTAAAAAAAAAAAAAAACCACTGACCATGGGTGTGCATGGGCAGCAGTACATTTGTTTGTACATTCCTGAGGGTGCCTTGGTGGTGTGTGGAGATCTGGACATGCTGTCTGGTGAAAAAAGTTTGGCCACCCGTTCTGGTTCTGTGCTGTGCCCGCGCGTAATTTGGTGAGATTTAGATTACACATATGTAAGTTATCATCGATCGTAGTTTGTCTTTTTCGGTCATGAGTTTACAAGAACTAAGTTGTAAATGTTTTGTGTTCAGGTACAAATGTATGTGTTTGGTGTTTTGTTAAATTTTTCTGAGGATACAGACATTTGGAAATTTATTACATTCAATGTTGTAAGTGGTGGGTTTCCGTCTTAGTCAGGCAAGGGTCATGCTAATTAGCGTCAACAAAGCGTCAACAAAGCGTCAACAACTTATAGAAGCACTGTTAAGCTTAAACATGTTATTCACAATATTTAGTGGGCTCCTATGATTATTTAAAAGTATCATTAGTATTTAAAAGTATCTTAAAATGTGTGATATTTAAGCGAAAAAGTACAACATCAACGGTGCTTTTTTCCGGCAGCCATCTTGTTTTTCTGGGACATGGTGCAATCGCGCATGCGCAAAAGAGGATGGCGGCGCCCATTCATCGTAATTTTGTCGTCTTAAAATTTTGTTTTTATGTGGGATTGTGAACGAGAATTCAGCCAATTTCTTACATAATACGAGATGCGAGAGTTTGTTGAATACAAGTATAGCTTTTGTGAAGCTTAAATGTGCATTTTGAGCTTGTTGACGCTTTGTTGACGCTGATCGGGTTTGTTGACGCTTGTTGACGCTAAATAGCATGACCGGTCAGGCAATGTACATTGTAAATGGAAAAGTTATGTAGCTCTTTAGTGACTAACTAGGTACATGTATGTACGCACGTAAATGTACGTGGTTTGCAGCACAGCTCATTTAATTTTGCACGTCGGGCATTTATTTTTTTCTGTAATTTCGTATCTGAAATTTCGGGTCATACTTATCACCGTCAACACACACAAGTGTGTAAATACCGGCAATCACGGACCTCCTCTTGTCCCTCTTTTGTTTATACTTTAACTTTTTTGGAAGGCCTCCCATATGTTTTGTCCACGATTTTCAATCGTGGTCGTGCGGTCAATCATGGACCCTTTGTCTATGCCAAACCCTTTTTGTCCCTAGTCCACGATTGCTGGTATTTTATACACACTCACATCAGTACCGTCAACGCACCGTCAACTCCTCCAAAACACATTCTAAATTGACAAAAGAGTCTTAGAAACGTAATAAATAGGCTAAAATAGAATTTTGGTAAGTTTGAAGTCGCATTTCATTCAGAAAAATTGATTTTATTTTTCATGCAAACAATTATCTCTTAGCAGCTCGGCTGTTGGCCGCCATCTGGCCTTCGCACGCGCTGCCTGCGGAGGCAACAGGGCTGCATAGAGCTGCATTTTGGAGCTGCATGGAGACGTCTGTTTTCTTGAACAAAAAAACGTACATTTTAAGACGTTTAAAGCTCCCATTTTTAAACCCAAATCTCGTGTTGACCCATACTTTACGGTTTTGTACCGCATTTGTCAGTTAAAAAATGACACATGCTGAAGAAAACAATTGAAACATCTTCCAATTTTCTCCGTGGTCTCTGCTGCATTCACTCGCTGGTGGTCTTCTTGGTGTATGATTAGCCTGCCTATCCATTCCCTCCCCCCACTCCCCCCCCCCCCCCCCCCCAACATTACAGCTCGGGAGTGTGGTCACCGAATCCTGCAAACTATATTTGTAATAAGAACTTCCCAACAGAAGCTTGTCTGAAATGACTTTCATCTTTCTTTGTCTCTTTAGTTCACACAGTACTGCCGGTTGGATCTTGAAACAAGCCGTCCAACTTGAGAAGTTTTACCATGACCTGAAATACGTGGGGACTAAACGAAGGACTTCGTCTGGTCTGCGTCGGAACCCATGCTGGTTTCCTAAGGGCCGAGTCGGTTAGTGACGTCATCGCGCCCATATGCACACATCCCGGCAGTGAGCAACCTTCAACTTGGCGTAGGGCCCGCACGTTGTTCCACTAAAGACCCCCCGCCGATCTCGCTCCGAGCCAGGTCAGGCCAGGCCAGGCCAGAACCTTGGCAACCATGCTTCATCCACACAGTAGCGTACTTAACTTTCTCTTATATGTGATGCTACTCGGGCTCATGTGCTGCAGTGCTGGGAGGACTGTGCGAAGAGGTCAAGGGTCAGGGAGGTCACGGATTCCAGCCCGCGCCAGATTCTGGAAAAACCGAAAACCAAATATAGTACTTGTTTTAACAGATGATCAAGATTTGCTTTTAGGTGAGTAAACGGGTAAAGAAAATAAAATTACTATTTGAACCAACTTTATTAAACCCTAACCGTCCTGAATCCTCCAATTAGAATACAATGTATGATTTCACACACCCTAGGGAGTTAGGGTTAATGTGCGTATTGCTGTGTAAAAAAATCGAATTGACAAATTTCGCCTGTGATGTATGTATTTCTTGTGATACTTTCTCAGCTGATGTTTTGCTTTGAGGAGGAAAATTTACTTTATTTCTCAGCATGAAAATCACATGGCCTTTTTTTTTTTTGGGCTGATAGCCTGTTTTACAAGCAAGACTTGTGCTCAGCAGGTGCGTGAAATTGGCCCCCTGATTTAAAAGAGAAATTTGCCGAGGACAGAACAGTTTTTCCTAAGCAAAATGGGCTACCAGTAGATCCACAGACGCATACTCCACACAGTATACTATACGTGGAACACTTCAAAACGCTTTCAGACTCCACACAGAATTGTTTGTAACACTTCAAAGCCCCTTCTCAAGATGAAACCTGAAGGGCTTGAAGTGTCATCCATATTACAAAGAACTTGGTCCCCCCAAGTAGTGTAGCAGGATAAGTAGACATTGGAAAACAGATTTTAGCTGTCTAAAGCCCTGTCCGCACTGGACTTTTTTTTGGTAAAACTTACCGAGACGATGGGTACTTTTCCCATTTTAAGTCCAGTGCGGACAGCCTAGGATGTTTTCCTCTCAGTTACTTTTCCCGAGTCCGGCGGTTACTTCTACCGGGCAACTGCTGCCCAGGAAAACTGACCGGGTAACTTTTCCCGAGACGATAAGTCCAGTGCGGACAGGGCGAGTCGGTAAAAGCGGCTCAGGAAAGCGTACATGCGGCCCGAGCGCAAGGTTTACAGGGAAACCATGCATGCGCTTTGCATTGTTTCACTGCGGTGCGGTGCATATGTGGCAAGTTTCCAAATTCCTGTGCGTTGTTCCTCTTTTGGTCGCAATCATGGCAGATTTTATGATTGATTCTCGGAAGTTTGATTGGTGCTAAAGACGTTTCGCCTGCGTGTACACATCGGCCAGAAAAATGAAAAGTCACGCGTGATTTGGGTCATGCAAAGCGCTCTCATGAGTCGTTATATTGACAGCTTGGTTAATTCTACCACGGTCTCGGTAAAATTTTCCCTTGTCGAAAGTCCAAGTGCGGACAGTGGTCACATTTGACCATTTTTCATTTTACCATTTTTCATTTTACCAAGTCCAGTGCGGACTTGGCTTTAGGCTCAAGTCTAGGGCTGTGAATCTGAACCTGGTACCTGACCCCTAAATTCAGGAACTGGTTCTAGAGTATCCGTAACCAAATTAACAAATTACTAATTAATTCATCAAACAATCCACAAGGTTTAGTAATTACTTGGTAATTTCTCATGCAATAAAAAAGAAAATTTTTGAATTTGAATGTCATTTGTGGGGAATTTTTTAAAATGAAAACCAGGGTACATGCACATGGAAAAACAAAACGGATTAAAACCCTCCCTCTCTCAGGGCCAAAATGGAGCCAACTACCCTATACATGTATATCAATACCTATGAAGTGACAGGTTGAAACACACACAAGCTGTGAGAGTTGGTGGGTAGATTTTTTGATAGGCGGTGATAGTTATATAACTATAGGAGGGTTAACGTTTAACGCTTGCGAAAATGCAATTTACACCATAAAGCTATAGATCTCATTGTACACACTTGCATATTGATGCCCTGTTGTGGTATTAACATGCGGACCTTTACGAACAATATGAACAGCGATTTCCGAGAATGAATTTTTGGGATTGGCTTTCTTTAACGGGTGTCCGGGTACCGGTGCTTTTTTTTCTAATGGGTACCCGATTCCTGTACTACCTGTAAATGCACAGCCGTACTCCTGTCTTAGTGATGTCATACTTGTATCGCTTGAGTGAAGATTGTTTACAGACAGTTCTCTGTTTGTCTCGTCTCCGCAAGGTTCTATGAGTGCAATGAACAAGACCCAAACAGTGTTGGGCAACAATGGAGCCACCTTTGTCAACGCGTTTGTGACAACGCCACTGTGCTGTCCATCCCGAAGCAGTATTCTGACCGGCCAGTACGTGCACAACCACCACGTCTACTCTAACACTGAGCACTGCGGCTCCAACGAGTGGAGGGACGGGCCAGAGGAGCGGACCTTCGCGACGTATCTGAGGCACGTTGACTATAGGACAGGTAGGGTGTAGTCATTTTTCAAGTGAAGTGAGAGCGGGAATTAATATCACATTGCAAATATACAATATTCATATGGTGTGTTTAGTCAAACCCAATTTAACTTCTTAAATACGGATGAGAACAATGGCCGTAGTTTTAAAAAAGACCACCCAGCCGGTTGTGGTCTATACGTACATTCCTGTGCATACTCAATCCATTGTTTGCCTATTATTTTCGTTACGCTTGGCTGCACAAGCCCCGTATTGGCATATCAGCAATCCATTGATAAAAGCCGGCCGGAAGGGTTTTGAGGTAATGACATAGCTTTGGTAATGAGCAAAACAAAATTGATTAGTTTCAATCTAAAAGTTTACCGTTTATAAAGATGGAAGATGGTACCAGCGCCAATCCTCCTTAGAAATATTTATCCGAAATGCTGTCATCTTCGGGAAAATTTGAAGACGACCTGAAAATGTGGCTTATTTTGAACAATTGAAAAAAAAAAAATACGAACATGCACCAAATCAATGTTGAAAAAATGAAACATTGAAAATTGAAAAATAAAGACTTGAATTTTGAACAACTTATGTGCCTTGCCCTATGAACTGGAAACATTTGATCAATTTCACTCAATAAGCCGAACACTGCTGAACATCAATAGTGACACATCATTGGCTCAATTTAAAAACAAAATTTTTTTAGTAGGCACGTAACCCACAAACCCAGACATGAACAAATAATGTCTCTGATCACATTAATGTTCCCAGCTGGCGACAGGACGCGGTGTGTGGTGAAGCTCGCAAAACAAATTATCCCGAAATGTGCTTTTGAACTGATAACCCAGTTTCTCAGAACCAAAAAAGAAACCACACAAAAGAGTACTACATCATATCCTGTTTATCAATAGAATTTAGAAACGGACAATTTATGACAAGTTGAAAATTCTTCTGTATGTTTTGCGGTTTTTTTATGGGGTAGTAGCACTCAGTAAGGGTTATGGAGTCAGTTAATTAATGAAGACGATGCCTTTGTGTAGCCTAATTGAGCTACAAAAAGTATTTGTTCTGAACTTCCTATGGTTGGACAGATCGTAAAAAAATTAGAATATATAATCACTTACATGACCATCACTTGAAAATGCACCATACATGTGTGATCTGAAAATTATGGATGAAAATGATTTCGGTGACACCAGTTTGGTTTGGAAAAGTCAGACTGTTAAGCCGTGTCCGCACTGGACTTTTTTTTTGGAGGTTTTACCGAGACGATGGTAAAATGAAAAATGGTCAAATGTGACCACTGTCCGCACTTGGACTTTCGACACGGAAATTTTTTACCGAGACCGTGAAGTAACCGAGCTGTCAATATAAGGACTTATGAGGGCGCTTTGCGTGACCTTTCTACATTGACGCGATTGACCCAAATCACGCCTGCCTTTTCATTTTTCCGGCCGATGTGTACACGCAGGCCTACGTCTTTAGCACCAATCAAACTTCCGACTTTATCAATAATAATATCTGCCATGATTGCGACCAAAAGAGGAACAACGCACTGGAATTTGGAAACAATGTAAAGCGCATACGTGGTTTCCCTGTGAAGCATGACCTTGCGCTCGGGCCGGATGTACGCTTTCCTGAGCCGCTTTTACCGACTCGCACTGGACTTATCGTCTCTGGAAAAGTTTTCCTGGGCAGCAGTTGGCCGGTAGAAGTAACCGCTGGACTCGGGAAAAGTAACTGAGAGGAAAACGTCCTAGGCTGTCCGCACTGGACTTAAAATGGGAAAAGTTCCCATCGTCTCGGTGAGTTTTACCAAAATAAGTCCAGTGCGGACAGGGCTTTAGAAACCCCCTAGTGCGCGTAGTTTTGTCAATGGTTTTCAGACAAATAGCACATTTTCAAGTTGTTTTGTTGTTGTTAAAGTCTTATATTCTACTTTTAATGATCTTTCCAACCAACCAGTTTTAGGGCAAACACTTCTTCCATCTCCAAGGCAAATACGTTCCTTTAAAACAGGAGAATCTGACGACGATTAGAATATTTGTACCGTTGTACATCATGAATTGATTTGTTTTATGGTGTGAGCATGTAACATTCTCGGCTGCTACATTAGTTTGAACAGCGGGAGCCCAAATTGCAAAACGTGACGTTTGTGCCAGGGCCTGAAGCCCCCCCACTAAGAAACCTTTTTCTCAAACAAACAGATCTTGTTGTGTTTTTATGGTTCGGCTGTTGCTTCCATCAAATAGAAAGCGTCCAATTTCCCCGGACGTTCCAGTAGGTGTTATTTAATTGACCATTAAATGGAGAGTGGAAATGAGATTGTTTCGCTTTGGACTCGGTCGGAATAACATTTCCGTGCGGGAGGGGATTGGGGAGATGTAGTGAGTCACGGAAGATTGAGACACGGACTTTGGTTGTAAAAAAGAAAACTCCAGACTACGTGCATATTTTGGGTTCAAATCATGGAAGTTATTTACACAATGGAGTATTTTCTAAAGATAAACCTCGGATTCATGACGGTTACATCCTGCCTGAAATTAGGGCTGTCTCGATATACATGTACCTACCAAATATTCGATTGTCGAATAGAATAGGCATAACTGTAGAATGCTATTTGTCAAGACCTGTGAAAGTTTGCTGCATAAATGAAGCACATTAGAATATCAATTTATTCCTGTTCGGTTGGATGGAAACGTGCATTTGTGGTAATTTTTTTCTTCCGGCAGGAAAATCTTTCTTGCAGCATTTCAGTTTTTTTTTTTTTTCGTACAATTGCATGAATTGTGCACATGTTTTTGTGAAATATTCGACATCAATTTGTCAAGCTCTGGGACTAGAAGTGAAAGAATTTTAGGCAGAAATAAAATGCAATAAAGGACGGTTTGGTGGTTAAATGGTTTAAGCCCCCCCCCCCCCCCCCCCCCCCCCCAGGTATTTAAGTTTTGATGGATGACTGTGCGTGAGGCTTTCAAGGGTTCATTTAGAGGTGATCATGTTGTGCTCGGGGCACGCGTGCCACTGGGAGGAAGGACTATGCCAGCACGGCCGGTCTCCCGACATCCAAAGCCTGCTCGTTATGATCACCAAGGGCAGACCACAGCGGAGGATCGCGTGCTGGGCAGCAATTTTCACTCGTCATTTATCCAGTTAATTGGGATTCTCAGCTGGTGTCAACTTTCCACCGGTTCCCCTCGCCCTTCCGACGACGGCAGCACCTTGGAAGTGATGGAGCTTAAAGATTGCTAGTAAATACTGACGTGGTATAATAGATTTGCCACTGACTCCGCTTGGGTTACACAATCTGTTTTTCAAATGTGATGAAGTGGAGAATGATTGATATAAATGAGAGCGAACATTCTTCCCTCTCAAAGGTATGTTTGACGGAACAGATGTCGGAAGTGTCCATACTTTATGGACTCAACATGTACATGTACATGTATGAACATTGTACTTGAAGTAACAAACCAGGGGGGGGGGTGAGATTTGTCAGGATTTTTTCTGATTTCAGGATTTCCTGTCGGGATTTCAGAATTTTTTAAAGAATCTCTTTTGCAATCTGGAATTCCTGAGGGGGTTTTCAAAAAAGGTGTTTTTACCTGTAAAAGTGGATATTGACCAATAAAAAATGGATATTTGAAGGGCAAATACAAACTGTGTGTTGATCTGCGGTCCTCGTGGACTTTTCGTGGATTTTTTTGTGGATTTCGTGGATTTTTCATTTTTGGCACAATCTCGCCCCTGACAAACCTGTGGCAGTTTGAGCTCAGTCTGTCATCTGAGTTACGGAAAGGAGTCAAAAACTCAAAATGGTTCTACATGTATGTGATTTTCTGGATATTCATATGGGCTTATTTTGTTATTGTTGAAATCAAAATAAACAACAGCATTTTGGGAGGGCTTCGGATACAAATTTCTCAAAGATGAGAGCATGTCGGACAAATATGTCTCAGGAGGATTGGTACTGATCTGGGGCCAATTTCATAGGGCTGTTAAGCACAACAATCTGCTTAGCATGAACATGTCTTGCTTAGTAAAAACAGGTTACCAGCCAAAAGTCCATGTCATTTTCATGCTAAGCAAACAGCTGAATACCAGTCAAAAGCAGTATTCCACACATCGAAATCTGGTTTTTATCAAGTTTTTATCAAGGAAGCATTTGCATGCTAAGCAAATTTTTGTGCTTAACAGCTTTATGAAATTGGCCCCTGGTACTATCTTTATAAACAGTAAACTTTCAGATTAAAACGAATCCCTTTCTATTTTTGATTATTACTAAAGTAATAGCATGCCTTTTAATACAGGGGGCAAAACTTGTTTCTCCTTACAACAGCATTTTTTTTGGGGGGGGGGGGAGGGGGGGGGGGGGGGTGGGGGAAACATACGTACCCAGTTGTGACTGGGTACACAGTATCATTTTCAGATGAGTTGTTCTGGAAACCACTTTCATCTTTGGACATCAAAGAATTCCCGCTCCTTTTTTTGTTGATCTGTGTCGGTGGTTTTAATTACTGTTCTCTCACCTAAAAAAAAAAAGAATCATCCTTGAAATCAAACCAGGCAAGAAACCAGAAGAGACAGATCTAGTTTCACCTCAAAAATGATCTGGTTTCCCCCAAAAAAATTCTGGGCAAAGCTTCACACAGTGGGCATGTTGGTGTGGCAGCTCACAGGTCTGTGTTTGTTATGAGAGACTCGGTAGTGCACGGCTGAGCTCACTCGAGGAGGAGTGGGGTGGTTGTTTGGTTTCCATCTTGGGCTTCTAGATGTCTTGATGAGGTGAGGATTGAGAACCGGCGTGATTGTTTTTCTTGGCTGGTTGAGGTCTGCTTCATCTGTGTCTGGTAAACAATGCAAAGACACCTGCTGAGGGGTGAATGCATGGCTCAGAGCAGACAGGGGTAGAGGACTTTAGGGAGGGCGATGCGCAGGGTTTATGTTAAAGTATAGCTTTGGTCGTGATCAAATAAAAAGGACGAGTTTTAATCTAAAAGGCTATTGTTTATTAAAGATAGTATACATCATTTGCAAACATAAACAAACAAAACTACTGAATTATTATGAAATACTGTACTAGACTGTAAGTAAATAGCAGTCTCAATCATCCTGTGAAATCATGGCACCTGGTGTGCTGTCGTTTTCAAGAAAAGTGGAAATTGATATTGTTTTCCCAACGATTTTCGGCCGACAGTCATTGGAAATAGTGTAGTTCCCCCAACCTGATAATTCCCTGACATCTATAAATTGTTCCATTTTGTCCAAAGTATGGTCAGGAAACCTGACTACTAGAACATATTTGTTTTTTCTCTGTTTTTCGAAGTACATGTATCTGTGCACTCAAGACTTTAAACGGGTCAGTGTTTAGTGTTTGCTAGCACGCTATAAAATACTTACCCCTCAATCCATTTATTTCTGAAAATTACAGCAAAAGCAATTGAATGAACCAGTACCAATTCTGATAAATATTCGTCAGTTTTAAACTATGATCTTGTGAGTACACAGCGCCCTCTACAGTGTGCTCGGAGTCGAATAGGTTTTTGTAAAGCCCCTACAATTGTATGCTTAATCTTTTGAATATATGGATGACGGCCATGGCCGACGTTTGAAAAAGACCACCTGGCCTGTTGTCATCTATATGCACATTCCTGTGCATACTCAATACATTGTTTGCCTATTGTTTGCGTTACGCTTGGGAGAGCAAGCTCGTATTGGCAGACCAACACCCATTTAATAACAGCCGGTCAGTAGGGGTAACTTAATTCTGGGAGTGCGATGTAGTATTTAAATGTGTGACCACAGCCGCATGTGATATTATACAAATAATGAATGTTTATGAGTGCGATGGTAAGAATAATTTCATGAGGTGACAGATGGCATGTTCCATTCCACGAGGCGAAGCCGAGTGGAATGGGACATTCCATCTGTCACCTCATGAAATTATTCTTACCATTGCACGAATGTGAAACATTCATTATTTGTTTTATACAACGCCTGAATAAATCCGACAGATTGCATGCATGGATTTCTTTGTGTAACGTTACAACGTGCCGTTTACCAGTCCCGCATAAAACCGCGACAACAAATTGTCGAGTTCCGAATCAGTTAAAGCTTCAATTGTTGTTCCTGCGTGTCTTGCAAATTCATCTAATCGTTTCACTGCATATTTGATTTGTCTCTTTGTATTTGGAGCGTCAGCATCGCCTACGAGTTCCAATATTTCGTCGTCTGTTAGGAGAACAAACCGCGGCAGTTCGGGAAACTCGGCCGCCATGTTGTGTGAATGACAGCCCTGTTGTAGCGCCACCATAGTGACCGTGAAATTAGGGAAGTTCTTTTGGTTCTATCAATGCGCGCGCACCGTTTGATAGAACCATGTGATAGAACGTTTTGGGCGGTGCGGGTTCGCGTCGTGTGATGGGTCGAATAATTCAATGCACGTGATCGACGATCCACCAATCGGATGGCTGGGATTTATTCAGGTGTTGTATAAACCTTGCTATAAACTTCACTCGTTACACCAGCCATTGCAACTTTTCATTTTTTTGATGTAATTAAATTTTCCCTTATTTTTTTTCTTCTTCTTCTCCAGGGTATTTTGGTAAATACTTAAATAATTACAACGGCACGTACATACCGCCCGGCTGGACGGAATGGGTCGGGCTTCTGCAGAACTCAAAGTACTACAACTACACGTTAAGTCGCAACGGTCAGCTGTATGAACACGGATTCAACTATTACAGGTCAGCGGTCATTGTGTAATTGAGTTGTAGCGAGAGCGGCACCTACTCACTACCATGAGTAATAGATTACTCGTGAGTAGTTGGTGTGTGAGTAATTGGAAATTAGAGTGATACTCGAGTTTTGTACATTGTTTGCAGTACAGAGGTGAAAGCAAGGACTGAAGTTGCAAAGAACTGTTGAATTAATCTGTTGTGAAGATTTCCACCTTTTTAGAATTCCCTGTGGAGATCTTTCTATCCTTTTTTTCTCTCTATTGTTTCTTGGTCTCCACAAGGTAACAAATTTAGAAACAATATTGTGTCCTATTATTTTTTAATAGAAGTCGCCTAATACAAGGCTAAAAGCCACTGTTGGTAAAGGGCTACAGCAGAGGTGGTGGGGTTGGCCACATTTTAGGTTGTCATCCCCACCACCTTTACGGTTTTCCTGGGTCCAGATCTAAATAGAGGATAAATCTTCAATAGATACCAAAGAAATTATCCTAATTTTCAGACCTATAGACGAATCCGGCGACCAAAATTAGAAGCATTTACTGCGGTGGCATCACGCTCGCGTGCGTATTTTACGCACGCGCTCGATGCAGCTTCGACCAACAGGGTGTTTACAACTTGCCAAAATGCGCGCGCGACTGAAATTAAAGAACGCGCGCATCCTGCACGCGAGCTTGGCACCACTGTAAAAATGGCGTCGGCGAATTCCTGTATAGTTCGAGGCGGGGTTCGAGACCGACTCACCTCCCCCCTTCTCAAGAAAGTAGTTGAATATTCTAGTTGAATATTCTAATTCTTCTCTTGATCAGGGACTACCTGCCCGACCTTATCGCCAACGACAGCCTCACGTTCTTCAAGATGTCCAAGATGACCTATCCAGACAACCCTGTTGCCATGGTGATGTCCTTCCCATCACCCCACGGACCAGAGGACGGAGCTCCGCAGTACCAAAACTTGTTTGAGGGCAATCATCTCCACAGGTTGGTCAAGATGTGCAGACCTTCTTTAGATGTTTCGTTTTTGTAAAAAAAAAAATGCTTGAGGGGCTATAGATGATGTGCCGTATGATGTTACGTGTTTACATCTACAATGAAATGTGCCCGGTGGTTTGTGCACGCATCGTGTTTTGCATAAAATTTGGTTGAGGTCGCAGGATAGATCGCATTTGAATTATGTGACCTTTGACGTCACTCCTTAACCACATTTATGCAAAACACAATGCGTGCGCGTACCGCCGGGTATATTTCAATAGAGGGCGGTTTAGATGTAAACAGATTTCGTGGATTTTTCATTTTCTGTCAATTTCACTCCTGAATTCTAAGGAAATACTGCTTGGTCAGGATCTAAGATGAAAGTTGAAAAAGAAGTGCCTTCTAATTTAAAAAAAAATAATTTTGGCTATTATTGGTGTGGGTAGTTTCACTGCCCAAATGATTACTTTGTCACAGAAATTATACTCTTTGCTACCATGGAAATGGCTTTTTGGACCGTACTACGTGATTGCCCTTTCATGAGGAAATTAAATTCTTTTTTTTTTGTTAAGCCACGTTGGCATTTTTTGGTTGAAGTTTGATAAAGGTATAATTTAGTTTCTGTCTAGTATGTGAGATTAGTTTAGTGCCCTTTTTGCCCCGGACAGCAACTTGCAGTGGAATTTCTCTGTTCGTCGCATATTCAAGAACTGCAGTCCAGGGAGAAAAAAAAATGTTTGTCCGGCTTTTGTGACAATTGATCGGTAAGGGTAGAGAAGTGATTTGTATATCACACTGTTCCTGACAGAATGCTTTCCCTGTAAATATTAGTAGAGACTTCGCAAGGCGCTGATGGATTAATCGCAGTTGCCCTGGAGAAAGTCTTGGGCCCTAAATTACATTTCTCATCGCAATTAAATTCAGCCAGGCTGTTAAGTCCCGACAGGTTTGGTTTTTTTTTAGGTGAGGTAAATCTTATTTAAAATTTTCTCCGGTAAAAGGAAGGAAAAATGGTTGGCATTCTTAATCCTTGATTGACGAGGGTTGCGGGAAAAGCTAGAAAGAAGTCATTTGGTTGTTCTGCGGATTTCACCTGTGGAGGCTTTTCGGGTAGAAGGGTTGGGGGGGATCAGGTGTCTATGGGATGGAATTTTGCGGGGAGTCGGGGTCGGGAGTGAAGTTTCATTTTTCATAGGCCGTAAATTTTCTTTGGCTGATCGAGGAATTATGTGTTGCAGTGGACATGAAGAAATCTAGAGGTATTTTTAGGGGCCACACTGTAAAGTGTAGAAGAGGTGATTGAAACTCGGTGATTGTTGCCTGAGCAGTGAAACTGTGGAGCAGTTAAAAATGTAATTGTTATCCTCTTTTGTGTTGGTCATTGTGTTCCTGGAATCTCAGGAATTCCTTTCGGACATCTAGGGGGATGTGTTGGATAACAAAAGTCTGGAGTGTGGGGTATAGGAACAAGGGGGGGGCTGGGTAACCCCTTGGTCCCATATCTTGCTGGGGATAGGAACATCGGCCATGAACCTACACGTACATTGTACTGTAAATGTACTCCAGTTTCAGACATTTTTTTGTCTAAGCTGTGATTTTGCTGGAAGCCGTGAAAGAATAATCTTGAGTGGTGACTGCCAGTGTCTTTGAGCTCCCTTAAAATGCAATTTGCCACACTGCTACCAGACAGCTGGGGCAATGGGGTAATAATGTTCTATGGACGTGGACAGTAACACAATACACCAACTGGTTACAGGTTTTTAAGCCGGGGTTGTAAAAGAAAAACGGGCAAGACAGTTGAATGGTTGGATTGCGACCTGGGCGACATTCATGCTCTGGTGGTAACCTGGAGCCCAGACAGGCTAGTACATAGTGGGAATTCCCTTTGTCAGGCCTCATTAGAACGTTAAGGTTCTCGAGCTAGTGTTAGGATCCCTGAGGGAGAAATTTTTATGGACTGCTTGTGAAGGAGATCTTTTTTTGTTGGAGGGGAGAATTATGTTATTTGAGTGATTTTTCTAGTGGGCACTGTGGATGTTGTAAGTCTGGTGAAACATCAGATCGGGTTGCTTTTTTGTATGGATGTTAGCCCCGAACAAGGCTAAAAGCCACTCGAGGTACAAACCTAGAAAAAAAGAATAAGAATCAAAGATACAAGAGGTAGAAATTAGTATTCCTCTTGAAGCAGAAAAGATCGTAAGATGAAGGGAAACGTGCACCGAGCAAAGAATTCCACAGAGATTCAGGACGCGGGAAGCTATTGGCGCATAGGTTTTCGTTCTACAGCTATAGTATAGCTAGAGTAAATTGGTGGGAACAGGCGGAAAGCCGAGTTTCACGCTCAAACACCCTAACGGGAGGAACACAAGCTGGACAAGCCAGTGGAACATTTACCATGAAAATATCTGTAGAACAGACTAAGAGTAGCAACAGATCTCTGGTTGTAAGGATGAGCCCAACTCTTCTCCAACCAAAGTAACAATGCGCTTCTGTAGTCGCAGTGTAAATCGTGTTAATGGGACCGATTTGTATTTATACAATGGCAACATGAAAGTAAACCAGTATGGATTGAATACATTTTTTTTGTTTTTTTGGTGGTAACATTTATTTCCTCTTCATGGCAAATCACAAAAGATATGAAAGAATACATTTAAGAAAATCAAGACAAGAAGAAGAGGCAAAACCTAAAAACCGAAAGCTTGTGTAGGGCTTGCCATACATAACAAATCACATAGTAAAATACAAAAACAAAAACAAGTAAACATTTAGAAACATAAGTTATACAGTTTACATGGTGTATTATGTACAAGTTATAAATACAGAAATGGAATACGTAAGGGTGTAGTGGTTAATCTGTGGTCGGGCCAGGCCGTTAAAAAGCCTGGCCAAGCCCCTGCAACGCCCCTGCAACGCCCCTGCAACGCCCCTGCAACGCCCCTGCAACGCCCGGGCCTTCGGGCTTCTATAATCCCCTGGTTGTACACAATAAACTGACCATTAATTCTGGAGTTGCAGTGGGCTCCCATTGTTCACCCAGACTTGACTGACAGCTGAGGCATCTTTTGATCCTGCCATGAATGGGTACAGATTACTGTGGGAGGGGCTACAACCAGGCCTGGCCAGGCAGAGGCCGGGCTTTATTGATTAGTTGATGCTCTATTGTTAGGTGATTTGTGGCTCACAATAGCCAGAGTAAAAGCCAGAAGGCCCGGGCATGGCTGGGCTTTTCAAAGGCCTGGCCCGACCACAGATTAACCACTCCTCCCTAATGTGAAAATAGGGCAATAAGGATGGAGAATCGACATGGTATGTACATCTACCCATTTATTTCGGTGTTTCTTCTGAGGAGGGGAGTTCCTTGGATAATTTTTTTTATAAAAGGCTGCCAATTCTTTACACTATGAACCCCTTGGATGTGATTTTCTATTCAAAATGGACATGAGGATTAAGAGATGTGATTTTAACAATGAGGGTCCAAAATCACATCCTACTCTATTTAAAATCACATCTGAAGCCTGTGAACTATTATCCCACCCTGACAAAGAGTACATTGTGACTTCTGGGTTTAACAGCTTAAACCGCATTGTGATTCTGGACTCTGGATGTGATTTTAGACCCTCATTGTTAAAATCACATTCTCTTAATCCTCCTGTCCATTCTGAATAGGAAATCACATCCAAGGGTTCAAAGTGTTAGAACCTACATGTATTTGATAATTGTTGAAATGTTAAAACAACAGTTTATCACAATGACTTGGATGACGGGTTGAGCTCAAACTTTCACAGGTTTATTTCATGTATTTATTAAAATCACACAAAGTATGAACACTGCCTGCTACTGTGTTGTCAACTCTGCCAATGCTATTCATACCTTTTATGAATGAATGTAATTAATATTTTTTCTGCTGAAGAAATCTTTCCCAATTATTTAACAAGGACTACATGTATATCCATAGCTCGAAGCAAT
Organism: Hippasteria phrygiana; assembly: GCA_037893225.1. NCBI lineage: Eukaryota > Metazoa > Echinodermata > Asteroidea > Valvatida > Goniasteridae > Hippasteria > Hippasteria phrygiana. The sequence continues at coordinate 572,439 of JAZGUH010000008.1, read as the reverse complement.
CACGTGTCCTGTTCTGTTGTAAATTTGAAATTCATTGTCGGCAATTCATTTCTTTGGTAGCAGCTTTCAGGACTACATGTACTTTCGTTCACTCCATTTACACCTGGTGACTCAATGGTGTAATGTTATACATCCATGAAAAGGTCGGTGTTGAAACCCGAAGAATAAATATCTCTTTTCCCTCCCACTTAAGCTCGGTGAAATTCAAGTTATTTTTGTCTCTGGGTTTTCATCACGCGTTTCAGTGTTTATCGCCAAGAGAGATCTGTCAGACAACTCTTGTGAGTCACGCTGGTTTCTGTTTCCCGAATCCCCGGGAAAAAAAAGGGGGTTAAATTTCCAAGATTGGGTTTGAATTTCAATCCCATTTTGCTTTAGGGCCAGTCCAGAGGTTTTATTATTCAGTGTGGTCTTTCATCAGTCCAGCCTAGTTCTGTCATAGCCGCGGCTCCGATGTTGTCATATTTAAAGATCTTCTTAAGATGATCTATCCCAAATGGGTTCCCCACTGGTTTCCTCTCGGCATCTTAAAATATCAGTGGCAAAAGTGAAGTGATTAGGTAGAGTACCAGTCAAGCATGATCGTTAGGTGTCATATGAAATGCGTACGGTAGTACAGTAAACCTTTTGAGTACAATGGCCGTCATCTTTTGTCTGTGGAGGCTGGCCATATCTCGGTCATGACCTATATACATTGGTTTGCTTACCCTAAGCATGCATGCTTTCTGAATGCGTGCTTAACTTTAAGCTTAACCTTAAGCTAATTTTAAGCAGATAACTTGTCCTGAACCTAGCCACTTTTTCATAAAGCATGTTATGTCATATCCACACATGTGCTTTAATTTCACGTAAAATGAAAATGTGCCATAGAGCATACTTGGAGATAAAATTTACATCAATGGCAGAACCATTAACAATTCTTTTTGGCTGTTGTGTAAAGTTACCTCAAAATCCCTCTTACAAAATTTGAGTTTACCCTCAAAGCACAAGCCTATTAATCTCAAGGTTATTACCAGTCTAAAATATGGAAATGCACTGCACTTGTACTTTCTTAATTTGTCCAAAATTAATGAACCCAGAGAAGAAGCTTAAATAATGACTTGTCAGAATAATGGAAGGACTGTAAAGTTTCTTTTTTCGAAAAAAAGGAAGAATCTGTTGAGGGGAAGTTGTACTGAGGGGATTCAGTGACCTCTCATTAGCGTGATTTATTTTTATAATTTTTTTTTATAACTCTAACCCCCTTCAGTGTTTTTCATATGCCCTGATTATTCTAACAATTTCCAACAAAACTGAAATGAGAAACCTCCTAAATACAACAAAATCCAACAGCAAATTTGGTTGGATTCTGCATTGTACCACCAACACACTAACACAAGGGTTTCCAATACCATCATCTATTTAAAGGTTGCATACACCATTTGCTTTTGCTGTAATTTTCAGAAATAAATGAATTTGAGGATTAGTATTTTACAGCGTGCTAGCTAATACTGTAACACTGACCTGTTTAAAGTTTTGTGTGCATATACATGCTGGGAAAACCGTAGTCTGCGTAGAGAGAAAAAACAAATTGTTCTAGTAGTCTGGTTCCCTGACCATACTTTAGACAAAACGGAGCAACTTTTGGATGTCGGGGAATTATCTGGTAGGGGAACTAGACTATTTGCAATGATTGTCGGCCAACAATCATTGGGAAAACGCTATAAATTTCCACTTTTCTTAAACGGCAGCACACCAGGTGCCATGATTTCACAGGATGCTTGAGACTATGTATTACCTAGTCTAGTAAGGTATTTTGTAATAATTCAGTAATTCTTTTTTGAGGTTTGCAAATTATGATGTGTACTACCTTTTAAACTTGAGTTATTTAGTATACTGTATCAAAATGAAATATGCTACTGGAAATTGCTTGTCGGTTGGAAAAATTATTCAAAATTAGGGGACATGATATGTCAAAGAATCTTCAGAGAAGGCATTGAAACATCAGGCCCTTCAATTTTTTTTATTAGTTTCCAGTGTTTTACAATTTGATTTACCTTTTCCTTTCCTTTGCCTGCGTGTCCAGGACAGAGACATGGAATTACGGCAATAACAACGACAAGCACTGGCTGCTGACGTATCCCAATCCCATGACGGAGAGAGAGATTGCATTCACGGACATCCTGCAACGCAAACGGCTCATGACGCTGGTATCCGTGGACGAAGCTATTGCTAAGGTTTGTCACAGAGGGGCAGGTCTGGGGAAACTGCTTAAGAGTGCAGTTTTGCTTGGCACAAACTGAATTTGCCTGGCAACAACTGAATACCAGCCAAAATGGCATGCTGTTGCTTCAGACTGGTTGACAGCTGATTTTTACTTAACATGTTACAGGCTTTCATGTATTCCTAATTTTCCTAATTTTCCTACTTTTCCTACTTTATCCTAATTTTTCTACATTGCTCCTACTTTTCCTACTTTATCGTAATTATTCTACATTGCTCCTACTTTTCCTACTTTATCCTAATTTTTCTACATTGCTCCTTCTTTAACCTATTTTTTTCTACATTGCTCCTACTTTTCCTACTTTATCCTAATTATTCTACATTGCTCCTACTTTATCCTATTTTTTTCTACATTGCTCCTACTTTTCCTACTTTATCCTAATTTTTCTACACTGCTCCTACTTTTCCTTCTTTATCCGATTTTTTTTATATTGCTCCTACTTTTCCTACTTTTTTGTCCCACAACTCAGAAAAATGAAATCTCATTGAATATTTTTTATAATTATCCTATATTCATAATTATCTGAATTTAAAAAATGTAGACCCAGGCGGGTTAACCTTCCCAATTGGTGAGAACAACTCCCCCACCCCCCCCACCCCCACCCCCGGCCGCCTTACTATATTTTTTAATTTTTATGTAAATTCTTTCTGGTCATGAAACCAAGGATTCCCCAAAAGCGCATGTTGCACTGTAGCTCGAAAGCCTGAAGAAACCTGTAGGAAGACGACGAAGAAATGTTCAGTTTGAGAAGTGGGAGGAAAACCCCAGAATGATATTCTGGGGGAAAACCCACGGAATCGGGCAAGGACTGAAAACCCAATTCACATGTCGGCCCAGGTAGGATTCGAACCCGGGTCACAGCGGTGGAAGGCGAGGCAAGTACCACTAGGCCAACCTGACTCCAAGTCCAACCCCTGACAGCATTCCGCATTACCGGTCCCGATCATTTCCCTTCTTTCTACAGCTTTGCACTGAGCTGAGCGAGATGAGGGAGCTAGACAACACCTACATTATCTTTACCTCGGACCACGGCTACCATCTCGGCCAGTATGCCCTGCCGAAGGGCAAGTCCCTTCCCTATGACTTCGACATCCGAGTACCATTCTACATGAGGGGGCCCAGGATTCCTCCTGGCATAGAGTAAGATAGTTTTACTCCTCAAAAAATGTGATTTTATTTTTCAAAAAAAAAAAATGAACGAGGCTTCCCTTGCCTTTTTTTTTCAGGCTTTGGACAAGAATCTTACTGGTATCTCTATAAAATGAAGAGAAATATCTGTTCTGTCATCATCAGACTCTTCCGGGCACATATTTTTGTTTTACATATTATTAACCAGTTCGCGTCGGAGGATGTGTTTACACGATCTGGCTGTTTTTATGCACGGGCACGGCTGACGGGTTAAAACGTCAAGCTGGCTTCGACTCGCCTCCGGGTGACGTCTCAACACGCTAATCCCTCATTTGTTTTGTACACACACACAAAGTCTGTGTGGAGGCGGACCGTGTGTTGAACTTGGCGTTTGGCTGTATATCTGAAGTTGGCTGCTATATTTTGCCTTTTTTGAAAATAGAAATTTCGGCAAAAATAATCCCGGCGCGAACTGGTTAAAGTATGCATTTTTCTCCTTACAGTGGAGGTTTAATTTTTGAAATCTGACTTTTTTTTTATTTTTTTTTTTTATTTTTTTTTTTATAAAGTTTTACGCATGCCGCCATAAAACCAATTTGGGTTTCATGATTTCGACAAAAGGGTTTTTAAAATTACATGCACTCTTTGTCACTTTTAAAGGCAGTGTGCATGATTGGTTGATTGTTGCAGTTTTCAGAAATGGGCGGACCTGTTTAAAGTTTTGCGTTGTTGGATGGCGGAAAAAACGAGAGAAAAACGGCGCTCGTTTTCAACCGTCGGGCAGATGATAGCCTTTTTAGTCAAGGCGCGCGTGGCTATGGGCGCGTGACGCGCCCCGGTTATGCTATGGCGCCATCATGTCCGGTGCGCGCCACTCGTCCCGGGTAGCCACGCGCGCCTTGACTAACGGCTACAGGGCAGTTTTCCAACGATTTCCAGCTGGAAATCGTTGGAAAACGATATACATTTCCACTTTTCTTGACAACGACGGCACACCTGGTGCCATCATTTCACAGGATGATTGAGACTACTATTAACTTACAGTCTAGTAAGGTATTTCGTAATAATTCAGTAAAAAAACAAATTGGAGGATTACCAATCGTGTACACTACGTTTAAAGCAGTTGTGCCTTGAGCCAAACATTTGCTAATTTCCCCCCCCCCCCCCTTTTTCATGAATGCAGAGTTCAAAACATCGTGCTGAACATTGACCTGGCACCAACCATTCTGGACATTGCTGGGGTGAGCGTCCCACCTACCATGGATGGGGTGTCTATTCTGAAGCTTTTTAGTCCAGCGGAGTAAGTTGGTCAAGCAATAGACCGATCAATTCAGCCCCGCCCACTGTGCATGTTGGTAATTCCTGCACGGCTGCAATGCCACCCCATGTGTTGAAGTTGTGTGCACGCCACGTGCGCACACACAGGCGCGTTCGACGTTAGTCCGACTTCTTAATGCATAGTTGCGGCTGCTGTGATTGGTCAGTACATTGGTGGGCGGGGCTTAGTTGTTTTGTCTATTGTGAAACGTGTAATCAGTTTACAATAGTTGATAGCTGTGAACAGTAATGTAAATTCATAAAAATTTGAGTATTTTTGTCACTCGTGACTTTGTAGCAACAAAGTCGGTAGTATCTGAGACAGAGCACAGTTCTCTTAAAAAAACAACAACTTTGTTGGGGGGTGGGTGGGCGTAGCTAAAACTAATTTTTGGAAACCAATTTTTAATGGGACACAAAATGATTACATTCAAAAGTAGAATGCCTTGAAAATGCACCGTCTGTCTGAAAATCATTGACGAGTATGATTTCGGGGATGCAGTTTGGTTCGGGAAATTCAGACCATTGGAATTCGGTCGATTTACAACTCGGTGCGCCGCCAGCGGCAACCGGGGAGAGGCCAAATTACGCAGTGCATCATGGGAAAAAGTCGACATTGCAAAACCGGAAGTGGGTATCGCCAATGCATTGACCGTACTTCTTACACCCCTTCTCCGCTAAAATCTATCAACTCCTCTCTCTTCTTTCCCGCACAAGGTATTCCCCGATTAGTCAAAAATTGCTTTAACTCATCCACTCGCGTTTGCATGAAATCCATACTGCTGTACTGTCCACCATCTAATACAACGCGATAGACGCGATGTCGACCCCGAAAGTAGGAAATTGGCCTTTCCCAGCTTGCCGCTGGCGGCGCACTGAGTTGTGAATCGACCGAATTCCGAGTGGTGTACTTTGCCGTTTAGTTGTGCACAGACTGTGTACCATGTGCGCCACCAGCCTGAATGTCCGGATTTCATTACTTTGGTTTTTCCTCATTTCTCAGTAAATATTTCACATTATGGTAGAATTTATTTTTACATTCGGACCTTAGAAATAGGTTAGGTAACCGAAGAGATTACATTTTGGCAGATTTCAGGGCAATGTGTTCCTTCAAGAACCTCATTTTGGAGATTAAAGAAAAAGGAACAAACACAAATTGAGGTAGTAAAGTTTGTTTGAGATTTTTCAAAAGATCTGAATTTTTTCTGGATTAATTTTATCTGCTGAATAAAGAACAATTTGTTGGTGTTTTTTTTGTGGGCGGCAAATCTGACTTGAGGTTTGCTGAGTCAAAATGTTCAATGTGAAAAGAAGCGAAGAAATGTGTAGAAATAGCACAGAGAGAGAGAGAGTGCTGGAATTTGTGTAGCAGTTGCAGTATACATGTAGTCCCATTAGGGAGGAGTGGTTAATCTGTGGTCGGGCCAGGCCTTTGAAAAGCCCAGCCACGCCCGGGCCTTCTGGCTTTTACTCTTGCTATTGTGAGCCACAAATCACCTAACAATAGAGCATCAACTAATCAATAAAGCCCGGCCTCTGCCTGGCCAGGCCTGGTTGTAGCCCCTCCCACACTAATCTGTACCCATTCACGGCAGGATCAAAAGATGCCTCAGCTGTCAGTCAAGTCTGGGTGAACAATGGGAGCCCACTGCAACTCCAGAATTAATGGTCAGTTTATTGTGTACAACCAGGGCATTATAGAAGCCCGAAGGCCCCAGGCGTTGCAGGGGTTTGGCCAGGCTTTTTAACGGCCTGGCCCGACCACAGATTAACCACTCCACCCTTAGTTTTACCCTCCAAAATGTCACAACTGCAGGGCGGCAGGAAAGAACAAGAAACGCAAGCCACGTTACCTTGGATCTGAAACCTGGAGGACCAGTTTCCTCGTCGAAAAAACGTAAGTTCTTTTCTCTTCTGTTGGGTCAGTTCTCATTGTAGTTGACATCATGCCCGTGCCATGAATATGTATGGACAGCCTGCACCGAGTATTTATCTGGATTTCTCACAATTTTGTTGTCCCGTCTCTTCAGACGTTCTCCGGAAGATTTGGCACGTTTGAAGAGGAGACAGTCGCAGTTACGGGGGGAGAAGGTAGACCGTCTACGCCAACAGTGTCGGGTGCCTGAGCTGCAGTCGCCATGCCAACCATTCCAGGTGATGCATTTGGTCTAAGCCAATCATCTTAAGCCTACGTGTTGTCTGTTTATAGTTTATTCATCACCATTTTGTACACATCGTTTATCTTAGAATTTTATATTCATGTATTTGCATCCTTTATGATAGATGACTTAAAAATATAACGTCGTTTGAGCGTGGCTAGTCGATATTAACACCCCATGGTATTAGAAGGCAAATTAATTCCCGAGGTGAAGCCAGTTTGTTGACTGTCAATCATGTGGGGAGCTAATATCGACTGTCCATCCAAAATGGACCATATTAGATTTGTTTTACGTATAGACCGTGTGGCCTTTGTCAGTCTATGGGCATGTATTTTTCCCCTGCTTGCGACACGTGGATACGTAGCAAAAATGCCCACATGGTTGGAATTCAGAACTCGCTCATGAATATGCATGAGCTATAGTAATACACATTATGAATGGCAACGTTGAAATATATTAATAAAAAAAAAACTAAAAAAAAACTTTCAGGAGAAAGAGTGTGTGATAGATGAAATCACGGGCGACCTGAAGATCAGGAAATGCCGACGTCCACCGAAGATCCACTGCCGCTGTATGCGCCAGAACCCGGCCACCGGTGACCCAGGAGCCTACCCCAGCGGCCGTCTATTCAGGCCGCGGGACCGGCCGACCAGCCAGGCAGCAATGACGCGACAGGAGAAAAGACAGCAGAGGGATTTCATTCAAGAACACGTCAGCGAAGGTGGGTACCAGCTTTGCATATCTGAACATAGACAAATTTAAATCATGATTCTTGGTGGGGGACCTGTGGCTGAATTTATGAAAATGTAACTTGGGCCTTGAAGTAGATTCGTGCTGCATAAATATTGCGCAGCTGCGTAAGATTCTTACGCTTGCTTTCACGAAACACTGCGTAGCTGCGTATCCGTAATTTTAAAACCTCGCGGACATGGATGATCGAGGCTCTCAAGTATTCCTACTTTTCCCCACTCTTTTAATTTTGTTTTTGCCTTGCCCCCTACTCTTCCTACTTTATTCTTTAAATTCTTCTTTTTTTTTCCTACCTTTCTTACTTTTTTGCCCCACAAATCCGAAAAATGAAATCTCAATGAATATTTTTCATGAGTGTTACACACTCTCATATGAAAATCACACAATGAAGGGCTTGGGTGCAGGAGTACTGCAACTTTACTTCCAAGAGCTTAGTTGAGGACGGAGCACAAGTGTTGTGAGTACAGAGCATGCCAAATGAGGCTTGTGATGCTGTGGACATGGGTGAGTATTAACGAAAACTACTCCTGGTAGCCCGCAAAAATTCTACATTTATCCTGATTTTGTCCTCCCGAGTCCTAGTTTTTATTTTGATCCTACTATTCTTAGCTACTTTTTCACCAAGGTCTGATTGAAAGCCTGGATGATCACGGCTTTTACAATGATTGTTTTTACATTAGAAATTGAACTTGAGCGGCAAGCGGCTTCATCGGGTCATTCCCTAGTCGTCCTTTCACGTTTTGTCCCAACCAACTTTAGACGACGGCATAAGTTATACTGTAATTGGTTGCACAAGTCAGCAACTCAAGCACTGCGTCAATTTTGTGAAATCGATGTGGATAAGGCTATAAATTTTGCAACTTGCGCACTAAAATGTTGAAAAATTGACGCAGAGGAGGGAGGGGGTAAACCTGAATACGGCCCGTCCCCCATCTGACCAGAACCACAGGGAATGCTGAGTAGCGTGTACTGCATTTCTGTTTTCAGGACTCGGATCAAGTTTGTCTTTTCATGTTACAGCCAACCCGCCGTTCCGCTTCATTCGAAGCAGGCGTAATGACCCACCAAAGACCGACCCAGCCGTGTTTACTCTCGAGGAGCCCGACGAACCGACCAAAGAAAACATCCTAGATGACCCCAAGTGTCAGGTTTACAAGAATGATACCATCATGTGTGACAATGAGGTATAGTCTACGTCTTGTCTGCAGCAGTGGTGTTGAGCCGTGTCCAAATCTTGTGGCTGTGGCTATGGCTATGGCTATAAAATAGAATAAAATAAAATATATTTGGGAGAAATATAATTTTACTCAGAACTTTGACGTGGATCAGCAAACTCAATATTTATGAAAAATGGGATTTTCAGAATTTGCTAGAATTTGACATTGTGCAATTTGGGGGTAAAATCAAAGTTCGGGCAAGGTGTTACAGCGAGAGAAAAAAATCAGAATGCATCAAAACATGTGTGCCACATTGGGTGTCATAAACGGTATTGTCAAATCTCGAATTGACGGAAAAATAGCACCGATCTGCACACTTACGGGTTTGAAAGAGAGGACATCAGTGCTGAGTAAGCAACTTCTGGATGGGCACTGCGCTGCTATATATGATACAAATGAATTTGTGGAATGACACTTTATTGCTTAGCACTGGGAGCCTCGCTTTCAACCCGGAAATGCACAGATAGGGCTAATGTGAAATTCGTCTATTCCGCGCTTATGATTTTCTGCTTACAGTACTATCCCAGAATTTCTGTGTTAACCATGTAAACACCAAATCCTTAGGGATATTTGCATGAGCAAAAGCTAAAATTCCTTCTCAACCTGTGAAATATGCTTAGGATAAGCATATATTAGGTGCTAAAGAAAGGAACAATTTTGTTGCTTACAATAAACAGAGCCCTTCAGTTTTAAAGGAGACATAGGCTTATCGGTCTAGGGTATGCAACTGTTAAAGTTTAAAAATTGATAAACAGTATTACTGTCTTTTTACCTTTGGTTAACCATTTATTGATCGATGGTAAACCGTTAATGTTGCAGATATTTGAGTCCAGGAAAGCCTGGGTGAACCACCGTAAGCTGGTCTCGGCACGGGTCCGTCTTCTGCGTAAACACCTCGACGACCTGATCGAGATCAAGGAATTTCTGAAGGACACAAACCCATATGTCCCGGAAAAACCGGAAGTCGAGGTGCCCAGGCCGAAGCCGGAAAAGCCAGAGAAACGGGAAAAGCCGGGAAAGGTCTGCACCTGCGACAACATCGAAGGGGAGATTTTGGAGGAGGACGCCAGAGAGCTGGAGAGACTAGGAGATGTCTATGTGGAAAATCGAGGGTGAGTACCAACTATATTTTCTCATGAGTAGGATTTGGGGCGCCATATTGATTATATCTGTACATTGAAGGTCCACATTATTATTATTTTTATAATTGTAACGGGTGAGATTTGTCAGGATTTTTCCTGATTTCAGGATTTTTTGTTGGGATTTCAGGATTTTTAAAGAATCTCTTTTGCAATCTGGAATTCCCGAGGTGTTGTCCTAAAGGTGTTTTTACCTGTAAAAGCGGATATAGACCAATAAAAACGGATATTTTAAGGGGGTGCCTTTAGGCAAATACAAACTATATGTTGATCTGGGGTCCTCGTGCATTTTTCGTGGAGTTCGTGGATTTTATATTTTTGGCCAATCTCACCCCTGATTATATATTTGATCTCGCCAGCGAATTTGAAATGAGAGAGGGTCCGGCCAGCGCCCGCACAACAAGGAGCGTACCGGCCTTTGGAGAGGAGGAAGTGGATAACACCCTCTTGTCCATCAGTGGTCTGTCCCGTCGGCAGAGGAAGATTCAATCTAAGCAGGTGTGCAGCGTGGAGGGTATGAAGTGTACCTCGCAAGACAATGACCACTGGCGGGTACCGCCATATTGGACACGTAAGTTACCGTTGATTGGAGACCAAATGTGACCGGATCTACAAAAACGGGTATTATGTTGGGAAAATTTGAAAGTGAGTTGTATACATAGTTGAATTTGTCGGGTCCAAAGCCTAAATTTGGTGTAGGTTTGACCCCTGTGGCATTTTGTGTTCTCGAGATATCTTGACATTTTTTTTTCCAAATTAGCGGAAGTGCGTTTAGAGATATAGCCCTTTAAACACAAAAAGTGCAAAGAAATTAAATAGAAGGAATTTCTGTCATCTATTTTTTGTCATCTTTATTCATCAATATCAATGTTTCTGAAAATAAATTCTAAAAAATATAGATATAACAGAAGCCAACAAACCAAAAAAAGAAAAAAATCAATTTGGGCCAGATGACCTAGATCCTCCATTTTCCTCCAGAGGCAAAATCCTCCACTGCCCTCAATCCTGCAAATTCCTCCGATGCTTCAACTTCCAAAGACCCTCAATACCCCAAATTCCTCAATTTAGCAAAGAGGATTTATGAGGATTTGGGAAGGTTAGCGTTAATAAGGTTCTTTTTCCTTAGACGTGTTTTGGAGGCCAACGTTTACTCAAACGTATACGTTTTGTACGTCATTGTTTAAGGTTTGATTGGTCGTGCGATATTAAATTTTGTATCGTGATTGGCTGCTGTGTATGAATTGTGCGTAGCGATTGGTGAATTTTTCTTCGTCTCTCCATAGTGGGTCACATGTGTCTATGCCTCAACTCCGTCAACAACACGTACCAGTGTCTGCGCTTTCTCAATGCAACGCATAACTTCCTGTACTGTGAGTACGTCACAAATTTCCTGGAATACTTTGACATGAGACCCGGTCATGACCCACACCAGGTAAGTAAAAAAAAAATTAGTAAACAAAAATATAAAGATGCCAACTTATGTTTGCAGCAAAGTAGTTTTTTTGTTATTGTCATGTGCTAATTGCTTTTCTTTCTTAAAACTGTTTTGAGTTTGCGACTGGGTAATAAAAAAAGTTGAACTTTGAAATCATTTTTTTTACCCTCTATTATAAAGGATGAGACGTTTACACATTTAAACGAAAAAAATTCAAATCCGTTTGAAACTCAAATTTTCAAAATGGGACCTTGTATTTTGTGCAATCTACCTTCTAGTTTTATTTACAAAGAATCTAGGATCTTTGTAAATTTATTTAATTTACAAATAAATACAAACGCCTTTAGTACTACACAGTGTATACAATTGTTTGTGTTTGATGTTTTCAATACGCCGCTGGGCCACGATCAATGCTCGACGCGGACGGCACCTCTCCTACGTCCTACACAAATACCGGGACGGGCGGCAGCCTTTTTGCAATTGTTGACTAACATTTAAACGTTGAAACGCTACGGGAAAGTTTTGCTAGACGTTTATCAAGTTAAATGTAAATTCCCATCCTTACCCTCTATGCTAGCAAGCAATTGTGCAAGGAATCAGTTTTGTAGATTCAGTCAGAGTGTAACAGATTATTTGTAATTCTCAAGACAGGACTCTTTATATTGCCATCTGTTTTTTATCTCAATCACAGAAAGTTAATACCATCACGACCATCACCGATGACTACCGAAGGTTCATGCGAGACGAACTTGAAAATTTAAGATATTGCAGCGGGGTCAGTAATTGTACAGCGCTTTACACGACCGCAAACCAGCTTGGAAAACCAGGTATGATTTGAGATCGTTTCTAAACCTAGCATCGAAAAGGCTCATCCAGAAATGTTTTATGCTGGAGTTTATTATAATCACAACCACAAAGAATTCATTGTTTACTTAGTCACATAGCGTAAGATTGGAACGATCAAGTTTGTCTTCCCTAATTCACTGTGTTTTTTTAAAAATTATTTGTCATCTGTATTCAAAATTTCTCGCTTTTTACAATTTCCTGTCGATGACATTTTTGCTAAACTCTTTTGTAATAACTCTTAACCAGTTTCACGCCGGGATTATTTTTCACGAGCCTGGGTGCCAGACGGTTCAGGCCGTCATCTGCAGGTAGCACACTGTGGTATTTCCAGCCTCGCTCACTGCGAGCTGGTCGCTGACCGATATTTCCGCTGGGTCCCGTTCACGCTCGAGTGCGTGTATACACGTCATCCGACGCGAACTGGTCAAGTTATTACAGGTTTTTTTATAATTAACTTTACCATTGAGTCTGCTTCAGTTTGAAAATTTATTCTTCCCAACATTGAACAAGTTAACAAAATAAAAAACACTTCTGACTAGCGCCCAACCGAACAAAGATACTGACAATTTGGGAGACTGCCAACATAGGGCAAGATAGCTCAGTTGGTAGAGCACCAGTACGGTAACCCGGAGGTCGCAGGTTCAAATCCCGCTCCTGCCAGTTTCTTTGTTCACTTTGAAAATGTAAAATAGAAAACAAATTTTGAGTTAGGATGAACTTTTGAACAGTAGTATCACCATGTTTAATCGAGTTTCAATTTAAATTTGTCATTGCCTGAAAGTAACTTGTCGAATCCCCCCTCAAGGTTCTTCTAGTCCAGTAATGTTTCTCTTTTTTAGAATTTCCTTCCAGTGAGTTGAGTATGCATGCTTACGTACTAAACCAAAGTATGATTTATTTTTCTCATTTGTCTTGCCTGCAGTCGCTCGCACATGATTTTAGGCCATTTTGATGTCGCACAATAAAAAGGTTTGCACCGTAAGTTGTTGTTATTGTGTAGTCATTGGAAGGCCAGGGATTGGTTGGAGTCTTTTTTTCCCCACTATCAGAAACGTGAGCCTAAGGGGCTCTAACGAGTTTGATCACCCTCACCCCAACCCCACCCTAACTCTAATTCCCATTTCCACCCCAACCCCCATCCCTACCTCCCCATCCCACGCAACTCCTACCCCCATCCCACGCAACTCCAACCCCCTCCCATCCCTCCCCACTCATACCCCATCCCACCCCACTCCTACCCCATCCATCCCACCACACTCCTACCCCATCCATCCCACCCCAACCCACCCCACTCCAATCCCCTCCCATCCCTCCCCACTCCGACCCCATCCCACCCCACTCCTACCCCATCCCATCCCACTCCTACCACCATCCCACTCCTACCACCACCCCACTCCTACCACCACCCTACTCCTACCCCATCCCACCCCTCATATCCCATCCCATCCCACCCCTCATATCCCATCCCACCCCACTTTTATCCCATCCCAATTTAATCCCATCCCATCCCACTCCTATTCCCTCCTACCACCATCCCACCCCATTTCTACCCCTACTTCTAACCCCCCACTCACAATCCCACCTCTACTCCTACCTCCAAACCCACCCTACCAAACAAAATCTAATATGAACTATGCTCCCTTCTCTCACCTTTTGCGCTCTACACAAGCCTTTCATATACATCAATAAAATGCCAATTCTGCTTTACAGAAAAAGCAAACAATGAAAATGCAATTGCTCTGAAAGAAATTAATAGCGAAAAAAAACACAATTGCTCACAGACCTTTCCCTGGGCTTCAACAGTGTCAGGATGAAAATGTAGCTTGTTTTTATTTTCTCTTTTAGTCTTGACTTGCCTAATTTACTCCCTCTTATCTAAAACCCGGGGAGACCACTCTAAAATTCCAAATGCAACCTATGAGTTAATATTTACTCCACTCACCCCCCCCTCCACCCCCTCCCCCCAAAAAAACAATGTGGCACCTAATCTCAGAAAAAATAGTAACAAGCTATTTTTTCGCCTGAACTGCAGTTTGCATGCCTCTTAATACGTCACCGTTCGTTGAATTTGTCGTTTAACAATTTAATGTTCCTTTATCTCTTTCCTCACTTTTTCCTTTTCTTTTCTGTATATTCATTATCCCAAACCCTGCATATTCCTGTTTTTTTTTTTATCTCTTCATGTTTGTTTTCCCTTCATTTTCCTCATGCATTTACCCGATTCCCTTTTTTCCTGACTTTTCCTCTTTTCCTGACTTTTCCTCTATCACGATGTATTTTTCCTGCTCGCCTGTAACATTCCCTTTTTCCAATTTTGGCAATTTGTTCTTTGTTCTGAACTTTTGCTTTGTATGAATATTTTCTTCTACCTTTGTTCTCATTTGAAATGTTTTCCATCAATAAAACAAAAAACAATTCTGATTTTATCCTTTTTTGCTCGTTCACTGGCCGTGTGGGATGAATTGTTTGGCACCTTTCAATCCATTTTGATCCTGTCCTTCATTTTCTATGAATAATCATGGTATTCTCATGTTGCACCTTTTTGATCATCTTTCCTGCTTACAACCACCTTTATGTTATACACTTTCTGTTTGTCCGTTTCACACTTTCTCCCTGTGTTTGTCTGTTTCTTCTTTACTCTGACCCCCCTCCCCCTTCTTCAAATCCCCTTCCTCTGTTCTAGGCTCTACGAGAAGACCCCAAAAAATTCCTAAATCGGAAAGGTACACATTGTTCTTCTTTTTGGGATATAGTTTCATGCCAAGTGTCTGCCTGGAGTATGCTTGCTAAAAAAAAATAGTGTGTATTGTTTATCATTTTGTTGCTAAAAAGAACAAAATATTAGTCGTGATTTGGTTGCCGTGCATGCTAAATCTTTCTCCAACCTTGCGAAATGATTGTGAAATGGTGCTGTGCCTGCTTTGGATTTCCTCTTTGCTTTGCCCCAGTCTTTCTGATGATCTGCCTCTTTCCATTCATCTGTTTTGTTTCTTTTGATTTGGTGACTTATTGCCATCTCTAACTTCCTTTTGGGTACCCAGCCATGCATGCAAATTAATGAGACATTTAGAACACTTGTAGCTGCCGTTTTTTTGTTTTTTTTTAGCATAGAGGTCTTTTTTTCTTTTTTGGGGGCCTAATTTGAGCATTTTTCTGTAGGGAATTTTGATGCAAATTTCAATTGTGTTGATATTGATGCCGTGTTGCATGTGCTTTCAGTCATAGCGTACTGTATCCTATAATTAGTCTCGGCAAAACACATCAACATAAAAGCTGGCCTAACCACATTGGGTTTTGCCCTTCACCGGCGTATTATATTAACTGTATACTCAGTGTTGTCCTGAGGAATTATTTGGGGAAAAATCACTCGGGTGGGACTCAAACTCCCACAACCTCTTGCTGTGACAAGTGCTAAAACAAGTCGTCCCAGCCGAGTGAATTTTTTTCCCAAATAATTCCTCGGGACAACACCCCGATCAAATCTTATAAATAGCTATCATGATGGACCACCTGTCATTTTCAAGAAAATAGATTTTTGTATGAATTTCCAACAATGGTCGGCCGACCTCATAATTAAGTTCCCTGGTGTCTATCAATTGCTGTATTTTGTCTGAAGTAGGGTCAGGGAACCAGACTACAAGAACAGCATTTTTGTTTTTCTCTAACTCCAGGTTCTGTGCTTAATGGCTTGGAAGTCTGTGCTAACCTAGTTAGCAAAGAAATTCTGCACTAAAGCACAGAATCCATATTTATGGGATGTACGCTTGCTCACAAGCAGTAATTCCTTACTAATCCATGCAAAACGCCAACTGTTACAAAATTCATGAAATTGGGATATGTTTGTTGATTTTGTCAAATTCCACTTGTGCATTTTTTCATCACGAGTTGAATCCTGTGCATACATCAACTCGGATATCGCGCAGGTTGAGGGCAGCCTTTCTAAACACACTTGGAATGGTGCCACCAAAAAGAATCCTAGACTTCCCTACCTTTGCTTTTCAAATTATTTTCTTATCGGCTAACTTTTATTGGGGAAAATGGAAAGAAAATTATGCTGAACAAATCTGACCCTCTTCTGCCATGTGATGAAATTTTGCCTTCAAACTTGCATCAGTGGTCAGTTGGGCAAACAAGAAATGTATCTCGTTGTTGGGTTCTAGGGTGTTTGTTTATTAATATTAGAAATAATTCATTTATTCCTTCAGCAACCTCTGGAAAAAATTTAACAGGAGGAAAAAAACCGCCAGCCGCAAATCTCCCAGGCGACACCCAAACCACCCCAATCGCAACATCAGCCCCAGCAATTTTTGAACCGACAGCTGAAGCATCCATGATTAGAGATCCACAGCAGACATCGCAATCAACCGCCACTGCCCTCTCAATGTCAGTACCCCCTGCCCTGACCTCTGGCCCAACTGTTCGATTGGCCTTTGACCCCACCACGGCCCCCCATGAAACAAACCCACCAGCTAGTCATCGGGGGACAAGATAGCTCTCTGATAGGAACTTCAGCAATTCTCGGCATGCCTGCCTCTGGAACCTCAACTTTAGAAACTCTACTAAGTATCCCTGGAACTTCAACTTCATCAACTGTCCCGAGTCCGCCTGCCTCCAGAACCTCAACTTCAGAAACTCTACCAAGTACCCCTGGAACTTCAACTTCATCAACTGTATCGAGTCCGCCTGCCTCCAGAACCTCAACTTCAGTAACTCTACCAAGTACCCCTGGAACTTCAACTCCAAGGAAGGAACTTGGAACTGAATTGCTCACAACCAGTGAACTTTTGATGCGAAAATCATCTGGAAGTTTTGAAATTTCCACCGGTAGTGTCAGCGCCTCTCACATTCCTCCAGTGGATGAGGGGTTTACTGAACTGTTGCCAACCCAAGGCACAGACCAAACAAGGAATTGTTCTGAGGGAAGTTCAGATTCGGAACTCTTGACGTCGACAATACTTGATGTCGGAACATTTGACCAAAAAGCACAGCAAGTCGAACAGCAACATACCATGGACAAATTTGTATTTGAACAGGAGAATTTTGGTAATGATGGTGTTACCATATTCACAAAGTTGAACTTGAATGTCAAGCAATCGGATCATCAGAAAATCCAACAAACCACGCAGTCACTGGAGGGCATCAGAAAACAGCAAGATTTGGAAGTTGGCAGTAGTAAGAACGAGCTACATACCACCCCAGAACCAATTTTATCAGGGCCTGAACATCGATCTGAGGAGGCAAACAATCAATCGGCCCAAATCTCCGATCAGTCTTCCAAGATAATCAATGGAGCTGACGCATCAGAAACCTCTGTTCGTCGGTTTGATTTCATATACAATCTTCCGCAGTTGTCAACAGCAACAGAACCTTCTCGTCAAGCCCAACTTGATGAGAAGGCTCAAGAGATACATCCAACTGACCGCTCCGCAGATTTCCATTCCGGTTTGGATCTAACCACTCTGTCGCCTTTTGACAAGCAGAGTGGATCCAGGGAATCGCAAGATTCCAACTTGAAAGATTAGACCGATTTCCTCTCAACTGCGACTCGACCCAGCCCTTCAACTGCAACGGATGGCATCGGATCAGGATTACAGGCGAACGGTTTCCAAGACGCCGATGACAACCTTCTGGAAACCACTCCCCGAGGCACCAAACTGCCTGGTAAAACTACAGGGAGCTCTGGAATGTTTCTCGACACCAGTACAGCACAGCAAGAGGGAATATCGTCGGCCGACACCGACATGGATAAGTTGGCACGATAGAAGCGCGTGCTGTCATACATTGAAGTCTTGGACATGCATGATGCATCTGGTCTTAGAGGTGACTCTCACAAGAAGAAGCAGGATTTGAGCCTGCTAAACCCCACTGATAAAACTTACAGGGTTTTGGTAGGTTAGAGTAATGGTACAAAACTAAGAGGTAATGAATGAACATTGAAGTACATACATGTACATGTACTCGCATTCATACCACGTATTGCCATTTAAAAAATAAAATCAAATACTAATAAGATCAATAGACTCGCTCTTTATACTTTGATCAAATGGCTGCCATTTTAAAAGGTCTGCCTGGGTCACTCCCACGCGCATATCGCATGTGTTCTTACACTCAAGATGTGCACTTTGCCCAAGTTGTAAATGCACCGCAGGCCAGTGGGGTGTAAAAAAGTATGCTTGACGCTAAAATGCGAAGACGCCAGCACAATACTGCTTCGTGTTTTAGTCAGTGGATTAGTCTGTATCCGCTGAGCACAAAGTATGGCTTGCAATGGGTTGAACCTGAATGGGAATAAATGATTTGTGTCGTAATGCAATGTAATGTTTGAATATTCCAATCGCAAACTTAATTTAGGAGTATAAGTTTAAATTTTCTTTTATTTTAAAATATTTTTAATGTAGTCTTAAACCAAAGAATGAAATGTAGAAAGAGTACCACGTTTAGCTACTTGAAATGTTTATTCATAAGACGGTGGTGCATTTGTATTTTTTTTTTACGTTCTCTCACGAGGGCTTCCAAATATTCACAGAAACATGTCCGACCATTCATATCGAACATTGTATGGGTTCAGTATCATCGGAGATATGCGAAGCTAACAAATAAGTGTAAAGAGCAAAGTGGCTGTTCTGAATGACCTTTACCCTTACCCATAATGCACTGTTCATTGAGCTATAGTTATGCCGGAATTTTGTTTTTTTTAAAGAAAGATGCTGCAGTTTGTGTATGTAAAACTAACGTAGGTCAGGGCATTGAATTTCCAAAAGCGACTTAAATCTGATTAAACATGAGATTTAATCCGCTCTGACAAATTGTTTTAAAGGAATCACTCCAAATTTCAGGATTTTTAGAAGCAAAAAAGAAAGAAAAAAAGCCACGTAGTTGCAATGATCTCTTATTGGACGCACATTGCAGTGTTCTTGCCTTCACATTTTGACAATTTAAGATTTAGGTTCCCTAGTTGTACTTTTTATGAATACTTCATATTTACGTGGCTTGTGTTTGTAAACAGAATTTAAATGATAAGATTAATGCTTACTGTCACTGTTCTTTGTTTTAATTTTTAAGCTTGACCAAATTTCTCTCTGTGAATGGATTTTTTTTCTGAAGCAGTTTCTTGATCCTTTGTAGTTAATAGGCCGGGGTTAGTTGTCACACTGTGCTTACCTTGTTGAATTTGTGAAGCCAGGTTGGGACAAAACAGTGCACTGCGGTATCACGCCGTGCATTTCAGTGCGTACAAGTTGGGATCATGTTAATTTCTGCCTGTTTTTGTGACATGCCACGAATACATTTTCAAACTCATAAGTAAATAATGGTTGCCTTCAGGTCCCTAATACGAAGTGAAAATAATCCTCAAAATATGCATATATTTACAATGAACATTTTGTTGGGGGAACCTTATACTACGACGACGCGGTAATCTTGTCGCATGTCCCCACTCATCAAACAGTAAACACAGTGTGACGTCGTTGCGTTTCGGGCCTATGAGATAACTCGTCTTTTACTCAAGTACAGAACGTTTGGGTACTAAACAAGACAACAGACACTACGATGGGATCTTTGTTTTTACAATCTTCATTAATACCTACCCTCATTCAAAATCTTTTGAGGATAAAGATGCTGAAATAGGGAATTTTTTTGTAATATCAAACTGCATTAAATAGTATTTAAAAACTTGCATGTTTGCCAAAAATTTCAAGGGGCCATTTTTGTTTTTCCAAAACAATCTCCCAAATTAAAGTGTGCCCACATCTGAGGTATAGAAGACCTAAACTTTGTTCCTTTTTGTGAAAAAAAATGATGAATTATTCATGTAAAAAGAACAAAATTGTTGGGTTTTACACTAGACAAAACTAGTTTCTTTTCATGAAATTACAAACACGGTTTTGCATTCATTCATTCCAATTACAGAAGAGTTAGGCACAACATACCAAAAAATGACAGGGTAAATTATGCGTAAACTGATTTTTTTTTTTTTTTTTTAATGCTATATGTTATACATGTGTATTGTGTACTTGAGTGTAACCATTAGCCTCTGTCGTGCATAAAGAAAATCTGACATTGAGGGCGTGCTTCACGGAAAAATGTTGAAATGGCAGATTGACAGAAGGTCGCTTTATTGTGCCAATCTGCCATTTTTACATTTTTCCGTGAAGCACGCCGTCAACTTTAGATTTTGTTTACAAGCTGCCACGACAACAGGGCCTAATTTCATAGCGCTGCTTAACACACGATTTTCTGCTAACGGAACCCTCGCCCATTTCACAGAGACTGTAAGCAGTTAGCACAGCGAAGAGCCCGCTAAAAATAAACTTCGGAAGCAGGATTTGCTTATTAGTGACGCAACAATATAAATCTCCATGCACGCTCAAGCGTTAGCACGACTCGGCCATGAAATATGCTAATGCGTAAGCAAATTTTCGTGCTATAGTTAGCACAGCTTTTCTGCTTACCGTTAAGCAGGGCTGTGAGATTGGGCCCAGGTGAGCTCTTAATGTTTTGTGTCTAATGTGATTTTTCAAATGGTTGATGTAGAGAGGCAAGTACAAGTAAAAGTTGTTAATGACAGAAATATGTGTTTGCTGTAAAAAGCAAAATTGTGACAAATACTGGACTAAATTTAATACGTCCTGTGTATTTTGGAGGTCGTTTTGATTGCAGACAAAATGTGAACAAATGAATTATGAATCATGAACTGTGTGTTTTGGAGGTCGTTTTGATAGCAGAAAAAATGTGAACAAATGAATTATGAATCATGAACTTAGAATTCATGTTGTGATAAATAGTCATCCTAGCATCACCGAATCAATTTATCCGAGGTCACATTTTTACTCAATTTAATACAGAAAAAATACCAAATCCTTCGCAATTCTCAGCGGTCATTATCTCAAAGTTTGGATTTCACCAAAGATAAGATGTCTTCCGTTTTCAGAAAAAGTATACCAAAGAGAAACTGCTAGGCTAATTACATTTTTAATGGATTCATATATATATATATATATATATATATATATATATATATATACGCCCTTTTCCAGCATAGGGCGACCGGTCTATGGGCATTCTGCATTAAAATATATGTAACCTAACCCTATCTCTTCCTATTGCTTTTACCTTAAGGCGACCGGTAATCGGTCGCCCTAAGCCGGTCGGTCGCCCTAAGCCCATAGAAATACGGTGACCGGTCGCCTTATGCTGGAAAAGGTCAGTATATACATACATACATACATACATACATACATGGACTGTCTTATTCCCCTGGTTTTATCTTCTTTGTAAGTATGATTTCATTTGGACTAGGAAGTGCAGTACAAACGAATGGAGTATGCACGTGTATCGCTGCACGCGATTTCCATAGAGCATGCACGTATTTTAGATCCAGAAGTTAACGCTTCTTACGAAGAGGATGAGTGCTACCCACTGATCTCTATATAAACTGGATAGCTCATTGGCCATTGCGCGCTGTACAAGCAACTGAAGCCAGCACCCGCCATATTTCCACTCCCAATTTACCACTGATAGCTATGTAAGGAGAACGAGGATGAAAGGAGACCCTGGGGACAAGGTTGGAAAACCTGTTGTATTGGGAGTGATAACATGGCGGATGGTGGCCTCAAAGCG
The DNA here is from genome assembly GCA_037893225.1 of Hippasteria phrygiana. Classification (NCBI taxonomy): domain Eukaryota; kingdom Metazoa; phylum Echinodermata; class Asteroidea; order Valvatida; family Goniasteridae; genus Hippasteria; species Hippasteria phrygiana. The sequence continues at coordinate 550,567 of JAZGUH010000008.1, read as the reverse complement.
ACCAGCCGATGCACTATCCAGTTTACATAGAGATCAGTGGTGCTACCCACAATAAGATCACCATTTCTATTCAGATATTGCCAGAACTTTATCAGTAATTTTTTCAAAACAATAATTCTTAAATATTTTTAATTAATAGATATAGATCAAATATACTTTACCAGCCAAAACGTAGGTGGTTTTTCATCTTTGGCAAACAACTTGCTGGATACCAGCCGCAAGCAATATACATGAAAACTTGGTAATTTAATTTTATCAAGCAAGAGTTTTCATGCTCGGCAAATTTTTGCTCCAAGAAATCTGCCCCAGATCTAGTGGTGTTTGTGCCAATAATATTTGACTGGTTATTAACAAAAGAATTGTTTTCAAAATCAAGACCGATTAACTAAAAACTGTCCACGTTGTCGAGCACTCAACAGATGTTTGTTTTGAACCAGTTGTCATGGCAACTGGCGTCACATTTTTGGTACTCTGTTCTTGCAGCTGATCAGGCATGGGTTTCCATAGCTACCGGGTCAAATTTCACACCTTTGCTGTCCTCGTCCTCCAACTTTGATAGGATTTCTCTCATGTCTGCCAACAAGTTTTGTGTTCAATGGTTTTCAATCCTGAAGGCCGCGGAACTTAAAAAAAACAAAAAAAAACCAAACTATATATTTTAAAGAGTTACATTGTAATTTTTTAAGATTCAAAAAGATTAACGCAGATGAAAGGTAAAACATTTCATTTTTGTACAATTTTTTTTCTTTTTTCTTTTTATAATATAGAATTCTGCATTGATCCTGTATAAATTAAACGTGTTGATTGTTAGACTATTATTTTTGCCCAAAGCAGGCTTGGGCATAGATAAGGCTTTGTAAAAGCCTGCATCAAACTCAGTGCTGCCGAGTTGACACACTTCCTTTAATACATTTACATATACACTAATTTTCTTTTTACAAAGCCATGTTGTGTGTGATCCTGTTTGATGATGAGCAATTTTCCATTTTCAAATTGTACTTTGGGGGGGGGGGGGGGGGGGGGGCGGAACCACCCATAATTGTCACTCAATTCAAACCTTTTCACCAAATGAAAAGAATTGTCACAAATTTCTGACAATTTGACAATGTTGTCATTCCCAAAAGTTGGCCTCAAATGAGATTGTAAGATTTCCCCAAAACGGTCAATGTCGTTCTACAATACGCAGAACTAAGAACTGTCCCTGTATTCCAATAGCATTTTGCAATTTATCAAAGTACTCTGTAATGAGCATTTTTAGCCTGTAACTAGCAGTGTACTGTAATACTGTGAAAGTTTTTAACTTCGTCAAACAATCCACAAGGGAAACTGACTAGGTAAATTTGAATACATTTTCAAAGTGAACAAAGAAACTGGCAGGAGCGGGATTCGAACCTGCGACCTCTGGGTTACCGTACCGGCGCTCTACCAACTGAGCTATCTTGCCCAATGTTGGCAATCTCCCAAGATACTGACAATTTGGGAGACCGCCAACATAGGGCAAGACAACTCAGTTGGTAGAGTGCCGGTACGGTAACCCGGAGATCGCAGATTCGAATCTCGCCCCTGCCAGTTTATTTGTTCACTTTGAAAAAGTTTTTAACTAACGGGAAGCAAATCTACAATAGAACGACCCAGTAAGAATCAACCACTTTATGGTTTGACCAATCACAGTCGTGAATATGGTCTGACAGAAGTGACAGCGACTGTGATTGGTCAATACATGTACACCAATGTGGCGGTGCTTGATGGATCAGTCTATTGTAAACCAGGTTGGGGGGGGGGGGGGATATAATTGGAGTGTCATGAAATTAAACAATGTATTGTGTTCGTAAATGTACCATGCAATAAATATTCTTCCACTTATTTTAGCATTATTATAAAAATGTTGTCAAGCATGATTAAATGCCTTTTCTTTGTAAGAATAAATAAAAAAGCTATTTTTGTAGTGTTCGCAAAATATATCTCTGTAGATTCTTTATTTCAGTTCTATCTTCGTTAATCTCAAGTTAGATTTTATTTTCATTGCCTAAAACCCCTTTCTGGCACTCGAACATGACTCCAGAATAAATTTAGGCAGATCACTTAAAAAAAGTTCCTTCCAAATTGCCATATTTTATCAGATATGCTTTGACTACTCTACAAATGCATTTCTAGCACTCTTATATGTCTCTAGAATCAAATTTAGGCAGATTTAGAAAGTCATTTTTGGGCCAAAATTGACAAAAATGGTAAGGGGTACCCCTTACCATTTTTTTATTCAGTTAAAAAAAAGTTCCTTCCAAATTGCCATATTTTATCAGATATGCTTTGACTACTCTACAAATGCATTTCTAGCACTCTTATACGTCTCTAGAATCAAATTTAGGCAGATTTAGAAAGTCATTTTTGGGCCAAAATTGACAAAAATGGTAAGGGGTACCCCTTACCATTTTTTTATTCAGTTAAAAAAACGTTTCTTCCAAATTGCCATATTTTATCAGATATGCTTTGACTACTCTACAAATGCATTTCTAGCACTCTTATATGTCTCTGGAATCAAATTTAGGCAGATTTAGAAAGTCATTTTTGGGCCATTATTTTATTCAGTTAAAAAAAAGTTCCTTCCAAATTGCCATATTTTATCAGATATGCTTTGACTACTCTATAAATGCATTTCTAGCACTCTTATATGTCTCTAGAATCAAATTTAGGCAGATTTAGAAAGTCATTTTTGGGCCAAAATTGACAAAAATGGTAAGGGGTACACCTTACCATTTTTTTATTCAGTTAAAAAAAAGTTCCTTCCAAATTGCCATATTTTATCAGATATGCTTTGACTACTCTACAAATGCATTTCTAGCACTCTTATACGTCTTTAGAATCAAATTTAGGCAGATTTAGAAAGTCATTTTTGGGCCAAAATTGACAAAAATGGTAAGGGGTACCCCTTACCATTTTTTTATTCAGTTAAAAAATTAAAGTTCCTTCCAAATTGCCATATTTTATCAGATATGCTTTGACTACTCTACAAATGCATTTCTAGCACTCTTATATGTCTCTAGAATCAAATTTAGGCAGATTTAGAAAGTCATTTTTGGGCCAAAATTGACAAAAATGGTAAGGGGTACCCCTTACCATTTTTTTATTCAGTTAAAAAAGAGTTTCTTCCAAATTGCCATATTTTATCAGATATGCTTTGACTACTCTACAAATGCATTTCTAGCACTCTTATATGTTCCTAGAATCAAATTTAGGCAGATTTAGAAAGTCATTTTTGGGCCAAAATTGACAAAAATGGTAAGGGGTACCTTACCATTATTTTATTCAGTTAAAAAAAAGTTTCTTCCAAATTGCCATATTTTATCAGATATGCTTTGACTACTCTACAAATGCATTTCTAGCACTCTTATATGTCTCTAGAATCAAATTTAGGCAGATTTAGAAAGTCATTTTTGGGCCAAAATTGACAAAAATGGTAAGGGGTACCCCTTACCATTTTTTTATTCAGTTAAAAAAAAGTTCCTTCCAAATTGCCATATTTTATCAGATATGCTTTGACTACTCTACAAATGCATTTCTAGCACTCTTATACGTCTCTAGAATCAAATTTAGGCAGATTTAGAAAGTCATTTTTGGGCCAAAATTGACAAAAATGGTAAGGGGTACCCCTTACCATTTTTTTATTCAGTTAAAAAAACGTTTCTTCCAAATTGCCATATTTTATCAGATATGCTTTGACTACTCTACAAATGCATTTCTAGCACTCTTATATGTCTCTGGAATCAAATTTAGGCAGATTTAGAAAGTCATTTTTGGGCCATTATTTTATTCAGTTAAAAAAAAGTTCCTTCCAAATTGCCATATTTTATCAGATATGCTTTGACTACTCTATAAATGCATTTCTAGCACTCTTATATGTCTCTAGAATCAAATTTAGGCAGATTTAGAAAGTCATTTTTGGGCCAAAATTGACAAAAATGGTAAGGGGTACACCTTACCATTTTTTTATTCAGTTAAAAAAAAGTTCCTTCCAAATTGCCATATTTTATCAGATATGCTTTGACTACTCTACAAATGCATTTCTAGCACTCTTATACGTCTTTAGAATCAAATTTAGGCAGATTTAGAAAGTCATTTTTGGGCCAAAATTGACAAAAATGGTAAGGGGTACCCCTTACCATTTTTTTATTCAGTTAAAAAATTAAAGTTCCTTCCAAATTGCCATATTTTATCAGATATGCTTTGACTACTCTACAAATGCATTTCTAGCACTCTTATATGTCTCTAGAATCAAATTTAGGCAGATTTAGAAAGTCATTTTTGGGCCAAAATTGACAAAAATGGTAAGGGGTACCCCTTACCATTTTTTTATTCAGTTAAAAAAGAGTTTCTTCCAAATTGCCATATTTTATCAGATATGCTTTGACTACTCTACAAATGCATTTCTAGCACTCTTATATGTTCCTAGAATCAAATTTAGGCAGATTTAGAAAGTCATTTTTGGGCCAAAATTGACAAAAATGGTAAGGGGTACCTTACCATTATTTTATTCAGTTAAAAAAAAGTTTCTTCCAAATTGCCATATTTTATCAGATATGCTTTGACTACTCTACAAATGCATTTCTAGCACTCTTATATGTCTCTAGAATCAAATTTAGGCAGATTTAGAAAGTCATTTTTGGGCCAAAATTGACAAAAATGGTAAGGGGTACCCCTTACCATTTTTTTATTCAGTTAAAAAAAAGTTCCTTCCAAATTGCCATATTTTATCAGATATGCTTTGACTACTCTACAAATGCATTTCTAGCACTCTTATACGTCTCTAGAATCAAATTTAGGCAGATTTAGAAAGTCATTTTTGGGCCAAAATTGACAAAAATGGTAAGGGGTACCCCTTACCATTTTTTTATTCAGTTAAAAAAGAGTTTCTTCCAAATTGCCATATTTTATCAGATATGCTTTGACTACTCTACAAATGCATTTCTAGCACTCTTATATGTTCCTAGAATCAAATTTAGGCAGATTTAGAAAGTCATTTTTGGGCCAAAATTGACAAAAATGGTAAGGGGTACACCTTACCATTTTTTTATTCAGTAAAACAAAAAGTTCCTTCCAAATTGCCATATTTTATCAGATATGCTTTGACTACTCCACAAATGCATTTCTAGCACTCTTATATGTCTCTAGAATCAAATTTAGGCAAATTTAGAAAGTCATTTTTGGGCCAAAATTTACAAAAATGGTAAGGGGTACCCCTTACCATTTTTTTATTCAGTTAAAAAAAAGTTCCTTCCAAATTGCCATATTTTATCAGATATGCTTTGACTACTCTACAAATGCATTTCTAGCACTCTTATACGTCTTTAGAATCAAATTTAGGCAGATTTAGAAAGTCATTTTTGGGCCAAAATTGACAAAAATGGTAAGGGGTACCCCTTACCATTTTTTTATTCAGTTAAAAAATTAAAGTTCCTTCCAAATTGCCATATTTTATCAGATATGCTTTGACTACTCTACAAATGCATTTCTAGCACTCTTATATGTCTCTAGAATCAAATTTAGGCAGATTTAGAAAGTCATTTTTGGGCCAAAATTGACAAAAATGGTAAGGGGTACCCCTTACCATTTTTTTATTCAGTTAAAAAAAAGTTCCTTCCAAATTGCCATATTTTATCAGATATGCTTTGACTACTCTACAAATGCATTTCTAGCACTCTTATACGTCTCTAGAATCAAATTTAGGCAGATTTAGAAAGTCATTTTTGGGCCAAAATTGACAAAAATGGTAAGGGGTACCCCTTACCATTTTTTTATTCAGTTAAAAAAAAGTTCCTTCCAAATTGCCATATTTTATCAGATATGCTTTGACTACTCTACAAATGCATTTCTAGCACTCTTATACGTCTCTAGAATCAAATTTAGGCAGATTTAGAAAGTCATTTTTGGGCCAAAATTGACAAAAATGGTAAGGGGTACACCTTACCATTTTTTTATTCAGTAAAAAAAAAAGTTCCTTCCAAATTGCCATATTTTATCAGATATGCTTTGACTACTCCACAAATGCATTTCTAGCACTCTTATATGTCTCTAGAATCAAATTTAGGCAAATTTAGAAAGTCATTTTTGGGCCAAAATTTACAAAAATGGTAAGGGGTACCCCTTACCATTTTTTTATTCAGTTAAAAAAAAGTTCCTTCCAAATTGCCATATTTTATCAGATATGCTTTGACTACTCTACAAATGCATTTCTAGCACTCTTATACGTCTTTAGAATCAAATTTAGGCAGATTTAGAAAGTCATTTTTGGGCCAAAATTGACAAAAATGGTAAGGGGTACACCTTACCATTATTTTATTCAGTTAAAAAAAAGTTTCTTCCAAATTGCCATATTTTATCAGATATGCTTTGACTACTCTACAAATGCATTTCTAGCACTCTTATATGTCTCTAGAATCAAATTTAGGCAGATTTAGAAAGTCATTTTTGGGCCAAAATTGACAAAAATTGTAAGGGGTACCCCTTACCATTTTTTTATTCAGTTAAAAAAAAGTTCCTTCCAAATTGCCATATTTTATCAGATATGCTTTGACTACTCTACAAATGCATTTCTAGCACTCTTATACGTCTCTAGAATCAAATTTAGGCAGATTTAGAAAGTCATTTTTGGGCCAAAATTGACAAAAATGGTAAGGGGTACCCCTTACCATTTTTTTATTCAGTTAAAAAAGAGTTTCTTCCAAATTGCCATATTTTATCAGATATGCTTTGACTACTCTACAAATGCATTTCTAGCACTCTTATATGTTCCTAGAATCAAATTTAGGCAGATTTAGAAAGTCATTTTTGGGCCAAAATTGACAAAAATGGTAAGGGGTACCCCTTATCATTTTTTTATTCAGTTAAAAAAAAGTTCCTTCCAAATTGCCATATTTTATCAGATATGCTTTGACTACTCTACAAATGCATTTCTAGCACTCTTATACGTCTTTAGAATCAAATTTAGGCAGATTTAGAAAGTCATTTTTGGGCCAAAATTGACAAAAATGGTAAGGGGTACACCTTACCATTTTTTTATTCAGTAAAAAAAAAAGTTCCTTCCAAATTGCCATATTTTATCAGATATGCTTTGACTACTCTACAAATGCATTTCTAGCACTCTTATATGTCTCTAGAATCAAATTTAGGCAAATTTAGAAAGTCATTTTTGGGCCAAAATTTACAAAAATGGTAAGGGGTACCCCTTACCATTTTTTTATTCAGTTAAAAAAAAGTTCCTTCCAAATTGCCATATTTTATCAGATATGCTTTGACTACTCTACAAATGCATTTCTAGCACTCTTATACGTCTTTAGAATCAAATTTAGGCAGATTTAGAAAGTCATTTTTGGGCCAAAATTGACAAAAATGGTAAGAGGTACCCCTTACCATTTTTTTATTCAGTTAAAAAAAAGTTTCTTCCAAATTGCCATATTTTATCAGATATGCTTTGACTACTCTACAAATGCATTTCTAGCACTCTTATATGTCTCTGGAATCAAATTTAGGCAGATTTAGAAAGTCATTTTTGGGCCAAAATTGACAAAAATTGTAAGGGGTACCTCCCTTACCATTTTTTCAGTTAAAAAATTAAAGTTACTTCTAAATTGCCATATTTTATCAGATATGCTTTGACTACTCCACAAATGCATTTCTAGCACTCTTATACGTCTCTAGAATCAAGTTTAGGCAGATTTGAAAAAAGTCATTTCTGGGCCAAAAATCTACGAAAATGGGAAGGGGTACCACTTACCATTTTTCTCAGGTCAAAAAATGTGTTGCAGAAATACAGAATGAAACGGAGAACTCAACCTTCAAACTTCAAACATTTAATTTAATCCACAAATTTGCATCACTGTTTAATAGAATGTCACTAATTATATAAACAATTCTACACAAATCACCCAAAAAGATAATGTTGTACAAGACAGAATACACCACCACCTCAATTTTATTCAATAACAACACATCAAAATAATTAACAATAGTCAATCCTTTTGATTTTACCATTTTAAAAAATAATGAGTGAACTGAACTGTAATAGTTGGTTACACTGTTAAAAAAAAAACAATAAAAGGCTGCGAATAAGATATTTTATTATTTAAGGCAACCATGTGACATGTCATTCATAATTTATTCATACTAGAGACAGCTCTTTTAGGGCCCTTTTCCAAACCTGGCTTGGGCTCGGGGCTTCGCGTAATTTCATGTCCCCAGATTTGGCAAGATCTGGGACGCTGTTTTTGCTACAATACATCAAAGTCTTTAGTTTTAACCAAGAGCCAGACCCCGTTTATATATTTACATACTCAAGGCTTCAAATTGGCAGTGGCACTGGGGAATAGCTGGAGACGAAGCCAAAGCCGAAGCCAAAGCCAAGGTTTGGAAAAGGGCCCTGGAGTGCGCAAGTTGACCCTTTTCACACCCACGTGACCATATACAAATGTACATGTAATGTAAAATGAAAACACAATCACCAAATGTATGTAGACTGCCTTGAAGTGATCATAGTATATATGGGGCAGTTAAACCAAGTGCACGCACAAACGGCACGCTTGACTGCTTTGTCGGAATAAGAGCTCATTAGCATCACACTCTGCATCCATGACGATGCGTGAAAAGGGTAAAAAGATACCACAACATGTGCAGCATTTTATTTCATAAAAATTCTTTGTTTTCTGATGGGGCCGGGCTAGCAAACTAAACTCCTCAAAAAACGTTCGCAAACTCAAGTTTGACAGACGATTTCTCACTTGTTTCCAACTCCTTTTCCTGGAATTAGTTATCATTGGAAAGCCCTGTTAATCTTCTTTACAATGATGTGTCATTTGTTATGATTAAGCAATTGGGGATGTTCAGCACAGCTGAATGTGGGGGTGGGTGCAAAGTGAAATGTTACAGAATGCATTGCAATTGTCATACTTGCAATTGTCATGCTTGGAGGATGGGAATGTGCAACAGATCCTGATTGATGAATGGGACGCCATCCCACAGCAACGTGTGACCCGGCTCGTGAACAGTATGAGGAGGTGCCAGGCTGTTGTGGCTGCATTCGAATCGTCCACCCGCTACGGAGGCTCTTGACTTAACATTGTTCAATGAAGAAACTGTTCAATGATTAAACCAGAAAAAAAGACTTTCCTTACGTCTTGTTTTTTCTTTTGTTAGTGACAGATTGTTGCATTGTACGGTGAGAGAGACTTCTTGTTACTGATGGAGCATTACTGGGTGTTTGAGTGCAGAAAATGATAAATTCTTTTAATCTGTTTGAAACGCAAGCACATTAACAACAGAGTTGCTATCTCAGAGGCAACCTAGTATTGTGACAGGCCATGTGGATTTCTAAACTTTTCCGGCACATTTATGGCTTACAACCTTTAAATATTGGTTAGTAAGCAGAGAATCATTCAAGACACACCAATCCTCCAAAAAACTCCTAACAGCAAGAGTCAAAATACACTTTTGGACAACAGCAATGCATTTTGTAACATTTCACTTTACACCCACCCCCATATTCAGCTGTGCTGCACATCCCCCAATTGCTTAATCATAACAAATGACACATCATTGTAAAGAAGCTTTGGGCTTGATACAAAATTCAAGGAAAAGGAGTTAGAAACGAGTGAAATCGTCTGTCAAACTCGAGTTTCCGAACTTTTTTTGAGGAGTTTACAATGTGGTCTTGTGAATGAATTTCAAAGGAGGCACTTTATGAAAACTTCATTTTACATTTTTTTTTTTAATATTACAAATTCTTGACCAAAGTGATAAAGAACAATTTGATCTCAACCTTCGATCAATCTAACGTTCACATTGCTACAGGGTAAAGACAGACTAAAAGAGTCCGTCACTAGAGTCGGCAGTGTTTGGTTCATATAAAAAGTGATCGTGAAATCACGAGACTTGCACGGTTTATTGCTGGTGTCAGTACATCATTGTGGCTGTTATTACAACTATTGAGAGCATTTCTGATATTTAGCTTGCGGTCGGCCGTTATTGATGGCAGGTGCCAAGCTCTCATTAAAAGGCTGTGCAGCCAAGTGTAAACACAAACAATAGACACCGCACTGAATGCTGTAGAGTGACCCTATTGATCACACACTGAAAGCTTTGTTTGAAAAAGCCCCTATTCATTACACTCCCATTCAAGAACAATATAGTTGAATAATCAGGGGCGGATCTAGGTTTTAACTAAGGGGGGGGTTTACCTGAGGTGATTGGCCTACACACCCCAGCGTGCCGACTTTACGACACCCGACAATGGTTATTTTTTTTTTCTCAGCCCAAGGGGGGGGGGAGGGGGGGGGTTTAAACCCCCAAACCCCCCCCCTCGTAGATCCGCCACTGATAATGAATGGATTGAGTATGAGCAGGAATGTTGCTATTCATGTCCACCGGCCCAGGTGTCTTGCCATGGCCACCGTCCGGCTGCAATGGGTTTTAAGAGATTAACTGAACCATTTCAATGCAATGACCCTGCCTTTCCTCTCTCCCTCGCTATCCAACCATACATCAGTAAAAATCGTGGAACTTGCTGTCAGGGGCGTCCATTACGCACTGCCCCTTGACATGCCGACCAATCACAGCTGCAAGCACCATACATTTGTACATTTGTCTACATGTAGATGGAAGAGGATGATCGGGGGGGGGGGGGGGGGGGGGGGGGGGGGTGGGGGGGGGGAAGGCAAAGGGGGGGGGGGGAGAAAACCAAAACAGCATGTCAGATGATGGAAATAAACACAAGTTCCAGCCCAGTTAGATATTTTCAAGGACGGCCACAACTGCTTTCATCACCAACATGTGGGATGAAAGCTCAACACCATACGTGATATAGAAATATTTCCACATGGTGTTTCCGCAAACCTTTCATTTATTTCATATAGAGTTAAAGTCATATCCTCATTGAGAGATCCCTGCATTGCCACTTCCCAGCAAAGTGCACAATGTGAGGTTACTTTTGTAACAAGGCCTATCATATACAAATATAAAAGCTTGGTTTGAGGGCGTACAGGCAATTTCAGCTCACCTTATTAAATAGCAATTGAAATGGATGGTTTAGGGCATCACCGTTTCACCTTCTCTGAAAACTAGACTAAAGTAGAGCCGACATTATCATGAATTCTTTATCCGACAACGAGTCCAAACAATCAATTTCAAGAACGAGCCTGCGGCTGTGGCCATCGTGTGTCATTTTTACAATTCTCCTGATGGATTTTGTGTTTTGGCGCACCCTTTTTATGCTATTAGTATAATTAATGTTGTCACGCATATATGCCCGACTGTACGCCTCTGGTTATGTTTGCCCAAAGCTGTTCTGTCACGTATGCCACAATTAGTTATAAAAAAAAAAAAAACTAAGGAGTATCAAGTAAACCATACATCAGTAAAAATCGTGGAACTTGCTGTCAGGGGCGTCGTTAGACCATGAATCCATTACGCACTGTCCCTTGACGTACCGACCAATCACAGCTGCAAGCACCATACATTTGTACATATATCGGACCATGTGATTGGATAATATTTCGATGACTGGTGCTCAATGGTTCGGTCTATTGCTAACAAGGTGCCCGCCCCCCCCCCCCCCCAAAAACAAAAATCAAGATTTTTCTAAAAATTAATTTCAAGTTGCCCTCAAATGTCAACCTTAAATGTCAAACCCCCCCCCCCCCCCCCCCACACACACACACAAGTGTGTAAACACTGGCAATCATGGACCTCCTATTGTTCCTCTTTTGTTTATACTTCAACTTTTTCGGAAGACCTCCCATATGTTTTGTGCACGATTTTTAATCGTGGACCTTGACTCAATCATTGACCCTATTGTCCTCTTTGTTAAAGGTCCACGGTTTGAATAGCTATACAAACTCACACACACACCACCCTCTAGCGATGGCCGTGCTTGCTGTAGTAATGTCACCTTCCATATATCTTTGGCATCATGAGCAAGGAGTCCGCATCTACATGTAGATGGAAGAGGATGATCGGGGGGGGGGGGGGGGGGGGGGGGGGTGTGGGACAGGCGAGGGGGGGGGGAGGAGGAAACCAAAACAGCGTGTCAGATGATGGATATATACACAAGTTCCAGCCCAGTTAGTTATTTTCAAGGACAGCCACAACTGCATCATCACCAACATGTGGGATGAAAGCTCAACACCATACGTGATAAAACCGCTGACTGATAAACTGTGCAATTCTTGATTATTATTTTTGTATGCAATGCATTTTATACAGTCTTAAAGTTGTAACAGATTTTCTGAAAGCCTTTAAAAAAAATTTCAGTCACTGGGATGTAAGTTTTTTTCTTCGTTTTGTTCCTTTGTTGTAATTGTTTAATGTAATATTGTGCTGTTTTATCCTGTTGTAAATCAAACATTTTTAGTCTTCTGGCTTTTTTTTTTATCTCGATTTGTAGTAAATGAACCATGAATGAATCAATGAATGAATAAGTTCCTACATTTAGCACCTTGTGGGTAGGTAAAAGTGTATGTGAGAATTTGTAGTCGCATTCAATTGTGGATTTTTAGCAATAGAGGACAATAAGGTTCAAGGTTCGGCCAAAGGCCATGGTTACAAAAATTCCTTCCCAAAAAATTAATGTTTAAACAAAAGATGCCCACTGGATGCAGGAAGAGTGAACGGTTTGTGGACTTGTCGCAAAATGAAGGGGAACACTTTAATAACGGGATCACGGTCAAAAATTTGGGTTGAAAGAATGTTCACAGTGCGAGTCAAATTATTTTTTTTCCTGTTTTTTTTTTACTTCGTGAAAACAAAGGAATGTCCACACAAGGTATGTAAGGTACTTTACTTGTGTGTATGGGTAAGGGGATTACTCTGAAAGGGGCGAGGGATTTCATGACTACTAATTTCATCGTCAAAGGGAACAAATTTAGTTTCTCTTGCATTTTGTTTCATGATATAGTTTAACCCCTTGATCCCGGATTTCATATGGGGGGGGGGGGGGCGCCAGGCCGGCTTGTGCAGCCAAGCAAAACGGAAACAAGAGGCTTGTGCAGCCAAGCATAACGTACACAATACCCCAATAATGGATTGAACTGCAGAAATTGGCACAAATAGACGTCAACCGGCCAGGTGGCAATTTTCAATCCGTCGCTATCATATCCTCATTGAGTGATCCCAGCATGCATCACAAAGTTCACTGGAAAGTGCAGCAAAGTACACAAGGGCCATCATACATATTTAAAAGCATGGTTCAGCTCGCCTTATTAACGTTAACATTAACATTAAAATGAAATAGCAGGACCCCCATTATCATGAATTCTTTATCCGACGACGAGTCCAAACAATCAATTTCAAGAACGAGTCTGCGGCTGTGTCCATTGTAATACTCTGATGGCTAATGGCCATCGAGTGCCATTTTCACAATTCCCCTGATGGATTTTATACTTTGACGCACCCTTCTATTAAACTATTAGTAAATTAGTTTTGTCAAGCACGCACGACCGTACACCTCTGCTAATGTTTGCCCAAAGCTGATGCCTACAGTTGCAAACCGAAAATCCCATTTTGCATTTACTGATTAAAACAAAACTAGGTGGTAAAATGGCGCTGTCAACGTCAAGAAAGAGTACCAGACCCCCCCCCCCCCCCTAATCTAACCACCCCCCACCCCCCCCCCCCCCCAACAATCCGGTGTATGTGTCATTGTTCATCAGAAACCCACAATCTTCTACTTACATTCTTGGTGAATCAGGTGGTTAAGAATCAAGCCATAGAATGTTTCCTCCGTGTCTCTAATTCCCTCTTTGTGATCATGGGGTTCAAAAGACCTTCAAGACGATCAAAAAGACAAAGGATATATTTGTATACAGATTCCACATAAAATTGCTAAAATGATGACGTTCAAAACAATTAACCCTCCCTCTCTGGTGCCAAAATGGAGCCAACTACACTATCGAGTTTCAGGTTGAAACACACAAGCTGTTGGAGAGGAAGGGCTTAGGTTTTTTTGATAGGTTATGATAGTTATACCAGTAGGACTAGGAGGGTTAATGTATGTATCCGGATATAAACTGGAAGCTATCTTTTGTATGTATGTTTTTTGGTCCTTTTAAAAATAGAATCTCCCAAGAAACCCATAAACATGTTCCTGCCCAACAACCCCTTTTGAATAATCCTGTCACCTCTCCAACATGAAGGTTCTTTTGGTCAACTGTTAAGAAAAATGTTTTTTTAGGTTGGGGAAAAAGGGAGGGGGCTTGACATGGCTTCCATTGCTTGATCTAAGCCAGCAATGACCAAAACCAATAACATGTAATTTTATAAGTGGTACTGGTCAGGGTGGGGCAGTGGCATAACCAGGCTCTTCCTAGGGGGGGGGGGGGGGGGGGGAGGGAACATGGGGGGGGGGGGGGGGCAGGGAACATGGGGGGGGGGGCATGGCTATTTTCAATATACACACTACAGATGGCGACACCCCCCCCCCCAAAAAAAAAATATCCCAATTTTCCAGAGGGGGGCAAGAGGGGGGGGGGGGGAGAGTCCCCTTGGCTATGCCACTGGGGTGGGGGGAGAATGGTGAAAGGTGTAGCAGGATAGGAGGGGGTGGGTCGGAGGGGGTGGGGTCGGAGGGGGTGTTCCAACCGTGTTCCAACCGGCAGGAACGACCCATACACTCAAGTTTACCAAAACGTAAAGTGTGCATGCAACGTTCATTACAATACACGTAGAATGTAAACGTACATATCCATGCATTGTCACTTTATACAAAGCACATACAAAACAAAACCAGTCATGCATCATATTAATCGGAATACAAACTGAACTATTTCACACAACCACAGATGAACTTTTTATTTTTATAAACTATAACTAGTACAGATAAAATCTGAATCTTTTTAAAGTGAACAGTCAGATCAATTTCTTTTTTACAATCAACACATTTCTTTGAATAAACAAAACCATACAGGCATTTTTGATCACCCAAATTATTATTTACAGTGTATAATAGTGAGTCAAAATTATGTAGGCTTCAATATAGTATTGATGACGGGTAGCATGACGCACTGTGTTTTTTCCCCTCAAACACCCTTAAGTAATAGTTTTACCCCAAATTACACATAGAGTGGAATTCTGATAAGTTTAAATTATCTCTGTCCATAAATCAGTAGTTTACTGTTTCAAAGTTACACGGACAATTTTGGTTTCAGTTTACTTTTAAGTGCGTGGTGAACCGCTTTAAAATGTGCCAAAAAGTCAGAACAAAATTTTATGACAAAACAAGAAGTTGGATAATTATGTGAACGGAGATAATGGTATTAAATTAACCATAGTTTAACTTGTGGTTTCTAACCTTTCTAATAAAACCTCTATACCATATTGTCCCACCTTATTGTCCAACTTCCTGCTCTATCTAATTACCAATTAAAGCTTAAAAGTCAGTTTTATAACTGGCTCATTTTCATAGAGCGTATCACAAACACGTGCAGCCTACGGTACACGATCAAGCTAATGTTGCAAGCACCTGTCACAATATGATTTGATGCTTTGCTTAGTAGAGAGTAAAACAAGAGAGAAATTAAAGTAACTAACTTAAAAAAAGAGACGTGGTTCTCAGAAGAGCTAGAGGTATGACTATTAACTCAACGTTTTTAGTCAGTATCCTCTGTCATGGATGACAGTCAGAAGATATTTATTTAACCCTAACATCAGTCCTGAATCCTCCAATTTCAATACGATTTTTCACACCACCGAGGGAGTTAGGGTTTTAATGGAGTTGGCCAACAAGACAAAGTCACAACACAGGTAAAAGGGCTACAACAGAGGTGGTGAGGTTATAGCTACATTTTAGATTGCCAGCCCTACCATCCTTACGGTTTTCCTGGGTCCAGATCTAATGATGAATCTTCAATAGATACCCAAGAAATTATTGCAATTTGTAGACCTATAGACCTAGGCGGGGTAACTTCCACCGTTCTAAGAAAATAAATACATGGTGTACCCGCAAAAGCCTTGCAAGCTCCTGTTACACACTCACAGATCAGGAAAATTCTACATCCAAGATTGTTAAAAATACAACTCCAACATTACTAGGCACAGATTGTCCTGAAATCCTCCAAAATTTAATCTCTTTGGTTCGTTACCCAATCTATTTTCAAGGTCTGGGTGTAGACATTTTACCATAATGTATAATATTACGGAGCAATGTCAAAAAAACCGAGCCGGCATTGACATGCGGACATTCAGACTGGTGCCACACACAGACCAAGGGCACCTGTCTGAATTCCAATGTCCGACTTTTCCCGAACCAAAAATGATGAGGAAATTACTTTCGTGAATGATTTTTAGACAACCAGTGCCTTTTTAAGGGATGGTCCTGTACATTACTATTCTACTTTTGAATGATCTCAACCATAGCGATTTTAAGACTTAAAATGCTTTTTTTGTGGCCCAAATAGGCACCTCCAAGGAAATGTCTCTTTAAATTTGTACAATTAAACAGTATATATGTACAGTTACAATTTGAAGCACAAATTGCTAGACACTATAGTAACCACAATATGTATGTGCTCAATTAAGAAGAGGTTTTGTTTGCCCCTCCCAATGTGGTGTAAAACCACCGTCTTGTTACAACTGACATCATGCCACGTATACATGTAGGATCAGACGCCTGGGACCACAAGTATAAGCACAATCCTCCTCATATTGGCAATGGCTGCTGTTGAAACCAGTGGCGTATCCAGCGGGAGGTCAGGGGAAAGGGGTGGGGGAAAACTTGCCACCCCCCCCCCCCCCCCCCCCACCTCCGCTGCATTTGAGGCATCATAAAAGAACTTTAAAAATAGTGTTTTTAAGACGGTTTTGAGACGTTTGCCCTCCCTTGCACAAAAAGCTGGATATGCTACTGGTTGAAACACACAAAATCAATACGCATACAACTATTGGTTTATCTTTCCTCAAGTGTAAATTACATGTGGATGTACATGTCCGTGGGTATTGGCATCAACCACATAGTCGGGGCATTTTTATTTGCAAAGGGAAGTTAATACCGATTTTATTGTAAAGAAAGGACAACAAAGACTGTTTTTCTTGCGACAGCTGAGAAGCTTCCGTGTCAACCAGAACCTTCTACCAGGCAGCAGTGACTGAGAGTGTCGTAACGCATTAAGTCATTGTCTGGTGGGGTAATGTCACAGCCAATGACCACAAATGTCTCAACGGGATAGTCTGCACTGTTATTGACGATTTGTACCACTCTTGCGAGTCAAGAGAGGGGCCGAGTAGCTGACAAGTTTCATCCAGCACACAATTTATTTCACCCATGCAATCAAACAACAGGTATCAATTAATTAAATCAGGTTCTAATTGTACGTTGTTGAGTTTTTATACAGTAGCAGTTCACACTCCTAATAATGTTTAACGATGGCATATCAGTTTAGTTGTTTACAGGTTTTGTTTTAGTAATATATTTTAAAGTGTGTTTTTACTAACCCTCCTATACTTATAACTATCACAGCCTATCAAAAACTCTAAACACCAACTCTCACAGTTTGTGTGTGTTTCAATCTGTCATTTGATGGGTTTTGATCTGTACAACAACTGGGTCGATTTTGGCCAGGTGCACAGGAGGTTTTTAATGATATAAAGGTTCATGCATATTTTGTATTTTTATAGGTTATATTTTCTTTTATAACTGTTGTACATAGTGTTTAGGCACGCAAAATCAAGGCGTATTTCACTGTATATGCAATTGTATATATATGTGCAACAATAAAACAGTAAAACTTGAAACTTGAAATTAGGACCAAGTATTAACCAAGTTATGGAGACATTTCTCTGTCCCCATAACAATTTTGGCCCTGTGACATCTATCATATGACCAGTGTACATGTATACATGTATATGCTCCTACAATCACAGTGTGTGACTGTGTGAACTACATGTATATTGGTGTGTAGCAGGTTGCCTGCAGACTGCATGTTGCCAATACCCATCTGGGAAATCATGCCATTGACCATCAACAGAGTATTGAGGCGCTACAGCAGCACAGTTTTCATCATTTTTGTAATCTGGCTCCCCGTCATCCCAATTCCGGTAGCTGACCTCCACTCCTCCCTCCTTGCACACCCAGCTTCCTTCCACATCGGCATCATTGCAGTCGATCCAAGCATTGCTCCCGAGGCTATCTGGAATCAAATCCACGATGAAATCGTTTTCTCTCGGGGAATGTGGCACGGCCAGAATCCCGCCCAACTTGCCGCACTCCTCTCTCGCTCTAGACCAGGCGAATGTGTGTTGAGTGACCAAGAAACAGGATGTTCCACAGTCTACATTGTGCCTGGACTTGAATGACGAAACTGCTTGATAAAGCAGTCATAAAGACAAAAACTGGCAAATACATGTACATGGTGGAGTTTCAGTGTTCACAGTTCAGAGAAAGATAAGTTTTATTTGCTACTGTCAAAGTAAAAGTCCCGCGTTTGCAAGATAGTCGATCGATACAAATCTTAAAAGTTTCACAAAGCTCAAATGCCACTAACCGGAGTACTGTGCGATGACTGTCTCTGTACAGAGCACTGACACTACGGTTGAGTGTTCAAACGCCAAGTCTTGGCACACAATTTGCCACGGCCCTATAAAAGCTAGTCTGAATGAAGATATTGCTCAACAAAAAGTACCAAACGCAGTTCAAGGCAATCAGTCAACAGGAGCTCTTCAAAGCTTATTATAACAGTCTGCATTACAATGCATGAAACCGTGACCAAGAAAATGTACATGGGATGACTGGACTGAAGTGTGTGGAGTACAGCCTGACGCTCTATAAGTGCCTCGATTATTATTATGATTACTGGTATTAGTCTAAAGAGGATATTATCATATTCATCACTTAGGGAGATAAGGGTACTTAGGGAGACATTTTTATGTCTCCCTAAGTACACAGCCCCCTTAAGGAGTGAGAATTTTACTGTCGAAAGTGAGTTATATCGATAGAGAATGGTCCAAACATAAATATACCAAATTTCGTGGGGGTAGGACAGGGGATATTTGGGTTAGGTAATACATCAAAGTTGGAAAAAAAAGTTGTGCACAAGTCTATGGGAATGTCTCCCAAATGTCCCATCTAGGGTAATTATTATTATTATTATTATTATTAAACCAATCTAAAAGGTATAAAAAATGTAACATGTCAACACAAAAAATGTTGATGAAGCACGTGTACCAACACAGTATGGCCATTGGTCTATACATTGTCAATGTGAAGTCACTGACAGCACTCTCTTTGTGTAATAAATATTTAACGTTTATTGGAAATTCATATTTTCTTGATTAATCTAGGTGTTTTTTGTGTATCAAGTGAACTGGGCTGGTAATCTTTAGGGGAACAAAAATTGGACAGGAAATGCATGTAGCCTTTTTGAACACTTTATTTGGCAGAAACTTGAACAATTTGGGCCACTAGGCCTTTTTAGAAAAAAAATGGAAAAAAAAATCCAAAGTGATTTTGTTTTACAATTTTGAAGTACAGAAAGTTTTTTGGGTAAACATATTACTTTTCTGGCAAAAGTACAATAACTGTCACTGGAAATATATTCCCTACTGTTTAAACACACATTAATTAAACCTAGGATACCCCCCCCCCCCCCCCCCCCCCCCCCGGGGGGGGGGGGGGGGGGATATCACATTGCACCCTCTGCATCATTCCTAAACCCCCTTTCCCTGAGTTGGGAGGCCTGTGTACATGCACATTACCAGAAACTTGTATCCCCATCCAACACTGACATGAAAAGTTACGGTCAAACATTTGCATGTAAACTATCCTTTAATTGTTCCTGGAGATGTTATATTCCGTGTCTCGTCATTTTTCTAATTCTCAAAATATCAATGTTTGGGCATAACTAAACAGAATGTCCATTATTAACTGTCACATTCTCCTTTCTAAAGGTAAGAGGGCACAATGTTTTGACTGCTTTTCCGTCTTACAAATTTTGGCTGAAATTCAATTACCCAATACAGCCCCAAATATGACCCAAAATAAAACATGCATGCAGAAATGATGAGCAAATTTTCAACAGAAAGTGATTAATGAAAAAACTACAGTTCAAATAAACATGCTTTATGATTATACATGTATTGATGCATGTTCAATGCAAAAAGTGAATTAATGCATCTATTCACAACTAAAAAAAACCAACATCTCATCCTTTAAAATATCCATATTTAAAATAGCCATATCCATACATACCTATGTTTACTGGGTTCCTTACAAGCTCAATAGAAATTCGGACTAACAGGCCTCAACAAAATCACGAAAATCAAAAAACATAACTGCTGTGGTTTCATCTTTCAAGTGTAAATTACATGTGCCTGTACATGTCTGAACTACTGGTGTTTAGCGAGTTGCTTGCAGACTGCATGAAACATCAAGTCACATTTGAAATCAGACCACTGACCATCATCGGAGTACTGAAGAGATACGGCAGCACAATTTTCAACTCTCCAATTATCCCAATGTCCAGGCTGCCCCTCATCCCAATTCCGGTAGCTGACCTCCACTCCTCCCTCCTTGCATGCACAGCCAGCTTCCCTCCATCTCAAGATCATTGCAGTCGATCCAAGCATTGCTTCTGTCTGGAATCAAATCCATGATGAAATCGTTCTCTTCCAGGGAATGCGGCATGGCCAGAATGCCGTTCATGTTGGTGCAAGCATCTCTTGCACTCTCCCACGAAACTCTGAATCAGTCACCAAGAAGCAACTTGATGAGTTCCCCCAGTAATGCCACTCGGGTGGGCAGCTAGGAAAAGGCGGTTGGTCAGCGTTGTCCAGCCAAGACGGACCAGCATTCCACGGTATGCATTCTGCCGACACTTGAGCAACAAAGCCACTCATACACATGACGAACACTGCAGAAAACATTGCACTTCTGGTCTGATAATTTGAGCTGTCACTTTGCAGGTGGGTGTAGCAAAAAATGCAAGAAAGTGTCAAGTGAAAAATGCACCTGAATTATTCGCACACAGTAGAATCTTTGCAGCTTTGCATGTTTCAGTCAAACTCAAAGCCGGATCTGTGTCCCAAACAGCTTAGACTCTTACTGTTGTCAATATGTATCTTCCGTTCAAACACGATTCTCATTGTTTGACAACTGAAAACTGTCATCCGAGATAAAGGCATTTTATAGAACTATTTAACTTATTAATGAGAAAACCGCAAAAAGAGTAATTGAAATAAAGGTAAAAGAGCTCATCATTTAAACGACATCCAGAATATCTGAAAGGCCAAAATTTGCTCAGCTGAAGCAACAATTAAGTTTGGCTTGGCTATCTGGGCGCGTGACGCGCCCCAGATATGCCATGTCATGCATCATGTCTGGGGCGCCCTACTCGTCCGGGTAGCCACATGCGCCTTGACTAACGGCTACAGGGCAGTTTTCCAACGATTTCCAGCTGGAAATTGTTGGAAAATGATATATATTTCCACTTTTCTTGACAACGATAGCACACCTGGTGCCATCATTTTACAGGATGATTGAGAGTACTATTAACTAATACAGTCTAGTAATGTATTTCGTAATAATTCAGTAAAAAAAAACAATCACTGGCTAAAAGCCACTTATGTAAGGTAAAGGGCTACAACAGGTGGTGGTGCTGGCCACATTTTAGGTTGCCAGCCCTAGCTACCACCCTTACAGTTTTCCTGGGTCCAGATCTAAATAGAGGATAAATCTTCAACAGATACCAAAGAAATTATCCCAATTTTCAGACCTATAGACCTAGGCGGGCATTCCACCTTTCTAAGAAAATATACATGGTGTAACCGCAAAAGTCCTTAAAGCTCCTATATTACACACTCACAGATCATGAACAATTCTACATCCAAGATTGTTAAAAAATACAAGTCTGCGTTCCATGGTCTACATTTGTGCCTGAACAGTGATGAAACTGCTCGAATAAGCAGCCAAAAGGAGAAAAACTGGAAAATACATGTACATACATCATGTTACTGATGGTGGAGTTTCAGTGTTCAAAGTTGATGATGAGTTTCATTTGCTACTGTCCAAGTAAAAGTCAAGTGGGTAAGACGTCTGCACTAGTAAGCAGGAAGTCGTGGGTTCGAGTCACATCAAAGTAAACCTGTGAATTGTTTTCCCCCACAGGCTCTTATAGAAAGCAGTACAAAGCACTCAGTATGTAGTGTTTCATACACTACGTCGGGAAAGGGCAAAATCTCCCTTGTAATTTACATGTATGATGCAAATTCCATGTACACATTGAACCATTGTTGTTTCCTATGGTTGTACAACAGTCTTGGTGTTCGTTACGAAAACACGCAGAAATTGACATGATCCAAACTAGGAACTTTCCCTTGTGGATTGTTTGATGAATTATGAGTTAAAAAGTCATATCCTCATTGAGTGATCACCACAATGTCGCTTCCCAGGTTGTATCGTTAAATTAGGCGTGGTCCCTGGGTATACGGCATTCTCGGTTTATGACTTCTGACTAGCGCCCCCGAACAAAGAAAAACTGACAAAAAATTTGGGAGACTGCCAACATAGGGCAAGATAGCTCAGTTGGTAACTTGGTAGAGCACCGGTATGGTGTTCCGGAGGTCACAGGTTCGAATCCCGGTCATGCCAGTTTTCTCTATTCACTTTGAAAATGATCTAAAATGCATGCTGTGATACCACAGTGCATTGCTGCGTCCCATGGCCACCTGACTTCATGAATGCAAGGACGCTGTGTGACGTCATTAATTCACAGGTCTATTACAGGTCTCGTGTAGGTTTTATTCCAACACTAAGGCATCCGACACACTGCACGTATTTTGGTATTGTCGACATCATGCCACTGATGCTGAGACCCATAAAAGCGGGATATCACGGCATAATCCTCTCTTGGGTATCCACTTGGCTCACCGTTATCCCAATTCCGGTAGCTGACCTCCACTCCTCCCTCCTTGCACACCCAGTTTCCCTCCACCTCTAGATCATTGCAGTCGATCCAAGCATTGCTCCTGTCTGGAATCAAACCCATGATGAAATTGTGTTCTCCCAGGGAATGCGGCACGGCCAAAATCCCGCCCAATTCGGCACACTCCTCTCTCGCTCTAGACCAGGCGAATGTGTGTTGAGTGACCAAGAAACAGGATGTTCCCCAATGATACCACTTAGGAGGGCATGGCCACGATGGACCCGCGTTCCACGGTCTACATTGTGCCTGGACTTGAATGACGAAACTGCTTGATAAAGCAGTCATAAAGACAAAAACTGGCAAATACATGTACATGGTGGAGTTTCAGTGTTCACAGTTCACAGAAAGATAAGTTTCATTTGCTTCTGTCAAAGTTAGTGCATGGACAAATCGGAGGTTTCCAACCGAATATTAAAAAATCGAATAATCGATCCTCCGAATTCCTCAATCGGTTTGCAAAATACAAAATCTCGCCGCACACGTGCCCGTACGTACAAACTGTACATGGAGCAATTACAATGTAACAATTTGTTACCCCCTGCTGTGCTGTGCCTTCCAAGTTCACTCCAGGCTTTCCCGCAACGATCACAACAAAATAACGTATTTATTAATCCAGGTCTTGTCTGTCTTATTTCATTACAGGATAGAAAGAAAATTCTAAACTTCCATCTTCGGCGAGGCCGCGATGCCAGGCTATTTGAAAACGTGCACTTGAAATTTCACTTCCTTTCCTCACAGGCATTGCTTCAGCCCGTCAGATGACTGCAAGATTTTCATGGTTCGAAATCTCCACATTATCCCTACTGCCTCGACCAATCATCAACAATTTAATGGGCGCACCCCGCATTAAACCAGTCATCATCTGACTTTGCTCTTGCCCCTACCCAATTTCCCACCCTTTGCCCACGGCTAGTAATTCCCTGCCCAGGCAGAACATGGAAGTCGGCAAATTAGAGCCCTTATTGAACAACCAATAATAGCCCGGATGTCTTGCTCTTGAATAGCTGAATACAATCATGGAGGAGGTTAGTCCTTCCTCCATGATACAATGTACATGTACATCAAAGGAAACCGGCCCAGCTGTCATGGAGACGGCGTATGGCTTTGATGACTGTGAAGAATAGGTTTTGATTGACAGGCTAAAAGGATCGTGGCGTTCTCCCCAGCAGAGAGATTATTATTATTATGGGGCGGACATAATGGGCCAAGCGGACACAATCGGGCGGACATAATGGGCCATGCGGACACAATGGGGCGGACATAATGGGCCTGAAAAAGCGCGGGGACATAATGGTCCATGCGGACATAATTGGCCATATATCATCAACAAAACATGCTAATTTAGAAATTCTTTTGTAATAGGTTTGTTAGATCATACATAATTTGATGTCAATGTGAAAAATGTGACGTCTTGATGACGTCATCAAAAATGTGCTTTTTTTAAACACGTATAAGGGTACATCCAATTGTCACGAAAATTGGTGGGTATGCAGATATTGTCACAAGAATGCAAAATCCGAAGTTACGTCATGATGACATTATCAGCTGATTTTCTATGATTTTTAAAATGTTTTTAATTTCCTTCTACACTCAAAAAGGCTTAGACGCATATAAAAAACCTCGCGGAAAAGCCATATAATCTGTTTACAAACAGACATATAGCTCTCGTTTTTTTTTTCTTCCTTCTTATTTTAGTTCTATCCCAAAACCCAGACTTTGTACACAAACGTTCTAGCGGACACTTTGGTCAGTAAACAACCTCAGATCTTAATGAAAATTAACATAGACAGACTCTAATCTGACATTGTGTGCCGAAGAGTGACGTCATGATGACGTCATCACATGATTTTTTATGAATTTTTGAATTTTTTAAATCGTAACATTCTTTTCAATATATCTAGCGAACAAAATAAGATATTTTCAAAATCTTTTTTGTTATAGCTTTGGTATGTGTCAAAGATATGCCCTAAAATGCGAAAATTGTGTGACGTCATGATGACGTCATCAAAAATGTTTTTTTTTACGCATATAAGGGTCGGTCCGATTAACAAAATTTATACATTAAATTTGTCTCTACTTGATTCAAAAATTTCATGATCGTAACCTCATTTAAGTAAGAAATGACAGCGATTTGAATATTTAGACCAAAATCAATATAACAAAGGAATTCTGGGAAGGGCATAAAACCATGGCTTTCATGAGGCTTGCTGTCTATAAAAAGAGTTGATTTCTAGTCTTTTTTCAAGTCTTCAAACAATCCACAAGGGAAACTGACTAGGTAAATTTGAATACATTTTCAAAGTGAACAAAGAAACTTTTTTCAAGTCGTTAGACTATTGCCCATAGCATTTGTACACGTTTTCTTTCTTACTGGCACTTTGGGTACTTCTAAAATTAGCAGACACTTAGCCCAACTGCTCAAAATCTGTGCCAAACTTTTACGTCATGACGACGTCATCACATGTCACGTGACGTCATCTTAAAGGGGCATTTTTCAAAGTCATATATCTACAAAAGTACAATTCCGATTTAGTTGAAACGTAATATATATAGGTAGGCCAGCAGGTTTATAGATGAAAATTTACATGACGTTATGATGACGTCATCACATGTCATGTGACCTCATCTTAAAGGGGCAGTTTGTGAAGCCATATATCTACAGAAGTACAAGTACAATTCCATCTTATGAATAGTACAGAAGTACAAGTTCGATTATTTATCTTCTTATTTTAGTTCTATCCCAAATCCCATAGACTTTTGTGCATAGATTTTCTGATCGGCATTTTGGTCAGCAACATCGGATCTTAGTCAGAGTTAGCATAGGTATAGACCCTAATGCAAAGTCCTGCAGCGAAGAGTGACGTCATGATGATGGCGTCATCAGGTGTCATATTACAAGCGATTTCAGATAAATATTTTTAATCTTTAAAATTGCTATATAAAATCACCCGTAAGACCCCTGATCTTGGTTTTAGCATCAATTGATAGTATAAACCAGGATCTTCATTTTATCTCGTGTACGTCAAATCACGTGACCTTTCCTTCCGGTTCAAACCGGAAGTACTTCATAAAATTGAAAGTGGAAAAAGATGTGAACTTGCTTTTAACGATGTTAGTCTCCGCCTAGGTTGTACTTCACACAAAAATTACTGGTGACGTCATAAAATATTCGAGCGCCCTCTGGCGGCAGGTTGAAAAATGTTTAAAATGAATAATCAGTTGATGTGTGTGGCGAAGTTTGCTGAAATCACTTTTTAATTGATGTATATAATCGGCTTCATGCTAAGAACAAGTTGAGGGAGAGAAAGATTGATGACGTCACCAGACCGGAAGTTGCAATGAAAATACCTTTAAATCTTAAACAATTGCAGAAAAATCTACCGCGAGAGATATCCAGATATTTGTTTCAGATAGCATAGTTAACATATAGCTCTCGATCTTTATGATAATGAAGTCACGATGACGTCATCAAGTATCAGATTACAAGCAATCAAAGATTTCTAGATTTCATCTTTGAAAATCAATATAAAATCAACCATGAGAGATCTGATTTTGCTTTTTATGGGAATTGATAGAATAATCCAGGCAAGTGGTAAAGATGAAAATTTATGCGACGTCACGATGCCGCTATCTGACGATTTTGTGTTAATATTTTGATTTTTGAATTTTAAATGCAATTTGTAACCGGGACTTGCGCCATTTAACAGCCTAAGGTCTTAAACAAACTTGTCATATATATCCTATGATGGAAATTACATGACCAAGAAAGAAGTCACGATGGTGTCACGCTTAAAAGGTCAAGTTTGGAGTAGCAAAAGACATAGAAGTGATGGTGTTTCGTGCTGAATATAAGACAAAACAAAAATTAAGCCATGCGTCTGTTTGCAAGAGACGCAAGATGTCTAGTTCTTTTTTCCTCTTCTTATTTTAGTTCTAACCCCAAATCCCATAGACTTTGTACACAAATTTTATGTGCGGCACTTTGGTCACTAAACAACCCTCAGATTAATCCGGAGCAATCTTTTGACAATTTTGAAGTGCAGAAAGTTTTTTTTGGAAACATATTACTTTTCTGGCAAGAGTTCTATAACTGTCACTGGAAATAAATTCCCTACTGTTGAAACACACGTTAATTAAACCTGGGACCCCCCCCCCCTTTTTTTTTGGGGGGGGGGGGGGGGGAGGGCAGGGGCTATCACATAGCACCCTCTGCACCAATCCTCCATCCCCTTCCCAGGGTTGGGGGGCCTGTGTATATGCACATTACCAGAAACTTATTCCATATCCCATGACAAGTTACGACCAAACATTTGCATACACTTGAAAACTGTTCTTCAATCCTTCCTACAGCTGTACAAAATGTATATTCTGGTTCTTAATTGTCATTTTTCTATTGTAAATTCTAAAAATATCAATGTTTCGAAGTACTTCCGGGCATAACTAACAAAATGTCCATTATTAATTGTCAAATGTTCATGTTTGCCTTCTAAAGGTAAGAGGTCACAATATAATGGGAGTACTTTTCTGTCTTACAAATTTTGGCTGAAATTCAATTACCTGATAAACAGCCCCAAATATGACCCAAAATGAAACATGCATGCAGAAACGATGAGCAAATTTCCAATAGAAAGTGATTGATAAATAAACTACAGTTCAAATAAACATGCTTTATAATTATACGTGTATTGATGCATGTTCAATGCAAAAAAGTGAATTTATTAGGCCTGTGCCGGGTATCCGGGTACCCAGGTACCCGAATGCCGGCGTCAATATCCGGTTCTATTTTTCCGGTTCGGGTACCCGAAACCTTAGGTGAAAAATTCAATGTAAGGTTTCATACCAAAAATAAATAAATAAATAAATAAAGACAATTCGATCCATTTCCAACTCTGTTCCGACTCGAAAGATCCGAACCGTCTGGCGGTGTTTTGAAAACAATGCGTCAACCAAAATGCAGTGATTGGTAAGTATCAATAATGTGGTCGGCCAATGCTGTTTGTAGTGTTGGAGGTCTCGAGACTGGCCTCGGCCTCGAGGCCGATTTTTATAGCCTCGGCTTCGGAGTGCAAGGCCTCGGCCTCGGAGCCTTCCGGATAGGGCTGTCCAGAATATACCGAATATTCGATCATCAAAAGAATATTAGAATACCATTTTGCCGGTTCAAATATTCTAAAAGATATATATATGCACATACAGATACGACTCTGATGCTATTTTAATAGAAATGTTACGGCACTTAGCAGTGTCAAATGCTGCATTTTAGCCAATCATAACTTTTAAGGTTGATTGTTCCCGTCTGTAAACCCTCGATACAACAGGGGAATGCAAAAAAACGCTGATCGAACGGTCCACAATATCTATCGCCACACATAAAACACCGGCGTGCTTTTACGTGCAATTTTTTTTTACCAGCGCAGCATGCAGTGAAAAATTTGATCAGTCACCGAGTCAGTATCGAATATTTGAATATTTGGTATAATCCAGTTCCGAATATTCGAATACTAAATTATTCGAAAATGAACAGCCCTACTTCCGGACTCGATGATCTGGTCGAGGCCAGCTCGAGGCCGCCCACTTTGATCCATTTTCCCATCAATTCACATGTGTTTTCTGTTTCAATTAATTTTA
This sequence comes from Hippasteria phrygiana, assembly GCA_037893225.1. Taxonomy (NCBI): domain Eukaryota; kingdom Metazoa; phylum Echinodermata; class Asteroidea; order Valvatida; family Goniasteridae; genus Hippasteria; species Hippasteria phrygiana. The sequence goes on along the minus strand of JAZGUH010000008.1, from coordinate 521,990 downwards.
ATTTTTTACCTCATCAAACTTTCGAGAAGCTGCCACAGTGGGTTCCGTGAAACGAAATAAAGTTTCAAGTACATTGTAGATGGGCACGAACGAATGAACTTGTATTTGCATTATTGCACCATGGAGCTATAGATAGTAGTGTTGGGCGGTTCCCGACGGTTCCCCGGTTCTACTCGGTTCAAATATTGGAATCGAAACGAGTCCAATCTTTTTATTCTCTGTGCACAAAGCCCAGAGCCGAGAATCGGATCCGTAACTACATGTACTAGGAATTCAATCACGTGAAGGCCCGGGTAGTACATTCACTCTGGCTAGTCAAAACAATGGTGGGGAAATCACACAGACTCACACCATTTGCGGTCACGAGGCTATAATAGAGCATACGAGCATTGACCCCGATACTGGCCCTGTACCATGTATAATATTATAAACGTGGCTGACACAATTACTCTTTAAAAAATTGTGTGCAATCAATTTTATTGTGGAAATTTCCAAGCCGCACTCCCGAAAACCACCAGCAACTGCCTAGACGGGCATAAATAGAAATAATTAAACGTGAGCCAATGAGAAAAATATAGACGTGTCGTGTTATTGGTGCTTTGTAACTGCAAAGGCTTATATGGGAGTCGTGGGGGAGGGGTGGGGGAGAGGTGGGGGGGAAGAGGTGGGGGAGAGGTGGGGGGAGAGGTGGGGGAGAGGTGGGGGGAGAGGTGGGGGAGGAGAGGTGGGGGGGGAGAGGTGGGGGGAGAGGTGGGGGGGGGGAGAGGTGGGGGGAGAGGTGGGGGGGGAGAGGTGGGGGAGAGGTGGGGGGGGAGGTGGGGGAGAGGGGTTGGGGGAGAGGTGGGGGGAGAGGTGGGGGAGAGGTGGGGGAGAGGTGGGGAAGAGGTGGGGGAGGGGTGGATGAGAGGTGGGGGAGAGGTGGGGGAGAGGTGGGGAGGGAGGGTGAAGGAGGAACACTTAGAAAAGTAAGAGGGTCAGGTGGGGATGAATAAGCAAACTGTGCATGCACACATGATTCACGATTTAGTTTTAAATGATAAACTGTTCACCACACGCAGGCAAAATCATAGCGGGTTACCAACAAAATCAAACAAAAGTTCTTGTTTTGAAGTAAATGCAAAATTGTTATTTTGTTGTTGACAGCATTGTGGTATAAGATGTTTTGCATGCTTCAACTTTTCTTTTTTTGCTTTTTTGCAAAGTTTCCATCATCTTTTTGATTAGATTGCAGAAAAATTGCAGAATGCAGATTCGGTTAGCACATCCCTGATAGACTTGTGTGCAATTATCTGCTTTTGTTTATCTCCTGAAACTGAAGCGTTGAGTCTGCTGTGTGCACGCGCAGTTGAATTTCTGAAAGGGCTTATCGTCGGGGGTGTAGTCGAGTCCATCACGAGTCCATCACGAGTCCATCACGAGTCCATCACGAGTCCATCACGAGTCCATCACGAGTCCATCACGAGTCCATCACGAGTCCATCACGAGTCCATCACGAGTCCATCACGAGTCCATCACGAGTCCATCACGAGTCCATCACGAGTCCATCACGAGTCCATCACGAGTCCATCACGAGTCCATCACGAGTCCATCACGAGTCCATCACGAGTCCATCACGAGTCCATCACGAGTCCATCACGAGTCCATCACGAGTCCATCACGAGTCCATCACGAGTCCATCACGAGTCCATCACGAGTCCATCACAAGTCCTCCAGTCCTAATTCCAATCACAAGCTATTCAAATGAGCTTTGACAAAGGCATTCCTTTGTCATTGTTCATCCAGTTACTTGTGACCGGCTTTATGAAAGGACTTCTGACTGGACTTGCGAAAGGACTCGACGACAGCTCTTGTTATACATGTAGTTACAGGCAGTTAAGGGCACTGCCTTATTGCAACAAGATGTATTTATAGCATGTACAATGTACAAGCAGATTCTTGCACAATACATGCACAGTATGAGAAAAAATTCCATGTGGAGGTCGCTACGCACACAGCATGAAAAAAATTCCAAGTAGTGGTCGCTACGCGCACAGTATAAGAAAAGAACTCACATTTAAGGTGGTACACATGTACGTATATGTATCAAACTCAGAAAATGATACTTTGAATTAAATAGTACACAACCTCATATTCAGACTTTTCTACACAGTTTGTACCCTAAGTACAGGCATTTATTCAAAACACAATCTCTTTAATAATAATAATAATAATAAGACTAAGCAAAACTTCATTTTTTAAATGCTTGACATATTGTACATGTAGCATTACTTTATGACCATCCTGGAAATGAAAACGACACAGACTTTCTTGTCTTGTATGTTAAAGGGGCCTGCGCCCGATTTGACAAAATGCGTCGTAACTTACATGTATGCCGTAAGGTTGCGACGTGCCCTAGCCCTGCAATGAATTTGCAGCTGCGATGTGTCCTAGCTGTGATCTATTTCACAAAACTTATCGCAGGCCGGATGCGTCACAAATGTATATTTTAGGACAAACAGCTCTATAAAAAAGGTCCCTGCTTGACGATGATATCCACATCATAACAAAACTCAATCACAGGTTTTGGGCTTTTGTTTTTTTGGTAAACTACATACATGTATATATGAGTATGTATATACCGGCAATCGTGGACTAGGGACAAAAGGGTTAGGTCATAGACAAAGGGTCCACGTTTGACTGAACGTCCACGATTGAAAATCGTGTACAAAACCAATGGGAGGCCGCATGAAAAAGTTAGAGTACAAACAAAAGAGGAACAATGGGTCGTCCACGATTGCAGGTATTTACACACTTGTGTGTATGTGTACACTGTCTTGAATGTACAACCATTCCAGCCAAGCAGAAGTGACATTTTATTGTTAATACAAACTGAAGACGGTCAGAGCATACTGACCGTAACGTCAAGTTTTACACCATTCTCTTAATTTGAGAAATACTTCCACATGGTGTTCCCGCAAACCTTTCATTAATTAGTATCTCCGCCATGCAAAGCCTAAAATCTTACTCGTATATTTTCCAAGCCCATTTCAAATTTCTCCGAAGGGAGAAGTCCATGCACAGTGTGAACAAATAAGGGGATTAAAAGTGTGAGAAACCGATTTTTACCACGTCAATAATAACCGAGGAGGGGGCGTAATGGACCGAGCTGAAGGCAAGGTCTATTAACATTGGCCACGCCTCCCAGATTATTACTGGCTGGTAAAAAGCAATGCATCACACTTTTATCCCCATTCATAAATGCCTTCTTATTAAACAAAGCTTTTTACTCTACTTTTTCTTCAATTTGAGTGTACTAAACATGTGCTTGTGAAGCCTGCCTTGCTGTCATGTGTGCGTGTATGCATGTCACTGTATACGTCCGAGGACAAGAGGAGAAAGAAAACACAAAGAAACCTTTCAGTCCTCACAAGTCAGGAAAAAATGGGAGCAGACAGGAATACTAAACATGTTTTATATTTTTACTGTAACAAATTTTGCAAGTACACGTACACATTAATGCGCATTTACAGAGCTGAGTCCACACATTTCTCAACTACAATGGACCAAATCAAATGTGCACATTACAATGGAAAATAAATAAGATAAAACATTTTTCACATTCAAGTAAGGATGGGACGTTTACACGTTTAAACGTTAAACGGAAACAAAATTCAAATCCGTTTAGAAATTTTCCCAAATGTTTAAACGGTACTCAAATTTTAAAAATGGGACCTCGTATTTTACTCAATCTACATTCCAGTTTTATTTACAAAGAATCTAGGATCTTTGTAAATACAAAGAAATACAAACGCCTTTAGTGCTACACAGTGTATACAATTGTGTTTGATGTTTTCAATACCCCGCTGGGCCAAGATCAATGCTAGACGCGGACGGCACCTCTCTTTAATGTCCTACACAAATAATAGGACGGGCGGCAGCCTTTTTGCAATGGTTGACTAAACGTTTAAACGCTACAGGAAAGTTTTGCTAAACGTTTATCAAATTAAACGTAAATTCCCATCCTTACATTCTTCAAGGCGTTTTCAAACAAATTGGGTAAAATTATGAAACAATCTATGTCGGCTTTATACTTCAGTGACTGAATTATTCCATTTCTTAAAAGCTTCAATCTATAGTACAACTATAATTTTTTATTTTTTTTAAATATCCACAATAGCACAGGCGCATACACAACATACGTGTATTTGTACAAGCTTTCTAAAAACTAACAATTTGTTACACCATTTATATTTTTGAAACATAAGTTTAAAAAGTTCGTATTTCTTTGCATGTTATTTTTGTTGATCAAATAGTGAGTTAGCATAAATCTGCACATGTTCCACATAAATCAAGTGATTTTGGTATTAATTTTCAACCTTTATTCCTGGGAAAAATCATTGCATATATTAGCACATCACTAAAAAATCAATATTTTGAGAGAAACAAATCAAATTTTTTCAATCCTATTGCCAAACTTAATTGTTTTGCCTAGTGAGGCCAGAGAGCAGTTTGCCCTAGCAACATTTCGGGTAAATTTTTCAAAATCTTTTGTAACTTGAGTACCATCTGGTCAAGAAAGCCTTTAGACCAGCTTCCTCCGTGGACGACAACCACCATATCTTGTCATTTTCTCCATCTAGCCGGTGCAAACAGTACGTGCAACGTGTACTCACACAGACATCCTCATCTTCAACAGCCAAACTACAAATGCATTGGTGTCGTCATGAGCGGTCGTCGCTTGCAGGCTGCGTGATGCTCGCTGTCGCAACAGTAGCTGTGCCACTTGAAATGATATGCGGGCAGCACAGTCCTCCTCGTTATTTTCAGACTGCCCACGTCTCACATCCCATAAATGCCTGAATTGTTCTTCAGTCCCTTCTTCTTCACAGACCCACGCCGATGTCTGTGTCTGGTTGCTGCAACCAATCCAAGCATTCAAATCTGGTATCAACCTCCCAATTTGGCGCACTCCCCTTGAACGCTGGACCAGACCGAGGTGGAATTAGTCACCAAGTAGCAAGATTTTCCCCAGTATGACCAGAATCTTGGGCACGCTGGTGAACCAAGGATTACAGAAGAGCACCCTTGGTTTTGTTGGCCAGCTTTGAGACAGTAACTTGTTGACAGAGCAGTCAAAATGACAAAGGCTGCAGAAACCATGATGTATTTCAACATTTGAGTTCACTCAAAGACAGAGAAAAGTGAAATTTGTGGCAAACATGTGCCGACATCCAAGCTAAAAATGTCTGCTGGACACTAAAAACTAAGGGGGTTAAACGCAACTAATATAGATGTTCATGGTGTAGATTGCTTTAAATTTTATCTTTATCTTGTATTTTAACGTTAACACGGCCGCTTGAAAATCAACACTGTACTGTTGAATGCGTCACCGTGTATAAACAAGTAATAATAATAATAATAATAATAATAATAAAATAATATAGTAATAACCACGTTGCATTTTCACCAAGGAAACCTGCAGTTTTTCAAAAACGTAGAGTTCGTACACTGGCTCATACATCACTGAATAACCATGGAAACCAAATAAACATCACACACAGTCCCTACGGCAACCAACAAGAAAGCATTACCAAATTGCTTCCCTGAAAAGAGAAAAGAACGCAGTTGACTATTTTCCCAGGCAGAGAATAAAGCAAATTGAATTGCCAAATGCCACACGCCTACTCACCGACGGAAAGAATACAGCATGGCCCGGGAGGCCAGTTCCGATCCATTCGCACGAATATTCAAACCAACAGTTTGACGTCATTAGCGAATGGTGGCATACATGCAATATTCATTTACCAAAAGTTTACGCCCGGAAAATGAAGTTGTAAACGATGGTCATGGCTGGTCGAGTTGAGTAATGAATTTTTACTGGCACTCCACCTCTGGTCGCCTCGGTCCGATTCCTGGCCGATACACTATGAGAATTTGGTTTTCAGTCCCTACCTGATTGCATGTGTTTTCCTGTGTCCAACGACTGATTATTCTGTGGGATTTTTCTCTCACTATTATACATCTAAAACAATTCCTTCTGTGTACTCAACTGAGCTTTCACGGTATAGACTGATGTGAGAGCAGTTTGGGAAATGATGGTATTGCCCACTCACAGGAACTACAATTCCACACAGAATGCAGAAAATCCGAGGCAAACAAAAACTGCAGCGCAGACATCTACTGTACGACGTTATCCGAGGGATGTGGCTATGCTTCAATGAGCAATTGGTGAATTCAAAGTTGGGAAGAGGAGTGATATGCAATGATTCTGTAAACCAGGATTGTAAATAAATATATTTAAATGATATCAAAAAAGCCACAAGGGAAACTGACTAAGTAATTTTCAATACATGGCAGGAGCGGGATTTGAACATGTGACCTCCAGGTTCAAATCCCGCTCCTGCCACTTTTCTTTGTTCGCTTTGTAAATTTAAATGAATAAAATATTTCAGGTCAGTCCACTGGCAGGATTTTATAAACACAAATGATTGAAGATTTAACACAAGAATGAGAACTCGTGTATGAACAATTTTTGAATAACAAATGTTTCTATAATTTATGCATAAAAAAACCCAACTAATGTCTACTTTGGACAAGAATATAATACCTTTATTTGTTTCCCAAAAAAATGAAAACATTCAGTCCATGAATGATTTACTGAATGTAAATACACAGGACACATACATTTGTATTTTCCATCTGCACAATGCATGGTCCACATTACTAACACAATACAGTTACATTTTTGAAAGTTTAGTACAACCAAAACACATGTAGGGCCTATACCATCTGCTTTTTTTTGGTCCCTACATATTTTCTGCTAATATATTTTATTTGTGAACGAAAAACCACCTTTTTCTATTTTGGCCATCTGCTGCCTTCCCAGAAAAAGGTTCAAGTCTTGGCTGCTTTTTGCACTTTTAACCAGTTCACGTCGGAGGACATGTTAACACGATTTGTTTTTATAGAACGGGCACGGCTGACGGGTTAAAATGTCAAGCTTGCCTCAACTCACCTCCGGGTGACGTATCAACATGCTAATCCCTCATTTGTTTTGTACACACACACACACACAAAGTCCGAGAAGTCGGACCGTGTGTTGATCTTGAACTTGGCCGCTGTGCACGGCCTGTTGTTCTACAATTTACGCTCCGGTGGGCACACCGGAATATTGAAATATATGAGGTTTCGGCAAGAAATATTGTACAAATACTGTTGAAATGACTCTTGCAAATCAGTGTTTGTGGCATTTGGCTGTATATCAGAAGTTGGCTGCTATATTTTGCCATTTTTGAAAATAGACATTTTCGGCAAACATAATCCCGGCGCGAACTGGTTAACGCACACAAAGATATGCCCCAATTTTTGTTGGGCTGCAAATATTTTTCACATTTCAGAATAATCATTCGATAACTAAATGCGAGTAACTTTTGCCCAAAAACTAATTATCTTTCAGGGTTAAACTTAAAAAGAGCAAGGACAGAATATCTGCAAAAAGTGTTACACAAATTTTGATATGAATATGTGCAAATTAAAATTATAACTTGTTTTTCAGTTTTAAAAACTTTCTAAAACTTTAATACAAATTGCACCTGCATGTATAACCTCATGTTTAAAATTACACATCTGTACCTGAGGGGGAGGTGCTTGCCCCCCCCCCCCCCCAAATAAAAAAAATAAAAAATAAAATTAAAACAATTTAAAACAATTAAAAAATCTCAAAAGGTCGAGTTTTTCCCTTTTTTGTGTTGAATCAGCAGATGGCCCACTATCTTGTACATGTATGTTGATATACTTCTTGTATGGAAGTATGTGTAAAGGCTATTGAAAGCACTACCATTAAAAAAATACACACCTTATTTTCCGGGCCCAAAAACATTTTGGCTACATTTTCGAAAAGATTTTAACTTTGGTCCCGAAAATATTGATACATACATGCATCTCCCCCACAAAAAAAAAATGCATAAAGGTCATACATGTATATGCGTACATTACACACTTGTACATGTATATGCATGCACCAAAGAGTGGGAGTTTTTCTAGTGATCATTGTTACAAATCCACATCATCCGTGTATGAAAGCAATACTTTGATGTGGACCGCAACTAGCAGTGATGAAGACTATATAGCAGTGTGCAGTCCACACCATTGACTACCGGTACATCTTAAGACAGTACGTATTGTTATCATTGTTGTTTACCACAATGAATAGCTTATTCTATTTTATTGATCATCCGATCCATGTACATCACTCATCAGCACCCAACCTGGACAAATTTAAATCTAACTAAATTGAAATGTTCGTCAAACAATCCACAAGGGAAACTGATGACCAGGTGAATTTGAATACATTTTCAAAGTGAACAAAGAAAACTGGCAGGAGCGGGATAGATAGCTCAGGAGCAAGATACCTCAGTTGGTAGAGCGCCGGTACAGTATTCCGGAGGTCGCAGGTTCGAATCCTGCTAGTCCTGCCAGTTTTCTTGGTTCACTTTGAAAATAAATTAAAATGTAAATTGTTCTTTTCACAATGTGCAACGCATTTGCATGGAGGTTTTCAAGTCATGTTTTTAAAGTTTGTGGGGCGTAGATTTTTTTTTTTTTTACGGAAAAACAAAAATGAGAAACTTGCTGATGTGCATGTACTTTGACCAGGCAGGTGAGATTTTGTTAGCAAATTGTCAGAATTTTTCCGTGTGTGTGATTTGACGTGTACCTGTAGTGAGGATGTATACTGCACATGTGCAAATGAACAACCACATTCAAACTACAGGTGCAGGAGTGGTTTATAAGCAGGTTTCTTGCAGACTGCTTGAAACATCGAGTCACATTTTAAATCATTCCATTGACCATCATCGGAGTACTGAAGAGATATGGCAGCACAATCTTCAGGATGTATGGTCCAGGAAGGTCCAGGCTGCCCTTCCTCCCAATTCCGGTAGCTGACCTCCACTCCTCCCTCCTTGCACACCCAGCTTCCCTCCACCTCTAGATCATTGCAGTCAATCCAAGCATTTCTCCTCTCTGGAATCAAACCCACGATGAAATCGTTCTCTTCCAGGGAACGTGGCACGGCCAGAACGCCGCTTATGTTGGCACAAGCATCTCTTGCACTCTGCCAAGGAAACTCTGAATGAGTCACCAAGAAGCAAGTTGACGAGTTCCCCCAGTAATGCCACTCGGGTGGACAGGATGATCCACAGCTCACAGATTTGAAGCATTTCTGGTTCTCAGCAGCTAAAGCCTGAGTGGCGAAGTTACTCAATGAAGCAACCAAAATGAAAAAAACTGCCGTAATCATGATGTACACGCTCGCATTCAAGTCAAGTTCTGGCAAATATATTACAAATCTCAAGCAAAAATTGTCCGTTGATGTAGAATGACTCATCAAGACACTTGAAAGAAAATATTTTTTTATGGTAGCTAAACAGCAATGCAATCCTCGGTCAGCCAACAAAAGAGGAGTGCGTACAGCAGTGGCGTACAGACGGTAATGATAGCGGATGAAACTAGGGATTCAAGGTTGAGAATTCTGGACTAGAGAGAATAAAGGACTGATTCCGTGAGAAAGAAAGACAACGACAACAATTCTTAAGTAATTGTTCAATTACAAGCCTCAAAAGCCACTAATGGGACCATTTTTCATCAATAAAACATTGAAAGTCATGGCTAGTCGTTTGACTGAAGATCGCAGTAGACTCTGCTAATAATTAACGATATCCATTTGGTAGTGCAAAACAAAAGCCAGTTTCAGTACCAGCAGCTGCGTTCTAAGGCCACTGCATTAAAAGTGGGGTTTTTTGGGGGTTTTTTTTGTGTGAATTTTTTATTATGAGGATAAAAGTTTGATGAACCGGTCTTTACCAGGTCAATAATAACCTTGAAGAGTCGTGACCGCTGTCAATTGACCTCGCCTTCGGCTTGGTCCATTAACAGTGGTCACGCCCCTCCTCGGTCATTATTGACGTGGTATAAGGACCGGTTCATCACACTTTTATCCCCATTAGTATGGTCTACATTTGTGCCTGAACAGTGATGAAACTGCTCGAATAAGCAGCCAAAAGGAGAAAAACTGGAAAATACATGTACATACATCATGTTACTGATGGTGGAGTTTCAGTGTTCAAAGTTGATGATGAGTTTCATTTGCTACTGTCCAAGTAGAAGTCAAGTGGGTAAGACGTCTGCACTAGTAAGCAGGAAGTCGTGGGTTCGAGTCACATCAAAGTAAACCTGTGAATTGTTTTCCCCCACAGGCTCTTATAGAAAGCAGTACAAAGCACTCAGTATGTAGTGTTTCATACACTACGTCGGGAAAGGGCAAAATCTCCCTTGTAATTTACATGTATGATGCAAATTCCATGTACACATTGAAACCATTGTTGTTTCCTATGGTTGTACAACAGTCTTGGTGTTCGTTACGAAAACACGCAGAAATTGACATGATCCAAACTAGGAACTTTCCCTTGTGGATTGTTTGATGAATTATGAGTTAAAAAGTCATATCCTCATTGAGTGATCACCACAATGTCGCTTCCCAGGTTGTATCGTTAAATTAGGCGTGGTCCCTGGGTATACGGCATTCTCGGTTTATGACTTCCGACTAGCGCCCCCGAACAAAGAAAAACTGACAAAAAATTTGGGAGAGTGCCAACATAGGGCAAGATAGCTCAGTTGGTAACTTGGTAGAGCACCGGTATGGTGTTCCGGAGGTCACAGGTTCGAATCCCGGTCATGCCAGTTTTCTCTATTCACTTTGAAAATGATCTAAAATGCATGCTGTGATACCACAGTGCATTGCTGCGTCCCATGGCCACCTGACTTCATGAATGCAAGGACGCTGTGTGACGTCATTAATTCACAGGTCTATTACAGGTCTCGTGTAGGTTTTATTCCAACACTAAGGCATCCGACACACTGCACGTATTTTGGTATTGTCGACATCATGCCACTGATGCTGAGACCCATAAAAGCGGGATATCATGGCATAATCCTCTCTTGGGTATCCACTTGGCTCACCGTTATCCCAATTCCGGTAGCTGACCTCCACTCCTCCCTCCTTGCACACCCAGTTTCCCTCCACCTCTAGATCATTGCAGTCGATCCAAGCACTGCTCCTGTCTGGAATCAAACCCATGATGAAATTGTGTTCTCCCAGGGAATGCGGCACGGCCAGAATCCCGCCCAATTTGCCGCACTCCTCTCTCGCTCTAGACCAGGCGAATGTGTGTTGAGTGACCAAGAAACAGGATGTTCCCCGATGATACCACTTGGGAGGGCATGGCCAGGGTGGGCCCGCGTTCCACGGTCTACATTGTGCCTGGACTTGAATGACGAAACTGCTTGATAAAGCAATCATAAAGACAAAAACTGGCAAATACATGTACATGGTGGAGTTTCAGTGTTCACAGTTCATAGAAAGATAAGTTTTATTTGCTACTGTCAAAGTAAAAGTCCCGCGTTTGCAAGATAGTCGATCGATAAAAATCTTTAAAGTTTCACAAAGCTCAAATGCCACTAACCAGAGTACTGATGTCCGATGACTCTCTGTACAGAGCACTGACACTACGGTTGTGTGTTCAAACGTCAAAAGACACAAGTCTTGGCACACAATTTGCCATGGCCCTATAAAAGCTAGTCTGAATGAAGTTGTTGCTCAATGAAAAGTACCAAACGCAGTGCAATGTAATCAGTCAACAGGAGTTCTTCAAAGATTATTATAACAGTCTGCGTTACAATGCATGAAACCGTGACCAAGCAAATGTACATGGGATGACTGGACTGAAGTGTGTGGAGTACAGCCTGAGGCTATATAAGGCCAGCCACCAAATTTGACTCCGTGGATTTACATAAAATATCTGCGTAGTTCTGGTATTGCTAACGTTCAGCCAGTCAGCGGATTTTCCTGCCAGTGTGTGCTCATGCCTGACCCAGTTAATGAGGCAGTCATCGACCGTGCGGTTTTGTTATGTAAACATTCCTACTGAATAATGCATTACTTTAGGATGTCGCATAAAATATCTGCAGAGTCCGCGAGCTCCTATTTCCTTTTGTTGTTGGAGTTTGCCACACACCGTCTGTTTAGTTCTGGAAAAAAGAAAGATTGGGCCCTTGCTCTATATTCTAAAGTAAAACAAGGTCAATAAATAAGGGGAGGGATGGATGGCGGACAAGTGATACGTTGAATAAAAGATACGAGATGGTGCCTTGGTCAGTGTATTACTTTCAGAACAAGATACATCATGTAGGTGGGAAAATAATTATTCCTCAGCAACAAAAAAAAAGATGACTGGGGCCAATCAATGTTGTTACAAATGTATAAAGTACTTGTAAATATTTATGCCTATGTTCATCTTCAGGAGATCGGTGGAAATACGGCCCTACCTATGTTGATTATAAATGAAGCTTTATTAATTTGAGACGTCCTGCCGATTGCGACTAGGATTTAGAAAAACCCATGAAACAATTCTTTAAACTTACAGGAAACTTATTGGACCAACGAAACTTGCTGTTATTGTATATTATGGAAAAGAATTGCTACCCCTAAAAAAAAACTAAAAAAAACAAACAAACAAACAAACAAACAAAACAAAAAAAAAGGGAATGGATAGCGTAAAATACATGTCTTCCTGTTTTTGTCCCAACAGAATTTTTAGATGTCATAAAAAATTAAGCCCAGTAAGTAGATTTATTAAAAGTCACCGTATACTTAAACTGGTCACGTCAATTAGTTGATGGTACTGAGTTCGTTTCGATGTTAAAAAAAACAGCAGGAATTCATAATGAGCCTATCAATTCCCCCACTCATCCCCACCCCCGGGCTGCCCCACCCAAGATGTGGGATTGTCACTTTTGAAGTGACAAAATCCCCACCCCCGGGGCAAAATTTGTGAAAATCACCCACTTCATGGCTTTAATAATGCAGAAACAATGGCAAAATGAGTGACCAAAATAAGACAATTATTAGGGGGCTGGGTGATTCGTACTGCGGGGGACGTTTTAAGCCGTGAACCCCAACACACGGCAGGCAGCGCCGGCACTCGGCCCTTAACTTTGCAGTGAAAATCACCAGTGTACATATTGAACGAGCGATCCGATAGTCTACAAAAATGGTGTTCTTTCTATTCATGGTAGCAGCTAGAAAAAGATAATTTTCACCGCAATTATTCTGATTGTATTGCAAAGATGTTGTTTTCAAATTTTAAACCACTGGGTTACCCTTTGTGTTACCCCCGGTTGTAATTTTCGTAAAGTTAACATTAAAAATCTTCGTCAAACAATCCATACGGGAAACTGACTAGGTAAATTTGAATACATTTTGAAAGTGAACAAAGAAACTGACAGGATCGGGATTCGAACCTGCGACCTCTGGGTTACCGTACCGGCGCTCTACCAACTGAGCTATCGTGCCCTAAAAAAATATCTGATTCAACAACTCACAGAAAAATATAGATATGGGAGAAAATATTTTTTTTGTTTCAAGTATAGGTTTATATAATCGACAAGCTGTCAGTAAATCTGCAAGATGCAAAACCATTAAAAGTTCTAAATATTCAAAGTATAAAATCAGCATTCATTGTAATAATAAAGGGGCTTATTGTTAAGCAGTTTCATTCACATGCAAATTAGCCAGCCCAGCTCTGGCTGGTGGTGGTAACCAAGAAAAGGCTTAGATCCAGATATCTAAGTGCCTTGATTATTATTATGATTACCGGTATTATTATTATTATTATTATTATTAAACCAATCTAAAAGGTATAAAAAATTGTAACATGTTTAACAGAAAAAATGTTGATGAAGCACCTTTACCAACACAGTATGACCATTGGTTTATCGTACATCGTCAATGTGAAGTCACTGACAGCACTCTCTTTGTGCAATAAATATTAAACGTTTATTGGAAATTCATATTTTCGTGATTAATCTAGGTGTTTTTTGTGTATCAAGTGAACTGAGCTGGTAATCTTTAGGGGAACAAAAATTGGACAGGAAATGTAGCTTTTTTGAACACTTTCTTTGGCAGAAACTTGAAAAATTTGGGCCACTAGGCCTTTTTAGAAAAAAACTGAAAAAACAAAAATCCGGAGTGATCTTTTTTACAATTTTGAAGTGCAGAATTTTTTTTGGGTAAACATATTACTTTTCTGGTAAAAGTAGAATAACTGTCACTGGAAATACATTCTCTACTGTTGAAACACACATTATTTAAACCTAGGACACACCGGGGGGGGGGGGGGGGGGGGGGGGGTCTGGGCTATCACATAGCACCCTCTGCATCATTCCTCAACCTTCTTTCCCAGAGTTGGGAGGCCTGTGTACATGCACATTACCAGAAACTTGTATCCCCATCCAACACTGACATGAAAAGTTACGGTCAAACATTTGCATGAAAACTGTTCCTTCAATTGTTCCTGGAGATGTTATATTCGGTGTCTCGTCATTTTTCTAATTCTCAAAATATCAATGTTTGGGCATAACTAACAGAATGTCCATTATTAACTGTCAAAGCGTTAAAAAAAACCTGTTATAATGCACCAGAGATGATGCGCATACACGCATGGCAACTGGCTATCCAATGGTTGATAGGCAATAAACCGTTTCAAGTATCGTTTCAATGAAGTGCAAAAAGCGTGATGTCTGCAGGAATAAATCACCCACTCTCCAAAATTGATATCCCTGTGATGAAGGCATGGCTTTAATCTTCCCTTTGTTCTTGTACTTAAGCATTCCCTGTAGACTTTGTGTACAAATTTCCTTGCGGAGATATATCCTCTTTAGAATTTCCTGATGGAGACCATTGTTCCTTTTTATTTATTATTTTGAAGCCGGATGATGGCAATAGCCGCAATTGCCACCAGGCCGGATGAGGTTTGTATGTTACGTTTGGCTGCACAAGCACATTGTGTCCGTTTCGCTTGGCAACAAAAGCCGGCCCGACACCCCGGCGCCTCACTGTAAATAACCATACTCAATGGGTTAATAACCACGTCCAACAGCGGAAAAACTGCCAATTACAGGAAAGGCCAAAAAAATGTTAAAAATTCAAAAGATACATTAGCATAAATATTAAATGCTAAAACCATATTAATAAGAGAAATACAATTCTTGTCATTTAATTGGTGGAATTTAGTCACATGACATTGAATCATTTTTCTCATTTCATTGACAATTGTTCCAATTGTTTCGCTCTCTTAGACACGCACCTGGATATCGATCGTGTAGCTATTGCTAAGAGATTGCGTTATGCATTGACGGTACAATATACATGACTAATCGTACTAACACTGTTGATTCCAAGTATTTTTTTCCATAAAATATTAAAGGTAGTATGCAACATTTGCAAACATCAAAAACACAACTACTACAAAATAATCAGTAAATAAATATCAGTCTCAACTTTACTCAAGCATCCTGTGAAATCATGGCAGCATGGTGTGCTGTCATTTTCAAGAAAAGTGGAAATAGTCTAGTTTCCTGACCTGATAATTCCCTGACTCTATGAAATGTTCTGTTTTGTCTAAAGTAGGGTCAGACTACCAGAACTTCTCTTCTTTCCTGGCATCTATGCACACAAAACTTTAAACAGGTCAGTGTTACAGTATTTGCTAGCACGCTATAAAAATACTAACCCCTAAATCCATTTATATCTGAAAATTACAGCAAAATGGTGTATACCTCTAAATGGTGAGCACATATTTAGGTTTTGTATGAAACAAGTAATGTTTTTTAATTCGGGCAGTGTAAGGAATATTTTCATTCGGCTATGCTTCGTTAAATGAAACAGTCAATCTTCACCTCATGAAATATTCCTTCCAAATGTTATAAACTCTAAAACATTCATTATTTGTATAATTGCGCATTACATGGCCCATTCAGCAATGCACAGATCCATATCGCATTTGAACAGGTCCGAACCGCTGTACAGAATTCAAATAGACACATCACTAGTCCATATCACTCTGTGGAGATTCAAACCAAAGTTTTGCAAAAAGTCTGGAAAATTGGCCCGGAAAATCTGGATTCGCACTCCCCTTGAAAATCCTACGTACATGTCTGGCATTTTTAGGGCTGTGCATCCAAACCGGGTATCCGAAAACCCGACCGCTAATGTCAGCAACCGGTTCCAGGTTATTGAACCGAGTACCCGCAACCATATTACTTAATAATTTCTCAGACAATGAAAAAGAAAGTTGATAAATGTCATTTGTGGGGAATTTTCAAAACGAAAACCAGGGTACCTGGAAAAACAAAACAGATTAATGTTTATAACGCTCTACAGCTCACTGAACACACTTGCATCTTGCTACAGTGATGCACCATTGTGGACCTTTACGAAATATATGAACAGCAATTTCCGAGATTTAATTTTTGGGATTGTTTTTTTCTTCAATCGGGTGCTCGATTCCAGTGCTACCTATAAATGCACACCCGTAGGCGTTTTGGTTGGTTGGATCTGGTTAGATGTGAAGTAATGGTGATAAAGGGCGCTTACACACAGCATAGAACAAGTTACCACAGAAATTATCATGCCATTTGGTGAATGTGCCTCGATTGGGTGAGTAGATGTTGGCGCAGTGCTCGGGCCACAGATTTGACTGCCCGTCCGGCTGGCCAACATCCCAGTTGTGGTAGCTGACGGTCAAGTCGCCTTCTGCGCAGATCCAGGCAGTGACGTTGGTGTGAAACTCACAGCCGATCCAGGCTCCCTCCTTCCCCTTTATCAATTCTGCGATGAAGACGTTCTCTGCGTTGTCATGCGGAACGGCCAACTTCCCTCCACGGGCCGAGCACGCTTTCTTGGCACTGAGCCAACTGTATTCGACGTCTGTGACGAGGTAGCAGATGTCACCGTGTTGCACCCAGGACGGAGGGCAGGAACCCCCAATACTGGCGTAACAGCTTCTGCCGCTTGTTGCTGCATCCGCAGACGAAGTCATAATTATGACGACAACAACTAGGGTCTGAAGCTGCATTGTTTTCATGGTATAATTCCCAGAACAAATAGTTGTCAAATGCTCCGAAAACCAACAACGAGCTTTGATGTTTAATAATACAGAACCCGTACCATGTATGTCAGAAATTTAACCCAGTCTGTCCAGCTATTATTGATGGGGTGCCGATCTGCCAAGACATGATTGTGCAGCCAAGTGTAACGCAAACAATAAGCACGAGTACGTGCAGGAATGCACATACATAAACGACAATCCTCCAGGTGTTCTTTTTCAAACCGTAGCTGTGGCCGTCATCTGTATTCAAGAGGCTATAAAGCGTGATGCGAAACTTGCGGAAATTTGTCCGATTCAGAAGTCCGGATTTGTGCACGAATCCAACACTTGCTACTGTATATATCTAATCAAGTGTCACTACTGCACAGTCTGAAAGCTATCAGATTTGAACCTTGAGTAACAAACATCCGTGTCTGACAATCATGCGATTCCAACTGCCTGCATGATCAGTGGTTTTTGCCTGCGACAAAGCAGCCTTTATCAGACAATCATGCGGTATCTAGATGAAGGCCTTTTCAATCCATCTTGTGGTGTTCAAGGCAAGCATGGCAGCATTTTGAGTGAAATGCTGCTGTCCTCCATTGATAATCAATACCTGGGCCCAATTCCATGGCTCTGCTTACCGTTAGCGAAAAATCCTCGCTTACTGTAACAGAAAATTCTGTGCTTACGCAAGCGTATTTCAAGCGTTAGCGGGGATTTTTGGCTCTTGAGCATGCGTACATCCCGTAACTAAGGATTCTGTGCTTACAGGGTTAGCGCAGAATTTTTCTGCTCGCGCTGTTAGTGCAAAATGGTGATCGTAAGCGCGGAAAGCTGTGGTAAGCAGAGCCATGAAATTGGGCCCTGGTCATGTCAATGCCAGCTAGATGCTCTTATAATGAGCAATAATTTTATATTAGTTATCAGCCGATTTTGTCATATGGACACGGACGCACTACATTTTCCGTGTTCCACGAGCGCGAGTGGGATAACGAATTTATCTCCAAGCAAACTTGACGCACAATATAGATGAAACCATAAAGCTGTACACAAAACCAGAATGTACTACACACGCGCGCGTATCAATAACAGTTTGTGTTTTGCGTATGGCGCAATACGCAGAGTGTGATATAGACCGTGCAATATGGGATAAGATCACACTGTCAGTTGCCATGGATCGACCAATCAGGATCGAGAATTCAAGTTTACTTGAAGATAATGGCAAACGGTGCTTTCCAGCATTTTAGTCAAACCAAGCATTTTTCGTTCATATGTGTACAGAAATATTTTACATTAAAAACAAACAACCAACTGTCTTCACGTATATGTAACAGGTATCCATGGCAAATGAAACCATAATCAGTTGTGCATGTATAATTCACCGGCCTTGGTAAAAACCGGCAATTCACCGAGCTTCCTTTGATGAAATGAAGCATGAATTTCTACAATTTTGTTTTTTTTAGTAATCAAGGTTTTCTCTACATGTATGTGTAATAAGTGGAGTATTGTTGACAATTTGTCAGTGTTTTCAAGTGTAAATTGCATGAAGGTTCTATAGCTTTCTCCCCTCCTCCAAAATTCTTTTTTTCAAAGTGAACGAAGAAAACTGGCATGAGCGAGATTTGAACCTCTGACCTCCGGAATATCATACTGACGCTCTACCAACTGAGCTATCTTGCCCTATGTTGGCAGTCGCTCTCTGTTGTCTATTGTTTAATTTGGCAGACTACCAACATAGTGCAAGATAGCCAAGTTGGTAGGGCACCGGGTACGGTATTCCGGAGGTCACAGGTTCAAATCCCGCTCCTGCCAGTTTTCTTTATTTACTTTGAAAATTCATTCAAAATTTAGTCAGTTTCCCTTGTTTTTTTATATAAAAAAAAAAAAATCAAATTAAAAAGCCTTTAATTAAAGCTACAAACTGAACTGCCAATGAGACATTTCATGTCACACATTTACAATTAGGCGCTGATGTCCCCAAAATTCCAACAGTGTAAATTTGTATCAATCTTGGCATGTTGCACACAACAAAAAACTATTAGGAAGAGAATATCAAGTGCACGGTGTAACAAGTGTTTTTTTCCCAAAATAGTTTTCTTCCATAACTCATTAGTAGGGAGAACCACATAACTCAAAAGCGATCAACAATAATTTATTAATTTATTCATGTCCACCATGCAAACCTACATGTACAAGTCTCATTTTTTACTTAGGGAATTATCCATTGAAATGAAATTTTCAGTACGGACACGGCAACTTTATCTACATGGTTTTCAATTCTCTCGTCACTTCATCATCGGCCTACTGCAGGCAAATTTTTTTCCCGTAGGCGGGTGAAGCAATTTTCATGAATAACTCAGTGGTTGCACTGATCACTGCACAGCTAGCACTTAGGTTCTCGGTCTCTTTTTCCCCTTAAATTAAAAATATCCCAAAGATATCACAGTAAAGAAAAATGGGTACAGGTGGATTCGAACTAGGGACCTTTTGATCCAAAGCTCATCCCACTATCCACTAGACTAGTCTGTAGCAGCTCGACAAGAGCCGTTCTTTAAAATGACTGAATGTAACTAGTTGACTAAATGATAACAATGCTGTGACGTTCTGTTCTATTATAATGAATAAACATAACTTTCTCATCAAAACTGCTGAATTATTCATGATTATTGGTTCACCCACTGCACGGACTAACACACAGCGAACCATGTAATTGATGCTGTTTGGTCCGTTGATTACGCTGGCCTGGACTATAAAATGAAGCACAAGAAGTTAAACACACCCCCTTTTCTCACAAAGGGGGTACATCGTCGTGTTTTCCTATACTACTGAGGACAATGCTTTGTGTTTCCTATTGTATCTTTACTAAAAAAAAAAACTCCCGACCGACTCCAAAGGACACAAAAGATTCCTTTGTATTTTCTTTTTCCTCTTGTCCTCGAACGCGATACAGGACATGTACAGCTATGCCAGTTTAAATGGGTGGTGTTTTCGAAAGCCTTGACATTTACGACTATGTAAAGGAATACACTACAGATGAAATAAACAAAAACATGTACACAAAAACAACCCCCCCCCCCCCCCAAAGAAAAATATAAAAAAACACCACGAGATAAAGCAGTCAATATTTGTTTTATAACACCTCTCGCACAGATTCGGCTTGATTTCAAGATAACGGATGAATTGAATCTAAATACAGTTAAAAGTTACTTCTATTTCAATATGAAATTAATGGAAAATTTTAACTTGCTCTTTTCTAAACCACCCCCTTCACGAAATGTTCGAGCCCAACTCTGCAGCGCTGGTGCTTGGGAACAATAGGCACAACGCGCACACCCGTATGTATTTGAAAACAACACTTCTCGGTTGCTACAGGTATGGTAATTTGGTTGCTGTGGGTATATTATTTTTGGTCGTACACAGGAAAAGAGTCAAAATAGCGAATGCCATGTGATTCGCTCTCGGCCAATCAAGACACAGAATCTCTTGGTGAGGTGTTATAATTGTTACCCAAGCGCCAGCGCTACAGAGTTAAGCTCAAACATTTTGTGAAGAGGTGGTTTAGAAAAGAGCAAGTAAATTTTCCACAAATATTGATTGCTTTATCTCGTGGCGTAGTAAAACTAGCCTTCCTCGGTGATCCAGGGAGCATTCTAGTTTCCCTCGGTAAAAAACAGAATGCTCCATGGATCACCTCGGGAGGCTTAGTTTTACTACACCATTCGAAGCAGTCAATATTTGTATATATATTATTGGGTATTAAACAGAAACTGAACTTACCAGCCGAGGTGTGCTTTGCAATGAGGGCATGATACAATCCGCCACAAATATGATGGGAACCAGCTGTGCTTGACAAAGGCCTTGGGAAGCAATGCAATTCAAATTTAGACTTGGATGTACCGCTCTGGAAAGAGTATTTGGACCAACAACATTTTGGTCACTTTCTGACACCCTGTGGTTGTGAGAGCTGGATAAGGCCCCCCTCCCCCTCCCCCCCCCCCCAAAAAAAAAAAATAAATCAATCAAAATAGTTGTGTTGCCCTTCGTGACAGACCCTAAAAGTCACAATAGTCAAATCACTTTTTATTTTTTATTTTTTGGGTGGTTTTTTTTTTTAAAGGAATTTTGAAAATCTCACCTTTTTCTGCACAAAATTAACTAGTTTTATTAAAATCATTGTCTTTAAATACAGCTACGACGGCACAATCGTGCATTTCGCCATCTCACATTTAAATAAGCTTACTTTTTTGCCTCCCGACTTCCGAGTTACACGGCATGTAGTATTGTTTTCATGGATGGTAAAAAAACAACAAAAACCGACCGATTGACCCTTCGTCCCGACTTTTCCCATTTAAGAGCAGCACAAGGTTGTTTTTTTGTGGTCTAAATAAAGATTTAGAAAGAAGACTACGAGCAACCGAGATGTAGTTTCTCAGAAGAATTTGGAAGGTTTCATGGAGGGACAGAGTGTCAAATATTGAAATCTGTAATCGATGCAAGTACAAGAGAAGTCTAGTGAAAGAAATCAAGAAAAGACTAATGAAATTGCTCAGCCACATACTAATTATAAGGAGGGGCGGCATTGAACAGAATATGAGATGTGGAAAAAGTGAGGGAAAGCGAAGCCAAGGGCATCAACGCACAACGTATGTTTCAACGATCAATAATACACACCTCAAAACCAGTTCATTCAAGCAGCTCACAACAGAGAACTCTGGAGATCTATGGCCATCAATGTCTGCAACCAGGCATGATACAAGAAGTAGTTGTTGTCGACGATTGACTGGTAATTCATTCCATGCATGTCACAGGTTTTTTTCTGCCAATTTTTGTTTTCACTTTTGAAAAATTGATAAAAACTACTCGGTCCTTTTCCCTTGTGGTTCATTACATATAAAAAGGCAAATTTTTAAGTGGAGATAAACTGAATGGTGGAGGCTATAGCCCGCCCATCCTAAGCTCTTTTTGTAACATCTCAAGTCTTTTTTTTAGGATTTTCTTGCTTTAAATAACAAACTCACCTGTTCAGCTTTTTTAACATTAGCATGACTAGCAGTGATGAGTTCAAACACTCTTCCTGCATGAAACAATGGCAAACAAAAAAAAGGAAAAATATTTATCACAAAAATACTTGGGGGAAACAAAAATTAGTTCTGCTTCCAGTTACCCTGCAGACCCTAATAATTTTTTTTTTGGGGGGGGGGGGGGGGGGAAGTAACAAATAAATAAATAAAATAAAAGCAATAAATGCTGTAAATACTACCTTTAAACCTTGACTACACGTAGACACCTACATATGATCAGCACACAAAAAAGGGCCAAAACAAATTTCTGTTAAAAATTACCTAAATACCTACCCTATATTCAAATGCCATGTAATCGGAAGCAGAACTATTTGCTTTTGGCCTAATTAGGAACTAGCAAAAAGATCGGCACGGTACACATGAGATTATCTGCACTTGCCAGCAAAATTAATGCACGGTAAAAAACTTGCCGTATGGCTGAAATAGGACATATTACACCCATTGACTTAATTTAAAATTGCTGCATACAATACTGCCTAAAATTATGAAAAAATGCAAGTTAACCACAACTACCCCAAGCCTTACAAACTCCAACAGCAAGTTTTGTCTAATTTTGATGGGTTCATCAAGACTGTAGGGCCTTGGCACCATTACTTTACATGGAGCTATGATGCCCCAATTCATCCAAGTCCAAAGAATGTGCCATATGTATACTGCACAGTGTTGGATTTAGACAGGTTGAGGACACTTCCTAGTACAAATGCCTAGGGGGTAAGGATTATGATAAAGCATTGGCAGAGTTCACTTTACGTGATTCATGAAATAACAAATCTTTTGAAGTTTGAGCTGAATCCACCAACAGAGTCACAAGAAAATAGTGAAATATCAATGTTTTATGTGCACATTCATTTCGGGCTTATGGATGTATTTCAATGGTTGAAATCATAATAAGCCTTCTGATCTTTTTTTGAAGATGACTATTTCATACGGAAATATTTCTCGGGACTGGTACTGGTATTATTTTTTTTTAAACAGTAAACTCCCAGATTGAAACTCAATGTACCTGTAATCAATTTTTGTTTATCATTAATAAAACAAAATCAAACCTTTAAATATAATTAAATCAGAATATTAATTAATAAAGAGAGTTCAAATCTCTGAGCATGCATACATATTCAAAAGAAGGATTTGACTCTTCTGAAAAAAATATGACGATGATATCTAAAGTCATTATTCTTTGTGTAAAACTAACCTTGAGGGTTTTTAAAAAGTTGGACTAAAACATTGTCCACACCCAGAATGGTGTCATTCCTCTGATTCAGCGACAGATTACTCGTCCACCTGATCAGATCAGTTGCCTTGGTGACCTCATGACCACACCGACGGCACAAAAGGAATGCTACAGAATACATGAGCAGACAATTTCACAATTAGACAGACCAGACACAGACTCCAAAACTAGCAATGCTAGTTAAGCATGACTATGAGGTCCATAATGATGGGGAAGGGGAGAGGGGGAGAGGGGGAAGGGGGGAGAGGGGGAAGGGGGGAGAGGGGGAAGGGGGGGAGAGAGAGGGGGAAGGGGGGGAGGGGGAAGGGGGGGAGAGGGGGAAGGGGGGGAGAGGGAGGGGGAGGGGGAGGGGGAGGGGGAGGGGGAGGGGGAGGGGGGGGGGGAGGGGGGAGGGGGAGGGGGGAGGGGGGGAGGGGGAGGGGGGGTACATCCAAAAATGTAAGGCTCTCCGTTAGCCTTACAACGATATTTGTTTTTGGTCCCCGTAACTCAATGGGATTTGCAATAAAGTGAACTCTGCCAATGCTTTATCATAATCCTTAGCCCCTAGGCATTTGTACTAGGAAGTGTCCTCAACCTGTCTAAATCCAACACTGTGCAGTATACATATGGCACATTCTTTGGACTTGGATGAATTGGGGCATCATAGCTCCATGTAAAGTAATGGTGCCAAGGCCCTACAGTCTTGATGAACCCATCAAAATTAGACAAAACTTGCTGTTGGAGTTTGTAAGGCTTGGGGTAGTTGTGGTTAACTTGCATTTTTTCATAATTTTAGGCAGTATTGTATGCAGCAATTTTAAATTAAGTCAATGGGTGTAATATGTCCTATTTCAGCCATACAGCAAGTTTTTTACCGTGCATTAATTTTGCTGGCAAGTGCAGATAATCCCATGTGTACCGTGCCGATCTTTTTGCTAGTTCCTAATTAGGCCAAAAGCAAATAGTTCTGCTTCCGATTACATGGCATTTGAATATAGGGTAGGTATTTAGGTAATTTTTAACAGAAATTTGTTTTGGCCCTTTTTTGTGTGCTGATCATATGTAGGTGTCTACTTGTAGTCAAGGTTTAAAGGTAGTATTTACAGCATTTATTGCTTTTATTTTATTTATTTATTTGTTACTTCCCCCCCCCCCCAAAAAAAAATTATTAGGGTCGGCAGGGTAACCGGAAGCAGAACTAATTTTTGTTTCCCCCAAGTATTTTTGTGATAAATTTTTTTCCTTTTTTTGTTTGCCATTGTTTCATGCAGGAAGAGTGTTTGAACTCATCACTGCTAGTCATGCTAATGTTAAAAAAGCTGAACAGGTGAGTTTGTTATTTATAGCAGTCCATACACTAATACAGTCCACCAGACTGCGCATGCGCGTGAAGTTTTCAAAGAGATTTGGGGCTCGACCATTTTTTGAAGGGGGGGCATCTTGTCTACATCGCGCTTTGGTGATGTGTGCATGACGCGCTTTACACAGTGTAGACAAGATGCCCCCCCCCCCTTCAAAAAATGGTCGAGCCCCAAATCTCTTTGAAAACTTCACGCGCATGCGCAGTCTGGTGGACTGTATTAGTCAGCTGTGCGACGCCATGTTCATCTCGGTTGAATACGTCGGTTGGTGAGTAAAAACTCCATTACTCAATAAATTGTCCGTTTCAATGTTCCGCAAATGTGCCGCAAAAGTCTGAAAGATATGTAGCAGGGATTGGATAACCTTCTGGGGAGATTAACGTTTGGGAAAGTGGAATTCTGGAACATTGTAAATGATCTCACAAGAGCGTATTGCAAATCCCATTGAGTTACGGGGACCAAAAACAAATATCGTTGTAAGGCTAACGGAGAGCCTTACATTTTTGGAAGTAGGGGGAGGGGGGACGGAGAGTTGGTCTAAACAATGGTAAAAGTTACCCCTATATAGGTCTGATAATTTCTTTGTTAACTAGGAAAGAGTTCCATATCCGGCCATCACTTTTTATGGCCTAAGGGAAAATAAGTGATGGCCGGATATGGAACTCTTTCCCCGTAAAAATAGCCACCCATGGCCACCGATCACAAATACCACCTGGTTGAGACGTCACAATGGTCAAAATGCATTGTGGGAAAGAAAAAGGCACAAACATTACTCATGTTGATGTTTCCTTCACACAATGCCTTTATTTTGAACATTGTCATGACTGTGATGTCTCACTCTCTCAGGCAGTATTTGTTTGCGAGAGGTCTGCTGCAGTGCCATAAGTATTTCATCATCAAGTTAAAAAATAAAATGACTGACTGGCGTTACAACTATAAAGATAACTGACCTTCCCATTCATCGCTCTCTGACTCGCTGCCTGATGCGCCTTCTACATGCAGCAATGCAAACAACATGACAACGCAAAACAAGTGACACATCCAATACACTTTGAGGCCACGGTGAGTCCCGTCATAAACACTCCTGGGCGCCGCCATCTTGAAACTGTCAACCAATTGAGGGCGCTACATCATCAAGGGCTCACATGCACAAAGGCCCCATTATTTTTCTCTTTCAGGCCATAGGGCCGGCACTCCAACAATCCAACAACAAACATAAAGGCAGTTGCTAAAAACAATTAAAATCCTTTAATTTCAATATGATTATACATTCACCTTAGGGGGTTAGGGTTAACTTCTAAGTTCAAGAAAAACTCGTCAAACAATCCACAAGGGAAAAGAAAAACTGACTGAAAACAGAATAAAACACTTTAAAAATTATTTATTTCTATTTATTTAATGTATTAAACATCAATCCTGTAAAAACAAATTTAAAAACATTTTAAAAAAGAAGAATAGATCCAGCTGTTTGTTGTTAAAAAAATTAATAAATAAAACTCCCAGTTTATTTCACAAATCGGTGACTGCAACAACAAGCATCCGGCCTGCATCGGGCAAAATAAAAAATTATGCACATCTTTTATTTAAAAGTATTACTATATGCCATGCATTCATGGTTATTGTATTAATTATCTTATTCTCAAACCAGACGTTTGAGATACAGGTGGCAGCAGATATACTGATCCTTTTCGTTAGTTCTGAATGTGAATCTGAACGTGCACACGAACGACTCAATGGAAAAGTTTCAGTTTTAAACATTGTTGGAAGAGCATGATCAAATAATAAATTTCACATTTTGATTTAAAATGCATCAGTAAAGTGATACATCCACCTTATGGATCTAGGAAGGGGGGGGGGGGATTGGAAACTTGGTTCAAAAGGTGACTTCACTTTTTTGCGGCAGAATTCTTTTTGAAAAGGTGACCTAAATTTTTTCACCAGGAAAAAAGTTTAAGGGGGGCGCTAAGTATGAGTTGTGAAGTGGTGGTACTTTTTAATAATTACTGTTTTTTTAATTACAAAATAAAATTAACAAAAAATCAAACAATGAATAAATAATACAAAATTGGTAAAATGACACCCCAACTGAATATGCCACTGATCGGTAATAACTAAACTGTTGTTTATACATGCTTTTTCCAAAATTACCACAATTGTATAATGTAATATCAATGAAATAAATTGACTGACTTGGTCTGATTTGGTACTGAGTTTAGTCAACTCAATTTTAATTATATTTTAAACAGGGGTGAGATTGGCAAAACATGAAAAATCCACGAAATCCACGAAAAATCCACTAGGACCCCAGATCAGCATATAGTTTGTATTTGCCTAAAGGCATCCCCTTAAAATATCAATTTTTATTGGTCTATATCCACTTTTACAGGTAAAAACACCTTTTTGAAAACACCTCAGGAATTCCAGATTGCAAAAGTGATTCTTTAAAAATTCTGAAATCCCGAAAAAAAATCCTAAAATCTGGAAAAATCCTGACAAATGTCACTCCTGTTTGAAGTATAGGAAGCTCAAATATTTGGATTGATCGCCGAGACATTATTCAACAAAGACTAAAAACTCAATTCATTGAGAAAGCTTAAGTCTTTTGGTTAGAAGAAAAATACGGCCTTCATGTAAATTCTAAAAAGTCATCACATATATTTTTATAGGACCTTATTTCCCCAGACCTAGCTAATGCTGTGAACTCTCGTCCCGTTTCTAGGGTGAAGCCTCATCTTGTTTGGTTGCTATGGTGACAGGCCACTATAGAGACGCCTCCGCCTCTCCCCCTCCTGGTTCTTGGGAGTCCCACCAATGGAGCAAGCTGGGTTGGGAAGAGGAAGGCGGGAAAAAATTCTAATAATTCTAATAAGTAAAAATGCTTATTCGATAAGATACTTATGATTCAAAATGGTGCATGCCCTCAATTCGGTCGATTCACAACTCGGTGCGCCGCCAGCGGCAAGCCGGGGAGAGGCCAAATTACGCAGTGCATCATGGAAAAAAGGTTCTATCAATTCATACTTCTTTAAATACACCCCTTCTCCGCTAAATCTATCAACTCCTCTCTTCTTTCCCGCACAAGGTATTCCCCGATTAGTCAAAAATTGCGATAGATGTGATGTCGACCCTGGAAGTGGGAAATTGGCCTTCCCCGGCTTGCTGCTGGTGGCGCACTGAGTTGTGAATCGACCGAGTTGGGCATATAGGATTTGTTCTATCTTGTAGCTTGGAAAAGCACAATTTGAAGATCTCATCTATATAATTATGTATCTACGACTTGGCGGTGTTTATAACACTTGTCAGATTGTCATTTAGGCTAATTGGAGGAAGATTCTACTACAATTAAAATGTCAGGTCTTCCGAACTTTTATCAATTACATGCTAACATATAGTGCAAGACAATGTCCCCATACCCAACGCACCATGTATTCTCTTATTACATAATCATCTCATGGACTAATAACATGAATTCTTGTGGGTATTCTCCTTGCAGATGCCCAACATTAGAACTTTAAAACACCGATATCTTAATTGTTTTAAGAGCAGTGGCGGATCTACGGGGGGGGGGGGGGGGGGGTTTTGGGGGTTTAAACCCCCCCTTGGGCTGAAAAAAAAATAAAAAATAACCAGTGTCGGGTGTCGAAAATTCGGCACACTGGGGTGTGTAGGCCAATCACCTCAGGTAAACCCCCCCCCCCCTTAGTGAAAACCTAGATCCGCCCCTGAAGAGGGTATACTGAATGTCCCGTATGTAACACTCACATGCGTAAATTCTTGGAAATCCCCGGAGCTGTCATGTCCAATTTTAAACATTTATTTTACAATAAACTCACCGTGCTCATTTTGAGCTTCAACCCCAGTTTGTTTTTAACGGGTATTTTTCTAACAAAACAAGTCATTCAGTTCTGAATAACGGATAGAAACCATCCATGTTTAGTAGTTGAATAATTACTTTAAATTACTTTACGAATGTGGATTTATTTGCGGCCCGACAAATAATTTGGGCCTACTTTTGTGTGCAATACGTACACAAAACCAAGAATAAAAGTTCTTTTTGGAGGTTTGCAAAAGCCTAAAATAGATGAAGAAATTGTTTTCTATGAAGTAAATACTTAGAAGGAAACAACTATGTGCTACTTTTTTCCTTTTAACGCTACTAAAAAAAAACTAAAAAAAACCAATTATTTATCGATAGCTTTTCCAGGCTGGCGTTTAATGTAGGAGGGGGTAGCAGATGGTGAAAAAGGGGGGGGGGGCAGTTGGCCCTCCCCCACCGAATACAGCACTTCCGAAAGGCTGGTTCAAACTTCTCCCAAAACAGTTGAACAAAAACACTGCATTAGAACAGCATATAACCATTTCAACAAAGAAAAGTTCGAAAGAAATAAAGAATAACGTTGCGTAACGCACCACAAAGGTTTAAAGTTCAGGAAATGTTAGCAATCAACTCATAAACAGGAACTTACTGTTCAGTGTCAGCTTTTTCATCAAAACTTTCATACAGAGCACTGCAAAAAAAGGTATTAGAAAGTTTTGATTTCTTGTTAATTTTTGTGTGAAAAGGAACAGAACTCAACAAAAGCAGACATTGAAGAAAGAAAAACAGACCGAAAAACATGGCTGCCAATTGTACTGTTCACGGTAGTTTACCACTTTTTAAATGGTGTAACTACCCATTTCTTGGTTTTTTGACACTTGCATATCTCTTGAATCAATTTCAGGCAAATTTAGAAAATGTCCAAAATTGGCTCAAAACTGACAAAAACGGTTAGCGGTATTAAATCGCTTGCAACTTTTCAGGTCCAAAAATTTGTTGCTTTCAAAACTGCAGCAGAGATAGAGAACGGAATGGAGACTTCAGCTGTGCAAGCCATAACATTTCCCGGATGTCCAGGATCAACACTGGAACTTTTGAAATGTTTATATTTTCCCAAAATTCCTAATACATTTCCATAATTTTGCCAGATATGCTTTGATTACCCTCCAAATGGGTTTCTGGAACTCTTACACGTCTCTAGAATCAATTCCAAAACTGAAAACTGAATTTTAAATATTGGCAACAATGTATGAAAGACAAGAATGACAACCATGTTAGAAATAAATTACGTTACACAAGCGATTATTAAACAAAAACTTAAAGGCACTTGCACAATGTGAAACTTCCGAAATTTGGAAGGATGGAAATGTCACAGAAAAACACGTTTGTCGTGTATAAAATTAAATTTATGCAGAAACCCATTTCTTTACATATTATTTAGGAATTTCTTGAGCTACGCAAAAAGAACTTCCCAAATATCATGAATGGAAATCAGTTGCGACAGAACATCTGAAATCTCTACCCTTGTTGATTGGCAATTTCTCAACATGAAGATCAACCCGAGCTGATATGACCTTTTTTCACATATTAACCCCTTGAGTATTTACAGGAGGCGCAGGGGTGTCTCTCCGGCTCTGGCAGCCAAGCGAAACGGACACAATGTACTTGTGCAGTCAAGCGTAACATACACAATAATCCAACAATGGATTGAAACTGCACAAATAACGGCAAATGGCATCATGCGGCCTGGTGCCACTGTTTTTTTCTGCGCCATTTGGCATCCCTCCGTACCGTACGCAAGGGGTTAAACAAAAGTGCAATTGCCTTTAATATTTTAGAGAACACATGTTCGTTTACCTTGGGGTTTTGGCATCTGTACGATTATCATGCGGTCAGTAGCAACTCACAAAGCATCAAAGCATTAGAATGCAAATTGAATTTCTTATAGACCTTTTGCGCAGCGGCCACCTTAAAGGTAAATGTCCGTTACCCTTGCACTGGCATGGGTAAACCTTTTGTGCTTACATTGTTACATAATTTGAATGACAAAAATATACCTCAAAGATGGCCGCTGCACATAAAGTCTATTATGCTAAGCCGCTCCCAACAGCTTAACTAAATTCCTATACATCAGCAAGCCACTGTGAGCGGCTCGATCACCATGTGGCTCAACTAGCTTCCATACATTGGCAAGCCATTATGTAAGTGGCTTACATCAACTGGCTTCTGAAAACTCAACTGTCGTTAGGATGCAAATTAAGTCATCTGCTATTATGGTAAGCTGCTCCCAACGGCTCTACCAAATTTCCATGCATCAGCAAGCCCCTGTGAGTGGCTTACATCAACTGTCCTAAAGATGAGAATCAAGTCATTCACTGTTAAGCTAAAGCTGCCCACAATGGCTCAAGCGAATTCCCATGCATCAGCAAGCCACTGTGAGCACCTCACTAACATAGCTCAATTAAGTATCTTGCCACAAGTTGCCAAGCCATTATGTGAGTGGCTAAGGGATCATTTCATATTGCGGTAACCCTGTTGTTTTGCAGTACCAGTATTAACACCCAGCTATAATAAGGAGCTCATTCTATACAGGTCATACACACAGGCAGTTTCCTCCAAACAATATTCAAGAGGAATGTGTGGTTTTCTGGCCATGAGTACTTTACAAAGAATCCAATTGTGGCATCACTAATCCCCTAGCTCTCTGGCTAATCTATCTCGTGGACAATGGGGAATTAAAGTGTTCCAAGCCAGAGCTCTTTATAAACATTCATTGCAGTAAGACTTCCACTGATAGAGTTCTTTGTCCATGGTCTGACCGCTGCAAAACAGAAATCTTTGACAAGCTGACTGGGCTTTAATGAGCTCCAAGGTCAGTTTTGACCTCATGATTATACAGTTATTCAAGCCGCCTGGCTTCCCATTCATCAGCTAGGTTTGAGGTAAGGAATGCCGTACCACAAACACAAACAGCAGTATGATCAATACCACATCTGGACAATATGAAATGCTCCCTTATCAGAGCCACCTGGTGATGTATACCAGTACCTCAAAAAACAGCAGTACAGCAATCAATACCACATCTGGACAATATGAAATGTTCCCTTGCATCGACTGGCTTCTGAACCCACGACTGTTATTATCAAACTTTACCACAATGATAAAAGCTGATTGAACTCACTTTTTTCAGCAAAAACCGAGAGAACATTTCCATATTGGAGAACGTTTAATTCTATCGTCATTACAATCTGAAGAATAATTCTATCACGTGGAGCCTAAACCTCCATATAAAAAGATGAAAAAATTACCATTCAATTTTCAGCCTTACAATTTGAATAATTCTATCAATTCACACCTTCAATTTTGGCATGGAAATAAATATACTTATTTACATATATATATACAATATTTGGAGAGGATTTCATAAAATCTGCAGAATTTACAAGATGTCATATTTTTGATTTGTCTTAAATACAAACCAAGTACTGAATTTAGATGAGCAGTGAAAATCTTTCTAATGAACTGCAACGAGGCTGATGTGATATAAAAATGGCACTACCATGTGAAAATTAAACAGCTTGGGACATTGTCACTGAGCTGTTTAACGGTTACCGGAAAAGTTGCAGTAACTGTAGCAGGAAGATATGTGACCCGCTCTGCAAAAAGGGCACATAAGTCGCTGTATGCTTTTACGAGTTATGGGCCGTTCAATGTGAAGAGGGTGAACAATTCTTCAAACAAGTGATTTTGAAGGGAGGGAATTGTTTGCATCTTTGATACCTATATTATTCTATTTCATAACAAAAATCTTTGATTTCAGTAAATAAAGTTGGAAAAAGAATGTGTTTTTGTCGAGTGCTTTCATCTATTGCTTTGCTTTTTGTTTTTTTAAATGGCTTGTTTCTCCTTAAGTCATTTCAAGAAATTCCTGAAAACAAACATGCAAATTTCCAAATATCTCGTGATTGCAAAATGCTAGAGACCTCAGACATATACCATATGAAAGCTTATAAAATGGCCTTTCCAGCTATATATAAAACACTATTTTCAAATTTTGCAACATAAGTGCCCTTTTTGCAGAGCGGGTCACATATGTGCTCAACTTTAACTGTATTTCGCACAATGTCGTCATGCTACTGCTTGTGTGTGTGCACAGAGAGCTTTATACTGTTGCATCACTGATTTGAAAAGTGCATATTGCCTGAAAATTCTATAAAAAAATCATCTTATTAGTTAGTTACCTTACCTATATTTCCAAGGTCCGACTATAAAAATGTCACCATAATGTGTGACTTTAAACAGGGATATGTAGGAAAAAACTGAAATGTTGGACATTCAGACTGGTGCCACACATAGTGCAGCCTGTACATAGCCAAAGCGCTAGACAGACAAGGGCACCACTCTGAATTTTAAAATTTTCAAATTTTCAAACGTCCGACTTTTCCAAACCAAACTGATGTCCCAGAAATGATTTCCAACAGTTATTCTCAGACAATTTCTTCAAACAAACCACAAGGGAAGTTATTCTCAGACGAACAACACATTTTCAAGGGATGTATATTACTGTAAGGCTGTGTCCGAATTACTTGGCTGTGGCTTGAAATTACATACATGACTATGGTAGTGGCTGCAGCCACATCACATAGACTTGTGTGCAATTTCAAGCCGTAGCCAAGTAATTTGGACACGGCCTAATTCTACATTTGAATAATCTTTCCAACCATAGCAATTTTTACGATGAACAGTTTTTGTAGCTCAAAAAGCCAGTTCGGTATCTCAAAGGTCAAAGGTTATTCGGGATAAAATTTTCATGCAGTGTTATTAAAAGGCAAGCAAAACATGAAACCTTCGCATGCATTGCAGTTAATATTCTTTTGTGAATCTTCAATTGTATTTGCTATAAAATACTAACCCCCAAATCCATTCATTTCTGAAAATTACAGCAAAAACAAATGTTTTTGCTAAGCAACCGTTACTGTGCTAAGCAAAATTCTGTGATCAGCAGATCCATAAAATTAACCACTGGCCATTAAACACTTCAATTCCAATTTTTAAATACCTTACAATAAAATCAGAAAAACTCCTTGAAAAAGCATTAAACACTTCCATCCCCATTTTATTTATTTTTTCAAATAAAAGAGATTCTGTTTGTGTGTTCAAGATCCAGTCAAAAACACGTGCACGTGCAGGCAATCTATACTTTTGGCTGTATCAGTATTAAGCCAGTTCGGTATCTCAAAGGTCAAAGCTAATGTCACGATATGTTACGCGAATGCCCATTCTGATTGAATTAAACACGTGAGCGTTGTGCGTCCACCTTTTGCGTTCACGAGGGTCATTCGGGATAAAATGTCATTGTGCACATGCGCGGTTGAAATACCGAACTGGCTTATTAGTAACTTTATGCTGATGATTTCTGTGAAAACTGTTAGTAACATGCAGATTGTTAACGTGCCAGTCCAAATGTTACAGCACTGTCTCTTTCTCAAGAAAATAATCGTAGCTTCTTTTTAACCTGTAAACGCGGGAGCGGTCTTCTGGCAGGTACCTATCTTGATTCTGTTAAGAGTGTGAAGAAAAAAATAATGCCAAATTTGATAGTTCCAGACAAACTGGGGGGTGATTCTAAGCAAGGGGTAATTTTAACAGTGGTAATTTTAACAGGGGTGATTTCAGCATGTGGGTCATTTCAACATGTGGGTAATCTCAGTATGGGGTAATCTCGGCACGGGGGTAATCTCAGCACGGGAGGTAATCTCAGCACAGGGTGGATAAACAAACCAGCAAAGTAATAAATATTCATAAAAGCAACGGTCACATCTGTCTTGATGAGGAATCTTACCGTTGGACTGAACCAGTCGTCAGCTGTCTTCACCTCGGCTGCTCTCTTGCCATCCTAGAGAAAACAAAAATTAAATGACTTTTTTATTATTCTATATCACTTTGTACTCACAAGGATATCCTCACTAAGTCCCATTATAGAATCTAACAAATAAAATGTTCCTTCATTTTTCTCAGTTTCCGTGACAACACATTCCCGTGGCAAGTCGCTGGGACATTCCGTCCCATGGCACACTTCCACTTTTGACAAAAATTACAGTAAACTTCCGTAAAGTCAAGTTGGATAACACGAATCTCCGTTTACCTCAAAGTGACGCTTCATTCCTCTCAAGAGAATGCAATTTGATGTACATGAAAATCTTTGTAACTCAAAATGCCCACATTGGAACTTCCGTTTACCTCAAACTTTTGTTTGGCCAATTCTATTTACTGAAACCCACAACAGTGCGCCCTCAAGCGTTTAGATAGGAAAGGTCATGTAACCACACATTGGAAAGCCCTGAACGTGTTACGTGTGTGCATGCATATGCAGCAGTGCAGAGCAACACGAAATCAAGATTTGCTGCACGCATTTTACGCAATTTGACTGGTTTTTATGTTTAAAAGCAGAGCAGAAACTTTTATAAAGTAAGAATATAAAATCTGAGTAAAATAATGCAGTTTGACTTAAAAATACACCATTTGAATCAATACAAAAAGATTGAGAATTTGCCAAATGTATATTTCGAGTCCAGCAGGGTGGGAGCGAGTTACGGGGGCAGCAATGGGAACGTGTAGATTTAATTTTTTTGGAAAAAAATTGGAACGTCACCTTTAGCTTGAACTTCAGTTTTGCCTTGCAGTGGACTAGTTACCCATCCCGACCCTATTCATGCTGTGAAGAGATTAGATTATCTTGTTTCAGTGTGAGGGGCTGGTTCTTCCACATATTCCTAAGTAGCCCACACCTCGAGTGCCCTTGGGCTTGTGATGGGCGATTTGCATAAAAAAAAAAAATCCGTGTGGTAAGTATTGTTTGTCTAAAATTCTGCATGTTCAGTGTTGAATTATAATATGTGATGCGATCAAGCAAAATCAGTCTGAAGTAGGCCCTGGTCCATTTTGGGATTTTTTCATATTCATTTGTAGCGTACTTCAAGCTCCATATTAGTGAAAACCCCATGTGAATACGACCTTTGGTTAAAAAGTTACAAATATTTGAACACCGGCACATTAAAAAGAAAGAAACTGCGAAAATCAAGTTTAAAGTTACAGTACTTTAATTGAGTCATTTTTAGCACATTTATAATACATG
This sequence comes from Hippasteria phrygiana, assembly GCA_037893225.1. NCBI lineage: Eukaryota > Metazoa > Echinodermata > Asteroidea > Valvatida > Goniasteridae > Hippasteria > Hippasteria phrygiana. Next base: position 486,416 of record JAZGUH010000008.1, on the reverse strand, counting down.
TCATATTTTCATGTGAAAGAATAATGTTTTTCCCTTCTGTTTTTGTAAAACAGTCAATTTTGATTTTTCCACTACGAACATATTTCGGCCCATATCTCAAAACAAGGATTGCCGAGTTCCGACTGATTTTGCTTGATCGCATCACAAGGGGTTTTCACATGATTCCCAGTGATATGTTAACCTGGAAATGTCTACAGTACAGGGTAATAATCAAGTAGACCACTGGAAGCATTGCATTACATTAGATGCTATCAGTGAGAACTTCTGTGAGAGAGACTGGGATTGCGGGCAACACCATGTGAAATAAATCTCTTCTAGGAAGAAGTGTGGTTCTGAAAAAAACCGGGGTGAGTGTGTAACTCGACGTTTCGGACAGTTTGCTCTGTCCGTCCTCACACTCCTGAGGACGGACAGAGCACACTGTCCGAAACGTCGAGTTACACACTCACCCCGGTTCTTTTCAGAACCACACTTCTTCCTAGAAGAGATTTATTTCACATGGTGTTACCCGCAATCAAAGTCTCTCTCTCATATCGCACCCACCATGCAAAGCTTCAAATCGTATCTAGTGAGAACTTCTTAGACAATTTTTGTTTTTCTGCTGAAGACAAAAGAAATTGAAAAATTACTCACAATGTAGTGCACGAGACAACTGCAAGGGATCCATATGAACAGAGAGATGATAATGGTGGCTGCAACGACATTATCCTTGATAATCCGCCCTAGATTAAATCAAGACGAAAGCACGATTGAGTACCATGAAGTGAATTATAGTATCTAAATATATTTTATGCAGGTAGCCAGATCTCAGAATGGAGGTAATCTCAGAATGGAGGTAATCTCAGAATGGAGGTAATCTCAGAATGGAGGTAATCTCAGAATGGAGGTAATCTCAGAATGGAGGTAATCTCAGAATGGAGGTAATCTCAGAATAGAGGTAATCTAAGCACGGAAGGTAATCTAAGCACGGAAGGTAATCTAAGCACGGAAGGTAATCTAAGCACGGAAGGTAATCTAAGCACGGAAGGTAATATAAGCACGGAAGGTAATCTAAGCACGGAAGGTAATCTAAGCACGGAAGGTAATCTAAGCACGGAAGGTAATCTAAGCACAGGGGATAATCTCAGCATGAGTGCTATCTCAGGATGGGGGGCAATCTCAGCATGGGTAAAACATTTCGAAAGAGAATTCAGTTAAACTTTGGTGATTATCACAGAGAGGGGTTTTCAGAACTAAAATGTTAAAAACCAAAATCGACTTTCCACTGGGAAAAAAAACAACAACTTAGTTTTGCTTTGAACTCAGAATGCCACAGTGATCACTTTCAATCCTCTCATTTCAATGGGACGCATCATACAAACTTTCTCTCAAGATTCTCAGTCCATGCAATATATACCATTGGCTCACAATGAAAACTGCCATGGAATTTCACACACAAATGCTACGGTTCTCACCTATTTTGCTGATGGTAGTACCTTCAAAGACGTCAAACAATCGCTCGATGAAGTCCTGCGTCTGACTCTCGCAGACGCCCTTGGAGGGGAAGGGAAAGGAAAGAGGTGCGAGCTGAGACAAAGCGCCTGAAGCTTCAAACGTTCAAGAGCATTTAAAGAATTCTGGAATTACAGTCCTGTTTGATCATGACAGACTAAGACATACTTAGAGGAGGTGGGGGGGGGGGGAGTTACAGTCCTTGACAGTGGCGGATCTACGGGGGGGGGGGGTTTTGGGGGTTTAAACCTCCCCCTTGGGCTGAGAAAAAAAATAAAAATAACCAGTGTCGGGTGTCGAAAAATCGGCACGCTGGGGTGTGTAGGCCAATCACCTCAGGTAAACCCCCCCCTTGGGTAAAACCTAGATCCGCCCCTGCTTGACAAATGCCACAGAACTGGTAAGAACAGAACAACTTTTACAAAACCAGGTAACCAGCCCCGATTGCATGTGTGTTTATTATTTGTGACTGGTTCTCAGAATTAATTTTGCTTAGCACAGAAACTTACTAAAAAAGAGCTTTCTGGTTAGGATCTCCCCAAAAACTGGACCCTGTTTGCACATGAAGGTTCAAGATACCATTCATTGGGTTGTGCATGCCGTACTCTGTTAAATACCAAGTTCAGAAAGGCAAAAATCCTGTTAATATTTACAGCCCATGTTTTTTTTTCACTCAAAAGCGGAAAACAGATTGGTACGATGCATCGTAACAATGTTCATCAACCCAATCCTGAAGTCACACAATCAAAAGTCACCAACACAGAATCATGCAGGCAATGGGCTAGCTCAGGTTCAAACCTTTGACACTGAACCACAGTGTCAGACTTGTATTCGAGTCACCAAACATCGAGTCCGAGTCACGAGTCACAAAGGTCGAGTCACGAGTCACAAAGGTCGAGTCACGAGTCACAAAGGTCGAGTCCGAGTCACGAGTCACCTTTAACTACTGTATTGGAAATACATTTTGAGGTACCGCGAAAAGCTAACAGTGTAAATGTTTTTAAAAAAAAATACAGCTTTTCTCTAATTTAATTAACTAGAAATTAATGTACCATATACAGTAGGCCTATGTCAAATAAACCATGATATTAGCCATTGAAGTCATTCGATCTAGATGTGACCTGTATACCTTGTCCTCTATTTAATTAACATAAGAAACAGAACTTTTACAAACAAGAGGTTAATTTGCACTTTCCATGTCGAAGCCTTTGACCAAATGATACGTCAGATCATAGATCCATAAACGAGGGTAACCAGCTGCGACTCAGATGCTTCATACACATGATTCAAAGCTACATGCATTGCCTGGAAAGGCGCCAGTCTGTGCCTGGAACGGATACTACAATATTTCATGGTGACAAATGTTCACGCTACACCGGTCAATATCAACTTGTATTCACGCAGTATCGCATGTGTGGACGCCAGAGTACATGTTTCGATACATTGATTTCCCTAATCAATATATCGGAAACAAGCCAACTGCACACACGCATGTATTAAACCTGAGATCTCGAGATGCGTCGGATATGCGTACACTGCCTGTATCGCTTGCTCAAAGAAGTTGCAAGTTTCTTGTTAAAAAGAGTTCTTTATGGTATTTTTGGGGGTCGAGTCACAAGTCACGTAGGTCGAGTCCGAGTCCGAGTCCACAGGGTCGAGTCCGAGTCCACAGGGTCGAGTCCGAGTCCACAGGGTCGAGTCCGAGTCATTTGTCATCGTGAATCGAGTCCGAGTCATGAAAAATGGGACTCGAGTCGGACTTGATTCCGAGTCCGAGTCACGAGTCATACAAGTCTGCACAGTGTGGTCACAAAACTTTTCCCAACACATCCAGAGCCAATATTTAAACTGTCTTCTTACCTTGATGCAGACGCCCTCCGCGCAGGGTCTGCCGTTCGGCTGAAGGATGTTAACGTTTGTTGACTCGTTGCTCTGCGGAAAACACTGTTCAAATTCTGTCTGTCTACAACATCGATAGCAGGACTCTTTAACTGAAGAAAAAAGTCAAGGTCAAGGGGTCGAGGGGTCAAGAGGTAGCAAGGGGTCATATTATCTGGCTTCAGGCCCTCACGGCACAACCAAACAAGCCTTTGTCAGGCAGACACGACTACTGGAGGCTCCGGGATAGGGCTGCGCATCCGAACCGTGTACCCGAATACCTGACGGCTAATGTCAGGAACTGGTTCCAGATTATAGAATCGAGTACCCGTAGCCGAATTAACATATTACTTACTAATTTCTCAGACAATGACAAAAAAAGTCTGTAAATGTCATTTGTGGGGAATTAAAAAAAATGAAAACGAGGGTACATGAAAAAACAAAACAGATTAACGTCTATGACGCTTGCGAAAATGCTCACTTACATCTTGCTACATTGATAAACCGATGTGGTAGTATTAACATGTGGACCTTTACGAACAATAGAGATCATTTGCCTTTGTGATCACTTCGTACGACTGGGCAGGTACAAGGTACGTCACAAATTAAACCAATAATCGTCAATCAAACTCGGTCTAGAGAGACACTGGCAGAGCGCCCTCGCTGGGTCATACATATGGCCAGCTGCATGTTGCAAGTCGTACTTACTGCTTGGGCATATGCAGGATATCAGTCCTTGCTTTTCGCAGAATGGTATACACTGACCTCCTCGACATTCACCGCTGGAAAAAAAAAATGCAAGGAAAGTACTTATTCCATACAAAATTCCTTTCCACGTGACTTCCGACAATTCATCTCATTTATTGGTTTTTACTGCACGGATGCCAGGCAAAGACTGGTTTCGTGCCCTTTTTGTAGGCGAGGGGTTTTTCTAGCATGGCTGGCATGATGTAATTTTTTGATATAATTCTTATTTCTATTCTTCTTGCAAATTACCCGTAAATTTTTTTTCGTATATTTTGCAGATACGACTCTGGTCATTTCCTGAGCTCACATCCTAAGCAAACTTTATTATCATAGACATAAACATTTGATAAAAGACATGAGCCCCAAATGTCAGGACTGGTTACTTTTCAACACATGGAAAACATGCGGAGCAACTCTTTAGTATAATTTGGAATAGTAAATAATTGTATGTATTGAATACAACTACGTTGGTAGAAAAACATGTTTGTTACGGCCAAATGTTCTGCAAAGTGGTGTTCGTCACAGCAAAGTTAATTCACCATCTACATTATATTTGTGTTGAGCGTCGTGGCCGAGCAGTCTAGCATACGGACCCAAATTCTCGTGGAGTTATCGTAAAGTGGGTTTGAATCCCGGCCCGATTGGTTATGGCACTTGTGTTCTTGAGCAAGATACTTTATCATAATTGCTTCTCTCCACCCAGAAGAAGAAACGGGAACCAGAAGAGTTGGGGAGCAACCTGTGATGGGTGTAATTTTTTTCCTCAACATGAGACTTTGTTTAGATCACTCTTACCCGTCTACACACGGTGACTTGTCACTCTTTGGCTGGGAATCTGGGCAGCCCGATTCGTGCCCGGTACACATGGCACTCATCTCGCAATTCTTGTCAATCTTGGCCGTCTTGCGGCACTCCGTCTGGGCGCTGGCGTACTGGCAGTTCAGGCAGCAGGCCGAGTTCTTGTCGCTGCAGCGGGCGTCCAACTTCAGGCGGCAGTTGGAGCCGCAGCACATGTCCATGTTTTTGTTGCCCAGGTGGCCGACGTCGCACTCCTCCCCAGGGTCTACGCGGTAATTGCCGCAGACCGCATCGCCTTTCGGCTCTAAATAAAGTTCCGAAGAATAACAGGACATTGAAGCAAAGATTGTGTACTCATGACTGGGCAGTCTTGTTTGCATAATTTGTTTTTCTATTTGTTTTGTTTGTTTGTTCTTTTGTTTCTTTTGTTTGTTTGTTCGTATTAACCCCTTGATGAGCCCGGGTGTTATGCCGGCTTGTGCAGCCAAGCAAAATGGACACAAGAGGCTTGTGCAGCCAAGCGTAGCGTGCACAATAGTCCAACAATGGATTGAAAATGCAGAGATTGCGTGTATAGACGTTAACTGGCCAGGTGGTGATTTTCAATCCACCTCTATAGAGGTCATCCGGGCTCAATGGGTTAACAAACCAAAGGGGGAGGTGAGTTGGTCTCACCGACGGTTGATGTTACTCTGCCTGGGTCTATAGGTCTGAAAATTGGGATACTTCATCTGGAATCTGTTAAAGAATTTTAGATCTGGGCCCAGGAAAACCGTAAGTGGTAGGGCTAGGAATTCAATATGTCGCCAACCCTACCACCTCTGATCGTAACCCTTTTTTAGAGTGGCTTTTAGCCTTGTATTGAGTGATTTCAATAAAGAACCACACAGGGAATTGACCAGTGGCCAATTTCATAGAGCTGTTAAGCACAAAAATTTGCTTAGCATGAGAATGTCTTGCTTAGTAAAAACAGGTTACCAGCTAAAGGTCCATGTAATTTTCATGCTCAGCAAACAACAGCTGAATGCCAGTCAAAAGCAATATTCCACACATGGAAATCTGGTTGGTAATCCAGTTTTTATCAAGGAAGCATTTGCATGCTAAGCAAATTTTTGTGCTTATACAGCTTTATGAAATTGGTCCCAGGAGAGTTATGGTGCTAGTGTGCTTGTGCAAGATATTTTAGTACAACTGCTTCTCTATAAACAAGTATAAATGAGTACCTGTGAGGGTAAAGGAATAGACCGCACCCATCTCAAAGTGCCGAATAACTGATCTCATGGCAAATTCTTAAGCGCTTTGGGACATTTCTAAAATAAACGCTATAAACGTACAGGCTTTCAAGCAGACCCAGGTGAAAAAGTAGAATACTAGGATCAAAATAAAAATAAAAACGGGACAAAAGTAGCACTTTTGCAGGATTTTAGGAGTAGTTTTGTTGATACCCATGTCCGCAGCATCACAAGCTTAATTTGGCATGTTCTGTACTCAACACTTGTGCTCCATCCTCAACTAAGCTCTTGGAAGTAAAGTTGCAGTACTCCTGCACCTAAGCCCTTCATTGTGCGAAACTCTTATGACGGTGTGTAAATACTGTTATGAATAATATTTAACAGGATTTCACTTTTCGGAGTTGTGAGACCAAAATAAAAGTAGGAATACTTGAAAATCTGTAAAGTAGTTCTTTTATTCTTATTAGGAATAAATCCATGAATGACTAAGAAATCTTGCCTTGAAAGCACTTTGGAGATTTGGCACGAAGCACTGGAGTAATCAGGCGCAGACTGCACTCTGAGAATTTCTACGGAAGAAAAAGCAAAATCAGTAAGTTCCAAAGTCCAACTTAGAATTAACAAACAAACGAGGAAATTCCAATCTTTACAAGACTTTGTACAGTGTTTGTCAATTTTCAAAGGCATATATGTAAAGTGAAAAAACAAGGAAATCAGCTGATCCGAGGAAAAGTTGTATGCCTGTAATACACAAATGTAACATGCAAACTGCGACAGAAAGTCAAATTTTGGTACTATTTTGGTACTATGGATGCTATAACAGTGTCATAGCCTGAATATTTTGAGTTGCAAAAAAGAGCACTTACTCCTTATTTCAAGTTTCAAAAGGAAATCAACTGTCATTCAACACTGTGAACAAGTAACAATGGATTCAGTGCCAAGTAACAATGGATTTTCATTGTTTGTGCACCGTTTTTCTTTTCTTTAAAGGTATCCATGAAATATCTCTTTCTCGTACTTTTAATATGAATTGGTTTTTTTATTTATTTATTTATTTATTTTTATTTTTTTTTTTTTTTATCTGTAATTTGTTTCAAATATTGCCTTAGCTTTTTATTGTAATTTGTTGCTAAATGTACTTCTGTTTTAATGTCTTGTATATTTTGATTTTTATGTATGATGGCCCATTGAAAATCACCTTCGTGGTGACATGGCTACCATCTTTAAATAAAGTTGTTATTATATTATTATTATTTGTTAGATGTTCATAGTGTAACAGAAGCATCGACATGTTCCAAAAGTAGCCCCTTTGACTAAAGAATTAAGGGCCCTTGACCATGTTTACCTTCACTGGGCCCGATCATGTCTCTTACCCTATTGTTGCTGTCTCGGCCGCTGACTGAGGCCGGAAACATCAGGTAATTTCCCCCACTTTGCTTGTTTCCAGGAGAACAGACATCCCCCTCCGTGCCTGGGTCGTGCTCGCTGCCAAAGTTGTGGCCCAACTCTGTGCAGAGAAAGAACAAATGAAAGAAAACAAAATAACACAAATGATGTATCAAAACTTTGAACACTAGGGGGCAACAATTTGCTAACCTTGTAGGAGCAGAATTGTGATATTGTTGCATGTATTTACACACTTTCCAAAATGCTAAATAAACAGCTTTTTCTAACACGGTTCTTAAATTGCTTACAACTATTATTACCCCTGCTCATCTGGCCTATTAATCATTCCTGAAACTTTCTCAGCTCCCCGGGGAGTACACAGCCCCGGCTGCAAGTTAAGCACATGGGCTGATTAAACACATGACCAGCACTGCCCTCACAGGTACCTATTTACTTCTGGGTGGAGAGAAGCAACTTGTGATGAAGTATCTTGCTGAAGGACACAAGCACCATGACACCCTGCTGAGTCTTTGACCCAAGTCAAAAAAGCTCACCGTGTGCAGTTACTAGATCGGCCTCGTCCGTCAGCACATTCCGACCCCAGTTAACAGTCGTCGTTAGACCCGTGTTGAGGTACTGTTTGCCGCCCGTGTGGTAAACTGCGTTTGGGAATAAAAGATTTCCAAAATTTGCCTGTAATCAACTATCAACTATCCGCTTGCACACCATATTGGGAAGGTGAGATGGTCTCACCAACGGTGGAAGTTACCCCGCCTGGGTCTATAGGTATGAAAACTGGGATAATTTCTTTGGTATCTATTGAAGAATTTATATCCATTATTTAGATCTGGACCCAGGAAAACCGTAAGGGTGGTAGACAGTTAGAGGGTTAGTAGAACAGACACGGACTCAAAAACTAGCATAAGGTCCATGGTGGGGGGGGGGGGATGTGTGAGTTGGTCTCACCAATGGTAGAAGTTACCCCATAGTTCTGATAATTTCTTTGGTAACAATTGAAGATTTATCCTCTATTTAGATCTCTGTGGTAGCCCTTTACCTAGAGTGGCTTTTAGCCTTGTATTGGGAGACTTCCAAACGCACACAAAAATCCCATGAAGCAGATTAACTTTTTCATCCACTTTGTGCTACTTTGATCAGTGATGTGTTTGCTACAAGGAAAACACCAGCATGCCTCAAATTTATGAATGCCTATAAACACAAGGCCAAAAGGCGACTCAAGGTGTGGGCTACAAAAGACGAGAAAAGACAGAAATCACAGGGATAGAAGGTATCTATTCACATTTCGTTTGAATTGTAAAAGATTATAGGTGGAAGGGAAGCAGGTTACAGTTAAGGCCTACTGCACAGTAGTCTATGGAATAGCCGCTCGTGCAACGCGACGAGCGTCTATAATATGTGTGCAGATCTGGCGATTAATTATGCAAGACAACCGCCTCTTGACCTCTAGATTTTGACCAATCAGCCTGCTCGTTTTTTGGACTTTCGGGAAACCGCTGATCAAGGCGCGCGTTGCTACCCGGACACGTAACGCACCCCGGATATGCATATCTTTGAGAAATGTAAACATTTCTGCACGCACACGGCCGGAATCTTGTTGCAGTTGTTGTACTGTGCGCAGTATAGTACTGCGTACTGCGTACTGCGTACTGCGTACTGCGTACTGCGTACTGCGTACTGCGTACTGCGTACTGCGTACTGCGTACTGCGTACTGCGTACTGCGTACTGCGTACTGCGTACTGCGTACTGCGTACTGCGTACTGCGTACTGCGTACTGCGTACTGCGTACTGCGTACTGCGTACTGCGTACTGCGTACTGCGTACTGCGTACTGCGTACTGCGTACTGCGTACTGCGTACTGCGTACTGCGTACTGCGTACTGCGTACTGCGTACTGCGTACTGCGTACTGCGTACTGCGTACTGCGTACTGCGTACTGCGTACTGCGTACTGCGTACTGCGTACTGCGTACTGCGTACTGCGTACTGCGTACTGCGTACTGCGTACACGTGCTGGGGGAGCACGCGACACGCGCGGCGGCATTTGAATTATTTTATAACTGTCATCTACATACGCGCAGTGATGAATACAGAGAAACTGGGTCAGTTGACACCCACCAACCAATCAGTACCTTCGTCCACATTTCTGATAAAAATGACGTCACAAGTTTGCAAAGTCCACTCCGATTGGCTGGCGCGCGGGGTCGCATAAATTAGCATGTCCACATATGTCAGACGTTGATATGCAATGCAATGCATGCAACGTCTGATACTCAGTCTAACTGCACAGTTCCTTAAAAAAAAAAAAAAAAACGGTCTGCACATTAGACTGTCTCAAATGTTTCAAATCGGATCTGTGCCTAGGCTTACGTGCTGTGCAGATGCCGCCTACGGCATTACTCCTTGGGGTGCCAATGTAAGCGAGACCGAGAACTCCGCTCTCAAAGTCCTGGTAGGTGAAGAGATGGGCTAGGCAGTAGGCCCCGTGATCCTCACGACTGTAGGCCTGTTAGCAGGAGATTACGATAGCCGGTAGGAAAACAAAGAGGATGTTGATTGCCGAGAGAAGTCTGCGCCATTTTGTAGTTTTATGTATTCATTGGATTGAATTTTGCGTCGGGGTGATTTAATTTCAATATTGGGTTTCACCCTTCACCGACGTATTTATAAACACTGTGTACTCAGTGTTGTCCCGACAGATTGTTTGGGAAAAAACATAATTTCCAAATAATCTCTCGGGACAACACTAAGTATACAGTGTTTATAAATACGTCGGTGAAGGGTGAAACCCAATAGAGTTTTATGTAGATTGCGTATTGCAAAATTAAACATTCCTGTGCATACTCAATCCATTCATGTTTCAACTATATTGTTCTTGAATGAGAGTGTAATGAATACATGGAGCTTTTCACACAAAAGGGGGGCTCCTAGTGTAATGAAGAGGACCACTCTATTCAGTGTGGTGCCTACTGTTTGCCTTTACGCCCGGCTGCAGAGCCAATACTTGGTATACCAGCACCCTATCAATAACCGCCGGTTACAAGGGGTAAACGAAGTCTGTACTTAATTCTGTGTGATACTGGAAGGCAGTGGAGAATACACGATACAGGAGTGATATGAAAATAATACCTCAAGTAGTTTCTGTACATCCCAGGACTGACCGGGCGGTCTGTAGCTGTTGTAGTGATCTGTTCCAGTCTCCGTCGCCGAGTCGTGGACTATAATCTGTAAAAGTAACAATTCGGGGAAAAGAATATTTTCGTCAGCATTTTGAAGACATGCCGTATTAATCCAAACCCCTGTGGCACTTTTACTGTGAAGTGTCCTCGACCTGTCAACAAATCCGACACTGTGCAGTATACCTATGGAACATTTTTTGGACTTAGACAAAATGGGGCATCACAGCTCCATGTAAAGTAATGGTGCCAAGGCGCTGCAGTCCTGAACCCATCAAAATACACTACAACATGGTGTGGAATTTTGGCAAATTTGGGACAATTAGGTCAATATAAATCAATGTCTCTACCTAACAGGCAACAAACATGTATTTCACAGCAATCCTTGTGCAAAAGCTCTAGCCATGATACCATTTATTACAGAGCACATTATGGAATAATACATAAATAACTAGCAGAATTTTTGATTGCAACAACACCAGCCAAACTGTCGAGTGAAATACAAACCTCTTTGACTTCAAATCCAAAGCCATAAAAACCTGGTTCCCACTCAGTCTCCCGGTAGATGGGGTCCACCCGATCGATCAGACTCAACTGAAAAAAAAAATTTAAATAAAATTTCTATAGTGAACAAAGAAAACTGGCAGGAGCGGGATATGAACCTGCGGCCTCCGGAATAACGTACCAGTGCTCTCCCAACTGAGCTATCTTGCCCTATGTTGGCGGTCTCCCAAACTGTCATTGTCTTTGTTCGGGTGGGCGCCAGTCAGAAGTCATAAACCAATAATGCCATATTGCCAGGGATCACGTCTTAACCTTACAATGCAACCTGATAAGCGACATTGTGGGAATCGCTCAATGAGAATACAACTTTTTTAACTTATAATATCCAACAAACCACAAAAAAATTAATTTTGAATGAATTTTCAAATTACCTAGTCAGTTTGGTTTGTTTGCCGATACAATAAAATATAAAAAATAACGAAAAAACGTTACGTTAGTGAAGACAGGATAGACAGGATAGACACCATCAGACCAACAGAAGACGAGGAAGGATACTGTAAGAAAGTGAATTTTGACTAACCAAGTAGCTGATTGTATGCGGTGTGTTGCTTTGTCCCATCACCTCATGAAAGTGGTAATCTGCCGTCAACAGCAAGGGGCAGGTGTTGGAGAGCGGGGGCGCTCTCTTCTTGCGACTGGCCGTATCTAAAAGTGCACAGTAAAATACAGAGCAGACTGTACTCAACTAGTTTGTTGATGAAGAGGTCTAAGTCAATACATAACCATTTGGAGATATTTCCGTTTGCATTGATTTCTCTATGACAACCTGAAATTCATAACTTGAGGTTGACTTTCAAAATTTTAAATGATTCGTAAGATTCCCAAATCCCTCAAAAATCCTCTTTGCCAAATGGAGGAATCTCAGTGGAGGATTGAGGGTCTTTGGAAGTTGAAGCATCGGAGGATTTTGCAGGATTGATGGCATTAGAGGATTTTTTGCCTCTGGAGGAGGATCAAGGTCATCAGGCCCAATCTGATGCTGGATGATTTTGGAGGATTGAGGTTACTAGGATAACTTGTCAGAAACCCTTTGGAGGATTTTGCAGGATTCAGACATTGGTCCCCCAGTGACAAACACTGGTGGATTTTGGAGGGTTCAGGTTACATGTAGGCTAAACGACAGTAAGGTTAAAAGTGACGGAGAAAAATATGAGATAGAACAAGTGACAGTGTCCATAAAGAACATCTCATAAATGGCCTTAGAATCATCTAATGCTCTTGTCTTAATTGTAAAAACTCATGAAGGATCATTGTTTCATAACGTCTGTCACTCACATGGGCTTGTTCTGGGAGGCATCTGGATCTGCTCCTCTGTCTTCTCGTACTTGACACCCTCAGGTAGATGATGATCAAACGGACAAAAAGTAGACCTGAAGGTGGAAATGTAAAGACCAATTATTTTCAGCTCAGAATTCGGACAGAATTAGCATTACCCTTTTGAAACGGAATCAGGTTTTGGGAACAAGCCCCAGTGTATGTACTGAAGAGAGTTAAAAAATTATTAAAAATATTTTAAATTATTTACAAAAGTTTTTTAATTCCAAACATAATTTATAGCTTTTTATTTATTCATTAATTATTTATTTATTCATTGACGGTTTTCGGGAGAAAATCCTAGGGGGAAAAACGGATTCACCGAAAATTCATTGAGCCAATTTTAGTTGTCATGAGCTACATGGCACACGTCATAGAAGTGAAACAGAGTTTTCAGCCCAGTTCGTTTAGAACTGGTGGGGATTACCCAAGATGGAAAGCTGACATTTTTAAAATCGGAATTTGTTGGCGCATGCTTAAAAGCTTTGCTTCTTAATGGGCTCCTCTGCAGTATCTTTAAAACATTCAATTTCTATAGTACCTGTAGATTGTTGTATTATTTGTAACTATTTGTAACTATTTTTCTAATATTGATTGATTTTGAAATAAAAATAAACCTTGAAAACTTTTGTTACATATTTTTAAGTGTGTACATCCAACGCATACAAAACAAATAAGCTGATGCTAATACTTACGTTTTGTTCCGTTTCACATCTGAACTGCGGTAAGCGATCATGTGATAGTTATGCGGCTCTTTGATGTGTCTCCATGATGGCTAGGCAGAAAAGACCAAAAAAAATTGGAGTTTACGTGACTCGTTCTGTGACTTTGACAGTAGCAAGAACAAGATGTCGGCAGACAATATAACTGAGATTTGCAAGGTCAGACAAAGGGAAAAAAAGACAAGCAGTGTCGGGATAAAATGCTAAAAAAACAAAACAAATGGAAGCAAACAAAAAAATATTCCTTTTTAATCGGGAACAATTTAATTTTTTGCAAGCCAGAAAGATTAAATTTGACAAAAACAAAATTTTGATCATGCATGCACGTATGTGTACATTTCTAGCAAATTTAACTAAATACGACCTAAAAATCAAATTCCTTTCTGTGTCAGTCGTAACAGTTTACTGTGACTGCACAGTAACCACTTGTTAGACTAATCTAGTTACTTGCAACTGGGGATTTGTAGGTCAAATAGCCACCAACAACAATGGACAATGACATCACATCACTGGAACCTGGTAATTCTTCCCAATTCTGAAAATGACCACAATTTTCCCAACTCAATTTCTATTATTATGCTTAGGTTACTGTTGATGCTCCTGATGATGAGTAATACTGATAGATAACATGCTTGTAAGTAATTAATACAATTAAAACGAACCGATTCTGTTTGTGTACTTACCTCTATGCTATAGTGGTCCTTTCGAGCATAGATTTTTGCAGTGAGCACGTCATTATCCACGTGAGCTTTTACTACACTTTCTGGTTCATCTACAAAAAAAAAATATCAAGACAATTTCCTTATTCTGTGAAAAAACTTTTAAAATCAACGTTTAAAATGCCTGCAAGTACCCCAAAACACTTTAATCAGGTTAAAGTGTTTTGGGGTCCTTGCAGGCATCTGAAAGTAGGTTAGTATAATTTTGTTTAGAAAAATTACAAAGTGCAATTTGAGGCTAGTCGATATTTGCATATTATAACTAACACGGCTCTTGCAGTTGGCTACAAGAAGTTCCGTGGGGCTCACTAATACAGGTTATTGCTTGAAGTTTGTTTTAACATTTGGGATTTTTTATTTTTATTTAATTCTTTCTGGTAATGAAACCAAGTGTTCCTCGCAAGTGCATGTCGCACTGTAGCTCAAAAGACTGAAGAAACCTGTAGGAAGATGACGAAGAAATATTCAGTTTTAGAGGTGGGAGGAAAACCCCAGAATGATATTCTGTGGAAAAACCCACTGAATCAGACAGAGGACTGAAATCCCAATCCACATGTCGGCCCTGGTGGGATTCGAACCCGGGTCACAGCGGTGGAAGGCGAGGCAAGTACCACTAGGCCAACCCCTAATATCCTGGACCACGGTATAATGCATAATGACTGGCATTATTCAGTCCCTAGTGCATATCTATTGCCCTCCCCCCACCCACTGCAAGTGACCAGTGATCTCATTGCCAGTCAATACACGTACATGTATATTCTAGAGCTTCATGTGTGTTCAAGCCTTCTGGCTTTGCATTACCTTCAAGAAACCCAGTATAGTAACTGTCTGTATCAACAGGAAACTTGGTCTTGTTTCCATGCCCATCTACCACAAAAGCTTTGAAGTCGGGGGAGAACAGATTAGACCGTGGAGCTAGGTGAATGTCAAATTGCCTGCATGAAAAAAAAACATCAACTGTGCACATTCATTAACACACTAAAAGCTGTATGTGTTGTTTTTTTTATGCAAGTTTACCAAAACAAGGCTAAAAGCAATTCGAGGTACAGAGCTACAAACATAATAAAATATATGAGGTAAGAATTAATATTCCTCTCAAAGCAGGAAATATCATAAGATGAAGAGAAACATGCACAAGGCAAAGAATTCCATAGAGATACAGAACGAGGGAAAGTTATTAGAAAAGCTTTTTGTTCTACATCTAGGTACAGCTAGAGTATAGTGTTTGCACATGTACAGTATTTCAAAGGGTCTTTTTGAAGACCATATGACAAGAAAAATCTACAGTGTAAATTGAAATTAACCCTAATGTCCTAGGCATTCACTTGGGGTACAGTACAGTGTACTACAAAATACTACTCAATTCTCATAGGCCAGTGCAGTAAAAGTACTGCATATTACAGTTTACTCAAGTAGTATTTTGTAGTATTCGGTGAGGTTAGGGTTAATAAGTGTTTTACAGTATTTACAAAAACATTTGAAAAGAACTTTTCATTATTTCCCAATCAATTTCTGGGCAATTGTTTAAATATATAACAGCAAATCAAGTTAAGAACCGATACACAATTTGATTTACAAATTTTGAAAGAACACCCACTATTGAAGACACTGCACGATACATGTAACTTTTTTCAACTTATAATTGATAGACTTTGAAAATTAACACCGGAACAGTAAAAACGCCACTATAACTAACCTCATGCGACCCACAATGGGCCAATGGCATTACAATTATGTATTTTGTTATAAAGAAAAAAAACAAAAAGAAGAATTTGTTTTGTTAATTCTGAACATAAATTGTTCATTTCAAACATATAGTACTTTACAGCCCAGCTCTAGGAGGCAAATAGTGTGGAAACACTGAAAGTTTAATCAGCCATTTGAAACAGATTAAAATTGTCAACATACTTCTTATAATTAAAACAGACCTCTCTGGGGATTATGAAAAATTGACATTGAATCAGAAAATTCTTGGCTCCAATTATCGTGTGTACTGTGCACAGCAGTGTGTCTTACTGCACAGCGCAACGCCAGTGCAAACAAAATTCTGGACTGAACTTGAAACACTAAACACCAGACTCAACTCTTCATGCTTATAACAGGACGTATTTCATTTAGCATGCGTCATTTTCTTTTCTCTAAATTTACCACATCCTAGGGGTATGGAACGGGAAACTACATACCAATGGATATCGATAAATAAGCTGGTCCGACTGCTCTTAATAGTATGCTCAGCCCATTTGAGCAACTTGTACGCACAGGGTTTCCCATTAACTTTTTGTTTCACTGGCCAGCCGGACTTGTTAGTTGGACTTTTAACTAGTCCGCCAGCATTTTCACTGGTCCACTTTTTTTTCAAGTACTTTTTTAATTATGAGGTGGTAGAAAAAGCTCCATAAAAAAATGATACTTGAAATATATGGAACAGCCTCAGCTGGCATAATTTTCTGCGCTCGTTCATTTGGCTATGCATGCACTATACCATGAAGGATTTTAACTGGCCCGCCGGACTTTCAAATACCCAAAACGTCTGTTGTTTGAGGGTTCGTTTTTGTTCAAAGGCGGCACTAAATCCCACCTCTGCTGGTCTGCCTTTTAAAGGTGAAGCAAAATAAACTCAGATTTTATTAACACAGATTAATTATGTACAAAATAAAGGGTTTGTACATTTTCTGAAAGTAAAATCTGCCCGTCTCCTGGACAGGACAGGTGTCTACATGTAGACGGGTCACTGAAGTCACACTTGGATGAGCCAGAGGTGAGATGAGATAAGTAACACCTATAACCATCTGACTATGGCAGAAATGTTTAACTGAATACGGATGACGGCCATAGCCACAGTTTGAAACAGACCACCTGGCCGGTTGTCTATATGCGCATTCCTGTGCATACTCAATCCATTCGTGTTTCAATTATATTGCTCTTGAAAGGGAGTGAAATGAATAGATGGAGCTTTTTTAAACAAAG
The DNA here is from genome assembly GCA_037893225.1 of Hippasteria phrygiana. Lineage (NCBI taxonomy): Eukaryota > Metazoa > Echinodermata > Asteroidea > Valvatida > Goniasteridae > Hippasteria > Hippasteria phrygiana. The sequence continues at coordinate 469,405 of JAZGUH010000008.1, read as the reverse complement.
CTTTCAATCACACGAAAGGGGAAGGGGGGGGGGGGTGGGGGGGGGGGGGGTTAGGGCTCCGAGTGCAATGAACAGGAACACTCTATTCAGTGAGATGCCTATTGTTTGTGTTTACGCTTGGCTGCACAGCCCGTTCTTGGCATACCAGCCCCCATCAATAACAGCCGGTCACAAAGGGTTAAAAATAACCAGCATCAATTTCATTAACAGTTTTACTTACCGCCCCATCATCATCAATGACACCTTTCTCTCATGCCTGCCACCCTCCTCGGCACTTCTCCTGACGACATGATGCTTGACGTCATCCTTGTGTAGTGTTTCCCAGTAGGTCAGTACATGGTGTAAACTTGCTGGTGACCCCCGAAAATTTAGAAAGTGTTCATAATACTTTTCAATATTTATAATGAATGGCTGAACCTTGGACATAATTTTTTATCAAATGCTTCAATCCCAGAATTAGAGAGATGTTTGAGATCAGTCGGAAAGAGTTCCAATCCATATCCGGCCATCACTTGGACCTCGTGCACAAAGTCTATGGGCTATGACAGAAAAAGTCTAAGTATTTTAAAAGAAAAAGTTGAAATTTTTTCTCTCCTAAAGGCTAAATTCGTGTTTCTTCAATCGTGTTTTTAAGTTATATTAAGTAGGCCTAAGGGAAAATAAGTGATGGCCGGATATGGAACTCTTTCCTTTAGACACCTTTTTATACAGTATTGGCATATACTTTAATCCCAGTAGCAATGGTACAAACGCCGGTTTTTGAGTCAAAGTTGTTCGGACTATCGAGGCACGAAACGCTTCCATGGTGTCGGGATTACACGTCTACCTCATAGTTTATACCTAGTAATACCTTTGTTATAAATCAAATACACTTGTTTTAAAGCACTTACCGTTTGACTTAATCACACTGACAGCGAATATTACAAAGTAGAAAACAAACACTAATCTCACAGTCATTATGGCTTTATAAATATACAAAAATAATTTGAAAGTAAGGAGGAGAGGGTTAAAATTGTTGATTGTTTTTCGACGTTCCCGTACCGCTGCAACACTTGTCGGCCATGTTATTAATAAGTGATTTGCATAATTTTCAAGAAGTTGTCTGACGTCACAAATTGCGCGCCGCTCGATCGTTTGAGCGGCTGGTCAACTTTTATTACAAAGGGTTTCAAGTTCAGGTCAAATAATCTAAAAATGAAAACCTTAAAAGGTTTTTTTAAATTCTACATTTCGGTTTAACTTGAATGTTTGTTTTATTAATGGGGAAAAGTTGTTACAGCAGATCGTAAAAAAAACATTTCATCTTGTTTCAAAAATACACAAATGTATGTAATATTTCATTTCCTTCTTCATTAACCCTAACTTTTCATTAACCCTAACTTTCCAATATCCTCCAAAAATCCTCTTTGCGAATGGAGGAATTTGGAGGATCTAGGTCATCCGGCCCAATCTGATGCTAGATGATTTCGGAGGATTGAGGTTACTCGGGTGTTTATCCAAAACCCACCGGAGGATTTTGAAGGATTCAGGCAGTTGTCGCCAGTGTAACAAGCATTGAAGGATTTTTGGAATCGGAGGATATTGGAGGATTCAGGTTACATGTAGGAAAAATGTAGGGAGTTAGGGTTAAGGACATTTGCAATTGTACCTCAGTTTAAAGAACAAAACAGAAATTCAAACTAGTACAGGGCAGATACAAAGATATTTTTTTCATTTTCTACCCGTAAAAGAAAAGGGAAAAATGACATAACAAGATAGGTAACTGAGCGGGAAAAGAGAATAGAAAAAGTATGAATACTTGAAAGCTTGCATTAACAACAGTTCACAATAACACAATAACCAAAAACAACACTCATTAAGTCTATTAACATTCCTTTATTAATACAGTTCTGCTTACACTGTCTACCTCAGATATCACAATCAAATAAAACTGAGGCTTTGTTTTCTTCACAGGTTTTCCAGAGCCCAGATCTAAAGCGAGGATTAATTTTCAGCAGAAGTCGAGGAGATCGTCCCAATTTTCAAACTTACAGACTCAGGTTGGGCAACTTCTACTGTGGGCAAGATGATTCCACTCCCTCCAGGGCCGCGGATTAAGTGTTTCGTAGGCTCTCCGCCCTAGTCACATTAATACCAATTTCATAACAGGGATGTAGTCGAGTCCATCACAAACCCTTGCAAGTCCATCACAAGCTCCCCAGTCCTAATCCCAATCACAAGCTATTCAAATGAGCTTTGACACAGGCATTCCTTTGTCATTGTTCATCCAGTTACTTGTGACCGGCTTTATGAAAGGACTTCTGACTGGACTTGTGAAAGGACTTGTGAAAGGACTTGCAGGGACTGGACTAAAACTCTGTTTCATAACACTGGAAAGCACTGGGGCCTCGCACAATGTATACATGTATTGAGATTTGCGGTCAGGGGTCAGCAACATGTACGTACTAGCTAATTTAAACCTTTCCCAAAATATAACATTCAGAAGGCGACGCAAAAGAAAAAACATGTTTAAAACTTTTCTTGCTTGTGTCAGCGAGTGTGCATTCGTGGGTCTGGGTGTATATGGCATACTGAGGCATTTTTCGTAGTCCCTAGGCACAGTACCTACTATGCCTATTGGATAATCAGGCCCTAACTCCCCCTTCTCCATATAACAGTACAAACTGAAAACGAAGTAAGCCATCGGAATGTCACCCACTGCTGATAATTAAAAGGGTGATTATCAGAGCCTAACAAACATTCCTAACTTTGTTAGAGAGTAGGCTGCGTGTAACTGCAGAGCAGATCTAGGGCCAATTTCACAAAGCTGCTAAAAATAGGCACACAAATGTGCTTAGCATGAAAAGTCTTCCTTGATAAAAACGAGATTACCAACCAGATTCCCATGTGTTGTATATCGCTTGTGATTAGCATTCACAGCTGGTGTTTGCTTAGTATGAAAATCCAATGGACTTTTGGCTGGTAACCTGTTTTAACTAAGCAAGACTTTTTGGTGCTAAGCAAATTGTTGTGCTTTATATAGCAGCTCCGTGAAACTGGCCCCTCCTGTGAAATTATGATCAAAACTGCACACAGTGTAGCGACCACTTCGTCAGTATACAGATACAGAAATAAGGACATCTGCTCCACAAAAGGATTTATTTTTGTGGTAAAACTGGAGGTCTTGATTGGTGAATTGTTTTCCGAAAATTGAAAAATCTGCTGGCTGACTGGGTGGCTATAAGAGGGAACAATTACTTCGGCAATAAAAATATGATGGAGGGAAATTTAGAACGAGTGACCTCTTTTCTGCAACTTAGCTTCCAACAACTTACAATGCCTCAATAAGAAATGAGCTGCAAATGTTACATTTTGCAAAAACGAAAATATTTTTTTCTGAATTAAACACAAAATTTAGCCATAATAAGCCAGTTCGGTATTTCAACTGCGCATGTGCACAGTGACATTTTATCCCAAATGACCCGCGTGACCTAACGCACGCATGTGAACGCAAAAGGTGGTCGCACAACGCACACGTTTTAAATTCAATCAGAATGGGCGTTCGCGTAACATTGCGTGACATTACGGCAGCAATTTTATCCCGAATAACCTTTGACCTTTGAGATACCAAACTGGCTTATTGCGGCTGCTTACATAAATTTCATAAGTGTTTTATTTCAAAGCTCGACGTCAGGCAATTAACATCATGTTCTAGTTGAATACATGTCTTTGTCTTCAGGTTTTGACATCCCGTGATCGACTGGTGGTTGCGTTGATTCGCTAGGGGGCGCTGAATCCTTTGACTCAACATCTTGTTTCTAAAATTAAAAGTAAAAACAAGACAATGAGTAAAGCTCAATCTGATACGTTAACCTATTGATTACGGACGGCGGCCATAGCCGCAGTTTAAAGAAGACCACCTGGCCGGTTGTCGTCTATTTGCACATTATTGCGTGTACTCAATCCATTGCCTGCATTACGCTTGGCTACACAAGCCCGTATTGGCATACCAGCACCCCATTATTAACCCCTTGCGTACGGTTTACACAAATACGTGCAGATTGAAAATTGCCACCTGGCCGGTTGACGTCTATATGTGCCAATTTCTGCATTTTCAATCCATAATTGGGGTATTGTGTACGTTATGCTTGGCTGCACAAGCCTCTTGTTTCCGTTTCGCTTGGCTGCATAACCCGGCCTGGTGCCCCGGCGCCCCCATGAAATGCCCGGGTTCAAGGGGTTATAATAGCCGGAAAGAGGGGGTTAGGAAATGAATATGCTTTAATTCTGTCAATGGCTCGCTGGCAAATATAAGGGCGGACCCAAGGTTACAGAAAAGCACAAACCTTAAAATTTCATCAATTCAAGCTATTTTGAATTGCCACACATGGTTGGCCAATGTCTTTCTCCTGGGTTGCTTGTTTGCAAAGTGTGAAAGAAGTGTAAAAAAAAGGGTTTAAACACCCCCCCCCCCCTCCCGATCCCTCCTGGATTTGTCAGGCAAAATATACCGATCCTGTATGTTACCATTTCTGTGCCCTGACCCATCTTCCTCTTGACCCGTTCTACGACTCCGCTGCCAATGCTGTCCCTCCAGAATTCCCGAAGAGCTTCGTACTCTGCCTTGGTCAGCTTGACCACCTGGTAGGGATAGCAGATTGATGCTGTGGCCGACATCAGGACACCGGAGTAGATGGCCTTACTGAAGACTCCGCCTAGATTGCAGAACAAAATGTGGAGTGGTTAATCTGTGGTCGGGCCAGGCCGTTAAAAAGCCTGGCCAAGCCCCTGGAACGCCCGGGCCTTCGGGCTTCTATAATCCCCTGGTTGTACACAATAAACTGCCCATTAATTGTTTGGCTATAGTACTTCTACGCCTAATATGGGTAGAGGCATTATTAATGGCTTGCAGTGGACTAGTTACCCATCCCGACCCTATTCATACTGTGAAGAGATCAGATTATCTTGTCTTGTTTCAGTGTGAGGGGATGGTTCTTCCACACTTTCCTCTGCAGCCCACACCTTGAGTGGCCCTTGTGATGGGTGACTTGCATAAAACAACAACCACACCATCCCTTTACCAACTGAGGGTCCACTTTCACAGTTCTTTTTAAAGTACTGAATTTGCCTATGAGAAGTGATTACAGTACCTTTCCTTGCCAGAACCACACCAGTCAGACCAGCCAGAGCGATGGCAGTTGCTCTTGGGTAGAAGCCCTCCTCCGTCTTGATGTAATCGACAACATCTGCAAGATATCAATCAGGACTTAGCTGTCTTCTAAAGGAGTTAAACGTGTATGTGCACGTTAAGCAGGGTTTATTTTCTGTCAATAATGCCATAGCCTTCAAGGGATATTTTTATGGTCGGGAGATTTTGTTTGTGTCCCAAGTCTAGCATTAGAAACATTTTCAGGTTCACTGTTGTACCAACTTTAGAAACTCACAGATGGTAGTAAGCAAAATATGACGTGGACACCGCAGCAGGACAAGACTGTTAAAAAAGTGATATAAAACGTACAGTTCAATAAAACAACACATATTTCAGATCCAGCACAACGAAATGAATTGGAAGTTACGTTTGAGTTACAAGCCCTCAAACAAATCTTACACAATGGCAATCACTGGGAAATCAAATGTCAGTGTGTCACCCACATAAATGTCCATATTCACGTGGATGTCGGGGTGTTGCATCAAACTGAAAAATTGAGCATGTTTTTTTAAACTGTCTACAGTTTGGTCACTAATGACAAAGCTCCTCAAACTCACCCTTTTCCGTCTTTTCCACAAATCTATAGGCTTGTTTGGTTTTCTTAACTGCACCCTGAATGGACTCGGAGAATTTCCAGACATTTTGCCTAACCACAGAGACAGCCTGGTAGAGGTACCCGCTGGTGTCAGCCGGTACTAACCGGTACTCCGCATCGTCAGCTGGCTCATAAATTGGCAGATCTTTTGGCAGGACAGTTTTTCTTCTTAATTCCCCTGGAGTTGGAAGAGCCTCTGCCTTCAGCACTGGAATGCCAAGAGCTAAGCTTGCGGAGCCAGCTACTGGCAGTGCAGCTATTTTTAGTAGTCTTCTCAACTGTTGGACAAGGCAGATTTAGAACATGCTTTAAATATTACACATCTGGTATATGACTAAATGTCTAGTCTGCATGGAGATGCACCACTGTTAACACTACAGCACTTTCCCTTCCCCTTTCTCTTTCCCTTCCCTCCCTCCCCCCTCCCCCCCCCCCCCCCCCCCCCCACCCCCCCCTCCCCACCCCACCCACTGACCCAGTACCCCGGCCACACTTGACTCATTTTTTAGTGATCATATTCGTTAATAAACTATTCCTGGTCTTCCAAACAACCCAAAAAGTTCAGCCTAGCCTTTTCGTAATTGTTTTGCAAATACCAATCCCCACGTTTAATTATTTAAGTGCATATGAAAACTGCAATTTATTCTGATCCATTATTACCTGTGCTGATGCCATTTTTGTACTGTCTGCTCAGGAGACGAGAGAAGTTGCTTTTCAATAAAGAGCGCCCCCAACGTTGTATATCTGCACAATAACCTGGTACCTCCCCAGAAACACTTGGAGAGTATTCATTTTACTGTACGAAGGCAGGGTGCCATACTCTTGTTATCCTGTGCACAAAATATCGCTGGTACTTGTAAGGCATTTAAACTTGGTGATACGGCCATGCAAAGGACATTGGCTACCAGTGAAAAGTTTCGCGCACGTTGCATGCATTGTTGGAACTTGATCGTTGCACAATCACAACGACACAAGACTGTATTCTGTAGCTAGCTTGGAAGTCGCTGCCAAACAAAAAAAATCCAGCGATCAGCAATATGGAATACTTAGATCAGAACCAGACAAGCACACAGGGCACCATGTGAGTTTAAGTATCTTTTTCAAAGTTACCATTTTTGCTGAAATCTGAGAATATCATTCCTGTCGTGCCTTGAGAAAGAACATGAAAAAAGAGCATTCAGATTTTGCATGTCAGTAGAGGGCGCTACATTTTGTCCAAGTTGGGGGTGGTCAGTGATTGGTGGATTTGATTGGGAGATCGCACTGCGCTGTCACACGATTTATTGTTCATACAAACAGCGGTTGATTACTTCCAGAACTTTAAAAAGTTGAAAGTTTGTGAAAACCTTACACTTTTTACATTGAAACTGCGGCGATTGTGTAGTGTAGGGCCCTGTTCCCTATATTATATAAGGGAACAAAAATCCACTTTTAGGTTATTGGAATTGCCAAACTAACAGTTAGTTAGCGACATTACAAACCAACAGGTATGCCGTAGATAAAGGGCAGGGTTTTAGTTTTTGAGGGAAATTTTGGGGTAAAGCGGCGATGAGGACAACAAAACGCAACGCGAAAATAAAGATGGCGATCACCGCGACGCACAGTAAACACGCAACACCGCGTTCATTCGCATGACAACTGCCGTAAAGCGCGTAAGAAAATTGCATTTTCTACCGAAATAAACTGTTCAAAATTACAAAAAATGATGTCAATAGAATTAAGAGAAGTCTGCTTTAGGTTGAAAAAGTCATTTTTGGAATGAGAAAAAATACCCTTGACTCTAATTCCATCAAAACTAAAGAGGGGCCCTACACTACGCAATCGCCGAAACTGCTGTGGTTTTGTGGAAGATTTTTACAAATTTTTGTATGATCCATAACTCTCTTGTCATGAAATTTTCTGCCACAACATTTCATATGCCTTATCTTGATAGGTTAGGTTCAATTCCTTGAAATGTCACTGGAAAAGGTAAAATTTTATGACCGAAATTTTGATTACTAAGACCACAGCCGTCGCCACTTTCGCATCGTTTTTGTCGACTGAGGGCACCTTAACCCTAACCCTCCAGGGTATTTTGGCTAGAAACCCTGCCAGACGCATCAGATTGCATACTTTGTCACATTGACTTGTGCAGAGAGTGCAGCAAGGTCAAGCTGTCACCACAGATGCACTGTGCTGCGTCTGGCAGGGTTAGGGTTAATACTCTTTACCAACCACAACGCGGCTTCCATATCAACGCGTGAGGCAAAGAAAAAATCCTCAGATTGTTTTTGCAGGAAACAGTCGTATAAATATTTGCTTCAGCTGCTAGAGTATGCCGTACGAACCTGAAGCAAATATTTATATGTGCAGCGTGATCTCCCAGTCGTCCAGATCCATCAACTTTGCCGATCCACTGATTGCATCCGATACACACATGTACTGGCATCCCATATCCGTTATCTGTCGTCGTTGATCATGTGTAACATTCAAAGATAACTCTTGATTTCATTTTTTTTCATTAGTCTGTGCTGCCAGTGCGGGACTACCATCCAGCCGAACCCAGCCAACATGTGTGTTGCATGCCTCCGAACACAGGTCGACATTACTGAAGGCATCCCCAAGCAGGCAGCGCTGTTCTTCTGCAAAGCATGTGAACGGTATAGGCCTATTTGAAGGTGTTTTTTTTAAATGGCAACGTACAAATTCTCATATTTTGGGAGTTGTGCACAACTTTTTAAAAAAATGTAAAACTTTTTTCATATATCCACATGTTGGAAATTTTCGCGCACCTAAGCAAAATTTCACTGATGTGAACAAAATAAATGGAGCCTTTGACTATACTTCTATTCTCCCAGTGTTGCAACCTGCCAGAAAATAAACTATATTCGCGTATAGCGCAAAGGTCATTGCGCCACATTCTACGAGGGCCGCGTGGAACCTTATTTAGTTACTAAATAATTGCTTCACATGTGGAGAAAGGTGGTGCGCGAATATTCATTACGCGCAAATATAGCTGATTGGACGATATACATATATTCAGGTTTTGTGTTTTTTTTTTATATTTGTTGGGGGTATACCTTAAGTGTGGTACAGACTATATTTAAATCTTGTTACTTTTTAGGTTTTTGCTTTTGAGGAAGAACTTGTTTAAGTTCAAGACGTTAGGACAGCTATGTTTATTTGCATATTTCAGGTCAATCCAGTCAGTCAGCAGTTTGCAGCAATTAAACAATTTTCTTTTTACTTTAGTTATTAATCATTATTTTGCTTGTTTGGACAGTCAATAAAACGGACTTGCAGAAATTTATACCAGTAGTTTTTTTTCTTTCATTGTAGATATCTTCAGCCGCCGGCCCAGTGGATCAAGTGCCCCCTAGAGTCGCGGGAGCTGCTCGCAATCTGCCTCAAGAAACTCAAAGGACTGAGCAAGGTAACGAGAAGGGCTAGTCATACAAAACCTAACTGTGCAGGTTATTTCTCGTAGCCCGGCATACAAAACAGCAGGAGAAATTATTATTGGCTAGTTAATTAAACATACTTGTTTAATAACTGTGTCTGGCTGCTAGTGAAAAATCAGCAACCTGCCTGTGTGAAACTTTGGTTATTAAAAAGATTTCATTAACCCTTAGATTTTCTCTGGGCACACTGCTGAATCGAATAGAATTCAATGATGGCAGACGGCTTAATCCAACAGCTACAACAAAAGGTCTTTTGTTCACAGCACAGTGTAACCTGTTGAATACGAACAACGGCCATAGCTGTGGTATGAAAAAGACCACCTGGCCGGTTGTCGTCTCTATGTGCATTTCTGGGCGTACTCACTCCATTGTATGCCTATTGTGTGCATTATGCTTGGCTGCACAAGCCCGTCTTGGCATACCAGCGCCCCATTAACCCTCCTACTATTATAACTATCACAACCTATCGAAAAAACAAATCCTCTCCTCTCCCACAGCTTGTGTGTCTCAACCTGTCACTCGATAGGTTTTGATAGATAGGGTAGTTGGCTCCAATTTGGCACCTGGAGAGGGAGGGTTAACAAAATCCAGCTGAAATGACCCACTGTTGAATGTCGTTGGTTTTAGCATGGTTAGGGTTAAACAATAATTTTTTCAAATAACGCACTTGTTATCACATCACCTGGCTCTATTCAAACTGCAATGTCCGTACTCTGGCTGTAAATTTCAATTCAATGAATTTCCTCCTAAAAATTTACAATGAAGGAAAACTGTTTTTGAAAGAAAGCATCAAAACGCTTACTGCAGTCTGTCTGATCGTATTAATCAGGTCCGATTAATTGATGCCGGATTCGTCTGGACGGAGCCCCATTCTCGTCGCATCAAGCTGAAGCTGTCCATTCAGGGGGAGGTGATGGGCGGGGCCATCTTGGAGCAGGTCTTCGTCGTGGAGTTTGTCGTCCAGACCCAGATGTGTCCGGACTGCCACCGTGTAGAGGCCAAGGATTTCTGGAAAGCGGTGGTCCAGCTCAGGCAAAAGGTTGGCTGTTAATGCATGCCCACATGGGAATTTCTGGCATGTAAATCTTTGGGAGAATAATTGGGCAATGTGTTTTTCCGTAGGACTGCAGATCAGCTTCGCGATTGGTTTTTCATGGACGAAACAGTAGCTCTTTAAAAGTGCCGCATGTGGTCTTTTAAGGGAATCAGCAATTTTTAAGTCAGTTTTAGAATAGTGAGGCAGTACAAGGAATCTACCCCATTCTGAGATTACCCCCATTCTGAGATTACCCCCGGTGCTGAGATTACCCCCGGTGCTGAGATTACCCCCGGTGCTGAGATTACCCCCGGTGCTGAGATTACCCCCGGTGCTGAGATTGCACCCCTTCCGAGATTGCACCCCTTCCGAGATTTGACCCCCATTCTGAGATTATCCCATTAAAAAAAATTATTTATTTTGTCAAGACGTCTCACAAGAAGACCTTCCTGTACCTGGAGCAGTGCATCCTGAAGCACAATATGCACGTCAACACGTTGAACATCAAACAGCACAACGGGGGGCTGGATTTCTACTACTCCACCAAAGACCACGCTAGCAAGATGGTGGACTTTCTGATGTGTGTGGTACCGTGCAGGTATGGAGAGAACCAAAGCGGGGTTTTCATTCTCATGATGAAAATCATAGCCATAGACATGTCTTGATACCTGACCTGGAACCAATTTCCTAGAGCTGTGGACATCATGTCTACTTCATCTTAAACAGCAACCCCCCCCCCGAACAAAGACACACAGTCTAGCACCGTAATTGTGGGGACATACACTGGTCATGCGATGGACGTCGTGGGACCAAAATTGTTATGGGGACAGCAGTGATGTAGTCGAGACCATCACAAGACCAGGCACAAGACCATTTACAAGACCAGCTTGTTACAGGCACAAGTAACAGGCATAAACCATGACAAAGGAATGCTTTTGTTACAGTTCATTTGAATAGCTTAAGACTTGAATTAAAACTAAATGTCTTGTGTTGGTCCTGCAGGGTCTTGTAATGGTCTCGATTACATCACTGGGGGACAGAGAAATGTCCCCATAACTCGGTCCTAATTTGCCTAACAAATAGAAAAGGCCCCCACTACGTGGTCGGTGCTTACCCACTGACAGGTTGGAGACCGCCAACATAGGGCAAGATAGCTCAGTTGGTAGAGCACCAGTACGGTATTCCGGAGGTCACTGGTTCAAATCCCGCTGCTGTCTTTGTTCTCTTCGAAAATTGATCTAAAAACTGTAGTTTATTATTATCTTCCTCTCCATTTGTTTAGGTACAAGACATCTCAGCAGTTGATCTCCCACGATGTTCACAATAATACTTACAACTACAAGTACACATTCTCGGTGGAGATTGTGCCCGTGTGTAAGGTGCGTTCTTTTCTTATCACCAAACATTCTTCCACTATGCTTCTTTTTTTTTCAGTTTGCTTTTGACAGATAAAGTCCAGTATTGAAAGCAAAGAAAAATTACACTTAGAGTAGTAGAAAGGTTGATGACAAACATAATTGGCAACAGATTTTGAAGTTGGAAGATATTTTTCTGTTAGGCAGTGTGTAGTAAGGAGTGTTTGCTAAATGTGCATGTAAGTGCTGTTTGAAGCTTTGCATGGTGGAGTGTGAAGTAAGGAAGCAGGTTTTGCAGGTTTTTTGGATAAACTTTCAAAGAGGAAAAGCCCGTGCTGAGATTACCCCTGTAGTAAAAATGTACAAATTCCTTGCTCATGTTTTTCCCTCAGGACAATGTCGTCTGCCTTCCGAAGAAGCTCGCCCGGTCTCTCGGCAACATCGGTCAGATATGCATTTGCACCAGAGTGACCTCTGCCCTGCAAATTATCGATCCGCTCACCTTGCAAGGTAGACACGTTGGCGGTCTCCCAAATTGTCAGTATCTTTGTTCGGGTGGGCGCTAGTCAGAAGTCATAAATCCAGAATGCCGTATAGCCAGGGATCACACCCAATTTTACGATACAACATGGGAAGCGACATTGTGGGGATCACTCAATGAGGATACGACTTTTTAACTTCTAATTCGTCAAACAATCCACAAGGGAAACTGACTAGGTAAATTTAAATACATTTTGAAAGTGAACAAAGAAACTGGCCGGAGCGGGATTCGAAAAAAATTAAATGATACTTCAGTGTCTTTTTATATCAGAACGGCAGAAAGCTGTTTGAACAAATGTTGGATCCATAAAATGTTAATATTAAGGGTGTCAACAAATGAGCAAGTGATCAATATTTCTCAGTTACAAGGAATAATCATAAAACTAAACGGATATGTATCAGAAAGATTAACGTCTCAGCTTTTTTTAACGATATCCCTTCTGATGTAATCCAGTCACAACTTCTTACCAAATGAGCACTTTTAAATGACCGGTGCAGGGCTATGAAACACCTCTAGAAAGCAGGCAAACTAACCCAAATGTGGTGCAGTTGTTGATTCTTTCCACAATTATGGAAATTGCAGTCGAACAGAGCTCATCATCTTAGGCTGACCTGAAGACTACATGTATTTTGTTTCCTTTATTTCTTCTTTGTTAGTGGGGGAGATTCCAGCCAATAACTACTGGCGCAGTGCCTTCAACAGTCTGTGTGAGCCTAAACAACTAACAGAGTACACCGTACTACAGGTTGAACGAATCGAGGAGAGGGAGAGGCGGTATATTGCAGGCGAAGGGTCCCGATCAAACAAGGTATTTCACCCCAACCCATACCCCAAATGTCAAGCAAGTGCGCTGCCCAATCAGAGTTGTAGTCGAGTCCCTGCGAGTCCTTTTACAAGTCCTTTTGCAAGTCCAGTCAGAAGTCCTTTCATAAAGCCGGTCACAAGTAACTGGATGAACAATGACAAAGGAATGCCTTTGTCAAAGCTCATTTGAATAGCTTGTGATTGGAATTAAGGACTGGAGGGCTTGTGATGGACTTGCGGGGACTTGTGATGGACTCGACTACATCTCTGGGCTATATACAAATGTTCCATTAAAAAATGCTTTGAAGTGTTGGACGTCTATTTCAGCATTTGCTGGCTGACGTGTGGGTAATGCGGACCCAGGACCTTGGTGTGTGTGACACCCAGTACCACTGCCGTAGTCATCTCGGCCACCTACTGAGCGCTGGGGACGTAGTCATTGGATTTGACTTAACTCGCACCAACGTCAACGATGCAAACCTAGAACAGGTGAGTACCGTGACTAGGCTGAAAGGGACTAGGGGCTTTTTGGGGTTGAAGTTTTCAGTTAAAGAGGATGTTGATTGCTGAGAGAAGTCTGCGCCATTTTGAAGTTTTATGTAGATTGCGTATTGTAAAATGAAACGGCCAATTTTTTCTGCCATGAAATAACAAAAAAGTGACTTTTGAGAGCTATTTTTTTATCAGGTTTCCTCTGTCACAGCATAGGCCCGCTGGTGCCATTTGTCTAAGAGTCGTCGCTTCTGGCAGCAAACAAATCTAACGTCATAACACCTTGCACCTTTTGTGTTTAGGCACTTGGCACAAAAGATTTTTTTTAGAATTGGCTTTGGTAGATGAGTAGACTGCCCATCCATTGTTTTTTTCAACATTACAGCTCTAGAGTGTTTTTTGTAAAGGCCCAGAGGTCACTGAATCCTGCAAACTATATCCAGTCATTGGGAGGGCTTTTCATGTGGCACCTCACTCGTCACGTTTTGTTGGCATGACTGTGAGCTAGACGGGAATTTCCGGTGAAATCAGATAACCATTACTCAGTTTGAATAAAATTAGGCTATAGACAGGATTTTGAAGTCTCCGATTTTTCCCACCGCTAGCTCAGTTAGCTCTTTTTGTTGTTTGTTCCTCCCAGATGAAGAGTGATGTTCTTCCCGACGTAGTCCTGATCAAGAAATGGCACGGCGACCGACAGAAGCGCCACCGCAGACGCAACTGGAAGCTAAAGTCACTGCACAAGGAGGAAGAAGTTGTGGATGCTGACAAGGCTGACAAGGCCGAGAGGTTAGTTTTCAGGAAGGTTCATAACTTTAGTCACTGAAACCCTTTTATTTAATGGTAATATACAACATTGCTTTTGCTGTAATTTTCGGAAATGGGTGGATGTTGGGGTTTAGTATTTTATTGCAAATATTATTGCAATGACCCGTTTAAAGTTTTGTGCTCAAAGACGCTGAACAAAACCAGGAACAAAATGGTGTTTAGTTTGGTTCCCTGACCCCTACTTCAAATGAAACAGAGCAATGTATAGACATCAGGGAATTGTCAGGTCAGGGAACCAGACTAGCTGGCTTGCACCCGTTCACGGATGTATAACCGATTCCAAACAATTTGGTAAATTGGAGGCAGTATTTGAAAAAAGTCGGTTTATTCCAACGATGGTCGGCCGACCATCATTTGGAAATTGATACAGAATCCCACTTTTCTTGAAAATGACAGCACACCGGGTGCCATGATTTCACAGGATGCTTGAGACTATTATTAATTTACAGTCCAAGTATGGTCTTTCATAATAATTTGGTAGTTTTGTTTTTTGATGTTTGCAAATGTTGTATATATATTACCTTTAAAAAAAAATCTGTTTAATGTTGCGGTCGTTAATTCCAGGGATTACATGGGTTTCCTCGAGGATCTAGAGGAAGATGTTGACTACAGAAAGAACGTGAACATCTACAAGGGTAAGTCAGTGGTGGATACGGAACAAAATTAGTAACCATGGTAGCGGTGGTTGAAATCGGAGTTTTCAAAATCCAGTTGTCTCAATTTTAATCAAACCGAATAATTTGATTTCACCGGAAGTTCCCATCTAGCTCATAGTCATGCCAACAAAAAGTGATAAGTGAGGTATCGGACGAAAAGCCCTCCCAATGACTGGATATAGTTTGCAGGATTCATTGACCACTGGGCCTTGACAAAAACACTCCAGAGCTGTACTGTTGAGAAAAAATATGGATGGGCAGGCTATTCATATAACAGGAAGACCACCAGCGAGTGAATGCAGTTACAATCAGAGACCATGGAGCAAATTGGAGGATGTTCCAGTCGTTTTCTTTAGCATGTGTCACAAGAAAATCGAAGGCTTTAATTTTTTTGCTTTGGAAGTTGCTTTCGAATATCCGGTTTCCAAAATCGAAACCGAATAGTGGAATTCCAAGCAGAGTGTTACAAAAAAATCCTGATTTATATCCCACCACTAATTAAGCGGACAATGGTGTCTTTCGTTAATAGGAAAACGTGTAAAATATACCCAAACAGCTCACACACAGCCAATGCGTTAAACGTTCTGATGTGACATTGGTAATTCCATTGCCCCTTTTGAGAACAATTTTAATTTTAATTTAAATCTGTTTGGCAAAATAGAAAGGGGGGGGTCCCCACCCACTTATTTTAGCAGCCACATAAATGGTATTATTTTTTTTACCCAAAAATATTGGGTCTGCTTCAAAGCCTGAAGTACCTTCTAGTTGATTCCAGTTTTAAATCAATTTGGGGACTCCAATATCAGTGAAAGCCATCTTGAAAAAGAGGATGCCAAAAAATAAAAATACAAAAATAAGGCGTAGGTTGCCTCCTAACTTGAAAATGACATGACACTAAATATGTACTTACATTGACTCATCCTCTGTTCAGACCGCAACAAAGACGTTGCCGTGGAGTCCAGTGAAGATGGCGATGCTCCTCGCATCAGCCTGCAGGAGATGCTGGACGATCTGCACCTGACTGACGACGAGGAGGAGCAGGTTGCTATGCAGGATGAGGCCGCTGCCATAGCAACACAATCAATTAATGGGTAGCTGGCATAAGGTCCGAGTATGTAATTTGAATGTGTGACTGAATACTGGAAAATGAGTCTGAAGGTTTGAATTTGATTCTTGATGAGTTCGTTTATGGCATGCATTAAGAAGAGCATATTTAGTTCCAGTGATGTAGTCGAGGACATCACAAGGCCAGGCACAAGTAACAGGCATAAACCATGACAAAGGAATGCTTTGATTACAGTCATTTGAATAGCTTGAGACTTGGATTAAGACTGAAGGTCTTGTGCCGGCCTTGTGGATAGCCTCGACTACATCACTGTTTAGTTCCTCATATTGATATACCGATGTAATTATATCCTAACAAGGAAATTATGGGAGTGAAAACTTGGAAAGTTCAAGTAAGCTGTATTTGTTACAGAGAGTGCATTTTGGGGTACGTTCAGGAATATAGTGCACCTTTGTTGAAGCATATTGACTTTTAGTTACTGTACTCCAGTTAAAATATGTTTTCTTAAATGGCCCAAGCATCTTGACCCCTTGCACCTGGATGGCGGCTGTAGCCGAGGCTACTGGCCTGGCTTACGTCCTATAGCTGCAATCCTGCACATAGGCCCATACGGGCAGCCGCGAATTGACGCGAGACTAATGGGCCCGTTCACGTGTATTGTACGTACTGCTCTAATCATCGTTCATTTCAGCTGTGGCCTGGTGTGGGTTTTGCGGTGAATATTGTTCTTCAATGGGGCTTTTCATTCATTCTCCCTGCAAGATACCTTGGCCGCACCATCCTCAAAATCCCCGCATGCCCAGCACCGCCCTATATTGGTAATAATACCAACCAGGGATTAACCCCTTGAGTACGGTATTTTACGGGAGACGTCGGGGTGCCGCGGCGGCTCTAGCAGCCAAGCGAAACATACACAATCCAACAATGGATTGAAACTGCACAAACGGAGGTCAATGGCGTCGTCATCCGTACGCAAGGGGTTAACAAAGTACTTATTTACTGTTGTGTGTACAGCGCCCTCGCTTGGATTGTTCCACAAATCTGCTATTCTATATGAATATATCTGTGAGAAAGGGGGAACACCATTTACCATGAGTGAGCTATCCCATTTATATAGAAAATCAGTGGTGCAATGACAGTGCACTTAATCTCATTCGTTTTTATTCAAACCAAACTGATTTGGATTATTTGTACAGATAAATATTTCCTGATTTACAAGTCACACAAAGCTAATATCCTAAATTTGCAAACCAAATGATATATATATATATACAGCAAAATCAGCAAGTGTATAATCAATTGAAATTTATGTCGAGAAGCAAATCTCAAATAATTACTGCCGTTGATTATAATTAGACTTGGCAGTGTTCCTCACAAATACACAAACCAACCAGAAAAGGTGTTCTTGAATGAATTGGGAATATTTCAGATATGCTGTCATTTTTTTGTTTCTCTCAACCCGTGATAATATAGAAGTTTATGTACATGTTTACATACTGAATAAAGTAAAATCTGGCCTGTGTTGATATCCGGTGTCGCTGGCATTAATTAAGACTATATCTTCCTCCTGGGTTACTCCCCAACTCTTACGCGGCGAGAAGAAATTATAATGAAGTGCACTTATCCAGAACCACCAAAATGACATCGTCCTGTAGTACTGAAAATGCACAAGGCCTTATTGAATAGGCGCGACGATGTCATTTTGGTGGTTGTGCTTACCGACTCAAACCCACCTTAGTCTTCGTTCCAAGACGTCCTTAGTGGTGCGACCTGTATATGCATAATTTAACAGGCAGGTCAAAAGAATAATGGCACGGGGAAACTAGACCAGTGAGTCACTGATTATGCAAATCACAGATTTTGTGAGCAGAAACTATGAAAGGGCCAAGATGGCCTTGGCGTGTGTAGAGGGCGCTATACGTCGCACCGCTTGGAAGCTAGACCACTCAGCCATGACACCCCTCCTCCACACATTAAAAATAAATGTGTGTGAGACATGTTTCGGTGCTTGCTTCAAGAGATCATACTTCAATGATTCTTTCTCACATTTCCTGAACAGACAAGATCTACCCTCACAGAGATGTTACCAGCTAAAATGCAAAGCCGTGTAAAATGTAAACGACATCTATAGATCTAAACATTTGGGATAGTTTAAGTCTGAGAAACGACTCAAAAGGTGGACATTCTTTGATTGGAAGGAATGGGCGAGGACGCAAAGCGTCGGAGCCCATTCCAATCAAAGAATGTCCACTTTTTCGTCGTTTCTCCTTAACAGAAAAAAAAACTTCCACCACTGATTTCACATCTTAATTTGCAGTCAAGGAGAAAATCAAACAGATTGTGTGTTTTGCACAAAAATGCTGGCAAACACAAATTATAACTTGAATCATATACAATTTTCATTGATCAAACATTAAGCACACATATTAACAATTCAATTAGCCGTTTTCTCAAATCCCTAACAGACATTCAATAAACTTCTATACTTGAAAAGTAGCACATTTTCACTTTACAATAGAGCAGGAAGTTCTACAAGTTTATCTTTACAATCTCAAAAAATAGTGAAAAACAGATTTAGTCCAAATCTTCAAAAAATGAAGGATGCTGCACTTCTTTGTCTTACTTCTATTTTTAGATACTGCCGAGCAGGTTCTTTTTCAAGATGGCGTCATCCACTAAAATTGATTGCAATTTTTATGTTTTTTTTTTTTTGAGAAACACTAAAAAGGAAGTGGCGTGTCGGCTTAACATTTGTGCCTTTGTAGTCTGAGAAAAATCAAAATTACTCCTTTTGAAAGTCAAGTTTAAATCATCTGATTTATCATGACACAATGGCGGTTACCATGACAATTTACACGCGTCTTTGCTGAAAAAAGTCAACTTAACATACACTGACAATTATGGATAAAAATCACGTACAAAACAATTTTGCAACTGGTTTTGCCATGATACTTAAAGAATTGGGCATATCTGCTATATTTTTAGCAAATGTAATCACTTCATTACAAAAAAAAATTTTGCCAAGATTTGGTTTACACAATATTGAGATTCTTCAATAAACTTCCTTTGTTTTTTTTTTTACAAAAATCCATATTTTGCACGTTGGCATCTTGAATTGTGTCCGTACCTGTCACTTTTATACGCTTAAACCTTTAAAAAACCTCTCCATTTCCCACAGGAATGAACAAATTAATGCACTGAATTACACATACAGTATTTCTGAGTCACACATAAACTATACACCACATCGAATGTACATTTGGTACAAATTCTTCAAAATAAAACAAGCTCATTTCAAAACTTATGTTTTGTTTTTGTTTTTTTTACAGTACAGACGAAGCTTTGACATAGATTGATCGATTTATACACATTTTACATCAATCAGTACATGTATGGGTTTTCATGCTGGGAACTGTGAGATACAAGTTCTGTTCTCCCCCCCCCCCCCCCACCCCTACTGCCTCTCTTTGCAACTTCTTGCCTGTAACCCGCTTCCCTTCCACCTATAATCTTTCACAACTCAAACCAAATGATTTCTGTCTTTTCTTGTCTTTTGTAGCCCACGCCTTGAGTGGCCTTGTGTTGGGCGATACCCATAAAACAAAATAGACTGGCACCTTGCTGTGATGCGAGTTAGTCATGCACTATTATATGCACACCTGCTTCATATAATTTGTATCAGTTCATCAATACACCAAGGCCAAGCAGTCGGTATCAATTTTGTTTTCTTTTCCAGAGGAAAACACAAAACCTGCCTGGACACTGCCATGACTTTTGCGACTCAAGACTTCTGATCTTGTACAATAACTTCGACTGGGACTCAACTATATTAGGGATCTATACAAGTCTATCAGTATCACGCAGAAATTTAGCTACGATAAGATGGTTTGCAGACGCGTGACCAAAATTGACAACCCTCGCAGTTTGCCACCTTGTGTAAAAATACATAGTCTGTTCATCACTCAGACAGCATTATTCTGGACTTAGGATGTTTTTCGTTTTGAATCTGTTACATGTAAACAGATTTTACCGAGGTATTTTGTCTCAACTTTGGAAAAGCCAGACTGTTGTGCATGTCTTGCAATAAGTGATAACATTCGTGTGCAAGTGTCAAGTTTGTTCAAATGCATGCGATATGTTTAGGCTAAGCGTGAGGCTATATGTGACCCGCTCTGCAAAAAGGGCACTCATGTTGCAGAATTTGAAACAAAATGTTTTATATATAGCTGGAAAGGCCATTTTATAAGCTTTGATATGGTATATGTCTGAGGTCTGTAGCATTTTGCAATCACGAGATATTTAAAAATTTGCATGTTTGTTTTCAGGAATTTCTTGAAATGACTTAAGGAGTTAACAAGCCATTTAAAAAAACAAAAAGCAAAGCAATAGATGGAAGCACTCGACAAAAACACATTCTTTTTCCAACTTTATTCACTGCAATCAAAGATTTGGGTCATGAAATAGAATAATATAGGCATCAAAGATGCCAAAAAAATTCCCTCCCTTCAAAATCACTTGTTTTGAAGAATTTTTCACTCTCTTCACATTGAGCGGCCCATAACTCGTAAAAGCATACAGCGACTTATGTGCCCTTTTTGCAGAGCGGGTCACATATGTGTGCAACCTCCGTCCAACCAAGATGGTGCACGCAGAGTTGTGATGTCATCCGCAAACCATTTATATAATCATGGGGATGATTTAAGATCACAAACATGTACACAATTGTCTAGCCAGTAGCCATGTTAAATTTCAGATATTACAATAGATAGATATATTTAAGTATGTACATTTTTACACACAGTCACACATACATTCAAATTTAAATCTTTACTACTTACACAATACAACTTGGCCTTGAAGAACATTTTATAGATGGTTTGGGGAAAAGGTAGTCTGTGTAATAGGCGCAGCAAAAGTCTATGTTATGCGTGCAGATTCCGCAATTAACTATGCACGGCAACCGCATCTTGACTTCCAGATTTTAACCAATCAGCGGGTGTCAACTATGTAGTGCCTTGTATGGTCTAAATCTTTTACAGCCTGCGCGCACGTAAGCGCGCAGGGAGACTTTTAACACGCACTCGGTTTTAAAAGTTCGCCACATGATTTTCGGCCCGTGTCTTTCTCCTATAAATGGAACGCAGTGAGATCAGCTGACGGCTTCCGTCACAATCCTGCCGAAAATGACTCTACAACAGCTGCGATTGGCTGGTCTGCTGCATTGCATAAAATTTGCATGCACGCATATATCAGAGCACGGCTGGCTCCGTAGAATGGAGGGTGAATACGAAATTTTGTAGCTAAATCTGGGCTGCGTTCCACTCGCGCTAACCATGCAAACGTTCGGCAATGTTCGCGAATTTTTTGTGCACATCCATTGGAAAATTGCCTAGTTGGCAAACATTGAAAACTACAAAGTTATTTCAGCTTCTGGCTTTGTGGATTGGTAAGCAGAAAGGGAGGTTGGGGGATGGGGGGGGGGGGGGGGAGTTTGGGGAAGGTAGCAAAAAGTTCTGAACTCAATTCCTGCTCTGCTGGCTTACATGTACCTTCCTGCTCAAACAGACCCGGCGTGAGATCGCCGATTCAGATCATTGGCGTCGTCGGTGCGGTGCTGCGGCTGGGGTATGGGGATCGGGTCCTGTGGTGGATATCGCGAGAATTTTGGGGACAGCGGAGGGGTGGCTGGTGGAGTGGGCTGTGGACTGGACATGCTGCGGGACCGGCCAAAGATCTCACCCAGTCTGAACGGAGCTGCCAAACAAAAAAAAACAAAAAATGAGAGAGTTAGTGGCATGGTACAATTCATAAGTAAGGTGGGAATTTCTGCGGGAATGAGTTTTCCTGTCCATCCGTTAGGCAAAGCTTGCAAGAACTGAAGATGGGATAAAGACCGCCGGGAACATCTTGGCATTCTCACTTTCTGAGCCTTTTAGAGATGTTCCTGTTTTATAATAGAGACGAGAGAGCTGCAAAGCAAGACAGGGGGGGGGGCAACATTCACAGGTCTTCAGACTTGCTGGTCCTGTTGGAAATCATGTGCAGTGAGGGCCGACTTCAGGTTCAGGAGTAGAGATGTTCCTGTTTTATAAGAGAGATGAGAGAGCTGCAAAGCAAGACAGGGGGGGGGGGCAACATTCACAGGTCCTAGGGCAACATTCACAGGTCCTAGGGCAACATTCACAGGTCTTCAGACTTGCTGGTCCTGTTGGAAATCATGTGCAGTGGGGGCCGACTTCAGGTTCAGGAGTAGGTTATCGTAGCACTTCACATGCGTGAGAAAGATCATTTGCTGCAATGGACCTGTCACCACATCCAATCACTTCAACTGTAATTCGATGTGGAACACGCAAGATTTGAGCCAAACAACGACCGCATAAAATTCCACAGAGCTGTCTTAGGGGAATGGTTGGTACATTGTTTGTATTTGTGAGTGATAGGTCGAGTGCTTGGCTCCCCACCCAGGGGTATATATGCAGAGCATGTGTGCACTATAGATACACTGATTTTTATTCATAAATGAGGCATAATCTTTGCCGAGCTAAACGCAGCTCGTGGCAGCTGGCACCATCACGCAATATCCGTCTTACAAGTGTACAAGCAAGTGGATGAGCAACCCACTATAAAAAGACCTTCAGAGAGAGTCTTACTTGTGATCAATTGAGCAAACGTGTTGGTTTTGCCTTGGTCAGTGGGCGGCAGCACTAAGGGCGAAATGGGGGGCGTGTCACGAGGCGATTCGGGGACGGCTGCGGATGCCTGCTGCATCTTGGCCTCACGAGCGTGCTGCTTGTGGAGTTGGTTCAAACGTCGCAGGCTGTCGGGGGCCACAAAACATCCGCTTGGTATAGTCGACATGGTGAGGATTCTCTGGAGGGTGGTTTCGGAGGACGAGCGAGCTCTGGAACTGGAAGCAAAGGGAAAGCCTGCGGGACAAGAGAGAGAGAGAGAGGGGGAATTATTCTTTAGTAATCTGCTGTAAAAAAAACAGAGGTGATGATATGTACATGTAGTATGAATTTGAGATTGTGGAACTTGTGTTGATTGATGGTTTTTGTGCCAGGGAGGGCAAACAACATCTGAACATCTTAAAACCATCGCAAAAACACTATTTCCTTTGGTTTTTATGACGTCTAAAATGCCGCCCATGCACCACTGCACCATGCACCACTGCACCACTGCACCATACACCACTGCACCACTGCACCACAGCACATATACACCACTGCACATATACACCACTGCACATATACACCACTGCACCATACTCTTTGCCTGTAAACTCTCATCTCCTTTATATCAACATCATTTTTCCTACATGTAACCTGAATCCTCCAATATCCTCCAATTCCAAAATCCACTAGTGTTTGTTGCTGGGGACCACTGCCTGAATCCTACAAAATCCTCCAGTGGGTTTTGGATAAACACCCCAGTCACCTCAATTCTCCGAAATCATCCAGCACCAGATCGGGCTTGTATGACCTGAATCCTCCATTTACCTCCAGAGGCAAAAATCCTCTTATGCCCTCAATCCTGCAAAATCCTCCGATGCTTAAACTTCCAAAGACCCTCAATCCTCCAAATCCCTCCATCTGGCAGAGGATTTTGAAGGAATTTGAGAAGGTTAAACTTCCCATAATTACAACAACAAAAAGCAGAGAAAGCAAATCGGAATCTGGAAGACAACAAAATTGTCAAACGTCATCACAGTCTCATGATTACCACCTGCATTTTGCAGCAAATGTTTCTCACCTTGAGCCAATGTACACCGCAACTCATTCGTATAGTGACTGATTCTGCGAAAGGAATCTATACATTGTACGCGTTCAAGACGTGCAAAAACTTTCAGCTCTCATACATGTACGTATACATGTAGGTGTATTATACACGTACACGTACATTGGGCTACGAGTACATAACGGCCATATGGGCACATACTAGTGACGCAAATCACCAAAGAAAGAAATCTCCAGAAAATAAATTAATTATTGCCAGCACTGTAAGTGCACGTCTACGAATTATACACAGCCTTGTGGCTAATTATCAAAATCCTGGTTTTATCGTGCATCTATTTCTTTCCCAGGATCAGTTTTTATTTTCTGTTGGCTGATTAGAAATTCCTCCCAACAAGGAAACAGGAATGAATATATCATGCCACATGTGATGTTCACAGTAGTACATGTACGCAGGCCTACTGTTCAATTCTGAGGCCAGCTTGCTAGGACTGTCCACAGACCGCATATCCAAGGTTTAGTTTATTTTACGAGTGTTTGTGAGACTGCCCACAACATTAATATGGCATGACCATCCAATGTTGAGCCAGACAATATGTACCAGTTCCGACAGCACCATATGTCCAATATGCATACCGGTAAGCATGGAGGTAGGAAACCTGTACCGGGGGCGAGATTCGAGGAAAACGAAAAATCCATGAAACATTCGGAGGTAAACTGCATTTTCTACCAAAAGAGATGGATCAAAATTCAAAATATACATGTAGGGTAATTACATGTGGAACAAAAAGAAGACCGTTACGGGTCACAGAGGTCATTTTGGAATGATAAAAAAAATAAAATTCAGGACCGTAAAATCTTTCGGAAACCTGGAAGAAGAAGTCTCACAAAAAATCCTGAAATGGGGGAAAATGGGGACAAATCCTGAGAAATCTCACCCGCGGTGTACAAATTGAGTAGGCTTGGGAAATTATTCCATGACTAGGAGACAATTCTACTCGACTCCAACATTGGAATTAGAATCGCAATTCCTTTTTTTTTTTTTTTAGCAGTTGATTCCTTGAAGTATCCAATTTCTACTTCCCTGGAGTAGATTCCAGGCACTGCCTGACGAATCTGAAGCTCGCCAAGTACGAAAAAGGTTTTAGAGATTGCAGATAGATTCCCTGAAATAAATGTGTGCGGCACTTCACTGAGCTAAGCCGTTTCATCCCTGAAATCAATGATGCTGCATAGATTAATAGGATGTGTCGTTGTGTGCATAATGTACAATGTACGTGTATATATGGAGTCGATTCTGAATGGAATTGCGATTCCTGATCAGAGAGGGAACTCCAAGATATTGGAGTTGACCAAGCCAAATGTATAGAACATGTGGGGAGCCAGGTTGGCCTTGTGGTACTTCCACCGCTGTGACCCGGGTTCGAATCCCACCAGGGCCGATATGATTCCGTGGGTTTCCCCAAGAAGATCATGATCATTCTGGGATTTTCCTCCCATCTCTAAAAATCAACATTTCTTCGTCGTCGTCCTACAGTTTTCTTCAGGTCTCGAGCTATAGTGTGGTATGCGCTTTTGAGGAATCCTCGATTCCATAACCAGAAAGAATTAAATAATATAAAATAATGTTCCCAGTACATATATGCACGGTCCCGTAATACATGTACATAAATGTAGGATTCCAATCGGCCAACCGACCCCGGCTCGGTTGGTCTTCACGTGGCATGGATATGACATCTACCAGAAGTCGTAAGTTCAAGTCCCACCTGAGTTAGTCTGTGAATTTTTTCCCACAGGCTGTCGGAAAGCACTACGTACATGTATGCAGGGCACATATGCTGCCGGAAGGGCAGAAATCCCTTCCAATTTACATAATTTTTAAGGCTTTATTAGAAAAATGCTGACTTAATGTTGAAAAGAAAACATACACTTGATAAATAAAAATATAAAAAAATAAAAAATGCACATTTGTTTTCACTCGTAAAATATTTTTAATGCACGTGCCGATGACACCAGACAATTTTTTTCAACCACTTGATCTGCCTTTAAAGTTGAATGTTATCACTCCGGCACGTTGCAGCCTGTCATCGACACTTTCGGGTTCAGATCGCAAAGTCCATTTCATTTTCATGCACTGTGCCAAACTGCACGTACACAATATACAAATATAGCTCGGTAAGGCCAACTGATTATGCA
Organism: Hippasteria phrygiana; assembly: GCA_037893225.1. Classification (NCBI taxonomy): domain Eukaryota; kingdom Metazoa; phylum Echinodermata; class Asteroidea; order Valvatida; family Goniasteridae; genus Hippasteria; species Hippasteria phrygiana. The sequence goes on along the minus strand of JAZGUH010000008.1, from coordinate 443,475 downwards.
GAGTGTATTTTCAACTGGTGAGAACTGGATTTTGAGTATGTTACATCATGTAATATTTACTGACTCATTCATTTAGACGCTACATATTCAGGTGGTTCCGAATGCTCAACGAGACGTAGTTGACTAGCCTGCACTTAGGTGAAGTTAGTTAAATAATCGTTGACTATCTCCATCTCGGAGAAAATTTGACAGATAGCTGCGTTCGCGTTGGATTAACTATTGTAAAAAGTTAACGTGCATGATTGTTAACATTCTACTGTGGTTATTCTTTCGTGCGTCCACACTTGGATTACAGTGCTTGCGGGAAGTCCTTGGCCACGTAACCTTTGCAGTGGTCAAAATGCACGTTTTACATTTACAGTGGCTGTATTGCACTGGACTTTCAGTGATGTAAAACTGGCCACGTAACTCTTCCGCTGCACGGTTGGCCCTGGAAAAGTTCCCGCTGCGGAGGGATAAACGGACAACCGACGATCGACACTTGACAATTTGGACAGTTTACCGGCTGTCCGCACTGGACTTAATTTGGTAAAGTTGACAGCAGTCTCCGTACGTTTTACCAAAAAAAGTCCAATGCGGACACGGCTCTTGATTATACATGTACCAGGATATCTTTTCAGGTCAGCCTATACACACTTAATGCCCTCAGTCTGACCGCCACGTGGGCCAAGTCAGATTAACAAACATTGAAACAAAGCATTCCAGAGTCCAAAATACAATGGCCAATCACTATCGGTCATTGCTATTAAATTTAGAAAAGGGGAACAAACACATTTAGTTTCAATGAACTTTTTCTATTCAATCATTTACAGAGGGATCATTGTCTAGTAAGTCAAATTACGCACGGGTTCACCTTCCATCACGTAGAGAAAAGTTCAAGAGATCGAGAAGGTACCGTGAATTGCGACATCACAAGTAGTCATTGCCAAATACATGTACTGTGGACACTGGACAGCCTTCAAACTTTTTATGGGCAAAAAAGGGTCGATTACGGGGGTTGCAGTGATGTGTGCATTCATCGCATCTAGTGAGGTACACAAGTACATGTATGTGTATGATGTACATGTATTATCCCAAACCCCTTTAGATTTCTCTAGAAATTTCAGGTAAAAATCTACTAGACAGCTGGGCTAGTGTACATGTAGCACAAAACTTTTACTAGACCAGAAGGTATTTCACAAGACCAATGGTAAAAATAAGAACACACAGTGTTTTGAATGAGTGTGCCGTTTCAATTTTTCCCCTTTGCCGACCTTGTTGGGAGAAGGGTAACAAATGCTGTTTTGATTGAAACTCCCTGCCTCAAAACTAAAAATGGCCTTTCCAGAAATGATGGGGCTTTTTCAGTTTACCAGATTTAGAAAAAAATGGACTTTAGTGATAGCATTTCATGCAGTGTATGAAAAAATCACTAGACCACCGGACTACATGTACATGTAGTTCGGTCAAGAGTTCCAGACCAACGCTCAAATCACTGGAATCGGTCTAGCGGTCCAGTGGATATTTCGATCCCTGAGAAACCCTACTGAATCCAACAGAATCCAACAACAGAAATGTGTGAAGCCTGCAGATTCCAACAGAAAGCACCCACTTCTTTATATTGCTGGATTTAGCCTTGGATTTCCGATACAGTGTCGGTCTTCAAAAACAAAAATATTGACTGGAAAACATCTATTTTCGCCAAAAAACAACCCCAATTATGAAATCCGGATTTCAATTTTAACAGTATTTTAACCCTAACTACCCCAAGCCTTGCAAACTCCAACAGCAGGTTTTGTCAAGTTTTGATGGGTTCAGTACTGCAGGGCCTTTGGCACCATTACTTTACATGAAGCTATGATGCCCGAATTTGTCCAAAGATTGTGCCATAGGTATACCTTTCTTACAATTCAAAACGAAGCAATTTTGGGGGTAATTTTATCGCCCCTAAAAGAGTTAGATTTTTCATTTTCTTTCTCTTCTCTCCTTTTTTTCACAATCTTCATTTGTTCCCGGACACTGCTTTTTTCACAACAAAAAGCACTTCCTTTACCCAGTAAAACCCAAGCGACATTTCACTTTATTGAAGGAATAAAAGCCCTTTGTGCACACCAGACTTGCACACTGCCGGTTTTTGTCAACTGAAAGGCTTTTAGCTTCAACTAAACTTTTTTTTTCCCCCCCCACAGAGAATGGCACAATCGATCCCATGGAAACGATAAACAAACCAGTGGAAACCAGCATTATGTGCATGATGTACCCATTACTGTTCAGTCACATGTATGCATTATGTGAACAGGCACCTGCACTAGTTGGGAAACTCCACCAAGGACTCGAGTATATAACTGCACAATAAGCGTTGTAGAAGAGTTGGGCTCATCCATACACACGCACCGGAGATCTATTGCTACTCAAGTCTAGTTGTTCTACGATAAACCCTTTTAAAATTTGTCAAAAATGATAATATTCTGACAAACTTCAAGTTGGGTATGTGAACAGAGATAACGATTAATCGTAATAATTTTGTCAACTTTAAAACAATCGGTATTTATTAAAATTTGTTTAAATGTGCCACATTAACCATAACCCTCCAGGGTATTTTGGCTAGAAACCCTGCCAGACGCATCAGATTGCATACTTTGTCACATTGACTTGTGTGCAGAGTGCAGCAAGGTCAAGCTGTCACCACAGATGCACTGTGCTGCGTGTGGCAGGGTTAGGGTTAAGGCCGGTTCATACTTCAAGCGAATTTGAGGGCGAAGCGAATTTGTCTGGGTAATGGTGAACATCACACTGAAACAACCATTGTTGACGTCACAAAATTTGCTACGCTTTCGCATTCGCGTGAAGTATGAACCGGCCTTTTATGACCCTTTACTAGTCAAATTTTGTGCCCAATTTACGGACATTTTTAACTTCCGGACTAAATTTCAAGATACTAAAAAACCTCACATGACTGGCAAAGCAAGTTATATTGTACATGTAATAGTACCAATATTCAACAAAGAAGTTTTGTCAAAGCTATCGGACAAAAATCGGGGGGAAACACGTCAAAGTGCACTATGTTAGACAACTCCACTCTCTGCACTCAAGGCCACATAAACGTACGTTTGTCATTACCATGGAAATGCTGACAAACGAATCAACCAATAGATGCATTAAGTAATGACGGGAAATGCGGCGGCCGTAAAATGTCATCCCTCTTCCTGGCTTTTGTTCGGCAATATAAATTTTTAAAACGCACGTACAAAAAGAATCGATATTGTGAAGCTTTCAGAAAGTGCATCTCATTATGTTAAATTCTTTCTCTCTCTATCTTTTGGGAAAAAGCACGAACCACTTGGACTTCCTTTTGTCAATCTGAATTTATTTCCTTTTCTATTGGACCTCCCCCTCCCCCCCCCCCCCCCCTCCCACAAAAACAAATAGTATGAAGGTAGCCAAGTGATTCTTCTTTACAAGCTGGCCAATGCATTACCACTTCATGTGAATCAAAGAGCGTGCTGGCAAAATATGAAAGATCACGCGGACACGAACCAAAGAGCACTCCAGGAGAGCAGCTTTCACACACCACTTTTTCATAAAGCTGTTAAGCACAACAATTTGCTTAGCATGAAAATGCTTCCTTGATAAAAACTGGATTACCAACCAGATTTCCATGTGTGGAATATTGCTTTTGACTGGCATTCAGCTGTTGTTTGCTTAGCATGAAAATTACATGGACTTTTGGCTGGTAACCTGTTTTTACTAAGCAAGACATTTTCATGCTAAGCAAATTTTTGTGCTTAACAGCTTTATGAAATTGGCCCCAGGAGAGACTACATATAAGTCCCATCCTGACACAAAAGCAGTCAGCATACAGTCAATGGGAATGCTTGGCTTTGTAGACAAGGGGCAGGCCACTTTGGCCTTTAAATACCAAATTTCAAAGGGCACCAAGGCCAACTGATGAAGGGGCACAGAGAACAAGTATTTCATTCACTATTTGCAATAGCCTATAGGCAATAGTGGGTGGGGTCATACTGCCACAGCAGCATGTGCAGTGGGGGGCCAATTGTGACCCGCTCTAGAAAAAGGTATATTATGTCGCAAAATATAAAAAATGAGTTCCATGCATGTTTGGAAAGCCCGCAAGCCTATATTTGGTACATGACAGAGCTCTAAAGCCCTTTCCGTTCTGGAGATATCGCATTTTTGCATATTGATTAGTTCTATGGAGTTCAAATGACACAACAGAGAAAACAGGCTTTAAAATAGCTAGTTCTAATACAATGCAATGGAACAATGCACTCTAAAAAGGTTATTGTTTCACTTTATTCACTGAAATCAACATTGTTGTGCACCAAACCTGAAACTTTAGATATTTAAGATGTCATTAAAGACAAAAACAAAAAAATTGATTTTGACGAAAATTTTTACCCTCTCAATGTTGAAAGGGCCATTACACGTAAATGCATAGCGCGACTTATATCACCTTTTTCTGGAGCGGGTCACAATTAGTTTATTATCCAATGGATTAAACAAATGTACTGGGTATTTGGGCTGTTTGTAATTCCCAAACGGCCGCAGCTTTATGTTGAAGAGTGACAGGTGGCTATTACTTTCCCCAAGGAATAGAAGGGAAAAGTCAACTGTTGCTTTAAAATTCGTTAAGCTTAGAAATGTATGAACATCTAATTAGGTATAAATAATTCAATGGCAGGCACATATTTAAAGTCGTCCTTAACCCCTGGAGCACTTTTTTTTTACGGGATACGCCGGAGTGTCGCGGCTGCTCTGGCAGCCAAGCGAAACGGCCACAATAAGTTTGTGCAGTCAAGCGTAACATACACAATAATCAAACAATGGATTGAAATTGCACAAACAGCGGCAAACGGCGTCATCTGACCTGGTGGCACTTTTTTTGTTGGTGCCATATGGCATCTTCCGTACGCAAAGGGTTAAGTAACCGGCGGCTGAAAATCGCTACACCGAACGATCGCTATACCGCACAAAATCTGTGGATCCCGTGATGTTCGTTATAGCGGCGTTCCACTGTACATGTATGGGTGTACGTATGTTTCTAGGGCAAGCTATGTGTGTGTAACCCACATCGGGCAAGGACCTGATGACAAGACCAGGCATTAAGCCCCAGCAATGATTATTAATAGCCAGCCCCCCATGGACTATGGCAGGAAGAGACAGGGATTGCAAAACACAGCCCTGGGGCTGAAGTCGTCTCATATCTTCTGCTCCAGTTATGACTAGTCCGCTGCAGTTCCCAGGATGTGATGAGTTCAATAGGGCCTACAACACTTCATGCACTTACTCTTACATCGCTCGCTAGCATTAAGGCAAAACAAAAAAACAAAAAAAACTTGTGTTGCCCTTAAATGGGAAAAATTGGGAAGGAGGGTCGGCCGGTCAATTTTTTATTTATTTTTACCATCCATGAAAACAACACTACATGTCCTGTAACCATGGTAACTTGGACGTCGGGAGGCAAAAAGTAAGCTTATTTAAAAATGAGATGGCGAAATGCACGATTGTACTATCGTAGCTGTATTTAAAGACAATGGTTTTAATAAAACTTGTATATTTTGTGCGGGAAAAGGGGAGATTTTGAAGAAAAAAAATTTAAAATTTAAATGCGACCCGACTTTTGTGACTTTTAGGGTCGGTCGTGGGGGGCAACAACTATTTTTTTTGGGGGGGGGGGGGGGCCTTATCACAGGCATGGTAATATTATCATAGCATCTCAGATGACATCTCCCAGAAGGTTTGGCGGTGAGGTGACCAACCAAATTTTAAGTCAGTCGATACCATTTCATCAACAGACTGAGATGGAATTAATCAATTATGTGTACAGAAAGTCGCATTCATTTTTTAAATTTCTTTAATGGAAGTCGCCCAATACAAAGCTAAAAGCCACTCTAGGTAAAGGCAGGGCTGTGCATCCGAACCGGATACCCGAGTACCCAACCGCCCTATTTAAACAAAATTGAAATCACAAATATTTCATAATTTGGTCCTGAAAATCTGGATAAAAAAACTGAGCTGCCTCCCTTAAAAAATAGCCAGCCCCGTACTCCTTGAAGTGTAGCTGTCAACAAGATTCAACTGCATTGTACAATGTCAGTGAAGAAGTTTGTGAAATGATCAAAATTTAGTACATGCAGCTCATTAATTAAACCTCCCTCTCTCGGTGCCAAAATGGAGCCAACTACCCTACCTATCTAAACCTATCGAGTTTCAGGTTGAAACACACAAGCTGTTGGAGAGGAAGGGCTTAGGTTTTTTTATAGTTATAACAATAGGCGGGTTAAACACGGAAAAGTTCTATGCATGCATACATGTGTATTTACCCTTTGTACGGTTTTTACGTGAGAATCCATTCAAGTAACCAAAATGTGCCTGTATCGCCTCTCTTTCAACCTAATCGGACAACAAGCCAGTAATTATGTGACCACTGGCCTTGGCATGTCAGGCACATATACTTATGTTTAAAACAGACTTGAGCATTCATTACATACCTGGATAATTGCAGAAATGCGAACTCCAAGGTAGTGACGCTAGGAAGGCCGAGGATCGAAAGGCCCTACTCTACGTACAGTCGGTCTGCAAAATGTTCTTCAAGTCCGCCGGTGGAACGACTTGGCGGAATGCTAGTCCAAGATCTTGATGATCACTTGCAGCAACTTTTCAAAGTAGTCCGGGATCATTCTTGAAGAGATTAAAAACGTCCTAGCATTGAGTAGCCAGCGCGAGGGGGGAGAAAAATAAACAAGATAAAGTGGACGGCACTTTAAAGTTTTATCGGGGGTTGTACTGAAGACAGAATCGGGCGGTAGGTAGCAAGGAATTCAAAGAGCTGGTCCAGTGCTCACAGCTGAATGACGATCTGTATAGCTGCATAGACGCTTGTGATCGGTTGTGAGGACAATGCCAGCCACTCCAGGGGGTATAGCCTGCTGCAACCCTGAAACAGATATAGATCATCTGTGGTAAAGTCAACCAAAGGTCATATACCATAGAGCAAGGAAACAGTATTGATTACCAAACACTAGCTACAGAATGCATTGAGAGCGCCCTCAGAATATAGACATTGGGTTGTGTAACTTGTGTTCCCCATTGTATACGTAACTTGCTGCTGGTGTCGGGTAACCCATGCATTTACAGATATCCAGGATATCAATGAATGTGAGCTCACCCAAAATCGCTGCCCTTTGACCGTGATAATAGGAAAGCCACAGTACACTGATGTACTGGGCGCTCATCAGTGCCACGTTTAATTAATATATATCTACTATTTGAAACGTCAAAATCAGTCAAAATTTCCTTCCACCTCCCCTGCTATACTTTTACACAGACATGATCAGATTACATGTGGTTTTGTACTATGGCAGGAGGGTCAAAAACAATCACCTTGACTGATTTTGACCCATACAACAACATGGCTCAGAATGTATGTTTGCATATTATAAATTTAAAGGGGATCAAGCTGTATTCAATTTGAATAGTTTGAACTTGTAGTACCATTGGAGTCCAGAGAAATTAATCTTGGTGACTGGCTGTGGCTGCAAAGGACGGTCGTCTTGACCCTATAAAACTTGCCTGCCCATTATATATCCTCCAGACATGTTTTGCATCACAAATATGACTAAAGGCCACAAACTGCCCTTCACCTGACCCAAATGGTTTTCCCCAGTGTCCACTGTTCATGTGTCCTCTGCATGATCTGTGGATCACATGTACAGGACGGCTATTGGCAGTGCATTCATCGACAAATTTAAAAGCAGTCCATAACTTTCGCAAAGTTTTGTTTTGTAATGTTGCAATATATCTTTGTGTATATTATTTTTATTGCAAGTTTAATAAATTTGTTTATTATAATATTTATATATTTTATTTCAAGTTGCCGGATATTCGCTGTTGGATGATGAAATTAAAATAAAATAAAATAAAATAAAATAAAATAAAATAAAATAAAATAAAATAAAATAAAATAAAATAAAATAAAATAAAATAAAATAAAATAAAATAAAATAAAATAAAATAAAATAAAATAAAATAAAATAAAATAAAATAAAATAAAATAAAATAAAATAAAATAAAATAAAATAAAATAAAATAATGATCAAAACTAAAATATTCATTAGATTCAATCTCATAGCTTATTGTTTATAAAGATGGTACAATACCAATTCTGAGAAATATTTCCATCTGAAATACTGCCATCTTCGAGGAAAATCCAAAAACACTGTGGCTTATTCAACAATCACAATAAACAGATATGAACTATGCACAGGATCATACACTGTTATTAGTGTTAAGAACAGAATGTTTTTTATGATTTTCTCATGACTTATAATGACGGATTGAGCTCCAACTTTCACATGTTTGTTATTTCATGTACATATGCTGAATCACACTACCAATACTGTACACGTACAGTACGCGTACTGCGTGTGTGGCATGTAGTGCATTCATTATTAGAATTTGCAATGCGGGACGTTAATCAAAACGCAGGAAGTCGTGATTGATTCGGTGCCAAAGCACCGGTCTGGTCATATTGACGTTTGATTATTCAGGATGGGAAACGGTTCTTAGAAATGTGTATATAAAGCCGAGTCGCTCGAAGCTGCGAATCTTCCCGATTGGGGAAAGGTACCAAGTAAACAAATCTGCAATTCAGGATTTCCTTTTAGCTGCACTGTGAGAGCATCGATCCTGCTTTCAAAATACATTCCTTTGCTATTCCAATTTCTGTTGACTATTCATGTTCTACATGGTGCATTCCTGGCTGTACATACTACATGTACATGTTTGTAATTTCTGCGTGTTTTATGATCCTTTCACTGAGTGATTTACGGTGAATAAATTCTAACTTCATCTTGGATGCATTGCAGGCGCAGGCGCGAATCCAGGGGGGGGGGGGGGGGGGGGGTTGGGGGTCGAAACCCCCCCCCTGCTTGTTGCCAATTTTTTTTTTGCTTTTGCTTGTAAGGGCCTACGCCTTGCAAATACAGGTCTTATTTTGCCTATGGGTGAGAACAAAACAAATTTCAGAAAACCCCCCCTGCAAAAATTCCTGGATCCGCCCCTGCATTGTATTTTGAAAACCAAATAAAACAGACTGGTAAGTCCACAATTGTTTGTGATGCAAGTTCTATTTGTAGTAAATGTAGACCTAAATACAAATGCAGGCCCCAATGTACATTGTACATGTAGACCTACATGTAGGCCATTAACCCCTTGAGCACGGTATTTTACGGGAGACGTCGGAGTGTCGCGGCGGTTCTGGCAGCCAAATCGAACCGCTACAATGTGTTTGTGCAGTCAAGCATGACATAAACAATAATCCAACAATGGATTGAAACTGCACAAACGGCAGCCAATGGCGTCATCCGGCCTGGTGGCACTTTATCTTTTTTTACGCCATATGGTGTCATCCGTACGCAAGGGGTTATAAAACACTACAAATTACTACAATCTGCAAATAAAATTGTCAATCAATTATTCTTTTTAAAGCAGACCATTCAGATCTTAGGCCAAATAGAAAATATGAAAAATCTGTTTTTGACCCTAGCAAATCATACTATATTTTTGTTTTAAGAGAAAAAAACAAAACATTTACAATTTTCGGCTACACGTACTCCTTACTTGCAGCCACATGTGTGTATGCATGTACATGTCAGATAAATGTCAAATGTTACAATACAAACATGTACTTGTACATATGTACAATGTAGTAATTTTCTCGATCAAAATGGCAGTACATCATGTACGTGTACATGTTTAGAAATGAGCAATTGTGAAACTTAGGATGATTTGCTTATTGACACAAGTTATCAACAAACCACTCATTTTATGACTCGCATGTAGGCCACATATTTGCAATGAAGTTGGGTTGCCGTAACAGTACCAAATGCTCAAATGTTAAAATGATTTTACATGTACCCTATAGGGGGTTAATATGTTTTACATTCCCATTGCTTTGAAACACAAGTGGGTGGCCTCAAACTGTCTGAATGACATGGCGGCTTGTGGCTATGAGCCATTTGATAAATTTGGGGGTCCAAATTTGGTGTCCCTGTTACATCTGACATGTATAAGATTTTGCAATTCAGGACACGTTCTTTACAGGCACGGTTCTAGAGTCAATGTTTTTGGGGGGCCGGGATAGACCCTACGACGTTACCTTCTAACTGCTATAGATACAATTTTGGGAGTTGTAAAACATTTAAGAGTAGAATCTGGGCCAAAACTGCATCAATTGCTAATAGTGACAAGACCGGGCAAATGATCATGCACTATTCATTTGAATTTTTAATATGATAAATGCAAATCCACTATTTTCCAGCATTTAATGCCTTATATTTTTAAGAGTGATTATGTAAAGCAAAGTAAATTGTGTACCTGTTAAACAAGTAAAAAATAGTGTGAAGTTAATTTTATTGATACTTGATGGAAATTAATTACACAGGTCGGGTGCAACAGGGACACCAAAAAAATGTCACACTTTTGGACCCCAAATTTATGGAGTGACCCCTATGGCTTGTGTGATGGCAGGTCAAACGGCTGCGGCGGATGGCATGACAATTGAATGGCATAAAGTTGGCTATGCTGGAACATTTTGTCAGAGCATTTCTGGTGTCTGATCTCACTATTTGTGTCGGTTATATTGCTTTCTACAAATGAACGTAATGCCGCATTCCAGTCATCTCATACACACTTTCGCCATCATTTATTAAAAGTGTAGGCCTTTTAATCCACCGAGTAATATTTATAACCCAGGCAATAAATGCATCATGACGCAACTCCCACTTCTAATAATCTGCACGTACGCCGGAAACACCTCAAAACCAAAGTGCTGGTCCGTGTACTTTCAATCACAAATTGAATAGACCAGAGGGCACATTTGGGTCAATGCTCTACAAGTAAAAAAAAAAGGACAATCCTCAAACTATGCATGCTCTATTTTTCTTAGAAAAAAAAAACCTGTTACGTTTTTTGGTTTCTTTTTCTAAACTGAAGTAAAAGTTGAAATTAACCTTACATAGAACACATTATTTGAAGCTACATTATGATCAAATGTGGTAAACCTCTGTGCACACCTCCAGTTAAGGTGTTTGAGCGTGAAACTCAGCTTTCCGTAGCTGTTCCCACCAACACTCTACCTGTACAACAGCTATGCCAATGGCTTTTTTCCTCATTCTATCTCTATGGAATTATTTGCCTGGTGCATGTTTCCCTTCATCGTACATGTACGATATTTCCTGCTTCCTCTTGTGTCCGTGATTCTTTTTTTTCTTTTTATAGCTCCAGTGGCTTTTAGCCTTGTTGGGGCAAACATAAACAAAAAACCACCTTTGAATGATGCACTTGTACAACTGAAGTGACAGACTACACGTACATGAAATTGGATGTCAGCACTACATGTACACATTATTTTTCACCTGCAAAAAAAATCTATTTCATTACTCAGAATGTAATAACATGTCGGACTGTGAAAATCACAACATATTTTACAATTTTTCAAAGTCCATAGTACAATAACCCTAAACCTCCAGGGTATTTTGGCTAGAACCCTGCCAGACGCATCAGATTGCATACTTTGTCACATTGACTTGTGTGCAGAGTGCAGCAAAGTGAAGCTGTCACCACAGATGCACTGTGCTGCATCTGGCAGGGTTAGGGTTAAAGGGACACAGTGTCCAACATGAAACGCCTGAATTTTTTTTTTATTTCTTTGACTCGAAAGTCCAGTAATTTAGGCCTTGGTAAAACTACACCAGTGGACTGGTGATTAGTCTTTGAAATAATCTGACATTTTTATAAGTGAATCTCGGATTTCACACTTATACACATAAGTCAACCTTGTTAATTTACATTCAGTTTGAATTTTGTTTCAAAATGAACAAGTAGGGACTTCATTTTCAAAGTGAACAAAGAAACTGGCAGGAGCGGGATTCGAACCTGCGACCTCCGGGTTATCGTACCGGCGCTCTACCAACTGAGCTATCTTGCCCTATATGTTGGCGGTCACCCGAATTGTCAGTATCTTTGTTCAGGTGGGCGCTAGTCAGAAGTCATGAACCCAGAATGCCGTATAGCCAGGGATCACACCCAATTTTTACGATACAACCTGGGAAGCGACATTGTGGGGATCACTCAATGAGGATACGACTTTTTAACTCGTCAAACAATCCACAAGGGAAACTGACTAGGTAAATCTGAATACATTTTCAAAGTGAACAAAGAAACTGGCAGAAGCGGGATTCAAACCTGCGACCTCCAGGCTGAACAGCAAACAGCCGTTGGATATCGAGCCCCGAGGCGCGCGTAGTGCCGCTGGCCGATAATCGATCGGAAAACATCGTTCATGTTCAAAAATCCACTCCATTACTTTGTACACAGCTGGTTTGTGCATGCACCGCGTTGCACAAATTTTTTATTTTTTTTGGGTTTAACTTGATCATATTCTCATTTTGAGGGGATCAAAAGCTGCATGAATGACTGCTCTACAGTTCAAGGTGAGTGTTTAGTTTATATATTCAGGGAAACGGAAGATATCGGCAAGATCTTAAACGACCCTAACGTACCCTATATAATTCCTTCCAGCTCTAATAGCGGATCTTGAGCCTAGAGCTGTAATTTTCAAGCTAGGTCTCATGAGGACTACTACAGTGACTTCAAATTTTCAGGCCGGGCCTGTTTTCAAAATACTAAATCTTTAACATCATTAAACTAGCCTACATGTCATAGATATCATTGAAAATTATATTGCATGCCAAAATGTTAAAAATAAATTTTAAAAAGCATTTTAAAAAAATGCATAAAAACTAAAAAGCAGCTCTCATCCAAGTCGGCTTATTTATTTTGTTTTATTCAATGCTTTAATAACACTACTACTCACTACACATTGGGACAAACTGTATTTATGAGCAATAGTAACCAATCACAAGATAGCAACAAGGCTAGGACTATTCAGCAGTCGTTAAACCATGGAGGAATATGTCCACTGCCAGTTTTATACATCATGATCGTATCAACATGATCAACATGTCAAGTAGTCCATACATTAATAACATTCATTGCATATTATGATGATATTGCATGCAAGACGAGACTACCGTTACATCATTTAACGTTTGCAGTGCATGTTGTAAATGAGGGGGGTTACATTGGTATTAAACAAAAAGAGCTCTCGATTACCTTAAAATATACTAGTTCCTTCTCCTCGAATAAGACTGATGAGAACGGCGCAACTCCTTTGACGAAGCCGGGACACACACAATCAACAAATTGTAATCTCGCTCAATAATAATATCAATGACAGCCAGATGACCTGATATCCGCCGCATGTGTACGTATACATGTAGCTCACGTATACCATTTTTGTACATCCGGAAGAGGGCGCACTTCAAAACAAAGCGACATCGAAACGAAGGCACAATGCCCGCCCCGAACTCTACCCAAATGTAATCTCTTTGATTACTTTACACCCAACTTATTTCCACGGTCCAAGGGTAAAAATCTTACCATAATGTGTAAAGCAGAAATGATAAAAATAAACCCGAAACATCGACATACGGACCATGTAGAGAAAATGGCACCGCTCCAGGTCCAACTTTTACATATGATGTACGATAAGGGGCAGAGGGACCCCCCCCCCCCCCGAACCCCCCCCCCCCCCCCCCCCCCCCCCCCTCTCTCTCTTTTGTGTTGGTCATTGTGTTCCCGGAATCTCAGGATTTCTTTTCAGATCTCTAGGGGGATGTGTTAGGTAACAAGTCTGGAGAGTGTATAGGGTAGTGACAAAATGGAGGTACCCCTCTTCCCCTCTGCTAGGTATAAACTTTTGGGGAAAACTTTTTAGCCGCACACTCCGAAACCTCTAGTGGGGGAGCCAAGGGGGTAAAAAAAAAAGGCTCTGCTCACAAAAACAAATTCTCACATTCGCAATGAACTAAAAATAGTGTAGAATAAAATGGCAACTAATTAAATATCTTGTAAATTCTGTCCGTTATTTATTCATTTTTATTGGTCATTTGTACATTTCATTGATGAAAATCTGTTTATTTATACGAGTTAAATGTTTTTAAATAATTTACAAATGAAATTCAATTCAATTGTGTAATCCAAAAACAGCGTTTTTGCTTCAACAAGTTCTAACACATATTTCAGCATCTGAACGTAATATACATGAACTGCTAATTAATCTCAGAATGGTCATATATGGACCGATTTTAGTTAATCATTTTAGATGAAAAAAGAACAAATTCAATTTGGGTCTTGAAAAATGTAAATAATTTGTTTTCCCAAAAAACAACCACATTTTTATAAGGCACACAGATAAATTTCAAACCAATTCAAATGGGCATTTTCTAATACAAACAAAAGAAACATGGGCAAATGGGAAAATTCTTTTTGAATAATTTTTGTTTAGAAGGAACCTTGTATATGTACAAATATTCACAATTGATCAGCTATTTTCAAATTTGGAGGCCTTTGGTCCCTCTCTCTGATCATACTTTTCTTTTTAGTGACCTTACATCCTTAAAATGAAAATCGAAAATGCAAAGTAACAATTACAAGAAAATTACTCCCATGATAACCAGAGATGTAGTCGAGTCCATCACAAGCCCTCCAGTCCTTAATCCCAATCACAAGCTATTCAAATGAGCTTTGACAAAGGCATTCCTTTGTCATTGTTCATCCAGTTACTTGTGACCGGCTTTATGAAAGGACTTCTGACTGGGCTTGTGAAAGGACTTGTGAAAGGACTTGACTCCAACTCTGATAACTGTTGTGGACAATAAATTACACCCCTCACAACTTTCGAACCCCATCAAGTCTAAATGGTCAGCTATCACAACCCAAAATCTTTACATCCAACCCCCCCACCCAAACAAACAAACAAACCAACCAAAAAACAACAAACAAACAAACAAACAAACAAACAAAAAGCCGAAGAAAAAAATATAAAAAATATAAAATAATAATAATAATAATAATTGAAAAGTCTGCACAGAATTAAGACAACTAATTTGTGTCTGATACCCCAATGCATTCCCACCAGTCTGGCCCACAAATATATTTAAAACATTTATTTTACACACTATATGCATTCAAAGTGAAAAAAAAAAAAAACATTACACAATGAAAATTCAAGACCCTGGTGCAACAATTCTCTTCTTTACACTCATGAAAAACACAAATTCACCGTGGAGATTGTATGGGATCAAAATTTAACAAAATCATAACGATGAGAAATAAGTAAATAAGGGGGGGGGGGGGACGAGATACATCACACAGCAATTTGGCTAGTGCATGTACAATGTAATTGTTTTTTACTACAATTTTTTTCCCCTGCGTTTAGAAATAGTGTGCGTTTACCAGATTTATTAATTTAGGCCTGCTGCTTAATACTCGGGGATCCAGAGACAAACTAGCTATTCTCATCTATTTCTGGTAAAAAAAAGAAAGGGTATTTAAGCTATTGGGCAAGCAAACAAACAAACAAACAAACAAACAAAACAGACTTTTGCCGTCAAGAAGTTTTTAGAACACACACGAAAGCCCTTTTATATTTTTATTAAGTTTTAGATCCCGCCAGTCAATACTATCCAAGACGGCCTTTTTTTTTTCCTTTTTTTTTCATTTGGGGATTCACCCAGATGGATTCATATCATGCAACAGATCTACTAAATTTCCTCTCTTCCCTTGGCATATTTTACGGATTTTGTTTGGAGAAAAAAAGAAAAGAGAAAAAAAAGGCTAATATGGGATGCTCAACATGTTTTGTTTCTTCTTATTCTGTCAAAGTGAACAAAGGAAACTGGCAGGAGTGGGAAAACAGTGCTCTAACAACTCGGCTATCTTGCACTATGTCGGGGGTCTTCCAAATTGTCAGTACATGAACACGTATCTTTGGTCGAATTTGAAGCAAGATATGGGACAGAATACCCCCTCACCCCTTCTGTTGGTCATTGTGTTCCAGGAATCTCAGGAATTCCTTTTAGATATCCCGGGGGTGGGGGGAGGGGGGATGTGTTAGGTAACAATAGTCTGGCTAGTGTTTAAGATAGGGACAAGGGGGGGGGGGGGGGGGTGGGGGTACCCCTTGGTCTCATATCGTGCTGGGTATAGTCAGAAATCAAAATCCCGCTCCTGCCAGTTTTCTTTGTTCACTTTGAACATTCATTCAAGTTACCTAGTCAGTTCCCTCTGCGATTCATTGCGGTTTGACAATCTACTTTGTCTCAAGTTTGGTTCATACTTGACATGAATACTTGACGTGAGAAGCAAACTTGTGAGGAGAACAGCGAACGTCACAATGAAACAACAACTGGCGACTTCAAAAAGTTCACTTTGCATTCCCATTCGCTTGGGTGTTTACCTGGATACAAGTCTCTGAACCACATGACATATTATTATTATAACGCTATAGCAACACTACATTTTAAGCATGGTTGTGCGAATACAAGAGGTTAATCTTAAAATACGCAATCAATTTAATGGCCTGGATTCGAACCCACAACCGTGAGAATGTGAGCCAAGACCCTGCTACCGTTTACAGTGGTCATCCTGTTTCAGCTAAGAGGGGGGCGGAGGCGGGGGAGGCTGGCCTAAGCCAGGGGGCATCTGAGACAGAGGAGGCGGGGGTGGGCCAAATGCCAACTGCCCAGGCAGAGGGGGCGGGGGACCTTGGGGCATGGGCGGCTGGAAAGGGGAGAGTTGGGCCACCTGGGGGGGCAGGGACATCGGGGGTGGAGACTGCATCGGAGGCGGGGGAGGTACAGCCGCCCACTGCAAGGGAGGGGGTGGGATGGCCAGAGGTGACTGGCTGCCGGTCACTTGGGTGGTCACGGCTGAAACTTGCTGCTGTTGCTGCAAAATTTGCTGCCAAGCTGCAGAGAGGGTGCTGGGCGAAGTTGTCGTTACTATAACGAAATGCGACAAAAATAACGTGTTTCACAATCTGAAATCACAAGAGAATTGGTTCAGAAAAGGTTGAGACCCACACACACACACATTAGGCAGAAACAAAAGGAATCATGGACAGATTTGTTGTTTCCTTTTTACAAAAACAGTGCTGCTTGTAATGCTTCTAGCAATCTTGGACCTAAACAAAAAAAAGGTGAACATTAAGGGAGGCTTAATCCCACGACACCCACATCTGGTAAACTCTAAAAAGAGATAAAAAGTTTTAAAAATTTAGAATCTGGATAAAAATTTGTGCTTGAGTTAAAAGACTTGACGCCAACTGTAGCACAACATCTGCTATTTAAATGAACTACACACAGTTTAAAAAGTGTTTAATTGTGCAGAAAAAAATAACAGAATATAGTTCATCAAACAGCGGTTGGGTACCTGCAGCCTGGTGCCAGGGCAGATTTGTCATTGATACGCCAACTGCAACTCCTCCCTCTGGAAAAGAAGAAGATATGTTTCCATGGGTTAGAACAAACGCCAACTGATTGGTACAGAGAGATCTTGGTCAAAATCACAAACATTCCAGATTCCAAAGCCAGGAGGGTTTAAGGCAAAGAAAAAGACATCGGATGAAACAAAAATCAATGGGTAAACATGTTTCTGTGATCAACTAATCTGTGCCTGGTTGAGATCAAATTGGTGATATAAGCATGGCTGATATCGTGATGTCAGTGACAAAGGTAGTCAGTGACAAAGGTAGTCCGTGACAAAGGTAGTCCGTGACAAAGGTAGTCCGTGACAAAGGTAGTCCGTGACAAAGGTAGTCCGTGACAAAGGTAGTCCGTGACAAAGGTAGTCCGTGACAAAGGTAGTCCGTGACAAAGGTAGTCCGTGACAAAGGTAGTCCGTGACAAAGGTAGTCCGTGACAAAGGTAGTCCGTGACAAAGGTAGTCCGTGACAAAGGTAGTCCGTGACAAAGGTAGTCAGTGACAAAGGTAGTCAGTGACAAAGGTAGTCAGTGACCGATTACAAACAACTCTTTAGACGATACAATTTGTGAGGCCCATAGCAATGTGCATACCTGAAAAAAACAAAGAAAAGCAAGAAAGAATTGTGCTGACTTTGCTGTACTCAAGGAAAGTCGGTGTAAAACAAAATATATTTTACATAATGATGGTTATGGTTAATATAAGCACTGCAGGGAGACAGAATCACAGCTATAACCTCTTGTCAAGATGCGTGTCGCTGAGGTTTATGGTCATCATGCAAAATTCAGTCAAATCCACACACACCAAATATCAGCTGCAGAATCTAAAAAGCTTTCACAAAAATCATAAAAGAAATGACGGCATGTGACCTTTTTTCCTTCCGAATCCGCAGCGTGTTTACAACCAAACAGCTCATCTAATTTTTATTTCTGCTTGAGGGAACTAGATCATGAAACAACATGCTTCACAAATGGAAAGTGTGAAAATATTCAAAATAACGAATAAAATTTGTGGAAAAAGAAAAAAACCTTACTGCATTAGACACATTTACAAGTGTAATGAAATTGACTAATACAGGCGTTTCACAACACAGTGTTCCACCGAGCATGTTACACTGGGGAGGCCATTTTTCATACTGCGCGGTCGACAAGTTACCTTCGTTGATCTAAAGGTATTTCTCATGTATTCACAACAGTAAACCCGAAAAGAATTAGGAAGCCCGGTCAATCAAAGCAATAACCACCCAACTAAAAAGCATGCATGTATCATAGCACCAGTTTTGTTTACTTCATGTAAAATGAGACAGTGTTTATAGATTGATGCACGTATTGACCTTTTCACATGCGGTGCGAGAAAATAGCGATCTCCGCGACACACATGGTGGTGCACTATATTGCAAATTGCCCAAATTCGTGGGCACTTAAGAATGGAGATTTGACGGTTCATGCAAGAAAGCCAATGGGGCGTGCTTTCCTTGCAACATCACCGACAGTCGAATACTAGAAACATTTGTTGGGCTCAGAAATGTTGCAAAAAAAAAAAAAATTACTTCTGTGTGATATATTCTTTTAGTATGACTGGTTTTCAAAACTGTTTTATAGAACTATTTTGCAGGACTTTATTCACCGTTAAAAGAAAAATCACAAACACAAAAATATCCCTTCAAATAATTAGGAGTTGATGATCAAAATGACCCTTATTGCTGCTGCCTGCGGCAGTCACAGCCTATAACAAATCACCAGTATGTTCAGTGAGATGTTGTGCACAGCTTTGGTTACAAAACTCCAGAAAATTTTCATGCAAATAAAATTTCTAACGCAGACCGTTTTCCCCTTGATTTCTCTATTGCCTGTCAAATTCAATCACACTTCCGGTATTTCCCAGATAATTTGTTAACTTCTCTGGAACACCGCTAACACGGGAGCATGAACAGTGCTTAAAAAAAAAAAAAAAAAGCATTAAGTAAACAAACTAGCAGATGGAAAAAAGCAGCAAAACAAAGTGCTCTCATGTGCTCCCATGGCATACACTGGTCTGTATCACATTTTTTCTGTGGATAGAAGACAGGCTATAGGTTCTGAATGACAATCAAGGGAATTAGATAAAGCGACTAGGCAAGCGCTTAGACCTCAAACTTCGTCCTTGAACGGGCAAGACAATTTCTTCTGAGACCGGAAGGCACATTTCAGCTTTTCAAGGAGTTAAGACTCGGAGAAGAAATTGCTCTTTTGAATGTACTACCGGACGTTATATCATGAGGGATTTTTCTTATAGATGAACAGGGGGACCCGCAACTTGGAATGCTGCTTGTGGTTTTGCCTCTTTCTTGTGATTTTTGTGGGCAAGTGCAGTGAATCATTTGAGACAGAGTACCGCGGTAACTGAGATTAGCACAAAAATCTTGCTTAATAAAAACAGGGTACCAGCCAAAACGCCATTTGTTTTTTCACGCTAAGTAAACAACAGATAAACACCAGTCACGAGCAATATACATCGCATGCAAATTTGGTTGGTAATCCTGTTTTTAACAAAGACATTTCATGCTGAGCAAATTTTGATGCTGAGGCGCCACCTAAAATTGGCCCCCAGTCACGAGCAATGCATATTAACTCGTTATTGTTAAACAAATTTGAATGATGGTATCTGTATGCCGTGAAAGTGGCCTCCGGTATATGTGCTGATCTGCTAACCCCTTGGGTCTAGGAGAGGTCTTCCTGAAATTTAAGCTCAGAAGGTCACTGGTGCCGCAACGTCAAACTAATGAGGTAACACCGTTTAAAGTTAGGCCTCCAAACCTCTTTGTAGACACCTGTCGAAACACTACACTCAACGTTTAACAAACACAGCAAACCAGTTGAAAAAAGGCAGCCAGGTTTTTCCTTGCAGGGACATGCATCATGTTTTTTGTTCTTGTATATTTTTACACTGCGAGTTTAGCAATAACATCAGGTACCTTGTGTGAATCGTTGCCATGGCGGCGTGGTTACGGGGCCGGTACTCGTGACCACCGGTCTCCCACCTAAAGAAAAGACGTGGAAGCTGGATTAAAAATCCCCCAGCAATGCACATGAAGTTATTACCCCGAGTAGTCTGCGAAGTTTACCTTTGTCAAGAAGGGTTTTATATACAAGTGATATATGGTGCAAGAGAATAATGTGAGGGAACTGGGAGAAAAACTTGAATCGAATCACTCCACTCCTCTGTAAGTTGTGGTGTAGCTAATATCGAAAAGATATCCTATAGATGGATCCGACCAAGCCTTTATTGGCAGGGTGAAGGCAGCCATGTTAGGGGGCCATCCACACATGTGCAATAAGCTATGCTCTGTATGACTGCGAGCGTTGATTGTGTCAAGTCAAACAAGCCAGGGGTTGAGAAAGGGACACACCCCAGTAATAACGGCCCGCGTTGGACCAGCACTGGCCAATAACGAAGGTCAGATTCATGCATACACCATTCCTCACTACTTTCTTAAGTCGACTTCTCAAAATCTTAAACTGGGTAAAGGAGAGGTGAATTCATTTCTTGATAAAAGTCGAACACTGGACACAACCCGACACTGCATAAAGGTAGCTTCATACAAGTGCATTTCGTGCAAATTCGACAAATGCTCGTGAACAAAAAAAAAAATTGCCAATGGGTGTCACTTGACATTCACAATATGAACCAGTAACACCCTTTTACGTCATGGAATCATTGCGGTGTGAAAGAAAAAAATGTCTGGTGTAAGTGGTCATTCAGCAGAAAAATTGATATGTGTGTAACCCTCTCTATCAAAACAAGGAATAAGTCACTGGTCCTGTTTTGAGTTATCACAGCATTTAGAAGTTGGAAATCAAGATTAATTCATTTTCATATTGTAACATTCACAGAGATTATCAGTATGCTTTTATCATTCGGTAGAATGTTCAGTGTACAGAATTTATGAATGGATTAATTAAGGGATATGTAAAAATTGTTCCACTTCTATGTTGTTTATAAATCTCGAAACTAAGTTCTAGGAATTCATTCCGACAATGCCCTATTTATCACACCGTCATTTAGCAGTGTCATAAGCTGCACGAATATAAGTAAGATCTAACATATTAATAATACAGGTTCTTATATAGCGCTTTTAGCAAGATCAAAGCGCTTTACAGATATTATTACCCCTGGTCATCGGGCCCATTAATCATTCCTGAAACCTTCTCAGCTCCCCGGGGAGTATACAGCCCCGGCTGCCATTTTAAGCGCACACGCGCTAATCAAACACATAACCATCACTGCCCTCACAGGTACCCATTTACTCCTGGGTGGAGAGAAGCAACTTGTGACAAAGTGCCTTGCTCAAGGACACAAGCACCATGACCCCAGCCGGTCTCGAACCCACAATCTACAGTGTCACCGAGATCTAGAGTTCAATACACTAAGCCACGAGGCCACAGATCAAGTCTCTACCCAAATATTTTCCAACTTCTACCTCATTTCGACAGAGTGAGCCGAAGGCAAGATTCCCCATTTCCAAATGTTTGGTAATGCCGTTTCTATCAAAATTATTTCCCAAGAGGGATACTGTTCTCTTTTGAATAATATAACCTTGGTGGTCTTACCTCCACTTGTCTGAATCTGCCATGGGGCTGCTGTCGGCAGCGGGGGTGGGGGAGGTTCGCTGCTCGGAGGCGGGGGAGGGGGCGCAGCCAGGAGTGATGCGGGCGGCGGTGGTACAGGCATTGTCAGAGCTTGCATACCGGCCAGAGATGGCAGAGCTGTCCAAGGGGCCAAAAGAGTAATGTTGGTTCAAAAGAAATCACATGAAGGAACTATGCAATATTTTGAAGAAATTCTGGTTACAACTGGAATCGAAGCGAGCGATCTAACAAGGAAATCAACTATAACCACAGACACTGACAAGAAAAGGTAAACAATCCTTGATACTTTTGTACATAATGTGTCGACACCACTTGTGCTAATGAAGTGCTCACTTAAGTAAATGCATCCATCTTGTAACTACGCATTCTGTGCTCAATGTCCTTGGCTAGCTCAGTGTACACAGAATTAGAGGCTGCGAGTACAGAAATCCAGGATTGCAGATTCCATAAAACTGGTCTGGGAGAATTTTGTTGCGGGAGTTTGGAAGTTGTCATATAACTTTTTAACCCCTTGCATACAAAAAACCCCCAGTGCCACTAGGCCGGATGACGCCATTGGCCGCTGTTTGTGCAGTTTCAATCCATTGTTGGATTATTGTGTATATGTTACGCTTGACTGCACAAACACATTGTGGCCGTTTCGCTTGGCTGCCAGAGCCGCCACAGAACCCCGACGTCTCCCGTAAAATACCGTACTCAAGGGGTTAAAGGAAGATGCAATAGGATTTGTCTGACTTGTATACATGTAAGAAAGCGTCATTTTCATGCAACTCTAAATTTCTAAGTCCTTTTTAAGCAATTGGCGCAATGGGAGATTGCCATTTGATTCGAGTAAATACAAAATGGTTAATACCTAATTCAATACTCGATGTGGGGGATTAAGCCAACTCTTTAGCGTACTCCCATGAGCACCAGAATTTTAATTCTCGGCAGTAATTGAGCATATGTCGCATGACCTATTTTTGTCTAATTATGTATTTTTTATAATTATATATATTTTTGTCTAATTTATATGAAAATCGAAAAAAAAAAAAAACCAGATTCCTGTTTTTGTCAAAATACTGTAGTTTAAAATACTGTAGTTTAAAGCATATTTAATTCAAAACCTGGTTTGCTTTTGTGTTGCAACCATTAAATGTGTACAATTCGACACTTTAGTCTGGCGTACTTCCGAAAAAACAAACACGCAAACTTTGTATCATTTTTCATTCTCAATGCCGAATGTAATGTACGGCTCTATTCAAAAACCAAAATATCGTGTAACAGTAATTGTTTCTCCATTACAAAGCTTACATTATACATTTTATTAAGGAATGGAAATCTCAATTTTTAAAATGTCCAACTTGTCTGATTTTGCTTGCCGGACCACAATTGCACATAAGGACTTCATTAGCATTACTACACAATGAGAAAAAAGTCTATAGTTAACAGTGATTCCTCGCTTACCGAAAGCATAGCCATGAAGTTGGGAATAAACCATTTCTGGTTGGATAAAAACCCGCTGACCATCACGTCAAGTTTACTTACATGAAGTTGATGTGACGATCGCGCTTGCTGCTGTCTGCTGCTGTTGCTGCTGCTGTTGTTGCTGCTGCTGCTGCTGCTGCTGCTGCGATGCTGGAGGGGGCGGGGGCATTGCCCAAGGGGGTGGGTTTCCACTCCCCATGCCGTGCGGGGGAATATTCATCATGGCCGGCGGGGGCTGCATCATGGGCGGGGGCAGCAAACCCGGGGGCGGCTGGTTCATGTTGAACTGGCCCGGGTGTCCCCCGGGGGGAAGGTGTCCTCCGGGTGGCAGGGGTCCCCCAGGGGGAAGGGGCCCGCCGAAATTGGGAGGAGGGGGACCTGAAAGGTGGCCGGGGGGACCAGGTGGACCAGGGGGCCCCCCACCCCCGGGTGGTCCCCGGTGGTGGGGAGGTGGGGGAATGCCCAGGAGACTCGGGGGCTTGTTCTGCATCGGGGGGCCGTGGTGATCCTTGCCCATCCATGGGGGCTGGAAGTTTGGACCCATCTTGGGAGACAAACAGAAACCAAGACATTATTACTGGGCATTTTGAGCAAGGAGCATTTCAAAATCTGCCAAACGCTGACACTTCGATCTTACCACTGCTAGAAGTTTTTTTCAAGGATCATGCTTGATTCAACAATATCCCACTGAAGCCTACTGAATCTAACAGAATCTACCAGAATCCAACAACTCAAAAACAAAAAGTTCTTGGCTCACTGCTCAGATCAACAAGATCGAACAGCAACTTCCCACTGTTGGGCAATTCCGGCACGAGAAAGAGCTTCCGGCTTACGTGGAACTCGGAAAAAGGGGAGTCACTGAACACCGACTCACCAGTGGGCGGGGCTGGTTCTGATGATTCTGGTTGTGCTGGTTGGGAGGGGTGGACAGAAGAGGGCGGTGCCCACCCATATTGTGCATGCCCGGATGGCTTTGAGGGGGCTGAAGCATGTTCATCTTGGGTTCCGACGGGGGCGGCCCTTCGCCGAGTTCAGCCATCAGGGACATGTACTGAAGAAATAAGAAGTATTTACAGTTTGATGGTTATTTAGGGTTCAAATTTCATACAGATATCTGCTATCCTGTTTATATTATGTCATTTCAGATTTTCCATGCCCACTTAACATGGACTGAATCATTCGGAAATGCACTGAAATTGTTTTTCTTCCCCAGCAAGATTTATGCACAAAGTTGGAAAGCATGCGACTTGTAGAAAAATTATTTATACTCATATTTGTGTTATTTCTGCATTAATAAATGAAATATTAATGTATTACCTACATTACTTACTTTATTCACAAATCTAGAATGTCATAACTTGAGTTCTGCTTTCAGGAAGTAAAAAAAAAAAAGTAGAGCTGACCTCATTTTGAGGTTAAGCTTCGAGTTTGCTATAAAAAAACCGACTGAACGATTGCAAATGTTTACATATAAAAACAATGGAATTTGTATTTAATATTTTCAAGAATTTAGATATTCATTAAAATGGTAGCAAAAACACACCGTGACCGTCTTTCCATTAACTTCAATATAGGTTAAGTGACGTGTAAAGGGTTTCCAAGATCACATATAATTAAGCCAGTACCTCTGAATCCATCTTGGCCTTCTCAGCAGCACTGGGGCCCAACATCCTCGGCCCGGCGCCATTAGGCCCGCCCATAGGACCGCCCATCTCTCCACCCTCCATCTTCTGCCGACAGTCTGCCGCAATGTGACCGGTGCCCCCGCAGATGGTGCACATAATGGTGCCGGTGATGTTCTGCTTCTCCGGGCATTGCCAGGTCCGATGGGTGAGGGCGCCGCAGTTGGAGCATCTATGAGAGAAAAAGGTAACGAGAAAAAGGGGGGATGCTTAAAGTAAGTGGATTTATGATTCATGCGGAAATATCTATTGAGCGACTTCGGAAATAGCAGACTTTCAAGTCGACCAATCACAGCTTAGTGTGCCAGACTTTGAACGAGTAGTCACAGCTGTGATTGGTCAACATATCAAGGGACAGGGATTGACCCCTTGCCTCCGGCTGTTATTGATGGGGTGATGGTATGCCAAGAACGGGTCTGTGCAGCCAAGCATAAATGCAAACAATAGTGATCCTCTTCATTGCACTTTGGGCCCCCTTTCATGCGAATGAAAGCTTTGTTCCATCTATTCATTACACTCCCATTCAAGAAAAATATAGTTGAAACATGAATGGATTGAGTATGCACAGGAATGCGCATAGAGACGACAACATGTTAGGTGGTCTTTTTTCAAACTGCTGCTACGGCAGTCGTCCGTATTCAAGAGGTCAACAGTTTTCACAAAATGTGCTGTTAGGAAGGATTGTTTGGGGAGGTTGTCACAATCAGATTGCCCGAATTTTGTAAAAGGATTTTTTTTTTATTAACCCCTTGAGTACGGTATTTTCAGGAGACGTCGGGGTGCCGTGGCGGGCTCTGGCAGCCAAGCGAACCGCTACAATGTGTTTGTGCAGTCAAGCGTAACCTATACACAATAATCCAACAATGGATTTAAACTGCACAAACAGCGGCCAATGGCATCATCCGGCCTGGTGGCACTGTTTAATCCAACAATGGATTGAAACTGCACAAACAGCGGCCAATGGCGTCATCCGGCCTGGTGGCACTGTTTTTTTTTGTGCCATATTCCGTCATCCGTACGCAAGGGGTTAACATGAACAAATCTTCGGCACTAACACTGCAAAAGGAAAGGTCTTACAGATATTTCCAACAGATATTTTCTGTTCTTTATTATGCAGCCCCATTTGCTCTATGACCGCCACCTCTCAGTCTCAAACAAACCTGGTCGTGTCCTCGTCTCGCAGCGTGCCGTTCAGGCGGGCCAACTCGCGCAGCTGCATTCTCCGCAGGTCGTTCTGGCCCTCGGGAGTCTCTATCCCCTGCTTGATAATCTCACGGATCTACAAAAAATACACCACCAAGGCCACCAAAAAAAACAAAACCAAAAAGGAGAAAAAGGGGGGCGGGCAACACCAAGAGAGGGCGCACATCAAAAGACAGGTGGAGGGGAAAGGGAGGAGAGTGGAAATGTGAGGAAAAGAAAAAGAAAAAAGGGGCAACCATAAGTACGCAAGCACAGACTGACACCATCACAATTTTTTTTTTCTCTTCTTTTCTGTACTGACACTCAAGGTACCTTGAGACGTCGGCATCGCGCAGTGTCCCGTTCAGGGCTGCGAGCTCGCGCAGCTGGGACCGTTTGAGCTCGTTGTGGCCCTCCGGCGCCTCGATGCCATTGAGGATGATGTACCTGATCTAGTGAGACGAGATATGTTCGACAAGGGGCCGAGTTACTGCGGAGCAAGAGGGGTTAGTACACGGGCGGCAATAGGGATCACGGTACTAGCTTAGCCAAAAATATCTGGTGTTGGACAAAACATTACACCACAGACATAACTAATTTTTCTTTTTTGTAGCTCACGGGTAATACTCATGAAAAGTGCAACTACATGTAAATACTGTCTCTACATTGGTGCTGTACTGCAATTGATCGCGTGGTTTTTTTATAAAGCCTAATTTCTATGAAGTAATTACAATAGCTGACAACATCTCCAAGGAGTCCCTGACAGCAACGCTAATTACTGAAAAGTTTTGTAACTGACTCAAACAGGATCAGCCATGAGCAGTCAAGTTTAACAAACCACAAGGAAAAATACCTTGTGGAGATATAAGTTTAAATAGTCGTATCCTCATTGAGTTATCCTCATAATGTAGCTTCCCAGGTTGTGATCCCTGGCTATACAGAATTATGGGTTTATGACTTCCGACGAGCGCCTATGACTTCTGAATACACCTATACACGTGGAGCAAGGGTGGCTTTAGTGGGCCATGCAAGACTTTAAAAGGAGGTGATGGGGTGTGGCAGCAAGGACATTTTGAAGGTTTGCACATCAAGCATGCTGATCAAGAAGAGGGAATCAAATCGTTGCTTCTTGTGCAACAATCTCGGGGCCAATTTCACAAAGCTGACAGACAGAAATATTGCTTAAAGCAGATTGACCAGCAAAAAATCAGCAAAAAGCCAGTAAAAAATCAACAGCCATCAATGGGATAATCTAGCTGATGATTTTTTTTTGCCGGGACATTTGTGTGCTTAAGGGACATTTCAAATTCACAGTATTCACGTTATATTTGGACTGCTCCTTTTGTGAACACAGTGCCTTCCACACAGGACACGAAATGTTTCTACCAGTGTTGTAGTCGAGGCCATCACAAGGCCAGGCACAAGGCCAGGCACAAGGCCAGGCACAAGGCCAGGCACAAGGCCAGGCACAAGGCCAGGCACAAGGCCAGGCACAAGGCCAGCTTGCAACAGGCACAAGTAACAGGCATAAACCATGACAAAGTAATGCTTTTATTACAGCTCATTTGAATAGCTTGAGACTTGGATTAAGACTGCTGGCCTTTTGCTGGCCTTGCAGGGTCTTGTGTGGCCTTGTGATGGCCTCGACTACATCACTGGTTTCTACTGTGTACACAACTCAAACTGGTCGTTCTCGAGTTAAGCGTGAACCAGTGTTTCCATACAGAATACCAGTTCTTCCCAGGCTGTTCCTAGCAGAACAGCATGTGTTCCCGATTTGAAATCCGGGTTGAAATTAATTACATAGCTCTGTGCAGTTGGGCCCCAAACTTCCCTCATCACTGTTTGTTTTTGGACCACAGCACAAACCCAACTGGCAAGTAACGACATTTTGAATCCGGCCCAATTCCTACAAAAAAATGTCAGGGAACTAGGTGGGCTTTTGACGGTGGAAGATCATGCATTCTGGAACTCCTGTCTGTGGAGCGGGAAGCACAGATGGTGTTTAACAAAATTCATGCAGACGGGCATTGAAAAAAATAATAAAAAATACCCTGTTATCATGTGAGAATTTTCCCAGATTGAAGGAAGGCATGTACTTTTTTTTGGCATCACTCAACCTCTTTAAAAACTTGCAAGGATTTGATGGTCTTTTTTTTCTCATCATAAAGTAGAGAAAGAACAATTCTGTGGCTTTCTGAATTTAATAAGGAAAATATGGGGACAGTTTGTCGAAATAGTGATAAATTAATGCACACACATAATTAAACCAGGATATTTTTTGTTGGCCAAAATAAACATCCACAATGAGTGCTCAATCATACATTTGGAACAAATATACCAACAGAAATTCTTAAAAAAAAATTCAACAACATCTCTTGGATGTTTATTTCCTCTCAGATGATCCCGTTACCTAGACTCAAAATCAGTGATCTGTTGAACCCACTGAGTACGGTTATTTACAGTGAGGCGCCGGGGTGTCGGGCCGGCTTTTGCAGCCAAGCGAAACAGACACAATGTGCTTGTGCAGCCAAACGTAACATACACAATAATCCAACAATGGATTGAAACTGCAGAAAATGGTGTGTATAGACGTCATCCGGCCTGGTGGCAGTTTCTTTTTTGCGGCTACTGCCGTCATCCGCTTCAAAAGGTTTAAAAACTGGAGTGGAGCATGCAGGGAAGGGTTCTATTTCCACATTAACCCTAACCCTGCCAGACGCAGCACAGTGCATCTGTGGTGACAGCTTGACCTTGCTGCACTCTGCACACAAGTCAATGTGACAAAGTATGCAATCTGATGCGTCTGGCAGGGTTTCTAGCCAAAATACCCTGGAGGGTTAGGGTTAAGCGCAAGTATTGTAACAAAAAGTGACAAATACAACATATGCAGTTAGTTTGAGAGAATTCGAGAGCAACATAAATTGAAGGAAACTAGGATAATTTGTTGTGATTTGACTGCAAATTATAATAAAAATGACACCTTCTCACTTGGAGATTCCATGTTGCATCACAGCAACAACACATGGCTGTATCAGAGTAACATTTTTTTAGTTGACTTTGACTCCGAGCAGGAAGTCCATTCAGAACAACCCCATACATTCTGCACAAAACGGACCAAAAACTTGAAATCCTTTTTTTTGGTACTTGGTGAGTTTCAGAATCGTCAGGCAGTGCCAAGAATCTACTTCACTGAAGCAGAAATTGCTTACTGGGTCATTCTATAAATTAGGGGTCCAAGGTGTGACATTTTTTGCTGTCCCTGTTACACCTGACCCGTGTAATTTCCCATCAAGTATCATTAAAATTGACTCCACACTATTTTTATATTGTTTGGCAGGTACTTTGCTTTACACAATCACTCTTGGAGATAGAAGGCATTAAAGAATGTGTCCTGAACTGCAAAATCTTATACATGTCAGATGTAACAGGGATACCAAAATTGGACCCCTAATTTATAGAATGACCCTACTTCAAGGAGTCAACTGCTCAACAAAAAAATGGAATTGCGATTACGATTCCCGTGTTACTAGAGTCGACTCCTGCACGGAATCGCCCAAGCCTAGATCAGGGCTACGACTTGTTTTGCACCAAAGCGACAGAAGTAAGTTGAATTGGTCACAACTTGCTGCATCTATGCAACGGGTCGAACACAATCGCAACAACAGTCAATGCAGAAGTACATGCAGTCAAGTTGCAAAGATTGTAAAAACTAGTTTTCTTTGGAGAGACAGATTGGCCTTTTGGTAGTTTCCTTGCATTTTCTTTGACCCGTCCCTGCCAACCGACAAATCCCACCTGGGATAATGTGGATTGGGTTTTCTACGAACTTTAAAACTGAACATTTCTTCATCGTCTCTTTACAGGATTCTTTAGCTACAGTGCGATATGTGACCAGCTCTGCAAAAAGGGGTATTATGTCACAACATTTGAAAAATGAGTTATATACATAGTTGAATTTGCCACATCTTAAGCTTTAATTTGGTGTGGGTTTGACCCCTGTGGCATTTTGTGTTCTCGAGATATCTTTTGTAAACATATGTTTACTCCTATTTTCCAATTTGACGGAAGTGCGTTTAGAGATATAGGCCTTTAAACACAAAAAGTGCAAAGAAATGAGATTTTTTTTATCTTTATTGATCAATACTAATGTTTCTGAAAATAAATTCTGAAAATATAGATATAACAGAAGCCAACAAACCAAAAACAGAAAAAATCACTTATGTGAAGAATTTTTTCGCCCGCTTCACATAGAACAGCCCTGTGTGTGTGTTTTCACATAATGCTGCATAATACCCTTTTTTGTAGAGCGGGTCACATATGCACTTTTGAGGGATCCTTGGTCTCAGTACCAGAAATAAAAGAAATAAAAGAAAAAGTGTGTAGTCAACATACAACCCTTATGCTCCGATGCAACAAATTGTACCCTTCAACACCTTGCCCAAATGAGCAGCGATGGATCAAACGTACCTGATCTACGGCTTTCTTGACCGCCTCCGAGGTGTTTGCGGTCACTAGGGCATGGAGGGGTTCATCTTCACCGGGCAGTGGCTGACCGTCCTTGCGGCCCACCTTGCCCTCCTTGACCGACCCTTTGCCCCTGATCATGACCTTTGTGCCCGTGTCCTTTTCCAGCTTCTTCAGGGTGTTTCCGCTGAAAATAATAGAAGCGTAACAACATTATTCGTCATATTAAGATCTACAGAGGGCAACGAGAGCCATGAAAACTTGGTGTCTCTTGGCACACAAGAAATTGTCTTATATAATCAATATGCTGATATCACAGCACATGACTGATGAAATATCAGTAGTGCTGTCAACTTGGGTAAGCAATACCTTTAATCCTAATCCTGTTAAATCCTGCAAAATCCAACAATTAATGTAAACTGGAGCGTAAACTGGAGCGCCACCAAGAGATCATGATACTTATGTCCTTGAGCAAGACACTTTTCCGCAATTGCTTCTCTCCACCTTGGAGCAATATTGAATTACTTGAGGTTTAACTTTACTACACAGACTGATGGGCACATCAGTACTCGTAGACAAACCTATGGAAAACAAATAATTTTTGAAATTGAACAAAGAAACTGGCAGGAGCGAGATTCGAACCTGCGACCTCCAGGTTACCGTACCGGCGCTCTACCAACTGAGCTATCTTGCCCTATGTTGGCGGTCTCCCAAATTGTCAGTATCTTTGTTCGGGTGGGCGTTTAGTCAGAAGTCAATTATAAGATCCAACAATGGTAAAAAGCTGTTGTAATTTGTGGGATTTAGCAGTCAGACCACATGGTAGGTGGGGATACTGTAGTCAGCAGGGTAGCAGCTAAATATCCCCGTTGGATTTTGTCGTATTTATCTTACCGAGGACCAATGAGGAGTCCAACAAAGTTGATGTCTGGGTGATCGTCCTGCGGGATCATGACGCGATCGCTCACACGCTGAATAGGCGGCCTGGGAGAAGCAAAGCATGGGAATAGAGGTTGAGGGAATCACATTGCTGAATCACCGTAACAAAACAGTCAAAAATGTGCACACTTAATTGTAGGGATTTGGTTTCCGTGCAGAAAGTTATGTGACGTATCAGTTGATAGCAATTAGGACAGTCTATTTCATGACGAACAGACTCGAGGAAGAATGTATGTGACTATAAAATGAGCCAACTTGCCAATGTGACCCGACCTTGCTGCACATATAAGTGACTACTCAGGTTACTACAGCAATTGTATGGCGAAACAATCTAACTTTAAAATGACCCTTTAAGAAAATTAACTTCATGTTCCATCTGTTTTTCATGGATCCATGAAAGGGACTTATTTCTTAAGCCCTTGTGTCTGGCTGTTATTGATGGGGGGGCTGGTATGCCAAGAACGGGCTGTGCAGCCATGCGTAAACACAAACAATAGGCACCACACTATTTAACAGTGGTCCTATTCATCACACTTGTACTGTCCCCTTTTGTGTGAAGGAAAGCTATGTTTGAAAAAGCTCCATCTATTCACTACATTCCCATTCAAGAACAATAGAGTTGAAACATGAATGGATTGAGTATGTGCAGGAATGCACGTACAGACGTCAACCAGCCAGGCAGGCAGTCTTTTCTTTAACTGCGGCTATGGCTTTTGTCCATATTAAAGAGGTTAACCATCTTTTCACACTCGGAGTGGGAAACCTCTCCCCTCAGACTCAAAATTTTAAGACATCTTTTTTCCAATGCAAGGGCCGACTGATCCTAGAAGATTGCAGATTTCAGCCAAATGTTTT
Organism: Hippasteria phrygiana; assembly: GCA_037893225.1. Classification (NCBI taxonomy): domain Eukaryota; kingdom Metazoa; phylum Echinodermata; class Asteroidea; order Valvatida; family Goniasteridae; genus Hippasteria; species Hippasteria phrygiana. The sequence goes on along the minus strand of JAZGUH010000008.1, from coordinate 410,867 downwards.
TACTCGGCCATCCCACAGTTCATCACAAAACTCCGACAAGACGTACTTGTAATCAGCAGGCGGCTTGTAATCCGGATTGAGCAGCATGGCTTCCTGGATCAGGATGTGGCGTTGCTCCTCTAGCTTCTTACGGGTGCGATACTCTCGCGTGTTGAGCCGCTTGCCCTCGTGATTGTACACCGGCTCTGGAGACGGCGACCTGTGGACGAAAATGACAAGAGTGGCGTGGCGCTAGGAGGTGGGAGGCGGCCACTCTGGCTCATCGTTAGCCGATCCCATGTAAAGATAGAGGGCGCTTGTGACTAATTCTGAACGCAACAATGTTGTATGTACATGGACACGGAGGAAAAGAGCTTGCCGTAATTACATTGCAAGTTATGCATCTCTTAATCTTGTTCTCACATGGGTACATGTAAGCTTTCCAATCTTTAAGTACAACCAGAATAAAAATTTGTCTGAAATCTGTGCTACATGTGACACCCTTTTTTAAGCCAATAATTTTGCGTTGCAACTGGTAAACATACAATGTATTCGGCACAGGTGGGTCCAATTTCTAAGCTGCTTAAACACACAATTTTGCTCAGCACGGACAAGATTTGCAGCAAAAAATGATCGCCAGCCTTAACCCTAACCCCGCTAAATGCAACAGAATGCACCAACGGTAAAAAGTTGTTACAAATTGTTGCATTGAGCAGGCAACATATTTCTCCTGGTCTTATGCGTTTTGTTGCACCCAGCAGGCTTGCTGGTTGGTATACCAGCCTAACCCTACACAATGCAACAGAATCCACAGTTGCATGTTGTTGCATTTAGCAGGGTTCTTATTCAGCTGTGTCGCATTCTGTTGCATTTAGCAGGGTGCCTAGAGTGTGTGATGTGTTCTGCTTCAGACTGGTAGCCATCTGATATCTGCTTAGCAGATAGACTTGCTTTGCAACAATTTCTGCTTAGGCACTCATGAAATTAGCACCTGGGCCTTATTATAGCGTTGCTTACTGTTCAGCAGAAAACCTAAGCTAACTACAGTAGTGAAATTGTGCTAGCTTAAGCAGTATAACGCAGGCATATCACGTTAAGGCATGCATCAAAAAGATCCCAGCTGTGTATAGTAAGTTTCGACGTTACGATGGAGTGACAGGTAATCCACTCGGGTACATGTACATCATGAAGCGCCCTCTATAGTTAACTGGGATTCGCCTACTTCGGACATTTTTTTCTTCAGTCTTTTCTCTTACGTTTACAGTTCGGAGGCTGCGACTCCAAAAAAGTAAAATCTTGAAATGATTAACGAATTGGGGAGTTTCCATTGGGGGTAATGTGACCGTGTGCTGCAATTATGAATGTTTTTTTCAGAGCCCGATGTCTAGTTTGTTGTCTTGGTCCCCTGAAGAGGTTTCAGGTTGAGAAATTGGGTCTTTCCTTGAGGTTGGAATGAAAAATTGGTTATTGACGTCAGGGGAGAAAAAAAATACATGGTTAGACATTTGTTTGTTTTTTTTTTCAATTTTTTTCCCCCAACCAGGCCTGTCAGTGCCTGCCTTTGGAACAAAACAATGGTTAAATTTCATGGTTATTCAAATCGGATCGACTGCACTTGCAGGAATAATTTGGTTCCGGAGGTTTGAGAGTGCCAGCCACCTTTTTAGAGCCGAGAGAGAGAGAGCCAAGCAAACCTTTCAAATAAAGAAAGATTAGGTTCTCTAGATCATGAATGACAAGACAAAAAAAGAGCAATAATTATTAAGTAACTTGTGTGAAGAAAGGAAAGCTCGTTATGTAATTAAGTTTGGTTAATGAATGTGTCCAAAGCAGCTTCAACCTCTGGGGGGAAACAAAGGTTAAATTCCACCTTGAGGACCAACTTCTGGTTACATGTAACACATTATATCAATCAATGGCGACATTGATTCCTGTTGGGGGGACTTAGTGTTTATATCCAGATCTGTATTTGATAATTGATCATTTTTAAAAATTAAATTTGGGGTTTTGTGCTTTCTTCTGTCCATTTCACAAAGCTAATCTCATCTTAGTGGTTAAGGTATTGTTAAGTCACTTGTTGCTTAGCATATATTATTACCACTTTGTGAAATTGGGACCTGGCCACACATGCAGTAATAATGGCCCAATTATTCATGAAATATGACAATTGTTGACAGATTTCTGGAGTGAAATTATTATTTTTTTTCCTGAAACTTTGGAAAAATTTAAGACAAGGCTTTTTTCTCTCCAGAAAATGATTCATTAAATTTCTCTATTATAAACCCTAACCTTCCCAAATCCTCCAAAATCCTCTTTTGCCAAAATGGAAGAATTCGGAGGACTGAGGGTCTTTGGAAGTTGAAGCATTGGAGGATTTTGCAGGACTGAGGGCATGAGAGGATTTTGCCTCTGGAGGAAAATGGAGGATCCAGGTCATCAGGCCCAATCTGATACTGGATCAATCCTCCAAAATCAACCAGGCAGTTTTGGAGGATTCTGAATGATTCAGGCCACATCCTGATTCACGACCAGTTGATTTTGGAGGATTTAAGTAGGATTGACATATTTCACCCAGTAGTTGTACCTATAGTGGTGAACGTACAGTGGCGTAAGTCACATATACTATACACTTATCTATTGCTAAGTTACATGTAATTTTATTGTGGGAGGCAATTGGAGAATTTTGAAGGATTGAGGATGCATTCTAGCCAGAAGCGTCTTGGGGGGGGAGGGGGGAGGGCTAAGTGGAGATTTTGGACGCCAATACCGCATTATAATGATGCCTCTAACAGAAAAGAAAAATAGTTTAAAATCAGCAGACTCAACTGTGGCTGAAACCTGTTTAGAATCAATTAAATTACCTCTCTGGGTTTTATGTAAAAACCTAACATGCAAAGTCTCTAATTCAAAACAGCGATAGGTAATGATTTGGCATTCAATTCTTTAGACTTTAGATCTGTACACCTGCATCAGCATGTGAATAACATGCATGTCTGCAGAGAGGACATCACAATTCACGGAGACTTGGCAAGAATACGATACTTCCGGACACACACCGTATTAGGGAAGTACAACATTTCTATAAAAACATTTTTATTGTCCGACTGAGATGAGCTGGGAAACGTGGTCTTGTGAATGAAAAAAAAGAAAAGAGGACATGTTTTACAACACTCACAAAATTCTGCAATTGATGGCCGAAGTAACAATGAATAAAACTCGACCTCATCGTCCGATCAACGTGCCATTCACTTTGCTAAGTTTGCTACAGGGTTCAAGACAGACCAAGAAGTCCGTCTCTAGATAAGTTTGTGTTTTGGTAACAAGACGCTCACATAAAAAGTGATAAGAATTGAATTACCAAGACTTGCACGCTATCTGTATATTTTGGATTGGTGGGGGGGGGGTCCCTGGAAATAACGACACGAGGTGCTGAAGAAAAGCCACGTTAACAGCATACTCTTCATGTATACAGAAATTGCATGGGTCATCTCGATTAATAAATAAACATTTAGAGATCTCCCATGAACTATTTAGTAAATGAGCGAGGCACCACAAAACGCAAACATTCTCAACTGCCATCTAGAACAAATACGAGTGCCATGTTGAGAAGAAAATGGAATAAATTTTTAAAAAGTTACGCTTTGGGTTAGAACAAACCTATCCTCCGGAGGTGGAATTCCCAGATCACCAGAACGAAGCTGTCGGCTAATCTCTTCCACCTGCAAGTGCACTGTGGAATCGTGTCAAAGGTTAGAAAGGAAAAACAAAAATGAAATATGAACTATGCCAATCGTAATTATAATCATGTAAGAATGACCTAAAATGAAAATCGCCAACATTTAGGAATGTTTTTTTTTTTCTGAATGAAAAAGCAAGGGTATTAAACCCTCACACCCTAGGCATTGTTAATAGGAGGCTTCTTCAACCTGTCAAAATCCAACACTGTTCAGTATACCTATGGCACATTCTTTGGAGGGACAAATTTGGGCATCATAGCTCCATGTAAAGTAATGATGCCAAGGCCCTACAGTACTAACCCATCAAAATTAAACAAAACCTGCTGTTGGAGTTTGTAAGGCTTGGGGTAGTTAAGGTTAAAGATATACCATCCGTAATCTTCCAAAAAAAATTCATTTATTATTTTCTTTATTTTTTTTTTTCAATCAAAAAAACAAGTTTTCTTCTATATTGAGGATCTGCAATCCCCAAAAGGGTTTTATCCTTGACTGCTTTTGCACATCTAATGCACTTGAAGACACTCCCGATATATTGTAGGGCCACAAATGATTAAAGTAAAGTCATTATTTGATAACTAAACTTTTTTTCTTTTTCTTTTTCGTTTAATGTCTCATTCAAAGGTGAATAACTTTTATATTAAAAAACAAAAACAACCCAAAAACAAATTTCAGGGCAAAACTTCAAAAGAGTGCAGACATGCATCTTTAAGCGGTGAGTTTATGGGCGGGGCTTGCAGCGGGTTGAGGAGTTTCTTGGCATGCTTGGGAAACCTAGTGTTGGCGTTCCAAGCAAATTCAACCAATTAGAAGAAAGAACTGTCGCCAAAAGTTCCATCAGTACACACTATATTACCAGTACATTGCTGGCAATGTATATTTAAATCTGCAAACAAAATCAGAAGTCACACAGTGGAATAATATAAATTTCGAAAATAACAAATTTATAGGCTGGTTATTTTGGCTTTTTTTTTGTTTCCTCCACCTAGGAGCCATCACTCTGGGCAGTTTTGCGGACCCAAACAACATGCTTTGGCAATAAGTATGAAGTATTTCACAAATGAAAAATACCTCCAGAAAACAACTTACACTTTTTATCAACACTAAACAAAACCTTATGACAATAGAGTACCGAAGTCTGACGACAGTTGGCACGACAACTGGCTCCAAACAAATGGAGATTTCGACTTCCTTTGTTGACAGCCAGTCATGCAAACACATTGACACAAAATAACTAAAGAATTCTGGTTCCAAACATTGCATTGACATCATCCCTTCGGTACTCTATGGAAATGGATAGGAGAAAATATGTTATGGTTACACTACGATTATCGATTCGAGCAACTCTATCAAATCCAAAATTATCATTACAGCAAATCATAAATATTGCTATCTATATCACCGATTGCTGAAATTTGTTATAATGAGTGGAGATTTTAAGAAAATGCAGAATTTAACACATGGTGAAGATTTCTGCTGTACTCTCCATTACTCAAGCAAGATGTCACTGCAGATTTTGAGATTTTTCACTGCCAAAGAAATCCGGAGAGCTGCAGTTTGCCTACTATAATATACATGTAAGCAAAAAATGCCAACTGCAGAAGACGTTATTGATACAACTGACTCTTAATCACAAGGATTAAAATCCGATCTTGACTTAACAGGCAAACGTCCCCGGAAAATTGCATGCATACCTTGCACCTGAATCGAGACATGCGTTTAATCATCATATTATGCTAGTTATATTGTGACAGAACAGACACTTACTCAAAACTTGTTTCTCCTGCTCTTTGCTAAGTCCTGATGGAATGATGGAAGCCACGCCTGGCTTTGTGTCCTCTCCTCCCCACCGGCTTCTCTTGCGCTTCTTGTCAGGCGGCCAATTTGTTGAATCTGTACGAACAAAACAAACCATCAAAATGTAGGGGTAATGCTATATTTATTTCCTTTATTAAACATTTATTCAGAGTAACCTCCCAGTTAATAGACTGTTTTCCAGTGAAGGCAGAGTTGAAGTAGGCCTTATCATTACGGCGATTTTGTAGTTACGGGCCTTAAAGAAGGGAGTCCGGCGTCTTGGTTTTTTTCTTTTTAGCTATTTGTGACCCGCTCTGCAAAAAGGGCACTTATGTTGCAAAATTTGAAAATAGTGTTTTATATATAGCTGGAAAGGCCATTTTATAAGCTTTCATATGGTATTTGTCTGAGGTCTGTAGCATTTTGCAATCACGAGATATTTGGAAATTTGCATGTTTGTTTTCAGGAATTTCTTGAAATGACTTAAGGAGAAACAAGCCATTTAAATAAACAAAAAGCAAAGCAATAGATGGAAGCACTCGACAAAAACACATTCTTTTTCCAACTTTATTCACTGAAATCAAAGATTTTCGTTATGAAATAGAATAATATAGGTATCAAAGATGCAAAAAATTCCCTCCCTTCAAAATCACTTGTTTGAAGAATTTTTCACCCTCTTCACATTGAACGGCCCATAACTCGTAAAAGCATACAGCGACTTATGTGCCCTTTTTGCAGAGCGGGTAACATTTTACATTTGTCACAAATTTGATATCAATAGAAAGGGAATTACAAGACAAATTGAATGTTATGAAAATTAGCTCAATAGGTACTTGCATTTCAGAGTTATAACACTTTAACCCTCCTGTTCTCAAGGCCAAAATCGACCCAGCTGCTGTACAGATCAAAACCTATCAAATTTCAGATTGAAACACACACAAACTGTCAGAGTTGGTGTTTAGAGATTTTGATAGGCTGTGATAGTTATAAGTATAGGAGGGTTAACCCTCCTATACTTATAACTATCACAGCCTATCAAAATCTCTAAACACCAACTCTGACAGTTTGTGTGTGTTTCAATGGGACATTTGATAGGTTTTGATCTGTACAGCAGCTGGGTCGATTTTGGCCCCGAGAACAGGAGGGTTTTAAAGGTGTAATTTCTGGGTGCCGGTGTCTGTGTTAAGTGGTGACCATGTGCACCTATTAATGTGCTGACATTATTATCGATAGCATTGTGTTAATAACCCTCCTATACTTATAACTGTCGAGCGCAATCTGGAGTTTTGCGCAAGTTTATTGTACTCCCTCCTGAGATAATTTCCCTTTGAATGAAATCCATTCATAGGGATATCAACTCAGGAGGGGGTACAATAAACTTGCGCAAAACTCCAGATTGCGCTCGACATAACTATCACAGCCTATCAAAAACTCTAAACACCAACTCTTACAGTTTGTGTGTGTTTCAACGTCACTTGATAGGTTTTGATATATAGGGTAGCTGGCTCCATTTTGGCTTTGAGAACAGGAGGGTTAATGAAGGTTCAATCTGTATGTGGTCTATATGAATGCATTATTAAGCATTTTCTTTGGTTCAGATTTTATTGTGAAAAATAATTTGATATTATTTCCAAAATTATAGTATCTTACAACAATGGCAACTTATGAAGTAACTTTCTCACCTCCAAGTTTGCGAATTAAGTAGATGAATAATAAGATAAACCTTTTGTCCACAAAGGCCCCAATACTTAACTTTTTTGTGTTTTGGACCCGCTCAATTTACTAATTAACATTGTTTGAAGACCCCTAATTTTGCATGGGTTCAACGGTCCAAAACGGTGGATTCCTTAATTACTCCTTCCCCATGTTCCCTTCTCATCTCCAGCCCAACCCCCACTTCGCCAACAATGCCCTGGATCATGGAATCCACTCATAGTAGGCCATACCTTATCGCCAAATACCGCCTGGTTGCGACGTCACAAATGGTAAAAATGCCAAAAGAAACAGGAGAAAAGGGAAAGAGTTCCATATCCGGCCATCACTTATTTTCCCTTAATATGACTTAAAAACTACCAAAAAGTGTAAATCTGATGAAGAAACACGAATTTAAGAGGGACAAATTTCAACTTTTTCTATTATGGCCCATAGACTTTGTGCAGGAGGTCTAAGTGATGGCTGGATATGGAACTCTTTCCATGGAAATGTTTGGAAATTCAGCCATGTCAGCCATTTCATTTATCAGCCTGGTTTCAGGTTTTAACTTTTATGCAAGTAGGGTAAGCGCGGGTGTTTTCGACGGGGGGGAGAATTCGACCGCCCGTTACTAACCGCTCAATAAAATCCGTGCGAGGTATCCTGTTGCCACAATAAACCATACAAGTGATCTTCAGTTCCTGCCCTTGATTGTCGATTGTTGAGAAATCAGAACAGGTGCGCGAAATCCTCGTAATTCCTTCCAGATTTGAAGGTGAGAAATCCGTTGCGTGTTTCAGAGGTTATGTTACGGGGTCAAGTAAGAACTAAGTATCAATTGGTGGAGCTCTTTTAGACTTTACGGAGCTCTTGTAGACTTTACGGGGGTCTTAACGCCAAATAAGGCAAACATGTCAATCATTCTGTTCAGTCATCGGGTCGATGCATGATTGGCTGAAAAAATATTGTGGGAAGTGCTGATATAAAAGTGGTCGAATTCTGACTCAACAGAGGGCACTGCTGTGGCAGTTTTCGACCATCGCGCGCTGTGTCAATGTGTGTATGTCTATTCGCCCGGCGCACCCGCAACGTGAACATGGTGAATACGATCGCGCTTCAACTTTTTAATTGAATGGATTCGCTTCGAGATTTTAAAGATTGATTGTGTAATTAGGGGTTTAATTCTTATTTTCCCTTGAAATATTTATTTGTACTATGTAAAGAAAGGTAAAAAGTGCACGTAATGGCAAAGCAATATGGCTGTATTGAGACAATTATCAGCGCTGGTCGAATTCTCCTGACAGCGCGGTCGAAAACTGCCACATGCAGGTCGAATTCTCCCACACAAGTGACCACTATTTTTAAGAGGTCAGCGGTCATACATGAGGACCATCACTACTGAGCAGGTAAGTTCTGAAATAAAGGTAAGTAAATACTTATGTTATCCATTTGGAGTTTGAGTTTCTTCCCCCCCCCCCCCCCCCTATTTTAAAATGACATGGACCAAATTTCCCTTATCCGGTCGAATACTCCCTCTTTCTAGGCCAATTAATGGCAAAGCCCAATTTCCTCTTGTTTTTAAAAATTAATTCCATTTGAGCGAAATTATGACTAGCAATACAATTATATAAAGTACCTATCGATTTCCCTGGGCCAACGGACCCTCCAGACGAAGGCACCGGACGCTTCCCCATGATGTTAGCCGTGACTCTCGCTGCCGCTTCCCTGGCAGCGTTCAGCATGGAGCTCTCACCCCCGCCGCCAATCGGTCCCGTTAGTATGCCGCCGCCAATCGGTCCCGTTATGCCGCCGCCTCCGGTCGTCTTCTGCCCCCGTAAAATGGGATGGAGGGCTCCCAAGGGGATACTATTTGCCCCTGTACCGGGCCTACTAGCCATTTTTGCTGAATTGAAGGTCGCAACGAGGATTATTTTTGGTACAAAGTTGACAAATGTTCAGATTGCGACGAGGCATAAACGAACAGTGAAGAAAAAGATGGCGGTGATGCCGCGCCGCTGCATAACATGTCGCTGGTACTCTGAATGATACTTCCTGAGGTTCCTGAATTAGGGACCAACGAAAATAATTGAACAAAATACGCGTGATGTTTTGCGCATGACCCCACCCCCCCCCCCCCCCCCCCCCCCCCCCCCCCCCCCCCCCCCGCAGCGTAGGCCGCCGGCTGCAGCTGCGTACGTACGTACGTACGTACGTACGTACGTAAGACCACGGCATGGCCTTGGGGCCGGGCCAAACATAAGCCACACCACAAAGCCGGCCGTGGAGAGGGGTGGGTTGTGGGCAAATGCGGAACCGATCACTTTTGAAAGTGGGGGGGGGGGGGGGGGGGGGGGAAGCGCCGGTACCGGCCGCCTCTTGCCCTTTTCTATGTTAAGCGAAACTGCTAAGTGGAGTGGGGTGGGCAATCCCCCAAGTGGAAAAATTGGGGTGGGGGAATTCCCCCTGTCCCCCCCCCCCCCCTTCCGCCGCCAGTGGTTGTGGGGTGGGGTTACGGGCAGCTAGAGGGACTTGATGTTGTTAGCCTCAAATGTCACTTTCCATTTCAGATTTCAAACCGACATTGGTTTTCCTGGTAAAACTGGCTGTTCATATCCACATGTTCTTCCCCCAAGTGCAGTTCAGGGATATGAGGGGGGGGGGGGGGGGGGGGAATATTGAGGGAGTCTACGTTGACGTTAAATATTCAACAATTCATAATAAAAACACGTCACAATGATGCATTTCGTATTTAGAATTGGGGGGGGGGGGGGTGAGCTTTACACTTTGTACCAACTATCAAACCAATATAAGAAAATATTACACAACTCACAATTGCACAAAGAGCTCCATCGTCCATTATTTGTTTCATTGGTATAGCCTATACGTGAGGAATTGTAATTCCCACCTGCCTAGTACTTGAAAGCTTGGCTAATTCGTGTTTCACCCTTTTAAATTTTACCTTTCCTTTTTTAACCTTTGAATTTAGTAAAAAAAACAAAAAACCTGATTATTAGGCCCTGCTTGTTTTGCGTGTTCGGTAAATTAATTATTATCATTAATTCCCCAAATAACTTGGATTTGATTCTTTGACGGAATCTGCTCCGGAGATCGCAGAAATGCATGCAACCGGGACTCATTAGCTGTCAGCGTCACATTTCTATGCCCAGGGGCCAATTTCATAGAGCTGATTAAGCAAAACAAAATCTTGCTTAGCAAAATCAGGTTACCAGCGAAAACTCCAGCTAAATAACAGTCACAAGCAATATACATACACATGGAGTTTTGGCTGGGAACCTGATTTTATTAAGCAAGGTTTTTTGCGCTTGAGCAATATTGTTTGCTTAAGCAGCTCTATGAAATTGGCCCCTCGTTTTGTGGTTAATTTAGGGCGTAGCTTTTTATGTTAATTTTCATATTTACGAACCAAAGCAGATCATCATCAGACCATGGACCCACGGTGGTATCTCCGAGCATTGTATTAAAAACAATCAAACAAAAATCAAGCAAAAATAATACGGCCCTCTCTTTCATATGGTTAATTAATTGGAAAGATTTACAAATAATTGGAAACCAAACCTTCTTTTAAATTAAAAACAAGCATTTACATTACGCCCATATTGTTGTAAGATATGAGAACATTGTGTGAAAACAATTTGATTTGGCTCTTTTTTCTTTTGCCTACGTACTGAATTTCCCCCAATTATGGCACCCCGCCGCGCCCCACCCCGGCCCCCACAAATTGTTGTTCAGTCAAGTTGTATAGTAAGCTCGGAGCTAATTTTTAAGTCATGGACTTGAAGCTTCGCTGTATGTATCAAATATCGAAAACAGTAGGTTGGTTGTGTATTTGTAAATCCAGTTCACACAGCTACAGCCACACAGCCTGAATTGTATGATACTGCAACCCGAAGAGGAAAAGTACACGAAACAGTACAGTATGCAACACACATGCATGCGGCGGATGCATTTAATGTGTATGCATGGTAGATACGTTGTGTCAAGCCAGACATTGTTTTTCCCCCCCAGCTTTTGACCACTGGTTTCAGCCATCAAACTTTTGCTTTTCAGCCAACTGAATGAAGTTTCACACTGTCAGTTCAATCGCATCAATCTTCTTCGGTACACTGTGGCTGTCATCGGTGCTTTTTAGAGGCATTCTAAGCACATTTGTCTTGGTAAGTGGTCGTGTCCTTTAACAAACTTTGTGCTGTAAGAAGTTTGTGCTGACGACTTCATCACTGCACTGTGCTATCGTATCACGATGTCTCCAATGGCGCGGGCTGTGTGTGAGACTTCGTTTCTTCAATAAAGGAAGTAGCCTACCATTGACGAACACGAACATTCTCGAATCACTTTGTCAAGTATAATATCAGGATTGCATGAGCCGATTTGAAAAGGGCAGCGTGTTTGTCTTGACGTTTGGAATTAATGGGAAATTCTCGCAGAAGTTGGACAAGTTAGCGATGTTTTTGGTAACTCCTCTGGGACGGCCCACATGCTTAGAACTTATAATCGCCATTGTCACTTGTGCAAATATCAACGCGGTATATGCACATTGTGATCGAGCCATGCAGTTTGCGTGGGGATTGCACGCGGTGGTCTTATATACTAATTAATTCCTGTCAATACTAAACAAACAATTGCATAATAATAAATTAATATGCAATTCATTGCTCTATGATTCAAGGAAATACCATCTTGCCGGCTTCATGTGTTCAACATATTTTTTTTGTAAAACCCACTATCAATGTTCCGGGACAAGGAAATACTAATCAAAGTTAATTTTAAAAAGGGTGGACTCCCAGACTGTTGGAACATGTCCCCCCAAACAATTTAACAAAATAATTTTTTTAAGAAAAAAAGATCGGAACGATTTTACTTTAAAATACCCCCCACCAAAATCAGTCAGGAACAGCAAATCTTGGAAAATAACTATCCACACTGTGTTCAGAATTGTATAAACACTTTGGCACAACCTTTAAATTTGAGAATTTTGTTGGGAAATTTTCGTGAAATATAGAGGAAGAAAGTTTGTGTTTTCTGTGTTCTTGACACAATATATGGTCACTCAAAGTGTTCACATATACATGTTGATTTCTGCCTCATTTTTTTACAGATTTTTCTGACATAAATCTTGAAATAACAGGTTGTGCCACATGTTTAGACTGTTGTTATCAAGGAGGGATTGTTATTTCCCAAGGTTTTGCTGTTCTTGATCCATTTTGGTGGGGTATTAAAGTAAAATCTTTCCAAAAAATCCTTGCAAACATCTGCAAATATGAAGCCACCAATTTCATAACTCACAGATGCTGTTCATTTATATAATGCTACAACAGCAATATATAAACGTGATACAAATATTTATTTTATGTTACATGCAGATCTGTGTTAACTCCATTCAAGACCAGTCTGTCAAAGATGGCTTCAGTTTTATCAGCGATGACGGCAGAGTATGTCCCGATCCCAAAAGCCAGGAAATCTTTCAAGGGCTCTGCTGCTAAGAAGTTGCCCAAAGTGACAACAGATGAAGATGATGGAAGGACTGTATCCGAGAAGCCTGGCAACAGCATCTCAGGAAATATGGGAGCAGTATATGAGACGCATGGCATCAGTGAGGGAGATGACCTTGTCGAGATGATGCATATGCATGGGAAAGAGGAGAGCAATAACAACTTGGCAACAGAAAAACTCAAGGATGCTGGAGATGTATATGAATACGAGGATGAGGGTGGCATCGACATCGACAAAGTCTTAGACATCCAAGATGAGCAGAGTGATGATGAGAGCTCCCCGTCGGATGCTGTGGAAGAGTTTTTCCAGAAGATGCCTTTACAGGTGCAGCCCCATCGCATCCACAGGAATCCCAAGACGATGCAGTACCAATGCCCCTATTGTTCCTTCACTTCTTTGTACTACAGCGCCGTGTCAAACCACACACTGATTCACACTGGGGAGAAACCCTTCAAGTGCCATCTGTGCAACTACCAGGCCCGGCAGCGAGGCCACATCATCATCCACATGCGCATCCACAGTGGCAAGAAGCCCTTCAAGTGCATGAAGTGCAACTACTCTACCATCCAGCGCAACCACCTGCGGGTCCACATGCAGGTGCACAGCCAGGACCGGCCCTTCCAGTGCCCCGGCTGTAACTACCGCTCCAAGCACCTCTCTGTCCTGCAGATGCACATCCGGAAGTACCAGCACAACCGCACCTTCAAGTGCGACAGGTGTGACTATACCACGGCCCGCAAGCACAACCTGATCCAGCACATGTCCATCCACACGGGGGCCAAACCATTCAAGTGCGACATGTGTTCATACCAGTCCAGCCAGAAGGGGCACCTGAATGTTCACATCCGCACCCACACCCGCGAGAAGCCCTACAAGTGCCACGAGTGCCCGTTTGCCTCCACCGTGCCCAAGTCTCTGCGGGAGCACATGAGCATGCACCAGGGCAAGCGCGTGCACAAGTGCCCCCACTGCAGCTTCTCTACCATGCAGTCGTTCTCCCTGAAAAAACACCTGGCTCTGCACGAAACGGAGAATACCAAGTTCCAGTGTAACCACTGCCCGTACACCTCCTGTGTGCAAAAAGACTTCCTGATGCACCGTACCATCCATGCAACATCCTTGGCTTACTTCTGCAACTCCTGCGATTTCACGACCCCCTTTAATTCCCTGTACACTACGCACATGGTGAGCCATGCCCAGACGAGCGAGGTCAACAGCCTTCCAGCCGATAATGACTACAACCGTAACTCGCCCTTGAAAGATCCAAACAGAAAAGATGAATCTCCCACAAGTAAAATAATCACTGTCAAAAGAAAACTTTACACAAAGCCAGACTCGAGTCCTAAAAGTAGGAAAGATCAGAAACTAGGCTTCGGTGGGAAAAAAGGATCCAAACTTCAAATTAACATCAGTTCTTTAGTTAACAGAGGCAAGACCACTCCGACAAAAATAAAAAACCATCAAAATTCAGGAAGCGATTCGCCGTCGAGCTTGCAGTCTGATGCACCAGTTCCTACAGAAACTTCAAGCTCACCAAAAGTCAAATCATTCCTTATCCAGTCGCCCAAGAAAAAATCGAAGGCTGCGTTTGTCTGCCTGTACTGTGATACCAAGCTCCCGAATCAGGAGGATTGGGTCGTCCATGAGATGCGACATTTCAATGCCTGGCCAGAGATAGTGTAGATGGTGGTGTTGCTTTTGTGCCTTGGCCACTCTACCAACTTCCCAATTCACATGTTAAACTGCAGCTTGCACATTCCGTAGCCAATGAAATATTCCTTCATTCTATTTGTAATTTGTAAGGAAACTGGAGTAAGGGAGGGGACAGGCAAAAATTAAAATGCAAGACTTTTGAGACACTGGTGGCAGCAGACCGTTTCCATTGTTCTCACAAGTCATGTGCATGCTTCGAACTAGCAGAAAGAACCGGTATGTCGGCTGCCACCAGTGTTTCAGAAGTCTACCATTTAATGGATTTAAAGAGGGCCCACTTGTATTGCAATACGGTAGTCCTCACAATTATTTATATAATTCAAGACCAAACAGAAGGGAACGACGGGGAAAAAATGGGATTGGTTGTAACAAGCAGGGTGAAACGAGACTAGAGTGATTAGGGTGGGGACGGAAGGGTCGTCGCAGGAAAAGCTTTCAATAAATAAATTGTCACTTATTTAAAGTCAATTTTATTTTATTTTGTTTTATTGTTGAATGTGTAAAAGCTTTTTTTATTTTTTTTACATAAACTATAAAATTGTTTTAGCACCCCACCCAACAAAATGTTAGTTTGGAACAGCACAAGTGAACTTTTTTTTACAAATATTCGTGTGTGATGAGTGGTACATATTCTTTAGGAAGATGTTAACATGCTGCATTTTTGTGCCAGATGTTTGCAAGTTTATTTAATATTTTATGCAATTGCCCATCCTTGTTAATTCTTGTTTGTGTAATTTTGAAGATACCCCTAAAACGGGGTATACCAATGGGTCTTAAAATTCAAACTTTTTGACAGGTATGTACATACATGTATATGGTGAATTAAATTTGTTTTATTACGTGAGATACATCAAATATTTTTTGCACTGGAATTACCTTTTGACTGGTTCATTTTTACGAGCCGTGTATGCTGGAAATTTATTCTGTTGATGGTTTTGGGGGATGGACATCGTTTCTATTTTTTTAAGGGGGGGGGGGGGGGTAGCAAGAACTAATTCTATGCATTCTGATTGAATTAAATCTAAACCGACACAAAGGCTTTTTGCTTTGACAAGTTAAGACTAAAATAAAATAATATAAATTCATAGTTTTCTATTCCAATTTTACCTCAAAGAAACATTGATTCCTTAGTAAACATTGTGTTGTATTGGCTGCATTACAGATTTTCCAGGTTCATCAAAAACAATAGAATTAAAAGTGTAAAACTAGACACTACGTCAATAATTTCATATTATTTATTTATACTTAACTTTTAAACGAGCAGCATTATTTAGTACGTTTTATGCCTATATGCAAACTATTATGTGCCTTTTAAGATCTAAAAAATGTTCATGTTATTCTTTATTGTTGACATTTTTCAATGCTATATTTTGTGTTATTAGCACAACAAACAGGTTAAACTAAAAGTTTAGAATTGTTGATTAAAATGCTTTCAATCAAAAGTTCAACGCTGCATTATGTTCTAGGAAGAAGAGGGTTATAATTTTCCATGTGCCAAAGTCACAAATTTGTTAAAGAAATTACTGAAAAGATGTCTCCAGAATATTGGACAATACAGATTTACATGTACTTATCGGCATGAATTTCAGCAGGGAGTGATCCTGCCTGCGTTTTTTAATAAAGTGCATTGATTGGAGGTTTAGCATCGTTAAACTAATTTGGAATTGTCTAGAAAGGCATTAACCCTCCTGTTCTCAGGGCCAAAATCGACCCAGCTGCTGTACAGATCAAAACCTATCAAATGTCAGATTGAAACACACACACAAACTGTGAGAGTTGGTGTTAAGAGTTTTTGATAGGCTGTGATAGTTTATAAGTATAGGAGGGTTTTAATTGATTTATTTGTGCACATTTTGCTTTCATGTATTCCAACATGCTTTTTCTGGTACAAGTAAAGGCAAACCAGATAGGTGGAAATAAAAAAAATTACGTTTAGCTAAGAATCTTTCCTTCACCAGAATATGAACCCGAGACTTACGGACCGCTGTCTTCCATTTCGGAATAAAAAAAAAAAACAGCAATCTCCTGCAGTATTTTAGTGTAGTTAATTCTAATTGGAACATTGTCAACGAAGCCAGCTAAATTTCATTGTTGCAAGCTGAATGTGAAAACAGAACACAGAGACAGAAACAGACTTGATGTAGGATTTCACAATTAGCTTGTCATATATGTAACAGTATTTGTTTGTCAAGTGTGCTCTCTGTATCAATGTTAATCAACTTTAAACAGTTTATATAGAAACAATAAACAAAAGTTATGTTTAGGGCGAGGATAGGGAATTGTAACACAAATTAAACTTTTAGTCTTCCATTGTAAATTTTTGAAAAAAATTAAAATACAGTAAGTTTATACAGTGATTGTCGTTTCTTAATTTGATAATAAATTCAATTATCCAAATGTTTTACCAACACTAACCTCTGCAGTGAAGTCTGTACTCTTTCAGTTCCATGAATACATTTACAAGCTTTGGATGATTGTAAAGAAAGTGTCCAAATATGATTGCTTGCTTTTAAAACAAATGCATCACGATAAATGAAAGACCATCAAATGCTCACTTGACCTATAATAGACCGATCAATTAAGTACCAACCCTTGACGTACCGACCAATCACGACCACGACAGAAGTCCAAAAAAAGTGACTGATGTGCAACAAACATGGCTGTGGTTGGTCATTACTTCTAGGGGGTGGGGCTGACTATTTTGGTCTACTGAAGAAAATCCAAATAACTTTTGCTTTAATTGCAAAAATGGGTTACCAGCCTAAACAAACTTATCTTGGGTGGTTCTCTACTTAAGTTTACACGGCAGACAAATTTAAAGGTAAAACTTTCTGCTTTGTAGCTTTATGAAACTGGCGGTCTTTTCATCGACACTAAAAAGAAATAGGGGGAGTCGAACCTCAACCCGTCCAATAAATGGTGAAGCTGTTATCCGACGGAATGAAGAGTTTAGTTCGTCTTTCCGAAGGCATTCGGATGGAGGAAAAAAAACTTAGCTTAGCTGAGCCACTGCTCAGCAGAAACATGATTGTAACTGGTACACATGTACGGTCAAAGACGATAACAGAGTTTGAACCACCTGCAGTCTGATTGAAAGTTTCTGGTTTTGTCACATAGCTACACCCGACAGATGTTTGTGCTTATTTATCTGGTAGAAGGCATTTCTTCAAGGAGCACTCAGGATTTGAGAGAATAGCCATCTAGTTTAGGAGTAATGTCCAAGATAGGATTCGAACCCCTCCTGTGCAAGGTTTTAGCCAGGATTTGAACATAGGGTGTCCAAATTTGCTGTAAATTGAAAAATAGGGTGTCCAAAAGACACCATTCTGGCCAAAACCATGCTCCTATGTGACCGTAAGTAGAGTCGAGTGTAGCAACCAGGACTTGCCCTGGTGGAAACTCTTGCCAGCATCCTTGACAACAGCAAGTAATTTACAGCAGTTAAAGGTTTCCAAATGCCGTTGGCTGGCGACCTCAAAGTCCCTGCAGCACGGTAGGTGGGGCATGTTGGTTGCAGGGCATCGTCACAGAGGCTACGTCGCCTGTTGCTGCTCTTGTGCTTGTTGCTGCTGCTGCAGTAGCTTTTTCTTCTTCTGGGTGATGCCTGTCACTCTAAACTCTCTCCTCTCGGCTAGGTACTCCTCCTTGCACAGCTCAAAAAACTCGGGGTCCTTGTAGCTGGAGTGTGGGGGAAAGACATACAAATCATTTTGTTTCACTTTCCAATAGACCAAACCATTAACCCTAACCTTCCCAAATCCTCCAAAAGCCTCTTTGCCAAATGGAGGAGTTTGGAGGATTGAGGGTCTTTGGAAGTTGAAGCATCGGAGGATTTTTGACTGACAAGGATGGTCACAGCCAGGAAGGGGTAGTTTTGTGGGTGGGGGGGGGGGGGGGGGGCACATCATTGATTGTCAAACAAACTACAAGGGAACACCAAATAAATTCTGTGAAAATTTAAGAAATTTACAGACAATCTAGAAACAAAGAAATGTGGGTTGCACAAGGTCGAGGTAAATATTTTGCAATATTTTTTTCTGAACTAGATGCAGTCAAGTTTAGATTTCAAGGGCTAGAATTAATTTAAAAACAGTTTTTGCCAACTCCCAGGAAAATGGAAAATGTTGTACACTGATAATGTGAGCTCATAGCAGATAACTCAAAGTGGTTATGCCACATAGTCCACACAATTTAGAGTTCTAACCACAGCATGTATCTATGGGCAAGTTTCAGTGGCGACCATTTGTCGACCACTAGTTGATTTTCTATGGTAATCTATGCCCGAAATGCATCATGGGTACCAAGCAAAATCATCCAATGGTCGACAAACGGTGGGCTGCTCGATCTTGCTCTATATTGGTTTAACTACTTTCAACTCACTGTTTTGTAATACATTCCTTCAGTGCACTGTTCTCTTTTCTGCATTTGACAGCCATGGCCAGTCCACTATCTTTACAGCATTTCGTAAAAGCTACACACACACAATAAACATAAGATAATTCTGAAAAGACTTTAATTTGTAAAATATATGTGCATACTGGGTAAAATATGCTGCAGCAATCCCGGTCTAGTTCCCTGAGGAAAGTACTGCTTAACCATGCATCACATAATCATTGCTGGTTTATTAATTTAACATACTACTGACCAGACCCTGGACACGCCCACTGATCTCTATTTAAACTGGATAGCTCATTGGTCATTGAGCGCTGCACTAGCAACTGAAGCCAGCAGCCGCCACACTACCACTCCCATTTTACCACTGATCTCTATGTATTATTAAAAGGAGAACCAAGATGAAATTACACTTTGTGGGACTGGACAATGATTTACAGGCACTGATCTCCCAATCCTAATAGAATACAATGATTGTATTTCAGCCTGTGGCATAGCAAAAAAATCAATGCTGCTGCATCTGTAGGGTAAAGATGGAGCACAAACACTGTCTTCATAATATTAGGCCAGGGATGGGATGGAAAGTGAACAGGACTTTACCACAGCTGAATAAATCTTTACACAGTAGGATGCAACTATTAATCTTTCAGAACACTTTTTTAACCCTAACCCGTTGGGTAACTTTACTAGAAAGTATCCTGAATCCGCCATATCTGTCATGCACAAAACGTTGGTTTTGGTGACTGCTCAATATGGAGGTATCCTGAATCCATCCAAATCCTGCAGTTCCGCTAGGCTTACAATCCTCAATCCATCAAAATCCCCCAGGTTTCAATATGGAGGTATCCTGAATCCGCCAAAATCCTCCAAAACAGGGTTTGGATTTTGATGGATTTGGGTAGGTTAGGGTTAACCCTAACCCTGCCAGACGCAGCACAGTGCATCTGTGGTGACAGCTTGACCTTGCTGCACACAAGTCAATGTGACAAAGTATGCAATCTGATGCATCTGGCAGGGTTTCTAGCCAAAATACCCTGGAGGGTTAGGGTTAATGGAAGTCATCCAATACAAGGCTAAAAGTAATAGGTAAAGGGCTACAACAGAGGTGATGGGGTTGGCCACATTTTAAGTTGCCAGCCCTTACGGTTTTCCTGGGTCCAGATCTAAAGAGATGATAAATCTTCAAATGGATACCAAAGAGATTATCCCAATTTTCAGACCTGTAGACCCAGGCGGGGTAACTTCCGCCGTTGGCGAGACCAACTCACCTGCCCCTCTCCCTCCTCCAAAATTATTATAAATTTACCCCCTCCACAGCTCTTCAGTCATTTTAATGGGGTGGGCTGGGGGGAGGGGGGGGGGTGGGCTGGGGGGAGGGGGGGGGGCAGCACTGTCACAAATGTGGCTGTTAAAAATCCGAGGGGTTTTTAATACGTTCAAAAGAATGGTTGTGTTTAGTGCCTTACCATCGACATGTTCTGCGCATCTGACCTTTGCCTTGTCTCGCATCTTCTTAGGTATCAGGACTTCCCTTTCCACGTTCCGTAAATACGTGTCATCCTTTTGCCAGGCTGAGGGTTAAATCATACAAAACCATCAAGAAGTCTGTCTCATATGTCACAGCCCGATTTAAGTCGTTCATTATGGCAAGCTGTTCATAGAAATTTGTCTCATGTCTGGGGTCCTTTGGGAAATCTTTCTGGGGTCACTTGGTGTGGTGGTTAAACAAAAATGTTTAGCCTGGATTTCTAATATTTTTACCAGTGGAAAATGAGGTGACACCCCCCCCCCCCCCAAAAAAAAGTCAATCGATCGAGCTACAATGGCAATGCACTAATGCTACAAATTAGCTCCAAGTGACACGCAGAACCAGCCATACCCAGATACCAGCCCACATAGCCACAAATTAATGATCCTCGTGCATTTTGTCTGCAAATGAGGCAAATGATTAAGATGTTTTGTTCGGAATAAATGATAATGAGAAACCATCATTTTCACCAAGCACTTCTAAGAAATCAAGTTTGTTCATTAAGTTAATTAGGGCGCCCTCTTGTGATATAATCTTTCTGACTGAGGAACCCCACATGCCTGAGCTTTTTTGTGACTATGATACCATTATTTTAACCCAAATCACACAGTTAACTCGTCAACTCCAGCAGACTATTCCTTAATTTATGAGCCTGATAAAGAAAACATTAAAATATCAAGAAGCTGGCCAAAACGAGAAAAAGATCCTACCGAACCCTCTTCTCGTCGCACCTTGGCCTTCGTCATGCTCGTCCGCCATTTTGATGTCACTTGCTAAAAAAAAAAAAAAAAAAAATCAAAGTGAACAAAGAAAAAGTCAAACATAATGCAACGTTCGAAGGTTATGATTAAGCTATTTTTCTTTTGGTATGAGTACACAACGCCTGATTGATATATTAACCTTTGTTGGATTTGTGATCAAATAACTCGTGTTTTTTTTTTCTTGTTTTGTAATGTTTACAATGACGTCATGGCTTAAATCGAGCCGACATGTCATGCGCACAAGCATTTTACGTGTACCCAGTACAGTCAGTAGTCTACGGAAGAAGATTTTCGCTCAGTTACTGATATTGTGTTTTCGCCAAAATGCCGCTTTTCGGAGGGTCCTCGCCTTTTGATCAAGATGTTGGTAAGTCGGTAGAGAGCTGTAAGTCCTCAAGGAAGGTCTGGCACTATCTGCAATTGTTTCGACCGTGCAGAAGTGTATTCTTCAGCGAATTTCAGTGTGTTCTTTAGCGTACCGTATCGCGTAGTCCATGTAGTCAGTGGTGGAACTGCAGTTCAGTGCGTGTGTGCATGGCAAACCAGCTGAAGATTGAATAAGAGATTTGAGAAATTATGGAGCTGTGTAGAAAACACAGAACCTGGCCTTTATGTAGTCAGTTTTGTTCTCGTTGCTGTAAATTTTGTAATTTTATGGTTTATGGACGAAGTGTGTGGCATAGTTGGTTAAAATAGCCAAGACAACTTGACAAAACCCAGTACTCAGTAGGCCCTATTCTATTTATTTTGTATCGTTGAATTGTAACGTTAAGCCTACAATAACTGTTTCAAAAGCTGTCTTTAATTTTAATATTGTGATTTCTAAACTTTTGATTTTTCTCAATATGTGCAGGACCCTTTCACACCAATATTCCTGTAATATATGATTTGTGCATAGTTTGATTATTTTTGAGAATGGTACACTCAATCAACTGTCATGACTGGATGTGCTGGCTAAGACGTGATGACTCATTCTTTTCAAAGACAAAGTACACTGTCATGTGAAAATGTGTTGTCAGTGTCAGGTTATACAAGAAGTCATACCATCATACAGGGCATGATCTGTGATGTTATCTGATACTTTTCCTACCCCCACCAAAATCGGTCAGGAGCAGCAAAATCTCAGAAAATAACCATCCATCTCTGGTGTCAGAATATTATAAACACATGGCACAACCTTTATGTTTGAGACTTTTGTTGAGAGATTTCCGTGCTATAAATAGGAAAAATGTTTGCGTTTATTGTGTTAGATATTCCTGGCACGCTGTATGGTTCCTAATGGTGTTCACATACACATGTTAAAATCTGCCTCGTTTTCCAAAGTTTTTGCTGAAATAAATCTTGAAACAGCAGGTTGTGCCACATCTTTAAATAGTTTTTATTATCAAGGAGGGTTGTTTTTTTCTTTCTAAGATTTTGCTCTTGTTAACCCATTTTGTTGGGGTATTAACCCTAACTCCCTAGTATAATTTACTAGGAACCATACCCATCCTTGCAAATTCCAACACCATATAGTAAACTGTACACACCAATTGTTGGACTCTGATTCTGGTGGTATGCCAAACTCAGTGTCAAGGACTATCAGTTTGGGGGTCCAGTACCCATCCTAACAGATTCCAACCAAACATGCTGTTGGGTTTTGACTGGTTGAGTACTGTTAGGGTTAAAGTAAAATCTTTCCGAATATTAAGTTCATATTCAAATGAGTAATGTATTTTCATGAGGACAACTTTAAGAAGTGAGTGATTAATATTTCAGATGTATAAAAACTAGAAGTAGAGAAAGTTTCAGGGTGGAAAATGTTAGTGCCTGGCTCCTTCAACAAAAACAATGGCAAAATTTAAACGCTGCCAATATACATTGTAGGGCAAGATACATTAGCTCAGTTGGTAAAGTTTTGGTACGGTAAACTGGAGGTTGCAAGTTCACGTCCCATTGTTGAACATTTTCTTAGTTCCCTCCCAAAGGTTTTGGTTTTTCTCAACTGAAAATCACCAATGAGGCCGGTGATTGGGCCTCAAGATATAGCTCAGTTGCATAGAATGTACTCTCACCCAGAGGTTGCAGGTCTAAGTTTTACTCTTTGCAGTTTTGTGTTCACTTGAGAAATTGATTGTTGTTTCTCTCAACAGAAAAAGTCACCAGTGAGTCGAACACAGTCGAGGATTGGGGCCTCATTATGGACATATGTGACAGAGTGTCTGGCCAAGCACAAGCGTAAGCTTCAATTCCTGTGCTTTCTGCCAGCGTCGGCACAAGTCAGTCGCAAGTCACATCCCAACTCTGGTCTCAAGCCACATCCCAACTCTAGTCTCAAGCCACATCCCAACTCTGGTCTCAAGCCACATCCCAACTTTGGTCTCAAGCCAAGTCATGAGCTATTCAAATGAAGCATTCCTTTGTTATTGTTCATACCCCAGTAGCTTGTGAGTTGACTTGTGATTGACCAGTGATTTGACTTGTGAATGACTTGGGTGAGATTTGTTAGGATTTTTCGGAATTTCTACTGATTACAAAATTATTAAAGAATCTCTTTTGAAATCTGTTATCCCAAAGGTG
Source organism: Hippasteria phrygiana (assembly GCA_037893225.1). Taxonomy (NCBI): domain Eukaryota; kingdom Metazoa; phylum Echinodermata; class Asteroidea; order Valvatida; family Goniasteridae; genus Hippasteria; species Hippasteria phrygiana. Next base: position 387,201 of record JAZGUH010000008.1, on the reverse strand, counting down.
TTTTTACCTGTAAAAGTGGATATGTACCAATAGAAACCGGTATTTTAAGGGGTGCCCTTTAGGCAAATACATTTGTACAAACCAGAGACCCTATGTTGCTCTGGGGTCCTCGGCGACCCCAGAAACACTGCAGATTTAGTGGCTTTTTCATTTTCGGCCAATCTCACCCCCTGCTTATGACTGACTTGATTACAACTCTGCTTTTTTATACAATTCTGTTGATGGTATGTGGCTATCAGTAGTTTCTCTTACCCCTCTCCTCTGTGCTTCCCCACCCCAATGTGGAGATTGTCATTTTGGAAGTGACTAATACCCCACCTCTTGTGCACCATTCGAGGGGTAGCACGGGAAGAGGGGGGGGGGGTAATTGATAGGTGCATCATCTGGGGCATTAACTTTTGTGTGCACACAATGTACTGAGTACAAGCAAAAGCTCGGTAAACGCTGGTTACCAGCCAATATGCTTTGTGGTGAGCATTGCTTTCAGCTGGGTACCGGGTGTTTTTGCGTAGCGCCCGAATTAGCTGTTTTTTCTTTTTTAGTTTGAAGCCGTGTACATTTCTCTGTCTTGTTTTTCCTCTGCAGGGCAAAAGATGTCTTGAAGTCGATAATGAAAAGAGTAAGAAATCCTACCAGCAATGTATGCATACAGGCACTCGTGGTAAGTTCTCTAGCAAATTGACTTGGATGTCTTTGTGCCAACCTCGACATTCTTACAAGTATTATATGACTTAGTCATTTTGTATGTATTTTATAAGTACACAATGTAGGGGTGTGCATTTACGGGTATTAAAAGAACCGGGTACCCAATTGAAAAAAATACGGGTACCCGGGTACCCGTTAAAGAAACCCAACCCAAAACTTCCAATCCCGGAAGTTGTAATAATATCTTTCTCTGAATTCAGACAAAATTCTGAAAATCTCCAGTCATGCCTGTCGAGTAAACATGATCACTTCTCCACCTTTGCGTGTGCCGGCACGCGCATGCACCAGCATCATCACAAAAGACTTGTCCGGAAGCTTTATACAGTTGTATTTATTGTGGATTGAGGCATGCTATTATGTCTCGTCGAGGCTCTTATCCATACCCAGACTGCAAAAAACCAGGACCAGTAAATTCCCTTTGTCAACTTTCGTGAGCGTCATAAGCGTGAAATCTGTGCTGTTTTCCCACATACATATAGTCTAGTTTTAATATTGAAATTTTTGTCATTGTCTGGGAAGTAACTATGCGATAATGTATAGTTGTACGGGTACTCGATTCCATAATCTGGAACCGGTTCCTGACATGAACGGTCGGGTACTCGGGTACCCGGTTCCAATGCACACCCCTAACACAATGCCTAAAACTCAAACATTGACAAATAACAAGGAATGACTGACGTAATGCTTCCTGTGCATACAGCTGCTTGGGGCCTGTGTCAATAATTGCGGTAAGACGTTCCACTTGGAGATCTGCAGCAGAGATTTCATGACGGAAGCCAGGAACGTGGTCAGCAAGGTAGGGTTGTCTGAAATCACGATTTCCTCCACTGATAACCAGTTAAAATTAATAGGAACATCATTTGGACGATTTTTTGTCATGATGAACTGGTCCCGCTTGACCAATTGACCGTTGCTTTTAACTCAGAAGTGCACAGATTAATCTCTTGAATAAAGTTTGAAAAAGACCACCTGGACATTTATAGGTGCATTCCTGCACTTATTCAATCCATACATTTTTTTAATATTGGAATTTGAGTGTAATGAATAGATGGAGTTTTTTCAAACAAAGCTTTCATTCACACAAAAGCGGGGCTCTGAGTGCGATGAATAGGACCACTCTATTCAGTGTGGTGCCTATTGTTTGCATTTACGCTTGGCTGCACAGCCCGGATCTTGGCATACCAGCACCCCATCAATAACAGCCGCAGGCAAGGGCTGAACTATTCTGGTCTCTGAGTTATGAAGAATCATTTTTTCCCTTTCCTTCTTTCCCCCCTTGCTGCTTCAGGGTAATAAGAAAGTCTCGGAGAAGATTAGAGGATTAATCAAGGAATGGGCAGAGGAATTCAAGAACGACCCACAGCTCAAGTAAGTGGACGGGTCGGTATTTAGAGGAAAGGATCAAGAGAATTTGACTCATTGTGTAGTTTTGATTTGCTCCTGCAAAATGAGTATAAAGTCACTGAGAAACATTCGTTCTTGAAACCTTTTAAAACCCCCCTAATGGTTCACCAGGACTACCCTGCTAAATCCAACAGAGTCCAACGGTGACTCATATGAGTTTCCTGCTCAATCCAATGCTTTCCAATACAGTCTAACGTGCCAAGTTGCTGGGTAATAAAAAATAAAAAAATGACTTGCGTGTTTAAATCCAACAGAATCCAACTGTGACAAATTTGTCTGATGCCTGCTGAATCCAACAGGATTGTAACACTATGCTGCTCAATCCAACAGGGTCCAACGGGAATATCAAATTGTTGGATCCTGTTGGATTCAGCAGGGTTAGGGTTTTCAAAGATGCAGTTGTCTACAATAAACTATAAAATCGCCATATGTTATTGTTAAAGATGCTGCGAAAGTAAAGCTTTTAGAATTGATGCTCATGCTCGGACAAAAATTCTTCCTCATCCCATGCCTTTTCTACAGTCTGATGGTTCAGCTGTACGACAGTTTAAAAGCAGAAGGTTTTGATTTCCCCTCGGCAAGTCCACCAGCGACACAGGTAGGGCAAAAGATTTTGGAATGATTTTAATTAAAGATGAGGAAGCACACATATAGGGTGTTTTGAATCTTATATCTGTAAACCACTCAAGTTTTAATGTAAGAAATTCTATATTTTTTTTTTTTAATTAGCATGGGTATGATTTGAAAAAATTCCACAAGTTTAATTGATGGTACTTAAAAAATAAAATGTATTCTTATTTAAGTCACCAAGGCCTACTGCTACAACTACCCCAGCTGTACCATCCTCACAGCGGGAAGAAGATGACATTGCGAAAGGTAACGGCAAACGTTTTTGTATTTGTTTCCCCTTCCTGATACCGTATCAGGCTTTCCTCTAATGCATTTAAGCGTAGCGGCCCCGCTATGCTTCCGAAATCGACAGCCATGCTTCAAACTTGACCGACATGCATCTGGGTAGTGCTGTTATATTTAAAATCATTGTATTTTAAAAGGTAATTACATTATTCATTAAGGATTCTCTCCTCGCTCAAAATTGTGTTTTATTTGTGCGATACACAATAATTTCTTAAAATGAAAAGACATTAACCCTCCCTCTCCAGGTGCCAAATTGGAGCCGACTAACCCTATCTATCAAAACCTATCGAGTGACAGGTTGAGACACACAAGCTGTGGGAGAGGAGAGGATTTGGTTTTTCGATAAGTGGTGATAGTTATAATAGTTGGAGGGTTAATGTACATTTAGAACAAACAAGTTTTGCCACATCTTAACCTCTTGTATACGGACGACGGACATAGCCGCGGTTTGAAAAAGACCACCTGGTGTCTATATGCGCATTCCTGCGCATACTCAATCCATTAATTTTTTAACGATAGGGGGCTCCGAGTGCAAAGAATAGGACCACTTTATTCAGTGTGCTGCCTATTGTTTGCATTTACACTTGGTATACCAGCACGTGAATTTTTTTTTCGTAGGTGGGTGTATCAATTTTCATGAATAATTCAGTAGTTGCATTGATCACTGCACAGCTAGCACTTGGGTTCTCGGTCTCTCTTCCCCTTAAATTAAAAATATCCCAAAGATATCACAGTAAAGAAAAATGGGTACAGGTGGATTCCAACTATAGGGACCTTTTGATCCAAAGCCCATCCTACTATCCACTAGACTAGTCTGTAGCTGCTCGACAACAGCCATTCTTTAAAATGATTTAAAGTAACTAGTTGACTAAACAATAACAAGGCTGTGACGTTCTGTTCTATTATAATGAATAAACATGCATTTCTCGTAAAACTAATGAATTATTCATGAAAATTGTTACACCCACCTACGGAAAAAAAACTAGCTAACATGCACCCCATCAATAACAACCGGACACAAGGGATTAAGGACATTGGATTAAGAGAAGCCCAAGCTTAACCCAAAGCCGAGGTTTGAAGTTCTGCGTGCCCACTTAAGATCAGCGTCCTTTCCTCGTCCAAGCGAGCTCAGTATTTTAGTATTGACGGACCGTTTTCATCCCACGTACAGCGATCCGGCTCTCACTGCAAGAGGACAAAGCCAAAACCAGTAGTCTGTATCCCTCCACCAGTCTCTTCCCCAGTATGGCATCCTATGTGTCGGCCAGCACGACGAGGCGGGAACCCCGGAAGGTCAAAGCCCTTTACGACTTTGAGGCCGCGGAGGACAATGAGCTGACGTTTAAAGCCGGAGAGTTTGTTGGCGTTTTAGATGACAGGTGTGTTTTGTGCAGCCCTTTTAACCCTAACCCCATAGGCATTAATTTTGGGGTGAAGACCTGTGCACTACAAAATACTACTTGTTATTCTGTAGCACCGAATCTCTCTGTCTTTGATGATTGAGTGTATCAGGACAGCAGTTGAGATACTTGCAACTACAGAGTACTATGGGTACTAACATTTATTTAAAATTATATTTGTGTTAATGAATTGGATGCCTAAGATAAATTGTATCATCTCCAGTAGTTCATGCTGTGTTTCCGCCTTAGATGATAAGACATTTTCCCTCCAACCCCAGCAACAAACGGTAGTACTACATATTACTGCGTACTTTATTTGGGGTGAGGTACCAAATACTAAAAATTACTACAAGCATTTTACACAAATAGGCGAGAGTACTGCATACTACAGTTTACTACTAGTAGTATTTTGTAGCTTTATGTGAGGTTAAGGTTAATGGATGCGCAAGTGCTTTACTTTTTTTCTATTCTTTTCAATTTAGTGATACCAACTGGTGGAAGGGTGAAAATTCTAGGGGGACTGGCTTGTTCCCGTCAAACTTTGTAACCGCTGATTTAACAGCCGAGACTGATGCAGGTAAGTATGAGAAGACTTGGAGTGAAGTATGAAAAGCGTATGCACTCCAAATTGAAAGTAACTTTTACTAAGAAATTAGTAGCGATTCCTGCTCTGGCTCGGCAAAGAATCGGCAAATACAAGTCGGGGCTGAGATTTTTTTCTGATTTCAGGTTTTGTTTTGGTAAGACGTCTTCCAGATTTCCTGGAAGATTTTTCAGTCCTGAAATTGTTTTTAATCCTTCCAAAATGATCTCAGCGTTCTTTTCATTCTAATGACCTTATTTTGGCAGTTTTGAACCAGTATGTTTTGGTAGAAAATGCAGTTTCTATGCATTTTTCAGCAACGCCGTACTAATCAAATGCCTCCGAGTTTTTTGTGGATGTTTCATTTTCCTCAAATCTCGCCTCAAGTGCAAAAAAAATTTGGTCACACGTATAGTATATTTCTCAATTTGGCAAGATTATTTTTGTTTTATTTGGTGTGTAATTAAACTTTCTGCATTAAAAGTTTTAGTGTTGAACTTTTGCACGAGGTGCCCATTTGTTCCCGGTTAAGGAAACACAATTGCAGTAAAGTGTCTTGCTTAGGAACACAAGTTCCATTGGTGGCAGTTTGAACCCAACACAGAAAATGACTCTGATGCTCAGCCATTTTGGTAGGATCACGGTTGAGCTTGGATTCAAGGTGGAACCTTGCCATAATTTACTCTGAGTTATAGCCTACTCTAGTCCCAATGGTGGAGAGACACAATTGCAGTAACGTGTCTTGCTCAGGGACAGTAGTTCTATTGGTGGGGGGTTTAAACCAAATGCAGAAGATAACCATGGCAACTCGGCCAGGATGCTTGATCATGGTGGAGCTCGTACTCACGGCTGAAATTAGCTGTTGAGTACGAGAGACTGAATTACAGTAAAATGTCTTGCTCAAGGACACGTTCTATTAGGGGGGGGGGGGGGTTGGAACACAATACAGAAGATAACCAGCTCTGCCCAGCCCATGCTTAGCCCCTGAGTCTCGTTCAAGGCAAAACTTTGATGGATGGTGGGGGGGTCGTCGTTGTCATTTTGCAGATATCAGGGAGAGAGAAAAGAAGGTCTCCTTTCACGAGGAGGTCGAGGTGCGGACGATCGAAGCCATGGCGCCAGAGGTCGTGGATATCAACGAGGAACAGATGGACACTTGTCTGGAGCTGCTGCAGAACGCAGACCCAACGGAGGCACGGCCAGACACCCAGGAGATGCTGGTATTAGAAGGTAAGGGATAGGAGGGCTGTAGGGAGGGGAAGAGATGTGTAGAGGGGGTGTAACCCTAACCCTCTAAGGTGTGTGGAAATTCGTATGATATTGATGGACTCAGCAGTGTTGGAGTTAAAGGTAGTATACACCATTTGCTTTTGCTGCAATTTTCAGAAATAAATGGATTCGGGGGTTAGTATTTTATAGCGTGCTAGCAAATACTGTAACGCTGACCTGTTTAAAGATTTATGTGCATAGATGCCGGGAAAACCGTAGTCTGCGTAGAGAGACAAATATGTTCTAGTAGTCTGGTTCCCTGACCATACTCTAGACAAAACGGAGCAACTTATAGACGTCCGGGAATTATCGGGTCGGGGAACTAGGCTATTTCCAACAATTGTCGGCTGGCAATTGTTGGAAAACGATATAAATTTCCACTTTTCTTGATAACGACAGTACACCAGGTGCCATGATTTCACACGATGATTGAGACTACTATTAACTTACGAAAAGAAAAATTGGAGGATTACTAATCGTGTACACTACCTTTAAAGTGGGGAAAGGTTGTCACTCATTAATTGGAAATGTGGGTATTAGATGGTTCCCTAGGAGGGAGGGTGAACAGGGTAGAGTGGGGTCGGGTTTTTCCCTGGGGTGGGGGTGGGGAGAGGCAGAGTAACTTGGGTCAGTGCAAGGTTTTCACTCATTGACAGGATAGGTTGGTAGCAGAAAATTAAAGCTTTGACTTAATTGAAACTTAAAAGATTTTCACAATCAGCAAAACGCATCTTGGGCTTATTTGTTGTTAAATGCCTTGGCGAAAAAGAATGTAAAACATATGCATGTCGACAAAAACGAGTTGAGAAAATTTGGAACGTTTTCGGAGCCGGGAGGAATTCCTGTCATCATGTGATATGTCATGTGATATGGGTGCTACCTGTCCTGTGAATCGTCAGAATAGTTAGTCATCGGGTCGTGTCGCAAGATTAGCCTATTTAGACATATCTATAAGTGTGTCTCGTCTTTCTGACAGATACCTGCAAGAGGATGAACCCTCTGATTAACCAGGAGTTGGAAGAAGTGGATCGGGAGCACATGGACCTGACGGCCCTCAATGGCAAACTGGTGGATGCATTCTCCATGTACCACAAGCTGATGAAGGAAGCGCCCGTGTACGGCTACTCGCTCAAGACGATGAACATTCCCCAGCAGGGCGTGGCCGGGCAGTACCAGCCAGGCATGGCTGGGCCGGGCATGCCGGGATACGGCGAAGTGCCGGTGAGTAGAGCGGGTGGGCTTTGTAGCTTTGAGCTCAGCGTGACTAGTTAGTATAAAAGAGGGCGTGGCTGAGCCAAGTAAGGCAGGTTACAGGGAGGTACCGGTGAGTAGAGTGGGCGTGGCTTTGTAGCTTTGAGCTCAGCGTGACTAGTTAGTATAAAAGAGGGCGTGGCTGAGCCAAGTAAGGCAGGTTACAGGGAGGTACCGGTGAGTAGAGTGGGCGTGGCTTTGTAGCTTTGAACTCAGCGTGACTAGTTAGTATAAAAGAGGGCGTGGCTGAGCCAAGTAAGGCAGGTTACAGGGAGGTACCGGTGAGTAGAGTGGGCGTGGCTTTGTAGCTTTAAGCTTGGCATGACTAATATAAAGGAGGGCGTGGCTGAGCCAGGTTACGGGGAGGTACCGGTGACTAGACTTGGCGTGGCTTTTGTATTGTATGAATTGGGCGTGGCTAGTCAGCATCGTGAAGATGGGTCCGTGGCAGGGTGTAGGAGTATACTAGGTTGTACTGGTGAGTGGAATGGGTGTGGCTTCTGTATTATATGATTTGGGTGTGGCTTGTTATTAAGTATTAAGGAGGGTGTGGCTAGTCAAGGTGCACTAGGATGTAGGGAGGTACTGGGGAGTGTATAGTGGGTGTAGCATATAGTGGGTGTAGCTTCATGGATTTTTGTTGTTGTATGGGTCCGGTGTATCTTGTTAGTATTAAAGAGGGCGTGGCCAGGCCAGGGTGTGCCTAAGGTATGGGGAAGTACCAGAGAGAATAATAATGCAGTGCTTATATAGCGCTTTATACAAATGTCTCAAAGCGCTTTACAAATATTACCCCTGGTCATCAGGCCTTGAGATCAGTTCTATGCAGAAGTTCGAGATCAGCGCAATCTGTTCTCTACCCTCACAGGTACCCATTTATACTCCTGGGTGGAGAGAGGCAATTGTGGTAAAGTGTCTCGCCCAAGCACCATAATCCCCAGGCGGGGTTCGAACCCACATACCATCGCACATGAGTCAGACACAGTAACCATTGGACCACGGTGCCCCCAAGAATGGGTGTAGTGCGCATTTGCTTTAGATAAAATAAGTCTGATCAACTTCTCAGCACTTTAACTTTATATTTAGTTTTGAACCAAATCTGAATGTGTTGTGGTATTTGTTTGACAGTACGCTGCGCCACCTCAAAGCATGTATGTTCCCCCAGGGGTGCAAGGTCAGATGGGTCAGCCCATTATGCAGCAGGGGGGTGAGATGGCCATGGCGCAGGGGCAGATGGCCAGTGGGGCGATGACACAAGGCAACCCCATGACAATGGCTCAGCCCGGACAGGCCATGTATTCACAGTAAGTCAAAGTCTCTTAGAAATTTTTCAATTACATGTAAAATAAATCTGCTAATTTTTCCCCCCAAACGGATGTCGTTTAGTTCTCTTTCTTTGATTTAGGGACAGTGCTAATCCATGCAAGGGAATAAGCACCAGACAACGTATAGATTTGCATGCTGCTTAAAAGTTGTGGAATCACCCGCCCTTCCCCCACTCTCTGTCAGAATGAACAAATTTGGACCACGTTTTTGGGGGGGAATCTTGCTGAGAAAAAAATTGGACGCCGTTTACAAATTCTTGGTCTCCCACCAAAAAAAAATTGTATTTCACGATATGGCTTTCTTGTCTAGCAATGTAATTTTGTTTTGCAAATTTGCTCCACTGATTTTGGTACTTAAAGCCATTTTTTGGGTCAAGGAGGATAAAGATTTTTTTTTGAGCCAACATTGTGAATAGACGTACATCGTCCCATCCTCTCTCAAAGCCAAAGCGGTCATCAAATTGACCTAGCACCGTTAGCGAGTTAACCACGCCCATTACACGCAACCCCATAAAATTTTGTGAACAAAATTCTTCTGTCTCAGATTTTTCATGTTCCGTGTAGAATTCTAACTAACGTGACAAAAAATGGCTTGAAGTACCAAACTCAGTGGAGCAAATTTGCAAAACATTACACTGCAAGACAAAATCTGTCTTCCAATTTACATCATCCCCGTCGCAAATTCCATCTTGTCACTAACATGATTGTACAAATATTTGTACAACAGCCCGGCCGCAGTGCAGGCCTACCAGACCCAGCCAGGCCCGATGGCCCAGGGCAGCATGCCCAACTACCATGCCCCGCCCCAGAATTCCAGGCACCAGATGGGCGTCAACACCTCCACCTCCTACTCTGCCCAAGGCAGCGTGCCCACTGGTGTCCAGGGACCGCCCGTCATGGCCCAGAACTACAGCGGGGTACCAGTCGGCCAGCAGCAACACATGGGTGGGCATCTGCAGCAGCAGCAGCAGCAGCAACAACAGCAGCCGATGCAACAGCAACAGCAACAGCAACAGCAACAGCAACAGCAGCAGCAGCAGCAGCAACAACCGCTGTACATGTGATTCCCACACCAACCACGCAAAATATGCTTAACACTGAAAAAACAAACATGCTCAGCAAAAATAGGTTACCGGCTAAGATATCATGTGGTGTATATTGATTCTGACTGGTTCTCACTAATTCTGGCTTAGCAGACAAATTTGTTAAGCAGAATTTTTTTCTGAAAATATCTAATGTTTTGTGTTTCAGCAGTTCCATGAAATTGCCTGTTTACACATAGAGGGGCCACCTGTCCTGTGTGGCCAGCCAGTTACACAGACATTATAAATACTACAGAGATAAAACCTGTGTAAAGTGGCCAACTTGAAAAACGCTGGTGTTTTACGGTCCTTAATAATGCAAATAGCATTTTGATCGGTCCTTAGCATGGCAACTTTATGTATTTTTTTTTTAAACAAGCTGTTGCCACGGTAATGTGATTCGACCCAATGGTGTTGCTAGGCAACCATTTATAAGAGAGGAGTAGAGGATTTAGGAGGGACCTCGTGGGATGGGATGGCAGGGGTTTTAAAAAACAAAATTGTGAAATGGAAGATTTGAGCTTGTGTTAAAGTTATAGACCTGGTCAATTGTAACTGGTGCGACAACGGATTTTAAACTCCTGTAACTTAGCAACGCCATTGCTGATGTTGTACATAGCACAGATGTCAGTGCATTCTTAACTCTGTTGTACGTTACAGTGATAAGCCGATATATTGTATTGTTAATATGACAATGTATGAGCACTAATCATAGAATGTAATCGTATTAAAATAACCTGTGGACATTGAACGTGCAAGCTCTGTTGATTCTTATCCTGCACACCGGCCAGAACGAGTCTGGTGCCTGACATAGTCTGGTTCCGGTTGTGGGCTTGAGCAGGAATTGTGATTCCATTCAGAATCGACTTCATACATCTTGCTCAAAATTTAGCATCCCTTGTGCAGCATTGTGTTTGATTGCACGTACAAAATAGCTGGCAATCTTGAAATTCTTTTTTTTTTTGGAGTAGGCGAGTTCCAGAATCATCGGGCGGTGCCTGGAATCTACTGCAAGAAAGCAGGAATTGGTTCAAGGAGTCGACTCCTAAAAAAAAAAAAAAAAATCATGTTTCTGGTTCTAATGTTAGAGTCAAGTCAAGTTGACTCCAGCACAGTCACCCAAGCCTAATGGCGCATTGGAATAATTTCCTTTATATACATATACCGGTATATATATACCAATCAACTTTCTTCTGAAAATAATTTTTTTTTTTCCTAGTTTACTTTCTGCGACATTCCGGAACATGGCTAACAATCCCAAGTTGTTCACTGAAAGATATTAATTCGTCAAACAATCCACAAGGATTGAAAGATATTAAGACAGATTACAAGAAGTTAAAAGTTAAGGTTTGGGCATGATTACCACCTACACGGCACTGTGGGTTTATGACTTCTGACTAGTGCACCTACATCTGCCCCCCCCCCCCCCCTCAAAAAACAAAAACCCAAAGATAGACAAAGTTTAAAATCAACACAGGGCAAGATAGCTTGGTTGGTATCCAGAGGTCACGGGTTCAACTTTATGTTCCCATTTCCGCTATTTATACAACCTCATACACGTAGGCCCCTATAAGGCATATTATGTCCAAAGCTATTTTTATTCCCAAATAGCCTTTTTCATTGTGGAGTGGGTGGGTTTCCTGCAAGAAATTTAAACCCTTATCGTATTTTTTGACACTTTTTTTTTATCACCATCCTTGTTGAAAACTGGGCCCAATTGCATAGCGCTTGCTAGCACACGATTTTCTGCTAGCAGATGCCTCGCATTTTAAATTCATAGAGACATGTAAACGGTAAGCACAGCGAAGAGCCCGCCAGCAGGATTTGCTTAAATAAATTAGTGAACCAACAATATAAATCTCCATGCACGTGCAGCCGCAAGCGTTATCACGACTTGGCCATGAAATACGCTAATGCTTAAGCAACTTTTCCTGCTATAGTTAGCACATGGACCTACCTCCATGGTTAGCACAACTTTTCTGCTTACCGTTAAGCAGCGCTTTGAAATTGGGCCCATGACTTAATATTTTTGTCAAAGCAAACTGCCGTTATATTTGTGTACACATGTGTCAGTTTACCATGGTCATTTATATAAAAAAAAGTTCGTCCAAACCCGAGATTACTCAATTAGTGTTAAATGTTAAGCCTTATTAAAAAACTATTTTCTGAGATTGTTTTTGTTTGGGCTGTACATAGCTATACTCCCAAAAGCATATGTATAAATATGTGAAGTAATTTTATTGTATTATTAGCCCTGACGTAATGCATTTTCTATTTCAATACGCCGGACATGTGACTCTGTAGTCTATACATTAAAATACTTATTGTGTCCAAGTTGACTCTTTATTCTTCCAAGACGTTTTTTTCAGGGGTGCGTTGAATACTCGTGCGTACAATGCAAATGGAGTATACTATAGGCCTACATTGTATGCTACTGTTTTCAAAACAAGAAGGTGGAATGGGATGAAATGTGCACAACGTACGCATAACATAGCAAAGGGCTTTAGCAAGGTGTTAGCTTATGCAGGTAAACAATTCAAAATGGTGCAATGACAGCCGTAACTTTACAATCTGGCTTGAAGCGTTTATCATTTCATATTGTCAGAAAGCGGTATCAATAGCGGTACTGCCCCCCCCCCCCCCCCCCCCCCCCCCCCCACCGTACTAGCATTAATGCCTAGCTGGCTGATAATATAATGAGGTCATTCTATCCAGATCAGTGCACACAGGCAGTTTTGTCACTACAATCACGGAGGAAGGAACACGTACTCCTCCATGCTACAATTCTTGCTGTGAGTGCCGCTAAATCTTGGTGAACAATGGGGAATTGTGTTCCAAGCCAGAGTTCTTAATAAAAATTTATTGCAGCAAGACCTCCATTGACATCTTTGCATTTGAAGCAAGATATGGGACGGAGTACCACCCCCCGCCCCCCCCCCCCGTCATCCTAGTAATAAGCAATCCGTTTCTTCAGTTAAATGGGAGTTTCTCTTCGTCACTGAATTCATATTCGAAATAAGATTATCGAATAGCCACTTTGTTAACAGACAATGGAGCGTAGGCAGTCGCAGACATTATTTTTGTTTCAACTGTTCGCTAACAAACGCAAGTGTTTGTGGGAGTGGAAAACGCCCCAGGTAATTGGGTTTCGAGTTACCGTGAGATAAAGAGAGTCCTTGGTTTCATACCATAAAGAATTAAAATAAATGTCAGTTTCAATTGGTAAATTCTTTTCAATATGTATTGTTCAATTTAGTTGTCTAGATTTGGGAAGGAAATACGAGATTCTAAACAAAAACAGTAATCATCAAATCTTGCTTTACCTGGCTACCATTTCACATTTGAACTATAAAGCTTCTGTGTCAAAAGTACATTTACATCCTTAAAGCTGCAGCCGCAGCCCCCCCCCCCCCCCGCCCCCCCCCCCCCCCCCCCCCCCCCGTTCTGGCTGAAAATGTCAATTTCCGGGATTTCCTCCTACAAACGGATAATGGAGGAAAACTGTATTTTTGAATGAACAAAGTTATTTACACTAATAACAGAAGCATTTTCCTTTATAATGCTTGCTTTGGTTCCGAAATTCATTTTTAAATTATTTTTTCAGAGGGAATCGAGAAGTAACTTTAGTAAGAATTTGTAATTTATCCATATTGTGTATTAAGAACTTTTTTTCTAAATTATGAAATTCAAGTTTTACTTGGGTTTCATTTCCTAGGATGATAAAGGCGAAACACCTTAACCCCTTAGGGAAAAAAAACACGATATACGGTGTAATTTTTTTAGGATGTCATGTCTCGCCCTAGCCCTAACCATCCTGGGAAAAAAAATAGAACGCCAGCGTATTTTTCCTAGGATAGTTAAGGGCGTCAGCAGAGGGCGCTATGGTGCCTGCGCATCGATCGCGATCATCGTGAGCATTTATAACAAAAATGGCTGGAGTCAGTGAGGACTGGACCTCGAATCTCGCCACATATCGGGCACAACTTCAGCAGGTAAATCGATATTTCCGATTAATTTTATCGTAATATTGTAGTGGATAGTTTCATGATTGTTTACTGTTCATTCTAATGTTTGTATGGTAACGCATTTTCGAAATTACGATGATTTTTGCAAGGCAGTCAATTGCAAGATGGATAAAAATGTCACGACCACCAGCGGAAACGATATTTCGTCGGTTGCCTTTTTTTTTTTATAACATTGGTTAAAATCTATGATTGGTTCACAGATAAATTTGGAAAAGAAAAATGTTAAAAGTTTATTATAAATTACCAAAGAATTATCAAATGAGAAAAAAATAGGGGAGGGAAAAGGTTGATTCCGATGCAGAACGTGCAATCTTCTGTTCAATGCATGTCACTATCTATGTAGTCCGAGTAAACTTGGACCCTTTATCGCCTTTTTTAACATTTGGACATGATCTGGCGATACTATCGCCAGATCATGTCCAAATGTTAAAAAAGGCGATAAAAGGGTCCAAGTTACTCGGACTAGTCACTAGGCAGGCATGGCAGGGGATTGACACAGCTCGATGGAAGGATGTCAGACAAATTGACTGTTTGCCAACTCGACTGTTTGCCAACTCGACTGTTTGCCAACTCGACCGTTGAGACAACTCGACCGGTGAGACAAATCGACCGGTGCGACAGTACAACTGGACTGTTTACCAAGTTGTCCGTTAAAACAAGTAGACTTTGTTTGACAAATGACACATGTGCGAGGCATTGTACATGTACGTATAATGTAGATAGCGGAGTGCCTGGGATTTTCCACCCAGAATGTTTGGCCATTTGCACTGTGTCGCATTGTGGGTAGGTCACAGAATCTGTGGCATGACTGTGTGTGCGCGGGGACCTGGCCCAGGTGTATGGTGGCACGGCGATACGAGTCGACTTGTCTCAACAGACGACTTGTCTCAATGGGCAACTAGTGTTCTATTTGATGGGGGCTCGGACAACTCGACCGTTGGCCGACTCGACTCGAGACAACTCGACCGTTGAGACAACTCGACCGTTCAGACAACTCGACCGTTTTTTTGTCAAATGGGAAGACAAGTCGTCCGTTGGGACAAGTCGTCCGTTGAGACAACTCGTCCGTTGAGACAAGTCGACTCGTAGATAGGGGAATTGGTTGTGGAAGGAACGGCACGGGGTGACTTTTGATGGGCAGGACAGCGCTGTCGTTTTGGACGGGGCTTGGGTACACAGGGGGCCCGGTGTCATGCCAAAAAGTGTCCGGTGCCAAATACTGTCCGCTCATTAGCATACTGCTCTCTGATTGGTCAAATACTGGCCGCTGAGCACGCGCAAAAGACACGGACACTATTTGGCATGTATTACATGCCAAATAGTGTCCGCTGCTAAAAAGTGTCCGCTCATGCATGCGTTGCATGCAACGTTGCATTATGCACAGCACAATATGAACACCCACACACACACACGCAGTCATGTAAATGGGTGCAATCGTGGACCTCCCATTGTTCCTCTTTTGTTTATACTCTAATTCTGGGCCACGCGCACACGCAAATACCCAAACATTGACGGGCAACCTGTGTTGAAAATACCACGCGCTCCGCTAGCTACATCATGTACAACGCATCGCACGGTCGAGTTGTCTCCATGTCAAAGTCGACTTGTCTCAACGGACGACTTGGTAAACGGTCGAGTTGTCTGAACGGTCGAGTTGTCTGAACGGTCGAGTTGTCTCGAGTCGAGTCGGCCAACGGTCGAGTTGTCCGACATCCATTTGATGCACAGACAGTCGAGTTGTCCCACCGGTCAAGTTGTCTCAACGGTTGAGTTGTTCCGAGTCGAGTTGGCAAATGAGCGAGTTGCCCGAGCCCCCGATGGAAGGGTATTTAAAGTTGTCTGAATTAAAGTGAATACGTCATTGATACTGTGAACCAATCAGAGAAGACTACCAACAAAATATCGTTTCTGGTACTTTTTCCAGTGTGCTTTCAACACCAAAATATCCAGTTTCATTTTCCATTTTAAGATTTCACATTTTTGGGCCCATTAATTTT
Source organism: Hippasteria phrygiana (assembly GCA_037893225.1). Classification (NCBI taxonomy): domain Eukaryota; kingdom Metazoa; phylum Echinodermata; class Asteroidea; order Valvatida; family Goniasteridae; genus Hippasteria; species Hippasteria phrygiana. The sequence goes on along the minus strand of JAZGUH010000008.1, from coordinate 371,245 downwards.
TTTCTTTACTGGTTGTTTTGTTGAAGTCTTTCTATTTTTTGGTAGGCTAATTAATCACTTTCCCACCATGGGCAAAATATAATTGACATTGTGTGTTGTATCCATTGTGTAGGTGGAGGCTGCCTTAACTAATGATCCAGAGAATGAGGAACTCACTAAGCTCAAAGTAGATCTACGGGTAAGTCTTTGCTAATGAATCTTGTGTGTCATCACATACATGTAGGACATCATTGGAAAGCAGACTGTTATTCAATAGACTGTGTCCGAATTTCCCTGGTGTCTGCTCCAAGCATGAGCATGCCACGTTTATCCAGTCTGGAGAAGGCCCGTGCTATAGGGCAGGTTGAAGCTGGTGTTCCCCAGAAGCAAGTTGCAGCATTATTTGGAGTGAGCCCTGGTACCATCTCCAAACGGAGGGCCAAGTTACGTGCAACCGGTGATGTAAAAGACAGACCGCGAAGTGGGCGTCCCGAGAAGACAACACCTCAAGAAGACTGGTTCATCACCCTTACATCACTGTGTAACCGTAGGCTGCCTTCAAGAGATTTGCAGGCAGATTGGATAAATGTGGCGTGCTAATTTGCTTGTAACAGACACCGGGGAATTTTTGAAACAATTTTTTTTCATCTGAGAATGCATGTTTCTGTCACTGTGATCAGGATGTCATCGAGTTAACACAAGACCTGATTAACGCAGCCCCTGAATCCAAGTCCGAATCGGCTGAGACCGAGACCGAGACCGAAGCCGCTGAACCTTGGGGTGTCGGTGACTCTTGTCAAGCGATATACAATGAGGATGGTCTGTAAGTATTGGCCACTGCAGCTTTTTCTCATTGGCACTGGACTTTTTTTTGTTTTTTTGAAAATTAACCAGGATGATGGTAAAATTTCAGGTGGATGAAATTTTAAGATGTTTGCAAGTGGATTTTTGACTCGGGGAAAATTCTAATATGGAAACTTGTATTTGAAGTCCTCCCTCCTTTCCCAACCCCACCCCACCCCATCCCATCCCACCCCACCCCACCCCAAACCAGACCTGTCCGGACCCACCCAAACCAAACCAACCCCACGTTTTTCAAAATATTATATTTTTGAAATTTGTTCAATATTTATAACTCCACTGAATGCAAAGCTTGAAATATGCCATGAATTGGATGGGGTTGTTTTATGTGTATGTATTCAAACCGTGGACCTTTAACAATAGAGGACAATAGGGTCCACGGTTGGATAAAGCTCTGCTGTTGGAAACCGTGTACGAGGGTCCTTTCCAGAAAGTTAAAGTATTAAACAATAAGATGACAATAGGAGGCCTACGATTGATGGCATTTACACATGTGTGTGGGTTAGGGTGGGCTGGGCTGGAGTGGGCATGGGCTGGAGTGGCAGTGGGCTGGAGCGGGCTGGGCTGGAGTAGGCATGGGCTGGGCTGGAGTGGGCTGGGGTGGGCTGAAGCGGGGCGCGCTGGGCTTGGCTGGGCTGGAGTTGGCATGGGCTGGAGCGGGATGGGATGGGCTGGAGTGGTGTAGAATTTATGGAAGGGGAAGGGGGAAGTAGTGAATTTCCCATGGTGCAAAGGACTGGTTCTGCGCCATGAGAGTCCTCTGTGAGTATACAAATTTACCTAAACCTTACCTGGGACCAATCACGACCCTGCTTAGAGTCCCATGCATCACCGGGTATGCATTACGTTTATTTTTCCTTCCTCAGATATTATGAAGGCACAATAGACGAAATACACAACGATGGCACGGCCACCGTCACGTTTGAGGGATACGAAAACACAGATATTGTACAGGTGAGTTGGGTATCCTTTGTCTCAGAGAAATGGACTTCACATGGGTCAACTTTGATGAAGAGTCAAATTGAAGCTGTATTTTAGATTAAGCAGGGGATTAAACTGTCTGTTGGAAATTATCTTTGCCTGTGCATTGGACAGGTAGACAGGTGGCTTGGTGTACATTGGAACTGTTGACAGAGGTATTTAAATTTATGGAATTGGTACAGGCTAATGAAATAATAAGTAGAAACTTAAAAGAATAGTGGTGATCCGCATAAAATTCCCATTTGGCATCTAAACCAGAAACATGCCAATCTTTCCACGGTTCCACCCTAATTCGTCTCACAGAAATAGCCGAGTTCTGCGTCCCTTTGAGTGTAATTTGCATACAGCGTTTGTTTTTTTGTTTTTAATCTTTCCCATCTGGCAGATCTCGAAATTAAAACCAAGCGAGCAGGACAAGGGGACGAAACGGACGGGAGAGGAGGCCGGCCTTAGTAACAACAAAGCCTTGTCAAAGTAAGCCGCACCCGGCTGCCCTGGGGCCCGATTTTACGCTAAGCACAAAATAATGCTTAGCAATTTGTTTTATCTGCTTAGCACTAATTAACAGAATTGTCTGCTTGAGCAGCTTCATACAATTGGGCCCTGATGATTGTCATTGTGAGAAACTGTTCATTCATCCCGGGGCCAATTTCATGGATCAGCTTAGTCTAAGCCAAAAAATTATCACCGTTTTGGAATTATTGCTTCTGTGGATGTATGTGTTAACATCCATTAACTAAGGAATATGTGCTTTGAAAGCACATACAAATTCATACTTCGGGTTTATGGGGTACTTCCATTGTACTCCCAATATCCCTATTCTTTAGAATTTCCCCTGTGGGGTGCCGTTGTTCCCAGTGAGTGAGTATCCCACAAAGCTCTTCCTACAGGAGTAGAAGGGTGGGCGTAAGCACGAAATTCCATGGTTCGCACCGCTACTAAATTGGGACTTGATTTTTGAGTCAAATACCATTTATGTGTTAAGATTCAATATTGTTTGAATAGAAAAATATATTTTCAAAGTGAACAAAGAAACTGGCAGGAGCGGGATTTGAACCTGCGACCTCCGGGTTACCGTACCGGTGCTCTACCAACTGAGCTATCTTGCCCTATGTTGGCGGTCTCCCAAATTGTCAGTATCTTTGTTCGGGTGGGCGCTAGTCAGAAGTCATTGTTTGAATATGGAATATTGTTCAAAAGAAAAACGTCCCTAAAAATGTTTAGGAAGGAAAAGGATCAAGAAGAAAATATTAAAAATTGGAACCAAAATAAAAGCCGTTTCAAATTGAGCTCCAGAAGTAGTAGTAGTTTGCATAAATTAGAGACGAAAATTACAGATGCATTTTTTTCCCGTCGGTCGTACAGGAAAGAGCTTTTAGTCAAACAGAGGGAGTACAAGAAACGTAAAACACAGAAGAAGATGGACAGGTTGAAACAGATGGAGCAGAAACACGAAGAACAGAAAAACAGCTGGCTCAACTTCAGCAGCAAGGTGAGCCCTCGAGAGGCAGAATCAGGCCAATGTGTGTCAATTCAATTAGCCCTGGGCCATTTCTCAAAGTGGCTGTGGCTGTGGCTAATTTTAGGTCCTACGATGTGGATAGATCTGGGCCACATTTTTGTAAATGTACGCCAGTGTCCTTTTAATTGAATCCTGAGGCAGATCCTGTGTATTTTGTTCAAGTCGTCAGGGTTTCAAGATTGGCAATAGAGCTGGGAAATAGCTGATGCCGAAGCCATAGCCGAAGCCATAGCCGAAGCCATAGCCGACGTTTGAAAAATGGCCTGAGAGCCATTTCTCAACTGCAAGAAAAAAGTTGATGGGGGGCCTCTTTGAGAAGTAACACTTCAGATATTTTAAAGTGGTTGACGGTCAACCTTGAAAAGTGTTTGCCATGTGTTGTAATTTTAAATCATTTATCTGTGCAACCATTGTTTAGTTAAATTCAGTAAAGTAGAATTTCTCAATTTATTATTTCGCAATTAATTGTATTTGCTCCATATTAACCTGAATAATTTTTAACTTTGAGGCCGATATTTCAGTTCATTATCTTGTAACAAAAGAGCTATACACCCATCCCGGTATCACAGGAAAATTATGTACTCGTTTCAGCTCCAAATTTAATTTGCAAACTTATTCCTGTCCTCATCAAATAAACCAAAAGATGCGTGTACTGACTTCCTTTTACTTGATAGAGCTGGTCACATGTTAAGAGCAGTTTTGTTCTTATATTCATTTACGTTCTCGAGTATACTCATTGGAATAAAAAATATAAAAATCTTGAATTTTTTTTCTTTTCTTCCAGGCTATTAAAGGTAAGAAAGGAATGACAAAGAAGAGCATCTTTGCATCTCCAGAAAGCTCTACGGGTAAAGTCGGCATCGGAACGTGTGGCGTTGGGGGCGCCCCCATGACGAAATTCGACCGGCCCAAACACAACGTAGTCAGAAAATAACACGTAGAGAAACTTTTTTTTTTTTTGTGTCATTTCTTACGAGGCATTTGATAATTATTCCTCAATATTTGAGGATTGCCTCGTTGAAAGTTTTTGGGATCCCCTCCTTAGAGGCGGAGCAAATTATTTTCTCAGGAGGGGGTTTTGTGACTCGAAACAGGCAAGACAGACTCCATGGTGAATGTGTTTTTACATTGCAGTTTAATGACCAAGGATGGATTTAATCCCCGACCCCCCACCCTTTCTTGACTCGTACGTCATAATCAGGAATAAGTCGCTGAGGCCGTTTTGCGTCAACTGGGCATAATGGCAGGGGTGAGATTTGTCGGGTTTTTTTGGTCAAGAAATGGATATTTTAAAGGGGTGCCCTTAGGCAAATACAAACTATATGTTGATCTGGGGTCCTCGTGGATTTTTCATTTTTTGTAGTTATCACAGATTACAAACACCCGAAAGTCAACTGTGTCAAGAATTTCACAGGGCTGCTAAGCACAAATATTTGCTGAACACCAAAAAGTCTCGCTTAGTTTAAAACAGGTTACCAGCCAAAAGGCCATGGGATTTTCATGCTAAGCAAACAACAGCTGAATGCCAGCCACAAGCGATGCACTTCACATCATCCTGTATTTACCAAGATAGACTTTCCATGCTAAGCAAATTTTTGTGCTTAGCATCGCCGTGAAATTGACCTCGGTGACTTATTCCTGATTATATTAAGACGTACCGAGTCACAAATACGAGTTTGCGGAAAAAGTGGCTGCCGAGCCCACAAAGGGTGAGCAGAAACGGGTTACCAGCCAAAAACTCCATTTGATGCCAGGAAAAAATGTCAACCACGGTGCCTCATAAAATTGACGACATTTTTGGTTAAGAGGATGGAATTGTAAAGAAAGATTTCCGTGTAGTGTTAGAAATGTATTAACCCTAACCCTGTAAAATCCAACAATGCTGTTGTAATTTGTTGGATTTAGCAGTCAACACAAACTACATGGTGTGTTGGCTATTGTTGTATTCAGCAGGATAGCAGCTCAATACACCTGTTGGATTGTGGAAGCAGTCTTCCAGTAAAATATTAATTAGATTTTGTTGGATTAGGCTGGTGTGTCGGTGGTACACTGCAGAATCTAACAAAATTTGCTGTTGGATTTTGTTGTATTTAGCAGGGCCTTATGGAAAAACACTGAAGGGGGAGTTAGGGTTAATTACAGATTGTGGGAAAAAAAATTCATCTTACAGGGTTAGCCCTAATTTACAAGTGGATGAATGATCGACTGTTTCAGGGAATGCGTTGGAAATTTAATTATGCTGGGAGTCTCATATGTAAATGAAGGTATTAGTTTATTAAAAATAAATGCAAAATAAACATTCATGTCCTTTAGTTTTACTGACTATTTTTTATTTTACAAATTCGGTGTTTTTTAATGAATTAACATCCAAGTAATCAAAAATAATTTACTTTTCGTGTGTGTGTATATATAGACGCGTCGGAATGTGGTGCAAAAGGCACTTTGAGTCGTTGGGAGCCTCATTGAGCCGTTTTTAAAAAGTAACAAAATATCCATTCATTTTAATGAGAATGTTTCTGAAATGCCAAAAATCTGACAACATTTTTGTATCTGAAACACTTCTTCAAATATGCATGATGTACAGTTTCGCCGAAAGTCAGATTTAATACATTTCCTGCCCTTTTCTGTTCGATTTTGGTATTTAAACAATTACCCTTTGAAGTTTATCTTCCTCTCCGACTGGTTCTGATGTTAAAAATATACTACATTTCAAGATTATTGCAAAAACAGTTTGTACATACTAAAAGCTATTACAAAAATCAATTTACAGTTCAATTTTTGTTAAAGCTACATGAGTCTCGGGTTCAATTCCCTCCTATTTCAAGCTAATTTAGTTCCTAAATCAAGCAAGGGTATGCATAAACGCTCTGGTATTAGAACGGCCAACTCGGTATAAACACTGATTGTTGCTCTTTCAATTCCAGCTTATGCTGAGACCATCAGAAAGGTTTATAAAAAATGTCATGCACTCCTTGTTATGTAAATACTGTTCTACATGATCGCTAATAATTAAATGCTAGGAAAATCAATGTTACAATTACGTAATTGACCCCAAAAATTATACCACCATGTTAGAAATCACACCACCATTCAGATATCTGCAACCTACCGAGGGCAGCACACGCCACCTTGCAAATGCCATAATTCACTGGTATGCTGTTTCTCAGAGTATTTACTCAAATTAATGGATGCCAGGGAAAACCATGAACCCCTTGCGTACAGAATATGGCGCAAAAAAAAGTGCCACCAGGCCGGATGATGCCATTGGCCGCTGTTTGTGCAGTTTCAATCCATTGTTGGATTATATGTTACACTTGACTGCACAAACACATTGCTGCCGCGACGTCTACCGTACTCAAGGGGTTAACAGAAGACAATGGGGTTCCACGATTGGAAACTACAAAACCAGTAAGGGTCCGTCCCAAAAAATATAAACAATAGGTCCACAACTGAAGATAATTACATAAATGTGCCAAAGTCAACCCCACCTCCCCTTCCAGAAACACTAGACAGAGAATTTTCTTTTCTAGTAAAGTTACTTTGAATAACCTCTTTAACTTGGGTTTTTGTCCAGCGTTTCACCATTATTAAGTATATATTACTCTTCTTTACCAACTTGACAATTCAGTTCTTCCCGTTTCAATCATATTTCAAAAGTAGAGGCTCTCATATATGTAACAAGCTAAATGCGATTTTGGGCCGCAAGATATTCGCTGGACCAAACTAATTCAACAGGATCCACCCTGAGCACGATTCCTGACACACATTCTGTGCAGACTCGTGTGCTTGAGATGAAACGAGCATCGGTGGCGTTATTGATTTTTAAGGACGAAACAGCTGGCTCTGTCCAGTGCTGCATGCAGTCTTTTTAGGGAATCTTGAAATCCATTTTTGGGTCAGCGAGTTTCGGAATCTTCTCCACGAAAGCAGAAATGGGATACTCCTGCAGGAAATTGCACAAGCCTCAGAGACCAGTACATTCCCCACCACAAAAACACGCTCTCATTTGAAAAGCAGAATACCATTAAATCGTATTAACACACTTGCTTCCATTTGTACTCGTGCAATAATATTTACAATTTCTTTTTCCCGTGATAAAATATGATTTTTGATTGATTTTAATTAGCCAATTAATCTGTAGTTCATACAAATCAATTTATGCACTTGTTCTTTTTTTTTTATTAATATAAATACACAAATTTTGTTATACAAAAATCTGAGTACCCAGATTGCAACTGAACTCAGTGATACTACAGTTTATGGTGCTGGTGTCCTTGAGCAAGACACTTTGTCACAAGTCGCCTCTCACCAACCAGGTGTAAATGGGTACCCGTCAGGGCAGTGATGGCTACGTGTTTGATTAGCCCGTGTGCGCTTAACTTACAGCCGGGGCTGTATACCCTCAGGGAGCTGAGAAGGTTTAAAGAATGATTAATAGGCCTGATGAGCAGGGGTAATAATGTAGCGCCTTGAGCAGCGTGATTTGGTGGATATGTGCGCTTTATAAAGAATTATTATTATTATTATTAATACGAAATCTCATCCGCAGCTAATCAACCACGTATAGTTAACCATCTGGAACCCGACTACTGGGCTCGAGCAAATGATGTCACTGCCAACAGATTGGCATGTGCATTGGCCGTGCCGTGCGCACGCATTTAGAACATTTTTGCACATGCACTTGATGGCGTATAGTACGCAGTCATGTAATTTTAATACCATTTGACTCCCCATGGAAGTGTGGTTGCTATGTGGACAGCGCCCTCTTTTGGTGGCGCAAGGAGCCCATAGCTAATATCCTCTTTGTGCAGATTGGGAAACAACAGGTTGGAAAAGCTTGAAATTTCAACAAATTTGAAAGTTAAAAAAAAAGCGGAAGCTCGGCAACATTTGAAAAATGATTTGTATCATCTATGCACCACAGATTTCAGGATTCAGTAGAAACGAGTCATTATACAAAAGTCATACGTATGCAAGAACCTTGCATATATTACCATATTTACGTAAATCAAATTTGCATAGAGAGAGCAGCAGGGCCATAAGCACTGATCTCTATATACACTGGATAGCTCATTGGCCATTGCGCGCTGTACAAGCAACTGAAGCCAGCACCCGCCATATTACCACTACCACTAATCGCTATGTAAGGAGAACGAGGATGAAAGGAGACCGTGGGGACAAGGTTTGAAAACCTGTTGTATTGGGAGTGATAACATGGCGGACGGTGACCTCAACTCAACTCTAACAGTTTACATAGATATCAGTGGCTATAAGATGTAGTTCATTTTTTTTTAGCTGTGCAAATTGACCTTCTGCAGCAAAAAAAGTTAACGCATTTTTCTACCGCCGCGGGAAAGGGGGGCATGGCTGAGGGCTGATTGCTACCTGTTGTGAGGGGGGGCGTGGCTGTCAGCAACATGATCCCTTCCCTTCGTTCTCCCCATCTTGGGTGGGGTCTAATACCAGCTTGTCCACATCGCCGTCCTTCTCATCGTGACCGATGGTCCTGTCGTTGGCTAGGATCTGAAACAGAGCATACAACAGAGCTACAATGGACAAGAGTGCTGAAATGATCCATGGAGTGAAATCGGGGTATGCATTTATGGGTAGTACGGGAATTAGGTACCCGATTGAAGAAAAAAAAACCCGGGTACCCGATAAGAAAGCCAATCCCAAAAATTAAATCTCGGAAATTCCTGTTCATAAAGGTCCGCACGTTAATACTTCCACATCGGTGCATCAATGCAGCAAGATTGCAAGTGTGTACAGTGAGCTCTATAGCTTTTACAGTGTAAATTGCATTTTTTGCAAGCGTTAATCTGTTTTGTTTTTCCTTGTATCCTGGTTTTCATTTCGAAAATTCCCCCACACTTGACATTCAAAAACTTTCTTTTTCATTGTCTGAGAAATTACTGAGTAATATATTAATTCGGTGACGGGTACTCGATTCCATAATCTGGAACAGGTTCCTGACATTAGCGGTCGACCGGTCGGATACTCCGGTTCGGATGCACAGCCCTAGTTTGTACACAAATCTAAGAAAAGCTAAAAATTTAGTATATTCTAAATGTGGCTAAGTTGCACAAGAACGCAATATTGTTGATCACAAAAAAATTTTCTAAAATGAGCAAGATGAATGCACTAACTAAAAATGTGCTTTCATGACCTACGATTATGCCAAGAAACTCGCGCTAACTAAAAGTTAGACGACGGAATGAGACGAAACTAGTACTAGATGTCGTCTTACCGAGGTGACGAGGAATCTCGCGCTCTCATCGATGTTAATGTTCTCTTTGGCCGACGTCTCGTACCATCCAATGAAACCCTTGTCCTTGCAGTATTCGTCCATCTGTGCGCTGTTGTTGACCAACCCTTCCTTAGCTTGGTCACACTGTGGAAATGAAATACGGAGGTTGGGAATAAAGGCAGGCTGAAAATGGTGAGTGTTCTACCCCTGGGCGTGATTGTGTGGGTAACATGTAATAATAATTTGGGAGGCTAATCATCCTTACTGAATTGCGAAGGACGCGGCTACAAAGTGGTCGAGTCGCTGGCACGTAAAGGCGCCTCTGGCAGCTGGCCACATCGACCCATATATGACCACGGAGCACAGCCAGAGATCGAAAGTGTTTGATTTTTCCGGAGGGAGGAAAGCCGGAGGACCCGGAGAAAAAGCCTCGTGGCACAGGAGAGAACCAACGCACAACTCTACTCACATATGGTCCGAGCCGGGAATCGAACCCGGGCCACATTGGTGAGAGGCGAGCACTTTACGCACAAGCCACCCATGCCACCCACAAGGAGTGTGCGATGCATACTGCAGTTGATGTATACAAGTTGACTATTTTCGAGTATTTGAAATGTGCTGAGCTATATCGGCCCAGCATGAAAAAGGTATGGCTTACTGAAATAGGTTACCAGCCAAAATCCAATGTGATGCACACTGGCCTCGACTGGTACTTGGCTCAACTTTTTTCTTAGCAAATAAAAAGAGCTGCTTAGAAATAAGCGCCTGACCTTGTTGGCTAATAGCACAACTGGTATGTTGTTGCCGTTCGCCAGCTGCACTTTGCTGTCCAAGTCGTGCTTCCATTTTGCGACGGCCTCGAACGTGGACACTCGCGTCACGTCGAAGACGATGAACGCGCCGACTGCCTCCTTGTAGTACACCCGCGTCATGTTGCCAAACCTCTCCTGACCTGTCAAGGGGTTAAAGGTCAGGGGGTTAGTCTTCCCACGACAGCTATTTGTTGGGAGAATCTTGTTAGGCTCAGTCAAAGAATCCGAATTCTAGAGAGTTTCCACGGCACTAAGAAATAAAGCCTGCTCGAAATAATGAGGAAAAACTACAAATTTAGAACTACATTACTACAATCAAATTTCACGATTCCCAAAGGTTACAAGTAGAAGTTGACAGGGCTGGAAATTCGTGTACCCGCTAAGAAGTTTTTGAATGTCATTTGTGGGGAATTTCTTTTTAAATAGAAAGACCAGGGTACATGGGAAGACGCTGACTAAAAAAGCAATTTACACCGTAAAGCTACAGAGCTCACTGTACACACTTGCATCTTGCTGCACCGATGTGGTAGTATTAACGTGCAGACCTTTACGAACAATATGAACAGCAATTTCCGAGATTTAATTTTTGGGATTGGCTTGCTTTGGGTACCCGTGTTTTTTTCAATCAGGTACCTGATTCCTTTACTACCTGTAAATGCACACTCCTACCAAGTCCAGTGATTTTAAGTGCCAGTCCAGTAGTTTCATGACCAACAAGTCCATAAAAGAAAGCAGCAAAACAACTGAGATTATGTACCAGTTTCTGAAAACTTTATCGCTACGATTCTGCCCAGTGATTTGCTCAACACCAGGGGCCAATTATTGTGCATTGGCCTGAAAATTTCTTCATGGTTTATTAAGTTTTTTGAGCTACTATACCAATGGCCTTGATTTTTGTTTTCATGAAAATTCAAGTCCTGACTGATTTTGTTTGTGTCACAATACCATTTTTAACAGCGCTTCATCGATCACATGTCAATATATCAAAAGGTCTGCAAAAGTTTGTTCAGAGTGATTAAACATATGCACCGCTGTGCCACGATGGCACTTCGTGGCCTCTCCATAATCGATATACCATCTCTCCCAAAATGCACAGTTGTGGCATACCATCTCACAGCTCCTTTAACAATCGACATATCGCTATTCCGAAATGTTAGCACTTACCAGCGATATCCCACAACTGAAGGCGAATGAGTGTGTCTGCGTCCCAGTTGATGACTTTAAGAGCGAAATCAACACCGATCTGTGGAACGCAGGGGTCAAGGAAACTTGGATTGGGAGAGATGTGGAATTCATGTGTATTATAGGGTGTTGTGGTCCCAAAGTTTAAGCACGTTCAAAATCAAATCCCATCATGGGATATGGTGCTTGCAAAAAGGGGGGGGGGGGGGGTTTGGATCAGAATTATTACATGTACAACGTTGTACCCACATTTTTCCCCTCTTTTCAACAATTCTACTGGGAATTTTAAGTGAAATTTACATTTCTGTATTTGGCTCTTATTTTAATTTTTCTCTTTTCTGTTTTTTTTTTAAAGAAAAATCTGGGGGGGGGATCCTACAGTCAAAAAGTGGGAGAAATGAGAATATGAAAAAATGAGAAATGAGGTATTAAACAATTATTTACGTGGTAGTTTTGTTGTTTTCAAATATAAAGGATACTGTTGCCCTGTAGTGCTGTGAAAAGAACTGATGGACGTATCTCTTGATGACACTTGTTTTGCCGACGCCAAGATCTCCTATCACCAGCACCTTGTATAGATGTTCCCGTTTCTCACCTGTGGACGTCTGGGGGTGGGGCCATGGGTGGTTTAAGGGGGGGGGGGGATGGTCGGGTGGGTGGTAAAAATGAGAGAAAATAAACTTATTTTCCAAGAAATTGGACAACATCCATCAGGAGATGTGGCATGGGCTGTGTCAAAGTTCTCTTCCATAATTCGTTAAGTTGGAGATATCCATTCAGTTGAAATCTTCATTGAGAGCAGGGACAAAGTACACACGTAACTTCAACTTTGTAACCCTTCACCTGTAAGTTATAACGACAGGAAGCAATATACCTAACTGTTGGTACATTGGATGTATGCATACCAGATAATTATCACAAACTTTGCACTGGAGGAACAATGACAGGTCAGCAAAGAATCGGTCCAAGATTATTATTAAACTGTGCTGGTTCAAAAATGCACATTATGAATGCACATGTTATGTACACTGTAATTTGGGTCAACCAGATTTCAAAGCCAAGCCACACTTCCTGTGCAAATAAATTCTTTGTTAGGAATTAACTTTATTTTGACTGCTTTCTATCGATTTGGTGTAGAGGTTAGTCCTAAAGCTAAGTTCTGCTTTGAAAGGGTGATTCCGTTAATTTTCCGTTTTCAGTGCAAATCAATGACCATACACAAAGCAGCCTTTGTCCGACCATACATGTACTATGTAATCTACAGTATGTGGACTTGTATTGAATTCTAAGAAAATCTGCAATCCAACAGCTCTTTTATGTTGCTTAGCTAACCCTAACCTTCCCTAACCTGCCAAAATCAAACACCCCTTTGTGTTGAATTTTGTGTGATTGGGTACTGTAGAGCCTTGGCACCATCACTTTACATGGGACTTGATGCCCTGGTTTTGTCTAAGTACAAAGAATGTGCCATTGGTTTACTACACAGTGTTGGAGTTTGTGTGGTTAGGGAAGGATTCTAGTAAAAAGGCTTGGGCAGTTAGGGTTAAATAAGTTAAGGCCAAGTTAACAAAAAAATCCCAGGTTGTATCGTAAAATTGGGTGTGATCCCTGGCTATACGGCATTCTGGGTTTATGACTTCTGACAAGCGCCCACCCGAACAAAGATACTGACAATTTGGGAGACCGCCAACATAGGGCAAGATAGCTCAGTTGGTAGAGCGCCGGTACAGTAACCCGGAGATCGCAGGTTCGAATCCCGCTCCTGCCAGTTTCTTTGTTCACTTTATAAAAAAAAACATAAAAACGTGTTTAGCGTCCAGGTTATTATTTTTTTTAAAGAAAGGAGGAGGGACTTTTTATTTTTTATTTTCAAGATCATGGCCGCCATTCTTTTTTAAATTTCCGACAACCATAGGTTTTTCAACTGTTCAAAGACACAAAAATGAAAGAGACATGCTGGACAGGAGCATTGAACATGTTTACAAGTGGTTTGAATAGTTTCAGTAAGCTTGTATTTTATTTTCCGGTGGGCTGGTTGACATTTTCGGGAGATTTTTCACCTCATTTTCCACTGGTAAAAATTGTTAAAAATCCAGGCGGCCCCCAAAAAGGAAGCGGGTGGGGATGCTAAACATGTTTTTGTTTTTTTACTAATGCACGACCAAGTCAGACCAACTTTATACAAACATTGTAACTGTGCACAGGATTGTGACATTCAAAGCCAATTGTTAACGAGGCTACACATGGTTAACCGTAACCCACTTGGGTGCATGAAAAATAGGGGTGTGCATTTACGGGTAGTAAAAGAACCGGGTACCCGATTGAAAACAATACGGGTACCCAACCCAAAACTTCCAATCCCAGAAGTTGCAATAATGTCTTTCTCTGAGATTCAAAAGTCTGATATCAGACAAAAGTCTGAAAAATCTCATGCCAGCCTAGTAAACATGATCACTACTCTGCCATTACATGTTCCGGCACGTGCATGTGCCGGCATATCACAAAAGACAGAAGCTTTTATACAGTTGTATTTATAGTGGAATGAGGCATGCTATTACACATGTATGTCTGTCAAGGCTCTTTTATCCATACCCAGACCACGACCAGTAAATTCCCTTTATTGTCAATATTCGTGAGCGTCATAAACATGAAATCTGTGCTGGTTTCCCATGTAGTCGTGTATTAATTTTGAAAATTCCCGACAAATAACATTCGAAACCTTTCCTTTTTCATTTTCTGGGAAGTTACTATGCTATAATGTAAAGTTGTACGGGTACTCGATTCCATAATCTGGAACCGGTTCCTGACATGAACGGTCGGGTATTCGGGTACCCGGTTCTGAAGCACTGACCCTGCTAAATGCAACAGAATGCACCAATGGTAAAAAAGTTGTTGCATTTAGCAGTCAAGGCATGTCTCCTGGTCTGATGCATTCTTTTGTATTTAGTATTATATATAAGCCTCCAGCAACAAGGCTGGTACAGATGAGTTCACTGCACAGTGCAACATTGCATTTGGCAGGGTTCTTATTTCAGCTGTGTTGCATTCTGATTGCATTTGCCAGGGTGCTCAGAGAATACCTCGTTAGGGTTAGGGTTAAAATTGTTGGATTTAGCAGGGTTAGGGTTAAAAAACAAAACAAACAAACAAACAAACAAACTAAAATGTCTACTGGTTTACACTGCTTTGTCTTCACTCAGTGTGAATGTAAAATATCAAAAAAAGGGGTAATTAGGTTCTCATTTAAAATCAAAATCATTGCGGATGACATTTCATGAATTAACCCTTCCTCTCTCGGTGCCAAAATGGAGCCAACTACCCTACCTACATGTATCAAAACCTGTCGAGTTTCAGGTTGAAACACACAAGTCACAAGCTGTTAAAGAGGAAGGGCTTAGGTTTTTTGATATGTTATGATAGTTATAACAGTCGGAGGGTTAAAGTTTCTTGCCATCATATTCCAACATTTTACGCAGCTTTTGATGTTCGACTTTAATTCCGGTAGAATCCACTGAGGAAATTTCATAAGGCCACTTGAGGTCAAACGTGCACTTGTTCATCAGGTGCACATTTTGTACATATATGTATGTACATATATCCTGTACAGAACAAAATGACTTACATGTATACAGGTGTCTATATGCAGTATCTGTACAAAATACATTCAAGTACGTAACTACTGGAAATTGAACACTCAGGAAGTTATGAGTGCAAAAGTATCCTGTCTTTTATCTGCACAGAAGCTAAAGGTATGATATACACATAAACATGTTGCTGTAGCATTGTTACCGGTAGAGTTATTTATACGGAAAGATTTTATTTATTTTATTAAGACTTTATTAACCCTAACAGCCCAAAGCTTTTTACTAGAATCCTTCCCTAACCACACAAACTCCAACACTGTGTGGTAAACCAATGGCACATTCTTTGTACTTGGACAAAATCTGGGCATCAAGTCCCATGCAAAGTGATGGTGCCAAGGCTCTACAGTACACAATCACACAAAATTCAACACAAATGGGGTGTTTGATTTTGGCAGGTTAGGGATGGTTAGGGTTAATACCCCCTACCAAAATCAGTCAGGAACAGCAAAATCTTGGAAAATAACTACATCCATCTGTGTTCAGAATTGTCTCAAAACTTGGCACTTTAAATTTGAGAATTTTGTTGGGAAATTTTCGTGAAATATTGGGGAAGAAAGTTTGTGTTTTCTGTGTTAGATTTCTTGTCCATGCATGCCATGTGCACAGTGTATGGTAACTCAAAGTGTTCATACATTTTTTACAGATTTTGCCGACATAAATTTTGAAATAACTGGTTGTGCCACATGTTTAGACAGTTGTTATCAAGGAGGGTTGGTTATTTTGTAAGATTTTGCTGTTCCTGATACATTTTGGTGAGGGGTATTAACCCTAACCCCTTGGGTAACTTTACTAGAAAGTATCCTGAACCCGCCAAAATCCACCTATTTTGTCATGCACAAAAAGTTGGGTTTTGGTGACTGCTCATTATGGAGGTATCCTGCAGTACCGCTAGGCTTACAATCCTCAATCCATCAAAATCCCCCAGTTTTCAATATGGAGGTATCCTGAATCCGCAGAAATCCTCCAAAACAGGGTTTGGATTTTGATGGATTTAGGTAGGTTAGGGTTAAAGTAAAATCTTTCCATTTATACTTTGTGTGATTCAACATATACATGAAGTAACAAACAGTCGGTGCTTTTCTTGGTTCAAAGATAGTTTTCTTCCATAATTCATTGGTAGGAGGAAATTTATTGAAATGAAACTTTCCATTAGAGCACGGACATTGCAGTTTAATATCCACTCGGGAATATTTTACTTTAATGCCCCTACGAGAATCGGTTAGGAACAGCAAAATAACCAAATCCTCCTTGATAATAGCCGTCTGTTTAAACATGTGGCACAACCTGTTATTTCAAGATTTATGTCAGCAAAACCTGTACAAAATGAGGCAGAAATCAACAGGCTTGTGAACGCTATGAGTGACCATACACTTTGCCAAGAACATCTATAACAAGGAAAGCACAACCTGTCTTCCCAGGGCTGTATTGCACAAAAGTCTCCCGACAAAAATCTAAAGGCTGTGCCATGTGTTTACACAATTCTAAACACGGATTGATGGTTACATGTAGTTTCCAAAATGTTGCTGTTAGTGACTGATTTTAGTGGTGGGTAATAACCCTAACCCTGCTAAATGCAACAGAATGCACCAATGGTAAAAAGTTGTTGCATTTATTAGCAGTCAAGGCATGTCTCTAGGGTCTGATGCATTCTTTTGTATTTACCGGTAGTATTATACATGTATTTAAAGGGTGGCTGCAATGAAATTGTACCAACAATTCAATTTTGTGAACTCTTTTACAATATAAGAAATGTGATTAAAATGTGTTTTCTGTGTTTCTGCCCATTTTTTGTGTTTAATTTTCCTGGAATAAAGTGCCCCCCTTTCTCTATTGTTTCCACGCCCCTAAATGCGTGACGTCATCTCGGGAACACAGAAACTCAGCAAGAGTAGTTTGATCTGTGTACGTTTGTGTACGTGTGAATGTATGTCGTTGTTGAGGGAACCAGCCACGCGCGATTAAATAGCTTTAGATGAAGGGACCAGGGAAACATTTCTCGTCGCGTTAAAATCTTCAAACGGAATCTTTTGGATCAGAATCTGACAATCAAGTGTCGATTTTAGACTTGTTGATTCAGACACTTCTTCAGAACATTATTGGGGCGAGGCAAGAGGAGGATCTTGGAGCTCTTCCGTACATGTATGAGCCAGAAGGTGAGAGTAACAGCGAAACTACTGAAGACTCCGAATCGGACACTCTCCGAGTCCAAATACGACGGTATTTCAGTTCTACTGGAAAGAGGTGAAGACTGACACCATCCTTAGTGGTGTTGCTGAATCCAGCAGCAACACAACGACACGGTATTATTGACGAAAAACATTTGCAAAACACTGAAAGCTTTCCGCGACACAGCGAAAACACACGTGCATGTCAATGCAATGCACGCTCGGTGTACTATGGCCGACCATACAACAGCCAGGTTCCCGAGATGACGTCACATCGGCGTTACCACTTGATGGGCGGGGCTGACCCCCTCCCGCATTAAAAAAATTATTTTCAAATGCTTACGCGAAATAAAAAAATACAAACAACACACAGTTGTGTTTAAAAAACTTTATTTCATCGATATACACAATAAAAATTGCATTGCAGCCACCCTTTAAGCCTCCAGCAACAAGGCTGGTAGTGGTACAGATGAGTTCACTGCACAGTGCAACATTGCATTTGGCAGGGTTCTTATTTCAGCTGTGTTGCATTCTGTTGCATTTGGCAGGGTGCGCAGAGAATACCTTGTGGGGGTGATCATGAGGGATAAAAGTAAAATCTGTTCATGCATTCATAACTACGGCATGCTCTATTGAAATACCACAGACAGGCAACAAAGCCTGGCCTGCAAAAGTAGAGAGACCTTGAAAGGAAGGTGTTTTAACAATATTTAACAAGCCCATTCTTTACTACAAAAAGAAAGGACTGTAGGGGTTTATCAGTTTTGTTAGCTTAGGGAAGTGCACAATTCAGCTCCCACAGGTTGGATCTTTTTTGTGCAAAAGTAACCAAGAATTAAAGCCTTTTTGTCATGTTCGGAGGAAGGGGATGCAAATGCCCAAAATGGGAACATTTTGACATGTTTAAGTTAAAATATTTAAAAACATACATCATGTAAAAGTTGATATCACCCTGATAAGTACCGCGGTAATACAGCGTCCCATCCTACATCATGTAAAAGTTGAAAACATGTCAGAAGAAAAAAAATGGTTAACCTCTTGATTACGGATGACGGCCATAGCCACGGTTTAAAAAAGACCACCTGGTCGGTTGTTGTCTATATGCGCATTCCTGCGCATACTCAATCAACTATATTGTTCTTGAATGGGCGTGTAATGAATAAATCTGTGGAGCTTTTTGAAACAAATGATGAATACATGATAATTGCCATGATGTGTTTTATTTCTCCATAGACCTTATCGCAAATACCGCTTGGATGAGACGTCACAATGGTTACCAGGGACGTGTGAAAGAAACGCGCACCAAAATCGCTTCCATTTCCTTCCCACAATCAGTTGTGACCATTGTGACGTCTCGACCAGGCGGTATTTGCGATACGGTCTATGGGACCATGGTATACACTTGGCTGCACAGCCCGTTCTTCATACCAGCTAGCTAGTGCACATCTCTTTCAGAACCATGTCCTTTGCAATATTTTCCTCGACACAGCGAGAACTGTCTTAAAACCTGGATAATAATAGTTGCTGAACTGTTTTCATCACTTGAATGATAAATAAAACCAGAAATATTAACTACTTACGTATATTTTGGCTAAAATTGAGGAGTCCTTTGTTACCAAAACGTCAACAAATCCGACTGTCTTTTCATTGCCTCATGCATACACATTTTCTTCCTGCTTTAAACATCGCCACCATGCGGTCATTTGAAGACATGTTGATCGTGTCCCCAACCCACAATACCAATGAATACCATCGATATTGTATACGACTGTTTTATGTAATATTTAAGTATATATACTTTCATTGTTGATGCTTATCTCAACTAATGATATCAACACCAAACAGTCGTCTGGTATAGTATATATTGAACATGGAAAATAGAGATGGTGGAAGTGTACCCGACCATTGCCAGGCGCTGGTAACAATGCGTGCTACTTAATGCAAAGTACCTGCATTGACCTGTGACATGTGTTTACACTCTGACAGTCATTTTGAGTGTGCTTCAGTGTGTGTTGACGAATCCAGACCTCCAAAAATTAGCTGTGAAAACGTGAGTTGTCATTATTTTACTATTCACCTTTTCATCATTTGGTGCATATAGGTCTATACTTCATACTGTGTCAGGTATACTTCAATATTGAATATATTATAAGATTTTTCGTATCTGAAAAAAAATTGCTATTTTTCCTAGTGCGTGTTTCCTAGCGTTATGTACAACCATAACGCTAGGATCATCCTAGTCCGAGTAACTTGGACCCTTCATATCGCCTTTTTTAACATTTGGACATGATCTGGCGATAGTAGGGTCCAAGTCGATTGCACAATAGAGAATAGCCAAAAATTCAATCCCCCAAAAAAACATCAGAATTCAACCTTACAACGGCCACCAAAATACTAGATACGCCACCACCTGACCAAGTGGAGTTCCATGATCAGATGAATGTACCAAGGTTTACTTAACATCCAAATAAAAAGTGAAATTTTACCGTTTAATTCCCAGAGACCCCCGCAGAACATGTCTTTTCGCTTTTTTGAAGTTCAAAAAGTGACTCCTCCATCTTGCATGACGTACGTCACCCTGATGCGCAGTGCCCGCATGCACCTAGTCTAGGTTACAAGACGTTCTTAGCGGTGCGACGTATAGCGCGCACGGCCGGCCGACAGCGCCCTCTCGCCAAGGCGTGTGTTTGTGTTTGTGTAGCTAGAGGGCGCTGCCGTGCGCGCTGTACGTCGCACCGCGCTAAGGACGTCTTGGAACCAAGACTAGCATGCACCGCGCGACAACCTGTTTTAGTGTTTATGCCGGCGACTGTTTCGTGAAGAATTTCCTACCTCATGACGCGCGTGCAACCTCGAATCAATATACTACACATGCTACACACGAACACGTACAGCGACCGTTTTACCACTCGCGAAACAGTCGCCGGCAGGTTGTCGGGCGGTGCATGCGGGCGCTGCGCATCACTAAATCAGAGTGACGTACGTCATGCAAGATGGAGGAGTCACTTTTTGAACTTCAAAAAAGCGAAAAGACATGTTCTGCGGGGGTCTCTGGGAATTAAACGGTAAAATTTCACTTTTGATTTGGATGTTAAGTAAACCTTGGTACATTCATCTGATCATGGAACTCCACTTGGTCAGGTGGTGGCGTATCTAGTATTTTGGTGGCCGTTGTAAGGTTGAATTCTGATGTTTTTTGGGGGGATTGAATTTTTGGCCATTCTCTATTGTGCAATCGACTTGGGCCTACTATCGCCAGATCATGTCCAAATGTTAAAAAAGGCGATATGAAGGGTCCAAGTTACTCGGACTAGGATCATCCTAGCTACATACCAGCCTCCCCCCCTATCAATAACAACCGGACACAGGGCGTTAAAATGCACGACAGAAGCCTAGGCATGGGCCTATTGTATGATTCAGCTGGGCACACTCACCATTTTAACACTGTTCCAACGAAAGTCTCGATTGCGTGCAGCCTGCAGCTAGCTAGCTGTGTGCAGAGTGGAGCTCTTCACTTCCACTTCGCAGGCAGTTTCTACTCGAAATCTTCGGTCTTCAGAGAAATATTCCGTCGTCAAATCTTTGCACTTGCACACAAATAACAATATCTACGGCGTTATTAATACTTCATTATACCTCTGCACGAAAAACAGAAGACCGCATAGCGAGATAAAAAACGATTTCTTTGAAAAAGGGGACAAATCTGAAAAGTTCGCTGTTGTGTTAAGTTTACGTGACTAGAATTCGATCATGCATGTGAATCTCATGCGCGGTAGGCCGGTATATATCATGTGATTTTAATTTCAACTCCGCTGGTAATCACATGAATGCATTAGTGAAAACGCTCCATTCCCGCCGGAAACCAGTTTATGAATTGACGTAGTTTTGGCCTCGATTTTTCCACGCGTATAACCGGCTGGAGCCAGACTACTGATAGGGTCAGAAAAATGAGACTTGCCGAAAAGTCGGGATGCGGACACCAAACGGCTTTGGCTAGTCTACTAATAGTCTATTCCCTGGGCGTTGTTATATGATAAAGATTATGATAACGGAATGGGTATCTAACTATACTAAAATAATTTCGTGCTCACATCGGAGACGGACGTATGAAGTTCAATTCTCCCTATCAACTATCCACGTTTGTATGGCAAATAGATGGTACTCAAATGCTATATATGCGCGTGGTGTATACGAAACCAGTTCATTGCTAGTCTTGGCTTCGAGTCGCACTCATGCTTCATTTCCCCTGTAAACTCCGCCCATAAAGGAAGGGCTTATTACATGCATACATCCTCCTTCACATGAAGCTTTTCAATACACGGTTGTACTCACCAACCACGCTCAAGTGAGGGCGACTTTAATTTGTGAGCGGCTGTTTACTGTTTTAGTTTGCGCGGGTGATCAGTGCGGATTTTTTCTCTACTTGTTTTTTATCATTGCACCTTTTTCATTTGGTTCTAGGGAATTTCAAATTATTTTAAAACTTCCCATCAAATCAATAAAAAGGAAACTAATGCTAGAAGGGGCGAGAGCCGGGATCTCGTTTATTTACTTAACTTTATTTCCATCCTTAGGTAACTGTACAAATACAGTAATTAGCCACTTTAGTATACAAAAACATGTCAAACTTCGTTGAGTTAAGAAATATAAAGCAGGGATGGAAAGGACCCGAAAGAAGCAGCTTGCCGAGTGCGAGTCCCCTGTAGAAGAATATAAGAAAGAAAGGATAAATCAACCATACACTAGTGTTCTCCTATATCCTCATCAACCATGCTTAACCCTTCATACGGGGTGAAGCCCATCAACCATACACTGTTCTTCTATTATCACCATCAACCACTGGGCAGCGATCCCGGGGAGGACAGGGGGGGGGGCACGCCCCCCCAATATTTTTTTTGGGAGAGGCTATGGCAGTGTCCCCCCCACAAAAAAAAAATTGCCATGGGTGATTGACTTTTACAATGCACTAGAATGCACCAAAACACACACACATCAGCACACATTGTCAAAAATTCCCCAGGAGACACAAGAGATCGACACCAAATACAAAATTTCCGATTACATGATCTAATAACAATTGAACTGATTGTGCGTTCTTCCGAAAAACCATTGGTCGGGGATGTCTGTGTAATCATGGAGGAAGGATATATGGAGGAAGGAACACTCCTTCCTCCATGGTGTAATCTCCAATATTTGTTGTTCGTATTTCTTTATTGGTGAACGACTGGTCTGGTAAACTATCCTGGGAACAGGGCATAAATGTAGGCCTACACTATAAAGTTTTCTGGAATTCGTCGACAGAACGGAATGCATTCGGCCGGTTTTAACTAAACACAGGAGTAAGTATACATTTTACGTATTTTTAGCATCCCCATAGTACCTTGTACGTGGTTGATAACAATAAAACAAATTAAACAAATACAATAAGGGTGACGCCATTGCACAACCAGCGCGTGTTATTGGTTGTGCGCTTTTTTCCTCCGCCACCACCCCCCCCCCCCCCCCCCTCTCCCTTGAGAAATCGCCGCCGCTGTTATCAACCATGCACGTAGTACGCTCAACTTTTCATACGGGTAAAGTTCATCAACCATACATGGTTCTCCTATCATCAACCACCATGGGATCCAGGGGAGGACGGGGGGGGGGGGGGACACGCCCCCCCCCCCCCAAATATATATTGGGGGGGGGGGGGGCATGGCAGTGCACCTAGAATGCACCACCAAAACACACAAACATCAGCACACATTGTCGACAATTTCCCAGGATACACATTTAGAGACACCAAATACCAAATTTCCGATTACATGATCTCTCTAATAACAGTTTAACGGGGTGAAGCCTGTCAACCAGTACGGTTCTCTTAATGGGAACATCGGAGGCTTCATATGAACATGGAGGCCTTCCTCCATGATATGAATCATGAATATCCAACAGGGCACCGATTGGATAACGTCAATCTTCCAGGCAGATATCAATATACATATCTTTTGAAAGTCTGCTTTTTCGTATTGAGCAAATAAGGCATCGAAAGGACATGATCTAAAGCAATATGAAAAAGTAATGTCCTTACATAAGAAAACTAATTCACTAGTCAAGCGCAATGCTAACAATTTAACAAGAAGCTAAAAACGACTGCTATGAAGACTAACTACCTGCATGCCTGGATATGTAGAATTGAGCTTCATATGTCCGTCTCTGTATATCTCTCACACATCGTACGATCAAGCATGGCGACTAGGGACGTGAAACAAGGGACCAAATCCCGTCAGGTCTCTGGACTGGCCACGGCATATTTAGTGATCTACAATGTCGTCTTGTGTGCAGGGTAAATGCGGAATGTATTTCAGTAGTTTTGCATTGGATTGTTTTTAACGATCCCATTATTCATCAGTTAATAATATTAATAATATCACATCCATCATCACAAAATTCCAAGATCTCCCCAGCCCAGCCCCACCTAAACGTTACACCTCGCTCCGCCTTCTGCCCCGCCTTCTGCCCCGCCTTCTGCCCCGCCTTCTGCCCCGCCTTCTGCCCCGCCTTCTGCCCCGCCTTCTGCCCCGCCTTCTGCCCCGCCTTCTGCCCCGCCTTCTGCCCCGCCTTCTGCCCCGCCTTCTGCCCCGCCTTCTGCCCCGCCTTCTGCCCCGCCTTCTGCCCCCGCCTTCTGCCCCGCCTTCTGCCCCGCCTTCTGCCCCGCCTTCTGCCCCGCCTTCTGCCCCGCCTTCTGCCCCGCCTTCTGCCCCGCCTTCTGCCCCGCCTCCTGCCCCGCCTCCTGCCCCGCCTCCTGCCCCGCCTCCTGCCCCGCCTCCTGCCCCGCCTCCTGCCCCGCCTCCTGCCCCGCCTCCTGCCCCGCCTCCTGCCCCGCCTCCTGCCCCGCCTCCTGCCCCGCCTCCTGCCCCGCCTCCTGCATCTCCCCCTTGCCCCTGCCCCACCCCCCCTGCCCTTCGCCTACTTGCAAAACTGCATGTAAGGTTTTCACAAACCTTATGTTATAAAAGAGACCCAATATATATTGCTGTGGAAGAAATGTTTTAATTTTTTTCATGATCCATATAAAGTATAACTCTCTTGTCACGAAATTTTCTGCCCCAACATTTCATATGCATTATCTTGATGATATGGCTATGTACACGTAGGCTAGGTTCAGTTCCTTGAAATGTCAATCAAAATGGTGAAATTTTACGAGAATATAGCTTGCCAAGACCACAGGTTTGACCACTCAAAAGTTGACATCGTTTGTTGTCGACAGAGGGCACCTCGCCATTGACAAACCACAGCGTTAAGTGTTTTTGGGGATGAAGTCAGAAATGTTCACTCTCAATGGAGTTTTTTTTCCAGAGTTTTAATGTGGGGTGCTCTTGCCTTTGATCCCCCTAGTAACAGGTTGTTTATACCATTATGAACACAAATGGATGGTTATTTTCCAAGATTTGCTGTTCCTTACCGATTCTGGTGGGGTATTAAAGTAAAATCTTTCCGTATTAAAGTAAACATGGTAAACGCTTTCCTTTTCCGAGTGTTTTTAATTTAATCAAACGCCCGTTCCTGTGTCCCAAATTCAAGGGGTCTTGGGCTCCCTCACTGAAGGCAGGTTTTGTTAATTAAATTCAAATTTACCTTAACCCTAACCCTAACCCTAACCCTAACCCTGCCAGACGCAGCACAGTGCATCTGTGGTGACAGCTTCACTTTGCTGCACTCTGCACACAAGTCAATGTGACAAAGTATGCAATCTGATGCGTCTGGCAGGGTTTCTAGCCAAAATAAAACCCTTTTTAATTTGCAGATGGACTGCAGTTGGCGTGATGGGAGTTCGTCATTACTTACAGACCAAGTCCAACATCGGTATCTATGACACTGTCGAGGTGCCTCTGAAAGTATTTCAAACAGCTGCCATCTTGGAGGTAAATGGACTCGTGGTGCAACAACAATTATCTGAATTCCTTGTGTCTGGCTGTTTTTGAGGGGGGGGGGGGGGGGGGGGGGGGGGGGCCTGGGGCTGGGGCTGGGGGGCCTGGGGCTGGTATGTCAAGAACGGTCCGTGCAGCCAAGCTTAAACACAAACAGTAGGCATCACACTGAATAGAGTGGTCCTATTGATCGCACTTGGAGCCCCCCTTTCGTGTGAATGAAAGCTTTGTTTGAAAAAGCTCCATCTATTCATTACACTCCCATTCAGGAATAATATAGTTGAAACATGAATGGATTTAGTACGCACAGCCAGTGTTGTAACCAAGTCATTTTTTCTCAAGTCAAGTCGAGTCACGAGTTAAAATTCACAAGTCAAGTCAAGTCCAAAGTCAATTTTTTTCCAAGTCAAGTCCCAAGTCAATTTTTTTCAAGTCAAGTACCAAGTCTCAAGTCAGGTTGTTGCACATAGTAAATTCAAATTCCAATGACAAATGACTACACATGGGCTGGCATGCATGTACTGTACAAAATCAACCTGGCATGCCGTCTTGACGATTCTCCATGCAATCGTCCAGTGCTGCAGCCCCGCATACGTACATGTACTGGACACTCAGCTCGCTATGCGCTGTAGGCTTGGCATTATTTTCAACTGATATGTGCGTACGCCCAAAAGTTGTGTTTGTTTTAACAAAAGTGTTAATGTCAGCAAGTCAAATTTATTCAAGTCAAGTCGAGTCACAAGTCACGTTCTTACAAGTCAAGTCGAGTCCCAAGTCATTTTTTTTCCAAGTCAAGTTAAGTCTCAAGTAAAACAAAATCGCGACTCGAGTCTGACTCGAGTCCGAGTCAGCAAGTCAAGTCAACAAGACTGCGCACAGGATCTAGAATGTGCATATAGATGACAACCGGCCAGGTGGTCTTGTCAAACTGTGACTGTGGCTGTTGGGCCTCATGGTCGTCATCCATATTCAGGAGGTTAATGTTCATCTTTAAGTTTGACTAAAAACAGATTTTTAAAAATTTGAAAATGTGTTCTCTCTTCAGATAATCCACTGTGCCCTTGGGATTGTACCCTCCTCAGTGGTGCTAACAGCATTCCAGGTGTTTTCAAGGGTAATGCTGCTCTGGCCAATCACTCATGCTGTACCACAGGTAAGGAAAACTATCAACCAATCATGTATGCAGTACCATCATAAGGAAACTTTTTAACCAATCGCACATGCCGTACCACAGTTAATGAAAATCGATAGCCAATCATACATGCTGTACCACTGGTAAGGAAAACTGTCAACCAATCACACACGCTGTACCATAGGGAAAATTATCAACCAATCACATAATTATGCTGTACCTTGTGTAAGAAAAACTATTAACCAATCGCATATGCTGTACTACAGGTAAAGAAAACAACCAACCAATCACACGTGCTGTATCACATGTAAGGAAAATAATTATGAGAAAGTTCGATCAAGGACCATTGGTTAACTAGTGGTTGGTTCGTGACGTACGTAGCGCATGCGCACTGAAGTGCGAACGACTATAGTCGAACTATTGTCATGTCAACGCGACCATGAGAAAATGGCGGTAGCCAGTTTGTTTATGTTTTTGGACGAGTTCATAGATGAAAGCGACACGGACGATATTTGCTCAGTATATCGACATATCTCAGAAGTGGTAACGTGTGCCTCAGATGATTGTGGACGAACAGTAGTAGGCCCTGCCCAAAATTTATTATTTCAAAGAAAGACAAAGTAACAAAAAAAGCAATATTCTGAACATGAAATGATCGTTCACTGCTGCTAAATATTTACTTTTGTTTTTCCGCCATTTTTCTGATAACTGGTCCTCTCTGCACTGTGCTATTAAAAACGGCTATTGGTAACCAGCGATGCGACCAACCTCGGTAGGCTGGTCGCGAATCGTCGACTAGACTAGTCCAACCATCGTTGACTAACGTACGTTCGATCAGAGTTAGTCGAACTATGGTTAACTATAGTCCTTGATCGAATTAGAACAGAGATGCTCTGCGCTGTACTACAGTTAAAAAAACAATCAACCAATCAAACATGCTGTATCACAGGTAAGGAAAGCTATTGACCAATCACACATGCTGTATCACAGTTAAGGAAAATCATCTACCAATCATATATCCTCTATGACAGGTCAAGCCACATAACATTATTTTCTCTGGGTTTTTTCCACCGTAACTTTTAGGTTCAGGATGAACTTAGTGTGCCGCTGTATATCACAGCTTGGACTGTGACGGAGGTCATGCGCTATGCCTTCTACACTCTCGGACTTCTAAATCGGCTGCCCTACATCCTTACATGGTGCCGATACACACTCTTCATTGTGCTTTATCCTCTTGGAGTAATCGTAAGTGGCAAGCAGTAATTTCATGTCAATGCTAGGTACAACAATTTACTTAGCGCAATTTTAAAATAGAAACAAAAATAAACAAGCTAAATGTGTGCACTCCAGGCGCCCCCCCCCCCCCCCCCCCCCAGACGTTTCACCCCAGTTACTCTATGCAGTGATTTGATTGGCTGTTTCATCTCCAGGGTGAGCTTCTGACCATCTACGCCGCTCTGCCCCACGTCAAGGAAACCGGGCTGTTCTCCGTCACGCTACCCAACGATCTCAACGTATCATTTGATTACTACAGCTTTCTTATAGTCGTGATGTTGCTGTACATACCGAGTGAGTATTCTCTCCGTGTGAGTCGCTTTGGTTGAAAATCTCACCTCACGATTGCTTTTCATGTCTGGTCTGACTGGTGTAGTTATTTTGTCTTTGCCCAATAGAAATTTTGTAGTGTTGTAAAAAAATTTAAAAAGTCAAAAACTGGAAAAACAGACTTAGGTTCGGACTTGATGTGAACCCTGGTTCCAGCTCAGATTTGACTGTGGACTCCAGTATACATTTTTTTTAACGTCAAAAGCCATGTCCGCATTGGACTTTTTTTGGTAAAACGTACGGAGACTGTTGCGAACTTGTCCAAATTAAGTCCAGTGCGGACAGACAGTAAACATTCCAAATTGTCAAGTGTCGATCGTCGGTTGTCCGTTTATCCCTCCACAGTGGGACCTTTTACAGGGCCAACCGTGTAGCGGAAGAGTTACGTGGCAGTTTTACGTCACTGAAAAGTCCAGTGCGGACAGCCACTGTAATATACAACGTACATTTTGATCATGTGCTTTCCGTGCTTGACCACTGCAAAGTTTACGTGGCCAAGGACTTTCCGCCAGGCGTGTAATCCAAGTGCGGACGGACGAAAGAATAACCACAGTGCAATGTTAACAATCTTGCACGATAACTTTTGACAATGGTTAGTCCAATGTGAATGCGGCTTTTATGGTCTTAGACAGTCGTCCAGACTTGGCCGAGTCCAGGCTTAATTGGAGACTTACGAGACGCTGGTGGCAGCAGACATATTGACCCTTTTGGATTGTTCTCACCATTCGTGCACATGGTCAGAACTATGTGTGCATGCTCGGAACTACCTGCACATGCTCAGAACGACTAGTATATCTGCTGCCACAAGCATCTCTAAAAGCACCACACACGTTGTAGATTCTGTACCATGCATCTAGATTTTCTTGTCGCCGTAATATTTTGCAGTTTTTTAGGTAAACCTGATTATTTCTATTTTAACTACAGTCTATTTGCACATCATGAATATTGAAATATTTTTCTCCTTTGTGTGGCAGTTTTCCCGCGTCTGTACTCTCACATGATTCGCCAACGTAAGAAGGTCATCGTAGGGGTCTCCTCCAAAAAGATCGATTGAAACCGTCGACAACTCCCAGCTTCCGGAAAGGATTTTTTTTTCACTTTAAAACCAGTCTTTGATGATACTCCGATAAAGTTGATTCTATGAAACACCACAAAGTGAATGGTTCTGTCCAATCATTTTTGTTTGTTTATAAATTGAATCAGTTTGAGTGATCTTTTTAAAGGATGAACGGTTTATTTTGTTTGATTTATGAAATTGAGGTTCGGCTTTGGGGTAAGTTTGGGAAAGAGTTTGCCAAACTGAAGACCGTTTGTGCCAAATGTTAACATATTTGACAACTTTTGATATCTAATTTACAGAAAAATAAACCGAATATAATTACATTACAGGGTATCATTTAATATTTTTTTAAATTTTCAAACGTGGCAAATTTGACAAAAAGAATCGTCCACATGACTGAAGATTTTATTTTTTAGAGTAGAACCTTAATTGTATTTTGATTTGAAATTGTTAGCTTTCACATTTCCACCAAAATTTGTAATTTGCATGAAGTTCACCAAATGCGAGTCACATTGTCTGATTTTTAGAATGGGTTTTAGAGAACGCATTAAGATTGATGTCATTGTTCGGTTAAATGAATGTTTTTTTTTTTTTATATGCTGCTTTGGATGTTTCTAATTGGACAGTTTTTGATATTTGTGTTTTTAGAATTTCAGATAAAATAATTTTGCTGTGATTAATTACAAATGCTGTGCTACCCATCAAGGGAATGAGTAAACATGTACTACCAAAACCACTATTATTTGGGGGAAGGACAACTCACAAAAGTGAGTCAGATTTGGAGGCAGTTGAGGTGTAGGTTATAATTTATTGAGTGTTCAGATCGGACAACTATCCGTCCTCTTATGGGGTACTGTTCCCACATCTCAGCTGGTGCTTGTGTTTCTCACTTATCTTTATTAGACAGAGTACAGAAGCGCTTTGTTTAATTTGGTTGGAGAAGAGTTAGGCTCATCCTTACGATCACTCTCTCACACCGGAGATCTGTTGCTACTCTTAGTCTGTTCAGATATTTTCATGGTAAATGCTCCACCGGCTTGTTGTCCAGCTTGGTTCCTCCAGTTAGGGTGTTTGAGCGTGTATCTCTGAAATTCTTTGCCTGGTGCATGTTTAACGATCTTTTCTGCTTCAAGAGGAATATTAATTCCTCCATACCTTGAGTGGCTTTTCGGAGTGAACTTGCAAACAAACAAACAATTGTACTATCTTCTTTAGATAGGAAGTCAGAGTTTTACAACCATCACAGTACATGAAACTCGGTATGCAGGCCTGTTAACCCCTTGCGTACTGATGACGCCATATGGCGCAAAAAAAACAGTGCCACCAGGCCGGATGATGCCATCAGCCGCTGTTTGTGCAGTTTCAATCCATTGTTGGATTATTGTGTATGTTATGCTTGACTGCACAAACACATTGTGGCCGTTTTGCTTGGCTGCCAGAGCTGCCGCAAAATATTGTACTCATGGGGTTAACATGTCTGCCCTGTGCACCCCTGTTGAGGCCATTTCTGTGGACATGCTAATGCTGCTTACGGATTAGATACAATACGTACAACTTGCGGAAATATGATTTATTTTAACTTCAGACTGAACACTAGTCGTGCTGCAGGATTTACGGAAGTAATACTTGAATTTCTCCTGAATAATTGGGAGAAATTCCCCCGATGACAGTCGGAGCATACTGACTTCACATGGTGTCTCTGTGAAGCTTCTATTTATTTACAATGGAGAGAATAGCCCCAAATGGTTAACAGTACGGTTGTTTACAATGAGGTGGTCTGTGCAGTCAAGTGTAACATACACAATAATCCAACATTGGATTGAAAATGCCGAGATTGTGTGTATAGACGTCATCCGGCTTCAAAGGGTTAAGGAACATGACCTCTTTCGTTGAGCTTTGTTTTAAATCACCATATGACAAGCTAAGAATTCATCCCGGTTTTCTAATCAGTACTGTTTTTT
Organism: Hippasteria phrygiana; assembly: GCA_037893225.1. Lineage (NCBI taxonomy): Eukaryota > Metazoa > Echinodermata > Asteroidea > Valvatida > Goniasteridae > Hippasteria > Hippasteria phrygiana. The sequence goes on along the minus strand of JAZGUH010000008.1, from coordinate 340,184 downwards.
TCTTCCAAATTGTAAAACAATTTGACGTGATGCTGCCTGCTTGTAATTTTGTTGAAATGAATTAAATATTCATTAATACGGTGAAAATATCCGACAAGAGTTTGTGTCATTTTTATCATGTGTATTCATAAATTTTCTCTGATATAAAACCAAATTCAATTATAATAAAGCAAAAAAAAACAAAGTAGTTTATTTGTGACCATTCATTCTATTTAATGTCAGAATTATACACGGATCACAGAACTGGACTAGAACTGTATTCTCTGTGGCTGGTAGGTTTTATGCACGAACATTCCAGTCAATAAAATCTACTGTGCTCACCACTTACATATATTCCCTGATTTTCATGTCAATGGTAACTGAAACACTGTTGAAATGCCTTTATAAAAATTCTTATAATTTAAATTAAAACCAGGAATGCATTTCTAAATAATGAATCTCAACATTGGAATGTAAAACTGAAGCTAAAAATTAAACATTGCACTACCCTTGTACATGAATGAAAATCATAAGCATTTTAAAAATTAAAGTGAAATTAGATTTGAAACCACAGGCGGCGGAAGGGGGGGGGGGGCGCATTGACCCCTACTATTGGCAGTTCCACACAAGAAAAACAAGGGCAGCAGCCGGCCTGCACCGGCACTGCTTTGGCCCCCCCCCACTTTCAGAACTGTTCCGCCGCACCTGGTTGAAACTTAACAATTTTCACATCATGTATTTTCTCATGACTTGGATGACGGATTGAGCTCAAACTTTCACAGGTTTGTTATTTCATGTATAAGTTGAAAGTATGAATACTGCTTGTAACTGTCAGCCCTACCAATGCTACATGTACACCGTACTTTTTAAAAATCAAACACAGTGCACATATACATATTTACTGTACAATTCAAAATCATACATTTACATACAGTCCTCTACAATATTCCTGTCTCTATAGTCCTACACACTTCACCTGTCATCTATTGCCAATTTATTTATTACTAAACAATGCACACATTAATCTAATAAAATGAACAGTCCCTCATCACAATATATATTTGGGGATTTCCTAAATATAACAGGTATGCTTGGCAGCTGACCAATGAAAAAGTTACTCTCTCTTCTGCAAAAGGGAAAGTCTGAAAGAGGCTTCCCATTGGTTAATCATGAATGCAAAATCTGAATACCACTGAATACTGACCTCTCATTGGATGACAGATTGTTCATCTAGTTCATTCACAAATTATACCATGAATCACTGAATATTTACTATTAAAGTGCATTGGCCAAAAACTTTACTCACTTACACCATACATATATTACACATACTTCACTTTTTACATACCTCTATGTATACATTTTTATCCATAAACATCACTTTCGATTTGACACATATTTGTACATGCATTTATTTATAGTCTAAATATATAATTTATCTGGAAGATTTTTTGTGCCAATTGTGGGCTGAATCGGCCAACACGATTTTTGTTTTTTTCCTGAAGAGGCTCAAATTGTCATTTTGCACTACCTAATAATGTAAATTTATTTCAGCGTTTATTATGAAAGAAACTAACAAAGTATTTGAGAAGAAATCAGAATTTCAAATTCAATTTCAAACAAAAAATTGTGAATGAAGAACACAGTTGTAATCTGAAAACCATTTTTTCAGAATAACTACAAATTATTCATTTACATCAACTACCAAATACAGCTTGGAATTTAACTAACACAGAATCCTTACTCTAATCTTTGGCAAAAACAATTTCAACACAATCATAGTACTGAGACAATGACGACATTCACAATATATGCACCCTGTATAACAATAAATACAAAAGCCATCTGCTTCAATTTACAGCGCCCTCTGTTGACTGTAAAATGGCAGGCAAAAATCAAAAGGCTGTTTGTGAGTGCTTTGTAGATCATGCCTTTCATTTTTAAGGAAATTAATTTAGATTCGATGAAGGATATTATACTATTTCTTCAGAAGATGTTTGCGTCGGGGATGATGTAAATTAGAACAGAAATGTTTTCTCTTTTGCCCTGTCCCGACGTAATATGTGACCCGCTCTGCAAAAAGGGCACATAAGTCACTGTATGCTTTTACGAGTTATGGGCCGTTCAATGTGAAGAGGGTGGAAATTCTTCAAACAAGTGATTTTGAAGGGAGGGAATTTGTTGCATCTTTGATACCTATATTGTTCTATTTCATAACCAAAATCTTTGATTTCAGTGAATAAAGTTGGAAAAAGAATGTGTTTTTGTCGAGTGCTTCCATCTATTGCTTTACTTTTTGTTTTTTTAAATGGCTTGTTTCTCCTTAAGTCATTTCAAGAAATTCCTGAAAACAAACATGCACATTTTTTAATATCTCGTGATTGCAAAATGCTAGATTAGACCTCAGACATATACCATGAAAGCTTATAAAATGGCCTTTCCAGCTATATATAGAACACTATTTTCAAATTTTGCAACATAAGTGCCCTTTTTGCAGAGCGGGTCACATATATGAAGCACTGTATACTCGGTGCTTTCCGAGAGCCTGTGTGAAAAAATTCACAGGCTTACTTGGGCGGGATTCGAACCCACGACTTCCTGCTTACTAGTGCAGACGTCTTAACCACTCGACCACCGAGCTTGCCGAGGTCGGCTGGCCGATTCGAATCCAATGCAGCAGCGGGTCCAGCGTAATCAGTCAGAAGATAGAATGTTCGCGTCGGGGGATGATGTAAATTAGAACAGAGATGTTTTCTCTTTTGCCCTTTTCTCTTTTTCTTGATTTTTTTTTCTTGAGGTGGTTCTTTGCCGATTATTGCCCGGCAGGAAAATTTCCTACACAATATTTTGTGCTAAGCTCCTGCATGAAGTACAAGTTATCAATATCTCAAATTTGCCTTGAATAACCTCAGACTTGAATTCGGTGTAACTACAGAACTATGGCTTGATCAATGCTAATGACCTATTACCAATTCTTGGACAACTTGGCCCAGGTGCAGCATGCGCAATGCACACACAAGCCCTTGTAAAACATTTGCTGCATACTGATCAGAGTTGTCTAAGATTTGTCCGAGGGGAGCTTTTCTCATCGTGTTTACGTGCATGAACATATACGGACCACATCATCATGCCTGCAGCTGAATCACATCTACGTTTGACATGCGTTCACATATTGTGTTTCAACGAACAAGATGCACATGAGGTGCGTGCACGTAATGGGAAGTTTGTCTAAGAATTAGAATGTCATGTGATATTCAACAGACGCTATGATTTGCTGATGCTTACAAACGGCGATAGATCAATTATCTTGTGACCTCGGTCATTCAGGAATCTGTGTCAAACTGCACGTGTAGTTTCAACACAAAAAGAAAACTCCTTTCAGGACCAGAAAAAGTCCCAAAGTTTTTGAAGATAGAAGCTGTATAAAATAGTCCCTGCTAATCTACGGCACTGTACTGTTCCACCCACCTTTTTTTTCAGCCTTATTCAACAGAGGGCGCTGCAATTTTTTTTTTACAAGAGTCACACTATCTGCAAGTTAAAACTATACACAGCTGCCTAAAATCTCTTCCGGCTTTGTACACAGAGAATCTAGGACAGGAAGTAACTGTCCAATCCAGCCTTATGTTTTGTAAAACGTGTTCCCTGAAGAGGCACAAAATATAATACATCTGTGGCATTTCTCAAACCTTGGCTTCGGCTTCAGTTCCATTTGCGTCTAATTCCCAGTACCATTGCCAATTTGTAGGCTTGAATACTTGATATAGCCACATCTTAGGGCCTAAAACTAGGGACAGCAAAGCCAAGGCCGAAGTCAAGGTTTGAGAAATGGCCCTGGAATCAGAATTATTTCAACAAAGAGTAAACAGTTGACTTGTATGCGTAATTGCAGTTTTACTTGCCATTTCTTTTTACAAGACTGTTTTTTTTTATCATAGCAGTAGTTCAACAAACTGACATATCGTTGTTTGTGTGTTAACCACTCAAGCAGACCCAGGTGAAAAAAAATAGTATGAATATGATCGAAAATAAAAAGGACTTTGGAGGACAAAATCAGCTTATTCCGCACACCCATGTTTAATTATAACCGACATGGCTGGACAATATTTCACAAGCTGTATTCACACGATAGGTGAATTGGTGAACATCATTTTGGTTTTCTTTATATTATGTAACAGATGAGATAACGGTTATTGGAAAATGTAACTATACTGGAATAGCTGGAGAAGGAACTGAATTCTATATTGCAGCATGCTACAGTCTACTTTCATCTATATACAATTCTGGCTATACCACATGTATACACAATGCAGTTTGTACGACTGACAATGTCCTATTGTAAAATTATTTCTTTTCATCAATTAAAACTATTTATAATTTCATCTTTTGAAAGAATGCACGTTGCCGAGTACGCACAAAATATTCGGAATACCTAGGCTTAATTATTGGGGAAAACTCAACCTCATATGCAATCATCAGCAACCGAATATTAGTCGGAAAATCTACACAAAAATATATATGCAGATTTTCTCTTTTGAGAAAGTCATGAATTGGATTTTCTTCTACAAGTTTGAGAAATAATATTCATCAAGTTATACTTGCTGACCGATGGTCTAAACAAAATTATGACAAACTCATTAATATGCATTATTCATCATTACCTATGCATTAACTCTCTACATATGCACATTCCTTGTGAAATCCAGCATTTCGAGAATTAAGACCTGATGAATTTGGTCCGTAGGGAATCAAGTATTCAACCTCACCTTTGTCAAAAGTTCTTAGCCGATACCAAATCTGCCTTTTCAGAAATGGCTGATACTGTTTAAAAAGTCCTCCGATTCAGTATTCCTAAAATGGTGACTTGTTTGATAACCTTCAAAGTTAAATTCATTTTGTTAACCTTCAAATTTTCCAGTTGTTTTATAAACCAAAACAAGTCTCTTTAAAATTCTGCTGTAGTTTACTGTATTAAAGTTGTCAGCTACATGTTGTCTGTATATTGTTAACCATTACTTTGTGACACTACCCTCGTAAAAGACCTTATGATATATGTATTTGTACCAATTCATCAATTTAAAAGTTGGTTACTGTTCCTGACCGTACTCAAAGTCGTCAAAGTTGGCGTCGTTGACCATGGACTGATGATAGCGCCCTCTGGAGGCAAAGTCCTGATTGTCCTCCGTCAGCTGCTCCGTCTTGATCTGCGGCGCAAAGTTCTGAGAGTGGACTATCATCTGTTCTTCCGGGGGCGGGGACCTTCTGCTCAGGGGAGGAGGGCGAAGTAAAAATGGAATTTCGGGAGAAAAGAAGAAATTGATAAAACAAAAATCAAGGTTCATGGTGCTATCACATACCCAAAATAAATTAATCGCTCCCACAAAAAAAGAAATTTGATTTAATTTTCACAATTTTTTTCTGCCGTGCATCTTCAGATCCCACACCCAGTATATCACAGCTCACCTCAGACACCTTCAGAACCCACACCCGGGATATCCCGAGTTACCTTACACACCTTCAGAACCTACACCCAGAATATCCCAAGTTACCCCACACCCTCAGATCCCACACCCAGGATATCCCAAGTTACCTTACACACCTTCAGATCCCACACCCAGTATATCACAGCTCACCTCAGACACCTTCAGATCCCACACCCAGGATATCCCAAGTTACCTTACACACCTTCAGAACCTACACCCAAAATATCCCAAGTTACCCTACACACCTTCAGATCCCACACCCAGGATATCCCAAGTTACCTTACACACCTTCAAAACCCACACCCAGAATATCCCAAATTACCCAACACACCTTCAGATCACACACCCAGGATATCCCAAGTTACCTTACACACCTTCAGAACCTACACCCAGAATATCCCAAGTTACCCTACACACCTTCAGATCCCACACCCAGGATATCCCAAGTTACCTTACACACCTTCAGAACCTATACCCAGAATATCCCAAGTTACCCAACACACCTTCAGATTCCACACCCAGGATATCCCAGGTTACCACACACACCTTCAGAACCCACACCCAAGATATCCCAACTTACCCTACACACCTTCAGATCCCACACCCAGGATATCCCAGGTTACACAACACACATTAAAACAAAACATTCTGCTGGGAGAGGTTGTTATTAAAAAATACTCAGATGAGATTAAATATTAACTCACAACAGTTCTATTGGACCATGCTTCGATCACAACATACTCTTTGTGAGATAAAACATAAGCAACAGACACATCCATCAACTCACAACAGTTCTATTGGACCATGCTTCGATCACAACATACTCTTTGTGAGATAAAACATAAGCAACAGACACATCCATCATGTATTGACCAATCACAGCCCGCATGCATATGCATATGTGTGGTGTGCAGGGCTGTGATTGGTCAATACATTAAGAGGCGGAGTTAATGGCCAGACTATTCAACAGCTTGCAGTGTTTAGGACATTCTCCTTATCACAACAATGAAAAACTTGATCAACCAAAACTCACATACATACATGTACTCACGAGGACTGTAAATGAAAATTTAGCACAGGCATAAACAGAAAATTAGTGTACACAGTCAAACAATAGTAAGAACAAACAGGCAAGTAAAACAAAATAAAAAAGTGGAAAATTACAAAGTCACACCATCTGCAATAAAAAATATAAAGTTACAAAAAAAATCAACAGACCCAAGCTTTACATGACAGACAAGTATAATTTATTTGGCATTGCATGTCCATACAATATGACTATACATATAATTTAATAATTTCAGCTCGCAGTCTGGAATACACATACAGTTATATGAGGGAAAAAACTGCCTCACTAGGAACAAAAAAAAAATTATTTTAACATCCCCCTCCCTCTGTATTCATATATCTTCATACACCTAACTGCACACCCGTTCATCTCTACGGAAAAGTTGGAAAGTTCCAACTGAAAGCAATAAAAAAAGGTCCGAAAGTAGGACTCAATCCAATCCAATCAAACAAAAATGGACAATTCTAACAATTTCCATACTCAATTTTCAACGTTAACAAAGAAAAGTCCCAGGAGTGGGACTTGAATCTGCGATCTCCGTGTTACAGTACCGCGACGCTCTACCCACTGAGCCATCTTGCCCTATGTTGGCGGTCTTGTGAAAGTCAGTGGGGCATAACCCTAACCCTGCCAGAAGCAGCACAGTGCATCTGTGGTGACAGCTTGACCTTGCTGCACTCTGCACACAAGTCAATGTGACAAAGTATGCAATCTGATGCGTCTGGCAGGGTTTCTAGCCAAAATACCCTGGAGGGTTAGGGTTTTAAAGTACTTTTTCTTTGTCATAAACTGCTTCTCTCCACCCAGGAGTCTCCCGATCAGTAAACAGTACCCCGTTCGGGAGACAGGTATACTTTGATCTGCAGACATAAAAAGGGATGGAAAATGCACTTTTGGAAAGCCAGCATAAAAATACAATGGACCAAAAAAAACAAAAAAAACAAAAAAACAACTAATTAGCCTTTTAGAGGTATGGCGGACACAATAGGAGGGCGCTATTTGATTTGGGTATACCTTTTGTGCCATACAAAGGTTTACCCAAATCAAATAGCGTCCTCCTATTGTGTCCGCCATACCTCTAAAAGGCTAATGGAAAGCTAGCTTTACGTGAACCCCCTAGATGTCATTGTGACCAGACTATCATGTGACTAACTTGTTGATACAATGGTGACCTTGGAAACTGTACCCGTTTTATAAAAAATATCTCTTGTGACACAAATATCTGGCTCTATCAATCTTGGGGTCAACTACAAATACACATACACACTAACAGTCTACATGAAACAAAATATCCAAAGGCCTGATTAAAGTGGAGAGTCTATGGTCTGAAATCCACGACAAAAAAAAAAAATACAGAATTACATGCACGAAAATATATCAAAGGACTACATGTTTTTCAAATGAGCATGCAACAATAAGCCAGGTCAAAGGTTATTCACGGTAAAATTGCAGACGTTATGTCACGCAATGTTACGCGAACGCCCATTCTTACTGAATTTAAAACGTGCGCATTGTGCGACCACCTTGCGCGTTCATACGCACGCGTTAGTTATCCCGAATGACCCGTGACCCATGTCATTGTGCACATGTGCAGTTGACATACCGAACTGGCTTATTAAAAAGATTAACCAACTCCCTCCCCCCTAAAAAATAAAAGTACGCAACCTACATAACCAATGACACAAAAAATGGTTACCTCTGCTAAATTGACCTATCACCATTCATGAACATTAGCCAATCACAGCATCTCTTGAATATTGACATTCTAAATCATGGACAAACGACAAACTTCCAAACACGTGCAAGCGCCCGCATGTGCGCGTCGTTCGTTGAAGTGCAATACACAAATACGCATCAAATGCAAAAGTGATTCCCTAATACAGGCATGAAGGAGACCACACATTCACTGAACACTATAAGAAAAGTTGACAACTCCGATTAGAGATACGAGCACTCGCGTATGCATCGCGCCATTATATGCTGTTGGGCGTGCTGCACGTGGGCAAACTTGTCCAAGAACTCGCAAACGGCAATAGGTCAACTGAATTTTTTGAAGTTGTCAGTTCCGAATGCTATTTTAAACGACTAAACACAATGAAACTTCTTCAAGTGTAAAATATATATAAATGTTCGCACAATAACATACTTCATTAAAAAATAGGCTACGCATACATCCAAACAATGGAGTAGAGATTACAGATTAAGTACCTGTCCAGTTATCAATCATTTAACTGTATTGCACTGCATATATCAATTTTAAAAGAAATACTTTAAAAACAGAGAGACTCATTCCCATCCAGCAAGGATAGAATGTAACAAGCTGAAACCAAACCGAACCAAGAACACAAAATCTGATTTCTGTCCTAAATGGTTATACATTCTGTAAAAACCAATTCTTAATTTTTACTCAGCTTCATTGACAGAATAATGCACTACCCATTTTCCAACAGTGAAATACCTAGAGTTGTAGTCGAGTCCCTGCAAGTCCTTTCTATAAAGCCGGTCATAAGTAACTGGATGAACAATGACAAAGGAATTCCTTTGTCACAGCTCATTTGAATAGCTTGTGATTTGGATTAGGACTGGAGGGCTTGTGATGGACTTGCAGGGACTTGTGATGGACTCAAATACATCTCTGGAAATACATGTGTAATTATGTCTTGCTTAGGAAACGCAACATTTCACTCGTACCCACCACCCTATATTCTAGGGTGCTGGTGAAGGCTAAATTTCTTTGAGTTCTCATTGGATAGATTTTACATTACCTATGACATTGAGTCAACACTTGTTTTGCTACCCACAATGCTGTGTGTTTCTATCAAGTTTTTGTGAAGGAAAAGATTAGCCTTCACTCGTGCACTTGGGCAGTCACATAGATCTCTTCTTATGAACAATAGACTGATTCCTAGTCCTTCCATTATCATTCTGACTTCAAATACAATGTGCAGGGACTGGTACAATGAAGAGGAATTCCGACCCACAATGATTTGTACCAGTCTAATATTTTGGGTTTTTTGCAAAAGATTATGAAAAGCCCAAGGAATCAGCCAAGAAATGTATTAAATTTAACTGCGCAAGACTACGCAACAACTGATCCCCACATTGCAGAGGTAAGTCAGCTATATATATAAAGCACACACATAGCCACACCCTTCCTAATCCCCGGTAACCAGTTCCCCCGTCTGTTATTGCTCCGGATTGTTCACTAACTGGTCGCCTTCTTCTAAGAGTGCACCGGGCTCGTACTCCCACTCAAGCTGCTCGTTCCCTGCTCCCTGTGGGTTCATGAGGCGCGAGTGGTGGTACCGGCTCCGCTCGGCAAAGTCGCCGTTCAACTCCGTCACCTGGGTCTCCTGCACCATCCCCGGGGTGGGGAGGAGTGGGGTCAGGACGTATTGGTCGGGCGGGGGCGGACCAGATCTGTAGGTGGTGTCGGTGGTGGAGTGGGAAGTTGGGTCAAGGCGGAGTGATGGTTTCATGGAGTGGGTGGGTTGAAGAGTCATTCTGAACTTAGTTTGGAAATTGTTGACAAGATTTGGATTTTGTTAAAGGACCCACCACCACTTACAACCAGCACCATCAAATTTGGCTAATAATCTCTCTTCCGAATGTAAGTGTAAATTTCTAAAAGTGCAAACTCACACCCAAAAATCCAACAGTTATTGCAGCAATTTTAAATTGATTAAATCACCACCAACACCATCACCACCACCACCTCTGCTAGATCACCTCTTCAAATCATTTGACACTGTGCCATCCATAACATCGTGTTGGATTCATTTCTTTTCCAGAAATATTTTCATGTTCAAATTTTTTGACTCGCACAAATGATGTGAACAGAAGTTGTAGCTGCGGAGCTATATGCAGATTGAGGATAGGCCGACTTTTATCATGATAAACTCCGGTATTCCGGAGGTCGCAGGTTCAAATCCCACTCCTGCCAGTTCACTTTGAAAATCAATTTTTTGTTTTACAAAAGCCAAAAAAAAACGAAATCAATAAAAAAATCAGCAATAAAGTGAAAATAAAGCATGGCACGGATCCTACATGGAGAGGGAATGAATGTGGAATTACCGTTTAACCAATCCGCACCCACCACCTTTACTTCCAAACACCGAGAATAACGAGAAGCAGAAGACACGTAGAAAGGCCTGTGATTCCCAAGATGACACGCAGTCCATCCGGTAAGACGTTAACCTTGCAACGACCTCAGGTTGACCTTGACATGACCCCAGGCTGACCTTTGAAAATACTACAGATGCTTTTTTTTTCAGATCCTTGAAATGCTTTCACCGCCAATGTCACATTTTAAACAAATTGGCATTATTATTTTTATAAGATGATCTTTTGAAGATAGAAGATCGTCAGGATTTGTTTTGTTTCGCTTTGTTTTATCCCACACCTGTGATGCCGCGGGTTGTACTGCACACCATCAGATCCCACACAGTAGGTGGCATATTTCTGGCTGTAGGGATATCTTATCTAAGTATGTGGGATCTGAAGGTTGACTCTAAGGTACAATTTAACCCTCACCCTGCTAAATACAACGGAATGCACCAATGGTACAAAGTTGTTGATTTGGCAGTCAAGGCATGTCTCCTGGTCTGATGCATTCTTTTGTATTTAGTATTATACATGTATATAAGCCTCCAGCAACAAGGCTGGTACAGATGAGTTCACTGCACAGTGCAACATTGCATTTGGCAGGGTTCTTATTTCAGCTGTGTTGCATTCTGTTGCATTTGGCAGGGTGCTAATCAGAGAATACCTCGTGGGGGTGTCCCAAAAAAAGTTTTTATCATAAACCAGGCGTAATAAGCTTTCCATTGATATCTCGGATGCATTTATATAGTCATGCATCACTGACCTCCATTGTCTTGACACTGGTACGTAAAAACCCACAGAAATGACAAATAATTTTCAAATCCAGGCATTCCAAATATTAGAAATGGCATCAAACATGCGAACATCACCCAAAGAATGAATACAAATGAAGGGTGAAAAAACACCCAAGAGAAAAATTACAAGACAGCTTTTTAGAATAGTCAAAAGATACAACAGAATCATGCAAATTCATGCAAATTGAGAAAAACGAAAAAAATAAAATATCGTACCTGCATAGCCTATTGAAGAGGGACTTGATCCACTGAAAGAATTTAAACTCGGAGATGCCTGGGTGCACCCCTGGGTTGGCCTGGCCGATGTAGATGTAAAGGATTAAGTAGACGGAGATGTTGGCAAGAGCATAGCCCCATTGGATGGCAAACATGATGACAAGGGCAACAATGATCTAAAGAGAGAGAGAGAGGAAGACGCAAAATATTAACATCATGAGAAACTCCAAGATGTCGGGAGAGAGTCCAGGGCTTAGCCTGACCGACATAGAGCAAGTTCGAGCGGCGACCATTTGTCGACCACTAGTCGATTTTGCCTGGTACCCAACATGTATTTTATATACAGGCTGCCATGGAAAATCGACCAGTGGTTGACAAATAGTCGCCGCTCGAACTTGCTCATAGCTGTACAAAATTAATGTTCAAAAACAATTTTTATTAATACTTTGGTGACCCTTAAAAAATCATTTTTCTTTTGATCTGTTGTCACTCTTAGTCTGTTCAACAGATTGTTTTTATGGTCAATGTTCCACCGGCTTGTCCAGCTTGGTTCCCCCAGTTAGGGTGTTTGTTAACCCTTACCCTCCGGGGCATGTTTGCTAGAAACCCTGCCAGACGCATCAGATTGCATACTTTGTCATATTGACGTGTGTGGAGAGTCCAGCAAAGTGGAGCTGTCAGCACAGATGCACTGGGCTGCGTCTGGCAGGGTTAGGGTTAAGCGTGAAACTCGGCTTTCTGCCTGTTCCCACAAATATACACTAGCTGGACCTAGATGTAGAACAAAAAGGTTTTTTTCTCCTCACTCTGTATCTCTACGGAATTCTTTGCCTGGTGCATGTTTCCCTTCATCTTGAGATCTTTCCTGCTTCAAGAGGAATATTACATCATACCTCTTGTATCTTTGATTCTTTTTCTAGCTCTGTGCTTCGAGTGGCTTGTAGCCTTGTTTCGGGTGAACTTGCATAAAAAAACCCAATTAAATATGAAGTAGAAAAGCTGAACTACCACGCTTCTTGTGCTGCATGTTAGTGCAATGGTGTTCTTTTTTTTCGGTGGGTAGGGAGGGGCCTGTGTAGTTTAAACGACAAGCACTTACCCCCAGAAAAGACACCCATCTGTTACAGAATCTTGAATACCACGACGCTGGCATGCGATCAACCGTGCCAAAGGGCCGGCTGTGATCTAAAGATTGTAAAAGAAACGGAGAAATTACAAGTGAATTAATTACACAAATAAAGATTTGCTAATAGACCGATCCACTTAGCCCCCGCCTCTTGATGTAATAGCCAATCACGGCAGCGCGAGTCACATGTCCTTCAAGGATGTTGTACTTTTGTCACACCATAGCTGCGCTGTGATTAGTCAATACAAGAACGGGTGGGCTTTATGGATCAGCACATTGCATATTGCTCGTGTTTCGTTTTTTTTTTTTTTCGCACATACCCAGCATACATGTAGATGGTAACAGAGTTACTGGTTAAAGTCAATTAATTCCAAAATCCTGATAGATTTCTGTGACAACGACGTCAAAAAGAAAAATTGTTATTCTGTTTACGTACCAATTTTTATTTAAATACCAAAGTCATCCAAAACAATCTTGCTCCAAACTCACCCTGTTTCTCATCTCCCTGTCCCTCTCCCGCATCAAGCAGCCCCTCCTTGTCACTGACGTCCACCGGGCCGTCCCCGCCCCTTTTACTCTTCTCCCATCCATCAAAGTCACCGCCCCCACCCCTGCTAGGCTCCACCTCCTCCTTCTTGGGGAACATCTTCTCGGCCTTGTCGATGTCCTCTTTGAACTCGCGCAGAGTGTCGTCCTTGGGCAGGACGGGGTCGCCCTTGAGGGCGCCGTACGTCTTGTCGTCGCTCTTGTTGATGACATGAGCCAGTAGGCTGTCCTTTTCCTTCTTGGTCTTGGCCACTTTCTCCTTGTCGTAGCTCATGGCTAGGGAGAAGTAGGCATAGTCCATACCTGTCGTCCAAAATTGTTTTTTTATTTACTGTAGAACGCATTATAACTCTAACCCTTCAATGTTTTTCATATGGCCCTGCTAAATCCAACAATTTCTAATGAGAAGCCTGCTAAATGCAACAAAATCTAACAGCAAATTTTGTTGGATTCTGCAGTGTACCACCTACTACACACCAGCCTTGGCATTTTGCAGCTACCCTGCTGAATCCAACAAAATACAACAGGTATCGATGCTGGAAACATGTTCCTTTCAATCAACTCTTGATAACGAACAGATTGGTTGAAGATTTACCCACTCAACAAAAAATACCATACCAAAATAACGGTGAGGCAGGTTTTTTTTTCTGAGTAGGGACTTGTAGGGACTTGCTCGTTGGCCAACTTCAAGTGGGCTTTGATGTGTCAACTTAAAAACTCCAACAATGCTTTGTGCAAAAAATGGCTGTGCTCTCCTCAACATAAGTAGATAAAACTGATCTAAGACATTTACCTGCGTAGGTGACAAGAAAGGGCATGGTGACGATGGGTCCCAACTCATTGACATGCCCGATGAAGATGAAGAGAATAGCTACAAAACAGACGACTAGCGAGGCAAAGATCGGCTCTTTGTTGGGCCCTTTCTGCAATCACCGAAAAAGTGCACAAAAGAAAGAGTCACATATTGTGCCAATTTTTGTTTATCTTATTTCAAATCATCAGCGACTTACACGTATTTCACCAATAATATATTCTGCACAATTTTAAGAGGGGGAAAAAAGGTGCAGAAAAATTAAAATACAGAGATGGAACTACCTAGACAGCATGATTTAAAACCTGTTTTTTAGTAACAAAAATTTACAGGAATGATGTATGTTAAACAGTACAGGCTACGCATTCATAGCAATTTTTTTGTCATGAAGAGCGCCACCAAGTGTCATATGATGTCCTCTCCCCAAAATTTCAGAGCTAAAAAACCTATTTTGCGCCTCCTTTGTCTGGATCCGTCCCATCTCGGCTCTAGGGTGGCTGTCGGAAGCACCGTTCACACTCTACAATTTCAACTGAGTTACATGTACATTTCTGATTTTTGATCTAGGCCGTGATATTATCTACAGCACTGACTGCAGTTGATTTCAATCTTGGTAGAAAGCACCTTACACACATCGACTCAAAGACTCAAAATTTTGCAAGTGTAAAAGGACAGAGGTGAGTTGGTCTCGCCAACGGTGGAAGTTACCCCGCCTAGGTCTATAGGTCTGAAAAGTGGGAAAATGAAATTTGTTAAAGAATTATCCTCTATTTAGATCTGGGCCCAAGAAAACCGTAAGGTTATTAGGGTTTGGCAATTCAAAATGTCACCAACTCTACCACCTCCGATCGTAACCCTTTACCTAGGGTGGCTTTTAGCCTTGTATTGGATTATTTCAATAAAAATAGAAGAGTAATTCAATATAAAAAAAAAAATAAATCTTGGGGTTAACCATGGTCCAATGTCACAGAATTTGGCTAGCATGAAGAGGCCTCGGGCACTTTTTTCTCGATGAAATTTGGACAGAAATGTCCACCTACCCCGTGGCCTAGCACTTTGATGATGGGAATGACGTTCTCGTTGGCGATGCATTGAAGGATGCGGGGGGCTCCGTACAGGCCCCCCAGACAGGAGGACAAGCTGGAGATGTACAGACCCATCAGCCACAGAAATCCCACGAGCGAAACCTGCAAGATACGCACGGGAATCGAAGAGTCAGTATTTGAGGTTTCTAAAACCAATTTGCTATAGTTTTTAACATTATATTTTGTTTCAAATTTGAAGTTTGCCAGTTTAAATCTATAATGTAATTTTTCTATAAATGTGGATTTTTTTGGTTTCAATTTAATCTATAATATGTGGTCCTTTATAACGTAAAGAGCATTTGTGACCCAACCCAACAAAATAAGCCACAATTCACGAGGGCTGCTTTTGAGTTTCAAAAGTAGTTTTATCATACAATAAGCCAGTTCGGTATTTCAATTGCGCATGCGCACAATGACATTTTATCCCGAATGACCCACGTGACCCAACGAGCGCGTGTGAACGCAAAAGGCGGTCGCACAACGCGCACGTGTTAAATTCAATCAGAATGGGCATTCGCGTAACATGCCATGACATTACGTCAGCAATTTTATTCCGAATAACCTTTGACCTAACATGGCGTGACATTACGTCAGCAATGTTATCCCGAATGACCTTTGACCGAACTGGCTTATTCAATGATATGAAAATATTTTCAATGTAATTCTGCTAAATAAAAAAAGAAATAAAAAATAAAAAAATAAAAATAAAAATAAATAAATTTGATGATGATAATTATTATTACCTTCTCGGCAATCATATAGTCCTCCTGCAGGGCCCATCTGGCACACGTGGTCCCGAGCAGCAGGACAAACAGCAGGTAGAGTATGGTGGTGACGCCCAGGGCAGACAGCGTGCCGTAGGGGATGCTCTTCTTGGGGTTCTTCAAGTCCCCGCTCATGTTGATGCCCGCCATCACGCCGGTGGCCGTCGGAAAGAACACGCCGAAGACGGTGAAGAAGTTCTCGCCCTCCAGGTAGGAGGGGCCCGAGTTGTTGGTGAAGGCGAGACTGTTGAAGCCCAGCACGCCGTTCTCTGCGGACGGAGGGAACAAAATGGGCGAGGCTGGATTATCTATTGTGGAGCACCGCGGTGGTAAATCGTCACCGTTTTCACGAACTGACACTCACGCGCACCTGGGTGTCAGTTCGTGAAACCGCGTACCGAGTAAATTTCGGTTTCACGAACTGACACCCAGGTGTGCGCGCGCACATCGGGTACTGACTCGCTAGAGAAGACTTCGTTTTCACGAATTGACACGCAAGCATGTAGCAGAAATACCATTCCAAGAAAAACGCTTTAAAAGCTTTGACACGAATCTACTCCATCTGTACACTTGTGGGTTCACAGAAACATTGAACTGAAAACCTCTAAACTCGTGAAATTGAAAATGGTTTCAGTTCGTGAAAATGAAAATGTGGTTAGCGCGCGCTCCCCTACTTGGGTGTCAGTTCGTGAAAACGGAAATTACTCTGTTCTGTAAAATACGCGCGCGCCCTGGCACTCACGCGCTAGAGAGTGTCAGTTCGTGGTGTTGGTGACGAAATATGTACACATATATAAAAAACCATACATGTATTATTTTTGTTTTCCTAACTAGGTTTTCAATTTTTTTCTGTAGCAAGGGTCTAATTTTATTCTTCTGGGTCTAAAACTTTGCCTAGAAAGTTTGATTAGGGCAGGTTAAGGATTGGGTTTAGGGTAGGTAACGTTTTGTGCAGGGTAGATAAAATCTTGGCCAAAATCAAGTGCACAAGGTTATGCAGGGGATTTGCTAATCTACAGCTGCAAACGGTACAGTACATTGCATTTGAAAGTTAACCTGGGAATGGAAATTGCTCTTCACATTTTTTTCTTCTTCACATTTTTTCTTTTCCCAGGGGAAATTCATTTTCATTTCACAAAATGTGAACAAGTTTTCAGTGGGAAGCATTGATGTAGTCGAGACATCACAAGATCCCACAAGACCAACACAAGACCTCAGTTTTAATTCAAATCTCAAGCTATTCAAATGAACTGTAATAAAAGCATTCCTTTCTCATGGTTTATGCCTGTTACTTGTGACAAGCTGTTCTTGCGAATGGTCTTGTGCATGCTTTGCAGTTGGTCTTGTGCCGGGTCTTGTGATGGTCTCGACTACATCCCTGGTGGGAAAACATTTTCATGCCTTTTCACACAAGTTGGAAAATATTTTCACACCTTTTCTCAAAAGTGTTAAAAAAATTCAAACTTGAATTCGCAGGGGGAAAAAGTTACTTGCGAAATGCGAATGCAAATTTTTTTTTAATTGCAATGTGCTGTACTCCCTGTCTTTTTAAGTCAATCAGCCCCTGATTTGATCACAGAGACCCTCACCCTGGTCAGACTGCGCAAATGTCCCCACCAGGAAGTCCAGCGTGGCGATACCCAGCACGGCCAGCAGGATCAGCTGCATCTTGATCACCCACTTGACCCCGGCGATGTTGACCGCTAGCAACAAGAGTATGGTGGCTATGCCGACCCCGCGGACTGCCCAGGTGTTATCCCACTGGAAGGTCTCGGCGACAGACTCGCCGAAGCCAGTGCAGTAGAGGGCACATGCTACGGTCTGGGCAAGGAAAGAAAAGGAGATGAAAAAATATATTTATAATGTAACACGATTGGCTTTAATTATGGGCTGGCATGTACAGAATAGCCCATGGAGGCTCACAGAAGTCAAAATAAGAAAAGTGATACACATGCAAAAATTACTGAAACAATAATGAATACGTAAGAAATAAAAATATTGATATATTTGGTTTGTTTTAGTATTTTATCAAAAATCCTTTCTTCTTGGTTGTGATATCCTTGGTATGGTGGTAACACCACTGCTTGCCAAGCTCTTCAAGAGGCAGGCATCAGGAATTTTATACACGACTCCAGACATCAGGGGCATGGCAAGTAGGACAGGGCGTGGCAAGTAGGACAGGGCGTGGCAAGTAGGACAGGGCGTGGCAAGTAGGAAAGGGCGTGGCAAGTAGGAAAGGGCGTGGCAAGTAGGAAAGGGCGTGGCAAGTAGGACAGTGCGTGGCAAGTAGGACAGCGCGTGGCAAGTAGGAAAGGATGAGAGGAGTAGGATATTTCAAACCACTTGGTTGGTGCACTGAGGCAGAACAAGTCCCTCGACAGAACAGGTGAGTCATCTTACCAATTTTTAACACGGATAGTGTACGTGTACATTCCAGAAAATTGCAGAAAAAAACCCAAAATTCAAAAAAGTGCAGAACGGCAAAAAATCCTAAATCCCAAAATCACAAATTCATTTTCACCTCCTATTGATATTTTAAAATTGTTTTAAGTACATGTATCAGTTCATCCAGCAATTTCACTGATACTGGTTCTAAACTACTAACAGAGCAGAATTCTCAAAGTTGCTTCGTACCTGCCCAAAGACATACAAGATTCCGACAGCTCCCCCTATCCGAGCTCCGAGGACCTTGGAGACCAGGAAGTAGACACCACCGCTTTCTATATGGCATCTCTCGCAGACACCGATGGCCGCTAGCGCAGCAACGAGAGCGACTACAACAGTAAGTACAACTATGAGGCAAGATAGGCCGATTCCAGCGTTACCCTGTGGGGAAAGAAGAGCAAAACAACTGTCAAGGATGTGGAAATAAAATGACCTACATGTAATCTCTACTGCAGTAACCAGTAATGGACAAGGCCGCTGTTCCATGTAATTCAAAAAATTAGCTGGCCTGACGTTTCGAACTTAAGCAAGTTCTTTCTCACCTTTGAGAAAGAACTTGCTTAAGTTCGAAACGTCAGGCCAGCTAATTTTTTGATTTGTATATTTCAGGTCCATTCAGTCAGTCAGCAGTTTGCAGCAGTTTTATTCATTTTCATGTTCCATGTAATTAATGGATGGAACCCAATGCAGTTCACAAAAATTTCTAGAGTGTAGAACTTTACATGTACATGTATATCATGAACTAATTATACCTGTCAACATTAAAAAAAAAAGCACGAATGAGGTCAAAGCAATATCCACACACCTACACATGTACCCTGAACTTGTGTTCTCAATCCCCCTCCCCAAATAACTGTTGGCACTATGAACTTTTCTTGGCACTGACATCAAAGTGCACGAATCATAACTTCGCTTACCACAACCCAGCCGGTTCTCAGGAAGATGACCACACCAAAGATGTTGATCATACACGATGTGAAGACGCCATCCCACGTACCAAAGAGCACCGGTTCCCTGACAAAGAAGTTGGCTTTCCACCACGGCTTCTGGCTCGTCAGCGACCCCTGAAAGAAAATTAAGACAAATGGACCCCAACAGGTATTAACGGATTCATTTTAGAAGAAATCCAAACAAAAGCGCTGCTCCCTAATGACGTCAAAATGTTGGTGCGTACATGTATGGTGTATACCAGTGGAGCTTGTCTGATGATTAAATATTTAAACTCAGTCACGTCAGTACCAACACAGCCATGTGTAGATATGCCAGAGGATCTTGTTACATGTAGGCTAAGATTTAATTAACATTTGGGGTTATTTGTTGCCTGGCCATCATGTATGTACTGTACATGGTTGGCTAGCTGCGCAGGCAGGCAAAGAAAACAAAAAGTAAATTAAGTGACTTTTTAATTAAAGGTGATATGAATTGTCCTAATTTATTTGTGTGAAATGGATGTGCAGTGTGGTGTTTTTTTTAGTGTTTGAAATCCATTTTTTTATTTAACCCTAACCCCCTAGGCATTGTTACTAGGAGGCTTCCTCATACATTGTACCTGTCAAAATCCAACACTGTGTAGTAAACCTATAGCACATTTTTTAGACTTAATTAAAGCTCCATGTAAAGTAATGGTGCCAAAGCCCTACCTCAATCCATCAAAATTAGACAAAACCTGCTGTTGGAGTTGGTAAGGCTTGGGATTAATGCGTTAAAACAAAATAATTGCATACATGTATGTGTGGCAGCATGAAATGAGTTGAAAGTCACATGGCTTTCTGAGATCCAAGCATAAACGAAAATTTTTCACCGAAAGTCAACTTTGGGTTTTTAACATTTTTATATTTTACAAAGCTGTATTCATCGTATCCTAAACTTTTTTTTGTGGGTGATTTCTTTGTTGAACTCACATTACACATCACATGCATTATGCACATGCCACAAAATTTGAGCTTCGTTTTCTCAAAATTTGGGGCCAAGACTCTAATTACTTCAAAAGGTTATAGCAGGGCCCAGGAATGATCTACAGCAACACAATACATCAAATTAAAGCTTACTGCAGGTATTTTCAGGAAATACCATCACAATTTGACTACTTTACATCTGTTTAGGGAGCCGGGTCTCATTGACTGTTACATACAGCTCCTTTAAAAATCAACTATATTCACAGCAAATTCAATCAGGCCCAGGCTCCGTCCTCATTTGTGGCCTGGGCATACAACCTTTCATCCTTTCTCCTGACAGCATCTGAAATCAATAGCTGCGAGCTTCCTGCCATCATACACAACGTCAATTCTCATTTCATATTCCTACACCAATAACAGATGGAAGGTAAAGGGGGGGGGATATCACTACATGTATGTGTGGGATTACGAGGCGGACATTATTAAGCTGATGGTGCAGCTATCCTCGGGCTAAATTATCACGTCCATGTACAATGTATACGTACATGTAGACAGCTGCGTGTGTGTGCCGTGTGCATGCATGTTAATAAATTGAGATCTGTGTAAATATTTAAAATGATGAGCCTATTGTCGCTTTGTGATATCTACTGTACAGTGTGTTCAATTTTTTATAATACAGGTACATTGTACATGTAGCAGCATGCAGAGGGTGAATTAAATTACATGTACATCATGTAGGACATCAGACATTTCCCACCCATTTGCAGTATTTCAGAACAAACATATGCCTTGTTTTGGCTATGGTTTGTGTGCTGTGGTTATGACTAGCTATGCCATGGCAGATAAAAAAAAAACCGATAATAGCCAGGGACTTTTTGTGTTTAATTTCACCTTCTGATGAGTGTGTTTTCACATCAGAGGCAAGTGTTTGATGCTGGCTCGAGCATACAATACAAAAATGCATACACATTCCATGTCACACATGTTATCTATATGTGTAGGCCAGAAGTGTGAAGATACAATGTACATGTGTACAATAACAGTTTGCACAAAATTGTTTGCACAAAATCCCACAGGAAGGATTATCCGTAAAACGGTCTATGAAAAACGTGCGAACCCTCAGACAACATTAGAATTTTGTGCAGTTATTTTTGTTTTTGAAATACAGTTGATGTGGTAGGACAATATTTCACAAGCTGAGGTGCTACGATTTTTGCAGGTCAGTTGAATTTGTCTCCAACGATGAAGCTTAGCAATCAATTGGCCTTCAGTGTTTACATCAGGTGAATAAGTCTGAATAAACACATGGAAATAATTCACCCCTATCATTGTGCTGCACTGCTTTGATCCATTCTTGATTTCATAGAAATGAACTTTAAAAAGTCTCGACACAGGTTTTCCAATCAATAAGATTACAGGTAGCTAGCCCTTCACGCTGTCCAAGTGCTCTTGACAATTACAGTGCATACACACTGTACGCACACAGTAATGTGATGTACCTTTAAGGTGTAGGATCCGGAGCAGGCAAATATTTTTACCATGCACGTTAAAGGCCAGGTGACATGGGATTCATGTACATGTATGAAGAGCGGTCTTAAGAAAGAGATGACGATGCTAATTCAGGAAAGGTCGACAGCATATGGCGCCTCGTGCCTAATATACACGTACACGACACCAATCATGTCTATTTATGTACCGGTAAATACACGTACATGTACATTTGTCAAATTCCAGATGCATTAATTTTGGTAGCCATTCTTCAAGTTCAATTTAAAATGGAATTTAACACGACATTCTGAAGGATTTTCTTACAACCAATTACATGTACAGTGTGTCAGAAAAAAATGTACCTGTATTCATAAAAAAAATGCACCTTTGTACATTAGAATATATTACTGAGTGAATTATTTCAACTGCACGGCCAAATGCTAATCAAAATTCGCAAATTGCTAAAGCAGTCAATATTCAACAGGCAAAGGCATATTTATGCACAGAATTTGACTGTAAAATTTTACTTTATCATTTATCGATATTTCCGGTATATCTACACACATACGTGTACGTGTACATGTACATGTACATGTACATGTACATGTACATGTACATGAAAATGCTAAGACAAAAAATCTGCACAAAATACACTAATTATGCAATTACTCTACAAGAAAACACTTCTGAACCACTCCGGAACTGTATCAGACAGTACAAATTCCTAAACTTATAAAAATCAATGAACTGTAGCAGGTTGACGGCACTAACAATAACCAACCAAAGCAGTCAGAGCGCCGTGTACCAGCTGTATTGACATACTTTTGTCAACAGCTGTCACCGAAAAAAATAGAAATATTCAAATTCAATGGTGTGATGAAGTACGTGTATATTCACATGTACGCAGGCATAATTACAGGAATGTTTGTAAAGATAAATTATAGGATTACATATGTCTAAGTTGGAAAATATCTAGTGTTCGGGTAAATTTGTTTAAATGGCATTTTCAGTGTTTGAAATGCATTAATTAAATTAATCCATAAGGGTTTTGTTAGTTGGTGAAAAGCCTGTACAAAAGCTATGGGACAGGAAGTGGGTTGGTTTTTTGATAGTTGTAACAGTAGGAGGGTAAAAGACAAACACAACTTTGTAGAGATATCATATTTTTGTTTTATTTATACTGGTTTTTAACTTAATTCAAAAAGTAATATTACATTCAAAATATAATATCCTGTAATCAAGTTTAACGAGCATGTTTAAGTCTTGTTCTATAAATCTGTGCTGCTTGATTGCTGAATTAAGACCAAAAATAAATATAAAAAATAAATAAATAAATAAAGTTAAAACAATTCTTGTTTGTTTTTATGCCTTGGAACAAATTTACATATACATGCCGTATGAAAATTGAAATTGATCAACCCTTTTTTTAAAAATAAAAATCATATTTGTTACTGTGACAAAGCCAAATAATGAAGTTTTCATGTAAAACCAAGTTGTTTATTATTTATAATTAATTACTGTTAAACACAGTGAATTGGTTGTTTTAGCTGGTGAAAACAAATGAACATTTGAGAGAGTGAGTGACCATAGCATAATAATAATTTAAATAAGTATCTCATAATGCATCGCTCTACACTGAACACGTTCATATTTAACTGTTGATTCTCATTTTTGCCTTTTTAAAGATATAAGATCAAAATGTGGCTACTTTTCTGTAAAAATGAAAAGTCTTGGCTAAAAATCGATATCAGGCAATGTAGCCTCAAATTTGGCCCCAAATAAGACATTCATGCAAAACCACGAGTAACCTAACAATAGAAAAGTATTATGAAAAATGACAGTTAAATGTAAACGTGTTACTGGTACTATTTTTCCTTTTGGCTATTGTTATTTATTTTAGGCAAAACAAATTCTATGGCTGGGTGAAAGGATAACATTTCAAAGAGAACAAACGTTAATTAAAAACGCTAACTACCCCAAGCCTTACAAACTCTAACAGCAGGTTTTGTCTAATTTTGATAGGTTCAGGACTGCCAGCGCCTTGGCACTATTACTTCACATGGAGCTATGATGCCCCAATTTGTCCAAGTCCAAAGAATGTGCCATAGGTATACTGCACATTCTTAGATTTTGACTGGTTGAGGACACTTCCTAGTAAAAATGCCTGGGGGATTTAAGGTTAAACAATAAATACGGCATTTTTCTTTTGTTGACGTCTTACAATGTAATTAATACTTGTTTAGTAATACTTGTTCAACAGCAAAAGAAATCTCAAATGCCGTTTGTTATAATTAAACTACATGTACAACAAAATGAAATTTGTTTCCATTTCTTTCGCTGTTGCGTACATGTAAGTGCATATTTATCAAATATTGATTTTGTTGATAATTTTACTCTTTCAATTTAAATTTTGGATTTTCTGAAGAAGTATTACTAAAAAAAAATAAAAAAATAATATTTTTGGTGTATCTTTTCAAGTTCTTTCCCCTGGTAATACAACTGACATGGACGCACTGATCAGCTTGAATGGGTCATAACAAATCTAATTCAATTAATCAAAATGTCTGTGTTATACATTTACCAATGTAAATGTTTGTCCTTCAGTTTAGTCTCTTGAATACAGACGACGGCTATACAGGAATTCGCCGACGCCATTTTTACAGTGGTGCCGCGCTCGCGTGCAGGCTGCCCGCGTTCTTCTATTTGAGTCGCGTGCGCATTTTGGCAAGTTGTAAACACCCTGTTGGTCGAAGCTGCGTCAAGCGCGTGCGTCTAACACGCACGCGAGCACCTCGCCACTGCAGTAAATGCTTCTAATTTTGGTCGCCGGATTAGTCTATAGCTTTGAAAAAGATCACCTGAGAAGGTGGGGGGGGGGGGGGGGGTTGTCATCTTTATGGGCATTCCTGCACATATTCAATCCATTATAACCCTCCTACTGTTATAACTATCATAACCTATCAAAAAAACCTAAGCCCTTCCTCTCCAACAGCTTGTGTGTTTCAACCTGTCGCTCGATAGGTTTTGATAGGTAGGGTAGTTGGCTCCATTTTGGCACTGAGAGAGGGAGGGTTAATTAATGTTTCAACTATATTGTTCTTGAATAGGAGTGTAATTAATAGATGGAGCTTTTTCAAATAAAGCTTTAATTCACATGAAAGGGGGGGGGGGGGCTTATGCTTGGCTGCACAGCCCGTTCTTGGCATTACCAGCCCCCATCAGTGACAGGTACATGTAGGCCCTAAAAAGTTAAAATACACTGTGTCCCAGTACATACATACATGTACATGTACGTGTACATGTACATCATAATGTACATGTATGCAGCATGCATACAAAGTATTACAGCTCGGTGGATGACGTAAATAACTCATTATAAAAAGGCTCCCAGAATTTCCTTTAATTTTTGTGGTGGATGCTGAATTAGGAATGTATCATCATAAATTGTAATTTGCATAAATGCCTGCATGACATGCATGCATCCTGGCCTTGTGGCATAAGGCCCAAAATAAAATGGGAGTTTGAATAATAATTTTTTATATCCAACAAATACATGCAGCTGCCAGGGTCTCAGAATCCTAGACACCTCAAGACAAACAAAATCGTCTTTAAAACAATGTACGTACATGTATACAACATTTCACCCCCTCGTGATCATTTTTACTCAATTGAAATTTGATTTCTTTCCCTAAAAAATACTATTCTGCTGTTGTAGGGGTTTTCGTAAACACCCCAGTAACCTCAATCCTCCGAAATTGACCACCATCAGATTGGGCCTGATAACCCTGGCTCCTCCATTTTCCTCCAAAGGCAAAATCCTCTTATGCCCTCAATCCTGCAAAATCCTCCGATGGTTCAACTTCCAAAGACCCTCATAATCCTCAAAATTCCTCCTTACGGCAAAGAGGGTTTCAAATGGAGGATTTGGGAAGGTCAGGGTTAGTAATGTGCATATCCTTAGGGGTTATAATTGATAGTAAACTTCACTTTTCTGAACATAAATTCTGGAATTTCTTTGCTTGCCAGAACAAGAAAATTTATTAATCAGCCTACAGCTTTTTTGTTATACAATTCCCTGATTTGACCTCACATTGACTACTGCTGTATGGTGTGGGGTGCCAAATCTACATGTACTCTGGTTTCTAAAATTCAAAAACTTCAAAATAGAGCACTTCGTATTGTTCTTAAGCTCCCACCACTATCACCCACTAATTTAATTTTCGGTAATCTTAATACAATGACAGTTGCCCAGCGTATTCATTTTCAACTTGGCTGCCAGGCTTTTAGGGCTAGCATCGGTGTTGCGCCGGACTACTTATGCCAAAAAATTAACCGAATCCAACCTGGCAATCGACCAACAACTAGGGCCATCACACATGGAAATTGTATTGTTCCAAGACCTAATTGTGACATTTTTAAGAATGGTTTTAGTTACAGAGCTTCTGTCTTTTTAAATGGGGCTCCATGTACTATCCGCTCAAACTCTTATTTTTCTTTTCGGCAATTGCTGAAGGAAAATAAAGTTTGAACAAATATATTTTTAGGATTTTCCGGGGGAGGATGAGGGGCGCTCGCAATTGTATATAAATTATTTTTATTATTGTTATTAATCTAGTTGTGCTGTATATTGTTGAAGTTTTGTGTTTGTTTTGATGTATTTTTTTATTTAATGTGAGGGCCCCAAATGATCAGCTTCTGCTGGATGGGTTACCCTCATTAACCCTAACTCCCTACATCATTTTCCCCCTATGTAACCTGAATCCTCCAACATCCTCTGATTTCAAAGTGTTAAAACTCCATATAACCTGAATCCTCCAAAATCCTCTTATGGGGACCATAGCACGAATCCTCCAAAATCCTCCTTGTTCTTTTTGCATACCCCTAGTAACCTCAATCCTCCAAAATCCTCATGTATCACATTGAGCCTGATAACCTGGATCCTCCATATTCCTGCAGGGCAAAAATCCCTAGTAACCTCAATCCTGCAAAATCCTCCGATGCATCAACTTCCAAGTGCCCTCAATCCTCCAAATTCCTCCATTTTGCAAAGAGGATTTTGGAGGATTTGGGAAGGTTAGGGTTAAAGATGGTTTTAAATAAATAAAATAAATAATGTACATTCAGTCAAGCATTCAAACCTGCCATGCGTGAACTTTTATCGACAGCCTTTTCAGCATATGTACCTGCACAAACTATTCAAAGAATTCCATTGGCTACACAATAGCAAAGCATTGCACATGAAACATAAAATTATGGCCATGTTGTATGCATGCATGTAAATGAATACATTTTCTGATCTCGCCCTTTGAATAATTTGTGCAGTTGTAGACACCTTTACATACTGAATACATGTAGCCTTTTGGCTGTCTATAAAACTTCACGCATGGCAGGTTTGAATGCTTGACTGACTGAAGGTTCATGGAAACTAAATACTGTACAAATGTCTGATGCACATGTAGGAAAAATGCTACGGGCCAAGACACTAACTAACATATATGGGACATTCAGAAAGTTGACCCTCTTAAAACAAAATCAGCTGGCCTAACGTTTTGAACTTTAAGCAAGTACTTTTTCAAAGGCAAATAGGTTACGCTTGACTGCACAAACACATTGTAGCGGTTCGCTTGGATGCCAGAGCCGCCGCCGCAGCACCCCGACGTCTCCCGTGAAATACCGTACTCAAGGGGTTAAGAAAGTTTACCCTCTTAAAACAAAATCAGCTGGCCTAACATTTTGAACTTTAACTCTTCCGCTACGACGGCGCGCCGCTCACAGCAGCTCGAAAAAAGCCTATTCCTGCCGGCAAGCCGCTCAGAGCGGCTCGTTGTAAACATTCTGTGAAACAATTACGTCACAGCGCCCATTATAATACCGTAGTGAAAGAGTTAAGCAAGTACATGTACTTTTTCAAAGGCAAATGACAGTGGTACAAGAAACAAACATGAGGGGGGAATACAAGCAATTGGCCATGGGGTGGGTGAAGAAAAACAAAAGAGAGATCAAAAAGTGAGTAATTGGGGAGGGGACAACAACGAAGAAATTTAAAGGAGTGTGGTTAGGGTAAGAATGAAAGAGGGGAGAGATTGAGGTGGGAGGGATGAAGCTGGGGAGGGGCAACAAAAGTGTGGCAAAAAAGGAGGAGGTAAATAGGTGGTAATTAGGTAATGGAAGGACGACAGCGATGTGGCAAGGCTGAAAGGGAAAAGGGAAGACATCAAAAGAGGCAAGAAACCTCAAGAGGGAATGCCAGTCGGATTATCTTTAACAAATGACAATAGGGGAAAAATGAAAAGAGTTGGTAATCATTCCCAAAAGTTCCTGTATGTTGAGACCATAGTTGAAACATGTCACATTAGATGTGCATCTCTTGTCATGCAGGATACAACACATACATTACATGACTGACAGTGAGAAGTACTTTTGTACAAAAACTCCCATACATCTGGACATTTTCAGTATTAAATCACTAATGATTCAGGACATACATGTACTGTTTCAAAAAAGGCAAGCAACATGGTTTTGAATACAGTATGCACATATGTACTTGTATGTTCAAATTTGGCCATTTTTGCAAGATGGTAATTATCACTACAATCACACACCAGTCACATACAGGTGTACGAAAAACACCTTTCAAGCTGCAAGCATGCATGATTATAGTACATGTAGCTAGAATTCCTGTGTGAATGACGCGAACATTCTATATAGGATCTGGGTGAGATCTGTGATGCAAACCAAGGAGATGTTTCTGCATTTGTCATAGCAGGCCTTGTAGTGGGCAGAAGGCAATCAAGAAATACTACCTGTTCGAGAGCCTGCCAGTGCCTACAAGCAATTGACCTATCGCTATACATTGTGAGTTACATCAAAACCCCCTTGAGTACGGTTATTATAGTGAGGCGCCGCGTGCCAGGGCAGCCTGTGCAGCCAAGCGAAATGGACACAAGAGGCTTGTAATTATAAAGACGTCATCCGGCCTGGTGGCAATTTGTTTTTGCGGCATTTGGTGTCATCCGTACGCAAGGGGTTTTAACCATACCCCCCATTTATGACCCTATTTGCCCTTTGCACAGTTTTGCCATATTGGAACAAAAACAAGGCCTTATACATGTACATGCAAAACAATTCTTTTGCATTGTTATTAATGTCAATTGTTAAAGCTATTAGTATTACATGTATGCGATGCAAAGCTTTTCCACATGTACAATGTACATGTAAGAATCCATTCAAGCGGCGAAGCTTGCCAGTGTAGCCTTTCAACCCAACTGTGCAAAGGGCCAATAAAATGGACGTTTGTGCAGTACTTTTTGTGTCTCAGATTTGCATGTTCTGCGTCAAAACTAGCATACAATATTACCAATTGTATCCGGAGATGCAACTTAAGCACAATTTATCATTCAGCGCTCCATACACAGCAGAGGAGATACAAGTACATGAATTTTTTTTCTTAAGGTTCTTTTTACCTAACTAACCAACCCTACTCAAATTGGGGAAAATTAGATTAGAACTAAACCATATAATTAAAAAAAGGATTCCCTTCCATCCTAAGATACAATTTATGAGTTTTCAAAATAGAGGCAAGTTAAAAAAAAAAGTCAAAGAGCTACAATGTAACAGTTCAAATACAACATGAAAAAAGTTTGTAATATCCAACAAATCAGTAAAATGCCAACTCCCTCAACAAAATCCACAAAACTCGTACAATAATGGAGTTGACCAGATTTGCCCACTGACATTAAACACTTCATCAGCAAGTTCCAGATTTTTCAGTTCCAAGTTCACTAAATATATGCCGGGGGTGATGACCTACAGACCACAATGATGGATAATACCACACACAGAATCCATTGACATTTACAGCCCAGCCTGCAGTCAGTGGCTCAAGTAGGTACCTAACCACCTTATTAACCACGCACAAAATGCACATAATTGGCCCTTGCATTAAACAAATATCAAACTGGGAATTTCTGGCAATGATTAACAGGAAAGCCGTGCATGTGTTAGTGCGGATTTGTAAAGTGTGATTTTCAAACATGAGACAATTAGGTGTGGGATGTCTGCTCATCGTGACATACAGTACACAGAATTTGTTCTGGCTGAATTATTGTTTAAAACAAACAAAATATTATAACTTATGTCAAAATTTTAACATTAAAATTTGGGTTTTTATGGTATTTTTGACAAATGATTTAGTTATTTTTTTAAATACCAAGTTCATTCTGAGTACAAATTCAAAGAAAAACGAATCACACAATTTCAGTATGACATTTCTGAGGCTTCAGAAATATTCAATTTCACAATAATTCAGCATATCAAAACCATTTTTCTAAAGTGAAAATCACGTTCTTATTTGAGTTTGACAGCATTCTTTCAAGGACTTTTTGGCCTATAATGTTAATTGCAGGATTTTGATGGATTCAGGATACCTCCATATTGAGCAGTCACCAAAACCAACTTTTTGTGCATGACAAAATAGGTGGATTTTGGCGGATTCAGGATACTTTCTAGTAAAGTTACCCAAGGGGTTAGGGTTAATACCCCATACCAAAATCGGTCAGGAACAGTAAAATCTTGGAAACTAATTAACCCTCCTTGATAACAACTAAATCTAAATCTAAATGTGTGGCACAACCTGTTATTTCAAGATTTATGTCAGCAGAATCTGTAAAATTAAGGCAAAAATTAATATGTATGTGAACACTTTGAGTGCCCATACACTGTGCCAAGAACATCTAACACAGAAAACACAAACTTTCTCCCCCAAATTGCACGAAAATTTCCCAAATAAATTCTCAAATTTAAAGGATGTGCCAAGCGTTTATACAATTCTGAACACAGATGGATGGTTATTTTCCAAAATTTGCTATTCCTGACCGATTTTTGTGGCGGGTATTAAAGTAAAATCTTGAGGACTGCTTTTTTTTCTGCCTACAAGACAACGTTCCTTTAATTTGCTAACTAGAAAAATTAGAAACCAGAAAACCCCTAACTCTGCATTAGGGCTGTGCATCCGAACCGGGTATCCGATAACCGACTACTGTCCGGAACCGGTTCCAGATTGTGGAATCGAGTACCCGTAACCGAATTAACATATTACTTAATAACTTCTCATACAATAAAAACAAAGTTTTTGAATGTCATTTGTTTGGGTAATTTTCAAAATGAAAATCAGGGTACATGGAAAAACAAAACAGATTATCGTTTATGATTCTTGCGAAAATGCAGTTTATACCGTAAAAAGTTATAGAGCTCACTGTACACACCAGGGTTGATAAAAATCATGATTTTAAAAAAGAAATCAAAAAAATCTGATTTTTTGATTTAAATCCATTTTTTGTATTTTGTTTACCATCGTACCATTGGCATAAAACATTTGTTTCCAATATGTCAATTTAAATGACCATCATTGAAAGTCAAGTATAACCACACACAATTGTTCATGAAATCAGTACTAAAATCCCTTTCATTAATCATATTCTTTTCTAGAATACAAAGTTTGTCTTAAAATCTCTGTTACAGCATCACCATCATACTGCACATTTCTCTTCCAAGTTGATAACAGGAACCCCCCTCCTCTCTACACACAGCCATGGTGGAATAAAACTATTTAATGCAGTATTTAATAATAAAAATTAAGGCACTGTCCTTATTTTGATCCCGTAAAAGTTGTTACGATTTTTGCGGTGAAAATATTGTCCTTCGACATCATTTTGCATTTGCAGCTGTAGAATGGAAACCAGACAATGGAACTTTCAATGGACAGAGCACCATTGACGATTTAGGCCTATGTTAAAATATAGACGGTTTAGCAGAGAAGATGAGGCAAAATTTGCAATTTTGAAAAATAGAATAATATTTATTTAAAAATCATTAAAAGTCCCAACACAACATTTTTTAATTGTCATTTTTATACAACTCAGCAGAAAGTCCTTAATGCCTGATGAACTGGATAAAAATTGCCACTCGGGATGGGGGCAGTGGGAGTGGGGATGGTCGGGGTGGGAGTGGGGATGGTCGGGGCGGGAGGGTCAGGTCAGGTCGGGGGTATCAATTGATAGGCGCATTACATGCATGAGTTATTTAAACCTACATGTATGGGTATGTACATGTATACAAGAGAGGAATACTGTATCATACATGCAGGTAGTACATTACACACACAATGTACTTCAGAATCATATGCATTGTACACAAGATAAATGTAGTACACTGTTTCAGGAAACTGGCCTTATACATCCTTTAGAGTGAGTATAAGCGATTTAAAGTTAATGACAGTCAGGTTTGAATAACAGAAATTGTTTTTTTTCCAGTGATTTAAATCATGATTTAAATCAATGATTTAAATCGAGTGATTTAAATCAAACAACCCTGGTACACACAGTATGTATATTGCTGCACTGATGCACCGATGCGTACCTTTCCGAGATTGAATTTTTGGCATTGGCTTTCTTTAACTGGTACCCGGGTTTCCATGCATTTTTTTCAATCGGGTACGTGATTCCCGTACTACCCGTAAATGCACACCCATACTCTGCATCGTGATTGAAACATATCTTACCTGCTGCTCATCGTAAAGTTCTTTTATTTTCTCCCCGCCCGCACCAGTCTGGTATCCATCTCCCTCCCCTGCCAACGCTGTTCCATTCTCACCAGGCTGGTCCTCGCTCAGTCCAAACTTTCCCCACTCGATATTCTTCGTCGCTTTCCCCTTCTTGCCCGCGAGGGGGGCGCTCTCTGTATCTTGCTCCAGGCCGTCCGACATGGCGCTGCTGCGGCAGGTTCGAGGTGAGAACTGAGAGTGGGAAGGGGGCGGAGTCGAGGAGTAGGACTGCCAGGAAGGTCTATCTCACTGAGAGGCGACGATATGGTGCCTTCTGTCTACATCTTTATGCGTTTGATTGTGAGACTGTTACAGATCTTGAATCTACATGTACAGTAATAGAGAACCAAGAAAAGTTTGTCATATCCTTCCTCCATGGTCATATGTAATAATAATAATAATAATAATAATTTATAGAGCGCAAATTCCATAATTATGTTCAAATGCGCTTACCAATTAAATAAATAAAACTTATGTTATACAATTAAAATACAATTAAATTAATTACATGTAGAACAGTTATACATTACACAATTACAATACAATAACACAAGCCATTGAATTCAGCCCAAAATACTACTACTTTCCAAAGGCAGCTCTGAATAAATGTGTTTTTACTTGAATCTTAAAAGATGCCAGTGACGAAATTTGACGGATCGTCACTGGCAACGAATTCCACAAAGAAGGAGCTGCTATACAAAAAGCCCGTCGTCCGAAAGTATTCATTACCCTCCCTTTGGGATAGTCTAATAATATGGTGTTATTTGATCTCAATGAATAATTCGAATTAGCTTTGATACATAATAAGTCACTAAGATACTGCGGTGCCATACCATGAAGAGCTTCAAATGTCAAAAGCAGTATTTTAAATTGAATCCTGAAAGAAACAGGTAACCAATGTAACTGGTATAATATGGGTGTAATGTGATTCCATCTAGGAATACCGTGTACAAGTCGGGCAGCTGCATTCTGAACTCTTTGTAATTTAATAAGTTGTGAATTCGGTAAACCGTAAAACAAGCTATTGCAATAATCCAAACGACTAGTTATGAAAGCATGAATTAAAACAGTTAGATTATTACTGGTTAAGTATTTACGTATTCGTCTGATATTATGAATATGGAAAAATCCCGCTGAACAAACAGTGCTGATATGTTTAGCCATAGATAACTTTGAGTCAAACATGGTACCTAAATTACGTACATGTAAAGATGGAGATATGGTTGCGTTTCCGACCTTTAAATTTGATAAAGGTATTTTAGACAGTTGCTGCTGGGTTCCAATAACAATAAACTCGGTTTTTGAATCATTGATCATTAATCTGTCCTGAATCATCCATTGACGTATATCATGTATACATTCTTCCATGGTGTGTATAGCTTGTTGCCGATTGGCGACACGACAAGGATTGAATGACAAGTACAACTGAGTATCATCTGCATAGCAGTGAATATTTGGAAGATGACGTTCAGCTATTTCAAACAATTTGGAAGAATATATAATAAAAAGCAACGGTCCCAAACAAGATCCCTGTGGGACACCACAATT
This sequence comes from Hippasteria phrygiana, assembly GCA_037893225.1. Lineage (NCBI taxonomy): Eukaryota > Metazoa > Echinodermata > Asteroidea > Valvatida > Goniasteridae > Hippasteria > Hippasteria phrygiana. Next base: position 306,231 of record JAZGUH010000008.1, on the reverse strand, counting down.
AACATAACATTTGTTAGACATGGCCCCATGAAATACAACACGTTGACCCCTCCCACTTAAATATGAACGGAACCAATCCAAAACGACACCAGATATTCCAATCCTAGACTGAAGTCGATTTAATAAAATGGCATGATCAACGGTATCAAAGGCAGCACTGAGGTCTAAAAGTACTAACAAAGTGACCTGTTGGGAATTCATTTTCATTAAAATATCATTTTTCACTTTCAGCAAGGCTGTCTCGGTGCTGTGATTCTTCCTGTATGCAGACTGCATGGTTGGATACAATGCATGAGCAGTCATATGTTTGTGAACCTGATTAAACACAACCCTCTCAGTTAATTTGGAAATGTACTGAAGATTACTAATAGGCCGGTAATTTTGAAATTCAGCGGGGTTTAAATTATCTTTTTTGATCAAAGGAGTAACAACAGCTTCCTTCCAATCTGATGAAAATGTGCCAGATTCTAGGGAAGAATTTATAATCTTTGTGAGAACAGGTAACAAAACATCTAGACAGCCTATCACAAGCTGAGTTGGCATTGGATCCAATATGCAAGATTTTTTAGAACCTTCATTTATAATTTGTTTAACATCATGCTCAGTAACCACTGAAAATTGTTCGAGCTGAACAATGGACATCTTCTGTCCAGCTCCAACAACAGCAATGTTTTCTACAGCAACAAGGTTGTCCAGTTTAGAATGGATATTTGTAACCTTTTCAATGAAAAAATTACCAATGTCATTGGCGAAGTCTAGGTGATTCGGAGCCAAAATGTCTGTGGTTTTATTTCGAGGCTTCAATAATTTATTTATGCATGTGAAAAGCTTTTTAGAATTCAAACTGTTCTCATTAATAAGTTTAGTATAAAACTCCCGACGTGCCCTATTCATAAGACAATTAGTGTGGTTTCTCTGTCTACGAAAACTTATTAAGTCTGTCATATCGCCCGTCATCCTCCATTTCCTCTCTGCTTTACGACGCAATTTTTTGGAATATTTTATTTCATCACTGAACCAGGGGACAAGTGACCTAACATTAACAGCTTTAGACATGAGAGGAGCATGATGATCTAGTGCTTTGTTAAGGGTTGTATTATAACACCGAACCAGGTCATCCAAGGAGTCAGGTGGATCCAGGCACAAGGATGTATTAGCTAGGTCATCCATGAGTACATTAATTTGAACTGATTTTATTTTCCTAAATTTAAAATGTTCTACAGGGAGAGCAGGCTTGCCATATTTAAGTTTACATAGGATAGAAAAATGATCAGAAAACAAATAGTCATTAATTGGCGAATCCTGTAATATTTCCTCACACTCACGTGTGATAATTAAATCCAAAATATGACCCTTTTCATGCGTAGGTCTATTAACATGTTGTTGAAGGCCCATTGATTCCAAAATATCCATAAAACTTCGAACATCATGATTATTAACATCATCCAAATGAATGTTAAAATCTCCAGTAATAAGAAGTGGTTCTGATGACAATATAATTGACTCCAAATAACTACCAAATTCTGTTAAAAACTCATTAATTGTAACCGGATGAACTGGGGAGTATGGCGGTCTATAAACAATGACAAGTCTGACGACAAATGTTCCTCTCGACACAATCCATTCGGAATGTTCAAAGGATCTGAATGTGTTATCAGACACCTTTGCAATATTCATGGTGTCCCTCAGGAGTACAGCTGTTCCACCGCCTCTTCGTCCAATACGTGGGCAGTCTTTGAGCTGGAATCCCGGTGGAGTTATTTCAAGCTTGTGAGCCACATCCATTTCCGTAAACCAGGTTTCGGTTAATGTGAATATATCAGCTCCACTCGATGTTACATAATCCAGAAAATCAGCCGATTTACTCTTGACAGATCTAGTATTCAAGCTGCAGAGTGTAATAGATGAAACCGAAGGCGATTGGTGTTGTCCCAGCTGTAGTTCCTTAGAAAGTGGAATCAATGCTAAGGTCCGATTAACGACTTGCTGGAACTGGCGTTTGTAGGAACCCCGATGGCATTGGAAATAATTAACGATGGTAGGAATTTTTCGTTTTCCACCTCGCTTCCCTCTTTGACGCCCAGTGCCAACCATTTTGAGTAAATGCAAAATCTGACGATCAATAACAGTTGTTGACTGATAACGAATATGAAGAAGTTGAGAGCGTGAATATGTTACTCTGGTTGATTCACTCGTTGAATCCATCAGTTCATTATCATCATTATTATGTATTTCCCGTGGGCCAGGGTTGAGTGAAACGTCCATAAAGACAGTCACATCCAGCGGGGGATCATGGCCAGGTACGGCAAAGGATAAATATCCATGCTTGCACCAGACTGCAACAGGTTTTTTAACTGGCCATGTTACACTGGAAGAGTTTGATAAACATGAGCGTTGTAGGAGTAAATGACAGACTTCAAGTAGGATCCTACGATGACAGGATACAGACAGTTTTGCAAATGAGCTACGATGAGAAATGCAAAATGGCGCCGGTGTTAAACTCTCAGTCACGCTCACATGCAAGAGCACCAGCAGTAAACTAAAAACAGTTGTGAATAAAGCTGCCATTTTCTATTGGTGTTTCAGAACTTCAGTAGTGCACTTAATGGGCAATAACAAAGTACATCAAAACGAAGTCACGACACGAAACAAACCATCATGGCGAACAGGTTTACAGATCGTAGACGTACTTTACACACAAATCCACAGTACTTACAAAGTATCAAAATCACGATCACAGGACAAATTAGAAGAAAATCCACACATCAACGGATACTCCACATAACACGATAATCAGCAAATGGATGATAAAAAGATGATGGCTAAAACACACGATGATAAAACAGGATTTTTAAAACCAAAAATGAAGAAGCAATTAAAAAAAAAGACGTCGGCAGCTAGCAACAGCGCCCTCAGTCACATATGTACACTGCCTTGATTTGTAGAACATACAGGACATTACAGGCTGTTCCCACATTAACCCTTTTTGTTCATCATTAAACCTACATTTAAAAGTGGTAAAGTTAACCAAATTCCAGTTTATCAATTTTTAATATGCAACATTGTGAAGTTATTAACCCTACATGTAACCCTCCAGGGCATGTTTGCTACAACCCTGCCAGACGCATCAGATTGCATACTTCGTCACATTGACTTGTGTGGAGAGTCTAGCAAAGTGGAGCTGTCAGCTGCAGCACAGATGCACTGTGCTGTGTCTGGCAGGGTTAAGGTTAAGGGCAAACTTAAAATAAATCTACAAAATGTTTTTTTTTTAATTGTTGTTTGAAGGACTAGGGGCGAGTTGTCAGGGGCAAGATTGCATCCTACACAGCTAGGGAGGTTAACAAAGTTTTCAAATAAGTTTTCAACAGATGTTTTGGATGTAGTTTTGCAGAGTCCGGAGAGAGTTACAAGAAACATTTTAATTCAAGTTTGAATTCCATCGGATTCTGCAAAGCAAAGAAAAATTTATTTAAAGCAGGGATTTTTTACCCTGAAATGTGTGTATTTAGTGCAGAGTATAGTGTGATTATTTTGCACACAAATCGGAGTGCAGATTTTGACTAAATTGCGCAAAAACTCACATTTTCTTTTTCTTTATTCATGCTTTATTTTTAGTGAATAACACTAACCCTCCAGGACATTTTGGCTAGAAACCCTGCCAGACGCATCAGATTGCATACTTTGTCACAGCTGTGGGTACTGCGTCTGGCAGGGTACTTATGGTTAACACAGACGGCAATCATGATTTCAAAAATTCTGATATCTAAATTTAAATAGAACAGTCCTATGAAGGTGCTGAAAAATGTACATTTTAATCACAATTTCCTAAATATGATTTTGCATGCACCCGGCCAATTAAAGGGGTTAAGGTAAACACTAACCCGGGTACATGCGAAATCACATTAAAATTGTTGGATTTAGCGAAATAAGTCTTCAAATGAACAGCGCCCTCACATATATTATGTCCCAACACGTACACAGCAACGCAAACACGTAGAGGCCAAGAGGGCTGTCAGCAGTGTCATTATGTTATCTCGATGTCGAGATGTTTTAATGTAATTTAAAACTAATTCCACGACTATTCTTTGTTAGATTGGTTCATAAATTGTCATGCACTTACGAACTCACCAGAGATCAAACTGTCAACAAAATTCTGCGATTCTGGAGCTCTTAACCATGAAGGAATTCACCGAAATCCGATCTTGTCGTCCTCCACAAAAATGTTGGACGGATGGATTTTTCATAGACTGGTCCCATACCGCCGGCTTTTGAGGTTTCTCGCTTTAAATTATAGAAAAGTTGTTTTCGATGAGCAGGTTACACGACTCACTTACAACATTTGAACAACAGAGGGCGACATTGCAAAACAAAGATTACATTTTTTTTAAGTTCGTGTCGTCTGCTTTTTGAAAAGTGAACACCGCGTGGAAGCAAATTGTTCCTGGTATGCTTTTGAACACGAAACTTTCAATTTTCAAAAATAATTTTATTTAAGTGGAAACTGAAAAAGTTGAGAATTAGTTTCCAGTGGGTCCAGTGATAATAATAAACAAACAAGAATAATTGTTGACGTGGACGTGTTTTGCATCACTTAAGTGGTGGCGCTTTATAAGTTGCCAATTTCTGGACGAAATTTGCCGTCCTGTTGTTGTACATTGGATGTGTGTGTTTCGTCCAGGGTGAGCAGGTGATGGTACAGTGTCATCAATACTTTCCGCTGGCGCATTTTCATTTTTGTTTTTAATCAGGAGGTGATGTATGGCAGTGTTGGACATCGACAGTGTGTGACATTCTTGAGTGACAGTCGTCTGTTCTCATCATTATGGCCGCAATATATGATGGAGACACGGCCAAACTTGTACAACGAGATGAGGTAAGAAATGTAGCCCCAGCTCAATCAGAGATAGTGTGGCTTTTTGGCCGACTAGAATTTGAAAATTCATTGGACTTTAGTAGAAACAGTGTTCGGTGATCAATTTTGCAAATCGATATCATGTTGAAGTTGACTCAGTGGTTTACTTTATGTGTCCTTTTTTGCTCATAAACAGGAGACGATCTTGGAAAATAACCGTATGCTCTTGTGTTCAGAAATATATAAACATGCACTTGGCACAACCTTTATATATTTTTGAAATTCAGCAAAATTTCATGCAGTCTGTATGCTAGGCATGCTAGGGGAACAACATTTGTGTTTTCTGTGTTAGATATTCTTGGCACCATAGTGTGCGGCACTGGTGTTCGCATACATGTTGATTTCTGCCTCATTTTTTATGGATTTTGCAGATAAATCTTGAAATAACCGGTTGTCCCCATGTTTCAACACATTTATTGTCAAGGAGGTTTGCTTATTTTCCAAGATTTTCTAGCTGTTCCTGACTGATTTTTGGGGGGATTATTAAAAGTAAAATCTTTCTAAAATAACATTCACATTTCATCTTTCACATAACAATTAAGTTCTTAGTCATGTTGAAACACTGTCAGAAAAATATATGCTACCCAAACACTCCCTGTGTAGTTGCTTCCAAGTTGCTTGTAAAACGGTAAAGTAGTACAAACCTGTCTGTTTAGAGTATAGACTTGCCTTATATTAATTTAAGTCTTTAAGATTCAATATTTTGTTTTCCCTTGACTGTAACATGCCAGTTTTGTCAAAAAAGCAGTTGGTTTGAGAATCGAAAATCCAGCAGCTCGACCAAATTGGCATATTTGTGACCCGCTCTGGAAAAAGGTATATTATGTCGCAAAATATGAAAAATTCGTTTTATGTATGTTTGGAAAGCCCACAATGTAAGCTTTCATTTGGTACATGATGGAACTCCAAAGCCCTTTCCGTTCTGGAGATATCGCATTTTTGCATATTAATTAGTTCTATGCATGGAGTTCAAATTGCACAACAGAGAAAACAGGCTTTGAAATAACTAGTTCTAATACAATGCAATGGAACAATGCACTCTAAAAAGGTTATTTGTTCACTTTATTCACTGAAATAAACATAATGTTGTGCACTAAACTTGAAACTTTAGATATTTAAGATGTCATTAAAGACAAAAAACAAAAAATGAATTTTTACGAAAAATTTCACCCTCTCAACATTAAAAGGGCCATTACACTTAAATGCATAGCGCGACTTATATCACCTTTTTCTGGAGCGGGTCACATTTTGTTTAAGCGAATGCTTACACTATACACACTGGACAACTATTTTCAGAAGCAAATATTAGCCAATCACAATATGGCAAAGGCTACTACTATTGGACATTAGACTATGTATGGGGGGGGGGGGGGGGGAACTACCAATGCCAAGAAAGAAAGAAAGAGTATCTGCCCCTCCCCCCCCCCCCCCCCACCAGTTCCACCCCCCCTTCCCCTAAAATTTAGGTTGTGGGCAGAACATTTCTGGATTCACCCATTTGTGTATAAAACTGCACATAGTTTTAACACTGATTTTGTTCACCAGGGTCAGAAAAAAGTGTCTACAAATTAAATAACTCCTATATATGTATAGACGTAGTGAATGATGAAGACTCTCCATCAACAATGCACGCATGTGTGCTTTCAAATTGAATGAATTTGATTTTCTATCAATGCACTTCCACGGTGAACCCTGGCTTTTGTATGCATGGGTTTTATGTTCACTGTACCATGATCATGGTCTATGCAGCATGGAATTTTGTTTTTCTTGGTATGATATGGCTAATTGAAATGAGTGAAGTCGAGTCGCAATTAGTGCTGTAAGATTCTGAATTTTTACGAAACTGTGACCTGCGACCTCCGGAATACCACACTGGCGCTCTATCAACCGAGCTATCTTGCCTGGTCTCCCAAATTGTCAGTGTCTTTGTTCTGAGTTACTTGGATGAGAACAAATGTTGTGATCGTAAAACCAAACTCCTTGATAATTGAATCTCTCGAAATGCTATTTTGGGGTGATTGTTTTTTGGTTTTTTTGTACTGAGAGTATATAGAGTCTATACACAGTTCACTGATTCTGAGCTTCGTAATGACTCTAACAACTTCAAAAGGTTAAAACGTGGCTATAGGAATGAGTTACACACAATACCAAGTTATAGCTTATTATCTGCACTTTCAGGAAATACCTCAATCTTATTTTTCACAATTTGCTACCAGGTCAATTGTGTTTGGCACTCCAAAGAGCCAAAGCGTGCAATTTTTATTTCCCAAAAAATGTATTTGTTTACCGAACTTCGTGAACGTTGATCTGATGGAGGTATGGCGCAGTGTTAGTGTTATCAGTAAGTGGATGCAAAAGGTTGCAATTATTCAAGTCATGCGGAATTCATGTGACTTCAAGTTGTGCTATTTATTTGTACTGTTTGTTTTTTAGTAAAAAACTGTGCTTTATTTTTTTGATGATGCACGATTTTCGTGTGTATAATTTCTGTTTTGAATATCAGGACATTGAATATTGCGATTTTGAGAATTGACTTTAGAAAAGTAGCAAAGTATGATTTCTGATGAGGACAAAAGGGGAGGGGAGGGGAGGGGAGGGGAGGGGAGGGGGGAGAGGGAGGGGGACCTGGTTGCTCTGGTTCATAGTTTTCATTAAACTTGCACTTCTTTAACATTCTTAAATGTTCACAGAAATCAGAATAGAAAATCAAATTCTTTAAGTTGTTGTGAAACAATAATGGCTATGAAATAAAGATTTTTGATCTATACTTTTGTGTTGTTTTTTTATTGTGAGTTTGGGTGTTACCCGGCCCTCCAAAATATGGTACCTGTTAAGGCTGTGACCCCACTGGGTGTAAGAAAAATTGCTAATTGCCACACCCTGATATACACCTACATGTATCCCGTGAGATTTGTACACAGCTCTGGACATCAGAGACTTGACAAACAAAAGCAATGTTTTTATTTACTGCCGGTGACGTACACCTTGATGAATAATTGTGTTAATTAATCAATAATAACTAAGAAATTATATCGCTTCCCGTTTTCCTGCCATTTCTCATGCAAGGTCCCCGAGAAGACCGGGCAGGAGGGGACGTTTAAGACCAAGTTCGGCATCGCCTTGACCTGCATCGGATGTATGGTGGGAACGGGCAACATCTGGAGATTCCCCCGAATCTTAGCCAACAATGGTGGCAGGAACGGTAAGTTGTGAACCAGCTATAGATTTTTATTCCAAAAAGTCTGACATGTTCTTGTGAAATCAGAACTTAGTTATTGAGAAAGGGGACATACAGATAGGGGTGTGCATCGGAACTGTGGGTACCCGAAAATCCGACCGTTCATGTCAGGAACCGGTTCCAGATTATGGAATCGAGTACCCGTACAACTTTACATTATCGCATAGTAACTTCCCAGACAATGAAAATGGAAAGGTTTCGAATGTTATTTGTTGGGAATTTTTAAAATTAAAACCCGACTACATGGGAAACCAGCACAGATTTCATGTTTATGACCGTGACGCTCACGAAAATTGACAATGAAGGAAATTTACCGGTTGTGGTTTTTGTAGTCTGGGTATGGATAAAGAGCCTCGACCAGACATAATAGCATGCCTCATTCCACAATAAATACAACTGTATAAAGCTTTGGTCTTTTGTGATGTATGCCGGCGCATGCACGTACCGAAACATGTAATGCATGGGTACCCGTATTTTTTTCAATCGGGTAACCGGTTCTTTTACTACCCGTAAATGCACACCCCTACATACAGAGCTGTTTGTTTTATTGTTGTTGGATACACATTTGATATGTTACAAACATAATATCTTGAAGATGATTCCAGGTCTAACTTCTTAAATACTCTGTGAGATGTTGATTTTTTTGCTAAAACATACTTGTTGATGGGTACTGAAAAATTGGGTATGGAAAATTATTTTATATAATAACTATTATCTGAAATTCCTTTCCCGTGTCACACCAAATGGGGTCAATAGTGTGGATAGACCCAAGTATCAGTAGGCCAACGTGTAATATGGACGAACTTTAGCTAAAAGTCCAGCCTGCATTGTAAAGTGGTAAAATAGTCCGAGCAATTTTTCCCCTCACTATATAGGTTGTTTGCAGTTTCTTCTAATATGGGTTCTCTTCCTGTTTGTCTGGTCCATCCCGATGCTGATCATCGAGTATGCCGTGGGACGCGCCACCAAAAAATCCACCATTTTCGCCTTCCAAAGGATGATCGGTGACAACAACATGTGGGGCGGGGCCTGGGTCGCCATGGTAACCCTCGGAATAGCGTAAGTCCAAAAGATTTTTTGAATTTGTGAAATGGGCAATCAGAAGAAAGATCCATAAAGCGGCCGGCTCTTGGTGTACTGATTTTATTGAAAATGTGTTTATCATAAATTGTGCAGTGATCGGCCTACTGCACATTTGCTGTCTAGTCGTTTTTAATATTCTGATCAGTCCCTGATCACCAGATGGTGCATGACAGGCTCATTTAAACATGTGTGATTGTAAATTTGAGTTTTATTGCTTTCTCGATCGCCTGTTCTGGGCTCACGATGTCAGGTTGTAAAATTGCTAATTGGGTCATTCCATGAAGTTGAGACACAATGTGTGACATATTGGTAACAATTTAAAATTGCTATAAAATAAATTTGTTGCACCACATATGGATTCTATACAATTATTTCATCATAGCTTAGATTCATTGTGTGCGATATCCCTAATTATTGTTTTGTTTTATACTCTTTTTTCCCTGTTTTTGATTTTTTATGCTGGTTGGCTGTGATGTACGTGTGTGTAAAGTTTTACGTTATTACTGTTATAGGGCTGCACAATTAGTGGAACACAGCAAATTATAGTGAAAGTATACATCGTGTATACCATGAGGCTGAAGGACATTTTTCGTTCTACCACGTACATATACCCACAGAAAAAATTATTTATCATCCGGCAATTTTGATTGACTAGTAAAATGTTAAATTCAGTTCCGTCATATACATGTATTGTTTAAAGATCGCCAAGATTTCAAACTGCTGATTGAAATTCAGGTGGTACATGTAGTTTAATTGAGTACTTGTTATCCACAATAGTTAAAAGTGAATGTTCTTTGTCAAAAGAAGTTGACTTTCTTTGTGTTAACAGGATAAAGTGAATTTGTGTTTCTTTTTTTTTTATGTTTGCAAGCAGTGATATGCTTGGTAAATAGTAAGTATGCTTTATGCACTGGTAATAACAAATTTGTCTAGTGCTTTGTACATGTAGGTTAATTGGTATGCAAATTTGGTCAGATCCCATGTTATGACATATTTTTACGTATTGTTTGTTTGTCCCCAGTGGCAATTTTTGTAGAAAAATGGCAAGTGGGCTAGATGGAACTTATAGTATAGCTCTAAAAAATAATTTAAAAAAATTAATTCATTGCCTGTTAATACTAGACATACATAATCTACTGACTACAAAATGAGGCACATTTGTCTACGCAGCCAAAAATCTTTAAATTTCTGATTCTCTGATTAAAAAACGACCAATACATATAAAAACATATAAAAATAAAGCAATAATTATAATTTGTTTTCATTGCTTGGCACATCCGACAATACGTGTACCACATTTTAATCAGCTGTATATGCTTTATTGATTGCTACATGTGGGGGCTGTTTCTTTTTTTTTAAGCTGATTATGTGGCCTTGAAATGATGAAACGGATGTTCTGCAAAATATCCGAGGGCGATTCCATGGAGCTGCTCAGCACAAAAATTTGCTTAGCATGGAAAAGTCTTGCTAAGTAAAAACTAGGGCTGTTCATTTTCAAATAATTTACTATTCAAATATTTGAAACTGGGTTTGACCGAATATTTGAATATTTGATACTTGCCAATCAAGTTTTCCAGTGCATGTGTGCCACACCGGTAAAAAACAAATTGCGCGTAAAAGCACGCCGGTGTTTTACGTATGGCGATTGATATTATGGACCGTTCAAACAGCATTTGTTTTGCATGCCCCTGTTGTATCAAGGGTTTTACCGACAGGAACAATAAACTTCCGTCCACAAAAAATTGCGATTGACAAAAATGCGGCATATGACACTGCTAAGCGCCGTAACTTTTCTATGAAAATAGCATCAGAGTCGTATCTGTACGTGCATATATATCTTTTCGAATATTCGAACTCATGGCAAAATGGTATTCGAATATTGGGTATATTCGGGACAGCCCTAGTAAAAACTGAGTATCAGTCACAAGTAAAATGTACATCACATGGAAATGTGATTGGGAATTCTGTTGTGTCCAAGGAAAACTGATTCACGCTAAGTAGAATTTTTGTGCCTTATGGGCTCCGTGCACAACTACCCCCTCAGCGGAAAGAAAAGGCGAGTTGGGGGGTCAATATCGACGCCATCTTACCTGACTTCAATTTAAGTGTCTGGTTCCCGCTGTGATATTCTTATTGAAAACGCAATTATCGAGAGTCAGCGAACAGACAAAGCAATCCCACTGGTATACGAGTATCAAATGAACGAGGAGCGCGGTGCGGATACCAGCGACGTACTCCCCATGGAAGTGCGGTTGCTATGTGGACAGCGCCCTCTTTTGGTGGTGCACGGAGCCCATAGCAGCAGCATGAAATTGCATGGCGCCCCTACTTTAGAAAAAAAAGAAGTCCTCACTGAAGTCCTCATGGCCATACACGATTGTATACAGGATGAGTCAGATGCATGTATCTGGGAAAAGACATCTGCTCATCAGGTGATTGTAAACAGTCATAAAATGAATTGTTAGTTTTTCATCATAAAAAGACAAAATAACAGACAGGCGGGCAGTTTTTTTTGTATATTTTAATTTACACTTGTGGGTCTGTTAATTTACAAACTCACAGTGTATGCATGTAGATGCAGTGCAGCAGACAGCGTTTTTTTCGGCCCCATATACCACAGTCAGAATTGGGTGCAGTTATTTGTGAGGGGATATATATGGCCTATTGATTTTTTTCAGATTGGGGTCACGTTAATTTTTATGAAAATTGTTCGCACATACCGGTCACACACACAAATTGTGTTAACGAAAGGTCGGAAAACGCGCCCCATTATAATCCATCTGCTAGAACCATGTCATTCTCTCTGTCACTTGAAAAAAGACTTTTTAGTTTGCAATAAAGTTGCAACCAAAAGGGATGTGTGGCATATAAAACAAATTTTCTTGACAAAAAATAAATAAATAAATAAATAAATAAATAAATAAAAAATAAAAAGCATTTAAAAATAATTTTAAAAATTGGGAATACGTGACAAGCAAATCTGAAGCAGACGGGCGAGGATTATATTTAGCTAATAATATTTGTTTACGGGGCTCATTATAATATCTCCTCCCACAAATACAAGCTGAATAACAGAATAATCCATTTATTAGGAAGGTCTTGGATCATATAATATTATTACTATTATGGTAAAGTGCTGTGCATGACCATGGAGGAAGAAACTTCCTCCATGGCATGACTGAGAGCTGTAAGTTACCCGAAGAGCATTTCCATGCACAAAGTAGTAAATTAGTTAATAATGCAAATTCTGCTTCTAAAGTTAGTGAGCTTTTTGTACTGCTTATACAGACTCTGTTAAAGTCTCATGTCATATGTCATAGGTCATAGCCCCAGGTCATCTGGTACCATGAAACAGGTGGAAAGTAAAAAGTTGAATATATAAATGATATTTTCTGAAAACTTATATCTGCAATAAACCTTGATGTATTGTGTGTATTTGTTTCTGCTGTAACCTTTTGAAAGTATTAGAGTCTTAATTGATCCCTTGTTTTAGAAAAAAACTCAAAGTTTGTGAACTATATAGTGCACCCAAGTTCAAAAACTAAATTAACCCCACCCCCCCCCCCCCAAAAAAAGAAATATTTTGAGAATTAATTTAGTTTTGAAACTGTGAGATATGCTGGAATGGAATTTTTCCAAATGTAAAAATGTAAAAAATCACAAAATTGACTTTTCAGTGAAAAATTCTTATTTCTGCTTCTAACTCAGAAAGCCGTAGCGGACTTTTGGCTCTGTGCTGCCAGGTCACATGTATAGTCAACTTTGCAAAAGCAGTCATGAAAATTCTGACCTCTCAAGTTGTACAATATTGTATGTACATGTACCCTGACCTCTACGTGTTTGAAATTTGATAGCATGCATGGTTTTGTTTGTTGACAGGGCCTACTACTCCGTAATCGTGGGCTGGTGTCTGTACTACCTGTTTTATTTCATGGTCTACGAACTCCCTTTTACATCCGATGAAAGCAACAGCATCTTCTATGCCTTTGTTGAGGTAACCCTGGAAACACTTTGCCTTAAAGCCACTCACAGTGGCTAGCCAAAATTTGGCTATGAGACTTTCATTCCCACACTTTGATCTGCAGATGTTTTGGCTAAAAATTCAGTTGTAGAAATGTCCAAGTGACATAAATGTATGTCCCGCCTGTTTTTTTTGGGTGAAATTGCAGTGCATATTAGACATAGGCCCTGTTTGAATTACTTGGCTACGGCTGGATGTTACACACATGTCTATGGTAGCGGCTGCAGCCACTTCCCCTAGACTCGTGTGTAATTTCAAGCCGCAGCCAAGTAATTCGGACAGGGCCTTAATCTCTCAAATACGGACGACGGCCATAGCTGCGGCTTGATCGAAAAAGACCACCTGGCCGCGGTTGTCATTGATATGCACATTCCTGCACGTATTCAATCCATTCCTGTTTCAATTATATTCTTCTTGAATGGGAGTGTAATAATGAAAAGCTGCAGCTTTTTTTAGACAAAGTTTTTATTTAGTGTGGTGCCTATTGTTAGCGTTTATACTTGGCTGCACAGCCGGTTCTGCATACCAGCCCCCCATCAATAACAACTGGACACAAGAGGTAAATTTTCGGATGAATGAAAATTAAAACAAAGCTTGATGTGAAAAATAAACCTGCCTGGACAAAACTGAGAATAGACTGATCATTAAAGCCACACGTACCTCTTGATTTATTGACTATTTACAGCATTAACCACTCATAAATGTCGGACGATCATGGCCGTGATTGGTCAATATGTCAAGGGGCGCGGCTTAATGGTGTGGTTAATTAGGCAGTTACGTTTTGATTGGTCAGGCCCTGGACATAGCCCCCCCCCCCCCTTCATTGCTTTGAATATTTCCTACCCAAACAGGAATCGTGGTTCCCAGTACTGTGCCATTTTGCTGCCATCCTCTTCGGCGCCATCTCGGTGGCCTGGGGCGTCAAGAGCATCGAGTTGGCTAACTGCATCATCGTTCCTATCTTCCTCGTCCTTCTACTGTTCACGTTCATCTGGACTATGACCTTGGAGTACGCCGGCCGTGGCCTGAAATTCATGTTCTCGCCAGATTGGGGTAGGTCTAAATCCCTGTTGGCTTTTTTGGGTCGGAGGTATTTTGGCTTCTTCTTTGTAAAATTTTGTAAAACCAGGATTATTACCTTCTAAATACTAGTATTTCAAGCTCCTATGTCAAAAAGAACCTTTCTCTCTGATAAACACTACATTGCGTAAACAATTAATAATTTGTTGCACGTATGCTACTGATTATTACTACTGTACATATATGTGTAACTAGAATGCTCTTGAGAAATGTCAAATGCTCTTGAGAAATGTCGACTATGGAAAAGTTTTGAAAGAAAATGTAAGGTTGAAAATCCCTTGAAAATCCTGGGAATTCATCTCATATCAAAACACCTTGTAAAGTAGCTGGCGTCCAGGAAATGTCTAAGAAAAGTTCTGGAACTCGGGGATAGATCTCTGAATTAGGTCGGGTAATGATGATCTTGGAAACATACAATGAATGCATTGCCTGGTATATGCCGGGCATAGTCTAGTATATGGTATTTCGTAACAATTCAGTAGTTTTGTTTTTTGAAGTTTGCAAAATAATGATGTATATATACTACCTGCACATACGTTACCGGGGCCGGAAGACTTTTCATGCTAAGCAAATTTTTGTGCTTAGCATCGCCGTGAAATTGGGCCCTGATCCTTTCTAATCTAATGCACTATACAGAGCAGTTCAAGAACCACCGCATGTGGGTTGACGCCGTTACCCAAAATGCATTTGACACTGGGGCTGGATCGGGGCTGTTTGTCTCCTACGCCGCTTTCATGACGGCTAAAAATGGTATCATTCGCTATGCCATCTTGGTGCCTATCTGCAATAACTTAATAAGGTATGTTGACGGTTTTTCGCTTTACGATGGTATCTCGTGCTTCTGTCATTCTTGTCTGTGAATTGTATGTTGGTTTCATGAGATGTACCGAGTTAGAATTTGATGTGAGAGAATTGCAATTATTTTCATTAATTTTTGGGTTTTTTTCTTATCTTTTTTGGGGGGGGGCTTTAAAGAGGAAGTTCAGTGGTGAGAGAAATCTGCGTCTTTTTTTATATATTTATGTAGATTGTGTATTGTAAAATTAAAAAAAGGGACATTTGAGAGCTATTTTTAACAAGTGCCCTCTAGCCCGCTGGTGCCATTTGCCTAAAAGTCATTGCTGCGGGCAGCAAACAATTTGACGTCATAGGACAAACCTTTTGTGTCTAGCAAATGCACTACAGTCATCCTGAACCCATCAAAATACAACACAACATGGGGGTTGGGTTTTGCCGGATGTTGGGATGGTTAGGGTGATTGACATGTATACCAAGATATAGATGGGTATATGAATAAGCTGCATTTAATTACATTTGGCTGTGGTTAATATATCCTATCTATACGGTGAATCCAGCTGTATGGTACATACCAGCACTTTAGTATCCGAGTTTCTGCGCAACCTTTCGTAAGGTACATCTTTACTGTAGACTTTGTATATTCATTTCAGAATTCAGCCTTGTTTACCGACAGCTAAACATGCATGTTTGAAAACTTAATTGTATGCAGATCAAACAATATTATTTCAGGTTGCTGTTCTGGGTGCTGACAGTATGCAAATACGAGATGCATTCGGAATGATTGCTGCATGTTGCATATGTACATGGTGCCATCAACAGCTGTGGTTATAGAGGGGAGGACCAGCACCTAAAAATATAGCTTAGCTCCCCTCCCCAGTCCCCTCTCCCTCACCCCCCCCCCCAAAAAAAATATAAAAATAAATAAAAATAAAAATTAATCAATGAAGCAATAAATACAAAAATAGTCCGAATAGTAATAATAATGTTACCTTTTTCTGTCTTTTTAGCATTTTTTTTAAATGCCAGAAATTATTTGAACATTTTGTGTTGCCTAATCTGGGAATTGTTTGTTGTACACCAGCAGCCGATTTCACGAAACTGTGCGCAACTTACGCCATTGCGTAAGACTTGCGCTATAAAAATGTTGCGCAGCTGCGCTACATCCTTGCGATCCATTTCACGAAACAGTGCATAGCTGCGCAAATGTTTTATTTATTTTATACATTGCGGACGAGGCTAAATGCCGCTTTTACGACGACTGTTAATTTTAGTACAACAATAAACATACAATTGGAACAGTCGTAAAATTGAACTGTGGGGCACCATTTTGAAACTTTTCACTTTTGAAACATCGCTCTGAAAAAAAATTGATGGCAACTCATATCTCACAGGTAAACCTGCAGCGGATGATCATTTACTCTCTGAAATAATCTAGTGAATTTAATTAATGATTTGAACAACGAACGGCTCTGCTGTGCTCATGCTCAGCTAGCTAAGTCATCATTTTGGTGTTTTGTGCCAACAACTTAAGCCACCTAAAACGAGTGCGTAAGTTACGCCATAATTTGTGGCGCAAGTCAGCGACTTACGCACTGCGTAACTTTCGTGAAATCAATTTTAAAAATATCACAGATGTTGCACAACTTACGCAATAAATTGTGGCGTAAGTAGAGTTGCGCAATTGTGCAAGGTTTCGTGAAATCGGCTGCTGAAATATTATCCTACTGCATTTATCTTAATTCTTTTTTTAGCCAGATTTAATTTTGTTTCACACATTTTCTTTTCAGTCTCTTCTGCGGCATGCTTACTTTCTCAACAGTTTTTGCCACAGAGGTCAAAAATGGCTCATCGACAGACCAAATTGTTGAACTACTACAAACAAATGGCCCCGGAAACACAGGACTTACTTTCATCTGGTAAGAATTTAAAAAAAATACAAAATGAAAGAATAAATTGGAATTATTGGGAAAGATTGAAAGATGGCATTGACAGCACAGTTTCAGGCAGTGTTCGTACTTTGTGTGATTCAAAACCTGTGAAAGTTTGAGCTCAATCCGTCAGCCAAGTCCCGAGAGAAAAGTGAAAAACCGTTTTGTTCCAACAGTGATTTTGTGCATGTTCATAATGTGTTTATTTTGATTGTTGAAACCAAAATAAACCAGACCATAACAGACACAAGTTTCTCGAAAATGACGGCATTTCAGACGGAAATATTTCTCAGGAGGACTGGTACTGGTACCAACTTTATAAACAGTCAGCTTTCAGACTGAAACTCATCAAGTTTTTTGTGATCCATTACCAAAGCTATGTCATCATTTTAATTTGGATATTTTTTTTATGTCCCAGGATGCCGATTCTGTACAATCAGATCAGCGGCGGACGAGTCCTGGCGGTCTTCTTTTTCTTTTCCCTCCTACTTGCCGGATTCAGCTCCCTAGTCGCGCAGCTTGAACTTTTCGTCCACAACATCAAAGATTTTGGAGGTAGCTATATATGCAAAGGTTGGGTGTGATCTGTGGATCTGTGCGATCAGGCGATTACACTAGCTGTGCTTTGACGCAATCTATCATTCGCACATGCAGCGGTAATTGATGCTTGTGCATTCGCGTAGTGCAGACTGTATGAACTACTGATTGCGCATGGTGGTTTTGCTGTGCGATATGCTGATCACGCTGGGCAATATAGTTGCATGATCAGTAGATTGTGCGGGAACGGGTTTGCGTGATTGGTTGATAAAGGACGCGTTTCCGATCGACCGATCGTGCAGGTCAGAACTTGTGCCATCGGCAGATTGTGCCGAAACGGTTTAGCACAATCTGTTGATCGTGCAAGTTCCCTGCGCAATTGGTAAATGGCGTAAACTCTGCCCTGCACAATCGACTGCTGTTTGCGCGATCGACTGCTGTTTGCGCGATCGACCGATGTTTGCGCGATCGACCGATGTTTGCGCGATCGACCGATGTTTGCACGATCGACCGGTGTTTGCACGATTGACTGATGTTTGCGCGATCGACCGATGTTTGCGCGATCGACTGATGTTTGCGCGATCGACCGATGTTTGCGCGATCGACCGATGTTTGCGCGATCGACCGGTGTTTGCGCGATCGACCGGTGTTTGCGCGATCGACCGATGTTTGCGCGATCGACCGATGTTTGCGCGATCGACCGGTGTTTGCGCGATCGACCGGTGTTTGCGCGATCGACCGATGTTTGCGCGATCGACCGGTGTTTGCGCGATCGACCGGTGTTTGCGCGATCGACCGGTGTTTGCGCGATCGACCGATGTTTGCGCGATCGACCGGTGTTTGCACGATCGACCGATGTTTGCGCGATCGACCGATGTGTGCGCGATCGACCGATGTTTGCACGATCGACCGATGTTTGCGCGATCGACCGGTGTTTGCACGATCGACCGGTGTTTGCGCGATCGACCGATGTTTGCGCGATCGACCGATGTTTGCACGATCGACCGATGTTTGCACGATCGACCGGTGTTTGCGCGATCGACCGATGTTTGCGCGATCGACCGATGTTTGCGCGATCGACCGATGTTTGCGCGATCGACCGATGATTGCGCGATCGACCGGTGTTTGCACGATCGACCGATGTTTGCGCGATCGACCGGTGTTTGCACGATCGACCGATGTTTGCGCGATCGACCGGTGTTTGCGCGATCGACCGATGTTTGCGCGATCGACCGATGTTTGCGCGATCGACCGATGTGTGCGCGATCGACTGATGTTTGCACGAATGATAGATTGGGAGATTGCACTGCACTATCGTGCAAAACACACAGATACATTGATTTTGTCTTAACGAAACCATGCAATAATACAGATCAACTTGTTTTTACACATAATCATGTTTAACAACAACACAAACATGATCAAAATGGTTGTTTTCATTTAAAGTAAAAAGAAGTTAGTGGTTGTCAGTTGTTTTAAAATCTTTTTAAAGTCATGCAGGAGGGCATTATTTTTGTTTGGTAACAGAAGGAACTCCTTATCAAAAAAATATAACAGCCATTTATTACTCCTGGGTGGAGAGAAGCAACTTGTGACAAAGTATCTTGCTCAAGGACACAAGCACCATGACCCCCTGTCAGTTGTACGTTGATTAGCCCAGCTTAACAGCTGGGACTGTATACTCCAAAGGGAGCTGAGAAGGTTTCAGGAATGATTAATAGGCCTGATGAGCAGGGGTAATAATGTATATAGCACCTTGATCATGGCAGCTATGTGTGCTTAAACATTTTTAGTGGATTGCATGATGTTACAGTGAAGCTAAGGCCGACACTGAACATTTTCCATGTGTCTCACGATACTCGTAGTGGTATACTATTGTTATATGTTCAGAGACACCAATTTGAATAACTTTTCTTTTCTAGAAATTGTTTTCAGCAGTGGAAGGAATTAAACATTGAAGGTGGGACTATATGCTAAATCTTGATGTGCTGCCTTCGTGTTAAAATTCAGTTGTATTACTTTGTGAAGCTTGTGGCATGTTATTAAATATTTGTCAACTATCAATTTAGTTAATTTACGCCAAAAAGTAGGCTTGGGGGTGACTCCAACATTTTTGGAGTCAATTCCGACTCAGAGCAGGAATCGTGACTCCATTCAGAATGGACTCGCTATGTTATGCACAAAATATGTCTGTGGCACGTTCTTTTGAATCCAATGTAGTGCCGTGATTGATTTCATGGAAAAACGGCTGGTTTCTGTGAAGCTAGTGCAGCATGCAGTCTTTTCATGGCATCAGCAATCTTTAAATCCTCTTTTGAAGTCAGCGAGTTTCAACAATTATTGGGTGGTGCCCGGAATCTACTCCAAGGAATGTAATTGCAATTCCGAGTAATGTCAACTCCTGCATGGAAATGTCCAAGCCTGCCAAAAGGAATACCTTGTTTGACTGCATTTCCCCCAACTTGAGAAGGGTGTATGGATATACGCCATAAAAAAAAGGAATAATTATGAAAGAGAATATGATTCTGAGAAGTACTAGAGGTATAAAAGATGCTATGTCTGTGGTCGATCTTTGGGCTCACACGTGGCAACCCGGAAAATATTTTTTCAAATTGAATTGCTAATATTGTTAGAATTTTGAGCTTTTGAAAGAGACATTCTGCCACAAAAATTGATCAAAGATAAATAACAGAGTTAATCAGTTAAGGTCAAATAGACTGCAGAGTGTAGCAAGTGTGTTTTCCGTTCAAACACACAGTTTTCCTCCGTTGTTTGTGGCAGGAAATTCATTGAATTGAAATTTTTCAGCCAGAGCACGGACAATGCACGTTTAGATGAGCTAGTCACTTCGCATGATGTATCCGAAAACCTGTTGATGATGCGAAACACTACAGATTAACGAGTGTGATCATTTATCATGGCATGATCCAGTAGTGTTAGAAATGCCTGTGTTTATTGTATTTGTTTTGAGTGCAGTATTATTGTGTCAAATGTAAATAAAAATGTTAAATTGTTTTTATTGGAATAGTAGAGTCCATGCAGCCCTTAATTACCTGGGTTCCACTTTTTTTTTAAAGTGCTCATCCACTAAAAAAAAAAAAAAAGTGGTATGTGGCCTGCCATCCGTTGTATGTTAGTATGTTGGGTGGCATATAGGTGGCTTGTGCGTGAAGCGCTCGCCTCTCACCAATGTGGCCCGGGTTCGATTCTCGGCTCGGACCATATGTGAGTAGAGTTGTGTGTTGGTTCTCTCCTGTGCCATGAGGGTTTTTCTTCGGGTCCTCCGGCTTTCCTTCTTCCGGAAAAATCAAACACTTTCGATCTCTGGCTGTGCTCCGTGGTCATATGTGGGTCGATGTAGGCCGGCTGCCAGAGGTGCCTTTACGTGCCAGCGACTCGACCACGTTAATTGTAGCCGCGTCCTTCCAATTCAGCATCCCAGCTGCGAGTAAGGATGATTAGCCCCCCAAATTATACAAATTATGTGTGTTGTTCAAGGAGAGCCTTGTGGGGCTAGTACTCACACAATGGGAACAATCGGTACCCCGCAAGGGGGTCTTTGTGTAACGGTACCCCACAGGAGAAATTCTAAAAATCAGGGATAATGGGAGCACAATGCCAGTACCCCACAAACCTGAAGTATGAGTTTGCGTGTTTAGACATGTGTGTCCAAGCTGCCACCACTTAAAAACTATGGGACCTATACCAAGCCCATTTCTGTATTCTTGGTTTTATTTTTTCAAGTCTGCACTCGATTTTGCAATATTACTTTGTGATGTTGTGGTTAATTGTATATTCACAGTTTCCAGAAAAAAGGCCACGATAGCTGCGACTGTTTTGGTGTTCCTTCTAGGCCTGGGGTCTGCTTTAAGTCTTGACTTCCTTGTTAACCAGGTAATATAATGCCAATCAGTTAATGGGAAATTAACCAGATTACCGGGTATTAACCAGGTAAAATCTCCATGGTAAACCAGGCGATAATGGTTAACGAACCTAGTATATTATTTAGCAAAGAACAATAACTTACTAGTTTACACTAACTGAAACACTAAAGAAAAAGGTCTAAAGCAATAATTAACCAATCTGGTAACAACTATCAGTGATTAAGTATAGATAATAAACTAGATAATATATTTTTTCAAAGTGAACAAAGAAAACTGGCAGGAGCAGGATTTGAACCTGCGACCTCCGGAATACCGTACCGGTGCTCTACCAACCGCGCCGGAACGGTATTCCGGAGGTCGCAGGTTTGAAACCCGCTCCTGCCAGTTTTCTTTGTTCACTTTGAAAATTTATTCAAATTTACCTAGTCAGTTTCCCTTGTGGATTGTTTGACGAATAGATAACATTTGTCAATAAAACAATCCATTATAAGCATGGGCTCTTGGCATATTGCCCATCACAGCTGCAACTGCATCCCACAAAAGCGATGTGACACGTCTGGCTGCGATCGATCTTCACGTCATGGGGCAGCAGCGCTTCATGGATCATCAGTCTGTTGATAATGTGTAATCTATAAGGGACAGGGTATCATATATCGTATTGTAACTGATGATGTACAAAGTATAACCTATCAAAACAGATGTTGTTTATTTCTTTTTCTATATTTTATCTAAACATTTTCTATTTGCTTTTCTGATAATTACTCTACCAACTCATCCATGATTCTTTTTTTTTTTTTTTTTTTTTTTTTGAGTGGGGGAGAGGGGGAGCAAAGTTCAAGGCCTTTTTGTTAAGCTCATGTCTTTTTGTTGTGTTTTTCTTCTCGTTGGTGTGTGACAGGATTATGTCTGGGGTTTTGCTCTCCTTCTGTCGGGGATGGCCTTGCAGTATCTGGTCATTCGCTACGGGGCCAGACGCTTCCGTCAGGAGCTGGTCAATAATTTCAGCGAGAACGATTGGACGCTGCCCTTGATCTGGGAATGGACCGTAAAGTAAGCCTTGAAAGCTCCTCTGTCTGGACTGCAAACAAAAACAGCATTGGCTGTGTGCCGTTTTTACATGCTCTTAGTGAATTTGGCTGAAATTTCTTTTCCTAGGTTTATCGCGCCGTTGGAGGCCACAGCACTCATCATCTGGTGGATGGTCACAACAATACAAGAATCAGACCCTTGGTATGGTTTCTCTAACGAGAGCTTCATGATAACCATCGTACAGGTAAATACATTCACGCCCGTTTTTCATCTTTAAAAAATGAAAAACAAGTCTTTTTCTGTATCTATATAGACTAATCCGGCGACCCAAATTAGAAGCATTTACTGCGGTGGCACCACGCTCGCGTGCGTATTTTACGCACGCGCTCGATGCAGCTTCGACCAACAGGGTGTTTACAACTTGCCAAAATGCGCGCGCGACTTAAATTAAAGAACGCGGGCAACCTGCACGCGAGCGCGGCACAGAGCAAAAATGGCTTCTAATTTTGTTCGGTGAATTCCCGTATAGCAACTTCCCTTATGAGCTTTTGTACCTGTTCCCACCCACTAATAAACTCTAGCCGTACCTAGATGTAGAATGGAATTCTTTGCCTGGTGCACGTTTCCCTTCTTACGACCTTTCCTGCTTCAAGAGGAATCTTAATTCCTACCTCTTTTAATTCTTTGATTCTTTTTGTAGCTCCGTACCTCAAGTGGCTTTTTAGCCTTGCTCGGGGCAAAATTGCATAAAGAAAGAGTTTCAGTTGTGCCTTTTCCAGAACATTAGGAAAACCCAACCCAACAAAATGAGTCGTAAGGCGCCAGAGCTAATTTTGAGTTACAGGCCTTTAAACATGACTTATATACAGTGGAAATACAGTAGGAACTCTCAAGGTTTCCACTAGTATTTAAACCTTCTTCACGAGGATATCAAATTGAGTGTTGATATCAAAGTGAACTGTAAAGTAATTGAAAGTAAAGAAATGCCCTTAAGACTCATTTTGTAGGATCGGGGCATAAAATGAAGAAAGATCACCACACATGTCTATCTGTGCCTATCCTATTTTTGTGTATTTGCTGGTTGCAATCAGGTTGGATTCGAACCCACTACTTTGGGCTTGCTGTGCACTCAGTATGAGTAAAACATATGCGTCATTATATAGCCTATCTTCTCTTGATCCCCTTGTGTCCGGGCTGTTTTTGATGGGGGGCTGGTATGCCAAGAACAGGTGCAGCCAAGCATAAATACAATAGACCCCACACTGAATAGAGTGCTTATATTCATCGCACTTGGAGATCCCCTTTCGTGTGAGTGAAAGTGAGTATTTGCAGGAATGCGCCTATAGACATCAACCAGCCAGTCGGTCTTTTTCAAACCGCAGTTAACCTGTTTTGGGTAGATACCTTATACTCGGTAGTCTGTGGTCTTATCTGAGTGAGTGAATCAAGATTTCAAACAGCCGATCTCTGGCTACTTAATGATGTTAACTTTGTGATATCAGTTTGATTTGTACGTGACATGTCTGAGGTTCGAGTGCTCAGTATACTCTCCACAATAGTAGTAAACCAGCAAGTCAGAGGTACGGGGTTCGAATCATCTTCTACGTCAGTAACCTTGCCATTCGTTTAAATTTTTTTATTTAAATTTTTTTTTTTACAGTGGATTGGCTTCTTCGGTTTTATCCTACTCTTGAACTTGCTCTACGTCAAGGTCATCAAACGCTACCTGCCGATACCGGACGATGACATAGCGTTGCCCATGCCGCCCAGCGATAGCCTAGGTAGTGATGGAACGTATAAAACCTTCAACGAAGAAACACCACAATGAGTAATGTTGTAAACCAGGGAAGGTTGGGGGTGAGAATTGTCAACTCGGGGACTAGAGAAGGTTCAACCGGCTTTATATTTGTGAAATTAGTTGTTTATTCAAGGATCTTTTAATAATCTTGACGTTGTAATCTTTTCGTTTATTTGCAAGGACTGTAATTGTAAGTAACATGTGGAAGTGCCGTGGCCTAGTGGTTTGGAGCATTAAATTCGTGGTCTGCGGGTAATTCTGTAAGTTGTGGGTTCGAGCCCAGTCCTGGGCTATAGCACTTCTACGTCTAATATGGGTAGAGGCATTATTAATGACTTGTAGTGGACTAGTTACCCATCCCGACCCTATTCATACTGTGAAGAGATCAGATTATCTTGTCTTGTTTCAGTGTGAGAGGCTGGTTCTTCCACACTTTCCTCGGTAGCCCACACCTCGAGTGCCCTAGGGCTTGTGATGGGCGATTTGCATTTTACAAAAATATTTTTAAAACAGATCTATTAACTTAATGTTTTATTCGTCAAACAATCCACAAGGGAAACTGACTAGGTAAATTTGAATACATTTTCAAAGTGAACAAAGAAACTGGCAGGAGCGGGATTCGAACCTGCGACCTCCGGGTTACCGTACTGGCGCTCTACCAACTGAGCTATCTTGCCCTATGTTGGCGGTCTCCCAAATTTTCAGTATCTTTGTTCGAGTGGGCGCTATAGTCAGAAGTCATAAACCCAGAATGCCGTATAGCCAGGGATCACACCCAATTTTACAATACAACCCGGGAAGCGACATTGTGGGGATCACTCAATGAGGATACGACTTTTTAACTTATAATTTGTCAAACAATCCACAAGGGAAACTGACTAGGTAAACTTGAATACGTTGTCGCACGTTCCTTTTCTCCACCCAAGAGTAAACTGGTATCTGTGTGGGCAGTGATGGTTATGTGTTTGATTAGCCACGTAACTTGCAGCCTTCTTGCAGGCTAAGAAGGTTTCAGGAATGATTAATAGGCCTGATGAGCAGGGGTAATAATATAGCACCTTGACCACATCAGCAAATCTATGAAGGGCACATTGAAATATTTTAAGGTTCCAGTTTGAAAAAACAAACCCCCAATTTTTTTTTATAAAACAAAAAGCAGTACTAAAATAGATTTGTTATTTAAAAAAAAATTGTGTGGAAAAATGGAAATGCACATCGATCAAAGACTGAATATTTATCAAAAGATTAATGTTTTTAAACTTTTTAATGAAATGAATTTCATGTATATTTGTTAAGCCAGCTATTTATGTCGAAGGGAGCATGGCATTTACGTGTACTAATCATTTAATTATTATAAATATTTAGAGAAGTGGCAGGCACAGTAGAAATTGATTGTATAAACATTTACGAGTGCCAAAAATCCATTTGAAGGTTTATAAAAGCATATCTGATAGAAATGTTGATAGAATACAGTAATTTGGGAAAAATATGAAAGTTACAAAAATAATTTGTAAAATCCAATTTTGCTCCAAATGCTCTGAAATGACACGAGTGAAGTCTCCATTTCATTCTCTATCTCTGCTTCAATTTTGAGGACAACTTGACCCGGAAAAACAATTTGGTAAGGGTCAACCCTTGCGATTTTTGTCGATTTTGACCCCAAAATGACGTTTTATATATTTATCCAAAATTCATTCTAGAGACATTATCAAAGAGAGTTATCAAAGAATACCTAATAAAAATATAGCATTATTTCAAAATGTTTTTGTAAATGTAACGGATAAAATATTCATTAAACAAAATATCCATTTTGCTCCAAAGCATCTTAAATTACACGAGTGAAGTCTCCATTTCATTCTCTATCTCTGCTGCAGTTTTAAATAGAACTTATTTTTGACCGGGAATTGCTTTTAGTAAGGGTTACCCCTTGCCA
Source organism: Hippasteria phrygiana (assembly GCA_037893225.1). Classification (NCBI taxonomy): domain Eukaryota; kingdom Metazoa; phylum Echinodermata; class Asteroidea; order Valvatida; family Goniasteridae; genus Hippasteria; species Hippasteria phrygiana. The sequence goes on along the minus strand of JAZGUH010000008.1, from coordinate 279,987 downwards.
TTTTTGTCGATTTTGACCCCAAAATGACATTTTCTAAATTTACCCAAAATTGATTCTAGAGACATTTACAAGTGTGAGAAATCGATTTGGAGAGTTATCAAAAGCATATCTGATAGAAATATTAAAATATTTCAGTAATTTTTCGAACATTATAGAAATTTAAAATATTCAGTTTTGAGGACAACTTATTTTTGACCGGGGACATTTTTTAGTAAGGGTTACCCCCTTGCCATTGTTGTCGATTTTGACCCCAAAATGACATTTTCTAAATTTGCCTGAAATTGATTATAGATACATTTACAAGTGTGAGAAACTTATTCGGCGAGTTATCAAAAGCATATCTGATAGAAATATTACAATATTTCAGTAATTTTTCGAAGTTATAGAAATTTAAAATATTCATAAACAAATTTCAATCTTGATCCAAATCAGCTTAAATTACACGAGTAAAGTCTTCATTTCATTCTCTATCTCTGCTGCAATTTTGAGGAGAACTTATTTTTGTCCTGGAATTTTTTTTAGTAAGAGTTACCCCTTACAATGTTTGTCGATTTTGACCCCAAAATTACATTTTCTAAATTTGCCTGAAATTGATTATAGATACATTTACAAGTGTGAGAAACTTATTCGGCGAGTTATCAAAAGCATATCTGATAGAAATATTACAATATTTCAGTAATTTTTCGAAGTTATAGAAATTTAAAATATTCATAAACAAATCTAATCTTGATCCAAAGCAGCTTAAATTACACGAGTGAAGTCTCCATTTCATTCTCTATCTCTGCTGCAATTTTTAAGAAGACCTTTTTTTTTTGTCCTGGAATTTTGTTTAGTAAGGGTTTCCCCTTGCCATTTTTGTCGAATTTGACCCCAAAATTACATTTTCTATATTTGCCTGAAATTGATTATAGATACATTTACAAGTGTGAGAAACTTATTTGAAGAGTTATCAAAAGCATATCTGATAGAAATATGGAAATATTTTAGTAAATTTAAAATATTAATAAAAAACAATTTCCAATGTTTAACCATAGTAGCTTAAATTACACAAGTGAAGTCTCCATTTCATTCTCTATCTCTGCTTCAGTTTTGAGGACAACTTATTTTTGACCGGGGACAATTTTAGTAAGGGTTACCCCTTGCCATTTTTGTTGATTTTGACCCCAAAAAGGACATTTTCTAAATTTGCCCGAAATTGATTATAGAGACATTTACAAGTCTGAGAAACCCATTTGGAGAGTTTTCAAAAGCATATCTGATGGAAATATTACAATATTTCAGTAATTTTTCGAACGTTATAGAAATTTATAATATTCATAAAACAATTTAAATGTTGATCCAAATCAGCTTAAATTACACGAGTGAAGTCTCCATTTCATTCTCTATCTCTGCTGCAGTTTTAAAGAGAACTTATTTTTGACCCGGAAAACAATTTGGCAAGGGTTATCCCTTGCCATTTTTGTTGATTTTGACCCCAAAAAGGACATTTTCTAAATTTGCCGGAAATTGATTATAGAGACATTTACAAGTCTGAGAAACCCATTTGGAGAGTTTTCAAAAGCATATCTGATGGAAATATTACAATATTTCAGTAATTTTTCGAACGTTATAGAAATTTAAAATATTCATAAAACAATTTAAATTTTGATCCAAAGCAGCTTAAATTACACGAGTGAAGTCTCCATTTCATTCTCTATCTCTTCTTCAGTTTTGAGGACAACTTATTTTTGACCGGGGACATTTTTTAGTAAGGGTTACCCCTTGCCATTGTTGTCGATTTTGACCCCAAAATGACATTTTCTAAATTTGCCCGAAATTGATTCTAGATACATTTACAAGTGTGAGAAACTTATTTGGAGAGTTATCGAAAGCATATCTGATAGAAATATTGAAATATTTTTTAGTAATTTTTCGAACATTATAGAAATTTAAAATATTCATAACAATATTTCAATCTTGATCCAAAGCAGCTTTGATTGCACGAGTGAAGTCTCCATTTCATTCTCTATCTCTTCTTCAGTTTTGAGGACAACTTATTTTTGACCGGGGACATTTTTTAGTAAGGGTTACCCCTTGCCATTGTTGTCGATTTTGACCCCAAAATGACATTTTCTAAATTTGCCCGAAATTGATTCTAGATACATTTACAAGTGTGAGAAACTTATTTGGAGAGTTATCGAAAGCATATCTGATAGAAATATTGAAATATTTTTTAGTAATTTTTCGAACATTATAGAAATTTAAAATATTCATAACAATATTTCAATCTTGATCCAAAGCAGCTTTGATTGCACGAGTGAAGTCTCCATTTCATTCTCTATCTCTGCTGCAATTTTTAAGAAGAACTTTTTTTTGTCCTGGAATTTTGTTTAGTAAGGGTTTCCCCTTGCCATTTTTGTCGAATTTGACCCCAAAATGACATTTTCTATATTTGCCTGAAATTGATTATAGATACATTTACAAGTGTGAGAAACTTATTTGAAGAGTTATCAAAAGCATATCTGATAGAAATATTGAAATATTTTAGTAAATTTAAAATATTAATAAAAAACAATTTCCAATGTTTAACCATAGTAGCTTAAATTACACAAGTGAAGTCTCCATTTCATTCTCTATCTCTGCTTCAGTTTTGAGGACAACTTATTTTTGACCGGGGACAATTTTAGTAAGGGTTACCCCTTGCCATTTTTGTCGATTTTGACCCCAAAATTACATTTTCTAAATTTGCCCGAAATTGATTATAGAGACATTTACAAGTCTGAGAAACCCATTTGGAGAGTTTTCAAAAGCATATCTGATGGAAATATTACAATATTTCAGTAATTTTTCGAACGTTATAGAAATTTAAAATATTCATAAAACAATTTAAATTTTGATCCAAATCAGCTTAAATTACACGAGTGAAGTCTCCATTTCATTCTCTATCTCTGCTGCAGTTTTAAAGAGAACTTATTTTTGACCCGGAAAAACAATTTGGCAAGGGTTATCCCTGGCCATTTTTGTTGATTTTGACCCCAAAAAGGACATTTTCTAAATTTGCCCGAAATTGATTATAGAGACATTTACAAGTCTGAGAAACCCATTTGGAGAGTTTTCAAAAGCATATCTGATGGAAATATTACAATATTTCAGTAATTTTTCGAACGTTATAGAAATTTATAATATTCATAAAACAATTTAAATGTTGATCCAAATCAGCTTAAATTACATGAGTGAAGTCTCCATTTCATTCTCTATCTCTGCTGCAGTTTTAAAGAGAACTTATTTTTGACCCGGAAAACAATTTGGCAAGGGTTATCCCTTGCCATTTTTGTTGATTTTGACCCCAAAATGACATTTTCTAAATTTGCCCGAAATTGATTCTAGATACATTTACAAGTGTGAGAAACTTATTTGGAGAGTTATCGAAAGCATATCTGATAGAAATATTGAAATATTTTTTAGTAATTTTTCGAACATTATAGAAATTTAAAATATTCATAACAATATTTCAATCTTGATCCAAAGCAGCTTTGATTGCACGAGTGAAGTCTCCATTTCATTCTCTATCTCTTCTTCAGTTTTGAGGAGAACTTATTTTTGACCGGGAATTGCTTTTAGTAAGGGTTACCCCTTGCCATTTTTGTCGATTTTGACCCCAAAATGACATTTTCTAAATTTGCCTGAAATTGATTATAGATACATTTACAAGTGTGAGAAACTTATTCGGCGAGTTATCAAAAGCATATCTGATAGAAATATTACAATATTTCAGTAATTTTTCGAAGTTATAGAAATTTAAAATATTCATAAACAAATCTAATCTTGATCCAAAGCAGCTTAAATTACACGAGTGAAGTCTCCATTTCATTCTCTATCTCTGCTGCAATTTTGAGGAGAACTTATTTTTGACCGGGAATTGCTTTTAGTAAGGGTTACCCCTTGCCATTTTTGTCGATTTTGAACCCAAAATGACATTTTCTAAATTTGCCTGAAATTGATTATAGATACATTTACAAGTGTGAGAAACTTATTCGGCGAGTTATCAAAAGCATATCTGATAGAAATATTACAATATTTCAGTAATTTTTCGAAGTTATAGAAATTTAAAATATTCATAAACAAATCTAATCTTGATCCAAAGCAGCTTAAATTACACGAGTGAAGTCTCCATTTCATTCTCTATCTCTGCTGCAATTTTTAAGAAGAACTTTTTTTTGTCCTGGAATTTTGTTTAGTAAGGGTTTCCCCTTGCCATTTTTGTCGAATTTGACCCCAAAATGACATTTTCTATATTTGCCTGAAATTGATTATAGATACATTTACAAGTGTGAGAAACTTATTTGAAGAGTTATCAAAAGCATATCTGATAGAAATATTGAAATATTTTAGTAAATTTAAAATATTAATAAAAAACAATTTCCAATGTTTAACCATAGTAGCTTAAATTACACAAGTGAAGTCTCCATTTCATTCTCTATCTCTGCTTCAGTTTTGAGGACAACTTATTTTTGACCGGGGACAATTTTAGTAAGGGTTACCCCTTGCCATTTTTGTCGATTTTGACCCGAAAATTACATTTTCTAAATTTGCCCGAAATTGATTATAGAGACATTTACAAGTCTGAGAAACCCATTTGGAGAGTTTTCAAAAGCATATCTGATGGAAATATTACAATATTTCAGTAATTTTTCGAACGTTATAGAAATTTAAAATATTCATAAAACAATTTAAATTTTGATCAAAATCAGCTTAAATTACACGAGTGAAGTCTCCATTTCATTCTCTATCTCTGCTGCAGTTTTAAAGAGAACTTATTTTTGACCCGGAAAAACAATTTGGCAAGGGTTATCCCTTGCCATTTTTGTTGATTTTGACCCCAAAAAGGACATTTTCTAAATTTGCCCGAAATTGATTATAGAGACATTTACAAGTCTGAGAAACCCATTTGGAGAGTTTTCAAAAGCATATCTGATGGAAATATTACAATATTTCAGTAATTTTTCGAACGTTAGAGAAATTTATAATATTCATAAAACAATTTAAATGTTGATCCAAATCAGCTTAAATTACACGAGTGAAGTCTCCATTTCATTCTCTATCTCTGCTGCAGTTTTAAAGAGAACTTATTTTTGACCCGGAAAACAATTTGGCAAGGGTTATCCCTTGCCATTTTTGTTGATTTTGACCCCAAAAAGGACATTTTCTAAATTTGCCCGAAATTGATTATAGAGACATTTACAAGTCTGAGAAACCCATTTGGAGAGTTTTCAAAAGCATATCTGATGGAAATATTACAATATTTCAGTAATTTTTCGAACGTTATAGAAATTTAAAATATTCATAAAACAATTTAAATTTTGATCCAAAGCAGCTTAAATTACACGAGTGAAGTCTCCATTTCATTCTCTATCTCTTCTTCAGTTTTGAGGACAACTTATTTTTGACCGGGGACATTTTTTAGTAAGGGTTACCCCTTGCCATTGTTGTCGATTTTGACCCCAAAATGACATTTTCTAAATTTGCCCGAAATTGATTCTAGATACATTTACAAGTGTGAGAAACTTATTTGGAGAGTTATCGAAAGCATATCTGATAGAAATATTGAAATATTTTTAAGTTATTTTTCGAACATTATAGAAATTTAAAATATTCATAACAATATTTCAATCTTGATCCAAAGCAGCTTTGATTGCACGAGTGAAGTCTCCATTTCATTCTCTATCTCTGCTTCAATTTTGAGGAGAACTTATTTTTGACCGGGAATTGCTTTTAGTAAGGGTTACCCCTTGCCATTTTTGTCGATTTTGACCCCAAAATGACATTTACTAAATTTGCCCGAAATTGATTATAGAGACATTTACAAGTGTGAGAAACTTATTTGGAGAGTTATCGAAAGCATATCTGATAGAAATATTGAAATATTTTTTAGTAATTTTTCGAACATTATAGAAATTTAAAATATTCATAACAATATTTCAATCTTGATCCAAAGCAGCTTTGATTGCACGAGTGAAGTCTCCATTTCATTCTCTATCTCTGCTTCAATTTTGAGGAGAACTTATTTTTGACCGGGGAAATTATTTTAGTAAGGGTTACCCCTTGCCCTTTTTGTCGATTTTGACCCCAAATGACATTTTCAAAATTTGCCCGAAATTGGTTCTAGAGACATTTACAAGTGTGAGAAACCCATATGGAGAGTTATCAAAGAATATCTGTGGTTATTACTAAACGTAGGATTTCCAAATTTTAGCCTCATATTTGGCCTGTTTGAAGAGAAAAATAGAGAAGACGGTAGATATAGTTCCCACAATGAGAAGATACGCGCAACCGTAACGCCAAGTCGACTCGCAAAATTCAGAGTTTAACGCCATAATGAAATGAAAAGAAAGTAAGAAAAAGCTGATTTTCTATAAAACGCCAAGCACGGTGACCACTCTGACAGGAAATGTTGAAATAAGTTGTAAATTTAGTGGCTACATGTATTCCATTGTATGCAATCCCGCTGCACGATGCGCTTTCAAATCTTGCCATCATTACACAGCGCCCTTAACGACAAGCACATCTAAAATGTCCATCTAAAATGTCCATCTCAAACGCCACAGGTCGATTTGTGTTTTCGACCGTCACACCTATTATATGGTAGTAATTTTGAAAATTTGAAACTGTAGTCACTGCAACAATCATTGTTTAATGCTGAGCGGGTGTCAATCACACGGCAGAAAGTTATATTCTGTGGTTTTCCGTCCAAAACATGGGACTCGCTGCACTAATATTGTAGTGCACACAAACCATCTCAAACGCCACACAGGTCGATTTGTGTTTCTATACCGCCCCACATGTGATATCGTTGTAAATTTGGGCACTTTCAAACTGCAGTCACTGCAACAATCATTGTTTTATACCGTGGTTCGTCCATCAGAGGGCAGAAATTAATAAGTTGTTTTTTTACCATGGAAAACGAAGATCTGCGCTATGCGCCCTGTAAAAAATCCATCTCAAACGCCACAGGTCGATTTATACTATGGGCTGTAATAATCGAGACCTCGTCCTGGCTATTTAATATGCCAATAAAGACGAATAATCTCAGGAACTATGGCAGTATGGGAACTTTGTGCTCTATTACAATGTAATTTTTGGTCAGTTCAGATGTTCCCAGAATGAGACAACATTTATAGACACTGGAAGCGCAACTCCAGAAATTGCCGTCTCAAACGCTACAGGTAGGTCGACTCGCAAAATTCAGAGTTTAACGCCATAATGAAATAATTAAAAAAGAAAGTAAGGAAAAGCTGATTTTTTTTTTTAAAACAGCAAGAACGGTGACCACTCTGACAAGAAATGTAGTAACTTAAAAAAGTCCATACTGCAGTCACTGCAACAATCATTGATTACTACTGAGGTTTGTCCAGAGGGCAGACATTGACATTAGCCTTTTAGACGTACGTATGGGGGACACAATAGGAGAGGGCGCTATTTGATTTGGGTATACATTTTGTGAAACCACAGGAAATTTCAAAGGTGAAGATTAGGCATGATCTATGGATTGTACTATGGATTGTACTTTAACTCAAAACAATATCTCATTCTGACTTTCACTGGAATTTGTGGTTTCACAAAATGTTTACCCAAATCATGCAAATAGCGCCCTCCTATTGTGTCCGCCATACCTCTAAAAGGCTAATTATGTTGCTTTTCCGTCACACTGAAAATGTGACTCGTTGCACTTTAATCTAGTGTAGGCCTACACAAACCATCTCAAACGCCACAGGTCGATTTGTTTTCCAAAGCCCCACACATGATATCGTTGTAAATTTTAGCAATTTCAAACCGCACTCACTGCAACAATCATTGTTTAATACTGAGGTTTGTCCATCATCAGACGGCAGACATGACATTTATATTATGCTGCTTTTCCGTCAAAAACATGGGACTCGTTGCGCTATGTATCTAGTGTACACAAACCATCTCAAACGCCAGAGGTCGATTAGTATCTTCTATATACCGCCCCACATTATGATATCGTTGTAAATTTGGGCAATTTCAAACTGCACTCACTTCAACAATTATTGTTTCATACTGAGGTTTGTCCATCAGAAGGCAGAAATTAATCGGCTATTTTTGTTTCGATAGAAAACAAGTCTCTTTGCGCTATATAGTGTACAGAAACCATCTCAAACGCCACAGGTCGATTTATAATGGGCACAAATCCAGACCTCGTCGTTGATATTTTAGTAAATAAAGCCATGACAGTCTGGGAACTTTGTGCTATATTGCAATGTAGTTTTTGGTCAGTTTAGACAGTTTTCCCGAAATGCGACGAGATCATAGAAACTGGAAACACTAGGCCTACTCAAGAAAGTACCATCTCAAACGCTACAGGTCGATTCGCAAAATTCGGAGGTTGCCACCACTTTTGAATGAAAAAAGTATAAAATAGCTGGTTTTCATTAAACGGCATGCACAATGATCACTCTGACAGAAAAACTTGAAATAATTGGCAGATTTAGTGGCTATTTCAATTTATCCAAAACCGTTGCATGCACTGAGAAACCGGCGCTGGCGCTGTCCATCTGTTACCTAATTGCACAGCGCCCTCAACGGTCAAGCGCATCTATGTATATTTTCCATCTCAAACGCCACGTGTCGATTTGTGTTTTCTACCGCTACACACCGATAATTTTGTTGTAATTTCGGAAATTTCAAACAGTATATATTTCCGCCACCATCTTTTTTTTCATCATACTGATGAGTATCCATCTGACGGCAAACCATCCCAAACTACAGAGAACGGGTTTGTGTTGGATAGCACCAAGGAACTTGAACAAGGATTAGGCCTATCGATTCTCTTCAAACTATAACCAACTATGAACAACAGTATATTCCATCCATGAAAAAGTGTAATGTTTCACTCGGGCCGTAACGCTGACTAAATCAATAATAATTAAACAATCTCCGCCCATAGAGCAAGGAACTTAATTGCCCTATGGCTATGCTCCGCCACATGTCTACTTAAAATTAAACGCTTTACCATCATGTGTACACGTTCAAAGCTTACAGACAACCTCAAACGCCATTGGTTTGCATGTTGTTCCCTTAAAAAAAAGACTGTAGCGTATAATTAACAGAAACGCTAATTGTCATAAAAATGTTTGCACATGCAAAACACAAATCCCACCTGCGCATGCCCTCCGCCCACTAAAAGAGAAATAAACACAAACGAGGCTGCATCGATCGATCATGGCTATTGAATGACTTGATCAAGTCTAATCCAGACTCGCAAGGCGCCCTCTATCTTCTGATCTAAACCGCATTTTTCTTGGGATATTTAATTCTGCCGATGGAAAAACCGACGCTTGTTGATGTCGGTTGATTCTTCCCCCAAAATGCGTCCATTTAGATGATGCTGATAACATTGGAATGTCACCTCGGATTTCTTTAGGTCTTTTACAATTGGTCTCTGGGAAGGCAGGATTGTGATGTGTGTGTTTGTTTGCATAACTTAACCATGGAGGGCTTCCTCCAGAGTCCATGACTTAACCGACCGTTTTCGGAAAAGTGCGCAAAAATGCAGCCTGGACATGCTGAATGTCACGTGCAACTCCATGATTGATGCCCGAGCTGCGCTACAGTGAGGGGGTGGGGGAAGTGTGACCAACCCCCACCCTGTGGCATAGGGCTGATTTTCATTTACACAAAAAGTCCCCACACTAAGGGATGAAAAAATAAAAATAAACAAATACTGACAACATTCGGGGCACCACCAGTGTTACCCCTAGTGTTACCCCTAGTAGAATGGGGCTCCTACCGGAAGGAGCCCCATATTCTAGGGGTATATGGCCTTGGTACTCACTACTTTTAGCTTGAAAATTCCAGCTCTAGGCTCATGACATGTGAGATACGCCGAATCTCATATGATATGAGATTCGGCGTGCTCATGACATGTGAGATACGCCGAATCTCATATGATATGAGATTCGGCGTATCTCACATGTCATGAGCCTAGAGCTGGAATTTTCAAGCTAGGTCCAAGTTAGTCGGACTAGACACTCCGCTTTTTCCATAGCTGCACATCCAACCATAAGTAAAGCTTGGGCAACAGCTGTGTATGGAGTCCAAAATGTCGAGAAATGTGCAAGTAATATCACAAGCGATTGTGCACTAGGGGACTTAAGGTACCACAGAATATATTCAAAGCCAAAAACGGGCTGAAAACTACCCTAGTCTAATTAATATCATGAGCCTGAATGTAATTGTGATACACGGGCTTTACCCATGGTTGGATATGTGGCTAAAGATATAGTGGAGCAAGTACACGGGACATGTGGGCTATGCATATGATGGGCGAGATAGTATGATTGATAGTGAAACACAATCTCCCCATCAATGCCTGTTAACATCTTGAATGTGGACGATGGCCATAGCTGTGGTTTCAAAAAGACCACCCGGCCGGTTGTCATCTATATGTGCATTCCTGCACATACTCAATCCATTCATGTTTTAACTATATTCTTGAATGGGAGTGTAATGAACAGATGGAGCTTTTTCAAACAAAGCTTTCATTCACACGAAAAAGCCCAGGGGGCTCCGAGTGTGATGAATAGAACTACTCTATTCAGTGTGGTGCCTATTGTTTGCATTTACACTTGGCTGCACAGCCCGTTCTTGGCATACCAGCTCTCATCAATAACGCCCAGACACATGGGAATAAATTGACTGGCAATTGCAATATGCTTTGACATTATTTTTTGTAGAAGCTGGTAAATGAAATATGTCCACCTGCTTTAAAATCAATTGTGATTAGAAATTAAATTTAAAAAAAATTTGTTTCTGTTGCAGGAGTTCAAATCTTTCCCAAAATGACGTCTTTTAGTAACCGTCCGAGCAGTGGACGAGAGACCAGTCTCAGTGTGTCTGGCGAGCGATTGCACGCCAGTGCTCCCCTACACCAAACCAAGAAGTCCTACAAATATCGCAAAGTTGCCAACACCGGCTCGGCAGATGAGACCCTGTTCACGTCCCAGCGGGAGGTGTACCTCAAGTCCAACGCCAGGCCCATGTCGGCCGGGAAAGAGTGGTTCGTTCACGGTGAACAGAACCGAACCCCGAGTAATGAGAAACCAGAACGGACTTCCTTAGCGACTCCTCCAATCAAATCGCCTCTGATGCAAGCGGGCAGAGCCCAGCGGACACGCTCCAGGTTGTACAAGCCCAGTCCAAGCTTTGTGGATGAGTCGTTGTTCGGACCCAAGCTGGAAGCGCCTGGCTTTGCAGCGCCCTGGGAAAAACCCGAAGACTCGCGCAAGGGACCCATGCTGACTTGGAGCCCGCCAATCGTGGGAAGTTTGTGCTGCACTCCAAGGTCGACTCCTCCAAGCCGGCCCCCATCGGCCACAGGAAGTCGGCCTGGCTCTGCCAAGGGTAGTCGGCCAGGATCTGCTGCAGGGAATCATGCGAATGGCAGCCGGCCCCCAACACCCAATAAACCAGTTTGGAAATGAGTGCTCTTGCACTGAAACTTCTATCATTTGTTGTAACATGTCGCAGATGGCGGAGGATAGTTATCTTGAAGTTTGGTGAAGGATACGTGAAAATCTTGCCGGAGAATTTCAGTGAAAACATACTGCTGCATCCAGTTAATCCCGAGAATTTTATAATTCAACATAATGAGATTTAATTGTATTCTAAAAAAAAAATGGTGGGCTCCGCTCGCCAAGTGGAAATTCAGGTTTCTTAAATCGCATTTTCTATACACACAGTTTGGACCCAAGAGTAATTTGACAAACTGTTTGATACCATAACCGACATTACAGCACCTCAAATAGAGAAAGTATTGTATAATTTGGAAATTCATTGATTTCTGATGTGATCAATTGATATCGTTTCAAAGGTTATGATCAATTTCTGATCGACTGAACTATTCTTGCCAGTGTGTCATAAATGGGCAATAATTGTGTGAAAAAATTGCTAAAAATAATTGCTAAAAATAATTTTAAATTTTTAATTAAATGTATATATAGCAAAAGACACATCATGTATTTCAAACTTTTCTTTATTACAAATATCGAAATACATGTAAATATGTTAATATATGTTTACTAAATAAAATTGCAGCATACGGATACAGTTTTACTACAATATTTGAACAGACAAAGAAACAGTCAAAGTCTGGTTCATATACTTCACGCAAATGCAAAACTGCAAAGGGGATCCATCTGTCATACATTTGCAGCAAAGAATCTTCTACCTTTGTGAATTTATAGCATGACATAGTGACTTTGCATTTGCGTGCAATGTGAAACAGACCCAACACACAGTCTATGGGACAGCTTGCATTACATTTAACGCTAAGAACATTAGTCATCCCTGGGGCCAATTTCAAGCACAAAAATTTACTTGGCATGAAAATGCTTCCTGGGTAAAAACGGATTTACCAACCAAATTTCCATTGGATGCATAGATTGCTTGCGACTGGTATTCAGCCGGTGTTGCTTATCATGAAAATCACATGGAGTTTTGCTGGTAACCTGCTTTTACTAAGCAAGACTTTTGGCGCTAAGCATATTGTTGTGCTTAAAGCTCCAGGTGTAAATGCAAAGTTACTGTAGTACAATTTTAAGTCTTGTAGAGGTTGCGTGAAAATGTCAGTTTGGTACAAATGTGGTTATCGTAAATTCAAATCTGTTTCTTTCTGTGCTTAATTTGTAAAGAAGACGTTTTTGGCCTGTCAATGTGGTGTTAAGCACTGTATGCTCAGTGCTACCCGAGAGCCTAAAACTCAAAATCGGCCAACCAACCCCAGCTCGCTCGGTGGTCGCGTGGCAAGACCTCTGCACTAGTTTGCAGGAGGTTGTGGGTGCAAGTCCTGCACAAGTATTTTTTCTCACAGCTTCTCTAAAAAAAAAAAAAAAAAAAAAAAAAAAACAGCACACCGAGTGTTTAACAGAAAAATCTGTTCCAATTTTTTTAATGCTCAATTGCATTTAAATTTTTGAAAGAAATATAAAGGGACAAAGGCTTACATTACTTCAAACTTGTCTGAAGTCTTTCTTCGTGCACTACCAAAGTTGAAGTTAAGGGCAGAAAATAACCTGGTAATAATTCTGAACATGATACAAAGTTTAGAGACAAACTACATGTACATGTATGTATCTCACATAAGTGTAACGTCATCTTTATCTTGATCAAAGCAACCCCTCGTTTATTGTAAAAAAAAAAGTAATTTACAGTGATTATAAAAAGTTGCACATTGTATTTAGGAATGTAAAATGATTCAAATAAAACGTCTGATTTAAATACTTCATTTGGCTTTCATAAATCCATTTGTATTGGGGTCATGTAACAATGGTTGATTTGGTTGCAAAAAACACTGAAGATCGGTATTTAAAAATGATTTTTTTTGACTGACTGACTCACAGGTACGTGTATGTACTAATTGATGGAATTCTTGTTTAATATTGAAAGAGTCAACTCGTTCAAGTTTGTCCTGTAGAGTAATTACCGACTAGACCCTGTTGCTGTGCAATTTTTTTTTCAAATCAAATTAAAATGCCAATGATTAAAATGTAAAATAATGCTGAATCGCCTTCATGACTACGTTGTTTAAAATATATATCTGTTAAAAATATTCTTGGCTAAGACATAACTTCGTGACTGATGGTATGGACAGTTGGGCTGATTAAAAAAAAAAACCAAAAAAATAAATTCCTTGCAGATTAGTGCATTGGGATCAAAACATCAGCGAGGTTAGCACACACGTGACAAGCTTGGTTGTACAAACGGCCGCTTTGCCACCACGGCTCTCCTACTCGGGTTGAGGCGCTGTGAAAGAAGTGTTGACGTAGCTGCCACAGACGTCCTCAGACTTGGAAGTTAGTTCTCCAGACGGCCACTTTGCCGTCTCGGCTCCCCGCTCCCGTCAGGACGTAGCGAGACTCTGCCTGCGTCATGGAGCGGATGGCGTCATCGTGAGCCATCAAGGACTTCTCAAATTTTCCCGTCTTGACGTCAAACAGGTGAATCTTGCCCTGCTTGCCGGCAGCCCAGAGCTTCATAAAACAAAATTGCGACCGGAGAAGAACAAAATGAAACACACGGGTTCCAAAACGAGATGCATTTGAGCTACGCTTGGGTTGTGCAGGACTTTTAACGTTCACAAGTGAAAATTCCTAGCTGCGTTTACATGAATGTTAAATGCTGACTAATATGTGATGCGACATCCTTTTGTTGTTAAAGTCCCCTCAGGGCAGATAGATTATTTGATTGACGGATCAATATATCAATAGATTGATAATCACCACGATTGACTGATCAACTATTTTATTGATCAACTAGTAGATTGATTGACTATTATCACAACATTCAATCTCGAGTTTACTATGAATGATGTTTTCATCTCTTCGCCTACCATATTATTTACGGCTGCCAACTTGCTGATTCCTCTGCAATCAACCTTCAGGACTTTCTGTCTCTTGAACGACGTCTTGTCCCAGCTAACCAGTTCTCCTCTCCGCCCGCAACCCGCCCATAACTGTGTCACCGAAGAGAAAAGAAACAAAGTTTTTGGAATGTGGTTGAACTTTAACCCCTTGCGTACGGACGATGCCATATGGCGCAAAAAAACCCAGTGCCACCAGCCTGGATGACGCCATTGGCTGCTGTTTGTGCAGTTTCAATCCATTGTTGGATTATTGTGTATAGGTTACGCTTGACTGCACAAACACATTGTAGCGGTTCGCTTGGCTGCCAGAGCCACCGCAACACCCCGACGTCTCCCGTAAAATACTGTACTCAATGAGGTTCATCACCAGTCACTTCCAGTACATATTTCATGCAATCTTGGCCGGTAACCTATTTTTGCTGTATTAGATTCAACCTCATATACTCCCGGTATCATTTATGTGGAGGTAGGATCGGAGCTCCAATGTACGAGGTGCAAAAAAGTTGGAAAATCGTCTTACTAAAGACAGCCGAGGTTAGTACAGTGGCCTGTGTGGGAAGAAACAGGTGCAGACACTTGTAATGGGCCTATCATACTATTGTTTATTACTGTGGTGATGGCCCCCTATTTTATCCCATCTATGTAGTCCAAAAATTTAGAGGGGCATGTCAGGTTGAATTTAGGATAAGCAAAACTTTTTTAATGCTCAGCGAAAATGCGTGATTGGCAGCTCAATTAAATTGGACCCTGCTGGCTAATTGTTATCAAGGTAAAAAGTAGGTTTGACTTTACCTCTAATGTGAATTGGAAAAACAACACATTAATCTTCAGGAGCTAGCTGTGTGTCTGGCGTTAAACAATTACCTGTGCAATTTGCCAATTTATTACTGACTGCCATTTCATGAACGCAATCCAATCTGTACATGGTAAAATTGCTGAACGATGATCTGTGCAATTCTTATTTTACCTGTTTTTTTTATCCAATGCGTTTCTTACAGTCTTATCGTTGTCACAGACTTTCTATTCATCTTTTTATAATGTAGTTTTAAAGCCTTTAATTTTTAAAAAATCTCAGTACTGTGTTGTCATTTTTAATTTAGTTTTCTTTTGTTGTAATTGTTTAATGTAATTGTGCTGTTTTATCCTATTGTAAACCAAACGTTTCTAGTCTTTTGACTTTTTATTTGATCTTGATGTGTATTAACTCCTGTTCTCAAGGCCAAAATGGAGCCAGCTACCCTATATATCAAAACCTACCAAGTGACAGGTTGAAACACACACAAACTGTGAGAGTTGGTGTTTATAGAGTTTTTGATAGGCTGTGATAGTTATAAGTATAGGAGGGTTAAATAAACCGCAAATGAATGAATGAATAAATGAATCTTGCCCTCTTACCGTGTTGCCAGTGATGATAAAAGTCTCCAGCAGTATGGGGAATCCCTGATCGTCTCGGTAGACAAACTTCTGAAGAACGGCTCCGTTCTTCTGGACCAGTCGGATGTCGTCCTTAGTGCCTGACGCCATCGAGGATGGATGAGGGGAAAAAAATGCAAATATGAATTTAATGGATTGTATCGAATTATGGAAAAATAAACTGTAAAAGAAACCTATAAAATTATCATCAGTTGATTTTTTTGGTGGTGTATCTCAATAAAAACCTCATAACTTATTTATTGCTAATAAAGTAGTAATTCAATGTGAACATTTATTTTTCACAATCAAAGCATGATCAACATTTCCCCAGAAAGGCAAATTGAGAAACTTTAGCTCTTGGGGTATGTGCTACATAAATTCAATAAACTTCGTCGAACAAACCACAAGGGAAACTGGCTAGGTAAATTTGAATGAATTTTCAAAGGGAAGAAAAGAGCAGGATTTTAACCTGCGACCTCCGGAATGGCGTACCGGTGCTCCACCAACTGAGCTGGTAGAGAACCGGTACGGTATTGCCAGTTTTCTTTCTTAACTTTGAAAAATCAATTCAATAAAAATTGAAGAGGATGCCAAAACTTTATTGTATCTATTTTCAAATACTTGGAACTCGCTGCCAAAATATTCAAAAGTTCATACAAAGAGGATGGGAACTTACAGCACCAGAGTCGATGAGATATGTTGTCCCACTTGATGGAAACCAGCTTGTCCGTGTTTTGCAGCTGAATGACACTTTTCTTGCTGAGTGTTGCTGTGTCCCACGCAATGATCTGGCCGTTCAGGCTGGCTGTGTAGGCGACACTGAAGTGAACAAAATAAACCTTTTGTTGGTTTTATCCTCCAAAGTAATACAAGTTTTGCTTACCCACATTTGCCAATAGTGGTACAAAAAAATTGTAAACCTACCATTAGTCTTATTAAGACTCCGTCATTCATTAGCAAAAAATGTCTATAAAATCGCATCTTATAACGAACAAGGACATACACTGGATGCATTACATTCAGCTGTTACTTAAACCACTCTCTGTAAAATTTTGCTGAATGAAAAGTCCAACTGCATTGAAATCCACATTGAAATCCACATTGAAATCCCAAGGCTGGTCCCAAGTCCGGTCCCAAGTCCGGTCCCACATCCAGTCCCAAGTCCGGTCGCAAGTCCGGTCACACGTCCGGTCACAAGTCGAACACCATAACCATTGCTCGTGTATGAAAGCTTACCTCTGATCCTCGGTGACAGTAATGTCCGATACGATATCATTGTGGTCCATCAACTGTTTGTTTGCAGAGTACGAGTGCACGTCAATGATGTAAATGGTGGTGTCAAAAGACCCTGCCCACACCTGTTCACCGTTGACACACTGTAGGCAACACTGTCGGGGGGGGGGGGGGGGGGGGGGAGGTGGACAAGACCAGAGTAATAGTTTTATGATTTCACTGTGGAATAATTTGTAAACCTATGCGGTATAGCACAAACTGCGCCTCCCCAGAAGGCAAGATGACGAAGAAATGTTCATTTTTGGAGAAACAAAAAACACCAACATGAAAAGTCCTCAACAACGGGTAGCAGCTGAAACTCAAATCCGTCCGTTGGCTCTATCAATAGGCACTGCACTGAATTGAGTGGTTCTATTCATGGCCCTTGGAACCCCACCCCCCCATTTCGTGTGAATGAAAGCTTTGAAAAATCTCCATCTATTCATTACACTCCCATTCAAGAAGTTGAAACATGAATGGATTGAGTATGTGCAGGAATGCGCCTATAGAGGTCAACCAGCCAGGTGGTCTTTATCAAACCGCGGCTATGGCTGTCGTCCGTATTCAACAGCTCTGCGCCATGCCGTTTTGACTAATCACAGTGGTGGACTTGTCGGACATGCATGTCGGGCCACAGTCGCCGCTGTGATTGGTCAACACGTAAATGGGCGGAGCTTTACGGATCGGTGGATTCGTCAAGAGGAGGGGCTTAACGTATCAATCTATTGTTGATGATGCTGTCAAGCAGTTGTGTAAATATTCAGGGAAGCCGTCTCTGTACCGAATAAATTACTTGTTGAATAAAGCTGTACATATATGCACATAAGCTTCTGCCCACTTACCACCCTGTCCTTGGCTTCGGGAATTTCCGCCTCCAGCAAGAAGTTGCTGCCGTCGTAAACTTTGACCTTTCCCGACCCCATGGCACACCAGAGTTTGGGACTTGAGTCTTCCTCGTTAATCCCATCACTCCGATCTGGAAAACATGGGGAAGAAAACAAAAATTACGCCAAAATGCACAGGTTTCAAGTTTACCCTACTACACATCAAAATTATTTACACAGAACATTCTGAAATTTGTTAGAGAGGATAAAGACACTTCTAAATTTGTTAGAATAAATGAAGAAACTTGTGGGATTTGAACTTGAGACCTTCTGAACACTTGTACCAGCAATCTACCAACTAAGCTATCTTTAATGTTGGCTGTTCCTCAACTTAAAATTTGTTAGGATGCTATTTTTTTAGGCAAGTTTGCCTGAACGAAGCTAAAAGCCACTCAAGGTATGGAGCTACAAAAAGAAAATGATTAAAAGATACAAGAGGCAGGAATTAAGATTTCTCTTGAAGCAGGAAAGATCGTAAGATGAAGGGAAACATGCACCAGGCAAAGAATTCCATGGAGATACAGAACGAGGTAAAAAGCTATTGGCATAGCTTTTCGTTCTACATCTAGGTACAGCTCGAGTATATTGGTGGGAACAGGCGGAAAGCCGAGTTTCACACTCAAACACCCTAACTGGAGGAACCAAGCTGGACAAGCCGGTGGAACATTGACCATAAAAATACCTATGGAACAGACTAAGAGTAGCAACAGATCTCCGGTGAGAGAGTGATTGCAAGGATGAGCCCAACTCTTCTCCAACCAAATTGACAAAGCGCTTCTGTACTCTATCATCAGAGGTTATTTTTCCAAGACATTCAGAAATTTTGCTGCATGAGCAGAACAAAAGATAATGAGAAATAGGACTCACTTCCCGGAGTGTAGATCATTGCCTCTACCGTACTCCGTTGGCTCTCGTTACTCGATGGGTTGAATTTATGGACGAGAGCGTTGCTGGTTCCTGGGGCAACACTCGCCATGCCTTCCTCCTTCAGACGAGTAAAATGACACAGAATCTAAACAAAAAGAATCACACATCAAATCGTGATATTTAACATTTCCTTTTCAAGTTATTAATTAAAGGTGGGTCGGAGGAGGGTCGGAGGAGGGTCGGAGGGTCAGAGAAGAAGGGGTGGGAGTACTGGAGAGGTGGGGAGAAGTCTGATGGTCTAATGTCACTCAAGACATTGGTGATACTATATTGCGGCTTTAAGATAGATGGCGGGGTCATGGTGTTTGTGTCCTTAAGCAAGACACTTTGTCACAAATTTCTTCGTTCCAAAAAGGAGTTAATGGGCACCTCTGAGGGTAGTAGTATTGTCTGCTCATCACACTTCTTATGTAAGTTGCCCCCCAAACAAGGCTAAAAGCCACTCTAGGTAGAGGGCTACAACAGAGCTTTTTTTTATTGAAGTTGTCCAATACAACAGAGGTGTTAGGGTTTGCCACATTTCAGGTTGCCAGCCCCACCGCCCTTATGGTTTTCCTGGGCCCAGATCTAAATAGAGCATAAATCTTCAATAGATCCCAAAGAAATTATCCCAATTTTCAGACCTACAGACCCGGGCGGGGTAACTTCTACTGTCGGTGAGACCAACTCACCTTCCCCCAAAAATAGGTGAACTTAACTTGCAGCTGAGGCTGCAATAATTCCCAAGGAGCTGAGAAGGTTTCAGGAATGATTGATGGGCCTGATGATCAGGGGGTAACACACACAGCACCCTGAACACAATGATCATGGTGGATAGGTGTGCTTTATAAATCACATACTTGCGACACAACCTCCAAGTGCTTAGCAAACGAGGCTCCCGAGTTCTCAGCACTGCGTATCGCGGCGTCGAGGAGGCAGATGTTTCGGGCCGCTTGCTGGACAATGTGCGGATCCTTCTGAGCATCGGCGATGGCGCGGCCGGACCACATCTCCGTGATCAGTGTGTACCAACTGTTCCGTTCATCCTTCAGGTTGGCCATGTAGGGATCCTTGCCGGTTCCTTGGGGAGAAGAAAGTCACGTTTTTAAATTCTTATTCGTATAACGGCCTGCGAGAGATTAATTATTCCTACTGATCAAGAGCTGTTCACATGGTTGAGATTAAACCTCTGCTAAAGATCACTGATGTGGTCTTAAATATATTTGAGAATGATACAAATATGCATGTTGTAACTGTTGTTTTCAGCAGCGAGGGGGAAAAAGGGGAGAAAACCTTCACTGATATTTTTCAATTTTTAATAATAAAAAAATTGAAAGCGCAACCACTTTACAACTGGCCCCCCCCCCCAAAAAAAAAAAAAAAAAAAAAAAAAACCAACAACCGATATCAACTTTTTGATGGGGAAGACTTTTTAGGCAGATGCAGAAAATGTAGGAATTTGGTAGATAGCCAGCAGTGCAGCATGCTTAGATGATGCTGTATCTCTTGTATGTGTGTACAAGCACCACGCTGAGCACCCTCACTCGCAAAGAGCTTCATGCAAATCTTACACGTACACAGAACCTTTTTGCACTGTACAAAGAGAAACTTGTGCGGCAAAGTTGCGTATTCATCCCTTTTAACAAATGTTAGCTTGGCTTTTTTATGAGAAGGCATTTATGAATGGGAATAAAAATGAGATGATCCAATTGCAATCTTGACTAGTCGAAAATGATCTTTGGTTCGGTCCATAAACAGCGGTAATGCCCCTCCCTCTGCAATTATTGACTAAATACATATCTAAAGCCAATTTCACAGAGCTTTTAAGCACAAAAAGTCTTGCTTAATAATAAAAGTTGTTACCAGCCAAAACCCAATGTGTTTTTCGTGCTATAAAGCAAAAACAGCTGAATACCAATCACAAGAAATATACTTGGTTTTTCCCCCAAGGAAGACTTTTCATGCAAAGCATATATTTGTGCTTAGCATCGTCGTGAAATTGGCCCTGGGTCTTTAACCAGTTCACGCCGGGATTATTTTGACATTGACCGGACCCAGGCGCGGGATTATTTTTCACAAGCCTGGGTGCCAGATGGGTTCAGGACGTCATCTGCGGGCAGCACACCCTGATATTTCCGGCCTCGCTCGCTGCGAGCGGGTGGCTGACAGATATTTCCGGCCTCGCTCGAGTGCGTGTTTATCCGTCATCCGTTCCGAATACCGCAAAACCTTTGCGTATATACACGTCATCCGACGCGAACTGGTTAAAGACGGTAATTTTGATGGACCGAGCCTGATGCACTCACGTTTGTTGTATATCCTGAGTGCTGGTGCACTGCTGAGGAGGCGATACGACTGCTCAAATTTCTCCAGGTAATATATGTCACGGATCCGAATGACCTCATGAAAGCTGTTGCTGCCCTCAGTCAGGAAGAAAAGCCTGGACAAAAAAAAAGAAAAAAAAAAAAAAAAACAGGGGAAGAACAAATTTTTTTTAAATGAGGGCACGGAGGAGCTCTGATCAAGGACTATGGTTAACCCTAAAAATCCAGTATCCTCCAATTTCAATATGATTTTTCACATCACGTAGGGAGTTAGGGTTAACAATTGTGCCCAATCGTTGACCACGTCTAGTCAACTATCTAGAAGCAACCTAGATTTGATTACTTAAAAAAAGAAATGTCAGTGATAGATATTCGTTCTTTACACCTTTGCTATGGCTAATTTCACGGAGCTGCTCAGCACAACAATTTGCTTAGCACCAAAAAGTCTTGCTTAATAGTTAAAACAGGTCACCAGCCAAAAAGGCCGTGGGATTTTCATGCCAAGCAAACAACAGCTGAATGCCAGTCACAAGCAATATACAACACATGGGAATCTGGTTGGTAATCTGGTTTTTATCAAGGAAGACTTTTCATGCTAAGCAAATTTTTGTGCTTAGCAGCTCCGTGAAATTGGCCTCAGATTTCTCTGAGAGATCATCTTTAATGAGCTCCAAGCTCCAGTTTTGACCTCATGACTATTCAGTTATTCAAGCCGCTGGGGATTATTCAGTTATTCAAGCCGGCTGGCTGGCTTCCCATTCATCAGTTAGGTTTGAGGTAAGGAATGCGGAGCCGCAAAGAAAAACAGCGGTACTGCAATCAATACCGTCTGTACAATATGAAACGCTCCCCGACTAACCTCTTGTCTGTCATGACGAGTCTGCCCATGCCTTGGATGGAACTAATCAGCGAGGAGATCTTGAGGATGCTCTCGGTGTGGTCCAGACACTTTTCGTAGATGTCGTTGGGGATCGCCTTCCCTTCCAACTCGGCCTCCTTCCAGGCGTCGACGAACAACAAGAACGTATCCGCATCAAGACCTGACAATGGTTTACGAGTTAAAAGAAACAGTGCACAAGAATCGAAACCCCAAATGTATTGCACAGGAATCAACTGACATCATCACCGAATGTGCCCTGCCACCACAAAATGAGCTTAAAGCCGCACTATGGCTTTCCGAGTTACAAGCAGAAACAACAATTTTTCACTGAAAAGTCGATTTTGGGATTTTAAAATGTTTTCATTTGAAAAAAACCCTATTCTATCATATCCCAAAGTTTTAAAACTGCATTCAATATCGAAATGTTTCTGGGGAGTGATTTGTTTTCTAAATTGATTTATAATTTGCACAGACCACAAACTGAGCTTTATTTTCTCATAACAAGCAGCCTTGACTCTAATTACTTCAAAAGGTTATCGCGGGGCCCAGGAATGAGCTACAGCGACACACAATACATCAAATTAAAGCTGACTGCAGGTATTTTCAGGAAATACAACGATTTCAATATTCAACCTTTGCCACATTTTGCTACTTTCTGGAGTAAAAACAGGATTACCAACCAAATTTCCATGTGAATTATATTGATTGTGACCGGTATTCAGCCGTTTTGTTTTGCAGTTTTTGCCATGGGGCCAATTTCATAGAGCTGTTAAGCACAAAAATTTGCTTAGCATAAAAATGTCTTGCTTAGTAAAAACAGGTTACCAGCCAAAAGTCCATGTAATTTTCATGCTAAGTAAACAACAGCTGAATACCAGTCAAAATCAATATCTGGTTGGTAATCCAGTTTTTAACAAGGAACCATTTGCATGCTAAGCAAATTGTTGTGCTTAACAGCTTCATGAAATTGGCCCCAGGTCAGTTGTTTTTATTAAACAAGACTTTTTCTAGTTCCCTTTGGAGATCCCTCTCTTTAGTTTTCAAAACAAAATTGTCACTTTGTTCCCGTATCCGGTTGGCTGCCTTACCCCCTTGGACCTTTCCACCCGTCAGGGCGTTGAAAAGCCGCTCGATGACATCCACGTCGATGGCTATCTCAAGATTCTGGACGTGGTTGATAAATTCAGTCAATCCTGACGACAGGACAAAAAATAAAAAATCAACATTGGCAACATTTCCCACTTTAGACATACTGCCCCTTACTCTTCCACAAATTAGATTTGTTTTCGCTCTATATCTTTTCTTTGAAGATGTTATATTTTAACGTAAAAACTACTGTCTATTTTGGGCGTCTGCAACCCTCCACAAAAATCTTTATTCTTGCCTACTTATGATCATCTAATGCACAAAAAAGATACATCTGAATTACAAATTTCACCATCTGTAAAGTAACTATATAATAACAACACTTTCTTTTTTTCATGTCACATTCAGAAGTGAATAGCTTTTGTATTTCCCGAAAAATTGCAATTTAGAAAAAAAATAATAATTTGGGTGAAACTTGTAAAGTACACCAACTGTTTATCTTTAGGGATGTCTATTGGAAACGCTACTATCAGATCCCACCCTTAAGTTTCTTGTGTGATGTACACACTCGACACAGTGGCTCACAATGAATATGAATATTTTACCTTGAAACTGAATAATAATGGGTGCAAAAATATCGTCTTTGACCTTTAAGCTGTAACTATGGCTGCAACTATTACATAGGGCTAGGGCTACAGCAACAACTGGCAGCACATTCGACCGGCGACTATTTGTCAACCACTAGTCGATTTTCCATGGCAACCTGTATATGACATACATGTTAGGTACCAGGCAAAACGACCAGTGCTCGACAGATGGTCGCAGCTCAAACCTGCTCTTGGATTAACCCTAACCCACCTCCTCAATCCTCTAAAATCCTCCTTGCAGTTTTGGAGGATTTTGGAGGATTGAGGATGAATGGTATTTTAAAAAAAAGAGGATTTTGGAGGATTGAGGATGAATGGTGTTTCAAGCAAGGAGGATTTTGGAGGATTGAGGATGAATGGTATTTTTATTAAAAGAGGATTTTGGAGGATTGAGGATGAATGGTGTTTCAAGCAGAGGATTTTGGAGGATTGAGGATGAACGGTGTTTAAAGCACATGAGGATTTTGGAGGATTGAGGATGAATGCATTTTTTGGGGCAGGGTAATCGGAGGATTTTGGAGGATTGAGGATGAATGGTATTTTTAAAAAAAGAGGATTTTGGAGGATTGAGGATGAATGGTGTTTCAAGCAAGGAGGATTTTGGAGGATTGAGGATGAATGGTATTTTTAAAAAAAGAGGATTTTGGAGGATTGAGGATGAATGGTGTTTCAAGCAAGGAGGATTTTGGAGGATTGAGGATGAATGGTATTTTTATTAAAAGAGGATTTTGGAGGATTGAGGATGAATGGTGTTTCAAGCAAGGAGGATTTTGGAGGATTGAGGATGAATGGTATTTTTTTTAAAAGAGGATTTTGGAGGATTGAGGATGAACGGTCTTTAAAGCACATGAGGATTTTGGAGGATTGAGGATGAATGCATTTTTTGGGGCAGGGTATAATCGGAGGATTTTGGAGGATTGAGGATGGTTCCTAGCAAAAAGGGTCTAGGGGGTTAGGGTTGAAGATGGCAATGTGGTAAAGTGATACCTAGCATGCCCTCTATTGGTATGTCTTCCGGTATCGTCGGGGTGCTGGTACCCGTCGGTCGTTTGCGCTGGCTGATCTTCTTCAAGATCTCCCCCCGCTTGTAGAAATCCTGCTCCTCAAGCTCCGCCTTCTCTGAGGTGCTGAGCTCCTCAACGACTCTCGTTATTTCCCTGTGAAGGATCCACGCAATAAATAGAAAGTTCAACTTCTTTTCCCAAAGCAGCGCGGTGTTTTTCTTTTTAGTTGAAGCAAAAAGGAGGAGGCAGTTTTCGATTCTTTCAAAACCTTTTCCAATTTAGTACCGAAGAGGGTGTTATTTTTGTTTGTTAAAGGTAGTATACAGGATTGGTAATCCTCCCACATTTTTTGGGTGAATTATTACGAAATACCTGAATAGACTAAGTTAATAGCAGTCTCAATCATCCTGTGAAATGATGGTACCTGATGTGCTGTCGTTTTCAAGAAAAGTTGAAATTTATATCGGTTTCCAACGATTGTTTTGGCCGAACAATCATTAAAAAATGATTGATTGACGAATTAAAAAAAAATTACGGATACTGCTCTCTATTGACCGAATTTAGTTTGTTAACAATCCGAAAACGGGCGGACGCATAGTGTACCGAAGCGACTCGTCGTATACCAGTGCATGCAGTGGATCTTGGACGTTCGCCGCAAGTACGTACTGCTCGGCCTTTGTACATGTTATGTGACCAATTGAAAACGATCCCATTTACAGATATGGGCTTATTTTACAAGATGGCGCTATAACAAATCCAGTAAGCTCACCACCCGATGGTTGAAAACAAACCCCGTTTTTCTCTCGTTTTTTTCGCCATGCAAGAACGCAAAATATTGAACAGGTCAGTGGAACGATATTTTCTTTCTGAATTTCTGAAAATTGCAAAAATGATCAATCATGTACACTCCCTTTTAATAGAAGGAACTCCTTGTCAAAAGAAGATTGTTAAAATGTCAAATATCATTCCTCCAAAATAACCCATCAACAACGATTTGAAGACAAGTTCGTTAGAAATGGATTCCAAACAAGCTTTTTGGAACAGAAATCAACAAAACCAGAACTACTCCTTTCAAAGATGCGTCTGGTATTCCAGACCTTTGCACAGCTACCCATAATGTGTTCTCCAAAAAAAAAGACTGGTCTAACAAATGTACTTACTCCACCGGGAATATGGACAGATCAGTGGTGTGTAGGTTGTGGAAGTCATCTAGGCCATCCAGGGGGCGTGAGCACGCTATGTGGAACATCCCCCGCAGGTAGAGATAGGAGGCTTTGATGCTGGCCGACTTCACTGTCTGAAAAACCAACGGAGAGATTCAGAAAATACAAACAGACAGAACGGATATTTGCAAATGTGTGGGATTTTATTCTCTTTGTGCACAATCAATTGAGGGCATCCTCAGAAAGTTTTACGACAACACTGACTTTATTACAACCTTGATCAAGCTCTAGCAATGACTGTGGGGCACGTTTAGAGCAAGGAGTTCAACCAATATTGAAAACAGAACGATACATTAACCCTAACCCTGCCAGACGCAGCACAGTGCATCTGTGGTGACAGCTTGACCTTGCTGCACTCTGCACACAAGTCAATGTGACAAAGTATGCAATCTGATGCGTCTGGCAGGGTTTCTAGCCAAAATACCCTGGAGGGTTAGGGTTAAGCTCTGCCTCTTGACAAATCATAGTGGCGTGGCGCACACGTACGCGCACGCATGCCGGACTTATAAAACAAGTTAATACAAAAATGGGCGGGACTTAATGGATTGGTGTATGTTTGCTTGTCCAAACCGTGGCTAGTCAACCATGTTCAGTTGACCATCTAGAAACCAGCCCACAGGGCAGGGTAGCGCTGGTTATCGACAGCGACATTTGTTATCCTAAACTGTGACAAATGAAGAGGGAGACCATTGACTTGTTAAATCTGACTTAACCTTGTCTGTCCGGCATTATTGATAGGATGCCGGTATGCCAAGATGGGCTTGTGCAGCCGAGCGTAACACAAATAGGGAAACATTGGATTGAGTACGTGCAGGAATGTGCCTATAGATGTCAACCAGCCAGGTGGTCTTTTTTTTCAAACTGCGGCTATGGCCGTCGTCCGTAGTCAAGAGGATAATAGCGTGATTATGCAGCAACTTACCTTGATGGACAGGCTGATTTGTTCAATACAATTTTCATAGAACTGGTGAGCTGCAATGTAAGTATACAAACAAATAAACAGTCATTAACAAACAAACAAACAAACAAACAAACAAACAAACAGTCATTAACAAAGAAAGAAAGAAAGAAAGAAAGAAAAAAACAGTCATTAAAAACAAACAAACAAACAATCATAAACAAACAAACAAACAGTCCTTAACAAAAAAAGAAAGTCATTAACAAAAAAAACAGTCATTAACAAACAAACAGTCATTAACAAATAAACGTCATTAACAAACAAACAAACAGTCATTAACAAACAAACAAACAAACACCCCAACAAACAAACAAACAAACAAACAAACAAACAAACACACAAACAAATAAACAGTCATTAACGTTTCCTCACACCTCATTCATAGACTTGGGGGGATGAGGTGAGCTGGTCTCACCAATGGTGGAAGTTGCCTTGCCTGGGTCTATGGGTCTGAAAACTGGGATAATCTGCTGAAGAATTATCCTCTATAAAATAGTAAAGGTGGTCGGGCTGGCAATTCAAAATGTGGCCAACCCCACCACCTCCAACTGTTACCCATTACCTAGAGTATTGGGTTATTTTAATTAACAAAAAGACTATGAAAATATTTTACGACCATTTTAATTTTTTTAGGTTTTTTTAAAATTCATAAAGTACATGACAGGTACCAGAGAGCAACGATTTTTACGTACGTGATGATAGCGGTATTTGGAAGGCGGGCAGGCTGAAGTACATGTAGGGGGCGACATTTCCTTTCAGACTGTCTGCCTTTCGATTCGCGATGGGGCTTGCATGTAATACATTACTGCTGAACTTTCGTCGCCTGCAGTTGAGATAATTGGTACAAGAACCCAATCACCGAGGATGAGATACCATTGCTTTGAAAGTGATGTCAAATTCAGGAACGTCCAGGCTCTCTTCTAAGTTTCACCATGTAAAATAATAAAAAACATTTACTGATATTCTTCTGGCAATACAAAAGTTAATATTCAATGACTTTACAAATTTGGAGTCATTTGTGACCGACAATAATTCACCCGCGGGGAAGTTCTCTTTGTGCAGTAGAGGTGTAAAAGTAACCTGGAACCGTCCACATACCGACAGGATGATAAAGGAAAAAATAATCGGACCACATTGGCTTACGGATGGGCTTCGCTTGAGAAGCTGAAGTTTCGGGTGCGTTTGTCTAAGTTCAGGTAGTAATCTTTCTTTTTGTCTAGTCTGTCCATCTTGTACGTCTTGAAAAGCTGGGTCTGGACAAACTGCATAGAAATACAAGAAAAATCATGGAATGGAAATCTGATAGATTTCTCATGTGAAATTTCAGTGCCTCTTTTTTTAGAAACTCAATGTCTAATTTATTTAAAATCGGACACATTCTGAAGTGTGAACAATATATCGCCAGAACAAATAAAAAAAAAAGAGCACTTCTGCAATTTGTGGATTGTTTGACGAATTTGTAATCTTAAACGGATTTGGGTACGACTTGTACAATGTTATGATTTTGAGGATTTCTCCCCAAGCCTTTCTAATTAGTGTTACATTTATTTGTATTTTAGATTGTCCGTAATTTGATTTGCGCTTTCTCTTGAAATGCCCAAATTTGTGCCAAATTCTAAATCATTGTTGTCATAGTTACCACCGAATAGAATTCCCTCTCCTCTTCTCCACGGCTGGTGACAAACTCTTCCGCCTTGAACCGTTTCTGGTCAAAGTTCATGAACTCAAAAATATCCCTGCGAAATCAAGATTAAAGTCATGGAATTACGTAACTGAGGGTGTTTCAATGTCTCCTTGACGGTAGAGTTGTGTATCCTTAAAAACTCAACCTCATTGCGCATTCTTGTATATGTGTATACATGTATTCGTGCATTCTCGTATTAATTTGTTTGCTTGTTAATTTGTTTATTCATTTATTAATTTATACAGATATAAATGAATAACAAATTACCAAAAAGATAAACAAATAAACAAACAAACAAATGACTAACAAATAAGCACATAAATAAATTCTAAGTGAATATCACGCAAGCAAAGACACAAATGGAAAATTCCCGAAATTTTTCGACCAACCCGAAAAGCAACGTGTACATCTCGATGAAGCACTTCTGGATATCTTTTTGGAACTGCCTCCGGAGACGCTCTCGAAAGGAAAAATCTGCCCCCAGCGTAGTCTCGGCCGGCCTGGACAACGACGCAATCTCATACTGCTTGGAGTTGGCAAAATGGTACCTGTATTAAATACAAAGGAGTATTTATCTGATTTTTTTCTTCTCTCTTTTCTTAAAAGTGAAGGGGCTATCACAAACATTACAACCAGAGCTGCCAACCTTCTCAAACTCATTTCAGTATTCAGAAAGCAAAAAAATCTGTGTTTTGCTCAGAAAGTCCGTATTTTTCATGAGATTTAAACTTTACCTGAAAATGTGCCTGGTGAGTTTAAACGAACCCACGCACTGGATGTCTCCTCGTTTTTTATTACTTTAATTTTCCAAAGCTAAAGTTGCATCAGTTCGGTCGGGATCGTAATAATGAGCCAGTACATGTGCAGTATACTAGTATAATATGTATGACAAAACAGAATGATGGTGGGATTTCACAAAATCCGTATCTATAAACCAAAATTCATGCTTCCATGTTTTTCGTGAATTTCCGAAATATTTTGTATCCGTCTTCTAGTACTGGGAAGCAGCAAAACCAACGGGAAAAACTTACAATTTTTTGAAGGCGATAATTCCAGCTTCAGGTATCGACGGCATATCGATGGTTTCACACTTTTCCACATGGCCCTTGTCAATGTCGATTATCACAAGACCTTCAACCTGCACATAGCAGGGGGTGAGATTGGCCAAAAATGAAAATTTCTACAAAATCCACAACAAATCCACAAAAAAATCCACAAAAAATCCACGAGGACCCCAGATCAACATATAGTTTGCAATTGCCTAAAGGCACCCCTTAAAATATCCGTTTTTATTGGTCTTCACTTTTACAGGTAAAAACACCTTTAGGACAACACCTCAGGAATTCCAGATTGCAAAAGAGATTCCTTAAAAAATTCGGAAATCCCGACAAAAAATCCTGAAATCAGGAAAAGTCCCGACAAATCTCGCCCCCGACACAGAGAATATGAAACGTGGACATCTGGCCTTTGAACTAACACAGTCAACAGATCTACAAAAAAAATGACGTCAAGCTCTGTTTACATGCGTGCTTCGCACTGTTTCAATTTAAAATGTACAGGGAGATTAGGACGATGTGATTTTGACAACTGACGTCCAAAATCACATCCTATTCTATTCAAAATCATATCTAAAAACTGTAAAAAAAAAAAAAAAAAAAAATAAAAAATTAAATAAAAATACATTCTAATAAAATTCACTATGATTTTTCTGATTACCTCGGATATTCTTTGTCGGTGGGTCGCATTGCAGCCCATGATGAAACAGCCGGGGGCCTCGAGAAGATCAAGAAGACTGGACGAGACGACCGGAACGTAGACAAAGGGCCATTTGAAGGGCAAGATGAACAGCAAGAAACACTTCAAGGAGAACACAGAATAACAGAATATTGTAGACTTGGATTAATTCGGTTTGGTTTATTGCCGCGTGCTGAGGGGAAGGTGAGTTGGTCTCACCCATGGTGGAAGTTACCCCGCCTGGGTCTAGAGGTCTGAAATTTGGGATAATTTCTTTGGTATCTATTGAAGACTTATCCTCTACTTAGATCTGGACCCAGGAAAACCGTAAGCGTGGTAGGGCTGGCAACCTAAAATGTGGCCGACCCAGGCACCTCTGTTGCAGCCCTTAATACCTAGAGTGGCTTTTGTATGGCACGCTTTCATTAAAAAGAAAATCTTAGATGGGGCAAAACGGAGGTTAGCTCTTACCTCCACGATGGGCGTGAGAAGGGCGTAGTCGTGCGACACAAAGACCAGCCTCTGTTGGGTGAGAATGCAGGTGACTATAGTCAAGACGTCCTCCACAGTGAAGCACAGGAAGGGCAAGTTGAGGGGAATGTCCACCACTTGTTTCTCCGGATTGTCGGGCGGGTGCATGGTGACCGGCCTCTTGTTGTCCCCGATGCAGAACGTCTGATGGTGCAGAGTTAACAGGGGAAGGCTTTTCAGACACTGACAATTTGGGAGACCGCCAACATAGCTCAGTTGGTAGACACCGGTGTGGTATTCCGGAGGTCGCAGGTTTGAATCCCGCTCCGGCCAGTTTTTTTTTCGCTCACTTTAAAAATTCAGTCAAAATTACCTACCGGTAGTCAGTTTCCCTTGTGGTTTGTTTGATGATAAAAATCTATGTCCAAAAGTGATGAGATGATCAATTTCTTTCACAAAAAAAACCCTTTAGAGGAATCCCAAGATGAGTTTAGCGCCGATCTGCGCACTTCCGCATTGATCTCAATGTCACAGTAAACAACTTTATGCTGATCGTGCGCCTGCGCTGCCTTATATGGCCTGATTAATTCATGCATGAATGAATGTGCTGAAAAGCGTTGTTTTGTTTGCCACTGACATTCTTGCTTTCAACCCGGAAGTGTGCAGAAGATGTTATAAATGTAAAATTCCTCTATGATACTTATTCACCTGATAAATTTAACTTTTTGCAGGGGGAGGGGGGGGGGGGGGCACTGTGCTTAAGTTCAGTTGCAAGAGCACCGGTACAGTAATGGAGGTCACAGTCCAAACCGTCTCATCACATTGCTTTGCTCACTCTTAAAATTGATTACATTTCTAAATCAGTTTCTTCTAATTATTTTCCTCTTTTTTCCCTCCTTGTTTTCTTGCTTAAGTTCAAAAACGTCAGGCCAGCTAATTTTGTTGATATGTATATTTCAGGTCAATCCAGTCAGTCAGCAGTTTGCAGCAGTTTAATTTATTTCCAGTTTCTCTTTTAGGTTGTTTGAAGAGCTCATGAATAAATAAAATGGAATAAGTTAATCCACAATGAGAGCAAAACTTATCTACTCTCTCGTGATACGGCCATCTTACGACCTTTCCTGCTTCAAGAGGAATCTTAATTCCTACCTCTTTGATTCTTTTTTCTTTTTGTAGCTCCGTACCTCGCGTGTCTTTTAGCCTTGTTCGGGGTGAACTTGCATACAAAAATATATTAACCCTAACCCGCCTCAATCCTCAAAAATCCTCCTTGCAGTTTTGGAGGATTGAGGATGAATGGTATTTCAAGAAAGAGAGGATTTTGGAGGATTGAGGATGAATGGTGATTAAAGCACAGGAGGATTTTCGGAGGATCGAGGATGAATGCATTTTTTTGGGGGGCAGGGCAATCGGAGGATTTTGGAGGATTGAGGATGGTTCGTAGCAAAAAGGGTCTAGGGGGTTAGGGTTAATGGCACTGAAGGAACAATGAATGTGTTCATTACCACAGCTAATGTTCCAGCAGGTGGAGCGGGAACCATAGCCAGTTGTATAGTCAAGAACTTGATGCTCTGTATCATGCATTCTCTATCTGTGTTGACGCCGATGTTCGGTATTAATCTGCGAAAATATAAAAAATAGCGACTCAAACTATTGACAATGAACGCTGACAGAATGCAGGACGGCAAATCGCAGACTGCTGGGACAGAAGGATCATGACGTCATTTGGCAAAAAAAAAAAAAAAAAATTAAATGGCATCCAAGTGGTTGAATATTTTTCAGTAAAATGGCATTTGTAGTAGTTTTAACTTTATTTATTAAGTTTTAAACTGAAGTGATACTGCATTTTGATAGATTGCAATTATGGTGAGCTATTTTACTGGCATTTATGGACATGTTTCCTTGTCAAAAGGATAAAATGGGCGGAATCCGTTGCAGTCAAGCAGTGAGGAAAATCACTGATCGCACAGCATGCCAGCACATGTATCTGAACGGGCCCGCTCGATGCAGATAGTCGGCATGGTTAATCTCGGTCCAACTTTGCCAATGTTATCTTTGCCAACTTTGCCGACATTATCTCTGTCCCGTTTGCAACAGAACGTTTTCGTAAACACTACTCAGTGTGTAGTATTAGGACGTTCACATAAAAAACATTTAAGGTGACTATGAAGTGTAGCTTTGAGTGACTGACTCAAAGAACAAAAAAAAACAGGACAAAAGTAGGACTTTCGAGGACAAAATCAGGATAAAAGTACCACTTTTGCGGGCTTTCAGGAGCAGTTTGTTAATCACCCATGTCCACAGCATCACAAGCCTCATTTGGCATGTTCTGTACTCACGACACTTGTGCTTCATCTGAACTAAGATCTTCGAAGTCAAGTTGCAGTACTCCTGCACCCAAGCCCTTTACTGTTTGATTTTCATACGACAGCGTGCAACACTCACGAAAAATATCCAATGAGATTCAATTTTGTTTGGAGTGGGACAAAAAAAGTGGGAAAAAATAGGAATTTAAAGAAAAAAATAGGAAAAGTAGGAGTAAGGTAAAAACAAATTAGGAAAGAGGAGGAAAAGTAGGAATATGATTTTCCCAACACCTGGCTTGGTACTGGACTTGACTTGAACTTACGTGGACAGGCACTGCTTCATGACGAGGAAGTACGGCTGGGACGAGATGGCACAGATGCAGGAAGGAACGAAACATTTGACTGCATTCTGATCCCCCACCGTGGCCGCGTCTGGATGCAACTCAAATTTGCCGTCCTTAGCCTGCAGATTCAGAAATTCAAATTTTACTTTTTTTTTTTTTACAAGCACTGCCTTGTGGGGTCGTCACATAATGGAAACAATGCGACCCCGCAAGTTGGTCTTTGTGTAAAGGTGACCCACAAGAGGAACTGTAAAGATTAGCAATAATGGGAGCACAATGCAATGACATCATAAACACCATCAGTAACGTTGTGCGCTTACACATTGGCACTTACGGGGTACCGGAAACAAAGGGCAACAATAGGGCTAATGGTACCCCACAATTGGGTCTCTAGAAATTGAAGTACCCCACAGCCGTAATGCTATGTATTTCGAGATTTCTAAGGGGACAAAGGAGAACAAAAGGGAAATAGGGTCCAACAATAGATGTACCACCCCACATAGCGTGTCAAGTTTCTGTGAGTTTGTATATGCCGGCAATCGTGGACCTAGGACAAAAGAATTCGAGCGTAGATAAAGGGTCCACGTTTGACCTAACGTCCACGATTGAAAATCGTGTACAAAACCAATGGGAGGCCTTCCGAAAAAGTTAGAGTATAAACAAAAGAGGAACAATGGGAGGTCCACGATTGCACCCGTTTACATGACTGTGTGTGTGTGCATGTGGTATTGGGTAAGCATCAGACGCGTAGTGGGGGCATTTTTATTTGTTAGGCAAATTAGGACTGAGTTATGGGGCCATTTCTATGTCCCCACAATGATTTTGGCCCCCACAATGTCTATCGCACGATCAGTGCAAGTCCCCACAATTACGGTGCTAGACAGTGTGTGCATGTGCAGTTCGTCATCTGATGCTATTTCTCAGGATATTTCAAAACAGCAGTTTATAAAAAGCATTCAGAAATCTTGTGAATAACGAACTGTTAATCATCCAGAGAAAATTTCCTGCACCTAAAATTTCGGCATCTCCACAAAATGTAAAACTGCCGAGTTTTTCTGCGAGTACAAAAAATGACTCGGGCCATTTGAATGATAGCAACCTACTTCCCATGATGCACTGTGGCAAACTACTGATGGTGCACTTCATAGCCACATGCTGAGATAACAAACATGATGGTGTCCTTTCAAGATTGTTTGTTAGAGTACAATGGAAGGAATGTATTCATGAGGTGAAAGATTGACTGTTCCTTTCAACGAGGTGTACTTTTGTGTGTTTTTTTTCTTTCTTAAATTACCATGACAAGGAAGTATTGTCTGTGGAAAGTGAGGCACGTGGCGTAGGAGCGACTGCCGCTAATGCTAGTCAGAACGAGGTACTGGAAAGTTTCTTGCGGTTGGCTCTGAAGAAGGAATGCTTTACCTGGAAGGAAAAATGAAAAACACTAACTTAGTTCATTTTAAAAGGCTTAAATCAGGAATTTGTCTTTCAAATTATTTATTAGACCAATAATGCTTTTACAAAAATACATGGGAGATTTTTTAAAGGACTTGAATCCAGAAAAAGAGTGTATTCTACACCACAATAATGCCCTTACTCCTCCCTCTCTCGGTGCCAAAATGGAGCTAACTACCCTACGTATCAAAACCTATCGAGTTTCAGGTTGAAACACACAAGCTGTTGGACAGGAAGGGCTTAGGTTTTTTGATAGGTTGTGATAGTTATAACAGTAGGAGGGTCAACAACTTTTTGGACTACTACTTAAATGTCAACGTTTTCACGAAGGGACGGGCATTTAGAGTTTTTTCACTTTTTTAATGCAAAATTAACATTGTACTTAACCACTCCAACTTGCTTTTATGAGCAAAAGTTAAGTCATTTCTTAATTAGACTAATTATGCAAAGGGCCGACTTGTCAAAAGATTGCATGAAGAGACGCGAACATAACTGCCACTCGAACATGCAAAAAAAACGAACGGCTCATAAATTCATGAAAGTTGGTCAACTGTGATTTTAGGCTTCACGAAGGGATCACGGGCATTTTATATTAAATTGTGATAATTAACTATGTATGTTCATGAGGTTGTAGAAAGATAAAGCTTTCACAGAACCACATAAACAAATATCTGCATAAAAATATCTTAACCCTAACTCCGTACTTGGTGTGAAAAATTGGAGGATTCAGAACTGTTATCGTCAATGTTTTACTTTTTGAGACTTTTTACAAAAATGAGGACTTCCAGTGTGATTACCTCGAAATGTGTTTTTCTTGAAAATCAAAATGCTCGTCTCTTTGTGAAAATGGTGACGATGCATCACCTAAACCAATGCCCGTCCAATGTCGATTTTGGAGCGTGTAAAACATCATTCTACACCCCCCTCCGAAGACCACAACTTGAAAACTTACTGGGAAAACACAGGGTCGGCAAAGAAGCGATCATCTCTTGATTGTGCGGAAACGTCGCCGGCCTCGGCTTGACGGACAACCGCCGAGACGTCCCTCGTTTCAACAGCGGCGCGTTCTTCCACGAGCCCTTGGGCGCCACCTTGATGTTGATGGGCGGGTAAAAAGAGTCGATCGGAGTCTTGGAGTTTGGGAAGTAGGCCAGCTGGTTGTTGATGACAGCCAGAATCTGTGGCTCCAGGGGCAAAGTGAAGAGGCTGGCATTCTCCGAATCCTGGGTGGAAGATACTGGTTTGTTCTTTTGTGTGCGGAAATCGCCAGAATACAAACCTCAAAACCACTGGGCCTGGTTGTTTCACACGAATCCGGATCGCGATCAGTGATCTATATGTTGGTTCACACACTAGATTCTGCCCATTGGATGGAGCGAACCAGCGGCTGGATCACTGATCGCGATCCGGATTCGTGTGAAACAAACAGGCCCACTAAAAAGTAATGGCAATGTGCTGTCCAGCTTACATACAGATCTGTGACTAGGAATGAGGTACACCACACAGTACATGAAATTAAAGCTTATCACCTGTACATTTGTTTTCAGGAAATATCGTCTGTCTCCAAATTTTGTTCGTTATGGGTGCACCACACTAAATAGGCCAAAAAGTGGCTGCGCCAAACTGATTAGCATAAATTGAAAACCCACAACTTTTTTTAATAATAAATTTTTGGGGGGTCATGCAATTGTGTATTAATTATGATCAGCTATCATAACCTGGGGGTTCTGTGCTTCAACTTTTGTGAAGACTTGATAAATTTTGGCTTTAAAATTGGTCCTATTTGGCTTGGCAAGTGAAGGGATGCTGTATGAAAAATGGCAGCTAGCCGGTTTGGGGAAAAAACACATTTTTAGGGGTGGTACTCTTTGGGGACAATTAGCAAAAATTCCAAACGGCCACCCTGCCAAAAATTGAAAAGAATTTGACAGATTAAGATTCAAACTATAATTTTCAGTAATGTCACAGAAACTGAGAGACTCCTGGATAAGGATTTTGTCACTGTGAAGTTAGTGAATTTTACACTAAGGTCAGTGGGAGTTTATTTAGTGTGGTGCACCCTTATGTGATGCCAGGCCACTGTTACAGCGCCCTCTTTGGTTCATATGTAAGGGTCATCACGCCCCTGTGACTTTCAGTACCTGAGCGTTTCTGGCAGTGTGAATTCCCGTGTCTTGATCCAGACCGACGAGGATGACCATCTCAAGGAGACAGTTTGGCAGCTTGGCCAACGGGGTGTCGGTCAAGCTCATCCTGTACAGAAAAAGATGGAATCTTACCAATTGCCGCACGAGGGATAAAAATGGTTGAAACTTTTACCCGCAGCAGCTAAAAGCCAGGGGCCAATTTTCACACGGTTGCTGAACACAGGATTACACAGAGACCATAAGTGGTGAGCAGTACGCCCAGTCACGACCCTGTCTAACTTCCGAAGTCGAATTCGCTTCACATCATGACGCAACAATCAAAGTCGCCATGTATATACCATGCATACAAGTGTCGGTATGACTTTGCCGTGAAATACCACTAAGGTCAGCAAAACTTTGTTGCCATAGTGAAACATTTATGCCTACCCTCAAGAAGCTCTCTAGAATGGGTACAACTTGTATGTGATTTAGGGCTGTCCCGAATATACCGAATATTTGAATATTCGAATATTCAAATATTCAAATATTCAAATACATTTTTACCGGTTCGAATATTTGAAAAAATATATATGCATGTACAGACACGACTCGGATGCTATTTTAATAGAAAAGTTACGGCGCTTTTTTAGTCAAATGCTACTTTTTGTCGACGGTAACTTTTTGTGGAGGGAGGTTTATTGTTCCCGTCCGTAAATAATTACTGCAAAAAGGCAGGCTTTAATGTTTCTTGTTATCAGAACGTTATCTGTACCCGTAATGATCTTGAGACAACAGGCACAGGCAAAAGTTGATCAGGCGGTCCATAATATCGATCACCGCACGTAAAACACCACCGTGCTTTGCGTGCAATTTTTTACCGGCGCGGCATGCAGTTGCAGCTGAAGCATGAAAAACTTGATCGGTGAGTATCGAATATTTGAATATTCGGTCAAACAGAGTTTCAAATAATCGAATACTAAATTATTCGAAAATGAACAGATTCAAGTTAAAAGCATCCGCTCATCTGTAACCAAATATCTAATTGCCCTTTGAGTCAACGTGTTCTCTACGCCTTTAGAATCAAATTTCAACCAAAATCCAAATTTTAACTAGCACAACGAACCGAAACTAAGGGCAGCTTGCACTCAAATGAACGGGAGACTTTGGAGACGCTGGTGGCAGCAGACATACCGGTCCTTTTTTGCTACGCGTAGTTCTGAGCATGTGCGCGTAGTTCTGAGCATGCGCATGACTGGTGAGAACAATGGAAAAGGACCGGTTTGTCTGCTTGACCGGCGTCTCAAAAGTCTTCCATTGGAAATTGGGCCAATTTGTACTCACACTGATAAAGTATGTACATGGTATACGTCTACTTTTATGACATTAGGGCAAAGAAAAAATAGTTGCCCTTCGTGACCGACCCTAAATGTCACACGTTTTTTGTGTTGTTTTTTGGGGTGTTTTTTGAAGGAATCTTCAAAATCTCACCTTTTCCCGCACAAAATGAACAAGATTGATTAAAATGAGTGTCTTTAAATACACTTGTGACTGCACAATCGTGCATTTCATGATCTCATTATGAAAAAAGGTTACTTTTTGCCTCCCAACTTCCGAGTTACATGACTTGTAGTATTCTTTTCATGGGGGGTAAATTTGTTTTAAAAATTAATAAATCCTCTCTTCCGATTTTTCACATTTAAGGTTTTTTTTGGTCTTGTTTACGTGATCTTCTATGGAAATTAATTCAGATTGGGCATAGGTGAACTAACACTAACATGCACCACTGTATAAAACTTGCAAAATTGGCTCAAAATCAAGTCTTACGCAAGTCATATCAAAGTTCAGAAATCACGTTTATACAAATACAATGGCTTGCGGATTTCAAGTGCATTGTTTGATTGCGGTCAAAAGTTTGCATTCAAGTACATTCTCAGTATCATGTTTCAAAACAGGGTTGGCCGGTTAAAATAAATGTGATTTAATTCAGCCAACCCTGATTTATTTTGCTAAAATAAGACTTTTACAAACAAGTGATTCAAATCGTGATTTAAATAAGTCCTTCCTTGAGTAATTATTTAAACTTGGGTTGAATTAGGAATTTGTTTCAGGAGTGCAGTTTATGTCAACAGCAACTGTTTTTAATATTCAAACTACATGTATAATAAGTTTTCATGTCATGATATGCTGTGCTAAAATAATTTTCACGAAAGCTTTTGAAGAAGAGCTTGCCTGGTATATGTACTGACCCTTTCAGAATGTTTTCATTCATAAATGAAAAAAAAAAAATTTTACAAAAAAAAAAAAATAAGATTAACACACCTGTGCCTCAGTCTGTATACTACCTTGGAGAATAACTTCTTTACTGTTGTTACTCTGGGTGACAGTGGACACTCATAGGAGTTGGCCCCGCCCTCCTGTTGTTCGAAGACTCCGCCACCGAAGGGGTCGAACACGTCCCTGCACTCGTCCTCGAGATTTGAGCAGCTCTGCGTCAACCAATCTGGGTCACTATTGTGCAATGGCGGTGCTAACGCGGCAGTGCGTTCGGCTGCCACACACCCATCTGATAAGGCCCCCTCAGCCTCCAGGCTCTGGAGCCTTGAGAAGTACACCGAATTGGACATTGTCCCTTGACGTTGTCAATGAAAAAACAACAACACCGAACGGCAAACGCGACCCCTCTGAATCAACAAGAATCTTTGAAGTGGTAGTTATGACACATTGTCAGCAACACCAGCCCTGCACAGAGAAACACAGATTTGTTTACAATCTATTCCACGTTTGTTTGCATTAAATACAATTGATTTACTATAAAAACTTACCTTTAATAGGAGCTAGACTAAGAAACTCTTGACTGGAATTTTATGCACCCATACAAAATGTTTTGCAGAATATTCCGGTGAACAACGATTCCCAAAATAAACATACAAATGTACCTGCAGTAAATTGTTTTATGAAGACTCGATCAGCAACTTCAAAAGATTTTACCGTGCATAACTTGCACACGAATTAGCACCAAGCCTCGTTTTCAAACACTTAAGTGTGCAGATTGGAGATTTTTTTCTACTACTACTACAACAAAATTACTCATTTTTCCATCTCCTTACTCTCCTTGGGGGAGATGCAATTAGCCTTTTAGAGGTATGGCGGACACAATAGGAGGGCGCTATTTGATTTGGGTTAACATTTTGTGAAAACACAAATTCCAGTGAAAGTCAGAATCAGATATTGTTTTGAGTTAAAGTACAATCCATAGTACAATCATGCCTAATCTTCACCTTTGAATTTTCCTGTGGTTTAACAAAAGGTATACCCAAATCAAATAGCGCCCTCTCCTATTGTGTCCGCCATACCTCTAAAAGGCTAATGAAGCCATTATGATCCATTACTAATGCTAGGCCGACTTCTTGGCATTTACGTTTAATACGAGCCAGCTCTTCAAGACAGCTGATTATTCAACCAGGAAGGAAGCCTTACTCTTGAGTGTGAATACAGAGGTCATGAAACATGCTGGCAGCTACATTGTATCTAAGCTTCATGCTTGTAAAAATGGGTGGGCCGAGAGAGGGCTACGACGTGGGCCGAGAGAGGGCTACGACGTGGGCCGAGAGAGGGCTACGACGTGGGCCGAGGGGTGGACGGAGAGAGGAGGGTAATAATAATAATGAAGATTTGTAAAGCACACATATCCACCTTGATCATATTGCTCAAGGCGCTACATTATTACCCCTGCTCATCAGGCCTATTCATCATTCTTGAAACCTCAGCTTCCTAGGGAGTACATGTGTACACGGCTGCAAGTTAGGGACACATGGGATAATCAAACATATATAGCCATCACTGCCCACACAGGTGTACCCATTTACACCTGGGTAGAGAGAAGCAACTTGTGACAAAGTGTCTTGCTCAAGGACACAAGCACCATGACCCCCTGCTGAACTCAAACCCACTGAGTCTGGTACACTAGACCAAGTGGCCAGATGGGTGGACTTGTGGGGGCGGGGGACCAGTTTTTGAAGTTTTGTTTGTTTGTTTGTTTGTTTGTACATAACTGAAACATTTCAGTTTTCAAGAACTCCACGAAAATCCACTTTTATCATGTTCATCCACTTTTATCTATATCCAAAATGACTTTCTAAAGTATACTTCTCTCAATTCTAATGACATAATTTTCTGTAGTTTTTCAAGTTTCTTGCAGTAGAAAAAGTGATTTTCTTACGCGTTTTGCATTTGGTGTCTTGTGAATCAGTGTGGTTTTGCATGTTCACCGTGTGTCATGGTAATTGCTATCTCTATTTTTGTGTTGTGTTTTGTCGTCTTCATCGTTTTACCTCAAAATTTCTACACACAAAAAAACCCTCCAAAAAAAATAAAAATTGCCCTATATCTGCGACATCTGTTGGTTTTTAATGTCACAAGCTAGTTTGGTAAATCTAATAACTTCTAAAAGTGGATTTTGTTCTCGTATAGGAATGGGGCCTGTCACTACACAATCGGCATGTTTATAATAAAACTCAACTAGGCCTTAATTAGTTGGTAATGATATTCCTCCTCTTAAATATCATCAAGATTATTTTGTGGAAATAGGGTAGCTTGAAAATTTCAGCTCTAGGCTCATGACATGTGAGATGGCGAATCTCACATGTCATGAGCCTATAGAGCTGGAATTTTCAAGCTAGAAATAGGGTAGGGCTTTTGAGGGAAATTAATTTGGTTGAAACAATTACGAGGACAAATTTGGTTAGTTTTATTTGTTCAGCAAAAGTGTGTTTAAAAATTGTGTTTAAAAATGTCTTCACTAAATAATTGCGGGAATTATTAAAACTAGATTTGTTAGGATTAAGGAAAGATTACTGAAGCTCACAAATATCATTTTGGAATGATAAACTTTTTTGAGTGCTAAAAATTACACATGACTGTTCTGGCAGAAGTGTCCTAAACTACACAAATACCTCGTCTATCCAAGTTTTAGTCATGCAAAAAATGCTAGAATAAAGCAAAGCTACAAGTAGTACATCACTAGTACATGAATTGTACAGAACACTATCGTTTCCGTCATGCATATTGACATTTCCTTCCTTCATGGAAGACTACATAACATGGTCATGGGCACATGACAGTGACTGACACGAACTATCAATGGACAAACAACAGACAAACAGGACAGTCATGTTCATGAAAATTGAATTTCCCAGGATGGACAAAAAACATTTAAACAATCACACAATGAACTTGGACTACGTACGGATCCCTATTCCCATATAAAGCATATAAGTAATGCACTGAAGTCTGTTTATTTGATCTAAATGTTTACTTACGTTCACCTTTGATAAAGTCTGGTCATTTATTTTGTCAACAACAATGGTCATCGTCCTCATTTGTCACAGTTCAGTTTGCATATTGGAGTCGTCAGGGTACCAGATCAACACTTCTGAATAGTAGACTTGTCGTAGTCGGCAGGGGTATTGACACATGACGCGTTGAGAAAATAGACGAGTTCGATAATTCAAAGGTCAAAGGTCAGCTAGGGTATTTTACGCTGTTTTGGTACAGCTGACCTGTGACCTTTTACCCATATTGCATTGCAAAAGTCAATTATCGAACTCGCTTATTGCAAGTGGCAGCTAGGCTCTATGTAAATTAGGTTGAAGGAGAGTACATTCGGCTGGAAAAAGAATGTGATGGAGTCATTTGCAGAAATTATGGTCGCTGAACAGTAAACTCGGCTGGAAAAACAATAAACTATTGCGAAAAAGATGTCAGACTACTCGGGATGTAAGACTACTCGGGATCGATCATGTCAGACTGCTCGGGGTCAATGTCAGACTGCTCGGGGTCAATGTCAGACTGCTCGGGGTCAATGTCAGACTGCTCGGGGTCAATGTCAGACTGCTCGGGGTCAATGTCAGACTACTCGGAATGTACTACTCAGGGTCAATGTCAGACTACTCGGGATGTTAGACTACTCGGGATTTAGCCTAGCCTGAGCCTACTTAAAATGTCAAACCACTACTAGTACTAGGGATGTAATTAGTTTACTCGGGATATCAGACTACTCAGGAATCGGGATATCAGACAACTTGGGATGTCAGTCGCACGAACTGGCTGTCAAGTGTCAACCCTTTATTAGTCTACATTTTAGGTCAAAGTAAATGGTTTAAATAACAAGGTTTTTAAAAGGAAAACACAAAATACATTCATTTATTTTACATGTATAACCGTGTTATGAATTAGTTTCCGAGTTACAGTTTTTCAGCAGAATTTGAGTTATATTTTTGGCATTCAAGTACAATTTTGGTACATAAAAACCTTTATGCATATCTGCACTTCATTCACAAAATGTACAATACACATTGCTTCAGAACAAACAGCAACATCGGTTCTAATTAAATCAAATCTTCATGATCGGGACAGTATACTATGCAAACACACGATGGTGAATATAAACCAACAGCTGTGTTTCCCTCTCTGAGTTCATGTACGCTCAAAGCAAAGTAAAACATAGGTTACCTGTTTATTTTATATCAACAAACAAGAATTCAGATAGCATGAAGCAATGTTGATACTATATGTGACCCGCTCCGGAAAAAGGTATATTATGTCGCAAAATATGAAAAATGAGTTTTATGTATGTTTGGAAAGCCCACAATGTAGGCTTTCATTTGGTACATGATAGAGCTCCAAAGCCCTTTCCGTTCTGGAGATATTGATTTTTGCATATTAATTAGTTCTATGGAGTTCAAA
This sequence comes from Hippasteria phrygiana, assembly GCA_037893225.1. Classification (NCBI taxonomy): domain Eukaryota; kingdom Metazoa; phylum Echinodermata; class Asteroidea; order Valvatida; family Goniasteridae; genus Hippasteria; species Hippasteria phrygiana. The sequence continues at coordinate 236,110 of JAZGUH010000008.1, read as the reverse complement.
TTGCACAACAGAAAAAACAGGCTTTGAAATAGCTAGTTCTAATACACTGCAATGGAACAATGCACTCTAAAAAGGTTATTTTTTCACTTTATTCACTGAAATCAACATTGTTGTGCACCAAACCTGAAACTTTAGATGTTTAAGATGTCATTAAAGACAAAAAACAAAAAATGAATTTTGACGAAAAATTTCACCCTTTCAACGTTGAAAGAGCCATTACACGTAAATGCATAGCGCGACTTATATCACCTTTTTCTGGAGCGGGTCACATATCCACATTAATGTTTAAAGGCCAGAGACTTGTTGGTGTGATTAGGCGACCAAGTGCCACCATTTCACAATTAAATAAACAGTCAATATGAGGAGAAACATGATGATTAATAAGATATCAACAGAAGCGTGGTTAAAGTTGTAATCACAATGAATTCAGGTCAACACATTACATGTAATTGAAAACAGGACTATTGGTATCAATCTGGGTTTAAAACAGTTTAACCACGTTTCAAAAAATATTTACTTATATTTTTTTTGGCGTCTAGGCTCCTTTTTATAAAGCCACAACCAAGTACAGTTTTTAAAAAATCTAATATCTACAATATATGAACAGGCACTGGAACTACTTAAATTCACTGGTAGTGGTTACAGCTCCACATAGAAAATGCCATTCAACAAGTTTATTCACTACAAACAAATTAACCACTATATCCTTACATCAATTTGACACACATTTTTTAAAATATAGCCTTCTAAGAATATAATTATGTATTTTTTATTAGGAAATATTCTCATATAAAATTAATAGAATCAGATGCACTTTTCACCATGCTTACATGGTTACTACACTCCTAAGACCAACACGCATTGCAGCATGTACAACAAGGTTTAGTCAATTTTAATTTTTTTTTACATTTCAGCTGAATTTGTACACATTTACTTTGGGATTACTCTGTACATAAACTTGATGCCGAGTCGCCATTTCCAAAAAGAAGCTACAAAGACTAATTTGCAGCATTTTGAAAGTGAACAAAGAAACTGGCAGGAGCGGGATTCGAACCTGCGACCTACGGGTTACCGTACCGGTGCTCTACCAACTGAGCTATCTTGCCCTATGTTGGCGGTCTCCCAAATTGTCAGTATCTTTGTTCAGTTTCCCTTGTGGATTGTTTGACGAATTGCAGCATTCTGCACGCCTTGCAAGTTTCTATCAATGGATCGAACAGTCCGTCGTACTTGCATGGACTCTCTATACCCAACAGTGATGTAGTCGAGACCATCGCAAGACCCTGCAAGACCATCACAAGACCTTCAGTCTTTATTCAAGTCTCAAGCTATTCAAATGAACTGTAGTAAAAGCATTCCTTTGTCATGGTTTATGCACGTTACTTTGTGCCTGTAACAAGCTGGTCTTGTGCCTGGTCTTGTGATGGTCTCGACTACATCACTGATACCTAACCTGCGATCATTAAAAACTCCCGCTTATTACAAATAATCATTTCAATGTTCAGATTTGTCTCGTGTCAAAAGCTTTTGATTTTGCAGCAAGAAATTCTCTTTTCACTGATATTTAAAAATAACAATTGCTCAGGCACATTTATATTAAAAAGCCTTTTAAAAAGGCTTTTCATTCAATGACTTAGTCTTTATTACCAAGTTGAAAATCTACATGTACATTTATTATTACGCATGACACTGCAAAAACTAAAAACATTATTATCGGGGGAGGGGCCAGGGGAGGAGCGAGGGAGGGGCGGGAGAGGGGCGGGAGAGGGGCGGGGGAGGGGCGGGGAGGGAAGGTGGTGGGAGGGGTGCATACATACATGTGAACATGAAGACATATTTGGTGCCAACTTAAGAATTCAAGCAACCAGACTTAAATTGCTGAGGTACAAGACTTCTAGGTATTATGTCTGCTCAGGAATTTGGTGAATGACGTCACAAGACATTTCAAGCAACTGGTTTTTTTGAAGATTCTACTTCATAACTAATGCTATTTACATTTTCATATATGTACAGGCCACAGGCTATAAAATCATTCTCAACAAATGGATACAGAGCCCTACAAAACCATGAGACACTGACATCACCAGTAGCAAATTTCACGAAACCGTGTGCAACTTATGCCATGACGTAGGACTTGCGCTATAATCCTTGCAATCCATTTAATGAAACAGTGCGTAGCTGCGCAATGTTGTATTTGTTTTATATATCGCGGACAAGGCTGAATGCGGCTTTTACGACTACTATTTTAGTAAAATAAAACAGTTGCGAAATTTAACTGTCAGGGTTCCCACCATTTCATGAAAACAAAATTACATGATTTTTCCCCTGATGAATTTTCAAAATTTCAGGATAATTATTTCAACCAGTTTGACACGTCCCACAAAAAAGCCACCATAGCCAGACTGACCACTTTCTCTTTTGGGCCAATCAAATTCCCTGACTTTTCCGTGATTTTAGGCATTTTTCTCAAATTCCCTGACTTTTCCCTGACTGGAAAAAGTGAAACTCATTTTCCAGATTTCCCCTGATTTCCAGGATGCGGTGGGAACCCTGACAGACGTGAAATTGAACTGTGGGGCGTCATTTTGAAACTTTTCACTTTTGAAACTTCGCTAAAAAAACAACACAAAAATTGTGGCAACTTTAAGAAATACCTCATCACAGGTAAACCTGCAGCGGATGATCATTTCATTACTCTCTGAAATAATCTAGTTTGTTTAATAAATAATTTGAGCAACTAACGGCTCTGCTATGCTCACGCTAAGCTAGCTAAGTCATCATTTCGGTGCTTTTGCGAACAAATTAAGCCACCTAAAAGGAGTGCGAAAGTTAGGCCTACGCCATAATTTGTTGCGCAAATAAGCGACTTAATTACACACTGCTTACCTTTCGTGAAATCAATTTTTTAAATGTCACAGATGTTGTGCAACTTACACAATAAATTGTGGCGTAAGTTGAGTTACGCAATTGGGCAAGGTTTTGTAAAATCGGCTGCAGGCGAAGTCATGAGCCACTGACATCACCAGGTGACGTCACGAACCACTGATGACATCACCACGTGAAGTCACGAGCCACAGTCATAAGCCACTGGCATTACCAAGTGAAGTTATAAGCCACTAACAGTGACATGCAAAATCATCAGCCACTGGAGGACCAGGTAAAGCCATACGCCACTGATGACAGCGCCATGGGCATGCAACATGCAGCCCCCAACGATGTACTTACATGTCTCGTCAGAACTTTTGGTTAATGCCACAAGTAATATTGATTAGCAATTAGCAGTGTTCAAATGTGTTTCAGTGTAACAAGGGACTATGAGTTTAAATGTGACTTATGAACAGCAAACACTGCTAGTTCTACCTATACACACAAGAAAAACCAAATTCTGAAGGCAAGAGGAGCCATTCCCAATAAATCCTCCAGTTTGGAACAAGGCAACACAAACGAATCACAATGCAGAGATGTAGTCTAGTCCATCACAAGTCCCTGCAAGTCCATCACAAGCCCTCCAGTCCCTAATCCCAATCACAAGCTATTCAAATGAGCTTTGACAAAGCCATTCCTTTGTCATTGTTCATCCAATTACTTGTGACCAGCTTTATGAAAGGACTTATGAAAGGACTTCTGACTGGACTTGCGAAAGGACTTGTGAAAGGACTTTGCAGGGACTCGACTACAACTCTGTCACAATATTGCACTGAACATGCAGTTGTGTTTTCCTATACTACTGAGGACAATGCTTTGTGTTTCCTATTGTTCCTTAATAATAACCAACCCTTATAGACTAAGCACGTGTCCTTACGTTCGAGGACCGATTTCAACAAAAGACTCTACGATCGAGGACTAAAAGGTTTCTTTGTGTTTCCTTTCTTCTCTTGTCCTACGGAGATATATACAGTGCACGTACACACATGCTGACAGCTCCACTTTGCTGCACTCTTCACACAAGTCAATGTGACCAAGTATGCAATCTGATGCATCTGGCAGGGTTCTAGCCAAAATGCCCTGGAGGGTTAGGGTTAATATAACACAACCCCATAGACTAAGCATGTATTTTTACGTCCGAGGACCGATTTTAACAAAGGACCGACTCCCAAGGACAAGAAAGATTCCTTTGTATTTTCTTTCTCCTCTTGTCCTCGAACGTACAGTAAACTGCAAAGCGAACTGGATATAAACTGCCATAGTCAAGTACATGTAGCATGCATTATCATGAGTTGTGCAAGATTCCATGACTTTTTTTCTTGGAATATCAATTCTGTATGACTCCTTGTAATATAACAAAATTCCATGACTTTCCCCATGACTTTTCCCCATGACTTTTCCCCCATGATACATGTAGCTTTAAAATCGCAGGATTTTGCCCGACTGCGGAAACCCTGACTTAGTTCGCAAAAAGATTACGCATGATTTGGTACAAAGGAATGACTTTTAGGCAGCGGCCTCTGTAGTCATTCTGTGTATAATGCTATTGTCATATATATGCACGATGAGCAGTTTGGCATACACTGTAAAAGGCCCCTTTTGTTCGATTCAAAGGTCATTACCCTAACCTTTGACCTGGCATTTCACCTTTCCTTCCTGCCCTCCATACTTTGCATTTCAGACACCACGTCTCGGATGCTTGTTGCTCCGCTGTTTGGGGAGTGGTCTCCATCTTGGGACATACTCAATCCATTGCAGTTGGTCCTTTCCGTGGTTTTGTGTTTTCCAGGTGTCGGACGAGATGGGAAAGTTAGGAGAACCACCACAGACAGTACGTGTAGGAACCAATAGTATGAACTGCAAACAAAAACAACAAAACTCAATACAGTTGACTCATTTCAGTTCCAAATTCAAAAATATAGACTGCTTCAACAGCTTTTAAAACGGCTAGGAAAAACCTTAAGGGTGGTAGGGTTGGCAACCTAAAATGTGGCCAACCCCACCACCTCTGTTGTAGCCCTTTACCTAGAGTGGCCTTGCACTGGTCGACTTCCATAAAAAAAAATCTCTGTTCTAGTCTTCAGCTACTCTGGTTTTTGAGTCTTCCCCAAATTTCAAGCCAGCTCAATTGGAACAGAGGAATCCCACGACGACGAAGTTTAGCGCCGATCTGCGCACTTCCTTCCGCGTTTGAAAACGAGGATCTCAATGACACAGTAAACAACTTTAAGCTAATCGTGCGCCTGCGCTGCCTTTTACGGCCCGATTAATTCATGCATGAATGAATGTGCTGAAAAGTGGTGTTTTGTTTGCCACTGACATTCTCGCTTTCAACCCGGAAGTGCGCAGAAGGGGCTAATGTGAAATTCCTCTCTACAATTGTTAGTGAATTGTTGCATAGTCTTTTTCTATGACTGGCTCCTACTTACTTGAAGAATTGCAGGGTTGGTTCAAGCCGTAGATATGTGAAGGGTGTGATGATGTATGCCAACGTCACGTACGTACAAGCCCATGTTATGACATCATAGAGCAGCTTCATCCGCGAGGACGATAAAAAGTACGGTCGCACTACGTATCGGATCTGCAAGAAATCAGACAGCGGATTGAAAACTGTAAATACAATCAAGAAGAATCTTACACACCATTGAAATATTCTCCAAGAGGCTACTGGTTAAATTGGCAGAGGCTTGAGTAGATCTGTGTGTTCTATTTTTACCATTGGTCTTGTGAAATACCTTCTGGTCTAGTACAATTTGTGTGCCACTAGCTATAGCCCAGCTGTCAAGTAGATTTTTACCTGAAATTCGACCACTGTTCTAGTGCTTGGGATTTAAATGGATGTTTCAAAGAAAGTCCAGACGACTTACCTTGGCCGCTGCAGACACCATGAGGGAGCCTGAGACGAATGTTGCAAAGTACCCTGGGTAGAATCCATGCCAGATGGCCGACAGGACAAACGTCAGGAAACGTTTGTGAACAGGGACTCGGTCGTAGCAGACAAACTTGAGCCACTTAGAGCACCTAATGTTCCAGCTGTCAATCAGTGATTTCAGGCTGGTAGCGAACTGTAAAAGGTGCAAGATGTGATTCTGTACAATTATTTCATATACTTTGCTTAAAGGCAGTGTACATGATTGGTCATTGTTGCTCATTTTCAACCGTCGGGTGGATGATAGCCTTTAGTCAAGGCGCGCGTGGCTATCTGGGTGTGTGACGCGCCCCGAATGCCAACATGTCTGGGGCGCGCCACTCGTCCGGGTAGCCACGCGCGCCTTGTAAAACAATATATATTTCCACTTTTCTTGACAACGACAGCACACCTGGTGCCATAATTTCACAGGATGATTGAGACTACTATATAGTCTGGTAAGGTATTTCGTAATAATTCAGTAAACAAAATTGGAGGATTACCAATCGTGTAGACTACCTTTAAGAGACTTATTAAAGCAAAATTTTAATGACATGAAGCTGAATATGTTGAAGGTCACACAGACTTTGGGTTGTTATTCAAATATTTCTCTGAGTGCAGCCAAAAATAAAGTTTGAAAAGTGCTGTTGAAATGTGATGAAGTCTTTAAAAGTTTCTATTAAACTACTAACATACATGTACAAACTGCTGGGTTTTTACGAAAAAAAATTTCAAAGTGAACAAAAAAATGGCAGAAGCTCGATTCGAACCTGCGACCTCCGGAATACCGTACCGGAGGTCTGAATAAGAAATTGATAAATATTAGGAGGCCCCGACAGAATCTAGCAGAATCTTTCTCAACGGCCGAGTGATGCAAAACCAGCAACAGACACGTCTGGAAACACTCAAGTACAGACGAACACTGAAGAAAAAACCAATAGAAAATGTACTGGAGGGGATATGTAAACAAAAACTCCTGATAGGGGCAATTAAAAATTTTCAATGTTTTTAAATTTCAATTATATTTTTTCGAAAATGTGGGTGGGTGGGTTGAAGGATTATTGAAAATCAAAATTCCCTTATCAATGCAAAAAGGAAAGGCAAAAATAAAAGAAAAAAATTCTTTTGACTTCCCAATTACAATGATTTCAGCCAATCATTCCATTAAATTAACTATTAAATGAAACACAAGAAGTCATCAGGGCACATGTTCAAGCAGGAGGAGACCTACAGCTGCTCAAGCCGTCACTGAACTGGACATTTTATAATTTTTTTTATTGAATGGAAAATCAACATTTTAAAATCGAAAATTGGGGTGGGTGAGTGGGTAAAAAAAAAATGGAAAAACAATAATAAAAAAAAAAAAATAAAGAAAATCGAAATTTAAAAACAATGAACATTTTGAATGGCCCCAACTTTCATCAATTAAAAAATGTTTGATTACACAATGGAGCACAATGAATGAAATTCACCTGAAAACCGTAAATGTCAACATTTTGTATTCCTGACCACACTGGGCGACTGTTCTTGTCATATCCACTAAAGCCCAGACCAGCCACATTGCTAATTGCATCCGCTGAGAAGTCAAGACAAAAAAAAAGAAAAGAACATTGACATGGTTATTATCCAAGGTTGCCTCGCTGGTAACAGAAAAAAAGGCCAAGGATATGTATATTCTAGGCAAAAATTAAAAATAAGAAAAAAAACGAAGGAAAAAATCTCATTGTGGCACATGATAATTTACCTCAAAATGGTAATTTTTAGTTTCTTCCAGATTATGAATATATAAGGAGGGTGTGTGTTTGTTTTTGCATTCAATAGGGGACCTTTAACAATGGAGGACAATAGAAGACCTTTAACAATGGAGGACAATATGGGACCTTTAACAATAGAGGACAATATGGTACCTTTAACAATAGAGGACAATATGGGACCTTTAACAATAGAGGACAATATGGGACCTTTAACAATAGAGGACAATAGGGGACCTTTAACAATAGAGGACAATATGGGACCTTTAACAATAGAGGACAATATGGGACCTTTAACAATAGAGGACAATAGGGTCCCAGGTTGGAAAAGGTCCCCGTTTAAAAATCGTGTACAAAACCAATGAAAGTCCTTGCCAAAAAGCTAAATCCTGAACAATAGGACAATAAGAGGTCCCAGATTGCAGGTGTTTACACACTTGTGTGTGTTGGTACAGTTTGAACTGAAATCCACCTGAAAGTAAATTATTGTGGTAAAATATCGGCCGAGGTTCTACAGAAATAAATGTCGACCTACCCCAGACCCAGGCGAAAAAGTACTTTGATTTAGCAGCTTCGACAGAGAAAAGAAGATAACTCAGTCTATAGAGGATTGGACTGTTGAGAACTTCATCAGCTGCGGATAAAAGAACGTGATATTAACGTGATATTAACGTGATACTAACGTGATACTAACGTGATACTAACGTGATACTAACGTGATACTAACGTGATACTAACGTGATACTAACGTGATACTAACGTGATACTAACGTGATACTAACGTGATACTAACGTGATACTAACGTGATACTAACGTGATACTAACGTGATACTAACGTGATACTAACGTGATACTAACGTGATACTAACTAACATGATATCAACATGAATCGCATCACAGTGTTTTGCAGGCCACATTGATGTCACACATGTATTGGCCTTTGCACGATTGGGTTGAAAGAAAGGACATACAGAAATCTGCATCGGTATTAGGAATAAGGCAAATAAAAATAGTTCCGGTTACCATACCAACCCTATTTTTACAACCCGACCCAAATTTTTTCAGGAAAAAAGTAAAACAAACATTTTTTTTTAACCCTATAATGCTGTAAATACTACGTTTAAACCTTGACTGCACATAGAAACCTACATATGATCAGCAGAAACAAAAATTGCCAAACTTGGCTTGGTTAACGAGTCAATTTTGTAAAAACGTACACATTTGTAAAACCAAGTTTATGCATGCCTACTGTGCTCGGGGTTTTAATGGCTAAAATTGTCAGAACTCTTTCGCCCTAAGCGGTTAATGTGACTTACACACATTGCCCATAATCGGAACTTTGGGCACGATCATCAAGAGAACAACAGAACAGCAAGCAGAGAAAGCTAACTTCATAATCACAGCCCTCTAAAATGAGAAACATACAGAATGTCAGTGTACAAGTGCACGGCAGCCGAGTCAGTGCAGAAAACGAAAACTGTAAAATGTTCATGTTAAAAGTAGTATACAGCATGCAAAATTACACAAAGGCACCTGGACAGGTAAACTGGCTCGATGCACATTCTTCAAAATATAGAGAAAAAAAATGGGGAAATATTCAACTGTGCTCAAATTACATAGTAATGTATCTTGCAAGAGGTGGAGGGGGAAGTAAACATACTTTCTGTCTCAAATTACACAAGATTTAGTTTGGAAACCACTGCATAAATAAGCCAGTTTGGTATCTCAATGGTCAAAGGTCAAAGGTTATTCGGGATAAAATTGCTGACGTAATGCCACGCCGTGTTACGCGAACGCCCATTCTGATTGAATTTAACACGTGCGTTCACACACGCGCGTTAGGTCACGCAGGTCATTCGGGATAAAATGTCATTGTGCACATGCACAGTTTGAAATACCGAACTGGCTTATTCAATGATTGCAATGACATGTAGTTATGAACTGAAAGGGTTTATTTAATAATAATAATAATCTAGATTTATTTAGCGCAGATTTCTGATAAACATCACTTGTGGCGCTATTATTATTATCATTCCTGGTCATCGGGCCTTAACCCTAACGCCCTAGGGCGTGTGGAAAATCATATTAAAATTGGAGGATTCAGGACTGTTAGGGTTAATCATTCCTGAAACCTCAGCTCCCTGGGGAGTATACAGCCCCAGCTTTAAGTTAAGCGCACATGGGCTAATCAAACACATAACCATCACTGCCCTCATCACAGGTACCCCTTTACTCCTGGGCGGAGAGAAGCAACTTGTGACAAAGTGCCTTGCTCAAGGACACAAGCACCATGACCCCCCCCCCCCCCCCCCCCAGAGAAACTGAGAAACGAAAACGTACCACGGAAGACGGCTCCTCATAAATAATCCTTTCCTCGCCATTCTCGTCTTTCACCTTACGAGAAAAGTTTTTTCCTTCGATGAAGTCCACGTAGCTGGAGAAGAAACAGACGGGTCCAACTAGAAGACCTTGCGGAGAGAAGATGTAACTCCAGTACTCTAAGAATCGGGGATACCTCCTGAATGAACCAAGATTAAACAATAACACTCCAGTCAAGACATTACATACTCCACCTGCAAATTGGCTATATAATTCAATCAAACCGAAAGATTCAGCAGCAAATTATGCCCATATGGTTTTACTAAAGTAGCACAAAAAAACTGACGAGACCATCTTTTCTCTGAGAAAAAATATATATCATAATCTGCCACGCTACTGGGCATGTGAAATTGCAATAATATTTTTTTAACAACTTGTACCCAGAACTTACCAACCAGAATCTTAGGTGTTGATATGGTTTTTATCTGTACAATTATTGCAAAACCAAGCTGGACATTAGGCAAACAATCCTACTTCCTTCTGCATTAATATCTTTAGAAATAATCACTAACTTGTCGTGCCCTTTACCATACCTGACGACTAGTTCCTTCTGAAGGCTGTTCAACTTCGACTCATCTTTGGTGAATCCTACCACCAAAAATCAAAATGTTATGAAACACACGGACAGGGACCTTCCGTGGTTTTAATTTAATTCTGGTCATACATGCAAACATCTCCACGGAATGTAACGCAAAGTAGTAACACAATCCACCAATAATCAGACCTCTCTCGTGTTAATGAAAGTCAAAAGGCAGGGATCGCATTGAATCACTGTGACAGCATGCATGTTCAACCAGTACACTCTCAAACAGAGGATCACCATACTTAATTATAAGTAATTAATTACAACATACATACAGATCAAGGCACATGTTAAAAAAATTTCCTTGGTACTGTCACAGCGAACTGACCAAAATAGTTCCTTAAAACCCTAACCCTCCAGGGTATTTTGGCTAGAACCCTGCCAGACGCATCAGATTGCATACTTTGTCACACTGTCTTGTGTGCAGAGTGCAGCAAAGTGGAGCTGTCACCACAGATGCACTGTGCTGCGTCTGGCAGGGTGAGGGTTAAAACATGCACTTCTGTTCACTGCCAAGTGTTTAACTCAAACAAAGAATAAAATACAGCAAGCTTTATTGAGCTCAAATTTAATACCGTTTTGTCAAACTAGGGCTGTTCATTTTCGAGTAATTTAGTATTCAAATAATTTAGTATTCAAATAATTTAGTATTCAAATAATTTAGTATTCAAATAATTTAGTATTCGAATATTCGAACCTGGGTTTGACCGAATATTCGATACTCGCTGAACAAGTTTTTTCAGTGCATGCCGCACCGGTAAAATAAATTGCACGTAAAAGCACGCCGGTGTTTTACGTATGGCGATTGATATTATGGACCGTTCAAATGGCATTTGTTGGCATGCCCCTGTTGTATCAAGGGTTTTACGGACGAGAACAATAAACCTCCGTCCACAAAAAGTTACGATTGACAAAAATACGGCATTTGACACTGCTAAGCGCGGTAACTTTTCTATTAAAATAGCATCAGAGTCGTATCTGTACGTGCACATATATCTTTTCGAATATTCGAACTGGCAAAATGGTATTCGAATATTTGCTTGACGATCGAATATCGATTATTCGGTATATTCGGGACAGCCCAATGTCAAACCTAAAAAACGATTTAAAAATTGATACATTGTCTTGAATGAAATGTATGTGCAATAGCTTACCATCATGTATACTAAAAGCCAGACCACTAGTCTTGACAGTAAGAATCATCATGGGTCTAAATACAGATATTGCAAATAAAGACAAGTTCAGGACAGAAAAGTACTGTAACCACTTTTAAGACATATTATAAAACCTCAACATTTGTATTATCAATTACAAGAGGACTTATTCCAGTAAATAGGCCAAAAACAAAATAGTTCTGCCTCTGATTATATGGCAGTTGAAAATAGGGCAGGTAGGTAGGTTAAAAAATTTTTTTTTTTGGGGGGGGGGCATTTGTAGCATATGTAGGTGTAGTGATGGTGTGAGATTGGATAGGATGGTGCATGGGGTGGGGTGGGATAGTAATGGATGGGTGGGATGGGGTGCGTGGGATAGGGTGGGATAGGGTGGGGTGGGAGTGGGGTGGGATGGGATGGGGTGGGGTGGGATGGGATGGGGTAGGGTGGGATGGATGGGGTAGGGTGGGATGGATGGGGTAGGGTGGGATGGATGGGGTAGGGTGGGATGGATGGGGTAGGGTGGGATGGATGGGGTAGGGTGGGATGGATGGGGTAGGGTGGGATGGATGGGGTAGGGTGGGATGGATGGGGTAGGGTGGGATGGATGGGGTAGGGTGGGATGGATGGGGTAGGGTGGGATGGATGGGGTAGGGTGGGATGGATGGGGTAGGGTGGGATGGATGGGGTAGGGTGGGGTGGATGGGGTAGGGTGGGGTGGATGGGGTATGTGGGGTGGATGGGGTATGTGGGGTGGATGGGGTATGTGGGGTGGATGGGGTATGTGGGGTGGATGGGGTATGTGGGGTGGATGGGGTATGTGGGGTGGATGGGTTATGTGGGATAGGGTGGGGTGGGGTGGAATTGGATAGGGTTACTACATATACATCTCGGATAAAAAAAGACCGGTACATAAGTCATGAAGATGAATGGGTGGTAACCCTAACCTACCCAAATCCATCACAATCCAAACCCTGTTTTGGAGGATTTGGGCGGATTCAGGATACCTCAATACTGAAAACTGGTAGATTTTGATGGATTGAGGATTGTAAGCCTAGCGGTACTGCAGGATTTTGATGGATTCAGGATACCTCCATATTTGAGCAGTCACCAAAACCAACTTTTTGTGCATGACAAAATAGGTGGATTTTGGCGGATTCAGGATACTTTCTATTTAAAGTTACCCAAGGGGTTAGGGTTAATGTAAAAGTTCAATGATTAACAAAGAGTGGAAGGTGATTGGTTGGCTAGAAGTTTAGGGAGTCGGGGGAAAGGAATGGTAAGCGAGAGGGTACAATGTAGCTAGAATTTTCGGAGGCCCTGAAAAGGGATGGAAGGTTCAGGAGTACCGAGAAGTTTAGGGGATTGTGAAAAGGGATGGAAGTTGAGAGGGCAGATAGAAGTTCAGGGAGTCGGAGAAAGCGATGAAAGATGAGGGAGTAGGGTGATACACCTAGAAATTTAAAATTTATTGTAAGGGGTGGGACATGCATTGAAATTGGGGTAGAGGGTACGGGTTGAGGGGGTAGGAGAGTACTCACCCGATGTAGTCGAGATTGCCAACCCCGGCATTGCGGGCTTGCATGTACAGGTGAACCAACGACAGATGGAGCATAGAATACCCAAAGACATAGTATTGAACCACTTTAGGGTCAAAGGTCAAAATCATCAGGAAGCTGACCCCGGCTCCAATGAGAACGTGGAAAACACCCCTAATGGAAAGGTCAAAGGATAATATTAGTGGATCACAAAAAATCAACGTTGGTGTGGGTGCAATCTTCAATTTATATTTGGTCATGCTTGTTTGGAAAGGCGGGGGGGTCTTTACAATACAACCCGTTCAGATCACATGATGACTGCAGTAGTATTAAAATCTTAATCTCTCTAGGATTTAATGCCTCATCGTTTGTGTAACGTTGGGAGGCAAATGCATGAGAAAACAAGGTAAAACAAGTTAAAATAAGGAAAAAAGGTACTAGAAATTATTTTTGACTATTGTTATTTACAAATGTATAGCAGAACTAAAAACAGTCATTTCTTCAAACTTAGCATAACATGTACACTGAAATAGCTTTTCCCTTAAAGGTATGGTATAGCTTTGGTACTAATACATGTTTTTTTGATTGGTTTCAATCTGAAAGTTTACGGTTTTTAAGATGATACTAGTACTAGTCCTCCTGAGAAATATTTCCATATTAACCCTCCTCCTATTATAACTATCACAACCTATCGAAAAACCACATCCTCTCCTCTCCCACAGCTTGTGTGTCTCAACCTGTCACTCGATAGGTTTGGATAGATAGAGTAGTTGGCTCCAATTTGGCACCTGGAGAGGGAGGGTTAATAGACCGATCCGGATTTGACCATAAGCCTCGCCCACCGTAGCAACGGCATGGCGACGCCATTACCTCGGTCAAGTCTACGTTCAAGTACACAAACATTAGGTGTAACGCACAGCGACCCGGACAAATACATGCACAATGTCGACGACGCGACTCGGGGTTCTGCCAAAGGCGGTGGATTTAAATTCTTTATGCGGGGACAAAATTAGCATTTAGCAAGCGGGCGAAAGTTAAGGGTTACAATTATTTTAAGGAGGGGGGTACATGTACAAAAATGTATGTACATAAAGTCATTTGTGAAGTCATGAAGGATGGTCAAGTTGCTGTTGCGGGGAACTAGTGACACGCTACATTGCTTAAATTTGTGTTTCGGAAAGGACGGGCTCGTTGCAGTAAGTAGATGTAGCTATGTTGCTGGGTAAGTTAGTATTGGAATAAAATAAACCGCGGATGTTACGACGCGATTATACCATAGTCTAATATTAAAGAAGACTCTACGTTTTTCTGGTTACCTCATATATATTATACTTCTGTGCTTTCTACTGACCAAAAGAATGACTAATTTTAGGCTACTTTTGTATTTGAAATGTTTCATTCCTCCTAGATTTCACCGATTTAATGGTATAATATCAGTGAATATTGTTAACAGGTAACCAATTTGTAAGGCTAGAAAACATTGTATATAAACCTACCTCCGGTAAGCTCCGGCTACCTCCGAATTTTACCAACTGCCCACTTTTATTGAAAAAATACGGTGCCCGGCCGCACCAAACACATTTGTTTGTGTACACTTTTCACAGCGCATGTGACAAAGTTTGACCGAGCTTGACCGAGCTGATGGCGGACCACGCCTGTAGCAACTGTTGCTAACCAAAAGTCGTAACCCTATTGTTGAATGCACGGTTTGATTGACAGGCCGGATCGGTCTATTGCTGTCATCTTCAAGAAGAATGTATCTGAAGACTTCCCAAAAATGCTGTGGCATTATTTTGATTACAATGATTTGATTACAATAATTTGTTATTTCATGTATAATTATGTTGAATGCAACTGCCTGCAACCATGGCAACTGTTTGGTCAGCTCTACAAATCATACATGTATCCTTAATAGGGGTGTGCATTTACGGGTAGTAAAAGAACCGGGTACCCGATTGAAAAAAATACGGGTACCCGGGTACCCGTTAAAGAAACCCAACCCAAAACTTCCAATCCCGGAAGTTGCAATAATGTCTTTTTCCGAAATTCAAAAGTCTGATTTCAGACAAAAGTCTGAAAAATCTCATGCCTGTCTAGTAAACATGATCACTACGCCGCTATTACATGTTCCGGCACGTGCTTGCGCCGGCATATCACAAAAGACAGAAGCTTTATACAGTTGTATTTATTGTGGAATGAGGCATGCTATTATGTCTCGTAGAGGCTCTTTATCCATACCCAGACTACAGAAACCACAACTGGTAAATTCCCTTTATAGCAAATTTTCGTGAGCGTCACAAGTATGAAATCTGTGTTGTTTTTCCACGTAGTCGGGTTTTAATTTTGAAAATTCCCGAAAAATAACATTCGAAACGTTTTCTTTTTCATTTTCTGGGAAGTTACTAGGCTATAATGCAAAGTTGTACGGGTACTCAATTCCATAATCTGGAACCGGTTTCCGACATGAACGGTCGGGTACTCGGGTACCCGGTTCCGATGCACACCCCTCATCCTTAACCCTAAACCTTCCTAAATCCGCCAAAATCCTCTTTGCCAAACGGACGAATTTGGAGGAAAAGTACTGTCTGTGTACAATAATTCTAAACTTACCATCCAAATGACACATATGCTAGAAAAAGACCAAGTATGATTTGAGCAATGTGTCGCACTGTTGGAGACACCTTCCTTGGGTTTAGGCACCATCGAAATAGACAGGAATAGATTAAGGCTGTTAATTGGCATGCTAGGAAGTTGATCTGGAAAAGAAAAGAAAACATTCAAAATTAGCCCTGAGTCTATAACTTTGCCTAATGCTTCCTTAAAAATATTATTTTTTTAAATAAAAAAAAATAAAAAAATCATTAGGCCAAAAACAAAATGGCTATTCCATCTATTAATTCTAACTCCGCCTGCTAATCTCATGCGTGTCAAGAAATTACACAATATGTTACAAGATCATAACTTCTATCAGCCTATTACTGATGTGCTTCAAGTCCAACCCTTGACAAATAAGACATTATGTCATAAAAACCGGGTACAACACAGCTCGACCAAATCAGTATTGTGGAATTGCAGAGTTGTCCAAATCTGGTACTAGTAAATATATGTAGTTGATATTAATGAATTAGAAAAGACTAAAACATGACGTCAGAATTTTTTACCAGTACTGATTCACCTCCTATCCCGACTCACGCTACTCCACCCCCAATGTGGGGGTTTGTCATTTCAGAAGTGGCCACACCCCTCGGCACCATTCTCCTTAATTGCAAATATGTCAAATACCAACTTGTTACAACACCTTGGTCTATTAGACCAGATGTTAAAAAGGTTGGTGGTCTATGCCTATAATTACTGGGGGTGGGGCAATGTGGGATACTATTTATGGTAGGGATTTATACAAATGTAGTGTATGAAATTCCATCTACCATCAAATTACAAGCATGAAATAGGCGGGCCTGTGCAGAGAAAGTCCAGTACTTGGGCCACATTCACATACGTTATGCACTATCAATTGTTTCCCCCACTCCCCCCTCCTTTCAGGCTTCCCCCACCCCAGATGTATATTTTTATTGCCCACGGGTGGGGCGATTGTGTAGTGTAGGGCCCCTCAGAGAGTCAAGGGTATTTTTTTTCTCATTCCAAAATGACCTTTTCAACCTAAACCAGACTTCTTTAATCCTATTGACTTTTTGGGTGTAATTTTGAACAGTTCATTGCGGTAGAAAATGCAATTACCTTACACGCTTTGCGGCAGTTGCCATGCGAATTAATGCCGTTTTGCGTGTTTACTGTGCGGCGCGGTGATTGCCATCTTTATTTTTGAGTTGCATTTTGTCGTCTTCATTGTCGTTTTTATCCCAAAATTTCACTCAAAAACTAAAACCCCACCCTTTATCTATGGCATACCTGTTGGTTTGGAATGTCGCTAACTAGTTTGGCAATTCCAATACGCAGCGGCCATTTTTACGGCAGCCTTAACGCAACTTTCAAATGCTATTGTTACAGCATGGTAAAAACACAATGCGAACATACATCCGATTTACAACTGCCCATCCTGCCAGAGCGCTTCGGTAGCTCGATTGGTACGGGCGTTGGTTTTGATAGCTGGGGACCATGGGGACCCTGGATCGAATCCATGCTGCGCTGTCCGATTAAAAATGTTTTATTTTTTAGGTTTTTAATCAAATGGTTATTAATATTTAATAAGTAGCCTAGATTTAATTTTCTTCACTTTGATTAGAATGGTTTTGCAGAATTTTTTTAAAAGGGAAATAAAGTCCATCCATGATCTAAGAACCATTTGGCTGAATGATAGTCTGAATACCATTACGTCATGTACGTCGGGGAACTAGACAGTTCCATAACGATGGCTAGTGCCGTACGGTAAGTTACAAATCAATAGCCACTGTGAGATTCCAATAACCTAAAAGTGGATTTTGTTCCCTTATAACAGGGCCCTACTACACTCTACACAATCGCTGAGGTTTTGGTCACTTCCAAAATTGGGGGTGGAGCAGTCCAGGTGGATGGGTGGGGGGAAACAATAAACCTTTTCGACATTCTCAATGCATTGTGGGTTTGGAGGCCAAACAAACCATGTAATTTATACACAAACCTATGGCACTGTGAACCAGTCCAAATATTAATTGATTTTATGCTAAATATCTGTCATGAGTTGAGCGGTACCCTTTTCACATAACTTTGCATGGAACATAAGGAAAATAATAACCAGAAAAATCCATTTTAAATGGCAATAAAAATATAGGAAATAATTGGGGAATCCCTCTCAGGATACCAGTTACTGATGAATAAACATTTTATGGAAATAGAACAGCTAGGCCTAATAATATAATGTCACATTAATAGCCAATCAGAAGAGGATTTTTGCAAGCATGACAACTAACATGTGACCAATCACGTCCGTTCTAATGTGCTTGCTCTTCTAATGCCAGTTAGGGCTGATGTAGTTCCCATGATGCTTTGACTTTGAGAATGTCGAAAAGGTCTATTGCAATCCAAACAATAGTGGAGTGTGACGAGTTCGATAATGCTCAGGTCAAATGTCAGCTGTACCAAATTCCGCCTCGTCGTAACGGCCTTTTACGCTGTTTTGGTACAGCTGACATGTGACTTTTACCTCCATTGCATTACAAAAGTTAATTAATACGAACTCGCTTATTGTCCGGAAAGTGGGCACTTCAACAGGCTGAACATGACCATCAACCTTCCATTACTGACAGTCTACACAATGCACTGCACACGATATCAAAGCCAACTAACTTCGTTAGGCATACTAAAAAGACCGTGATATGTGTTAAATGTGTCAGTTATCTTACTTCTACAACCCGAACGCCAAGAAGATTCGAGAAATATGCTACCACCACATGCGGATCCGACCCATTGGTCGCCATGTTCACACATTTGACATCAGCTATACGTCGAATTCGTCGAGCAACAATGATATTACGTAGACTGGTTCCCGACCCCACCACTGAGACTTCGGCGGGAACCAGTTTAATTGTTCACCCCTCATAATTTGTTTTCTTTTATTCGAATTCGTAATTTTACCTGGATTCTTCATAACGGTATACAATAGTTGAATATGGTATAACTTATTGTTAAAAAAATATGATTCCAATAAATTAATGTGATTATCTTTTCTATTACAAATAGTATACTTTAGTATCATAGGACTCTATCTGACGTTGGTGGCGCCGCGCTGATTGAGCGGATTATTATTACATTGTACATTGTATATCAGATTTAGAATTATTTGAACCTGTGTTTAATCATGGAGGTATTAACCTCCATGGTTTAATCCCTTACAAAATCCTCCGATGGGATCCCCATGGTGTCCAATTCAGCATGCAATTCCCACGGGGTTTTGCATGGGAGATTTTAGTAAGGGATAGCTCGGTGTTATACCATTTAATACATAAATGATTAATGATGATTACAACCAAATAGTAACACTTATTTGTGAGGTGGATCTACGAACTGCATGCATGGCAGCGGTTCATGTTAAATACATCGAAAAAGTAGCCAAGAACTAAGAAATAGTGACCGTCTCATTGGACTCTGAGCAAACGAACTCACGAGGAGGCTGAATATTATTTGAAGCATGGCGCTGTTGTACTATTTGTACTTAATCCATTGGTACGTCTGTTGTCCAGGCATAGGGGGAGAGTGGGGTGGGGGGGGGGGGTGGGGGGAGTGGGGTGGGGGGGGGGGTTCCTTTACAGTACTATTATTTTCTGCGTTTGCGAAATTTTCAGTGGGGGAAGACTGGGGGAGACCACTGCTGTTGTCATCGTTTAGGCAAAGTTCGTCAAATTGAGACCATCTTAGACGGGTATACATTTTGACATTTTTATATATATATTTTTTATATTTTGAAAATGAAAACAACATTAGGTAATATGAGGAAGAGAATCTGCGAACTTTACCAAGTCAGATCTTCAATCTTGGGAGTTTTTGGGGGTATAGGCGACATTTCCGACCCTCACTGGAAACCAATGTTTCGAGCATACAAACCTTTGCATATGACTAGAAACTTTGCAACACTGGCGACTATCTTCTTGAAAAACTCGGTTTAAAAGGTATAGCAGAATAACCCGTAATGGAAGCTCTAACACGAACTTGTTGACAGAAGCAAATAGAAAATAGGGCCATGTGTGAAATTTATAGACTTATTACATTTTGATTATCCGACACCCATGGGACTACAAGACATAAATGCATATTATCACGTGTGAAATGATCGAAGTGCTTGCAGTTAATACGAGAAGGTTTTGGGGACCCTCCTTACGCCGTCTGGGAGGAGTAAAGACAACGATGGTACAACCTACCGAATTTTGTGGTTTTTATATGCGGGGATTAAAGTCGCTCTAGCATCGTTAAAATGGAAGCCACGAGGTGTATCGTGGTGATAAACCGAAAACAAAATCCTACTATAATTCCCAATTGTATCAGCCAATTGTGGATCACTCGATCTTGTTATATGTATGGGCCGCAAAGGAAGCCGACGGATGATGATCGGTCATAGCCCAGTTAAAAGGATCGACATGTACATGTATATAATTATAACTTTGCTACCCGTATATTACACTGTAAAAAAATTGCCCGTAAAATTAACGGTCGAAAGGCGTGCAGCAAGGTGCCACTCGTCTACCGTTCTATTTTACGGTCGAACCGTATTTAAATTTACTGATAAACCGTCATTTTTACGATGAAATGTCTGTAAATACTACCATTTTTACGGGCACCGTTTCTTTTTAGAAAAAGTATTACTGGAAGCTAGGTTGCCATTAATTAACTGCAAAATAACAGAAATAAATGAAGTGGGAACTGGAATACACGCAAATAACTTAATATACATTAATATGGTAGAGTAAAAATACGATAACCTAAACACTACAAACCGAGTGATGGCGTGCTTTAGCTATACATGTATATTCACCTAATCCCACCATGGTTTCCCATGAACAATTTCAATATTTGAGTACGAAAGGAGATGTAATGAAAATCTTCACTTATGTTTGTAAAAAGAAAATCAAAATTCTATTGTGGAATTGTTTGAATCAAACATATATTACGGTCAAGAAAGTGTATTTTTGGACTAAACACTGCAATTTAACCTGACTTTTGTAAACACAAATTTCCTCATTTCTGATTGGTCGTGCAATTGCTACGTAATGAGCGGCATTTTACGGGTTTGCCCGTAAAATGTAACGCGCAGTCCATTTACGGTAACTCACAGTGAAAATGTAATGCTTTGCACCGTAAAAAATACGGGAATTAATTTTGTACAGTGTATATGTCATTTTAAACTATATATCGGACGATTACCCGATCATCAAGCGTTTCAACTTCAGCAAAGTGTCACAGGTAACGCCCATCGCGTTGAGACCATCACCGTATGTTGCTTTCGCGTGAGTGGCTGATTTTTATTGAGTTCTGAGATCAACGACTATTACATGCAGATAGTTTATTCATCCTGATTGTTTGTACTTTGACAGAAATAAACCGCAATATAAACATTAAGCTATGGATAATTTATCCTGTTTGGAGTCGTGACGTCAGGCCCTTGCAATCACACAATGTGTCACGAATGCCAGTTGAGCAAGATCACGAATTGATCAGACAAGATCTCATATAACAGTTTTATGGAAAATAAAAGCAGAAACAACGACCAAAGACCTAAAATCAAAACGCACAATAGAATCAGTATTTTCGTAGAAGTTCAAACCATGTCGCGAAATATCACCGCCTTTCAATGATCCCGATGAAACAAAAAACAAACCCAACACAAAACATTTTCTACAGATCTACAGACATAGAATTGTCGTTGAGATGAAATTTGTGCAATTAACTCAAGGTGTGACAAGTCCTCAAGCATTCCAGGCACCAGTCACGGATACGGCCCTCAGGACAAGGTTATTAAAGGTATACATCATTTGCTTTTGCTGTAATTATTAAAAATAAATGGATTTGGGGGTTGGTATTTTATAGCGTGCTAGCCAATACTGTAACACTGTCATGTGTGCGCATTGTGTGCCATGATTTCACAGGATGCTTGAGACTGTCTAGTACGGTATTTCGTAATAATTCAGTAGTTTTGTTTTTGATGTTTGCAATTGTTGTATATAGGCTATACTATACCAATATTTGATTGGTTCACACTATTAAGTAAAGCTATTGCATGATAAGTAACAAAGTGCAAATTGCAAAGCTGAAAAGATTTGCAGTTTTCGCTTTTAATTACTTTGAATACTGCCGGTAAATTGATTTTTACAGTATTAATATTTAGTGAACAATTACTTGACCATGTGATTTTATCCAAAAGAGCAGAAAGAATTAAAGAAATATCTCGGGATTTAATTCCGACAGTGTGAAGGTCTCTTAGTCTTAATAGGGTCGATGTCTCTTAATACATCGTCATTTGCATGTGAACACACACAGCAAAGTGTCACAGTTGACCCGAGGGCAAGGTTTTCTAGAGCATACAAATGTTTTCCAAGGGCAAGCAAACGAACTAATATTTACTTCAAGTGGTGCTGGCCGCACCTTCCCGACTGCAAACCTGATTTCAACCAAAAAGGATGGCTTGCATGCGCAAAGCTAACCTTGGTGACGTGTTTCTCCAATGGTATTCGCTGATAACGGCCGGTGGCCTTTGGATGATACGTGCAATACTTCGTGTATCCAAATTTCATTGAACATGGTCTTTAATATAAAAGGAGAGAAATTGATGACAGGAAAAAGAGATTTTCTGATTTTTGAAGTGTCCTGCATTCTCGATGATTATGAACAGACCATTTCATATTTTCCTGTCAAGTTTTTTTTTAATCGTTAGAAATGTTTTTTTGTGTGTACAAATCAAAGTATCACAAAATCGCGGTTTTGGTACGGTACTCATGCTTCTCTTTACTGTCAGTGCTATACGCATTGCTAACATAGTAAATCTGCACTCTAAAAACGGATTAGTAAATCTGCACTCTAAAACCGGATTGGTTGAAATAACCAACATATTTGTTAAAACAACCAATTATTGGTTGCTATATGTCCAACCAATTGGATTGGTTGGACACATATCTACCAATCCTATTACAGATTACCCAACGTTGGTACAATAGGCCTATAGTCAACATATTATTCAACCTTTGGGTAATTGTTCACGTAATTCACCAACCGTTGTATAACCACAGCTGTTGTTGAACCCCACTTATTTAACCAATTTGGTTATACAACAGTTCGTAAATTACGTGGAAAATTACGGTTGAACATGTTGATTATTGTACCAACGTTGGGTAATCTGTTTGCCCAACTTTCTAAAAGTGTACCAATATATTGTTTGTTTTCAGCCAATCCGTTTTTAGAGTGTGTATATTACCCTTCACTTATTACAGGGTTTTTCAGCCTTTAAATGGTCGAATTCAAAAACCACAATACACAATCCTGATTTCAACCGAATGCGCACATTGTGCTATTTTTATGCGGTTAGTCTGTAATAGTTTCTTCCGGTAGGCCTTCTGATAGGCCAAATGGATTCATGTAAACTGACACGCATTCAAAAGCGTGCCCTCAAAATTATTTTGGGATATGATTATTTAGATTATGAACATGCTTTAATGGAATGTTATTTAGTTACACCTAAACAAGGGATTTATGTTTCAACTTTGCTTTTAAACTGAAACATTCTAGCAGGTTTCGGGAGTGGTTACCTCAGCCGAGAAGCAGTCATGTGCAATATCAACTCAGAAATTGTAGTAATTTATCACAAATTATGTGCAAGACTAAAAGGTATCAGAATAGTCCCATCCCATATTTTGTTAATCTTTTGAATCATAAATGATACGTGCTAACTCTTAATTCTTCTTAATTATTTTAATTTTTGTGTATATGTATTGTATTTTAATATGAGAGTTTTTATTGTATGTATTGTGGCAATTTAGCCTTCGAGCTACAAACACAATGATTTAATAAACCAGAAAAAATAATCTGTAAATTACGTTTGATGTTTATGTGGCGAGTATCATGGAGGAATAGAAACATTCCTCTATGCGAGTACAGGTACCGTAGTCTTTAAAAAAATGCACACATACAAAATCCTGGAAAAAGGGTGCGCAACACGGAATTGAATATTTTTCTATATTTAAAGTTCCGTTCAATGTTTCGTGCTTGGTATATTTTAATAAGAAAATGCTTTTTAGGCCATGTAAATATCATTCAGGAAAAAAATTTGAAAAAAATAATGACCCGTGGGTCCACGTTTTGTCAATATCTGACACGGAAACTTCCACTAACTTGTTTGGATAGCATCACAATAGACCTCCAACAGTATTCGTCAAAACGGACCCACCAAAAACCCTAATGCATTATTTTTTTAGGTCAAAACTCAACAGAGGAAAAGAGGGGATTTTGGTCGTTTAAACTGTGCAAATAACTATCCCTGCCCTCAAATCAACGCCTCCACAGCATTTGCCATTATCTATTGATATGCACGATACATGCAACAGCCGTCGTCTATCAGACAAGCTTGAGGAGACTGGGGCCACGGGATGCACAGTACGTTTGCGCTACATCTGACATACGCGGTGCTGGGTTTAGCCCGACCCGCATCCTTCCCCTAAGCTCGCATAAGGCGCCACGATTGCACGCCGACTGTACTGGGAGCAACGAGTCCGTATGGCTTGTCACACAACACGGCAAGCAACAGCATCGCCGTTGGCAAACCAACAAACCGGCGTGTGTGTGGTTGTACAACGGCATTCCTATGCGTGGAGTGGACGGTGCTGACTCGTCGCCCATGTTTGGAAATATCCCCTCGATGAGTATCCGTACGTCTAAGCATGAAGCGACAAAACGTGCGAACTCTAGTCCTTCTGGTTTCTACTTTTCTTTATTTATTAGCCGGGGCGGCAGTATTCGACGTCCTGGAATCCCAATATGAAGAATCAGAGAAACTACGATTGGAGAATATCACCAAAACCATCCAGGAACGTTACAATATGACCACAAAAGATCTGGAGGATTTACGTCTGACCATGATTAAATATGTTCCGCACAAAGCTGGCGTGCAGTGGAAATTTACCGGATCTTTCTTCTTTTGCATGACTGTTATTACCACGATAGGTAAGTGGGTATAGGCTATGGATACGCTTGGAAAGTATAGAACCGTGGTCATTTCCTAGATGTAAATGATTAACCTTGCAGCAAGTAGCTGGCTTTGTTTCTTACATGGCGCAGGTGAATCTACACGGTTTTCGCATGCTGAGTAATGGGATATCAGCCCCGTTACATTTAGCAAAAGTGCGAAATATAAC
Source organism: Hippasteria phrygiana (assembly GCA_037893225.1). NCBI lineage: Eukaryota > Metazoa > Echinodermata > Asteroidea > Valvatida > Goniasteridae > Hippasteria > Hippasteria phrygiana. The sequence continues at coordinate 211,046 of JAZGUH010000008.1, read as the reverse complement.
ACGTCGGCTGTCGCATAAGATGTAGGCCTACATCATTCTGCGGGATATTACCCCGACTAAGTAATTAAATATTGAAAACCTTAATAAAATGATTGGTAGTTGGCATAAAGGGTACTAAGGCCCTGCCCGAATTACTTGGCTCTACGGCTGGGTGTTACACACATGTCTATGGTAGCGGCTGCAGCCATTTCCCATAGACTCGTGTGTAATTTCAAGCCGTAGCCAAGTAATTCGGACACGGTCTAATATAAGGTATTAAAAAAAACATAATACCTAATAACACACGATGGTCTTTAGATCTCATCGGTGTTGACACCAGAGACGAATTGGGTAGAGTTCTGACATTTTATGAACACTGTATGTTAGACTTTCCTTATAAATATAGACATTTTCGTGAAAACGAAGACTAACAAAAATGATTAAGAAAACTGAGTACTTTCATTAATTTTTATTGGCTTATTATGATTCAAGAAAAGTTTGAAATAAAAAAGCAAAGTAACAAATTTAGGCCTATCCCAAAATGATCAAATAAAATAGAAGTAGAATAAAATAACGAAATACGATAACGTACAGTTAAAAGGATGACTACTTCATTCCGTAAAGATTATCATAAAGACACATGCACGAATATTACGGTATTATCAACTTTACCAACAATTAAAAACCCAATATTTCACTTTGACTCGGTGTGTTTGTATCGAATAGAGATCGTTTATGAATTTTATTAAAAAAAAAAAATAGTTTCAGACTTTAAAAACCAACAGAATGACCGTGTTTTTGCTATTTTGTATTAATTACTACATCGAAAATATAAATCATCACCGTTTGTGAAATCTATACCGGTGAATTGGTCGACAAAACTGGTCTAAATTGGTCTTCATTCGGCAGTATAGTAATGACGGCTTTAGTATCCACATCCACAGTGGATTCTGTGTAGTAATTAATGAGATACCTTTTAGAGATGTTTAACATAATGTTTATTGCCTCTTTATTAATTGAGTGGTTCATGTATATCATGAATGCAACATAACACGTCGTTAATGCATACTACAACAGTAATGGCCTATTTACTTACATTTTGCAGTAAAATGCAAATTACATAATCGAATGTTGATAAAAAAAACACAATGTTACTGGGTCGTTTCTCTGTTGTAGAAATGACCAGACGACTGTTACACGGTTTCTTTTCATATGGCAATGCATGCATCAAGGTTCATTCGGATAAACGGACCTGCTTTGCTGAGTAAAGATACAAAAAAAAACCATTATTTACATGTAGCTGCGTTTGTGGCGTTACATGGTGTTCTGATTTTTTTAATTGTCACATAATGTTTTTTTTCTGTTAAATATTTGACTTAATATTAGCTAGGACTATATAATTTTTACAATGTGGCACTGAAAGATGACATTCTGTCGTTGGGTGATTTCAGTTTTAATCAGAATCTCCGTTGAAATACTCAGGAGCTTTTGGAATGCACTATCAATGCTATATCCATGTGTTTTATTCCTCCATGCTATATCACACCTTTAAGAGAACTTAAGGGATAGATAATTAAATGGATGTTATAGTACAAAAAAAAGCTAAGGTGTATTAATAATCAACACACATTTTTTTAGTATTCAGTAGGCGGTGGAACGGGGGGGGGGGGGGGGTGGAGGGCAGGGGGCCATTTCCCCCCCCGCGCTTTTTTCCACTTGGGGGAAATGACCCCCCCCCTCCCACCCACTTTTGGTAGTTCCGCACAAGACAAACATAGAAAGGGGCAGCAGCCGGCCGGCACCGGCTCTGCTTTGGTCCCCCACTTTTAAAAGTGTTCCACCGCATGAGATTTGAGCTCAGTCCAGGAAAGTGAATGGATCACAAACTTATGCACCATGCTCAGTTGACTGGAAATACTACGATCTTTATCACTACATAGCTACACGGGTTTAATGATCTGTATAATGATACGGAAGAAGTGCTGTGGATGTCAGTATGTGCATGTCTTCCCATCGGATCAGACGCAGACGGTGAAATACCGGAAGCAAAGCCGAAATCAACTTAATTGTCTTTAAATATACAGACAATTTCAGTTGTTCCCCAATTGATACCCAGTGGCGTCATAATGCCGTCATCGGTACTTCAGGTTTTTGACTTTAGGTTGATAATTGTTAGTTCCAGATCATATGATCATGAAATGCATGTGTAAGTTGTGAAATCAGATGCGGAGAAAAAACTAACGAAAATGCAGACAGCACCAAATCAGGTCCGAACAAACAGAGAGAATGTTGCAGTTGCCGTAAATTATAATGTTAGCAAATATATGCTCTTTACTGTAATCATCAGCAGCTAAAAATGCCGCAGTCACATTTATTTTTAGAAACATGAACCTTTGAGTAGGTTGGCGCTCTTTGTTGACAGCACCTGTTTTTAATGATTTATGTTTTCCAATTATCACTGTGGCCTAACCAATGTACATGGCCTGTTTAAAACATAATTACGACACATCAAGAGTGATGCTTATATTCCCGAGTATTATGAGACAGTAATTCTGGGCTGGTGAAACCTGAGGCTACAATTATTAAATACCGATATTAAAAACCGTATTTCAACTTCGTTTGAAAGCTCCACATAATCTGACATCAAACTGTGTGTTTTCATCAAGTGTAAAATAACCCTGTTGAGTTATTCATCGACGTTTCGAACAGTGTACTCTGTGCTTTGGTGGTGAGCTCTTTAACGTATCAAATCGAGATTTCTAAAATGAAATGGTAGGAAATGTAAGCCTATATCTGCTTACAAATTTTCCAAGTTATGATTGTTATTTTCACCATTAGGCCCTATTAGCTTTTGGTCTATAAAGGTTGATTGATGAATTGATGGATTGATAGATTCTACATCTGTTGACAGTAAAAACAAGTGATTATTAAAATATTAAGAATAACAAAATAGAACGGGCCTGCCAAGAAAAAAAAAGAAAAAAAAAAGGGGGAACAAAGAAAAGTAAAAAACGTTTACGTTTACGTTGTTTTTCAATCGTTCCGATTGTATCCATATACATTTTCTAGTTCTACTGCGGTTAATGTTTCTTTATAGAACCACACAATTTACAACACTGTACACATTGTATCTATACACCACTCAAAGATGCCCCTGCAAGGACAGTTTGAATTCCTGTGCAATGTTATGCATCCGCTGTAGTATATACAGTCATTCTACCAAAGTAGGAATTGAACATCAATTATAGCGAACATTATAACGACATATATAGACATACCCCAAAAGTATATATATATAAAACACTGCCTCTGTCTTTTTGATAGATGGAAAATACAGATTATGTAGCACGTAACAAGGTTTAGGACTTTGGTGCCGTGGGGTTCAATTACGCTTCGTAGAATTGGAATGATGTGCATGCGTTGGCTAATGAAATGGCATCAACCACATGTATATGGAAGTATACACCATGGCAACTAGTATTAACGTAATGTAGACATTAATTCACAAAACGCTAAGAATTTATATTAAAAACTTTTATTTTCGTATCACCAAAGGTCTAACAGAGGTCTCACAAAAACAAAATCAGGCTTAGCGGCTTACCGAAATAGTTGAATCTCTACAAAAAGAAGACTGGAAATTACATTTTCACGTGTTGTATTTCAGTATACATAACTTGGATTACTCTGTTTTTATTGAATTATTACTTGAGAAATTAGACATGTTTCTATTGTCCACTCTTTCCTTTCAAATTAGAAATATTTTCTTTGGTTTCATTGTGTTACTGATGCTGCACGAGGGATGATAAACAACGAGTGTAGCATAGCCATGCCGTATGCAAGAGAGACAGCCCAAGGCCGAGTCCCTATGCCCACAACCATTCAATAAAGCAGGCGGTGCTATAGCAACACAATACTGAACGATACGCGTGTGGCTTTAGGCTGTTGGGCCTCAACATCATCACGTGCTTGTATATGTGGACAACAATCCAAGCAAATTGCAAAAAAAAGTATTTAGCAATTATACACTTTTCTAAACATGTACTTGCTATATCAATTTGTAAACACGTTTACATACTAAACATGTTTAGCGTATTGACGGATGGCGTTTAGCCATTGAACATTGACTCGAGGAATAGGACACGTCATGTTTAGCTTCTAAACATGTTTACAAACTAACTGATAGCAAGATTATAATTCTATGTTTAATTGCTAAACACAGTTTTTAGAGTGTAAATGTGAGTGGGTTAGGCTATACGAGAGAGGACTTGGGACAATGGGGGATTAGGGATAACAATGATACCGAGGACTTGGGCCGAGTCCTCGGGAGAATTTCGTGTACAAACCTTATGGGAGCTGTTCGGAAAAAGTTGAGGTACAAACAAAGGGAACAAAAGAAGGGTTCCATTCATGGTCCTCATAGGTATAGGAAAACGCACTTACATGCTACGGTGTTCATGTACACGTATTCTTGTGGGGGTCAGAAAACACAATAGAACAATCAGCCCCACAGCGGAATCTTTAGAAATCCATCTTCCCCAGAGGAGAAACTCCATAGCGTTACGGATTTCAATAGGAACAAAGGAAAACAAAAGAAGGTGCATAAAGGTCTTCCCCATAATGATGGGTGTATGTTTGCGTTTGTATAGCTATTCAGACCGTGGACCTTTAACAAAGATGACAATAGGGTTCGCGATTGTGTCAAGGTCCACGATTGAAAATCGTGTACAAAACCAATTGGAGGCCTTCCGAAAAAGTAAAAACAAAAGAGGGACAATAGAAGGTCCACGATTGCCGGTGTTTACACACTTGGGTGTACGTGCACTGTATATATCTCCGAGGACAAGAGAAGAAAGGAAACACAAAGAAACCTTTCAGTCCTCGAACGTAGAGTCTTTTGTTGAAATCGGTCCTCGAACGTAAAGATACGTGCTTAGTCTATGGGGGTTGGTTATATTAAAGGAACAATAGGAAACACAAAGCATTGTCCTCGGACGTATTGGGGAAGTACGACCATGTGTGTGGGTGTGTGTGTAGCATTTTTGACCTACATCTTGCTATATCTATATGTAAGTTTGTGATTCATTCGTTTTACTGGGCTGAGCTCTTTAATTTTCGTTTTAATACTGTTACGTGCGACTAATTCATAATAACCAAAAAGAAATAGGGCACGACAGAGACAGATGAAACGGCAGTGGAAAAGGTAACCAGCAATTATAATCACAACAAATAGTTTATTCCCAACTTAAAAATGACATTTAAGACAATTCAATTAAATATTTAAAGTTAAACACACATTTCTATTTGGAAGTCCCTATAAGTACCAGATGTTCGTAGTCAGTTGTCGAGTTGCAGACTTCACTAGTTTCGAGGAGTGGCAGCCTCCGAAAGTTCGTCTTGTTATTGCACTGGACCAGTCTGGACCAGGCCATCTAGGAAGAGCCTCGAAATTCGAAAACCGGTCTGGTTTTAGGCCATCTAGGGAGAGCCTCAAAAACCGGTCTGGTTTTAGGCCATCAACTTGAAGGAGAACAAGAGCAGCGGTGACTCACTGCTTTGGGTGGTAGCACAAGAACGGGTGGTTCAAAACATCAACTTGAAGGAGAACAAGAGAACAGCGGTGACTCGCTGTCTCTGCCGGTGGCAAAAGACCGATGCACCAAGGCACTGGCTGAGCCAAGGTGTGGCCAATGGCTAAGCCAAGGTGTGGCCAATGGCTAAGCCAAGGTGTGGCCAATGGCTAAGCCAAGGTGTGGCCAATGGCTAAGGCCGATTGGTGACACCCATCAGTTGAAAGAGCTAGGGCAGAGCCCCTGGCTGACTTGGTGGCTGTGGTGTGATGAGTGTGTCCAAGCATGGTACAAACCCCGTCTTATATAGGACTTCCAGTTAACAAGGCAGAGGGCTATTACATAATCAGTGAGCCCACTGCACAACACTTAACAATGGTTATTGTTTAATAATACAATATGGAGGGTAATTACATAACCTCTGGGCTTACTGCAAAACAATCTTCAAAATACCACAGATGTTTAGGTAAGTATAAAGGAAAAACAACAGTAGCAGGTGAGTTTTAAAAGGGACAAATCCCATCTGTAACAATACTAAAAGGAGGGTGTTAATACACCTAAGATTTGTTTTACTATAATAGGCCCCTATCCATTCCTTCTCTTCAAGGTATGATATAGCATTGATAGAACTGACGAAACAGTTAACAGTGTGTGATTGAACATAGACATTAAACAACAAACCTGTTTAAGTTGGAGTTTAATCCGCCATTCGAGTCACACAAAAATGTTGAAAACCGTTCTGTTTTAAGATATTTTGTGAAATCAAAATAAACCAGGGACTTTTTAGTTCTTCGTATGACAATTTTCTCAAAGATAACAGCATTTCAAACCAAACGGAAGTATGTCTCTGGATGATTAGTATATTACATTTACAGTTTTCATGACATCAAATACCTTTACGGTCAAAAACCAATAAAGCAACGTCAAGCTCATTCGATCTCACCTGTTGTAACGTACATGTGTCGGAGCCCCTTTTCCGGCTGAGTAATTATTTTTGCGCTGTTTGTGTCTTTCCATCAATTCGCACATCAGTCAAATTTAGCCACAGTCAATTAGATTGATACTGACGGGACAAAGGCCTTCATTTATTGAGTACCCCTCAGCATAAAACGCTCGCATACAAAATTAGTTCAAGTCGGGCATGTGTTGTGATAATAAAAAAGCCAGTAATTGGATAGTACGGGTATGACCTGGGTTGGGATAGAATGTATTGTGTGTTGGTTTATGTCGAGAACTATAGCTGTAACTATGTTCCGTATATTCACAAATACTACAAATCTCATTCAGCCCATTGGTATAGTTCGGCATCGACTATCCCTCTTCAAAAGGACAGGAGACATACATGATTGAAATATACCAGTGTTTGAACTATTTGAAGGGTACACTCATAAAATTCATTATGAATAATGATGTTCGCACATTATAATAATGAACGACGTATAAGGGTCATTTTCAGTATTGGATTCAACCGTGTGTAGACACAGTATAACTGATAAATGAAGTTAGCAGGATAATTTCTGCGATTCCATATGAAGGTTATTTTGTTAATTTAAGAGTTGTATATACTTCTATTGCAAAAGCTCCGAACATTGTTTTCTTTTTTTTTGCAGAAAATAATTGCACTACCATACCATACCATACCATACCATACCATACCATACCATACCATACCATACCATACCATACCATACCATACCATACCATACCATACCATACCATACCATACCATACCATACCATACCATACCATACCATACCATACCATACCATACCATACCATACCATACCATACCATACCATACCATACCATACCATACCATACCATACCATACCATACCATACCATACCATACCATACCATACCATACTATTATCTCCTATATAAAAGACTCATAGGTTTATTTTACGTTTCGAAGAAATATACATGTCCAACTATAAAGTGAGCACATTGAATGGAATGTTGGGTTTAATGACGTGTTTCTTCCAACACTCTGGAGATATATGTGTTTGTTTCTACACAAAGTGAACACCAGTCGGCCTCGTTTACCAATATGACGATTCTTTGAATCGCAGCCTTCTACATGAAGCCGACAGTTAGTCATTCTTGCCCTCAGATATTGTTTATTTGTTCTTTGGCCTAATCCATCGTAGTGTAATTTCCGTATCAAACAGACTACACACATTTGCAAATAACTTGCTGTTATCGGTCAAGGTGCGATATAGTGTGAAGTCAGTCTTCGTGTTTTAATGTGGATTTATGTTTCAAAATATACGTCCTGACTGCCCTAATGACAGTATCTTTCGACGAAGTGATTGATAAGATACGCGTTCGGTGTGTAGCCCAAAAGGCCAAGTTTCATTCATCTATACAGCGGAGCAATCCGTTTCAGTATTTAAGGGTTCTTGAGATTACAGCAAAATAATTTTAAACCGATCCAATTGAGAGGGATTTGCTCTGGTTAACCAAGCATTATTCTTGCTGGAGAAAACGTTCATGTATCAAACGAGATTACTATAGGCCTAGACATAAGTATTAAGCGTGTATTACACTGCTCTACAAATTGTGACAGATTGTTTTGCTTTGGCGATTAAATGTGTTTCATTTATGGATTATGGGGTGCTGAAAACGAATATGACCACAAAAACAATCGATTGCCTATTATAAGTTTTCAAGAAAATGTAAGTGTCACATTCTACGTATATATACATGTACAACATGGGTGTATAAATACAGTCACTTACACTGATTCAACTCGACGCTAAAACATATCAGCTATACCCGTGAGAAATATTGGCAATTGAATGCAGTTTTGACAATTATGCATTGTGGGTTTGAAACAAGAGCCCCTCTACAGTTAAATCGCCCTCCAAGTCAAGGATCATAGCTACCGATCCCATTCCATCTTCACAAATATTGCCACTTGACAGTTAATTTGAAGCATCATTTTCGTACTCAAAAGTTCGACCCAAAATTAGTAAAGGTCGACTACTAAGTCTTTTATTTTCGAAGCAATTTGGCTGTACCGGAACAGTGTTATTCATTTATGAATTGCAATAATCCTGAATGTATACGTCAGATGACAAGTATGTCGAGTCTTGATTCCAGAAAAAGACGAACAACGAAGTGCAACGTCTGTATAATCTGCAAATAAAAGAGAGAATATTTCCGAGTTAACCCAGCCGCTATCTCCTGTTTACGGCTCAAAATCCACAGTGCGTACCTTAAAATTGACATACAATGCCTTGTCTGATTTGGTGATAATTTACTTAAAACACAGTGATGAATGAACACCACTTTTACTAAAGCTAACTGTTATCGTTGCCTTGACTGAATGTACCACCGCCATTGTTTTTAGCTTTGTAAGATTGACGCTGAAACGATATAATTTGAGGGAAAATACATTTCTAGACCAAAGCATTTCTGCACAAGATACATTTGTCACACACCACGCTTAATTTACAATATATAGGCAAGAATTACTGGTACATTTGGTGTGATCAATGATCGAGTCTATGCGTGATTCATTTCTATTCAACACTAAACGGCTGTTTCGTTTGTTGTTACTTGTACAGAAAAGATCACAGAATTTGTTGAACCTTTAGACATATAAAGCATTCTGCAAGCGTTTATTTGGGCAATATAAAACTCACGTCAAATAGTACGTAGGCCTAATTTCGAAATACTTAAAACAATTTCCCCACAAAATACGTATTGAGGTGCATCGACATATACTGATTTCGTCGTTTGATTTGCATAAAACTGAGTGTGGCAAATAAATTGCTTTTGTTTAAGTTCAAATGCATTAGCGATATGTGTCCATTACCTTTCACGTATAAGCAAAGATATTCAAACATAATGAATATACAGTCGAACCCAAAGAGCACTGTTAATACAACATACTGCTTATAACAAGGACAAAAATAGGTCCCGAGTCTTTTTTTTTCTTTCCATTACTGATAATACAAGGTACTGGTACCCTGTTATAACAAGGTAAATTGTAAAGTCCAAAGGACCTTGTTTTAAAGGTGTTTGACTGTATTATAATTTGGACGACAAGAGATCATCATCATGTTTAGTGTGGTACCGTATGTATGCATGTATACCGCCAACGTTTATTTTGTTAAAATCAAACACATTGCCTTCAAATGTCATGAAATTTTGCTGTTTGGAAATGTTCCTTATCTTTTATAAGAGTTGTTCATGCACAAAAACACGTATAATGTGTTGTAATTAGTGAGTAGTGATTACAAAACAAAAAATTGGCCACTGACCCCTGACATCTGACCCGCGAAACATAGACTTATTTCCAGTAGTAAATACCACCGTCTAAATAATGCGCAAAATACGCTGTAAGAGTCTTTAGGCTGGCGCCGCAGCCAGTGGCCTTGTGAACCTATCAGATGATCACCAGGTACAATTCTCTACTTCACGACACATATCGCCAGTGCTGCGCGCCGTTGCCACAGTACATCAAAATGGATCAACAGAACGTACTTCAACCAGATGCGACTGGAAATACGACTGGTGAACACGGTCCGCCATTTTGTGGAGTCAAAAATTTGGTTCTACAAAATGGCGGACCGTTATTTGTCACGAAATTAAACAAAAACCACGCAATTTGAAGGGATAGTTATGTGAATCGTTATATATAACTTTAAAAAAAGCTTCCCAACCATATCCATTTCAGTTTTATAGCCCAAATCGCAAAATCCAAAGCAATGTGTCCCTTTAAATTCGAGTAACGTATAGAATGACAAAAGGATAGAATCTGTTCATTTATAAATATTATAACTGGGACCGACAAGAATAACAATCTGGGGAGAACCTTTATCACTTCGATAATCGCAAATATATTTGGTGAGGTTTCTTTCCAAAATTGCTCTGCTACAAACGATGACGACACTGATTTAAAATCCTATTTCGACAAGCTTGCATTACAAAAGTATGTTCCGAATTTCTTTAAGTTTTACTCTGAGCTGAGGATTTTATGCAGCTACTTTTTTTCCAGGAATTTCTATATCATTACGTATGATTGTGTGTTTCTGATTTCTAGCACTTCTTATCTGACAACATTCGACGCTGGATTTTATTGCGGTTTTATTGGAATGTTTTTCCAGTCTGTCGTTCGTACTGACTCAGCTACTTCGCTCCGCCAAGTCCGCCATGCGCATCATGCATTAACAGAGATTTGCGTATGAGAGTTCTAGGAAGAAGTAATATCTAAACCACGAGTACATTTTCGTTATGTGATGAGACGGAAAGGGTTGAAAGCAAGCCAGGCTAGGCACTTAAATCTTTAACGCACGTTTCTTTAAAGAGAAACTGTACAGGAAAGACAAGTTCGGGGAAAAGGGTAAACGTTTGCGGTCACAGAACATACTTTTGCTGTGTTAAATGTAGCATTATAAATGAAAATGTGAATCAAGGTTCTTCATAAAGCAACATTGAGCAGATGACAAGCGAAAACAGGTTACAAGGCACAACGCTTGTTTCCCCCTCATGAATGTACACTGTAAAAACGTTGGGTAAAACATAATTGGGTAACTGTTATTTACCCAACATTGGTATTAATTTACAACATTGTTGGTTAATTCAGGTAAAAATGGACCAATTATTGGAAACAATTTACCCAAGATTTTGGGTTGTTGATATGTTGCCCAACATTGGGCAAAATATTCAACCCATTTTGACCAACTTTGTCTAGAGTGTAAGAATTCAGAATTGGAGTATGGGCGGGTGTCAGTGTTTCGTCGTCTTGAAACTAGAACAAAATGCATGCTAGGTATAATGAGGTTCTTCAGAACGAACTTTTCTGTAGTTACGACTCGACAGTTTGGTTGCAAAATAGAAAAAAGAATACCCCTACACCCTTGGTGTGCGCTGTCGGGGTGTGCTCTGACAACCGTGTCCTATATTTTGCCGCTGTGGCAACGAATTCGGCATACCGGTATATCTCATGTATATTGGTCCACGAGGCATATCAATTCTTAACACCTTCCACTCCCATCCCTTCCCGCTATCCCTCTTGTTTAGTTTCAGTCGACGGCAGTTATCAGTGTTGTAACCAAGTCATTTTTTTCACAAGTCAAGTCAAGTCGCAAGTCAAGTTTTCCCAAGTCAAGTCAAGTCACGTCACAAGTCAAATTTTCCCAAGTCAAGTCAAGTCCCAAGTCAATTTTTTTCAAGTCAAGTCAAGTCAAGTCAAGTCAAGTCCCAAGTCAATTTTGTTCAAGTCCAGTACCAAGTCTCGAGTCAATTGTTAGTAAATAAAAATTCCAATAACAAAATGACAATGCATAGGCTAGCACGCATGAACTGTACAAAACCAACCTGGTGTGCCATTTTGACAATTCTCCATGCAGCTCGGCCAGCGCTGGGGCCCTGCATACGTACTGGACAGTGGACACCCAGCTTGCTATATATGCGCTATAGGCTTGTTTTAACCGATACCTGAATGTTTTTGTTTATTTTAACAGAAGTGTTTAATGTCAGCAAGTCAAATTTATTCAAGTCAAGTCGAGTCACAAGTCATGTTCGTTCTTTCAAGTCAAGTCAAGTCAAGTCCCAAGTCATTTGTTTTCCAAGTCAAGTCAAGTCTCAAGTCAAAACAATTGCGACTCGAGTCCGATTCAAGTCAAGTCAGCAAGTTACACAGTTACATTTGCCAATTCATTTGTTTGTTTTTGTACTCCACTTACACACTACCCTCTCTTCTCCTTATACAGGATACGGCCACTCAGCGCCGCTGACGGACGGAGGCAAGGTTTTCTGTGTCTTGTATGCCTTAGTCGGGATCCCGTTAAACCTCGTCATGTTCCAGAGTGTAGGGGAGCGGCTCAACATATTCATGGGATTCTGTGTGAAAAACTTCAAACGCTGCGTGAGGTTTAAAAAAGCCGAGGTATCACACACAGAACTTGTGATGTTGGGAGGCTTGTGTACCATGTTGATCACAGGAGGAGGCGCTCTGGCGTTTGTTCGATTTGAGAATTGGAAACTCTTAGATTCCGTTTATTATGTGGCTATAACGTTAACGACTGTGGGCTTGGGAGATTTTGTAGCTCTCCAGAAGAATAATATGTTACAAAAACAGCCCGAGTATGCAGCCTTTGCGATTATCTATATCCTCGGAGCCTTAGTAGTGGTCGCCTCAGTCATGAATCTATTGGTGCTGCGTCTCTTAACGCTAAACACTGAAGACGAAAGGCGTGAGGCGCAGGCACAAGAGATGACCTCACGTAGCAGTGGCTTAGATCTCAATCACATTGACGGCCATCTACCGTATCACCATCAGCATGCGGGAGGTGCTCTGCTCGGGAAAAAGACAGATCCGAGATCAATGTGTACGTGTGCTTTATGTTGTAATGGCTGCAAACATCCTCACAGAACCCATCAGGATCCTTATGGAATGGGAGCTAATGCCATACACCTACAACACATGGGACCTGCCATTTACCACGCCACCTACTCGGACGATGAAACATTTGAAAACTTCATGACGACTGAAAGATCCTGCAAACGCAAATCGATATAGCGTATACCTGAATGCTGATTGACTTATAAGCATGCCCAGATCGTGTCAAGATTTGAAAGTGTACTAGCGAATTCACCAAGGGAACCTTAAGGTTCTCCCCTAAGATTTTCATACAGAATACACATAAGGAAATTTCATCTCTAATTTATTGTGAAATGATATCGGCTGATTGGTCGATACACAAAAATAGGTTTGCTGTGGCTCCAATCGGAAGTAGTGTTTGTTTTGACAATTCTCTCAATATTTAAATATGTTGTGATGTTTTTGCTACTCAAAAAAGGCTGTCATATTATAGCCTGGGTTCAATCAAAGGTCCCATGATGACCAAAACAAGTTTAAGCAATTAGGGAATTACATATTCTTTGTAGCTTGCCACCGTGGATCAAAACAAATCTTGTCGTAAGATTTCAGTGGAAGATTTTAGACTTTTGTACAGATGGCATAATCCCTTAAGGAAACACAATGTCAAATTTCATTGCAATACAAGAAAACGGACACCGAAAATGCATAAACACATTATCTATGTGTGTGTCACTGCATTGTGATTTTCCGTATTAATCTTTTCCAGGTGTCAGTATAATGACGTTCAATATCAATTGTGTAGGTTTGACGTAAAGGCCGAGGAATTATCACTTTCTGATGAAAGAGCAGGGGGGTTAAGGTCTAGAAATGTTTGTGGCTCGGTATACGTGCGGAAAATCCCGTCAATTCTCGAACGATTCCGTTCAGACATGGAACCTATAACATGCACGCACATGCCATGGCTCCGAAGGAAAGCCGACATTTTTGGTGCTCGAATGTGTTCATTCTTGTTTCGTACAAGTTGATCACTCAGCTGAATTATATAATTGAGAAGAGACTCATTTGATGGGCTTTATGTATCAAAACAGTACTAAATGCATCTGTAACCTGTTTCTACCTGAGTAGGACCTATTATGTACACCTGTAACAAGACTGATTACTGATTGAGTGAATACAACTCAAGAACGTGCGAAGGTTTCACAACGGTCGATTTTAGGTCATGGTCTATTTAACGAGACGTGATGAGAGATATAAACACGGTGAAAAAAAGAACGGCTCTGTATTCAAACCGTTGCGTCAAGGTGTGTGTCCCTGTTGTGCACTGTACCGCGCCAACATGGCACACGATGGCCGGCCCTTACTGAATTACCCCCTACAGACGTATCTGGAGGAATTGTTGATCATCCCTGGGGAAAAATCAACCTTTATAAGATCCATGGTTTGAATACGAGGCACGCATCTCCTGCCAGAGCTCTTAGGCGGACAATCAGGCAAATGCATTATAGAGTCAACAAGGATCTCTGTATATTTAATGAAGTCGCTATATACTTTTCTAAACAGCCAGGTTTGTCATAATGCATTTATAGTAACCGATGGTTTGCGGTATCCCCTCAAGAATTTGTACAAATACATGTATAGCAGTATCCATCACTCAAAAAACAACAAAAAAAACCACGAAATCTTACCCAGTGTTCTAACTGATATTTCAAACCAAGTTTCTTTACAAAATATTAGATTTCACAAGCTCCTCAAGCTCTGTCTGCCGATCAGTGATTGTTGGAACGGACTGGCATTTTACAAATATAAAGTTGAATATAATACTTCCTCCGTATAGAAGGTAGACTGTAAGGAAAGCTACTGTAAAGAAATGCAAGACAAATGGACGATTTGTAAATAAAACGAAAACGTATCTGAAGGATCAGGAACAGCTGTCACTCTATGAAACAACTGGTTTAACACACAATCGTAGGATCCTAAAAATATCATTTAAATCATGTTTTCGTATCTTTATTCTTCCTGAAATATTTCAATTGTATAGTAAGGTAAGTGCAGTATAAAGCATTTTTAATTTTTGGTTTTGTATTGTTCCAGTTTCGTATTGATTGTTACTGTTTTTTCCTAACAAGGTAACTATTTGTATAAACTCCTTGTATAGTAGTTTGGTTATCAGGGATGTTTGATTGCGAATAGTCTGGTTTAACAGTATTCTGGTCCGATTCCAGTACTTTACGATTGACGTCTTTCAGTGACGTCCGTTGAGTGAATACAGTCAGTGATGAGCCTGTGCCTTTACCATTATACGCATAACATTTCGATGTAAATATCTCGTATAACTAAGCGTACGCAGTAAAATGACAGACCGCGATATTAAGTCGGTGTTATTTTAAACACAATAATTGCTAAGCAGTATCCCTGCCAAAACACATCTGTAATTACCAATAGGCCTAATCTAATTGGCTTTATTGTTTTATTGTGGTTTAAGATCGTTTTGGGTAAACAAGCCTATAGAGCTAACTCTCTTGCTGCGCATGTATAACGGCACAGACTCAGGTGGGGATATTTAAAGACCAATTTCCACTTGAAACTGCTTGACGTATGGGCTCAACTTATCTTATAGCTTGAATGATACGTGGATTTTCTGTGCGCGAGGGCATTTTCCATATAGGGGTGAACCGTGACAACTGGTTTATGGTGTGCGCAGCGCAGGCAAGCCCTTTCTTACCCATCACATTTCTGCTTGTGACTCAAACTTTCAAACACTTGTTTATTCCTTCATGACGACTTTAAGTTCAGTAGTCCAACCCTATGCCATATGCGCAATGTAAGGCCATCTTCGATCGTCCAAGATGATCGAAGACTTTAAACCTTTCCGAGGGCCTTGCATTCCACGTAATAGGCGGTGATCCGAGTACAGTTGTTATGAGGAGGGATGGCAAATAATTTCCTTTCAAAAGAAAGCCGACGTAAAGAAATTCATGTTGTAGTTTTTCCATCTTATTCTAATCCTTTTCTAGTCATTATGAAGTAACTGATTTCTGGCAACGAGCCAAAGATTTGCGTGAAATTTTTTTTTTTATTTATCTCGAAAATATGAAAAGTATTCATTTAGCGTAGGTGATAAAAACCTTTAAAAAAAAGGAAGAGGAAAACCCACGTATTAAAACAGGACTGAATAGTGACAACCCTATTTACAGTGTTGAGATTCTCACCAGGTATATTAGTTATTTATGAAGGGGAAAATGCCGTTCATTAAATACGGTCAGGTTGGTGTAGTGATTCTTTCCTCGCCTTCCACCTCTGGTGACCCTGGTTCGATTCCCACCGGGTGCACTATGTGGATTGGGTTTTCAGTCCCTATCTGATTGCGTGGGTTTTCCCCCCAAGAATAATTGTTCTGGGGTTTTCCCTCCCACTACTAAAACTGAAATTTCCTTCGTCGTCTTCTCTCAATTCAAACTGGGCCTTGAGGGAGTACAGTGCATTTGCACTGATCAAGCTACCCAGGATAAATAATAAATAAATAAATAAATACATAAATAAATACACAAACATCCGACTGCTAGCTCAACACTTGTTTCAACGTAAGAAATTTTCCCAAACGTTTACTGAAGCTCTGGTGTGCTACAGCCTTTCGTGTGTACTTTTATGAATTTTCTGTGTGCATTTTGCATTTTTGTCCAATAAGTAAATGCTGTCAGATATAAACATGAATGAGACGTGTTGCTATTAAGCTGCCGCCTGCTAATATGTAATACATGCAGGTAAAATGTGTTATTTTCCTCGATTTTAACCGGTTTAATTAAACATAATTGTTGCAGAGAGAAACCGACCTATCCCCTGCAGTGATGGACACGGCAAATTAACAGCATGGCCGCTGCCCTGGGGAACTACATACAAATATCTACGGTTACGATCTTTCAAGATCAAACGATATCAAATACACGTTAGGAATGTAAACAGTATTTATGATTGATCGATTGGAACAGCAACCACACGCAAGATGCACAAAAATGATATCGAATACGTTTCATGTAAATGAATCGGAACATAAAATCACAAGAATTTATATATTTTTAGTACCTTTGTTATAGCCAAGGAATTGTTTTAATATGTTGTTTTAATGATGTTGATGTTACAAATTAATGCACAACAGCTATAATTAACGTCTGTAAACAACAGCAACGATTTCTTAAAACTAATTCAACATCTAAACCCTAACAACAGGAAAAAAACGTTCAAATAATGGATGATTCCGAACAACCTAGCAAATATTAGATCTACTCCCAATGATGTTTAATTTCAATTTATACTGTCGATTGTAAATTGTCCGTGTGTATTCTCTTGATACGATTTTGGGCTTAGTTTGTCGCTACCCCTTTCTGCAATCTGCACAAACAATTCCGATCTACCCTTTTTAACATGATTGAAACTGCATGGAACAAACCAAGCCTTTCTTAACCGAATGAGCAACAATGAGATGGTTTTGAATTCCGTCCTCTGTCGTTTGAACGGCGAAATGATTGCATACGTATAAGATGAGTGGTAAACTATTATGGTCAACTGGGTAACTTTGGTCAGTAGCCACTTTGGGTTTTAAAATGATTTTATTTGCTTAAATATACAGCAGATTGGGACGTAGGCCTGTAGTGTAATTTTATTTAGAAATAATCAAACTAATGTTCAACATTTAAAAATGTAATATTCATAATTTCAAACATGTCTGAAAATGGGCCTAAAAATCCAACTTTTGGGCAAAAACTATTTTTTAATTCAAAATAATAATAATAATAATAATAATAGTAATAAATATATGTTTGTGAGAGAGTCTGACAGGCCAGATTGTGTCTACAGGGGTCAAATGTCACGAATCAGCTGCTTTATCGTGTCTGCAATATATTAATACCGAGTTCGTGAACACTACTGTTTTTTGCCATATAAAAACAATGCAATGTAATACCCCCAACCCTAGGGTAACTTTGACCCCCCAATTTTTTAAAGCCCCAGACCACCCTTAAAATGAAAAATTCAATTGTTTTCGAAATTAAGGTGTATAGATGATTATCATAATGTTCTGAATAATACGGAAATAAACATCAGTTGGGTTTGGTTAAGAAGAAATGTCATCATAAGTGGATAAATGGCCCAAAGTTACCCAAGTTTACGGGTACGAATCGGATTGTCATTTGCAGTCAAGGCGACCGTTTAATTTGCATAGATGGAGATTGTATCTTTCTGCCTATTAAAATTCGCGGCACGGCGTGCCCGTCGAATAAAAGCCACGGAAGAATGGAAAGATATTGAAATGCCGCAGGGGGAGTATGAACAATTGTCATGGTTTAGAAACGTTGAAATTTCAGACACGTTCGTGTTTGGCAAGTTTGCAATGCCCATGTGAGTGGGCAACGATGTAACCATTTGTACAGCATTCGTAATTTGTTTGTAAATACATAATTTATGTTGTACCACAGGGAAATAATCATAGCCTGGAGGACATACGCAATCGGAATTATTCCATGTTGATGATTTTGGTATAAATCCATTTTGATAATACCGTGTTAATCAAACTTAACATATTTCATCTTTTTCATAACTCCCTAAACTATTTTGTACATTTGTTTAATATTTCTGACTACAAAAGGTGTACTATAGGCCCTAAAATTGTGCAGTACAATAATTCACAGTGTTTGAACCGTTTTCTTTCCACTGAGAGAACGTTTTTGTATTTTTTCTTAAATAGAAAACGGCATCACATTCAAGCTTGCCCGCGAAAGGAAAACAAAATTAGAAATGAATTATTTACGGTTGTATATTAGAAGTTCAGAATAGGTTTTCTTTTCAAAGGTTTTCTTGGTGTGGTTTGAAGCTTAGGAAGGAACATTTACCCACGCAATTAGGCATTTAATTTCCCGATACGCAGATTCTGATTGCATATTGATGAAATACTAGCCCATTATGTACATGTAAATGGTCATTCTATAAATTTGGCCTCCAAAAGTGTGACGTTTTTGGTTTCCGGACACATTCTATAATGCCCTCTATCTCCAAGAGTGATTGTGTAAAGCAAAGTACCTGCCAAACAAGTAAAAATAGTGTCAAAAGTCAATTTTATAGACCCTTGATGGAAATTACACAGGTCGGGTGTAACAGGGACAACAAAAAATGTCACACTTTTGGACCCCAAATTTATGGAATGACCTATACATGTAAAATACGTCTGTCGGAGGTGAATCTGTTAACGGATCTTTATCCGTGCTGTGGGCAGAAGACAAACTTATTAAGCCATCCATTTGGTTGTGTTTGCAGAAACAAAATGGGTGTAAAGTCGCAACATTTTAAAATCCGAAGATTATGCTATTTCCTGAAAGTACAGGTTAAAAGTTTCAATTTAATATATTGTGTGTTGCGTTACCTCATTCCTAGCCCCAGATACAACCTTTTGGAGTTGTCAGAGTCCTGACCTGTTGTTTTGAGAAAATGAAGCTCAAAGTTTGTGATCTGTGCCCACTTTAACCCGAGTTAAAAAAGGAATTTCCCCCCCCAAAAAAAAAAAAAAATTCCAGAATAGATTTAGTTAAAAAACTTTGGGAAATGATAGAATAGGGTTTTTCAAATATACAAAGTTGTTGAAATCCCAAAAGGGACTTTTCAGTAAAAAATTGTTTCTGCTTGTGACTCGAAAAAACAAAAATAGTGCGACTTTCCACTCATTTTGTGCTGCCAAGTCACAAATATGTACCAAGTTGGATAACAAATTGTTTTCTGTTTCCGTTTGTCGAATATTACTGATTCATGTTTAAAGGAAAGTGTTCTTATCAGTGAACTCGTTTTCAGAATCGCTTCAGAAATGTAACTTTGACATTATACGCAAGGGAAATAATTTGTTTAACAGCCCACCTGACAGAACCGAGTACCAAGGAATCGGTTAAATTTACGCTTTTCCAAATACTATTAATACTATTAAAACCCCTTGCCACCGGGTGGCGCTGGGGCACCAGGCCGGGTTATGCAGCCAAGCGAAACGGAAACAAGTGGCTTGTGCAGCCAAGCATAACGTACACAATACCCCAATAATGGATTGAAAATGCAAAAATTAGCCTGTATTTGTGTCAACCGGCCAGGTGGCAATTTTAATCTGCACGTATTTGTGTCAACTGGTGGCAAGGGGTTAATGGAATTCAATGTTGTTGATATACTACAAATTTGAGCAACTCATTTACAATCCGAGATGAATTTTTCTCCTCCGTATTATGTTCGCATCATTATATTATGTAATAACTTGAACAGATATACATCACTTTTATTTGGCGATTATTTTGTGTTGTACCTTGGTCAGTTTTACATAATTTTTACGTAAGTTTTCCAATTGTTTCTTGAGGTACTGGTAGTTAATAGAAAGTTGCGATCGTAGAAACAATTGTACACCGTTGATAACGGCGAAGAAGCACAAACATTTTGTTTCATTAAACCAACTGTCACTTGTTAATATATAAATTAATAATATTTTGGAATCTAAAAGGGATTACTAAATAAAATGAGCTTTTTAATGTGATATAACTGTTACTGTGTTATTTTTAATCGTGCTCCAAAGGACAACTCACTAGGCAATTTGTTCACGCATAACATTTTGTGACTTATGAAAGTTAGTATGACGCCAATGTGTCAACAGAAATCTTACCTTTTGGTATACTGATGGCCAATAGAGTACGGAAGTGATGACGTCAATCAATGCAATGTTCGGAACCAGAATACATTCTAAACTGCATGTGTTTGGAACCATTGCCGCGGCAACTGACGTCGGACTTCGGTACTCTGTTGGGGACATCGTGCCATTACGTAACTTTCCTTTCAAACAATTGGCCAGGAATTCCTAAAAATAACCGGCACAAACTGACCCACTAATTTCTACGAGCAAGCCAATCTCCCTTGTCATAAAATACCTTCTTTCCCTTACTGTTGGTTTTCTGCAACATTAACGTACTACGGTTAAGCATCCATCAGCCTGTAAGTCATAGTTATTGCCTCCGCTTTTGGTATAGATACGGTCAATTGGCGTTAGGGTGAGGGTTTTTCCTTGTCTACGACACAATCAATTTGTAAATGAAGAGTAGCTATAAAGTAAAAAGATCAAGCGAAAAGATCCAACTTTGGTATTTACTTGGTTAATATGGCTGCGCTATTGATTGTGGTACTGAACGTGCAGGGTCATGGGCGTCGCGGGGGGGGGGGGTGTGACAAGGGGGTACCCCCCCCCCCCCGAAATAATAAAAAGATAAAAAAAATTTAAAACAATTTAAAAAGACGAGATGCGAAGTCAATGTTGTACTCAATTGAGTATTTAAAACACTCGAAACCTGCTGAAAGGGCCTAAAATGCGGCTATATACCGTCACCGACACCACGAAGTAACACCCAAGTCCATTCCAGTGTTACTTCGTGAAAACTGCTCAATGAATAATTTCGGTTTCACGTACGAACTAACACCCAAGTGTGTGCGCGCACTTCGGATAGTGACGTACGATTTGTGACTTCACAAAATAGAAAGCATGTTGCGGAAATACAATGCGGAGAAAAACGCTTTGAAAGGGTTGACAGGAATTTACTTCATTTGTATTCTTGTTGGGTTACACAAACAAGTATTAAAAACCTTCAAACTGGCGAAATAAAGATGGGTGTTAGTTCGTGGAAACGCAAATGTACCGATTGAGTGACGGTGTAGGCCTACTTGGGTGTTACCTCGTGAAAACGAAAATTACTCGATTCTCTAAAATACGCACGCGTGGCGCGCACTCACGTCAACTCGGGTGTTACTTTGTGGTGTCGGTGACGAATTATTACAATCGGCCGAGCTGTCGCGGTCCTGAACAAAGCGTCGAGTGATGTCCAGCACCTCCCTCCCCTTTTCAATTTTTCCACGGCCGGTGATTTCTTCCTGTGGTGAGTGCTTTTCCCCCCTCTAGAGAAAATCCTGGCGACGCCCATGTGCAGGCTAAAACGTGATTTCGTTTGATACTTCAAATGTAAGGGATGGCGTTAACAATCTCGTTAAATATATTTTTTTTCCCGGTGATTCGCCTAATTAAATAACGGGCGATCCCTGATGCAAATATCTCCCCTCACTTTCAACAGCAGGCTCAGATTTCCAAGGAGACAGTGATATATCCATATAGAGTAAGCTCATGTAAATCTTTAGGGACATTTAATGATTTAGCTTGCATAGAGTTAGTTTGGGAGAATTTGAGAGGTATTTGGGTTGCGCCCGACACTCCTCAAATCAATTATATAAAATGTACATGCGCTTATATACAAATACCACAACACAAACTTCACGATACAGCTTCCTAGGTTAATTGTAGAATAATATAAAAAAAAATAAAACTAGATGAAACTACATTCCAGTGCAAGGTCGAGCTTATTATTAAAGAATGTCGAGCACTCGCGCATCAAGAAATAAACCATATGGTGTACCATTCGAGAATTAAGGACGCTCATTAGTACGGAATAAAATATGTTGGTCCTCTTTAAGGCGGGTAGCGCAGACGGCCTATTCATTGTAAATATTGTGCTATTTGTTGTAACAAGTGTGATCAAAATTCATGAACCAATCGATAAACTTCATGTATACTAATCGATGTCAAGTGCAAAATCAACACAAATGTTACAGTACATGCACTTTATATATCATTCGAATGAAACCATGGACCTCCATGATGAAACTATGACGCACATTCACCAAGGTCAAACATAGTCATCTAATTATTCAACTGCCATCTTTCGATTAAGTCCCGCGGTATAGTGGAATGAGTCTGGCGTGCAGCTGTGACAAGCAATTCAAATAATGACTTCTAACATACCAGGAATTTGTCACTTTCTATCGTGTGTAAGTTTCGGTAACGCAGTCATTTTGATAGACCATTCAGTCAGTGGCAAATATTTGTGACGTAGATTGAGGAACAAATTGAAGAGGCACTCCTGGCAAAATTGAAATCCAATCCAAGGATAGGCATGGGATACGTAGGCTCCAAATGGATTGCGTTCATTATTATTGTAGAATCATGAACATCATTCCAATAACATGCGGGTGGCCACGCACTGCAAATCGTTCATTCCTGGATATTACAATACATCATTCACCAGCAGCATAATTGTTGGAACCGGGTTCAACATCCTGAAACTTGAGCACACACGATCGTATACGACGACCACGGCGGAAGATATATCTGTCCGGTAAATTGAAAATCAATAGGGG
Source organism: Hippasteria phrygiana (assembly GCA_037893225.1). NCBI lineage: Eukaryota > Metazoa > Echinodermata > Asteroidea > Valvatida > Goniasteridae > Hippasteria > Hippasteria phrygiana. The sequence goes on along the minus strand of JAZGUH010000008.1, from coordinate 187,920 downwards.
CGAAGACTGCACCACATGTAGTCTCCGGACCAGGCGCCAAATATTCATCAAGGTTTGGTTCGGCATTCAATCTTTTGATGTCGTTAGCCTGAGTGCGCTTCTATCGATTGCCACAGCCAGCTGTACATTATCGCATCATCCGTAATATATTGAGGAGAACAAATACCACTTTTCTAAATTCTGAATCATTTCATACATCAAGAGAAATGTCGAAATGAAAATAAATTGGTATGAGAGGGGGCGTTCCCTTTATATAAAAAATACTAATACTAATGGATGGCTGCAGTCCGGTGTATGTGGATGCAAATTAAAAGGCAACGACATGTAGGGCCTATAAATCATGAACTCATAATATATAAAAGAAAAATGAAATGTGATTAATGTGAACCTCATGGCGTATGCTGGGAGTTAGAAACGCTGAAAAGGTCCATCAAAACGTCCATTTAATAAAAACAAAATTCAAAGTGAACAAAGAAAACTGGCAGGAGCGGAATTCGAACCTGCGACCTCCGGATCACCGTAAAAAATAGTACACTTGTATAACGCGCGCCTAAAATGCGAAGCAAAATATTAAAAAAAAATTCTCGGGCCGTTTGTCACCCTACCGAAGACAAATGTGTAACTCGGAAAGATACACGAAGTGACATTTTCAATTAAATTCTGAAAAATGTATTTAATAAAACAAAAACAGTTAATCAAAAAATAATTTGTTTTATTTAATTACGACACTCAACAGTAGACACAAATTAGGTCTCGCCAGACCACGCAATACTTCCAACTTGAACCTTAAATCTGACTCTTCAGATTTGTTTCAAAGGCGTAAAATCTTGTAATCAAAATCTCAAACTTCAATCCAAAATAGATCACTTTCAAATCGAATATATATCTTACTCCTTAACTTCCTTTCCAAAAAGTGAACTTTATCTCATTCACAAAATTTGGTCTAAAAAGTGCTTCAATTCAAAACTCTGAATTGACACGGAATTCTAAAGCTCAATAACCTTAAATATCGAAATTCTCAAAATTGTACTACATGTATTAACAAAATTGGTTTCAAACAAACAATTACTACAATACATTAAAAACATGGTAATACCAGGGATAGCCCATGAAAGTTTTTCAACTTATTTCCAATGGGGTCCCCATTGGAAATGTTTACAACGTGACATCAGCCCTGACAATTTTATTTCCAATGTCACTACCAAAATGACACACGCATGGGAGTAAATGGCAGTAATTTTTAAGTATTACGTCAATGCTAGAAGATCGTCCAGTGAGCATTCCATTGATTTTAGATTCACGCATAGTTTAATTAAAGTAAATCACAAACATGTGTTTCAAAACAGTTGGTGTTCCGGCCCTTTCCGATTATTTCTGTGAAGTTCTTTCTGAAAGCTTCTTGGCCAAACGAAAAAAGAAAGAATACTGAGTGTTTACGGTACATAACGCCGGAAAAGGACAACCGTGTGGCAATGACGAGTTCTAAATTGTTCACTTGTTCACATTGATTTGTTCGAAAATGTCTTACTTTGCATAATGGTGAGGAAATCAAGCACAATAATCACTGTGTACTTTAACCTTAACCAAGATATGTATCATGAATTTCCAGCAGGAATAAATCTGCACAAGGAGTTTTATTATAAAGTAATGATAATGCCAGGGTAGGCCGCATTTCAGTGATTGATGATTTTACAGATATTGCGGTTGAAGACATAAAAGTCCACCGGATTCCAATATTACTGTGCAGACAAAGCTTAAAAACAAATACTCATTACCTGTTCTGATTGTATCATTATGCCCCGTATTACCGCACCCAGTGCACTGTTCATTATATTACCAACGTATTTTTAGCCGTTGCTATACAGCATACTTCGTTATACCACGTTCGTATCCAGACCTACGATTCACTGCATGCCTAAGGTGTCTTTAACTGCCAATGTCTTTCACATTTTGTGCTCCACGTTCGGCATTTTATTGTTTTTGTGTGTCCAAAGTGGTGGATACGATGTGTACCTTTCGACAGTCTGTCTTCATTGTTTGATAAAGCTTATTGGGGACATTTGGGAATCATTACACACGGAGGATCCCCTGCCCACAGTCGAAATGTCTTTAATGATAGTTAATGTTATGAGAAAATCTGACACATGTATTCCATTCCTCGATGAACCAGATTATGATATTGCAATCTGAACACATGCACCGGCATTCTGACCACGTCTTATTTGCTTGATCTGCCCTTATCTCGACAAATCTTCATTAATTCTCCTGCCCTATAGTGTCCTTGCGGAACAGTGCGCTCTGGGATGACTCGACCGGGTGATAAGTCATCATCCTCGCCCCTTCAGTTCCCAACTGATTAACTCTAATGCTGATCTAAAAGCCAGGACTCCTCTCAGCTGTATAATGAGAAGATACGACTTTTATTAGTTTCCCTTAATAAGTCACGAGAAAAGCAGCGTTCAGTTGCTCAGGTACCTGCATTTGATGTTGTTTTTAAAGGAAATTTTTGTCGAACTGTTCATTTTACTACAATATTTGTCATTATCCCATGCATACTAAAACCAATGCGTTTAAGATGTAAACATTTTGCAAATGGGGTTCAGTGTCTATTTGTTAAGAGTTCAGGCAGTATGTATTTACATCATAAGGCCTACTAAACGTGCTGCCATGTCGTTAATTAATTCTTCACTTTGTCCATCGTAAATGTCTGTGTTATATCTGAAAGCTGTTGAAGTCAAGTCTGACAAGCTATGGTATGATATCATGACCTGAATGCACGATTACTTCACAAAGGATGACTATAAAAGGTAATCACGTGAAAAGCTATATACCACGTCATTTGTTATCCAAGAGATTAGCCACAAACACACACGCAGTCTTTTTTTTAAAACATCATAGTGGTGCTTATTTTTTATTTTAAAGAAGAATCGGAAATACATTACGGTACGGTATTTCTCCTTGGCGAGCAACGTTTAAAGGCCGCACGAAGAGATTTATTGACCTCCAGTCCTGATATAGGCCTATATAGTGTAGAAGACCGTGACGTGGGATATTGGGATGGAATGAGTTACCTGCCACTTGATTAGCTACAGTAATCCTTAGTGAAGCATGCATTCGGGTCATAACGTCCCACAGCTTGCCAGACTTGCAATTCACGCATCGGGTTGGTAATACGCGTGCATCAGTTCTACACCATGCGCAAAGGGTTTCAAAAAGCAATCAAACAATACCATTGGCGGTTTATTCCAGGTACTCTGATTATAACATAACACGCCTTTGTCGCATTCAATAGGACCTGACGAGTCAATCCTTGGACGATCATAGCTAGGTTATTTACTGTAACGACAAGCACCCGATATCCCTGTGATTAGCGCAAGTCTTTCGCAACATGGAGGTAGTGTTCGGAAGTAGCGCTCTGGAAGACAAGACACAGCGTTACGAGGAAAACAACAGGTGCAGATACCGCAAGGGATGTTGCATCTGGGGTCGCGACCGAGGCACGACGGCGATCGACAGCCGCTGGAGACGGTTGACCGGTCACGACAGCCGGAAAAAGAAATGACGAAACATGACCCGCTAAATGGCACGGGATATCCTGGTGATATGCAGACTGGAGAAAGAAACTGTACTTAGGGAAATGGAGAAATGCCGAAAGATGAAACTTCCTGTCATCGGATTCCTCCATGGATTGCAGTTTGACATTATACAAGGCCTCGAATTAATCTCTAATTATACCAAAACCTTAATGTAGTATATACAACATTTGCAAACATAAAAAAACAAAACCACTGAATTATTACGAAATACCATACTATATAATAGTCTATAGACTGTAAGTAAATAGCAGTCTCAAGCATCCTGTGAAATCGTGGCACCTGGTGTGCTCTCGTTTCCAAGAAAAGTGACAATTTATATCGTTTTCCAACGATTGTCGGCCGACAATCGTTGCAAATAGTCTAGTTCCCCGACCTGATAATTCCCTGACTCTATAAATTGCTCCGATTTGTCTAAAGTATAGTCAGGGAACCAGACTACTAGAACATAATTCGTTTCTCTCTTTTTTCCCCAGCATCTATGCACACAAAACTTTAAACAGGTCAGTGTTACAGTATTTGCTAGCATGCTATAAAATACTAACCCCAAATCCATTTATTTCTGAAAATTTAAGCAAAAGCAAATGGTGTATACTACATTTAAAATATACCTTATTAATATAGCGCGCAATTTCCTAAATATGTCATATAATTTCAACGTTGTGAATATATGAGACATGGTCACAGAAACTGCCGGCAGTGGTAAATTTAGGATAATAGAATAACACGTCGTGCAAGTAATAATTAAATCAAGTTAATTAAATAGGTTATTTTCACTCATTGATAAATATCAAAATTTCTACTCCTGAATCCGATAGTTCGATTCAGTAGACGAAAAGCGATTTATTTTTGTTGACTAATAGACTACATTTCTGATGAACTATACAATTACCTGCGTTAACTTCAAAACGCATTTATTTTTAATGTGGGAGTTCAAATAGCATGTTAAAACCCCTTGCGTACGGATGAAGCCATATGGCGCAAAAAAACACAGTGCTACCAGGCCTTATGACGCCATTGGCCGCTGTTTGTGCAGTTTCAATCCATTGTTGGATTATTGTGTATATGTGACGCTTGACTGCACAAACACATTTTTGTAGCGGTTCGCTTGGCTGCCAGAGCCGCCGCGGCACCCCGACGTCTCCCGTAAAATACCGTACTCAATGGGTTGTTTTCAATCAAATAGCAAAGACTGTGTGTTTATATAAATGGCGTTTAACGACATGCCTCTGGCTTCCAGTCGTACCTGTATAATTTAATCAAATCCTGGTGTTCTGAGGACAATGACGTTGAGTAATTCCCTGATGTCAAATAGTTCTCAGAGCGCTGCAGGCACCTAGCGCTAATTTTTCCTCGAAAACATATCACTCTTCGTTTTTACCGGAATTTTAAATGCATGTAAACAAAATGTGCGGGTGGTAGTGTAAAGTGTGTTCTGAACGTGGAGTATATTGCTTCTCAGTTATAGTCCGTATTTATGCACAAATAGGCCTTCATTTGAATAGCAATTATTTTGAAGTATTTTGATTCTCTTAGAGTTTGTAAAAAAAAAGATGCGCAGATCTATATAACGTATAAAAATATTCCAAAAGGGTTGATTCGGGCTCAGATTGAAATGAAATTAATACACAAAATAACAAAATAAAATTTTACCGACAGGAGGTCGCCTTAATGATAGCATGGAGGTATACCGTTATTACATAACATGGAATTATCATTAATGACACTGAATTCACATTTCGGTTATTCAACACTTTCAATATTTACTAGAATAAGCCTTTAAGCTTTTCCAACGAGCATTTCATTAAAACCTCTCCGCTTAAAAATTCATGACACTTCAGAGATTGAAGTATCCATCGCCGCAATGAATATTCAGTCACTCAACGATGGAAATTGTACTTTTAGAGGCGACCGTACAAGGCCACTGTGAGCTCAGATTACACGACGACTCTTTCTGATTCGAAGTTTCGCGCGGTTATGCTGTTCTTGTATGACGTTGACGTTACCCATGCAGGCGCAACCTTGTAGCAACTGTAACTATGCAATGTGAGCATTCCAATCCAAGACGAGCTCTTCCACGAGAACAATGGAAAAACCCGGGGATGTTATAATGTCTTATATCAATAAGCAGGTATCACATTGCTACATTCACCATAACGTTCACACTAAAACAAAACACCTGAAATCTATGAACATGGGAGGCGCAAAGGCCCAATTTCCGTTCTTACGTGTATAATTGCTGCATAAATTAAGCAAAAATCTAGGATAGGTCCATCGTGGAAATAAGGACAAGTTAATAAATTTGAGACCAAAATGGAATTGTGCAGAAGTTATGCTGCAGATCACGTATCGAGCAATGGTTTTGCCGCCTGCTGAATGATGGGAACATGCAGTTGGAAATGACATACAGCTTGGTGTAGCATCTAATGCTGCACTAGTTGACAACTAATGAACCAATGCACTTGACAAGATCAAGTAATTGCGGGAATGATCAAAATTAACCTTCCCCGGATGCGTTCCCATAGCAACGGACGATACCCCTGATTTTTTTCTCCCATGGCTTAGTGACATAGGAGCAGGCGTTGGGACAATGGTTGCAATCAATTTTTCCGGACTGATTGGATGTTAAATATCCTTACCGCTGAATTCAGGACAGAATTGAACATGTAATATGCGGCAAAACGACTGCGAGAGAGGTCGAACGTGGAATTTGTCCCCAGGAGTAAATATTTGCAAGCATGTTTAGTATACGAATTGATGAGGAAATAAATTATCGAATGAAAATGTGACAATTTATTCAAACTCTCTTCGAGGCAGTTGATACGGAGCCATCGCCATAACAAAGGCCTGTCGTTCAAATTTAAAGCTAGCAGCTGTTTCACATGAAGAGGGCCTTATACAATCCGCTTATACCCGGGCCCCCGCAAGTACTTAAGTTTCCAGATCGCCTGTATTTAATCGTCATAAACCACATCTGTCACCACACATATATTAGTGACAGATGAACCCGGAGCAAACGGTGTTAGTTTGTGATGGTCTTTACTTGCCCCGCAAGCCGAGGGCGTTGACTCGAACTCCGACTGAACCGAGATTCTTTCGCCTGGCTCACCTGACAATCCCACCTTGAAATGTGCATGAAGACAGATTTGATGGAAAGTCTGTTTCTCCAATTTACAGGCACACATGATGATTTGTACTTGACAGGCACCATGCTAGCTATCAAGATAAGTCCAACCATACCAAGCAGTTTCCCTGAGGGATTCACCATGGAAAGATGATGGGAACATTCTGCCTCGACGTTTAACTGGAAAGAAACCAATATCCTTGTATAATACGCAAAAAATAGCCACTATAAATGCCTATAAATACTCACAACTCTTCTACAAAATGCCCTCAACACCTTTCCATAACAGCAAATTTTGTACCCCGGAAAATACCTATCAAGTATATCATGACACAATGCACAACTGTATTGTTCATTATCGAATTTTTTGTTTTATTTAGTTTGGTTTAGAACATTTCAATTTTTATGTATGTATTAATAGTCCTTTTAATATGATTTCTGTATATTGAAAAATGTAAAACCATTGCAATTCAGTCTTTGGACTGCGAGAATGGTATGAACAATAAAACTTTCAAGTTCAATCCAATTCAATTCAATTCAATTTGGAGATACGCTGGCCGTAATGAATTCGTGACCGAACTCTAGCGACTTGCAGGTAAACTCACTATGCCGTTTCTTGGTATCAATTACAATTTCGGGGCTATATAAAAAGTGGAACGTTACTCGCACAGCGAATGGCGAAATTAAGAATTATAACATCGGCTTATCGATAGTTGGTCCATGTTGTTTACGGATCGCACGGGCTGACTGATGTATAATCAAGAGAAGTACGATTAGAGTTCGTAGCTCGCGCCCCTAGATTTAATAAGGAGCGCCGGCCTAAAAGGTTGAATCAATGTCGTTTCGCGTCGTTCGCACAGTCATCGCAAAGAATAGGTATAAAGCTTATGTCTCAACAGTGTAGGCCTACCATATACACGATAGCCATGCACAATAACGTGGGATGGAAAACCAGATTTAACAAAAACAAAAACAGCTTTTAAGGAAGTAGATTTGAGATTAGATTGTTCAGTCCAAGCGTTTTTATTTGGCGCTATTGGGCTGCAGTTGTCCTGGACTTGACGAAATGATGCCTATTACAAACAGATCTGCTCATCTTTCTGAACCGTATATAGATAGAATTGTATAAGCCCGGCACCATCTCAACATCTACTCAAAAAGACGCTTTCCGTTCCTTATAAAGAAGTCCTCCCGAGGAGTTGCATGAGCATTTTCTGACAAAAACGCGTAATTAATTGGCTTGACTCCTCCCCGGGAAAGGAATCATAGATCGATACCTCTCCTGGATATTCAACAGCCTCTGCATCCTCTGCCGGAGACAAACACAGCACCGGTGCAGCTGTCATAATTCTATACCTGTGGGTGACTTGGCATGGATCCGTATGATCTGTATTTTTCTTTCACCTTGGCTGTTCTCCCGCCATGGGTTGAGCTTTGTGCATCTCATGGGTTACCGTATGTTTGGGCTATAGTCACTATATCGAGAAGACGACCTACGCGAACGCGACGTTTTTGCAAGGCTTTGGCGCTTTAATTCCACGTTTCTTAACAGACTGCAAACTATATACCGGTACACCCGATGCTTCACGTGTTGCAAGTAAACAACAATTGCTTAAATTGAAAGGCTTAGATTAATTTGCGAAACTAAAGGATGGAAAGTATCAATAAAATATCTCTTAGCCAGTGTCGAAAAAAATGATTGAATTTGGCGCTGGCCTGTAATAGGTATACACAATATAGCAAAATATATAACATGGCATACATGTACACCAGAATAAACCTAAATTTAGCGTGATTTATAGAAAGTCTATTCGCTGAATATTGTGACAACATAATGGAGGCAGAAATACAGATATCTGGGATCCATCAACGGTGAGGAGAATGGTGAGCACTTGGGGGAATCAGGTAAAGAGTTATATAGGACACCCTGGATCAGGCGCTCTGCCCTGACACTGACGATAATCAGAACTCTGATAACTTCAGGGTAGCTCGCCTACGTGACGAGCGTATTCACCGCATTAAAGCTCTATACAGCGAGTTGGAACAGCAAAAGAGCATGATCATCGCATTAGAGCAAGTTGGATTGAACTCCTTGTAGCTATACCCTTAGAAGTCAGGGAGCAGGTGTTTTGGATAATTTCTCCACCTTGGGCGGATTTGTTGTTTTGCAGAACATGTGCCTCGCGACTAAAGGCAGTGTCAGGTGAAATTACTGGATTATCGACTGAAAGCCACCAACCCATAAAGCCGTCTCATTTTGATACTGACTGTACTTTACATCCTTGGTGGGGTTTGTTCGGGAAGAAGGTTGCTGCTGTTCGCGGTTCGCATTTCTTAAATGCCGTGGTTTAGAATGATGACTTCCGAAGCATCTGTGCGGACGCTGCCAGCCCGGCCGGATGAAGCACACTTATGTTTCCCGTATAGGCCTATTAGCGTTGGTGAATATGGATCTGCTTTCACACCAAGTTATAATTTTCCAGAATCGGTACGTGTCGAACTAATTACCTTTCTCTTAAAGTCGCTAAGAGCACATTAAACGAAAGGTCTAGTTCAATTTTGTTTTCACTGTAAACCAGATATCGACAGTTTAAAGTTAGGTTTGTATTTATTGGTAAAAAAAATTGCCATGTTAAACAAACTTGGTATTTTCCTCCAATGTATTTCCATGGAGGAAGGAACACTAAATAAACCCAAACAGCAAAACATTTGCATTACGTTAAAACTTCCAAACTAAAATAAATTTATCTGATGGTAGAGATTTTCTAGATTGCTTAATTTTGTCTCCGATATTTCTTTTATATAAATGAAATTTGAGCAACACGCTACATTGCCTTTTCCCCTAAAACAACACACAATCCTACGGGTAGATCCGTTTTATATCTTCCTTAATCTCATGTAAGCCCGTGCATAGGCTAAAGTTTAAACTCTAAAGTTTTAAACATTGAACAGTGGAGTCATGTGTGGTACCTTCCGCAACAAACAAAGGAAGAAAATATAAGTTTGGTGAAATTATATTCTGAAAAGTAGCACAACCAAAAACTGTTATTCCGTCCCGCCGACGCGAAGAGATGTTTAATTTGAGTTCACTGTCCCAAACGATTTAATCAGTCGAGCTGCAAATGGAGGAAGATTGTTACTGGACGCCAGCCGCGATCAATTTCACGAAAGCTTTATCGGTCACTAAATTAAGGGATTGACCTTTTTTAGGTGCGATAAACTGAAACTAGTGAGTTCGACGGCCGTTCGTGTAATGTCCGGAGGCGCGAGGAGGTACTTGCTAAGCTGCAGTTATCTGATTACATGCACCTCTTCGCTTGAGGAGCATCGTGCCTCAGGCACGTCACGTCCACACACAGACTCTGTGTTTGTCACCTTAAATTGACGAAAAAGCTCTGAAGTAGGTCCTTCACTGGACATGTTTCTATAAAGCGATAGCCAACATGAAGACCTGAAAGGATTGTTCTTGATTATGGCTGTAGCTGCACCGGAGACTCTTTCGGAGTGACTAATCCCTCTCCGCCTTATTCCTCCATGCTCCACTAAAGGGGATCATTGCGAGCAATAGATAGAATCTGTCTAATGATCTGAAATTACACCTGAACTTCAAGGGAAGGTGTTCTGGTTATTTCGTTTACCAATGGACTCGATATCCGAACGCAGTGTGTTAATGCAGTATTCCTGACTTATTTTGTGTTGAGTGAAATGTACATTTGGGTAATACACAAACAAGTTGGTTGAGCAGACTCGTTTCCCAGATAGGTAGAAATATTTCCAACCAGAAAAAAACTTTCTTGGTTCACGTGAAGCTTGTAAATCCAGACCCATGCTTAGATATTCATAACCTACTGAAGGTCTCACAATTTATACGAAAAAAAAAAGAACAGTTAAATTGGTGTCGATATAGCGCGCGCTTTTGTCACTAACAAATGTGACGCCCCGAGGCAGGAAACACGTATAAAGTCCGCTTGAATTAACGCATTTGATTTTTTTCCCCTTCAACTTCAATGGTTATCCCTGCTCGACAGCCATATTCTGGTCAAAATAATTGGCACAATGGAGTACCAGCGAAGGGTAGTTCAACGACTGGCGTAAAATTTTGATTTAATTGAAGCCTTTCTTACCTGATCGGTTACTGCCAATCGAACACCCCAGAGAGTGTCGTGGACATCGAATTTCACAGGACCGTGTTTCCCGCATGCCTCGGCTTGCCTGGAAACCAGACTCGCTGGGACTTTTCCCATTGTCGATTCAGTAGAGTGCAAATTGACCTGTTTGCTTCGAATTCTTAAAGACTAAAGTAATATGAATGATTCACTATATAGCATTGACTGTAATTATTGTACTGACGGTCAGTGAATGCAATTCACTGTTTAAAAATCAATCTCATTACCGGTACCGGTAACTTATCGGCGAGTCTCGAGTAGATTATGTTGGATACAGATGTGATGAATTTCTGAATGAACATCCCGAGATTTTCTAGATGAAATAATCAAGCTGACAAGAAGAAACAAGCATTTTTACTGTCATAAACAGTCGGGCTAGGGATTGGCTATCGTTTGGTAAATCTTGATTGGTAATTTTTATCATTTAAACTAATCAAGCTGCACCACTAGAATATCAATTACAATAAAAGTTCTGCTGAAAGCGAATACTTTTTTTCTAAGATGAGCCGTACTGTGTAGAGATATTTTTTGTGATAAAGTCACTAAATTGTGCAAATATCAAGAATGTAATTAACTGTGACCTTTTAGCATGATTTCCCAAAGGCCTTTGTGTATGCACTCATGTGATACAGTGTAACTCATATAACACCAATTTACCAGATTAAGCTAGGCATTGAAACGAAGTGTATTTACATAATAGTCTTGGGTTGTGACTTCAGTCAATTACTCGACAGAGAAAAGTCACTGGGCGTTACGTTACGCTCTATCACATCCAAGCGAGAAGGTTGTAAAGGTGTCAACAATGATGGAAGTTTTCATTACATTTGACTTATAGTGTGAAACATAACACGTAGAGAGACGCATTTTATTTTGTATAATTAAATGCTTTCTTAACCATTTTTATATTAATATATATTTTGTAATGACGGTCCACCGCTGTTGGATATTTCGAAATAAATAAATAAATAAATAAATAAATACATACATGACAATCGCATAGATGTGTTATCTTGCAATGACTCTAAATAGTACATTATTGACTTTATTCTTGGAAAACGACATTTCAGGAGTAAATTGGGCCAACGATTTTTGTAGCCCCCAGTGCCTTAATTTATGCATGACGTCAAGCGTGTTCCACCCATCGGGAACCTATTGGAAAAGGACCGATAATTGAAAAAAGAGTTGTGCATTCCCATTTTAAATTACAAAACGTCTTAAATGTTAAATAACAGAAACAATACAACACACACAATCTGAGTCGTTGTAAAAAATTATATCACTTAAGAAAGTTACGATGACTCACGAATGAGCATTAGCCTACACATTTATAATGATGCACATTCATTATGCCCATGCTCCAACTTCAAATACAAACAACCATCACGTAACCTTTAATATATATTCAACCCAGCGCAGTCCATATAGTAGTCATGAATAATCAATGAATGAACACAGTCAATACAGCAAGGCGATGATAGCTTCGTCTTCACCCGACACGCAAGAGAATTTTCAAATCGTTGATTAGTTAGCATCATCTGCAACTGCAATTTAATTATGTTAGTGGAACTGATAGGTGTAGCCTTCTAGGTTAGAATAAGAGAGCACATCTAATCGGTTGGTGTGCAAGAAGACGAAAAAGAAAAACAATCAGCATAATTCCCGGGAGATACGGTTGATGTAGTTGAAGATTATGGTATCCAACAGCAACTTTTCTTTGTATAAACTTATGGGACCTTTCAAGTCTACTGATGGCTGTACACATCCGTCATTCACACACAACACATATAAAGCATTAGATACCCACCTTATCAAAGTCGGAGCGCTGCAATGGAGTACCGAAGTCTGACGTTAGTTGGCACAACTGGCTCCAAACAAATGGAGATTTCGACTGTTTCTTTGTAAATAACAGCCAGTCATGCAAACACATTGACACAAAATAGCAAAAGTATTCTGGTTCCAAACATTGCATTGACGTCATCACTTCGGTACTCTATAGTAACCAAAGGTCAAGTAATATTGTGACGTTGACAGTCGGTCATATCTGAAGAAAAAGGTCGTAAACAAATAAAATTCAGGCAGGTATGGGTGCCCGAACCTGCAGCATTGCAGCTTCTTGACTCTTATATTTGAACTCGTCCACCGTTCGTGCACAATACCTGTCTTTTCCAAGGATGCGGACAATTGTTCAATGCTGGAAGATTTAAGTAAACGACGTCAGCGGTATCGTGTTGCTAAGGGCAGTTTTCATAATGGATAGTTTCATGGGGACGTAAAATAGAAATCGAACAAACAAACATTGGGCCTTTACATATCAGGTATAAACACCCCCCCCCCCCCCCCCTGTATATGTATAATTCATTTTCAGTTAAAGTCACAAATGATCAAGAATATTTCACAAATTCACAAGTGGCGGCAAAAGACTAGCGTAAACAAAATTGATATTCAGCAATTACGAAGCAACAATCATGAGACACATCATTGCATGATCTCAGAGACTGTTGGTTTTTTTACAAACTGATCCCTCGCCTGCGATATCGAACCGATGACGCATTCAGTGAAAGCGCCACACTCCCCACTGTCATTAACAAACCGTGTTAATTAAATTGATCAGACTCGGCAAACATCACCCAAGGATCGATGTCGCAGATCAATCTCGCCCGTGATTGGTTGCCAGAATCGACCAATAACGAGGGCTTCATAACGCGCAACCAATAAGCTTCGACGGTCACCAATCTTATTCCCAGGACTTGCTAATTAAATGATCTGGGAGGCTCGAAATTACTCGCAGATCAATTTCGTGGGTCAATTGCACACACAGGCACAGTCAGCCAGTCAGAATGAATGGCTTGTTGTTTGGAAGAAGGCGCACTTTGGTGCTGGATTGATTTCGTTAGTTGACACGCGTCCTGGAAAGGAAGTAAAAATTGGCGGAAGAAGAGCAGCGAGGCAAGGTCATAAGGAGAGTGGTACGTGACCGAGAGAGACAACTTTGGTGTAAGGTGTGGATGAAACTCACAGGACATCTTTAAATCTCCCTGTTAAAAGATACAACTCAGATACATTAAGAAGTTAGGGACCCCTTGAGGTGCCGACATCACGGACGTGGGTTACAAGCTGTCGTAAGGGTGTACGCGTGTAGGTGGACCCACTTGGAGGTTGCTTACACCCTTTAAGGAGCTTACACCGTTGACAGAGCTCCCCAGACCTCTTGAGGTGCATCCTTGTATTGAGAGTTCTCTATTACAGATTTATTACATTACTTTGTAAGCGTACCCTAACAAGGTTCCCACAGGCTTGTTTGAGGATTACATCTTCAGGTGAGGTTTCACAAGCAAGAAAAAGTTCCAGCTTAGAGTACCCTATTCAATATCATGAAAGATTTTTTAAAAGGTTAGCTATAATCGCCTTTGAAACTCGTTCTTTTTTTTTTCACTAACGCGGTCTGACGTTTTGCAATAAACCAAATTTTAAAATAAATTTTAATGAATGTTTAATAGGAAATTATTATTGTATTTTTATACAATAATAATTTCCTATTAAACATTTGTTACACTTTTCTTACTAACACGTTTATATTTAACTGTCGTTTTTCATAAATACTGTAATTTGTTAGGTTAGGGCCTACTCGTGGTTTTGCATGCATGTCTTATTTGGGGCTAAATTTGAGGCTACATTGCCTGATATCGATTTTTATCTAAGACTTTTCATTTTTACGGAAAAGTAGCCACATTTTGATCTTACATCTTTAAAAAGGCAAACATTAAAATCAACAGTTTAATATGAACGTGTTTACATTTCTTTTCTTTTTTAAATGCCTTACGTCTTAATTAAAAATGCCTCAAAGAGATGTACATAGGCCCTAACCATGAAATGACAAAACATAAAATTAAGAAAATTAAATTAAATAAACACATCTATAGTGGGATGCGGATCAACCGTTTTGCCAGAGAATCCAGATTTAAAGATGTAGATTCAAAAGTATACCGGTCACAGAAGAGAACTTTAGGGGCCTACAGTTCTCCTCAACTCAGTTTATACTCACCAAGAGCCGGCCACAGCGAGAAACCTGATATCATCCAAAAAGGGTGATTTGATTTGCATTTGTGTAAGGTCCATGTCCTTCCAATTACTGATCGGAAGACCAGTGTCTGCATCTTCTATCGTGATGAACGTAAGAGAGCATGCGAACACCCACGTCTTGAGAATCAAAGTCTCGTCCAAATCAGTGACGGTCGCTTGTTAATTCAGCGTTCAAATCGGTAATTTCACACATAAGACTTGAATGCAAAGGGTTTCAAAGGAAACGGGCGTGCATTATATACAAATGTACTTCAAAATAAAGCACTGCGGCCGTTCTTTGATAATATGGGTTGTTTGTGCACAAGTATCATGAAATTTCCATACTTTGCAGGTTCCTATCACTTCACTTTTCTTTAGTTATGATTTGTTGATAAAAAGAGTTGCATGATCTGAAAAAACCTATACATTTTTAATAGTAATTATAGTTGAATATCAATTTTTTTTTAAATTTTTTTTTTAATTTATTTATTTACCCAGGGTGTGCCCAAACAGTTTATAAACAGAGCAGTGTATAATATAATTCACTGCAAAAACAGTGTTTAGCAATTAAACACTTTTCTAAACACTTTCTTGCCATCAGTTTGTAAACACGTTTACATACTAAACAAGTCATGTTTAGCGTCTTGAAGGATAGTGTTTAGCCATTGAACATTGATGTTTAGAAATTGGACAAGTAATGTTTAGCTTCTAAACATGTTTACAAACCGATAGCAAGATTGTGTTTAATTGCTAAACACATTTTTAGAGTGTTCTCCTTGGATAGGAACTTTCCAAAAAAAACTGTATATCATGCGACTGGTCACAAAGAAAGGCCGTACAGAAATCAAAATGAATGACTTTTTGAATGAATGAATGAATTATTTAATTAATCATCTGAATGATTTAGTGATTATGCGATGAAACTGGAATTTGTAATATGTTAAAATGGTTGCCGGCAATAATGCAGTATTTCAGCTATAGGCGATAAGGTCTGTAATGGACGAGTGCCGTTATCTGGCATATAGCGAGAGTAAAAAAGGCCATGCAGTAACATGTCAGAGGATGCCTGTACGGATTGGGTTATCTGCAAGGAGTACGTGACTGCTTAAGTGTCTCGGAAAGAGGTGAAAAAAGGCTGGGCATCGGTCACGATAAGCAGACTCGTTACCGTGGTGACGAAATCAAATAATAAATGCCTTGGGCAATTTCTGATTTAGCATTTCATTATGGTTATTTTAATCAGAATGGCTCGAAGCTTAATTCGCATTGAAGAGCAGGTTTTTGCTTTGAGGACTTGCTGAATTTAATTGAATTCCAACCATGCTTGGTGCATGGTTTCCCCCTTCATAACAATTCTTCATTCAAAATTCTAGCACAACCTTGGATACATTGCATAACCGTTTTACCTCTTGTTGAAACAATTTCAATTAATAATAGCGAGCAAGACAAGCAGATGAAATATCGTTTTGAATAGGTGCCGTTTGACCATAAAACGTGCTGTTTCATAAGAAACAAAGTATACAGAGTTGTTGAGCCTAAATGCAATGAAACTAAAACGCATTAGACAAAGTATGAACATTTTGGATTACTCGTTCCAAGAATTCAGCACCATCCTGTTTTTATCAAAAGGCACACTCAGATTTTTCCTGAAACTTCATGCAGTGACCACTGAAATGCCAAGCAGTCCAGCTAAATGAAGACATTGTGCATTTTACTTATTAAGCGAGCGACAGCTTTTATTTAATCAACATGTAGCACGGCTCAGAAGCCAACTATCGGTTGCTAAGATACCACACGGGTATTCAATTCTTCCGCTGTGGGGGGCCAGTGATTGGTCATTACTTGGTTAGTGCCTCAAACTGAATACGGATTGGTGTATTGATCTTCCCGTAGTCATAATAGGGACTAGCTCCTGAGCACAGGACAATAGTTTGGTGGTGTTATTGCGATGTAACGAACAGTTGGCATCGCATGCTCATAGTTAGAGGTCAATGACCTCACCAACTGATTATGATAAGGCTGGACAAACGTGTGATAATTCAAATTGATCTTTCTTTGTGGCAAGAAAAGTATAAATGAATTGTTATAGCATCACAG
Organism: Hippasteria phrygiana; assembly: GCA_037893225.1. Classification (NCBI taxonomy): domain Eukaryota; kingdom Metazoa; phylum Echinodermata; class Asteroidea; order Valvatida; family Goniasteridae; genus Hippasteria; species Hippasteria phrygiana. The sequence continues at coordinate 170,881 of JAZGUH010000008.1, read as the reverse complement.
CATTTGCAAAATACTACAGACATTCAAAATGGATATTCATGTAATAACAATCCAATTTATGGCAAATCATTCCGGCAGGGAAACTCGCAAGTAATTAAGCAAGCAGTCAGCCTATCACGCATAAATACACCAATGAATATTAATTCAAGGATTTGAAAGTCTGATGTTGAATAACTTATTCCTCCATGCTTCAACTATATCGCACAAGCAACAAAACGATAATTACCCCCCCCCCCCCCCCAAAAAAAAATTGTACAGCTCAGAAGTTGGGTTTAAAAAATGCATTAATAGAAAATAATTCCGAAATTTTACTGACTCAAATATTTTAATGACTGAAATATAAATGCACTATGACCTTCCACACTTTACTTTACAAGTTTCACAATATGCCTAGGTTAAATACGTTCACCTACCCCCCGGGAAATCATTTTAAGTTTCGCAAGGTTTATTCTCTGGAATCGGGTTTGTATTTTAATTAAAATAACTTGGACATAATATTATAATCCGTACCTGTACACGTAATTTATGAGGTTTTTGATGCTTTTCAATACGCACAACCTATGACGTTTGCAAATAGATAATTATATAACCTTTCCCAAGTGTTTTTTCTCTCACGTTTTATTAAGTGTGTTGCTGTACAATAGCTTATGGGTGATGATGAATCTATGTGCATTGTTTACAATCTCAATTCTCTTGCTGATAAGGTTTCCAATGGGATAGGCCTATTGCATTGTACATTTCGGTTGTCGAGTTAGGGTCGTTGTCTATTCGCTGTCGCTTGGTATTACAATTCACGTTTTCGAAATACTGTAAACACGTGATATTGTTTAACATAGGGCCTATTTCAAATTGTCATGCGTTCGTAAAAAGACTTCATGCAAATACTTTTGTGCAAAGCAGTACTTGTGTACATCAGACGGTGCTCACGGGAATTTTCATCACGTACATGTATATTACGCCACTGTACAGTCAGCGGCTTAGCCGGGGGGGGGGGGGGGGGGAGGGACGCCCCCCATAAAAGAAATCGTCACCCCCCCCCCTAATCGCCCCACCACTGAAAATTTCGCAAACGGAGAGAATAATAGTAGTATTTTAAAAAATACCGTGAGCGTCCCCCCCCCCATTTTCCCCCTATGGAAAGAGCCCTGGCTACGCCGCTGTGTACAGTATATTCATGACACCAACTATTTGTGCAAATGTTTACTGAACAAAAATAGAAAGCGGAACTACTCCTTGCATCGCAACTTGCTCAGGCATAACCTCAAATCCGGTGGTTTTGTGGGGAATAAAGTCATCTGCTCTGACGGCGGTCTTTTTTTTTTTATTGAAGACGGCTGTTTTCCGAGAAATGATGTTTGATCCTGACCTCGGAGCATGCAGACATGTCTTGTGGTAATCCAATCCTACGGGTGATCCTGCCATCCTGAGCTTTGAATGTCAGTGACAGCTGTCATACCATAGTCATACTGAGAAAGAAACCAATCCCGGAACGATTCCATGCATTTAAACATTGTTTGCCAGCTGAAAGATAAATCCCAGAAGAAAAAAAATCAACTCCCAATCCTGTAGTAGTTGCTGTATTTGTATGTCATGTCACTTGTATACGTGTGGGTAAAGATTGTTTTCATGAATCAAATGATGCCTTAAAATGAAGAAAAGCTATAGGAGAATATTATTATGTTGGAAGATGATGACAGGCTTTGTGCAGCTGTTTAAGTTTAAAGTGCCACTGTGGTCAAAACAACCTTCATTATGTGATATCAGGGTATATAGAGTATCGAAGTGATGACAGAATACTTTAGTTATGTTGTGTCAATGTCTTTGCATGACTGGCTGTTAACAAAGGAACAGTTGAACAGTCGAGCCAGTTGTCCCGCCAACTGACGTCAGACCTCGGTATTCTATAGCAACCGGGTGCACACTCGATCTACCTGTTTTTCAGGATGGAAGTATAGAGTATTTAGTTTCTGTCACTCATGTCTGACCTCAAATTTTAGAGGTGTGGTTTTTCTTGTAACCCACCTTGTGAACAGGTTGAAAGTAAACAAAATGTGTACATCTTTAAAGTTAAGATCATATTAAATAGCTAATCAAATTGTGTACGTCTTTAAAGTTAGGATCCTCATAGCTCAGGGAATGACAACCTAGGCCAACATTTGGTTTTCTAACTTAAACTAGGCCCTATGGTTTCTAAAAAGTAAAAAAAAACAAAAAAACATTCTCATTTTGAACGGTAAAAAAACGGCAGTGTCAAATTCCCTGACAGCCGCACAAAAATTGAAAAGTATATTCAGAAAAAAGGGATTTTTAGCAATATTCGGGAACAATCCACCAGATTGAGTCAAATTAACTAGTTGACTAATTCAGGTTGAGTAAATATTAGCCCTCTGACTCTGACATATATTCAGCCAAAGTTCAAAGAAACGGGTAATAAAATATGGTGAGGGCATCTTTCAGGCGATATGACCGTCAGGAAATCTGGACGGAATAGTCCGGGACGATCTTGTTTACCAAGACGGGATCTATAGGATCGAAGGAAGGCATTCAGGTGTGTGCAACTCTTGGTCTGTTTAGGAGGAGATCGTGTTGGCAATGATTCCGCTTGCCAGAGCGTCACATCTCTGTTTCTCAACCGAGAGGTCTTGGCGCGACAACTACGTGAGTAGGGCGGACAATCACCCGCCTTGCGAGTCTCGTCATACCATCAGAGCTTTGGTCTTGAAAGTCGGTTTTTATTAAAGTACAAATCACAAAATGTAAAAAAATTAAAATCTTCAAGCAATTTTCGACAGAAATTAAGAGTACAAATTCGCGTTATGTTTCTGAACATGTGTACCTTAGTGTAATTTTGAGGGATAGAATTTTCTCTTTAAAGTCTACAATAAATTTACAAGATTCACCCTGAAGTGTATCTTGTTCGCTTTCTATGATGAACAAAGAAACGTAGGCCTATTTTGGTGACATCGAATGCGCTTTGCTCTAATGTAAGCTGTTATATTCTGACGAGGAAATGGTTCTGTTCTGCTCTATTTCTTGATTTCCCCAGCTGCCATTTAATGTAATGGGTTGGGCAGTCACTGGAAAGATAAATATTGAGAGATTCGGTTAATTTTAATATTAATTGAAGGGTTAATAACTGAGTAGTTGGCTCAGTGGTTTCAACGGCTACTTATCAACTGCATAACAGGAAAGCTACCGTTGACAAATTCTGAGTAACGAGATACTGCGGTAAAACAAAATGTACTCAAGAAGCACAACGTATAGTTTGCAGTTTGTTAATTTCGCAGTTCAATTTGACAGAATATACACAATTGTCCGGGCTGATCGTTTGCCTTTTTGACTCGACGTGCAGGCCTAGCTACGGATAGTACCACACACGTAACGATACCGGTATGCTATGCAATTTATATCGTCTGCATTTTAAAGGATTCTTATTTTTGTTGTTGACCGTTACTAGGTATTTTTCTTTGAAGAACCCCGCAGCTCTGACGACCTAATGAGGTAACATGTTTCAACGCACAGTCACCCATTTCACGCAGTTACTAGCCCACGGCTCAACCAACCACCATCAGCCCCTTACCCAACAGCCGGCAAAATCATGCCTACAATGTGTCGTTGACGTCACCGTCGTCATAGCAACCATCGTTTTCGATTCGCCTGGTGGATTTGGCGCTGGCCCATCTGCCATGCTCGTCTGGCTGGTTGCCTTGCATTTGCTAATGAGACAAATCAGAAAATAAGGCGTGCAACAAATGGCCGTGAATACCGTGCCGGGCATGCACGGTGGCCATTCAACAACAAATACCGTTTATTATGCAGTTATAATTACTATATCTTCCCTTTACATTTATTACCATTACTGAACTGTTTCACTCTATTCTGTCGAGGAGAATACACGAGAAAGTGTAGATTCGTATAATTTAAGAATTCATTCGGCGCTTCGTGAATTCGTAAATTACGAATCCACACTTTCTCGTGTATTCTCCTTGACATAAACACGAAAGGAATTTTACGTTATTTGTGCTTAACTGTACGAAATTTCCCAATTTCTACCGAACAAAATTAACTTGAAGAAACTCAAAGTAAAGGTGCACTGGGAATGTCGGTGCGCCAAAGGTGATAAACGAAGATATTTTTCCCATGACCCGAATAGCATTGAACCAAATGTTCAGCTAGGCATCTTCTGAACTAGGAATGCTCCGGTGCACTTTTTGAATAACTTGGCTGATTTCATTCACTTCACGAACCATCAAGTAAGGAGGTTGTTGTTTGACAAAACAAGAAATCTCCATCAGGGTTCCAGAAGGATTAGCATTTGTTTAAAAATAAAGAAACTGAAGGAAAAAAAATAACTGTTGTTTGTAAACGTATTTGGGTAAATAATGACTTTTGTTTTATTAAAATTCGTGGAAAATGATTTTCAAACAAGTTTGTTACTTATCTGTAGCTCAAGGGGCCAATGAACGTCAGTTTGATTGGGATCAGGAATTACAATACTTTTCCGTCCGTCAATGATGTTTCCCAAATCCTTTTTCTCGGCGGCATGCCTTCCATTTCGTTTAAATATAATTATTTCCCTTTTTGTGTTGATTTGTTTAGGCCTCCTGCATATGGAGAAATTAAGTCCACTTTTCAACAACAGGATAGTAGTAATGTGGAGCTATGTTTTCATGTGTTCAACTTTCGAATGCAATATAATGTACAAAACTAGTAGGCCGCAATAAACACCAAGTACCGAAAATAGATCTTAGCATCTGGTTTACATGTTTATATCTTTACAATAACAAGATTGCACCCTCAAGGCTTTCAGTGACGTCATAACTAATGACTTATCGTGATAAGTATTAACTCTCTCTGTAATTGCAATAGTTCCCCGCCCAATTAAGATTCTTATGGTTAAGCCAAATGTAATCCGTTCCCAACGGCTATTTGATGCTAACTTTCGTACATGTACCATGTATATATGAAACAGCGTTGAGTGTGATATTGTTTTAACCATACCTGTTCCACTCTACCGGATCCAACCGGTTTAGTTGTTAATTATTGTGATGGAGAAACTATACTGAAGTGCAGCCGGGCAGTGGCCATGCACGGATGACGAGAGTTTTTGGACGTCAGTGTGCCGATTAGAATAAGATCTTCTCTGGGTGCACCACACTAATTCAAGCTCCATTTACAACAGTGTAAAATCAACAAAGTTCAGGGCCAAATAACCTGTACCCCAGCATCACTGGGGTCTACAAAAACAAATGTCACTTATTGTCTGATCTTTTACCTTTCATTTTCTTTTCTATTTTTGGGGGTTAGCCAATTACATTTTTAATTATTGACACAAAACAAACCCACCTCCCAAAAAGTCCTATTTCCCAAGCCGATCAACAGCCATTTTTAACATGGCATCCCTCCACTTTCTCGGGCAAATAGGACCCATTTTTCAACAGTAATTTTATCAAGTCTGCACACAGATGGAAGCCCAGAAACCAGGGAGTTGATGCTGGGCTATGTTTACACAATCCCACAATTTTTGGAGGCACAAACTCTCCTTTTTCAAAAACAGTTGTGGGTATACATTTTGTGTTGATGAGCTGGCGCATAAATTCGGACATGAATTAGTGTAGTGCACCCCTGGAGCCGTGGACGCCAGCGGCCAGAGAACCCCATCTAGCTCCATGCCCCTGGTGTGTGCACGCTGATTTCTCAAGAGGGCGCTGTCGGTGATCTGGGAATCTGTGACCGCAGCGCCTGCGACTATTTCATGTTATTTCCATATTCTATTTCCGCAAGTGCACTTATCACTGTATTAAACCTTAGTATACATATACGCGCTATTCAGATAGTTATAATGTACTTGGAAAAATACGATATTGGGCAAATATATAAACAATTGATACCTGTATTTCATATGCTAATTAGTGATCGTTGTCAGGGTAAGCAAGTTATTGAAACATTTAAGAGTTAAAACATCCTTTTTGAATGCTCAACTTACTCAATCATATTACGTATTTTTTTAAACTACATTTTGTTACCCAGGGTGTGCCCAAACAGTTTTAAACTAGATTCCATTGGGGCCCTGCACACATTTTTAATTAATTAACGCAGCAAACAGTTGTATAATAACTGATGACGATAAACACAGCCCCCAGAGCGACTATTAGAATTCTATAATTGCAGCAGGCACACACAAAGGCAACAATTACGGAAACATTTCAACCGTTCAATGGGGATTTCTTCCCCATAGTAAACATCTTCCTAGTCGTAATTTGATTATAGAAGATTTCAATGACAAAGATAGCGGGTGACTTCCCTGCCATTGCCAGGTTGAGTTGAGTGCACTCACTGGTAAATCTACACAATAGCTAAAAAGATAAATACAACTTGACGGATATGGCATGAATTGTATTGAAGTATATTCAATGAAAATGGACATCATGCCAAGCCGTGTGTCACAGCTATTTTACATCAGATCTAGCTGGATATTGCTTTAAAGAACTCGGTTTTCGACGAACTAGATTAAACTCTGAATGAAAATTGTGCGTTTATTGCTTACGAATTACGAGTTCACCGCTATAACAAACTAACCATTATCCCCATCCCCAGACCATAGTATTATCAACACGGCCCCACAGTTGCTTGGATGAGGACTTATCTAGACTATCTGTCCTTGGTGAGGCTTCATTTGTTTTTAAGAAGGATTCTTGCGTCTCTTAAAACCCCTTGAGTACGGTTATTTACAGGAGGCGCCGGGGTGTCGCGCCGGCTCTGGCAGCCAAGCGAAACGGACACAATGTGCTTGTGCAGCCAAGCGTAACATACACAATAAATAATCCAACAATGGATTGAAACTGCACAAATAGCGCCAAATGGCGTCATCCGGCCTGGTGGCACTGTTTTTTTTTTGGCGCCATTTGGCGTTTTCCGTATAACGCAATGGGTTTTAAATGCCTTGCTTCTCTGATGCGCGGCGTAAGGCTAAATGCTTAGAACACAATCCATTGTTTTCCCAATTAAACTGTTATTCCGGGTCACATGTTTACGTCTCGTTGTCTAATCAAGGAGTTGTTTCAACAACATATTTTGATTTTGTTGGTCATCGAGGCACCAGTGACCGACCCTCCCGAGTTTATTTAGTCATGTTGACCCATTGTAATTATACACAGAGTTTTAGTCGTGCTTTGATTCAGTTATACCTTTTAAAAATACTTCAGAGTTGTTTATTTAAAATGTCCTTATAAATGCCATCTTCTGTCCACATCCTTTATCCGTTAATCACTCATTCCCTGTATTTCAGAGCTTGGCAATTCTCTTCACATTCCACTAACAATTATGTTTCTTGGTGGCTTTTTTGTTTGTTTGTTTGTTTGTTTGTTTGTTTGTTTGTTTGTTTATTTGTTGGGGTGTTTGTTTGATTGTTTGTTGTATTTGGCATCTTACCTTCTCTATAATGACTGAATCAACATATATTGGTTTTAATAAATTAAGAGGTTTTAAATAACGCTAATGTGAATATGTAGCATAAAAACAGCAATGGAGTACAGCAATGATTTTGGCAGTATGCAATTGTATTTGTAACACCATCATTTGAATTATTTTTTTAGCTTTTGTGGCATCAGCAAGCGACATCAGACATAAGTTGGAAATTTTGAAAATTGCGATTTCCATTCCATAATAAAATATATATACTTTAAGCTTTGTAATGGTGAACAAAATATTGTTATACGATACTCTGGTTTTCGAATAGAGCCGTAAATTCAGTATTGAGAATGGAAAATAATACACAGTTTACACGAATTTTTTTCGGAAGTATATACGCCAGACTAAATTATACAACACCTGAATAAATCCCAGCCATCCGATTGGTGGATCGTCGATCACGTGCATTGAATTATTCGACCCATCACACGACGCGAACCCGCACCGCCCAAAACGTTCTTTCACATGGTTCTATCAAACGGTGCGCGCGCATTGATAGAACCAAAAGAACTTCCCTAATTTCACGGTCACTATTAGTGGCGCTACAACAGGGCTGTCATTCACACAACATGGCGGCCGAGTTTCCTGAACTGCCGCGGTTTGTTCTCCTAACAGACGACGAAATATTGGAACTCGTAGGCGATGCTGACGCTCCAAATACAAAGAGACAAATCAAATATGCTGTGAAACGATTAGATGAATTTGCAAGACACGCAGGAACAACAATTGAAGCTTTAACTGATTCGGAACTCGACAATTTTTTGTCGCGGTTTTATGCGGGACTGAGAAGGTAAACGGCACGTTGTAACGTTACACAAAGAAATCCATGCATGCAATCTGTCGGATTTATTCAGGTGTTGTATAAAACAAATAATGAATGTTTCACATTCGTGCAATGGTAAGAATAATTTCATTCGGTGACAGATGGAATATCCCATTCCACTCGGCTTCGCCTCGTGGAATGGAACATTCAAGCTGTCACCTCATGAAATTATTCTTACCATCGCACTCATAAACATTCATTATTTGTATAATGTCAAATTGTACACTTTTGATGGTCTCAACACAAAAGCAAACCAGGTACTTTGAATTAAATTAACTATAGGCCTACAGTATTTTGGCAAAAACATGAATCGTGATTTTTTGACGATTTTCATGTATAAAATTGCAATTACTCAAAAATAGGTCATGCGACTTATGTCCGATTTCCCTTGCGGACGCCACTTTTGGTCGATCGGAAGGTTTTGCAGTGAAAGTGGCGGGAACGAGTGAGTTCCACCAAATACATCTGCAAAGACCGCGTGCAGAATGAAAGTGATTCTATATTAAGGCACTGTCGGCGTTGGAACTCCAAAAATAGATCCCGACCGTTAACAAATCACAGCAAAGTCAAGCGACGGCGGTTCCTTACTTCTTGATTTATCACACCTACAGATAACACTTTTTGAAATTTATAGACACGTGACGGGCCTGGTATTCTTTGACTGATGACATACACCAGGACTATATCCACACCGTGCCTTCAATATACTCCGAGCGCGTGTTTCAGTCAGTCTATACATGCTGTTGCCCTTTTACTGCAAACTAATTATTCAAGTGGACATGTATTGGTGGACAAAAAAATAAACACATTATAACAATATGCATTGCAAGGCAACATTGAAGTAAAGTTCAAGAGCAATTCTCATTGAAGATCCTAAATTGGATCAAGCAAAGCCAAACGAAGACTGTCAAGTAAGCGAAAGCTGTAGCAAAATTGGGTATAGAGTTGCATAATTTACAGGTATCATAAATAGATTGTCTCTTTATCTGCGGCCTTTTCTAAGACAGACATTTGACTGCCATTTGATAATTCAGAAGTTATGTCCAGGGTTGTCTTATTACAGTCTTTATGATGTATACTTGATCTTCACCAAGTCCATACACAGGTCAAATCGAATGAGTACAGTGGTAGTACTATAATGCTGCTAATTATGCTATATGTAATGTGTGTAAGGCATGCAATGGTTCTGCTGCAGAGATGACAAAAATGACAATGATATGATCATACCCCTGATTCAGAGTTCACACGCAGTCTCACTTTATAGAGTCATTAACGACACCTCAAGAAAATGTCAAGTAACATCTCGTATTGAGCTCAGACACGGCCCAAGCCAGCTATTCTAATCTTTCAAATTTCATGGCGATTGATGACAAATCTTTTACAGACTTGCCCACCACAAGTTGTAAACATCTGGAGGCTGAGGTTGTAGGCTAGGGTGCGCCACCACCATTTTCACAAAAGCCCTTTCGGACGCATAAAAGTCACTTTGAAGAAGTCATTTATTTTTCCCAACATAATCAGTTGAACCGGGCGTGATATACATGTATAGTTACATGGTTGCAATAAAACAGACGGGTTAAATATTAGTTCATGCTATAGATCGTAAAAATTGTTTGGGTTGGAATCAATCAATTCCAAAGTGCAAATGAATCGTCAAACTGAACTGCCATTTTGTTAAAATAGTACATTAAAGGTAGTAGACATGATTTGCCTTTGCTGTAATTTTCAGATATTTTGTTAGTATTTTAGTATTTTACAGCGAGCTCGCAAATACTGCAACACTGTCCTGTTTAAAGTTTTGTTTGCATAGATGCTGGGGAAACCGAGAGAAAAAAAATTGTTCTAATAGTCTGGTTCCTGACCATACCTTAGACAAAACAGAGCGATTTATAGACGTCAGGGAATTATCAGGTCGGGGAACTAGACTATTTCCAACGATTGTCGGTCGACAATCGTTTGAAAACGATATAAATGTCCACTTTTCTTGAAAACGACAGCACACCGGGTGCTGATTTCACAAGATGCTTGCGGCTGCTATTTACTTACAGTCTAGTATGGTATTGCATAATAATTCAGTAGTTCTGTTTTTGTATGTTTGCAGATGTTGTATACTACCTTTAAGTTTATTTTATAAATAATCGCAACAGACTATTTTTAAAGTCACATCGTCTTGCTTTTTCAGAAGAACATTTCTATTAGGATTTAATTTGAAAAAAATAAGCGAATAAGAATAGGAACTGATGTGAGATCAACGGAAAATGAATTTCTAAAATAGCATCCGATTATTAGTATGATTACAACAGCATTTATATCATCATACCATATTTTCCCTGCATCTTCTTGGCGCAGTTTGGATCCAATAATTATCATACGCAGATAGCGTTACTTGTACGAACACGATAGCCTCTCTTATAGTCTTTGGCCGTGCTAGCGATCCGGGGGCGACAGACTCAATTTCATTTCTGCAGCGGCGAGGACAAAGGTTTATTTTTTTATGACTCTTCCGTCGGCATCGGCGGTCTATATAATTACTCAGAAACTGCCATAGCAACATGGCCTTGGCCGCCATCATTAACCAGACTTACCGTTGCTAGGCAACGGGATTGACGTCAGAGGCAGAGGCATATTTGCAGGAGAATTCATCATATTGTCGAGCCAGGGACAGGTTTCACGTGACCTTATGTAAACTGGTGAATGTAATCTCCCTACGGGGATGTTTTAGTGATGCATATATATATATAGTATCAATGCTATGCTTGGCCCACCCCTGTCGCTTAAAATAAGGCACCCGTGTTATGATTAAAGTTCGTGTTGTAGGTAACATGGTTTTTACAAGCATCGTCAGACGGCATTGTCAGCACCATCAATGTAAATCAATTTTCTGCAACAGTCCTGCCCAATTCATCATTATTGCTTACAATTGGTCAGCTGCCGTAAATTAAGAGACATCTTCCAGACTTACCGTGGTGTAACATGGCTGAAAACGCTCAAAACTGTAGCTCTGCCGTTTGCATCCACATTTATGTGGATGTCGGGGTCGCCAGGAAGAATTACGGGCAACAACAATATTGGCAGGCTGCGTAGGCTGGGCTGCCGTAGCTTCAATAAAACGAGTCATGGCAATTTAGACATCTCACTTATTTCGAACTCATTTTCACTCCGGCGTTAAAGGTTACAGTGGTGCCAAACGATCTACATGCACAGTGTGAACAAGTGAGGACTATCGGATTAATTTAGTTTAGCATATTCTAAATGCGGTAATTATCTTGGTTTAGTTGAGTTTTAAGCGCAATGGAGATACAATCAATCAGCACGATTATTTTGTAAACCACGAGATTAATCTCCATATTCCTATATAGCAGAAAAATTACTATTAGTGTGATATTTTCGAAGAGTTTCTTTTTAACATGATTGATTGGATAACACAGACAGTCAAGACGCTGACACAAAATATATTTTAAAAATCTGTCCTGGAAAAAAAGATTTGCTGCATAATTGTCTTACAAACAAATGAGAAAATTATCCTAAAAGGAAGAGGAACACCAAAAGTTAGGCTAGACAAGTAGTTCCAATACGCTCGACAATTCCCCCCCCCCCCCCCCCACAAGCTTTTACAATAAGGAAGCGACCATTAGTGAAGGCAGACCAGGACTCGTTTGTCCATATCCTTGCTCTATGGTTTGTCTAACAAAAACACTAATACCTAATATGGTTAATTAACAAATCACGTGCTATAAATAGGTCCGCGAGAAACGCATACACGCCGTACACATTAATCACTATTGGATTGACAGGACGGGAACTCTATATGAACTCTTGTCATTTCATAAGGTCCATCGATACTCGCGTCACTTGCTTCTATACAAGCAAACTAAATATGATCACCATAAAGAAAACAAGAATTAATATCAATTTACCATTTTGGGTCCTGTATTAAGTTCGTGCATAAAAGATGATCTGTGTTCTCTCGTCATGCGTAAATAAAAGTTCGCAATGGAATTCGCGCAGCATCTACAAATCATCGTCTTGGAGTAATAGCAGCCACTGTCAAGCCATTAAATTGTCATCGTGACTGTAACAAGCTGTTAGAAAGATGACGATTACCATGCGAGGTTCAACAACGTGATAATGTCAACGGTGTGAATGGTACTGCACTTTTAGTACATGGCACTTATCAAAGGTATACATCAAATATTAAGATATGGTCATTCACCTCATCCTGCAATTGATCAATATAATTGGGAATAGTTTTTTTTCGAATTTTTCCCTAGACATTTCAAAGCAACGTCTTTCATCAGTGGTGTAGTAGAATTCTCGGCGGATGGGTACAAGAAGAAGATACAATAATAGCTTTACTGATGTCGGTATAGGTAGGCGTACACCACATCGGGAAAGACCCTTTGAAACGAAGACACGTTTTACCATGGTCACATAGGCCTGCACCTGAACAATCTATGGGCATTTCTCAAACCCTGGCTTGGGCTTGGACTTCGGCTTCGTCTTCAACTATTCCCGAGTCCCATTGCCAATCTAAAGCCTCGAATACGTAAATAAATAAACAGGATCTGGCTGTGGGTTAAAACAAAAGACTTTGATGTACATGTAGCAAAAACAGTGTCCCAGATCTTGGGTTTGGAAAAGTGCCCACAATCTGCAAAATAATAAAACGTTTAGTGCTGGATTGAAGGGCGCCACCACAAAGTTTTGCGTTCAGTGTAAGCCACTTGGCCACCCTGGAAATAAAAAGAAAAGAGAGAGAGAAAAAATAAATACAAAATACGAGGGTGCGAAGTCAATGTCGTACTCAACTGAATGTATATTTAAAACACTCGAAACCTGCTGAAATGGGCCTAAAATGAGGCCATATATAATCACGGAGGAAGGAAAAAATAGGCCTATGGTATCGCCGTCTTGAACAAAGCGTCGAGTGATGTCCAGCATCACCCCCTCCCCTTTCGATTTTTCCACGGCCGGTGATTTCTAACTTTACTGATTATGCTGAGTGCTTTGCCCCCCCCCTCCAGACAAAAAACCTGGCGACGCCCATGTTCGAACCCCATTTGAAAACCTGTCAACTCGACAAGAGTACCCATGTTGTTAAACTCGAGCAGTCCCCAGCCCCGTGCAATAAAGGTGTAGAGCGCCCTCTTGTATGGGACATGTGTCAGTTCATTTTCTCCTCTCGTTCGGACATGCTTTCATTATCATTGGATTTTCGAAAGCGAATAGTGAGAAAGGAGTGACTCACAAGATCACACGTTTTGTATTGAACAAAATTACAACTTAGTGCCACAATATTTTATTTTGCAATCCTGCATTCCCAACGTTTCTGGTGCATTTGTTCCACATTTTTGTAAATGAGATGCTCCGCTGCATCTCATAATGTGAATTCCCCAAAGCCCATTTCACGTGACACGCGCAGCCTACTCCAACAGTTCCCATTTGCTCTCAAGTGTCTAGTTTGTTGAATTCTTCTATAATTTGAGCACAGTCGCAGTTCCTTAATTAAAATATAAATAATAAAGGCCTTAACAAGGTAACATCTTTAAGACCAATACTACTCCTCCGCATCCCACCCTAACCACGATTCTGAATAAACTCAGAACTATTATGCGTCCGACCCTATTGATAAAGGTGCGATATATATGAGTCTAGAATATTAATTTTAATTATACAACATTTCATGAATTTCTGCTTATTCGTGAGAATCTTTTTTTAAAGCAAAATCTGTAATTAATAAGGGTCCAGCTACGAGTTTTCTGATTGGATAGAATATCTCATTAACTCGATACAACAATGCAGTGTGTATATTCCATCCATAAGCAGACGAGAATATCTAAATAGGAAAGCACGTATGAGATTGCTATCCTGATTGGATAGTGCGCCGCGTCACTTCATAGACCGACCAATGCGTGATTCCGATACAAAATGCCACAGACGAGAAGGCAAAATTCATGCTGTCCTCGCCCCGCTATAATTAAGTCTGTTTTTTCACACAGACGAAGCAAAACATACAAGCACGGCAGCGTGAAACGTCAGTCCTTCATCTAAATAAACAGCGTAGGGCATTCAGACGAGATGTACGGTGGAGATAACAGCAACGACAGTCTCATGCCTTTTACCATGAAATAAGGTAAGATACAATTCTATGCAGCTTGACAAGCCCTGTTTCTGAATATTATTCTTGCGTCGTTGAAGCCAGGGTGATTTATTTCAAAGCGTCCATGTCACTTGTTTTGATGGATTGATTAAGGTATGTTATTAATTACATCACTGATGTTGTTGTGAACTATATGTTGGATGCACTGAATTTAGTAGCGTTACGGTATCTTTACATCGATCTCTGCAGTCGTTGGTGGCAGATTAGTTTACAAATAAGAGTCATTAATCTTCGATGTATTAATATGCATTATGTTGAGGGTGTTTAATAGTATGCTAGTTTCAAATAGAATGGTATTATTTTATATTAGAAATCGAAGAAAGGGGGAATTTAAAGTTTGGTTGGGGTATTAATTCACTTCTCTCATGCTTCTCCACCCAGGATTATGTCGTTGTTTTAGGGCAGTGATAGGTGAGGCTTCCAAAGTCCCAGACTACGTTTAATATGGGAATGTACATACCTTAGAGAGAGAAAAAGGGTTTTAGTTGTAGTAGCTTATAGGCCTGATGGGCAGGAGTAATAGAACACCTTGATTGCCGTTATTGGTGAAATGTTCATAATATCAAGACTTATGAAAATCTCAATTCTTAGTAGGCAGAAGGTCTATACAAGACTAAGTGTTGATTGTAGATGGGGCTTATTAATGCTGAAACCACGACAGATGGCAAGGTGACAACGTCCCGTAGCGCTGCAGTAAATCATGTTTATTATATTACCCCAAGGGCACTGAATCGTGCATACACAAAGACCTTGCTGGTTCTTGCTCAAATGGAGCCCTTTTATTATTAAATTGAAACCAACTTCAAATGGGTTTGGCCTTCATACAAGTCAGCATGGCTCGACCTTTTCAAGTTTTAAGAAATCAGTGTTATTACGCTTTACGATCTTCAGTAGCAAATGCTGTCACATAGTGCTACAGTCCATAGTTTAAAAACAATAATTTTTATCAATTAAAATCAATTATCATTTCTGTTCAATGCGTGAATAATTCTGACCCAAATTTTAATATCGACAAATCCCTTATTTCCGGTGGTAAGTCATATACTTGCAGACTTAAAAAAGAATGCTCGCAAATGTGGGTAAATTGGCAACTTGCCGACTTGGCATGTTTTAACAGCATGAAATTAATATTGCTTCACGTTCCCTCTAATACTCACGAACTGGAAAACACATGCACTATAGTGTGCTGAGCGGAATAAACAAGTGTTATTTGAAGTGCCGAATATTTGAAGTGTCCAGTATACTGGATTCATTTTGTTTCATAACAATTGGCACGAAAGAGCTGAAACGAAGTTTGTTTTTGTAAAGTTTTAAAATCTATATTTTACTGCCCATACTTCAGTAAATATCCCAGATTCGATGTTAGTGACACTATTCTTAGAGAAAAATGCCGATATTCAGTGATCCATGTAACCTAATCCATTCCTTCTTCGTCTTGAAGCATGCTTAGAATCAAGATGAGTCATGTATTATCTTCGTTCTTCAACGACCCTTCAAAGCTTTTTACTACTCGTGAACAAAATACTACTCCGCCTCTTGAGTGGACCGGCGCAGATGGCAAACAAATGAATTAGTCATATATTGTAATGAGTAATTATGGCAAATCCCATAGGTAATGCCGCTTGTATTGGATGTAAGGATAGGTGAGGGTGTTAAATGGTCACGTGCCCAGACAAGGTAATTGGTTCTTGAGAGCCACCGTATTAACATTAATACCGCAAGAGTTCTTGAAGTGGATGCAATGATATATAGCCTAATCTACGCTCTATAAAAGGAGTAAGAATTCAGGAAAAAAACAAAAACGTGAAATTCATTGACACATCTCAAGCAATGAACATTCTCCTATTATACAAAAGCCAATAGCATAGACTGACTGCAGGGGATTCTAACTGAATTAATTTCGACTAAATAAATCTCAGCGCAGTGGACTTTACTATGCTGAGAAATGGATTTGTTTGCGATCTGAAGTTTGCAACTGTATTTGTTGGCTAGCTCTGGACAACTGCATAATATCTGTTGTAGGCGCAGAGGCACCTTGCAGAACGGAAATATACCGTACATGTCGTGCTCCATTGCGTCGTCCATTGCTGTATTACAGTTTTAAAACACTGCTTAAAGCGGAAACAAAATGAACCTTTGACACGCAAATAAATATTAATATTTAACTTTTGACCATTAAATATCACGATAGACGTTGCAATACGCCACAATGCCACATTATATTAAAACCAACCTTGATGGTGATGTCATACGCACAATGCAAGCATGTGTAACTATTCTTTATGCCATTATTGTATAGTATCTGGCAGAAACATTTGAAATTGAAACTCTGATTTCTCCTTCGGCCATGAGCTAAAATATTCATAATCATACAGCAATCATTCGAGCTCTGCATACGTCATTTAATATAGTTAAAAATGCATAATTTGTGGGAAAACAGCCTAAATGTATTTAATTTTATAAAATAGAGTGAAGGGGCCACCGCATGCATTGCATTATCGACGTGTGTGCCAGAGCCTAGCGTTAGTACAAACCGCCCTCCTTAGCAACTCGCGCCAAAAAAGAGAGGAAATGGCGGAAGTGCCTCACGGCTATCGTCTGCTGTGTGTATTATCATCGCATGAGCTCCTTCGGTCCACCCGATGCGGAAAAACTAGTATCAACTTGGCTGACAGTGCCATAAGGCCCCGAGGTTAATGGTGTGTATTTGTAGCATTACGTTTCATCTTGCCCAGTGTAGATAGTTTAGTCACCATTGATTTATATAGTAATTACTCTGACTCATAAGCTGTCACGTTCGCACTGTCATCACATCATCTACCTGATATTACGTCTACACAATACAATTCTCTCTTGACACGCTATCTCCTACTTTCATTTCTAAACACACTGCGAGGGACAGTGTGATGATTAAAGGGTATTTCGCGATAAATTTGGTTGTTTTTCTGCAATTTATTTGTCGTGCATGCAATTCTTACGCGCAGGAGGATTCTAGGCGTTCTTTATAAATATTTCATTTGTAGTTTATCATTATTCGATCTATTTGGTACACGACATGACAGGCATCCTACATTTGATCCAAGAGATTTGATTGGGTAGTAATTTTCAGTTCGATAATACAATTTTAATGTCAATTTTGTACACCATTTAAAGAAGGGTGCACTAAACAAATATTGTAAGATACATGTCTTCTAGTCCAGAGATCCGGACTTTTTCCCGCTCGTCCTCCTTCGGTAATAGTAATATTGTGACAAATATTACATTTTTTTATTTTTTTAAATTTATTTATTGGCAAATGTAAACGATAACACAAAGTAATTAAAAAAAAAATTTTTTAAAACATTTTAAAATGAATAAAAATAATAATAATAAGATTACAGATTACAGGCCAAGGATAACCCCAAAAAGCTGTTTAAAACACAGCTTATTTCCATCGGGGTCCACAGAACAAATATATACAATACAAAAAGAAGTAAATAGAATTACACAAGAAATATCAAAAAATGGTGATTAAAAACCAACATTAATTCAGTAAGAGAAGGAAAGCAAGATTTGTGTTGGAATTTTCCCTTCTTCGAAATACATTTAAAGCTTCAATGTCCGTTGCTCTGGCTGAACATTTTTTATTCAATTGATTACTTTCTATAAACGATTAAAGGAGGAAAAGTGTCTTTTTGAACCAAAAAGAAACCCGCTTACTGCACACTGCATTTTGCCTAATGCTAACAAATTAGCAATTCAATTTGAACATGTATTGGAGTACAACACAAAATACGCACGGACACATCATCTATGCATATGTATTACATCAAATTGCCTCTGGAATACTTAGTCCCAAACTACCGGTATACGTACCCATATTTCATGTACGACACGAAACATTAATAGACACCGGAGAAGCATACCAAATCTATTCTATTCTAACTCTACCTATCATTATCGACAAACACTTCCAAGCTTAATTTATCCGATCCAAGATTTACATCGAGAACAAAATGCCAAGAGCTCTGCATGGTCACATCATTATGTTGCAATTATAGTTCAACCGTTCCAGGAATTACTATGGTTACCATGTTGCAGGACTGTTTGCACAGGTTGGTGAAAAGTTGAAATTCCTCTGGGAAAATCAACAGCGGCCTTTCTGTGCGGCGGAATGGTAGCCGGAGGGATTTGGTTGTTTTCATAATAGTTTTCACCAGTGGCAGTTATAAGCGCACGGTCGGAACAGTTCACGCGACAGCCTAAAAGTAATACAAACAAAGCGTAATGATTCTATTGATCATGATGAATTCAGAATGAAAATTGTAGGCTACTTGTGAAATATTCATTGTGAAATAAGAGCCCTTTGAGTAAAAAACACAAAAAAACACAAAAATAAAACCAACCAAAAACCAATCACAATTCAGTACCGAACAGTTAAAGTGCAAAACGCACCTAAAAAGGCCGAGCCTTTCTTGTTTTTAAGATGGCCGCCACTCTTTTCAGACAACCGTAGTTTTTTTAACTGTTCAAAGACACGAAAAGGAAAGAGACATGTTGGACAAGAGAATTCAATATGTTTACAGCGGTTTTAATAGTTTTTAGTAAGCTTGTATTATATTTTCCGATGGATCGGTTGGCAGTTTTGGAGGTTTTTTCCCACCTCATTTTGCACTGGTAAAAGTAATAATTAATTTCAGGCGGCCCACAAAAAGGAAGCGGGCGGCGACGCTAAACAATTTTTTTTTACTTCGCCTATTTTCGTCTTCTTTTCACATAAACGGCAATTTCAATATAGCTCCAAGAAAGGATCGGTTCGCGGCGATTCCATCTATGATTTCCAATCTAACGGGGAGCCTTCAGCTAAAACGATTCACAGATAGATTATAAGTCAACGACCTGAAACGTTCCAGAATAACTCCAAACGGTGCATGGCATTTATCAAAATTAAAGTTCGCTTTACTTCTGCGTTTTACAACTGCGCATCTAAATTGTTAAAAGTAAGTGAATAATATTTTCAAAAATGAACCTGCTTATAGATATTTGACTATTGAGCAATCATTTAGTATGATTTTCAAATCAAAACCCTTACCCAAAAGGTTTTGAAATCTTTGTGCCGTCAACGATTTCATTTACTGAGATTGACCAATTAAAAATTTGTATTTCCAAAACCACACTAATAAACAATAATGAAGACAATATGACTAGAGGCTCAGATAACAAAACAAAAAACACCTGTAATGGTGGTTTTCTTATATACAACCAGTCCGAAAGAATTTTTTTTTTTTTTAGAATCAGCTTAAAATCTTAGTCTTGGTCGTGCATGCCAGTAATACTAGGTTCAATTACATTATCCTGCTTAGAAAATTTAGCCTATATATAGTATACCGGTAACTTTCTCCATTCCGGGTGAAATCGTTAGGCCAAGGACTATATGCAATGTACTCGCCAGCCGTACTCGAGGTGACCACTGACCCGTGAAGTGCCTGGACAAATTCCACACCGACCTTCAATTGAAACGAGATCGTTAGGAAGAATCTATACTCCTTTTAATTCGGAGGTCGAGGGTTAGGGGTATGACTGAAATTTAAGCGTGGTTCTTGGAAGGGTTTGGTGATGTAACAGATTTTCTCTAACAGATCTCCCCCAAAATATATATTTTTTTATCAATGAATTTGTCGAAAATCGTGTCTAACATGAAAAATGCAAAATAATTTGTTCGCACGTTTGCGAATGATATAGGCCTAATAGGCCCGTCCTCGCCTGGATGACAGACAGTCAACCTGAAATTAAAACTTCAAGTTTTGTTTTTGACTTCGACTAGAAATTGTTATCATTTTGCCTATGAGCCTATCGTTCCCCGGCGATCCGGGCGGGAGGGGGGGGGGGGGGGGGACATATTTTGGGGGGAGGGGATGGCTATGGCAGTGCCCCCCCCCCCCCAATTATTTCCCCACATCGTACATTTTATGGGTCATTGGCTTATATGTCATAATGCACCAGAATACACAAAGATTAGTAGACATTTTCAAAAATTCCCCGGGATAGGCCTACACGAGAGGCACAGAGTACAAAACGCTTAATAATTGTTGTTGGTTGTGTGCTTTTTCCTCCGTCTCCGTCCCCGTCCCCCCCCCCCCCCCCCCCTGAACCTTGGCGTGAAATCGCCGCCGCTGCCCGGCCACATCTATTGTACCGAACATTTTTTTTCACAACTCTAGTTCATAATCCTTTTAAATCTTGCCAGAGACAGATCGATAGACTTCTTTCCAGCAACGCCTCTTCACCCCACGAGTCAGTGATCAGTTCCGGGCCACAGTCGCCATCGGCGATCCACGATCGGCTGGAAAGGCGTTCCGATCAAGTTATTTAGGGGTCGAAAAAAAACACCGTTTTTCTTAAGCCAGACTGAACGCAGAAAAATACATGATTACATTATTTAGGTCAAGTTGTTTACTTATTTACAATTTTCATTCAAAATGTTCTCAATCATAAAAAGTAGCACCCCTCCCGTTGTTTTTAGGTGTGCATATTAGATGTACACAGTTTACATGTGACCAGACCTTTGTATCATGAACAGCATTGTTGTCAAATGTCTTTGGTCGGCCGAGATTTTGGTCATCCCCAATCCCCCACTCGCCATACCCCACCCTCCCCCACTCACCGGCACGGATTTACGCCACTGTCTATGATTAATTTTGCGTGGGCTAGGTTTAGTCAACTATAACCTGTGCGATTCCAGTAAGTGCACGTCATAGCAGGGCCAGTAGACCACGCAATGTATTTTTAGGCCACAGAGTTTGAAGCGCTTTTTTTGCCGCAAGGGTAATAAAGCTCTGATCAGAATCAGATCACGATTACCAACTTGCTGTCATCGTCTGCGTCACGGTATAATGTTAAGTTATGATAATCCGATCCATGCAAATTCCATGGTATGTCGTTTGCTGGTCTCTTGGCTATTCCGCCAGATGGTTCAAATTTATGAAGCATTTTGGAATTCAAAAAAATAATTGAAAATAACTGCTTCAACGACGCAAGACCGTTATTAAATATGCCGTTAATTCGTAAGTTTGCAATGATTTCCTAGAAAACAAGTGCCGTACGTGAGTTTGGATTTAATTTGAAAACCAGATTTTGAAAACTGCGGTCATTTCCCGGAAATGGGCATGAATTTCTTTTTAAAGGTCAACTACTTAATTTAATTCTGACTGACAACCACAGAAAGTAGACATTAAAATATATCTTCGAAACAAAACAAGCCACTTTAATTCTACATCGTACTTAGTGGACATTTTGTCGTGTACAATGCAAAATGATTTCCTGGCGTCTCTGTTTGCAGTCCGGTAACATTTCTGTAAGGAGCATCAAAACCCTCGAATTTATCCATCAACACCAATCATCAGAATTTGTAAATTCAAGACAGTTCCGGGGTAAACTGTACCACGCTCTTCCAACACCTTCACAAGCAGAAATGTTTATGTTCGCACCCAAACCACGATACAGCCTATAACATAAAGCTCCATGTAAATTGATAACCATTATCCATTGGCTGAGCTGAGCGTTTTAACACCAATGCCAAGATGTTAATATTAATATACAGTAATATGATATTTTGTAAGACCTCATGGCTGCCGGAGTAAAGCGTGAATCACGATGTATATTCCGAGCCGCTCAGCATGCGTAGGCGCGTTATGTAAATCGGTGACGGTGGTTGTGATGTGGGAGAGTGTTTATGTTGATGCCTTTCTGGCTGTCACAGACTAAATATCATCATTTTGTGAGGACGTCGCTCACAACTCCAGACGGACAATTCTCCTGCAGATCTTGCATTCAACACAATCGTCTTTCTGTCAGAAAAGCCGACAGAAGTAATTATCAAACGGTTTTTCACAGTGGACACGGTTTTTCACAGGTGACAAAACGTGTGATATTCTCGAAGGGTCTTGAAGGGACGTTCTTATTTTCGTAATGGACTACCAAAAAAATCCAAGCGATTTCAATGTGTACATGTTCTCCTAAAGAAAAACCTGCTGGAAAAAAAGCAATAAATCTTCCAGGATATTTTGCTGGTTCATGGTGAGGTGGCCTTCCAAGGAGGAACTTATTTTTGATCACTCAACTCATTATTGTTGTGATTTATTTTCTGTTCCAGATCTGACTGAACGTAGCATCTCTCGAGAGACAGTCCCTGCCAAAGTGGCAAACAGACAACATCCAGACGGTCAAGGAACCATGAAACTTCACCATTTGATGGATAACAAAATCGGCAGAGCCAGTGCAGGGATCCGTGTGCAACGCAATGTATCGAGCGCATGCGCAGTTGATGCGGAGTTTGGCATGGCGGGAAAACTTGATCACATCGAGGTGAATGCAAATGAGCCCTACTGTGCCCATGATTCGTTGACGTCACCCAATTTGCTGTATGACGGTGTAGGTTTTGACTCAATCGGTCGTGCATGTCGTGAGCTCACAGGCTCGACGGATTTATCAGAACAATGTGGGTTACTGACTGAGGATTCCGGGATTTCTGAAAACTCTCTCAGCCTGACGGAAGAATTTGAGGCGGAGAAAATCTTGGACGACATCACAGAGAGAGAAGAATCAGTAGATGACGTCACAGACTCAGAAGAGTCCACTGGCTCGAATGGAAGGGGTGCTAATAAGAGGTTTCAAATTGCGGCAGCAAGTGAGTATGGTGACAAATCAAGGACTATTGGACAGATCAGAGAGAGCTTGGAACAGAAAGTCAGGCGTCTTCGTGAAGAGAAAGCCACTGTAGATGAGAAGATCCGATTGGCTCAAGAAGAAGAGGACCTGCGCATGCGCGAGAAGACCAAGCTGAAGCAACAACTAGTTGTACATAGAAGGGACCGTCTGAAAAAAGTGATCGCCGATCTCAAAAGGAAACTCGAGAACCAAAGCATCCGTCTGCAGGTCACATACAGTACTCTCATTGCACTACAGAGGAATATTTTTCGACAGAGGAGCTTCTCCCGCCCAAAGGTTCCGATTTCGGGAGACTCGTCGTTGGAGGCGCCTTTCTGAGTGTGTGGGGGAGGGGGGGGGGGGGGACCTCATTGTTAGGTATAGCTATAGACTAGCCCATATAGTGCCATTCATTTTTGCAAATACCGTGGCAACCCATGTGAAGTTGTGAAGTTATTAGGCCATTTTCAGTCAAGTTGCAAAGAAGAACAATGTAGCAAATGTGTAAGATTTTATCTCAGAGTTTGCGGTCGGAAGTTTCAAAATGAATTTCTAAGACGAAAACTCTGAATTGTTTTATTCTTGTATTTTCTGTAGGGGAATCCGTGGTCCATATCAGACGACGAATGCAATATCCCCCCCCCCCCCAAAATAAAAACCCAAAAAAACCTACTCATGTTGAGTAGATTATTATTGTATGTAAAAACATCCGTAAATTACAAAACAAATTACAAGTACCCTGACCGTATCAGGACCTGGGGGGGGGGGGGGGGGGGGTGGGGGGGGGGGGAACAGTACCTCCTCTTCCGACCTTTTTTATACTAACCGAAGAACGCTCCAGCCGATTGGGGACATTTCATAACTTGCATCGGGGGTAACTTTGGTACCAAAATCAAATGTATAGGGTTTTCATGGTTACCATGGTAACCGATTTAAAAAACACACCGAAAATCATGAATTAGAGCTTTTTGTGTGGAAATATACTGAAAAACAAATATAAATGCCAAAATGGTTTTGGTATAGCTAAACTAACCACATTTTGACTTGGACGAATATTCAATGTCACTTGACTTACCGCAATGCATCATGGGAATCCAAGATGGGCATGCATCGTCGACGCGAATATCTTCTTACCATTTTCAGGCGTTTTCGGCATCTTTTTTTTCTCGGTTTTTACAGTTAGTGGCAGTTTCGTTCTGGGCATTCATAGCTAGCTATGCTGTCATTACAGTATTTCAGTGGTCACTTCAACAATGACGCCAAACGCGCCCCATCATAAGTCACGCTCATCTTTATGTAAACAAACAAGGTTTGATATCGTTCTTATATACACTAGAGATGCATAAGTAAAATCTACAACCTACTCCTGTTCTGCAAATACAGCAGTGTTTTCTAACCTCACGAGGCATTCTTAATCAAGCAATATACGTAACTTTTCACTAAAATCTGTGATATCCTTCGAGCACAATAGTTTGACGTCGCTACGTGTGTGAGCAGTTACGCAACAAGACGCGTCCCCCGAATCGCCAGCGTTGTAATAAACTTGTTTAATTGTAAACAAGGCACCATGCTATTTACTGTCCCTAGGGATCCGACAGAGTGCGCCCTTTGAAATTGGACATCTGCGCTCCAGTGCCCAAAGCGGTGACCTTGGATGTAAAAAAAAAATTCTAATGATAGATAATTGTATAAATAACACATGTACCAAATTGGAAGGCATTTTTTTTTAAGTGTAGAAACTATGTCACATATACTGTTTTTGACCAAAATAGGCAAAAATTGGTAAAACGCAATCTTGTGTTCACTGCAGTGCAATCAAATGATGCTATGTTGTTCACTACCGGTTGTAATATCCGACTCCTCTTCCCTATTATTGGTTAAACCCTCTCACGTGACCGGCCACTCTCCAATAATCGATTCACCAATCACTTAAGGCATGCGCAATACAACAATATTTCAAGGTGACACAATTTCACGCTACCCCGGCGGTAAGCACTTATCCAGAACCACCAAAATGACATCGTCCCGCGCATCGCGCCTTGTGCCTATTCAATAAGGCCTTGTGCCTATTCAATAAGGCCTAGTGCATTTTCAGTAATACATAACGATGTCATTTTGGTGGGTCTGGATCACTGATCTCTATAAACTAGATTGGCTGCGAAGCTCCGCGATTGAAGCCACCGCGCGGCCATCTTGCTATATTCAAAACAATGGCCGTTTTCCAAGCCCCTGGCTTTAACTCCGTCTCTGAATTCAGCCCATTGCCAAACTGCATCCATGCATGCAGTTTGTGAATGGGCTGAAGTTGGAGACGGAGCTGAAGCCTGGAGCTTGAAAAACGGCCATTGTTTTGAATATAGTAAGATGGCCGCGTGGTGGCTTCAATTCACGCATAGGCAATCACTGCTGCGCTGCCAATCCAGTGTAGAGATCAGTGGTCTGGATAAGGGCTTACCTATACACCGGCAAGCACACGTCTCTGCCAACCTGAAATTTCACATGAATGACCACAGCGCATGCAAATTACAGGAAGGCGCACAAGTGTCCTGAGAGAGCCCCAATAAAGCCTGGTCCTGATATGGCTAACCCAAAATTCTTGTAAATGCCCATCTAATCTCAAAAATGACGTTGAGAATGTATGGTACCATTTGTTCTCATTGGTATTTAAACTCATTCAGATGTACTTAAAACTAATGTCGCATTACGCAGGATTCATTTATACTCGACATTATTATTATTCTGGTTATGTTTCTATGCAAATGAGGAAGAATGCAGTTTGGTTGATATTCTTTACGCATTGTTTAATTTGATGACGTCACAGGCCCGCTTCCTCTTATGTCGGTAAAACAATGTTGCTAAACCTCAAAGGCGTTGTATAAAATGATCCGCATATAGCCACCCAGTGCAGTGTAAATTAACAAGCGGTATTTCACATGTTTTGTAAAAATATCCCCGCATTGGGTAAACATTTACAAGCATTAACTTTAAATGGTTGTAAATCCAGGCTCTGATTTGCTAACCAGGGAAGCATTATTAACTTTCTCAAGACCCGCCCTTATTTTTGCATAAGATGCAAAATTTGGCATGAGAAAGATGCAACATTTTGCATTTTGCATATTTGCATTAGAAAGATATTGTTACAACATGGTCGCTGATTTTTTATGACCACTTGTTTATGTTTAAGGATTTCCGTTTCTGGGTCATTAATGCAGTTCATTATTACGTTTCTATGGGCTTAGCAAGGGCCAGCTTTGCTCCTACACCCAGCAAGATATGGGACCAAGGAGTACCCCTCTTGTCCCTATACCATACTTATACACACTCCAGACTGTTGTTATCTATAAGACATCTCCCGGGATACCCATCACGATATGGGGCACAGGGGTACCCCCTTTTGTCCCTATCCCACTCCATACTATTGTTACCTAACACACACCATACATTTCTGAAAAGAATTCCTGAGATTCCAGGAACACAATGATCAAAACAAAAAAAGGGGGGGGGGGTCCTTTGCCCCACATCTTGCTTCAAACGCTTTCTCCTCCTGGGTATTGAAAATGTTAAAATGTATCGACCTGAATTGTGAAACTTGCAATCTGAAATCACGAGCCTTTTACAATTTTACAACGGCGCGCTCATTTTAGTGATAGTATTTGGAGTAATGATTCCGGAAGATTTACAGTAAGTGGGGTTAACCTAAGGTCACGTAATATATGAATACAGTATTCGTTACACCCAATATTTATTTCCAACAAATCAATGTAAGACTATAATCGCGGATAACAAATGTTTGTTAGAGGAAATGTGTTTATGGAAACTTATAAATTGTATACAATCGTTATTTTGTCGGTGAGAGTACTTACGAATCGAATATAATTGATTGTAAAACTGTATTTTAATATCCGATTTTCCCCAGCGTTTATGAGAGAACGTCTCAATAAAATCCTTAACTTGTCACAGAATATGGTATTTGTAAGTAGGCCTACTTCATATCAGTGCCTTAACTACGGGGGGGGGGGGGGGGGGGATCTGAAACAGATTATACAAGCCGCAGTTCTTCTTGATAAAAATGTGTTCACCCCATGTGTCCCCAACGTACGTTCGATTAGCTTACACTTAAAACATGGGGTTATACCGCAGGGAAGCAGGCTAATCGAACGTTGCGGTGTATTCGCCTAGGTATTCTGGGAAAATTAAGGTCAAAGGTCGTTTGCGACGGGGAACTTTAAAAAGTGTGAAATGTTAACACGTACAGGCTCACTGTCGTCTGCTCTGCCAACAAAATCGTGACCATCATGGCCGACATAATTATAAAAATTCACAATTTGCACAGTCTTGTCGCCAACTATTTTCTGCGTTTGCGAAAATTTACAGTGGGGGAGACTGGGGTGGCGATTTTTTATGGGGTGGGGGGCGTGCTCCCCCACCCCTTAGCTACATCGCTAGATATTAACAATAATCATGGGTGGCAGTCTGGGGGAGGGGAAGGGTGGTGTGTCTGGTACATGGTGTGCAAGTCATCACGCGTCCAGTCCTTTCAGCGAGTGCACTGGTAATTAACGGCGCCCTCTATTGACCACTTGATGCACGAGGGCGTACCACGCCGCACTTGATTTCGCTTGTACCAAAAAAATTCCACAGTGACAAATCGGCGTACTTGATGACGTCCATGTTATGCGTAAACTGTGAGAGGAGGTTGAAGACCCTGCGCATGCCCATAGGCGGAAATCCCGGGGGGACGTGGGGGGGGGGGGGGGGGGGGGACACACGTCCCCCCCCCCAATTTTTTGAGAGGGGACGGCTATGGCAGTGTTCCCCAATAATTTTTCCCTTGTCATATGTATGGGTCATTGGCTTTTTTTATACACGCACCAGTATGCACCAGAATATGTCCACAAAGATCAGCACACATTTTCAAACATTTTTCAAGGAAACACAAGAGACAGCGAGTACAAAATGCTTAACAATAATTGTTGGTTGTGTGCTTTTTCTTCTGTAATATGACTGTACAAACGGATGACCCCCCCCCCCCCCCCCCCCCCCCCCCGGAATCTTCGCCACGAATGTTTAATGACGTTAAGTAGCGGTGGAACAGTCTGGAAATACAACAAATGTCGATCGCCTACAAAAGTACACAATCCCCATGTGAGCTGGTGTTTCAATCCTCGCAAGGAGTATAATTCAATTTCAAACAATAATGTTTAGGTCCTGACATTGATCGATGATCCCTTTTGTAAATCGGATGCTTTTAGACAGATGGGCGGGTAGGCCTACAGCTTGAAATTCACCTCACCTTTTATCTGAAATCACAAAGTGTTCATCAAAGATAAGGATGAAAGTCTGGTTTTATCAACTTCCTTCTAGTTCAATCAAGATAAGATACAGGTCATCTGAAGTCATGACTCGGTAGCATGACCCAGCCCAGTTTTAAGAACCGTGGCTACATAACGATCTACAGCCATAAAGTTCATCTGAGGCTTATTATTGTCCTTGCTCACGAGAACTGGCTTTTTTTTCACACTGCGGCTTCATAAGGTGTGTATAATACGCCGTAATAATTGTCAAATATTTGCCAAACTAGTTGGCTTCATTCTGCGCTTGCAGGCTCAGAAATAATTGTCGTTTGATGATCGCAGACAGCTGAGGATCTGAACATTACCCCTGCCCCGGGCCCTCACACCTTTCCGATACCTTCCCTGCGCGTGCGCATTTTCTACAAAAGATTCTATGCCACGACAACAAAATTAATGACGGTATTAGTGATTTTCATTTTGTGCATGTTTTCTTTACATCAACGCTTAGGCCTTACATTGTGATGCATCCATGTACTGCGTGTTAAAAAACATTCCTACTTTTGTTTTTTAATAACTTTAAAATTACTGCATGAAAAGTCTAATGCTTTGAGTATAATGTAACATTTTCTGGTGCAGATTTGATTACGTAATCACCATTAGTTATTTTGCAATTAGCTATTTTCCCAAAGAGGACTCTTGCCATAGATGGCCTATAGTCTAGTGAAATGGACATTCCGTTGGCAGGGTTCCTCTAAGGATTGTTTTTGAGTTACATAATTTTTCTTCCGAGTTGGGTTGATTTAGGGACTATGGGGAAGGGATTCGACCAGTATTCAGACCTTGCTTCGTTTGTGGTCAATGATTGCAGTCATGTTTACCACATAGAAAAAAAATCTTTATTGTGATTCTTTTTCGCATCAAGAAAGTGTTGTTCTAACCCAGAGAGGTTATCGCAGAAAATACAGAACTCTCCCATCCCGGAAGATTCTGAGGGTAAATTTCAGTATACAGTTTAAAATGTGTGCCCACACATACTTCAACCAGTGGATATTCAAATCAAACAGTCATAAAGTCAGGAGAAAACCCCTAGTAATGCCATTCACCTTGGTAAAAACCAACCTCAAATTAAACACCCTATTACATCATAACGAATGAAGATTACGCAACTAGGCTATATTTGCACCAACAAATTTACAGCTCTCTTTTACATAATACTCAAAGCGTCATAATTTCCATGCAGTAATTTTAAAACCAAAAGAAGGAAATGTTTTTTTTAACACGCAGTACATTGTATAGAATTAATTCAGACAAGAGATGCAACACCGATCTCTACACACATCCTATGCACCCTTTATGGCCGGTGCCACTATTGTCCACTTCCACAATTGTCCACTTTACTTTCTTTTTATATTCTCCTTTTTTTGTCCCT
This sequence comes from Hippasteria phrygiana, assembly GCA_037893225.1. Lineage (NCBI taxonomy): Eukaryota > Metazoa > Echinodermata > Asteroidea > Valvatida > Goniasteridae > Hippasteria > Hippasteria phrygiana. The sequence goes on along the minus strand of JAZGUH010000008.1, from coordinate 141,020 downwards.
ATAGAAATCTCAAACTCCATAGCATTTTCCTCGTGGGGCACCTAGATTTCTAAAGACTTTGTCGTCGGGCACCATTGTCCCACTTGTTACCCATTGTGCGAGGTACCCCCTAAAGCAGTATAATACACAGTGTACAGAGAGTGAGATGCAACCATATGACAGCTGGTGGCGCTCTTACTTCCTCCGAAGATTCAAACTATATTTCTGTATGGAATTGCCCGTTATATAATTACCATGTTTGGACCATAACATGAGAGTTGTCAAGGCACATCTCTCTCTATCCTATTAATATTAAATACTTATTAGCTGCTCCGGCTGTTTTCGTTAAGATTTGTTTTTTTTTTTTTTTTTTTTTTCTTCTGCCCTTTTTGCCATAGGTTTTGTACACAACTCCCTTTCCCACCTAATTCCATACTGTTAAAGCTTAGCGTAGATGGTCCTAAAGCGATGACGTCAGTAGTTTTTAAATTGTGGCCTCATGAATATTCAATTTTCCACGCTTGCAAGCTCAATATCTGAAAAACCAATCGAGATGTGAAGTTTATATCTATTGCAAAGTATTAGTTGGGCGGCCAAAATGTTTCTGTTTGAGTAAAATGTTCGTGACGTCATCATGACGTCATCTGGAGGCCATTAACTGAAAGCACAATTTTGCGTGTTTAGCAACCTCCTATGACAGCAAGCATAAGACAAGTCATACATTGTATTTTGGTCGACCTTACTGCAAGCGGAAATGATCGTGGCTCATTCCAGTGTGAAATAAGGCCCATTTCAAAATTTAGCGAAAAGCAATAAGATAACATAAGAATTCTGGGAAAGCGATAACCGTGGGTATTTTGTAGCGCGTTGTGAATTTATGTGTGGACTGATTTAGACTCGTTATCGGTCCTTCCGTTGTCCTTCGGACTTCTAATACGGGATTAGGATAAAACGTATGGTGCGGGAAGTAGTCTAATTCATCCCGCACGTTAGGGCAAATCTACCAATGTGTTGAGGGCAGCAGACAACCTTAGCGGTTGCACAATTTGCACGAATGAGGTGGAATTTGGGGACTGTGCGAAAGTCACAGACATAAATAACCCATAGACGGACAGCGCCTATGGAAATCAACGTCGGGATACCGTAATTTTGGCGGCGCCCGACTAAGTATGAAACTATGGGCGGAAGTTGGTGAAAATTATACACGACTCTATGGAGAAATATCGGGAGGACTGATTCAAATCGGTAATTTCGGTTGAAAACGCATTGATGTTGACTGAAAACCCATCGAAGCGTTCACTATATACTGCTGCACAGTTATGTATTTGATTATTTTTTTCGAAAATAATGTTTTTCTTACAAAAAAATGGAACTAACGTGAGGCCTAAGCACACTTCCATTTTCGACTATGCCGACGTGCACACAATTGATAGAGGCCTAATTCGAGCGCAATTTGAGTCCCTCGCGCAGGACTCAAATTGCACTCGACAAGGCTAGGCCTATTTCACAATAAATAGGAGCTACTTTTTTTTTTTAAAGTAGGGGTCTCGGGGTATAGTGTTTTCTACAGATTCTGTCCACCATTATAGGCCTATTGAAATAAACCTTTTCGAATAATAACCAGAAAAATAAATTTTAAATGGCAATAAAAATAAAGGAAATAATTGGGGAATCCCTCTCACGGTACTACCAGTTACTGATGAATGAAAATTTCTGATATTAGAACAGCTAAATGTTGTCACATTATTAGCCAATCAGAAGAGCATTTTTGCAAGTATAACAACGAACATGGGACAGGTCGACCGCTGGGACAGGTCGACCGCTGGGACAGGTCGACCGCTGGGACAGGTCGACCGCTGGGACAGGTCGACCGCTGGGACAGGTCGACCGCTGGGACAGGTCGACCGCTGGGACAGGTCGACCGCTGGGACAGGTCGACCGCTGGGACAGGTCGACCGCTGGGACAGGTCGACCGCTGGGACAGGTCGACCGCGTCTAGTTACTCGAAAAACTCATGATTCTGAAAATTTGTAAATAATTAACGGGTTTCAAATTTATTCCCCCAATTAACGTAATATAAACAAGGTTCCTTGGTCCCAAATATTGTAAATTCGGATTCCAACACAATCGGTAGGCTTATTAATTCATTCAAGGCTTAACCACAATTCACATTACCCGGCCCCCTGTGTATCCAAGCCCCATTCAAAACGACAGCGCTGTCCGGCCCACATCAACCCAATCACCCTGCCAAGTACCCCTTCCCCGCATATCCCAGCCCTGCACCACAAAACATAGACCGACGCCCAGCCCTTCCACAACCAAGGACCCCCCCCCCCCCCCCCCCCCCCCACCGAGAAACCCCAGCAATGGATGACTGTCTTCCCATTTGACGCAGACGGTCGAGTTGTCCGAGCCCCGTAGGCCCCAAGACCACTAAAGTTGACTACCAAGTTTGCTACTTGTAAACCGGTATAATGTATTTACATGCATACACAAATGTTTCGCTTTCAAACTGAATTTAAATTTATTTGTAACAACTGAAATAAAAACAAAGCTACATTCATTGGATAATTTTTTTTATATTTCTTTTTAAAATATAAAACAGTGTAGAACTTTTCTGTACAATTAATAGCCTGTCATGAGGGATATAGTAAAAGAAAATAGGATTCAAAATAGAGATTGGTGTCTATAAAAACTATAAAAAAAATTTGATCTAGGTCTGTTGACTACTTAGAATTGCAGTTTCGTAACCATACATAAATGTGTTATTCATGCACATAGGCCAACAATCTGAAACACCTCTTACTCCCTAGGTGGTGCATGAATAATAAATTCTGTAACTCTCGCACGCATGTACATGTACACACATTTACCTTCCATACCTTGTGGACATTCCTTTGTTTTCATGTAGTTAAGAAAGAGAAAAAAGCCAATTTCACTCGCACTGTGAATGTTCTTTCAACCCAAATTTTTGATTGTGATTCCCTTAAATGTTCCCCTTCATTTTGCGACAGATAACCCTAACCCCAAAATGAGGGGAAACGTTATGCGGACATGGGCAAGTCCACATAACGTTTTCTTTTCCTTCCTGCTTCGTGTGGACACCTTTTGTTCACAGGTCCACACAGAGTATGCAAGGTAATTATAAGAGCATGTAATATAACATGTGTAACTACATGTAGGAAAGTTTTTACAGTTTCAATTCTTGTAATAGAATTCTCCTTAAAACCTTCGACAAGAATGAGTCTTATAGTCATGTCACTCAAAAACTGAAAAAATTCAAACAATTCTGGTACTAAATCTAAAATAAAGATACAACATTCAGAAGAAAAAAGATGGCTCAAGCCTGGTCTTTTGTGAAAGAAAAAGCTTAACACAAATAAACACGAGTGCCACAAAAGTGTCAAAAGCCCTTGAAGTTTTAGGTTTTATGGGGATTTTCTACAAACTTTCACTCTGAGTTTTTTAATCTTAGCTTGTAGGGGCTCAAACTTATCTCTCCAATTGTTCACGTACTTCTTCATTTGATGGAGTTCTGATGGCAATGTGTAGAAGCCATGATTATTCTGGAAAGTCACTATTTTGCTCTGCATATCCTGGTCTTCTGCAGGTTTATGAAGGGAACTGGCTCTCTTGCAAGTTTGAGAGTCAAACAGTGTAGGCACAGCATTTCACTTGAGGATTCTGGTTTTACCACCCATTTTAAAACACTCGGGCTCAAAATGCTTTGAGCAGAGGCTATCTTGAAGAGAAGGATTCATCCCAATGCATAACATACATCCACTGTCTGGTGAGGTCGAACACATGTACACGTAGTGGAATCTTGCTTCCTCTGAAAAAAAAGTGTTTATTAACATTTATTCATAAGCAAATTTGTTATCAAGTTGGGTCATAGGCACTGACAAAATTAAACTTCCAAAGGGAAAGATTTTACTTTAACCCTAACCTTCCAAAATCAAACACCCCATTTGTGTTGAATTTTGTGTGATTGGGTACTGTAGAGCCTTGGCACCATCACTTTGCATGGGACTTGATGCCCTGATTTTGTCTAAGTACAAAGAATGTGCCATTGGTTTACTACACAGTGTTGGAGTTTGTGTGGTTAGGGAAGGATTCTAGTAAAAAGCCTTGGGCTGTTAGGGTTAATAACCCCCCCCCCCCCTCCACCAAAATTAGTCAGGAACAGCAAATCTTGGAAAATAACTATCCATCTGTGTTCAGAATTGTATAAACACTTGGCACAACCTTTACATTTTACAATTTAGAATTTTGTTGGGAAATTTGAGAAAGTGTCCATCGACACCCCACCCCCCCCCCCCCCCCCCCTCCGAACTCGTACAATTTTGTTGGAAGGCGAAACATTTTGGAAGTCAACTTGGGCAAATTTACATTTAACAAAATCAGAAACACCCCCCCCCCCCCCCCTGCAAACAATCAATTTTTTCAAACAGTTGGACATGCACGTGCATCAGTCTAGTCTTTGGCTTCGAACTGAAATCATGTGCCTTTTCAAATTTCACAATAGGTGCAAAATATTTTATAAAAAGTCTCATTTAAATATTAAATTGAGCCTTCAAACTTGGCTGTTGAAATACCGGGGACCTTATCTTTGCCACGTAAAAGAAATTGGAGAATTTGTTGGCTAAAAGTAAAAAGTAAAGTGTGAATAAGGTTGCCACGATTTTTTTTTGCATGTTTTTCAGCACAAGGTGACATGGTGCTTATCATGAATTACACAATTAGGCCTAAGCCTCAACCATGGAGGAAGGAAAAAGCAGAATAATGAGTACATAAAAAAATGATAAACTGGCGTGATACTTGTCAATGTTTGTCAGTCCTAAATTAGTATTTTTCCCCTGTTAGGCCTAAATATTGAATGAAATTCCCGTAAACTTCATGTCTAACCCTGATCATGTTTATTTTTCTCTCATAAAAGACATTAAAATGCTCCAAATTACCCTTTTCTGTGCCGTTGCTTTGAGGACTTCACAAACAGACCGCCGCGTACTGTGCGAAAATGTGTACGTAAATATGGATGTGGACCGATTTTGCCCATAGTTTTCAAAAATGGCGGCTTTCCTGAAATTACAGTATTGCGCCCCCAGTTGTCCGTCTATGGGTTATTTATGTCTGTGGCGAAAGTGTCTGAGCTGGAAATGTGTATAGCGCCCTCTCGTGACTATGATTTCAGACAATTCCAACGTGATTAATGGTGCATTTTTTCAGGCCTACATCTACAGAATTACAGGTCCGATTGGGCTGAATTTCGGTATGTGCTAAGACCATGATGTGTGATAGATGCAAACTAAACTGACGAAATGATGACGTCATCACGTGATATATGACGTCACATTAAAGGTGCATTTTTCTAAGGCCTAAATCTTTAGAACTACAGGTCCGATTGGGTTAAATCTCGGGATCTGCCCAGACCATCATGTGTTACACAGGAAAATTAAACTTACGTAATGACATCAGCGCGTGCCATATGACGTCACATTAAAGGTGCAATTTTCTAAGGCCTAAATCTTTAGAACTACAGGTCCGATTGGGTTAAATCTCGGGATGTGCCCAGACCATCATGTGTTACACAGAAAAATTAAACTGACGTAATGACATCAGTACGTGCCATATAACGTCACATTAAAGGTGCAATTTTCTAAAGCCCACATCTAGCGAACTATACCGATTGGATTGAATTTCGGGATGCGCCTAGACCATCATGTGTGATAGATGAAAATTGAACTGACGTAATGACGTCATCCCGTGCCATACGACGTCACATTTAAGGTGCATTTTTCTAAGGCCTACATCTTTAGAACTACAGGTCCGATTAAGCTGAATCTCGGTATGTGCTCAGACCATCATGTGTGATAGATGCAAATTGAACTGACGAAATGATGACGTCATCACGTGTCATATGACGTCACATTAAACTCGGATTTTTCTAAGGCCTAAATCTACAGACATACAGCTCCGATTGGGTTAAATATCGGGATGTGACCACACTTTCACCTGAGCCATATTTACTTGTATGTGTGCTAGTACAGTATATATAGATTTATACGATGCACATCATAAACACCCTTGAGGAGCAGCTTTTTTCGTCATACTGACGAAAAACCTCTAGTTACAAATTGCAGCTGTATGCATATGGGTGAAAACAGAAAGTTGTCGCTTACCCGCACTGCATGCTGCCGGCACAGTCTTGGAATAGGCCTTGTCCTACTCGAGGCTGTTCGTTCTCTTGGCTTCACTCAAATTCTACTTTCTTGGGGTTCCAACGAAGTCCTAAAGGTGACATCTTCCGCAACATGTGCCAGACACGCCTACCCCATGGACATCATCTTGGCTGACCAGCCCCTCTGAGATCAGCGGCCCCGCTATCAAATCGCGCGCCACGACCCGGACCACACGTACTTACACAAAGGGCGCCACCAAGAGGTTACCGGGAGAACCATATAGCTCCCGGCCTATCCCCCGGGATATCTTAATATGAGCGGTATGTGAAACCATTCTATTGGACGCCGCGCAAATAGAAATATCCACGATGTCCAACGGTTTCAAGAGATGTAGACTTTCCGTACGACAGGCCAACAACACAGCCCCTGTGGGTATCACATGATTTGCACATGTAATTCTATCATGTACGGTAACACCGAAATGCACTGATTTTCAGCCGGACGCCGGGATATTTTTCTCTCCTAATTAATTATATTAAAAATTAATATATGTCGGGCATGAATCCCTCCCCTGCCTTCCTGCTTTTCTTTTGCTTTTACTGGGTAAAACGTTATAAATCTGTCCAGCGTGACCACCCCCCCCCCCAGCATTTTTTCTGGGGAGTGGTGTTGCAAAGCAAAAGTTTAAAATCCCCCCCCCCCCCCCCCCCCCGGTCAGAAAATCTGAGATCCGTCCTTGGTAATGTAGTTATACCGCCTCCTGGCCTCTACAGTGTGACGTGGGTTCCATGTATACAGCGCCTAAATGAAGATTTCTCCCATCAATGTCACCGAACTTTTTTTTGGGGGGGGGGGGGGGGGTGGTGAAAGAGCCGGTTTTATTTTTAATTAGAGTAATTGCTATTGTAATTAATTCCCATATTAAGGTATACTGTGTTTCAAAAATATCGCATAATATTCTTTGGAGAAACATGATTAAGTTTATGGTTGCCGAGTGTACAGCGTACACGCAGTCTAGTCTAACTGAGCAAGGGAACCACCCTATGAGCTAATTTTAGACCCAAGTTGATAAATTCAAGATGGGTACTTTCTTGACAGACGCCACAGGATGAGGGGCAATTGGTCGGAAGTTGGCTGGTACCGTGCCAAATACGGGCTTCTTTACAGGAAACGCTCCGTCTCCGTGTTCAATTTGCTCTTAGTCGTTCTGGGAATCAATAACAAAGTGATTTTCTAAATCCAGGGATTGCTCTTTCACTTCGGGTCTTTCCTTGTGGTCTGACGACGGAGAATGTTGGAATTACAGCCACAAGTCAATTACGTGTTTTTTTTTTTTTTTCAAAATTAAGACTTTAAGAGTAGCTATTTCATTGCACGGAAGTAAAAAAAAATATATATATATAGGCCTAACGTCACAGACTTCCTTCATAATCAAATTAGTTCGGTTTCAGAACAGGCTTCCAACATCTGGTCAGATTGTTTGTAAAATTTCTTTCCAGTCTGAAACATCGAGTTGGGGTCGTTGGTACTTCTCTAAACCTATAAAGGAAATCTGTTTAATCGCCAGGATTTCTGAGCTAGGAATACATTCCAGATTTTTGTTGAGGGCAAAGCAGTTGGTCTGGCGTGGCTGCGTGAAGGGGTCGCACGCACAGTATCCTTCTTAAAGTTGTTGAAATTTCTAGATATCTATAGATTAAAGTTCCAAAATGTATCATCTCTTTTGACTACTATCATAATACGAAACGAACACTGTGAACGCAAAGCAGATTTAATCAGTGGGCGTGGTCAATGTAGGGTGTAAGCGGGGCGTGGTTTTAGGGAGATTTCCTGTTACTCTGAACTCCAAGGCTCGCCAATGCTTGCATTTCGCTTTGCTGGACTGGTTTCAATTTACAATGACAACCCCTCCCACTGCTAAGTCATTCAGATCCTCGTGATCTTCTATTTATTCATTTCGTTTTATTTAACCAGGGTAGTCCCATCAGTTATCAAAGAACTGTTCTCCCTGGGAGCCCCGATATCACAAGTAATCAGCAGGCACACGCACGCATCGGGGTGGGACAAAAAAATGTCCCTTCCCGTTTAGTAGACAGGAATCCTTTTGTAATAATAGTGCGGGTGTTACTCAAACATGGAAACTATTTGAAAAGCAATAAAGTACAAGTCACTGTTCTTATGCAGTATGCGTGACAGGGCCTTAAGTTAATACTAACTCATTACGCACTTCGCTACCCAACATTGATGTGGCAAGAACTTAACGCATCACCCAACCACGAATGGCGCCCTGGAATTATAGTAAGATATCGTTCCACTGACCTGTTCAAAGTTTTGCGTTCTTGGATGGCGAAAAAAAAGGAGAGAAAAACGGCGTTCGTTTTCAACCGTCGGGCTGCATTTGTTAAAGCGCCCTCTCGTAAAATAAGTCCAATTTTGTAAATGGGATCGTTTTCAATTGGTCACATAACATGCATTGGCCTGAAGGCCGAGGGCCGAACGGAACGTCCAAGATCCACTGGTTACAACGCGTCGCTTCAGTACACTACGCGTGCATGCGTCCGTTTTCGGATTGTTAACCATTTTAGAAACAACACGGATTAACTACATTCGGTCAATAGAGGGCAGTTTCCAGCGATTGTTCGGCCGAATAATCGTTGGAAAACGATATATATTTTCACTTTTCTTGAAAACGACAGCACACCTGGTGCCATCATTTCACAGGATGATTGCGACTACTATTAACTTACGGTATTTCGTAATAATTCAGTAAAAACAAATTGGATAATTACCAATCGTGTACACTACCTTTAAACAAGACTGACTTTATAACAGCTCTTCGTATGCGCAGTAATCGAATGTACACGTACAGTAAAAGCCTGTTTTTGTAATTCTTGGCTCTTCCTCCATTTCGGCGGGGATTGTTTGCTGGGATCGGGGGGTCTCCCACAACACACCCCTGCTGATGGAATTCCATACCATGACGGGGCATTGGAACTTCGAAAAACGGCCTCCTGTGCTTTGAAAGTTGTTCAATTTACGAGTTACTTTCTTCGATGTTTAGAGTAGCCACCACTTGCATATTTTAAGTGTTTTCAAACTCGTTCAGAAGCATCAGATGCATATGCGTATAATGTGAGAATTTCCTGCATTTTCCAACACTTTTCCTTCCTGGATCAACTCGACTCTTAGTTGACCTCAATTTTTTTCCCGGCAACCACGTATATCCGTGATTATTTACAGATGCATCGGCAACAAGACAGGCAACACCCCCCCCCCCCCTTAAAAAACCCTACATGACCTACGTGAAAAACACTTTATAGTGCTTATCAAAAGTGTTTCTGTAAGTGCTTGGTGTATCTCAAAATGATTATTCTTATAATTTACACGTATTAGGAAAAGCAACAAGTGCAACATCTTTTTTCGAACTGTTACAAGAATTGTCGCGCCAAACTTAAAAATTACTACTTGCTGTTAAAAATTGATTTGTCCCAAAAATTCTAAGAAAGTCTGCACTATTTTTTTCATGACTATTACTAATGCATGCTTCGTTTAAAATCGAAGTGAAATACGGCTTTAAAACGATGGTAATCGTTTGCCTTGGAGCATTCCCTTAATTTAGATATTTTCAACAACATTCAGGTCACGCTAACTTCGCTCGACTGACGTCACCGCAAGGGGCTCACCCCTAAACAACGGCAGCCGGCTATGACAGTTGACTGAGGGATCACTTTCCTATGACGTCACACGCAGGCGCAGAAGCCGGTGGAATCCCGGGAGTTCCCGGATGGCGCGCCTTGCTACGTCAAAAGGAAGGATTTAAGTATTAGGAACCAATTTACGGGGGGAAGGTTTGTGATTAGCTCGCCTGGAGTCCAAAAGGTCAAATCTGATCTGTTATTCGTAAGTGATTAGGAACAGGTTAGGACCACAGCGTTCAACTTGTCAAACTTTGGTGAACTCGGAAGTTGACTTTTCGACTGGGTTGGATTGAAACCAAAATGGCTGATTCACGAATGGATGAAAAATAAGATGGCATCTAAGGAAAGGTTATAGAATTAATGAGGGAATGCATAAATGCGTCCTTCCGACAGGGCACTTTGAGTCACGTACGTATATACAATCCATTAAATTAATATCTAAATGTTTCGCACAAATTTTGATATGAATGTTTTTGCTGAAATAATTCTTTGATAAACCAAGACACAGTAATTTTGTGTCACAAAATAACTGTTTGCCCATAAGCCTTACAGTAATGTTTCGAAACATCCAGAATATCAACCGACGTATGATTGAATTAATAGCTTCCTTCCCTCGAATTTCGAAAATGAACACGCTCATGTTCAGGAGAGTAGATCTTTCACACAATAATCTTCTTCTTTTTCAAAATATGAGAGCATACCATTAGCGGATTTCGAAAAAATCTCCCAATAAACAATTCAGGTGATACTCCGATTTAACTTCAACAGCAGTTGTGTGGTAAATACACTAGCTCACTGAGTGTAAAACAGAACAAATTGATTTCCTAGCCAATGAGGGTGTTTACGTAAATCGTGTTGATGTTATATTCTTGGTGATTCTGATGTTACGCATGTGCATGTAATTGCTGTTTTCCCAGATGTTGACAAAACTTTAGCTTAGTCATATTTCGTGCATGCATATACAGGTCACTCACAACCGACTCGTGTAACTAAACAGGATTTCCCGCCAAAACAACCTACCCCTTACGTCTATCACAAAGTCAACAACATGTTTTCCTTCCCGTCTCGAGTACGATGTAAAACTGAACTGAAAACACATGTAACGTTCCCAGCCAGTGTAAACTGCAGCTTAAAAATGGAAGAAATGACGAACTCGAATACTACTTTGCAAATATCGCCAAATATATTTCTGTATGATGTTTGTACACACGATAGCGGTAAAACTACCACCAAAGTTCAAATAGAATACTACACAGAAAATATGAAACATCTGATATAGCTGACAACCACCACGCGGGGAAATCACTCAAACACAATAAATCCCTATATACACTCTCTGAAGTTTGGTACTATACAAATTACAGCTTAATACACTACGTTCAACAAAAAATACAATTTCAGCTGATGGTTTGAGGCCATATGCACAGACAAGAGAGGGCGCTCTACAGTATCATTTTTATAATAGGAAATATTAAACAAGGTGCGAAGGTTGTACTTCAAAATTCTGAGTAAATTTGATTAAATGCTATTTTCCAGGTATGAAGTTGAGAACGCCCTTTCGTGATTCAAATGGCCATCACAGATAAGCGGTTCATGAGCATCGTCTATGCTTGATGACTATTTGATCATCTTTAACAGAATCACCGGTTTTCCTAAGTAAACAAAAATCAAATTACAAGATCTCACTTCGTTTTTAAGAGAAAAGTTAAAAGAGTTGTCATGATGAAACGGAATCAAACAGCCAATCAGCGTGCAAGTTTTTGTTTTCGTATCACCAATTACTAATAATTCGTCAATTATTTTGTCCTCTAATTGGCATTTGTTATTCAAGGCATTTCAATGTTTAAAGATACATTGTAATGTTGGCTAATGAGGACAAACATATTGTTGGGTGTTTTCTGTTTCTGGAAAAACGCGAGAGCCAAAAATACAGGAATAGGCATTCCAGGCCGTCTAAACCGGAACAAGAAATCGCTGATACGCAACTTTTTAAAAATGGTAGCAACTTACAACTTATCTTTACGCTGCTGCTACTTGAAAATACAGGTTGAGTATAAGAAGAACCGAACCCAAATATTTACTTTTAAAAATTATGTGTATATATATTTTATATTTGATGGATTCTGTACGGAAAGAACGCGAATGAGTTGAGATTTCACGCGCAAGCGCTTAAAACATCATTCAAACATTATGAAGAAACATGTGGGTTCGGTTTTTTTTTTCTCTCATCACCCTGCATGAAGTCAGGAAACATTGTTTCAAACGTATGTGTAGGCCTATGGTTCAGCAAAGTTGTGAATCAACATTTACGTGTGAATACTACCCTGCAGAAACACCGGTACCCTCATCACGTCGTATGAATGAGCTTGCTTACAAAAACTGTTTCTTGTTAGTTTTTGCAGCAATGAGTTGCCTTCATATTAGAACAGTTGGCAGCGTAGTTGTGTTTTGGAATAGTTGTGCTTGATTCAAGTTAACCTTTTTGTCGCTCCGCCAAATGGTACCGGTAATTATTAGAAAAGCTCTAAACTGAAAGAACAACAAATCTATTTCCACAACCCTGGAGGTTTAGGGTATTTTGGCTAGAAACCCTGCCCGACGCATCAGATTGCATACTCTGTCACATTGACTTGTGTGCAGATAGTCCAGCAAAGTGGAGCTGTCATCAGCACAGATGCACTGTGCTGCGTCTGGCAGGGTTAGGGTTAAGCAAAAAACTACTGCAGGATCCCTGAAGTGATGTACAGTAACACCTAGGGCCAATTTCACAAAGCTGTTAAGCACAAAAATTTGCTTAGCATGAAAATGCCTCCTTGATAAAAACTGGATTACCAACCAGATTTCCATGTGTGGAATATTGCTTTTGACTGGTATTCAGCTGTTGTTTGCTTAGCATGAAAATCACATTGACTTTTGGCTGGTAACCTGTTTTTACTAAGCAAGACATTTTCATGCTAAGCAAATTTTTGTGCTTAACAGCTCTATGAAATTGGCCGCAAAGTTAAACAGTGTTTTTCTAGGAACATGGAGAGATCTCATGAGAGGATAACATAATTATGGAGTGGACCCTTAGAACTTTTAGAATGTCAGATTTCTGAAAAGTTCAACCGGTCGCCTAATGTCACCAGAATGCTCTGATTCAGCTTTGAACTTTTTCCAACAAGTACATGCACTTCTGGAATCTCTTCAATTGCAACTTTCAATCTAAACAAAAAACTGCTATGTCCTACTAAATAAGAGATTCCCATTCTCGCATTTCACATTGGTTACTTAGAAAATCTCGAGAAATGAAATGTACTTTTCCAGTAAACTTTAAATTTTAAACTGTCGAGGGTCAGCTGTGTGCCCACAGCTAAAAACCCTGCTTATAAACGTAAGCTTTATATCTGATACAATGTATACGGTTACAACCCCAAAAGTGTACTTTTCCAGAAAAGATGTTAATACAGGGGTGGATCCAGGGGGAGGGGGGGGGGAGGGGGGTCGAACCCCCCCCCCCCCCCATTGCCATTTTTTGTTGTTGCTTGTAAGGGCCTACGCCTGAAGTTGCAAACCAGAAAATCAAAACCCCGTAAAGGTCTTATTCTGTTTGTACGGGTAAGAACAAAACAAAGAGGTTTTTCAGAACCCCCCCTCCGCAAACAAACCTGGATCCGCCCCTGTGTTACCTGAAATCACACATGTAGCAGTCATAAATTTGTAAGTTGATTTTTGATTAACCTTTCAACACTGACATTTTGGCTTGATAGACCAAAACCTATTCTTGAATCTACAAAGATAATACGTTTCATCGTTTTCTGTCAAAAGCTTTAAACTAATTTCCAAAGATGTAGGCTTTTTATTACAGAATCTCAAAATCTTTATCAATACTTTAATTACCAAAAAAAAATACACATTTCAATATACATACAAAACACAATTTGATTGCGTTAATATGAAGAATTTACATTTATGCAAAACCCTCTAGTACAATAAGTTGGACATAAATTGTTTCAATAAAACTATTTTTTTCTCTCTAAATCCATTTCAATCCATAGCACGTATAAAGCTGCCATTTTCTTTCTACACACACTGTATACTATACACCACTAACTTTAAAAATTGAATTCGCTCAAATAAAACTAAATTGTAATGTTCTTTTACAGAATGAGGATTTCTTTTCAAATCTCAAGCCTTCTGCAAAAAATTAACTCTCATCGTTTGCTTTTTGCAATGATCCCTTTGGTTGGTTAAATATTTGAATCAGGGGTGAGATTAGCAAAAAATGACAAATTCACGAAATCCATGAAAAAGACACAAACAATCCACGAGGACCCCGGATCAACATTATAGTTTGCATTTTCCTGAAGGCACCCCCTTAAAATATCTGTTTTTGTTAGTCTATATCCACTTGTACAGGTAAAAACACCTTTAGGATAACACCTCAGGAATTCCAGATTGCAAAAGAGATTCTTTCAAAATTCTGAAATCCCGACAAAAAATCCTGAAATTAGGAAAAATCCTGACAAATCTCACCCCTGTTGAATGTACATCACGAAGAAGCACATATTTTGGCCACTTCCACAGAAAGTATATACACCAGTACATTTGAGTTCAGTCACAGGATATGCTCATTTTTCAAGAAAGGAAAATATATTTTGAATTTTGTTTACTGGGCCAAGTTGACATAAAGTAGCTGCACCTTACTTTATAGGTTTTTCTTTTAAGATAAAAAGTCAGCGGAATTGTCAATTTGCTGGTTTATTCCAGAATTTCTTGGTTAGAATTTGGGGAAGCATCGTTATCAACAACATGCTTGTCTTTTTGTGACTCGACTTAACCCCTTGAGTACGGTTATTTAAAGAAGGCGCCGGGGTGTCGCGCCGGCTCTGGCAGCCAAGCGAAACGGACACAATGTGCTTGTGCAGTCAAGCGTAACATACACAATAATCCAACTATGGATTGAAACTGCACAAATAGTGGCAAATGGCGTCGTCCGGCCTGGTGCCACTGTTTGTTTTGTGCCATTTGGCGTCCTCCGTACGCAAGGGGTTTTAAAAAGCTTGTTGTTTACCTTCAATGCCACACCAAGTCTTTCTTGTACACAGGGGCTGGATCTTCACGTGCAGCACAAACTGGATTATGTTGCAGCTTTACATCTGGAGTTAGGAAAATATGTGACCATGAATAATACGATTAAACTTTTAAAATGTCATTCACAGTGTGTTGATGCAGTTAAATTACATAATGAACAATAACAGAATACAAGCCGCTTACGCATATAATGTGACAATATGTTGAACTTCCTCAGCTTTTTTGAACTTATACTCAAGATTGGTAACCAGAGTTTTGATTTATGTTAAAGTATTCGTTCGCACCTTTGAACATGCTTTAAAGTTAGTGCTTCTGAAATCAACCCCAGCATCAGATTGGACCTGATGACCTGGATCCTCCATTTTCCTCCAGAGGCAAAATTCTCTTGTCTTTAATCCTGCAAAATCCTCCGATGCTTCAACTTCCAAAGACCCTCAATCCTACAGATTCCTCCTTTTGGGAAAAAAGGATTTGGGAGGATTTGGGAAGGTTTGGGTTAAGTCAGTTCCAGATGGACACCCTCCAAGTGTTTGTTTGCCGGTTGCAGAATGGAACTTCTGAAATCACAACAGCCTGTACTACTATGACCTAACTGAAATTTTTATGACACCAATTTACCTTTCATATTAAGCTCGTGTCCATGTGTTCCATGTCACCTCCTTCACTGGCACTGTCCGTCTTATCTGATGATCCGGCTGGGCTGGACGGCTGTTGGTTATCATCGATGATAAGATCTCCCTGTTCTACATCAGACATCGTCTCCTGGCCAATCAGCTCCTCTCTGGGTGTTGGAAGCTTTCCTTCCCTCTCTAAGGTCATCCGATGACCTCTCGACCTTAAATGCTTGGCCAGGTGACCTGGAATCCTGAATGCTATCTGGCATTCCTTACACTTGAAAGGACGGGGGTCATTCTCACTGGAGGTTGAAGGCAGCTCAACAGCATCTACCTTAGAGAGATGGTCCTCTGAACGTTCGTGCTTGGCTAACAAGATCCTGGTCGGGAAAGACAACAGGCATTCTGGGCACGAGAAGGAGTTCTCTTCAAGGTGGATGCGCATATGGATTCTCAGTTGGCTCGGCTTCATGAACACCTTGTTGCAGCTGGAGCACTTATGATTTCCAACATGTGCTGGAGATGATACAAGTTCCTCAGCTACCTCTACTGGTACCTGATCTCCACTTGAAGGTTTATCTGAAGGGAACTGGGATGGTGGCGGTGCCCACTGAAACTGGGACTTGGCTCGTGCAACAGGTGGAACAAAGGGTCCCGGGGAATCCTGATGATCATCTCTTGGAGGATAACTTGACGACTGCATTGTCGGGGACCTAACTTGAGAGAGAATTGTTGGTGGCAACTGCATCATTTTTGAAGGTACCATGGGCGAGACTAATGGTGGCTGAAGAGAACTACTCAAAGACACAAATGATGTGCTGCTTTTATTAAGTTTCGGTGATACTAGTGAGGGAGGTAGAAAGGGTGAAAAGAAAGTTTGCCTTGAACTTTCATGTAATGGAGGGACAAGTGAGGGTCGCGCTAACAGTAGCTGCTTGATGGCACTACCTGGTTCCGACATCCAGGATGGCACAGAAGATGGACAACTCCCAGAGGGGTTGATGCTGCCAGAAACCTTGATTCTATGCTGCTGGAGATCAACCTTCTGACGTTTTCTCAAGCTGTGTTCATCTTCGTCATCTGATATGGCTTCAAAAAAAATTGGTGGAAGAATTTTCTTAGGTGACTCATTTGTTGAGGAGTACACAACAGCTGAAGTTGAAAGGACCCTTGGGGAGAGCTGTGACTTTATTTGAGGGACTGATGTCTGCACTGGAGGTGGTCTACTTGAATTCAAACTTGGAGTAACTGGTCTTGCAGGATCATGGAAAGCAGTGGAGAAAGGAGGTGGAAGCATTCGTGGTAGATAAGAAAATACCCCAAAATTGGTTTGGTAACCTCCAGGGCTGGCCTGAACTTGCTGTGCCTCACTTGAGACTTGGTAGGGAGGAAACAAATGCAGCTCTCTGTTAGACATAGCATGCATTGGGTTTACACCGACGACCAAGTTAGATGCCCCTGGTGGTATATTTACTGATGGGAGTGCCACAGGCTCATGGCGGGATGGCATACTAAAACTGTAGGTTGCATTAGTATCTGTCTGTGAGACGTTACTTGGATTTCTAACAATACTAGGCATATGGTCTTTCTGGGTTTGTGTCCCTGAGGTAGTAACAGGAGATGCCGCACTGTGGAGCTCACTTTGCATGAAGGGTGATCCTGCCGTCAACAATTCTGTGTTTTGAGATGTGTTCCTTGGAGACATGTCTGTAACTTGCTTATCAAAGCTTGCAGAGAGTTGTACCAAGGCAGGCGGGGATTGCAAGTGGGTTGCAAGGCTTTCGTTGTTATTTCCTGACATATTTCTGGAGGTAAAATTATCTTGTACAGTAGTTGACAGTCGATACTGGCTGGTTGATGGATTTGACATTGTCAGTACTATGTGACCGTACTTGTCCAGAACTGGTCGAGCTGGTGGCCGTATGTCACTGCTTCCAGGCTTTGTTGGTTGCGGCAAAAGGCTACTTGGTTCAAATGGGGGCAGTTGTGATATGTCAAATACTTTGCTGCTGTCTTGATCTTTGCCATCGCCTATTCCAGTGGCAGCCATTTTGGCCTTTTGTGCCTTTTCAAGACTCTGCTGATGTCTGTTTGTTAGGTGGCGACTCAGTTTACCAACAACTTCCGACCGGGAGAGTTTAACTGGCTGCTTTTCCTCATCTTTTGATGCTGTTCCACTCTTGGAGGAATCTGTGGTTGTAATGGAACCTGTCGAGTCTCTCCTGGGTCTTTCTTGGACATCACCTTGTCCTTTCTTTGAACGTCCTGGATGGTACTGGTGCCATACCAGGGGTCGTCCTTGACTATCTAAACTGCCAGGCATGTCCTGGATGTTTGGTACAGAGCTGTAGCGTTCACGATGAGGGACTACATCACTGACTGGGACAGCACTTTCAGAATGAGTCTCAGAGATGTCATCATCATCTTCATCATCATCCTCGTCTTCATCTGTGGTATCACCATCTGCAGAATCGGTGTCCTCATCATCAGCATCTGAAAATTGGTGCTCCATGCAAGACTCGTCTGTTGCAGAGATTCCATTCTTAGTGCACTTTTTGCTGTGTGCTTTGGACTTCATGTGCTTGGTGAGGTTCCCCTTAGTCTTGAATGCAAAGTTACAGATTTGGCATTGGTAAGGTCGCATGTCAGTATGTGTCCGGATGTGCTTCTTCAACATGCTTGGTTTCTTGCACCGAATCCCACATTCTTCACAGACATATTTGCCACGGCCACGACCACGTACATAGACATAATCCTCATTAGATTTGTAGCCTCCACTGAATATCTGAATTCGGCTGGGTTCACTGTGACCAGACGCTTCCTTTAGCTTTTTCTCTTTGGGTTTCAGAGTGTCAACCTCAATTACAGATCTGTCAATGTAACCCGAGTCTGATAATTTAATTGTGGATGTATCTGTTCCCTGTTGACATGGGGTTTCTTTTGGTGTTGAATTGTCAGCTGCTTTGCAGACTGCCTCAGGCTTCCATCCTGCCGAGTCTGTGACAATGCCACCCTGAGGTGGAGATATGCTCGTAGTGACATAGTAAAACCGTGGCTTCTTGTTTCTCCCTGTATCATACAAACCAAGATGAGCCTTCCAGGAGATACCAAGAGGATTTGGGCAGTTTCCTCCAGGTCTCCAATTGGAATACATGGAGATCTTTCTATTTCCTCCTTGCTGAACATACATTGGTTGAGGACGCTGCACACAGCAGAAGGTTGTCTGAGTGATCTTTTGGCTGCGTGCTGTGCTGCGGGAAAGTTTGGAACATCTGATTCTCTGCCGTAATGCTGAATTTGTCTTCACATGACTTAAGATATGTTTTTCAAATGTACCCTGGCAGTCTGGTTTCTGTGGTGGAACACGTTTGTAGCGAGGAGACACATCAGCAGAGAGAATTGTCTCATCACCAAGTGGTTTAGATGTTGCTGAGGGAGTTGCCAAAGGGCTTTTGAGGGGCGAAAGAAGGGATGAAGCAGTGCTTGCTGCAGAAGGGGAAAACAATGTATTTGGCCCAGGAAATCCAGTTGGAGGTTGAGATGAAGACGGTGATGGAATGATGAAATACTGTCGAGAGCCACTAGCTGTTCCTGGCGTTGGGGTTGCAATGGGACCGATCATCATTGTGCCTTGTGTGGAAGTGATAAGGCTTTCAACCTTTCCTCCAGCATTGTGGAAAGCATGTGCCATAAGTCGTCCAAGCTCACGTGCTGACTCTACTGGAGTGCTGGGTGTATTTGTTTTCATTGGAGATGCCAGTTTCATCACTGACTCGGCAATTGACAGTGCTTCTGGTGTCAGCAGGCTCTTGGGATCGATCTGCAGAAGAGACTTTGAAGACTCTGCAGCTCCTGGTGACTTCATGCGTGAGGTAAGTGGTGACTTGATGTCTAGTGTCAGGTGGCGTCTAGAGGCTGGAACTCTTGGTAAGCTAGGGGGACTTTGCCTACTGGGATCACTTCTTGGTGTTCTGGCATCACTTCTTGGTGATTTGGGACTAACCGAGTTCCTTTCCATCTTAATCTTCTTTGGCTCTGGGGATCTCATTTCTCCCCGATGCTTGACATCTGGGTTTGATTGGAAAGGGTACTTTGAAGGCTCTTGAGGAGCGACATTCATACTGATAGCTTGAATGTCCCTTTGAGACACTGAAGGGCTGCTTTGACTTGATAGAGCTGGCAAAGATTCACTGGTCCTCTTTGTGTCACTCACTCTTGGGCTGAGTTTTGGAACATAAGATGAGCTGTGTGCAACTGCTGCAAGTAACTGCATTGCAATCGGAGCTGCGTTGTCAGTTTCATTAGTTAACTTCTGCTTCTCAGATTGTTTTAAAGGATCTTCTTTAGGCCATGCTGATTTTAATTGCTGTTCATGCTTCTTCACAGTTTGCATTCCCTCCGACACAGAAAAACTACGCTTCCTACTGCCCATCAAGATATTTGATGTCAAGTTTGGACTTTTAGAAGCAACTGCCAACAGATGTAGACCTTGACTGGCAGGAGAGGCAGCTCCTGGACTCTGCGATGGGACTGGGTACCTGTATGGCCATTGGTACCCCACTGGGGCCTCTTCTCTACTTTGACTTACTTCAAGTTTTAGCTCTTGATTAGTTGGCTCGGTTTTGCTCTGCATTCGTGTGTGCTGGATTACGGACACCTCTGAAATAGCTGGTGGAGGTTGTGTGTAGACACTAGACAAAGATATCGGAGGAACAGAACTCTGATGTAGTATTTGGGCTGGTATTCCTTGATTAGTAGAATAGGCACCCTGAAAGACAGCATGAGATGTCAGCTGACCAGGGTGTGATGATATTAGGCCTGGAACTGACGTCATAGGACTTGGGTATCGTGGCATGTGACTCTGCATAGTTGTCATGTGACTTGATATTGTTGTCAGTGCAGTAGGAATTGGTGTCACATGACTCTTCATAGGTGTCACATGACTCTTCATAGGTGTCACATGACTCTTCATTGGTGTCACATGGCTCTTCATTGGTGTCACATCTCCCTGCACTGGTGTCGGGCAACCTTGCATTTGTGTCAAGTGACTCTGCATTGATGTCATGTGACTCTGCATTGATGTCATGTGACTCTGACTGGGGGTCATATGAGTCAAAGTGGTGGCGGTTGTATGGACTGTGTAAGGTGTTGGATAGGCAGACTTTGCAGTCAATGGGCTTGGATATGTTGCAAGATGAACTGACGGAGATGCAAACAGACTTGGTTGCGGAGACATATGGACGGGATAGGATGCAAAATGGCCATGTGGACTGGTGGCTGGTTTCAAGTCTACACCCTTCTGAAGTTCACTTGTTGACTGATGCTTGATATTACTTGCTGCAAGGGGTGAAATCGCTGTAGGAATGTCTTTAATTTTTCTGGCTCTTCTCTTCGGAGAGGATGGCCCTGCAGGCATGATATCACCAAAGGCATCACTCTCAGATTTGTACTTCCTTCTGCGACTGGTGCCCCTCAATTCAGAAATCCTGTGGGACATGTTAACATCCTCTACTGTACTATATAATGAAGGATACATCTGACTTTGTGCTTGTGGTCCTGCTCTGTGTTGCTGCAGTGTGCCTCTCAGCTGATTCATGGCCGAGTCTCCTCCTTGCGGGAAAGGCCAATTAGTTCCAGGGATGAATCTCATGCTAGGAGAGCGAAGACCTCCAGAAGAATCTCCCGCCATGTGGACGGGTGAATGCTGGGCTATCTGTGCCAATCGACGAGGCCGGTCTTGCATCAAGAGATCTTTGATAGAGTTACTGTTGTCGCTGGAAGTGCCTGTTAGCTGAGTTGGTGAGTCAACTTTTGCTGCTGGAGGATCATTTATTGGGACCAGTATAGGTTTGTCAATGGCAGAAGGAACTTTCAGAGAACTTTGCTGCTGGGACTTCAAGACCCTCTCTAACAAGTTGCCTTCAGGTAAAGAATATCCCCCCATAGGCACATGGGATACAGAGGGTGAATATTGGACTTCTGGTGTGGAGTCCCTTCTGTACCGCATTGGAGGATTAACAAACTCTCGATGAATTGATGGGTTAATCACTCTACCCTCTGCTGCCTTTATATCACTCGGAGGCTCTGTTGAGATCTCTATCCTTGGTGAATTATTTTCACTGTCCCTGCGTGAAGTGCTGGTACGCCGTGGCTTCACAGATTCAAGCACAGTATTATCTACTATCGCTCGGTTCTGAGAAATCAAAAGCTGAATTCTCTCCTGCAGACTCTCTTTAGAAACTCCCCTTGTCTGGCTTGAACTGTTGCTTATGCCATCATTAACAGAGCTTGCTTCTCCATCCAGACTCATGGTTAAAGAATCCTCCGGGATTCCTTTAACAGGAATCTGTACATGGTACTGACCACCAGACTTGACAATATTGAACCCTGTTAGAGGAATGAGAAGTTGGCCAGAATTAGACAAGGCTTCTTCACCTGACTGAGTTGCAGGTGGTACTCCTTGGATCCCAAGCTGAGGATTCAGGACAGGAATGGCCCGTCTGGTTTCCATGTCAATGCGAAAGCCAGCAAGCTCACCAGGAATTATGGACTTTAAAAGTTGACTTGAAGAGGCTCCAGATGCAGACATAACAACTTCTTCATCGGTTCGGCTCTGTGGTGTTACTTGCCTATCTTCCTGGGAGGGGTTGGACTTGGGAAATTCTGCAACAGCTACAGATGGTGCTGAAGATGGTCGGCCAAGTGATGAGATCTCAGATGGTATTGATGATTGGTTGGGGAGTAAGGAACTCAAAAGTGGCATATCCTTTTGGATGTTGGATGTTAGTACTGATTTCTGGGTTGGAACCCAGCTACTGGAATGTCTTGAGAGGGTTTCCTGGTTGCTTTGGCTGTCTGCTTGCTGCCTGGGAATATTTGGTACTGCAGCAAGACTCCTTTGTACTTGCATCAAGGGAATGTTAGATGGTTTGGTATTTCTGTTCTCCATTGAGGTTCTTGTAATTGGCTCCATCTCTGAATGTGGTAAGGAACCAATATGCATTTGGTTGTCACTGTGTGACAATCTTTCGGTTAGTTCTGTTTGGCAGGTTGCGGCATCGCAAGTTGTGATCTCGTCTTCACTCTCTGTCTCTTCAGAATCATCTTCATCTAGATCAGGCAATGCTAGTTTGGCTAGTTCCTCTGAGTTGGGCGTGAGCCCTGCCTTTATGGCATGTGCATGTGTCTTGCAGTGCTTGTAAAGGTTGCTCTTGGTCTTGAAAGAGAACCCACAAGGTGAACAGGGGTAGGGACGTTCTCCAGTATGGGAACGAATATGTTTCTTTAAAACACTTGGTTTTGTGCACCTACGTCCACAAAATTGGCAGATGTGCCGTCCCGGTTTCTTATAGCATTTTTGTGAGTCTTTGGCAGTGGGGTCATCGGCAAAATAGGAAGCATTACTCTTTGTGCTGTTCTTGCGTTGGCGGTAGGCACTGTAATTGATTTGTTCTTGATTGGCTTGTCCGACAGCTTGTGCTGTGTATATCAGTTTTAAACCTTGCTCTTCTAAAGAGTCAGACTGCAGATGATATTTCACAACTCCAGTGCCGGACTCACTGATTTTCACCATGCTACCTTTGTTGACACCAGTGAGTGATGCTTGGGGTACAGAATGGGTAGAGCTAGTTACTGTTGACATCGCACATGAAGTTGGCACTGTTTGTTGCTCGGCAGGAACTTTGCTCATTGTGCGAAATTCCACTCCAGTTATTTGTAGCAAAGCCTCCAGTGCTTGTTGTTTTGACAATGCTTCTTGGGAAGTCGGCATCCCCTCAGACACAGAGCGCTGACGGCCTTTGCTTTCAGCTCGAGTTAGTGTGCTCCGACTAATCAACCTTCCACTTTCCCCCTCTGCTGACTTTCTCTGTGAATTTAAAAGCTTTGGATTGGATGACAACTGCACAGGTGGTGACTCTACTTTTGTTGTGCTTCTCAGAGCCTGAGTTTCTGGTTCCTTCACTGGTGAAACTGGGGTTATCTTTGGACTGTCTAAGTTCCTCTTAGGACTGCTTTCAATGTCTTGAACTTTGTCCTTTTCTGAGGTTGTCTGTTTAACCTTAGTTTGCCTCTTAAGACTTCTTTCCTTGATCATGTCATATTTGTCCTTGAAAATGTCAGCATCTGATGTGTAACTATCAGAGGCTGCTTCAGATCCCAGTTCTGTCACAAAAATAGGAGAATCCAGTTCTTTAATGTCAGTTATCGGTTTATCGTTATTGTTTGGGTTTGGGCTTGGGACTGTATATTTATCCTTGGCATCAGAGTTCTTGCTGGCAGGAACCTCCTTTACTTGAAGAGCCTTGGTTATGCGCTTGTTGCGTACTTTCTTAACAATTTTCACTTTCATGGCATTCTTGTGAAGATGTCGTTTCTTTCCCTTTCCGGGCTTGTCTTTCTCAACTGAAGATAGGACACCAGAATGCCTGGAAGTCTTGGTAGATAAACCTCCATCTGAAATAAATCATAAAACACCCTGATTTAATTACATGTACATGTAGGAATTATAGCACAATGAAGATTCACACAATGTGCACAGTGAAGTGTACATTTTACGCAAAATCCCAAACTCACTATTTGGACTTACATGTACCACAGAAACCGAGCTTTGCCAAAATAGCGGTTTGTGTACTCGTGCATTAATTCAATACATGTTCCCACAAGTCCTTGAAGTCACATGTGAAGCTAAATGTACAATGTAAATACTGGAACAATGTACAAGTACATACATGTACATGTATTATACATACATTGTAAATGAACATGTACATGTAATTACATGTAGTTACATGTAGTTAATGTAGAAGTTACATGTAGTTACATGTAGTTACATGTAGTTACATGTAGTTACATGTAGTTACATGTAGTTACATGTAGTTACATGTAGTTACATGTAGTTACATGTAGTTACATGTAGTTACATGTAGTTACATGTAGTTACATGTAGTTACATGTACATGTAGTTACATGTAGTTACATGTAGTTACATGTAGTTACATGTAGTTACATGTAGTTACATGTACATGATGTATAGATTGAACTGGTTCAGCTTGCAAGTCATATCCATAATGTGTATGTACATTTGTCAATCTGGATTCTAAAAAAGATATATTTTACTGTGCATGTACATGTACATGTACATGTACATGTACATGTGTACTGCAAAGAATTTAAGGTCATGAAAGTGATCTGTTTGTATAGGACAAATTGTTTCCTACATTGTAGGACAAGGGAAGTGGATAAGATGACAGAACAGAATATACACAAACTGACTGACTTAAAGTTAAAATGAAAGTGTATCAATGTGTACGAAATGTATGAATCATTTCCATTGCTTAATGGCATTCACCAGCTGTACACAAAAATATTAGGCAAAACAAAAAATAGTCGGTCTCTGGTCAGACCAAAAGCTCCGGAATTGATTTCTTTTTTTTGTCTCCATTTTTTTAAAGCTTGGATTGTAAAGACAAGGTGGGTGTACCACATGTATTTTGCTTTGTTTGTGTCTTCATCCATCATTTGCCTTGGTGTCCTCCATGTACCTTGGTGCCCTCCACATCTGCTTCATGCCCCTCATTTGCCTACATGTACAATGTAGGTGCCCTCCTCGTTTGCCTAGGTGCCCTCCTCGTTTGCCTACAATCCCGGCCAAAATGCTTGGGCCACGTGATGATAAACATACCCTCCTCCGCGCCCCCCGCTCCCCCGCTCAATGTTGTAATATCAAGCCGGAGTGCATTCCGCGCAATGAGAGCCAACATTGACCGGGGCAGGGGGGTCGGGGGCCCAACGAGATTTGGCCGGGATTGTCTGAAATTTTCTTTCTCAAAAAAAAACAAAAAAAAAAACATTTGAAAAGACCTAAGTGTGAGAAGCAATGGATGGTCATGGCTTTCCGAGTGCAGGAGTAATTAAAAGAAAAGGAAGTGGAAAAAAAGAGGGTTTTTTTCGGGTTGGATTCGAACCCACAACTGTTGCATTTGAATGTACATGTCCAAACCACTAGACTATGTGAGTCACAGATGCCAAGAGGCTTAATTGACGGTTCAATTTCCAGACACAGATGATCCCAATTGTTTTGTAGTGCGCATCGTACACGATGTACCATGACGAATAACCATGCCATTTTGTCAAATAACTTTACAAAAGACATTTTTGTTCAACGCGAAAATCGCATTACGCTACACAAACCACCTACAAGCCTCTTCCAATTTTTTAGCCGTCTCTTTGCGTGATTTGTCGGAAAATTCAACGATTAACCCTCGCCACCAAAATAGTAAAGGAGAGTCTGTCATTTCTCTATTTTTTTAGTGGCAAGGGTTAACCGTTGAGTTTTCCGACAATTCACGGAATGAGGTAGTTGAAACAAAATGGAAGAGGCTTGTATGTTTGTGTAACATAATGCGTTTTTCGCGTTTAACAAAAGATGTCTTTTGTGAAGTTATTGGACAAAATGTCATGGCTAATCGTCATGGTACATTGTGTACGATGCGCACTGCAAAACAAGTCCTGGCGCAAGCGCATGACAGCCAGGAATCGTCATTCTGTTAACCCTATCCCGACCGGGCTTAGTTTGGTACGTACGGAGACCGGAAAGGGGCGACTACTGCCCCCCCCCCCAGACTTCCGTGTTTTCCCAAGTTCACAAGCGATTTTCAGGAAACAGGCCACAAACGTTCAGTTCAGGAAAGTCGCAATGATGACGTCCACAACTTTTAGCAAGTGCCAACTGTAGGGCGTTTTGGGCTATTTTTCAACTTGTTGTTAAAACAATCGTATTTATCCCGTAATTAACGTCTTGGTTGTCTGAACGGTCAAACAAAAATTATGACAACCTAATTAGTTGGACATCATTATTAAAATAGCATTCGATGTTTAGACGGGGATCTCCTTTGGGGGCGCTATAATCAGGTAATTCAAACTATTTGGGTTGAAAAGTTGATTTTGCGTGTTTTAAACTCATTATAGATAAACTAGGCGAACTTTCAGACAATCCCGGCCAAAATGCTTGGGCCACGTGATGATAAACATACCCTCCTCCGCGCCCCCGCTCCCCCGCTCAATGTTGTAATATCAAGCCGGAGTGCATTCCGCGCAATGAGAGCCAACATTGACCGGGGCAGGGGGGTCGGGGGCCCAACGAGATTTGGCCGGGATTGTAGGTACCCTAAATGCTTTCCTTCACATTTTCCCTACAGCCAAGGCAACTTTTATGACTTGGACATTGCCTCCAAAAGCCCTGCCACACATTCAGAACAACAGAACCTGTTTTTTTTTAAACATCAATTAAAGACTGCCAATGGCCCAAGCCAGCTTTTAGACATTGCTTTATTTTTTTGGGTAAATTGTGAGTATGCTGCATTTATGTTTAGACAATGTGGTTTTTAATTGCTAGCTGGGACCAGAGGCCTTTTTGCGGCAATAGAGGGCGCTGTTGTGCATGTACATGTAGGTGTTGTTGATGCGCATGATCAAAATCGACGTGCGCGCTGACCCGATACCGATTTTTTTTTTTTTTACCTTACAAAGAACTGCAGGAATTACACATACAGTACATAGGTACAAATACGTACATGTACAACAAATTGTACATGCACCGGTATTCATACCGGATCTGGTAAACAGATTTTTAGCTGAATGGTAATGCCACACTAGTGCCCTTAACCTCCTCAAATTAACCTCCTCAAATTAACCTCTTCAAATTGACCACTTCAAATTAACCTCTTCAAATTAACCTTCAAATGGTCACATGCAAAAGTAACTTAAATTAGAAAAAAAAAACCTTCTGGCATCTTTTATAGGAAAAGTGTTAAAAGAGAACCCAAACTACATGTATGTACAATGTAGGTTTATATTTTAAATGTATACACACAAAATGATTCAACTTAATTCTAAGGTATAAAAAAGGTTAAATACTAGTTACTACAGCATTTAAAGGTACATGTACTATTGTACGCGAGTCATTCATATCATAAATTTGGGGTCCAAAAGTGTGACATTTTTTGGGGGTCCCTGTTACACCTGACCTGTGTAATTTCCATCAAGTAGGAATAAAATTGGCTTCACACTATTTTTTTAACTTGTTTGGCAGGTATACATGTACTTTGCTAAACACAATCACTCTTGGAGATAGAAGGCATTAAATAATGTGTCCTGAATAAGCCAGTTCGGTATTTCAACTGCGCATATGTGCACAATGACATTTTATCCCAAATGACCCGCGTGACCTACATGTAATGCGCACGTGCGAATGCAAAAGGTAGAATCCCACAAAGTATTACGAACACTGTCTGCAAATACGTACACGTGTAAATGTCTGCTTTTTGTCAGATGCTAAATCATACATGTACATGTAAATATATCCTTTAACATAACTGAGGTTGGGTATAATGTAAATGTTCAGTACACATCTACTTGTAACATGTTTAGAGTATACATTGTACATGTTTCCCCCGACCAGCCTGTTACATGTAGGGGAAGTAAAAAAAAATTAACATGTTTAACGTCTCCACCCGCTTCTTTTTGGGAGATGCCTGGATTTTTTTCTTATTTTTACCAGTGGAAAAATGAGGTAAAAATTTAAACAAAATAAACCCCCAAAAATGTCAACTGAATCCACCGGAAAATAAAACACAAGCTTACTAAAACTATTAAAACCACTGTAAACATATTAAATTCTCTTGTCCGACATGTCTCTTTCATTTTTGTGTCTGGGAACAGTTGAAAAACCGACGGTTGTCTGAAATTTAAAAAAGAATGGCGGCCATCTTAAAAATTAAAAATAAAAAGGCCCTCCTTCCTTAAAAAAAAAAAAAACAGACGCTAAACATGTTTTTTTTACTTGGCCTTATAGAGCTAATGTACATTGTACAATGTACATACATGTACATGTACATTGTACGCATACATTTGTACAAACGTATTGTAAAACCAACAAGAATAATTAAATCGCATACAAGTGACCTAACTATAGTTCCTGATCTCTGTGTGCAACGCAGACATGTACATGTACATGTACGAGTACATGACTATCAGTAATGTTACATTTGTTTATGTAAAAAAAAACTGAAAAAAGTTTCAACACTACTCAACGGCATTGAAGTTGTTGCCAAATTTCCTGCCCTACTAGGCCTACATGTATGCCAGGGTTGGACAAGTTCAAGCCGTGACAAAGGCCCACTCATGCAGAAAATTGGGCAGTATTCCTTTTTTTTCCTGTTATATGCAACTGAACATGTGACTGATCCAATGGGTGCCCAAATGACACCTCTGTGGTTTAAAGAAAAAATCCTGCTGGTTGCATACCCATACACTGTACCACAAGGAAATCTTTTGAAAAAAAATTTCAATCTAAAAAACACAACTCTTAATTGAAAAAAAGACACTATCTATGGGGTTTAATTTGTCACAATAGTGACCTTTAAAATTACAGCCAGTTTTAAAATTACTGGTCAGCTTTATTACAAGGTACAAAAGAGAACAAGATTTTGTTCTAAAAGTCTGTGGTCTTACATTACATTCTAATTACATGTACGAATTAGTACACCCAAGCATCATGGGATTGGGTTGTATTAGTACAATATACAGCTGCACTGTCAAGACATTTAAAGGATATCCCTTTGTTACTTTTGTCAACAGAATATTTAGAAGTGAAGTGGCTGATCAGAACGATTGTTGTAACTGAGGGCAGTACCAGTCACTTTGGGTGTACATACCATGGTCCACTGGTTACGATGTCTGACTCACACTGTTTGCATTGGTGTGTGGGTCCGAGGATTATGGTGCTTGTCTGATTGGGCAAGCCCCTTGACAACAATTATTTCTCTCCACCTAAGAGTATAAATGGATACTTGTCTAGATAGAGAACTAAATTGTGCTGATTTCGAACTGCAGAATAAGCCGATCTCATGGCACGATGACCAGTGGTAGTAATTGTTAAAGGTAGTGTACATGATTGGTCATTGCTGCAATTTTCAGAAATGGGCGGATTTTGGGGTTAGCATTTTATAGGAAATATCGTTCCACTGACCTGTTCAAAGTTTTGCGTTCTTGGATGGCGAAAAAAACTAGAGAAAAACAGCATTCGTTTTTTAACTGTCGGGGGGAAATTGTTACAGCGCCCTCTTGTAAAATAAGCCCAATTTGTGTAAATGGGACCGTTTTCAATTGGTCACATAACATGTACATGTACATGTACAGAGGCCGAGGGCCGAGCGGAACATCCAAGATCCACTGCATGCATTGGTTACAACGCGTCGCTTCGGTACACTATGCGTGCGCCCGTTTTCGGATTGTTAACCCATTTTAGACACAACACGGATTAACTACATTTGGTCGATAGAGGGCAGTTTTCCAACGATTGTTCGGCTGAACAATTGTTAGAAAACGATATAAATTTCCACTTTTCTTGAAAATGACGGCACACCTGGTGCCATCATTTCACAGGATGATTAAGACTTACTATTAACTTACAGTCTAGCAAGATATTTCGTTATAATTCAGTAAAAGAATTTTGGAGGATTACCACTCGTGTACAATGCCTTTATAAACTTAGTGCTTTTGATACCACTATACTATTATTATTACTCTAAATGCCTGGTAAGAACAGATCTATAGATGTAATACTGATGGTCTAATCTCGTTTAACCCACCTTGTTTCTTGGGTTCAGAGGTCCCACCATCACGAATCAACTGCTCAACCTCTTCTCGTTGCTCTGCAAAAAAAAAGAAATCATAACCGTTAGATCTTGGCCCTTGAAAATAACATTTGTACAATCAGCGATGGCCCTGAAATCTTCCCACTTCAATTTTCAAAATGCTTTTCACCTTTGAACATTCGCCCCATCTCTTTAAATACATCGAAAAAAATTGAAGGATCGCTTCAATTCATGGCAAATATCACATCTTTCATAGCAAATGTACACTTACATATGTAGTGAATGACTTTTTAAAACATCACACGATTACGCAGACTTTAGAAAGAGTTGCCTCTTATAGCACAAGACATCTACACATCACATCTAATGGAAAGTTCTGAGCGGATAGAATGACTGAGTCAGAGACAAGTCACACAACAGACTTGACATCCCCCTTGAAGAACTGCAATGTAAATACCACCGCACTATAAAGACCAGTCACTGCACAACTAGTTGCACACACACGTGCATAATGGGAGCATAACCCACAGCACAGAAGCCACTTCCCCTTATGAATGAGAAGTCGGGTGTTTGAAGGCTCAAATGTCAAATCAGGGAAAGCCAGACAGGTTCCCCTTCTGGGAAGTTGCCTAGTGGACTCATTACAGAAGTGGGTTAGAGCCTGGGTCCCGGGCCGTTATCTTTACAGGGGAGGTTTCCTTTCCTCACATTGCCTGATGATGCATGATAAGCTGGCCAATTGTGAGGCTATTGGCTTGCTGCCTGCTTTCATTGGGTGGACTGGGTGGTGCTGAAGACCCGCCCAGATCGGAGTCCGGTTTCATTTGGGGTTAAAAGTCTCCATGTACAGTACTTGCAGAGAAAATTGCAAATTGACTGTCTATTCCAACCACGTTTTACACAATTTGAGCATGTACAATGTACATGTACATGTGTATGTACTGTATTACATTTAAGGACAAGAGGAGAAAGAAAATACGGAGGAATCTTTTGTTAAAATCGGATGTACGAAAATAAGTGCTTAGTCTATGGGAGTTTTTAAAAGTCAAGGAACAATAGGAAACACAAAGCATTGTACGTGTACATGTACTCTACAGTAGAAGCATAAAATGCCTACATGTAGTTTAACATCATTTCTGCCAATTCGTCCACTGGAGAGCCAGAAAAAGCCCCGAGATTCTCTAGATTTAACAAAAAGAAAAGCTGGTATTTCCCCAAATCAACTTAAGGTTAGTGTAAGTGTACACGATTGGTAATCCTCCAATTTTTTTTTTACTGAATTATTACGAAATACCTTACTAGACTGTAAGTTACAATGTAATAGTAGTCTCAATCATCCTGTGAAATGATGGCACCAGGTGTGCTGTCGTTGTCAAGAAAAGTGGAAATTTATATCATTTTCCAACGATTTCCCGCTAGAAATCGTTGGAAAACTGCCCCGTAGCCTTTAGTCAAGGCACGCGTGGCTACCCAGACGAGTGGCGTGCCCCGGACATTCTGGCATTCGGGGCGAGTCACGCGTCCAGGTATAGCCACGCGCGCCTTGACTAAAGGCTATCATCCGCCCGAAGGTTGAAAACGAGCGCTGTTTTTTTCTCTCGTTTTTTCCGCCATCCAACAATGCAAAACTTTGAACAGGTCAGTGAAACGATATTTCCTATAAAATACTAACCCCCAAATCCGCCCATTTCTGAAAATTGCAACAATGACCAATCATGTACATGTACATACACTACGTTTAACTCTTCAATTCCTTAAGTTCTATTTACATACATTGCAAACTTTCAGAAGTCTTTCTTTGAGTTTTTGTCTCCCCTTGTTGGTCATGTTCTGAGCCCTTTTGCAAAACAATTCCACTATGTAAAATGTACCAAAATGTTCTTCAAAATACCCAAATCTGGTAGTTTCCGAAAGCCACCAATAGTCAAATTACACACCAAGAGATGTACATGTACATTAGTTTGTGCAGGCATATGAAGGGCTGGTCACACTGGACAAGTGGCATCTGTTCAACTCAAAATTAGTTGGAACTTCCAATGCTGTCACTCAGGCAATGCCCCCTCTGGCAATTGCACAGCCAGGAATCCCCAGAAGACTATGCGTCTGAGCTTGTGAGGAAGCCTGCGGGTCAGCTGTGACAAGCCTGGTTTCCTATTGATAATCCACTGGCTTGCTATATATAGACCCCTCACTGTACGGTCATTCCTCAACTGTTCATCATGAGAGCAGCTCTGGCAGTCTGCATTTTAGTTCCTTCCCTCCTCCTCCTTACAATTCTTACTATAAAATTGTTCAGCCTGTGTACTACAGATTAAGTCTACATGTGTACAAAATGGGCAAACTCAGATTATTTAAAGAATTGACTGTTTGTAGATTTTAAAAATCACACCTAAAAACATTGTTTTTTAATTTGTAAAATTTGGGAATACATTTGTACACCAAGAACCAACTTCTACAATTTGAACACAACATTGAAACTGTTAGCAAATGTATGTTTATTATTGAGAGAATTAATAAAAAAAAAAAAATTTGTGTCCACTAGTACTCAACAGTGATTTCAAGATAACTGAATTCTTCTAAGGTTTTTGTTCAGTTACATTATTTCAATTTTTCCTTAAATGCTAGTTAGACAATTGTTTTAGTGCCGACTTGTAAATTGGTTAATGTGGTAGGCCTACACAATGTATTATGTTGCTCTTCACACCGATTTTTAAAAGAAAAACACAAATAGATTTGTCAGAAAAAAAAAACTAATTTAGGGGAACTTCGGGTGAGAGTTACAGTGTATCGCCTTTCAAAACACGGTACAGCAGCCACAACCACAAATTTGCACCAATAGCTGGAATAACTTGTGGAACTGTAAAATTGTTTGACATTCCAAATGTCAGGAGGAAGTTGAACCAGTGGAAGGGATATTTCGTCACATCCACTTTGGAAGGGAAAGCCTGGACTGCATATCCTGATTGAACAAGCTGGCATGTAGTCAACAAAGTTGCGGATATAACCCCCACCACTCGCCGATCCTTGGCAAAGCTCCATACAGTAGTCCCTGGGTACGGGTAAAATAGCTCACTTTCATCCAGCTGCATCCATTGGGCCAACAGAGGGCGCTATTCAAATTTCCAGTCCTGCCTTCAAGATCAAGTTGGAAAAAAATCCCCCAAACGCCCGGCAACAACTGCATGCATAATGTTGCTCAGATTTCATATTTTGTCAACAAATACTGCAAAACCATGACAGACAAATCTCAAGTTGACTAAATATTCTGGTTATCTTGATATACAACCAAACGGCTGTTTAGACATTTATCCTGAAGCTTCCAGAATTATTCCAAGGCCAAGATCATACTCTTTTGTAGGAGTTCATAAGCCCATACGTGTATTTCTTTTGCATAACCCTAACTCCCTAAGTGGTGTGAAAAATCGTATTAAAATTGGAGGATTTATCATTCAGGACTGTTCGAATTAATCCACAGAGGTATATGTGCATGTACACAGATGTGGTCATCACTCATCAAATTTGAAATTCCCAAGAATCATCCAGGAGGAATTCCAAAGGCAATGGAAAACACTGTACTATACAAATCCATTTAATTTAACAGAGCTCCAGAATAAGCACTTTGCGCATGTGCAATCCAAATTTTTCCCACCAAAATTTCCAAGATCTTGGGAAAAATCCCAAGGAGTGCATGTACATGTACATGTACATGTACAATGTACAATGCGGATGTATATTGTAAACATATCAGCAGAGCGCCCTCTATCAGGTCTTACTGATTTTTTATATTTTTAAGCACGATGGATTGACAGGAGTAGACTGCAAATTACAGTCCAGTCATGTTAAATGTGGACCTCAACCCCCACCGATAAAACTCCACACAATGTACGATGCATTACAGATGCATGAACTCCAATCTTCAACATGAATAGAGTTTGGAATCTTGCCAATTTCCTAGTCTAGCCTGAATTGTGTTGTATGCAAGCACAATACTCTGAGTCTGCTAACGTACATGTACTCCTGCACTGTACAGATGTATACATGCCAAACGGACAACAGTGTACTATTTTCAGACCTTAGAATTTACAAATTAATGCATTGAACAAGGAATGTCTGGGTTTCAGCAACATGCAAACATTTACATTTTTCAAAGTGAACAAGGAAAACTGGCAGAAGCGGGATTCGAACCTGCGACCTTTGGAATACCGTACCGGCGCTCTACCAACTGAGCTATCTTGCCCAACATACAATGTATGTTGGGGGTCTCCCAAATTGTCAGCATCTTTGTTCGGGTGGGCGCTAGTCAGAAGTATAGCCAGGGATCACGCCCAATTTTACGATACAACCTACGAAGCGACATTGTGGGGGATCACTCAATGAGGATGCAATTTACATTTTTCTCATGATCCTACAAAAAAATGTAGTGAGGCTTCTTTTTGGGCAATTTTAAGATTCAGTTGAATTTCTACACACGTACTCAAGTCAAATACTCCTTTTTCATTCTACAATTAGGAATAAATTGGCTGTGAATCTAGATCAACATGTCAAATTTTCAACATATATACAATGTAGTTGTACCTGTACACTGCACTGGGTTTTTGGGTTTTGTTTGTTTGTTTGTTTGTTTGTTTTTAGAAAAAAAAATACTTGTCTTGTATTTGAACTTGTTTGCTTGTTTTTTTCAGTGTCTTGCAAGAAGCCAACATCACGGAAAATAGTAAAAACTTTCTGAGGCCTTGTAAACACAAAACAATAGAAATTTATGCCAATTTGTTTGAATCAAGCCAGACATTTCATTATCACGATTAAATGACAAAAATACGTGTACTAGTTTCACTAATTTCCAACAAGAGTCTGTTTTTATCTCTCCCCCTCGCTTAATATTTGGCCGAGTCCAGAGTCTGTTTCAGACTCGGTGAGTCCAAAGGGCGTACCGTGTTTTATTGACTTTCTTTCTCTACCTTCCGTTTTGAAAACAGGTGCCAGGCAATTAGTAAACTCACAAGTTAATTTTTGATGGATTGGGCTGTTAATAGGTTAAGGGAGAAGTACTCACTGCAGTCAAAGTATGTAGTTAGGGTGCCAATATCCATTTTTATCACCATGCACTGATGTCTGCTTAATATGCATACCCAAGAAAATTTAATTAAAAAGGTATTTGAGGCCATTTTATAAAAAACGAAAAAGCCTACATGTACAAATGTATTACCTTCAATCACTTTTGAGAAACTTTTGAAGAAAAAAAATATTCATTATTATCAAATGTGTATTAACTTTTAAAAGCAGTGAATGGATCTAGGCCACTTCACAAATTAAAGGTAATTGATTTTTGGGGGGGTCAGAAAACTAATAATAATGTGCGTTGATCATATTTCTAAAGCGGAGAACAGCCTTCAAACATTTGTTTTGTCACATAACATGTAGATTAATGTAACCAAACATTCAACATTTATAATCACAGTTGGCCCGCGAATGATGTTTCTTGAATTATTTATATTCTTTACTTTGGATGAAATGACTTTATAACGGGTAAAAATGACAGAGATGGATCAAAATTGATCAATGTGAAGATGGAATTTGCATCAGGGATAATAAATTAGAAGACCTTTCTGCTCTTCCCGACACAGTGTATTAAGCACTGTATGCTCAGTGCTTTCCGAGAGCCTGTGGAGAAAAAAAAACTTCACAGGCTTGCTCGGGCAGGACTCGAACCCAAGACCCCCTGCTTACTAGTGCAGACGTCTTAAACACTCGACCACCGAGCTTGCCGGGCCGATTCCAAATCAATGTACATATATAGCGGCAGGTACCGCACAATCAATGTGAAGATGGATGAAGAGTCAGGATGATGTACAGTAAATATGCTCAGTGCTTATAAATGCACTGAGCAAACAGTGTTATATACAGTTCGTCAGGAAAGGGCAAAAATCTCTTCTAATAATTTACACAGGTACACATTCCATCTTCACATTCTCTTCTCAATTGAAGAATTAACCCTAACCCACCCTAACCCACACAGCTCAACCCCACCCACATTACATTACACGTACTTGTGTGGACATTCCTTTGTATTCGTGTACTTAAGAATTCTCGGCCAAAATACTCATTTTTCTCACATCCAGAAATTTTTTCAACCCCAATTTTTGATATTGGCCCCCTGAAGTGTTACCCTTCACTTTTTCAAATATAACCCTAACCCAATGTTACCTCTAGAGCTCTTTTTCAGAGAGGGGAAAACCAAGTGTGGACGTGGGCAAGTCCACACAATGTCTTCGCTACCTGCCTAGTGTGGACATCTTTTGTTCCGAGGTCCACACAACATACATGTACATGTCACGCTTGTACACCCTAACCCACCTCAATCCTCCAAAATCCTCCTTGCAGTTTTGGAGGATTTTGGAGGATGAATGGTATTTCAAGAAAAAGAGGATTTTGGAGGATTGAGGATGAATGGTGTTTCAAGCGAGGAGGATTTTGGACGATTGAGGATGAATAGTGTTTCCAAAAAAAAGGAGGATTTTGGAGGATTAAGAATAAATGGTGTTTGAGAAACAGGATGATTTTAGAGTATTGAAGGTGAATGGTGTTTGGGAAACGGAAAGGATTGAGGGTGAATAGTGAATGAAGCAGAGGAGGATTTTGGAGGATTGAGGATGAATGGGGATTAAAGCACAGGAGAGTTTTGGAGGATTGAGGATGAATGCATTTTTTGGGGCAGGGCAATCGGAGGATTTTGGAGGATTGAGGATGGTTCCTAGCAAAAAGGGTCTAGGGGGTTAGGCTTAATCAAAGTTACGACAGGAAGACAGGGGCTTAGTCAAAATACTGCACTACAAAAATTACATTGAGAGAAATCTACATGTAAATTCTTAAAACGGCTTTCTCAATGCTTTCTTGAACCTTTCCTTGAAAACAATCCATCTTGACCACATTTTCAGTCTAGAAATCAACACATTGTGAGTGACAGCGGAACCTTAGAAATTTATCTGTGTCGGAGCTTGAGGCAAAAAGCACGCCTCAGACTTATTTAACTGCAAGAAAATGCTGAATGCGTACACATGTATGGGTGTGACAGAGGATAGACGAGATCTCTTAGGAAAAGCTAAATTTCAATATTGCAACTCGTCATCCATCATATTGAAATGAATGCACCAGTGGTATTTTGTATTATTCTCCCTTGAAGGTGATATACATACTGTACATGTACACAATTTGCTTTGGCTGTAATTTTCAGAAATAAATGGATTTGGGGTTAGATTTTATAGCGTGCTAGCAAATACTTGTACCATAATACTGACCTGTTTCAAGTGTGCATATGTAGATGCTAGGAAAACGAAAAAAAAAAAAAACATGTTCCAGTAGTCCGATTCCCTGACTATACTTTATTCAAAACACGAGTCAGGGAATTATCAGGTCGGGGAACTAGACTATTTCCAACGATTGTCGGCCGACAATCGTTGAAAATGATATAAATTTCCACTTTTCTTGAAAACGACAGCACACTAGGTGCCATGATTTCACAGGATACTTGAGACTGCTATTTACTTACAGTCTAGTTTGGTATTTCGTAATACATTGTAATTCAGTAGTTTTGTTTTTTGATGTTTGCAAATAATATACATACTACATTTAACAATAACCCCCTAGACAGGCTGCAGGCAAAATCATATTAAAATTGGAGGATTGTTAGGGTTAGTAACATTTTGCTATCATTCCAATATGCACCAAACTAAAACACAAAAGTATGTTTTCTTTTCTGGGTTCTCACGAAAATTTCCTCACCTGGACTTACAAAGTTTCTTTTTAAATGATGGCGCTCACAAAATATACCGGTACAAACATGTATTTAAAGCCCAAATGTACACACATTATTCCCACA
Organism: Hippasteria phrygiana; assembly: GCA_037893225.1. Taxonomy (NCBI): domain Eukaryota; kingdom Metazoa; phylum Echinodermata; class Asteroidea; order Valvatida; family Goniasteridae; genus Hippasteria; species Hippasteria phrygiana. Next base: position 102,944 of record JAZGUH010000008.1, on the reverse strand, counting down.
AATTTCTCGCACAAAATTAAAATTTAATGAAATAGTAAAAACATGGAATATTAGTCAATGTTAGTTAAAATATTTAGAGTTTCAGTTTCCAAATCTAAGAGAAGCATACACGTACATTGGTGTATACATATGTACATGCTGACAACATGTACACGTAAGTCAGTGATAAGGCCAAAAAGAAAACTGTTGCCCTTAAACAGGAAAAATCGTGTCACTTTTTATTTAAAAGCACTCGACATTCATGGCGAAATGCACGATTGTGCCGCTCTACCTGTATTTAAAGACAATTATTTTAAACCCTTGAGCACGGTATTTTACGGGAGACGTTGGGGTGTTGCAGCGGTTCTGGCAGCCAAGCGAACCGCTACAATGTGTTTGTGCAGTCAAGCATGACATACACAATAATCCAACAATGGATTGAAAGTACGCACAAACAGCGGCCAATGGCGTCATCCAGCCTGGTGGCACTGGTTTTTTTTGCGCCATATGGCGTCATCCGTACGCAAGGGGTTAATAGAACTTTGTGCGGGAAAAGGTAAGATTTCAAAAATGTTGTTGAAAATTTCAACAACAAAAAACAAAAACAAAACTGACCTGACTTTTGTGACTTTTAGGGTCGGTTGCGGGGGAAACACATCTAATTTTAGGGGAGCCTAATAATGTACAAGTCGTTGCGAATGTAAATAATAAGCTTTGTTTGCACTGCGTTATGTGTGAGTGTTGATGTACTGGCAGAGAGTACATACCGGGTACTACATGTACATGTACAGCTATGTTTACATACATCATACGGGTATTGATCAGGTCACTTTAAGGTGAAATAAAAAAAAACATGTTTAGCGTCCACGCCCGCTTTCTTTTTGGAGGCCGCCTGGATTTCTTTTTTTACCACAGACAAATTATGTATAAAAAAACCCAAAAATGTTGAGTCAGAAGTTTTCAGTATAGACTTCGTCGGTCACTTTCCACGTCACGTAGTCGACCGTGCGATCTCTAAACACATCTTTGTGAGACTACAGTCGTTTACAAATTCAACCCGAATCCTTCAACACGCACTGCGTATAGGAATGTAGGTTGACATCGAAGCTAAATGCGACGGGTCTGAGACTAGCTCATGCGCATGCGCATTTATGTGCTGTGCAAATTTTATAAAGCTCGTCTCTAGACCTCTACCACTCTGCTCTAGACAATACGAGCTCGACTCGACTTAGCTGAACTGGGTAAATATATAGTCAAAGACAAGGAGGAGCGTGTTGCGTCATGTGAGACCCTAACTATTAATTTAGTACTACATTGTATTTGTTGCTATTTTACATGGTGCTGATATGGTGCTACATGTACAAACATACGAAAAACACTTTAAATATGTTCAGTTCTCTTGTCCAACATGTCTCTTTCATTTTTAATGCGTCTTTGAACAGGGAAACACCAAGGGTTGCCAGAATTTTTTTAAATGATGGCCATCTTGAAAATAAAAAATAAAAAATAAAAGCCCCCTCTTCCTCCTTTTTTTTGAAAACCCGGACGTGAAACATTTCTATTTGTTTACTCGGCCTAATACTGGCTCTATTTTTAGCCCCACATGTCATCATCTATTGATGAAGTCACTCAAGTCAGGCACACCATTGGATTCAGTTACAATCAGTCACCTGACTGACTCAAGTCAGTATTGGCATACTAAGACGTTCATTGCTGTTGTGCAGTAACACTAGGGTCAAACTTAAACGACCGTCAAAGTGTACACTGTTCAGACGGACCTCTGAATGACGTGTCAAATCAGCGTCAGTAACCCAACCCACAGACTTCTCCATTTTCACTATCACAATGCAATAGCCAGAAAATGAATTTTGTCAGATGGGAATTATAGGTTTCTCCTGCATGTACATTTGTTGCCACCATAAGGATAATTTTAACATTTAAAAAACCAATCTGTAAATCCTTTAACCTATAAACCCTGCCAGACGCAGCACAGTGCATCTGTGGTGACAGCTTGACCTTGCTGCACTCTGCACACAAGTCAATGTGACAAAGTATGCAATCTGATGCATCTGGCAGGGTTTCTAGCCAAAATATCCTGGAGGGTTAGGGTTAACTTTTAAATAAATTACATTTGTAGATTCATAAATCATACAATGTACTTTAAAGGTACATGTAGTGTACACGATTGGCAATCCTCCAATTTTTTTTTACTGAATTATTACGAAATACCTGACTATAGCAGTCTTAATCATCCTGTGCAATGATGGCACCTGGTGTGCTGTCGTTTTCAAGAAAAGTAAAAATTAATATAGTTTTCCAACGATTGTTCCGCGTAACAATCGTTGGAAAAAAATAACAGATTTTTAAAAATACTGCCCTCTAATGACCGAATGTAGTTAGTCCGTGTTGCGTAAAATGGGTTAATAATCAAAAAACGGGTGCAAGGTTGCAATTATAGTACAAGTGTGTCGCGCAGTGTACCGAAGCGACGGGTTTTAACCAGTCGGCTCGCATAGTTATGTGACCAATTGAAAACGATCCTGTTTAATACAAAAATTGGGCTTATTTTACAAGAGGGCTCTACAACAAATCCAGTTAACTGCCGCCCGACGGTTGAAAACGAACGCCGTTTTTCTCTCGTTTTTTTTCGCCATCCAAGAACACAAAACTGATATTTCCTATAAAATACTAACCCCAAATCCGCCCATTTCTGAAAATTGCAGCAATGACCAATCATGTACACTACATTTAAAATCCTGATACAATTTAAAACAAAACCACAATAGAAATAAAATGTTTATTTTATTGTTGCTGTCTTTTAGATAGAAAACAAAACTGAAATACATACACAAAAAATTGTAATGCTCATGTGTCTGGATATATGTTAAACAGCAGTCCTTGTGAAAGGCTCACTCACTCAATGAAAAAATCAAGAAAATGTTTTACTTTTTTTGAAAGATTTGGCTGCATGTACATGTACATGTATGGTGACGAGTCTTTACAGACTCAAATCTGGATAATGTATTTGATTTGTCAGTAGGCGCAATTTTTTTCTCAAATCACTAGCAATGATTACAAATCCTCTTGCGTTCAATGTAAGTGTAACCTCATATCCTGTGTCTACACAATGTATCTCATGATCCATTGTATTTTAAGCAATTACTTGCAAGATAATGACCTTTGTCCCCCGAGCAATAAAAGCACATGTGTACACAAAGTTCAACCCAGAGTTTTTATGTAACCTGTTGGCATGTACATTGTCAAGACTGCATCTCCCATCACAGGACATTGATGTAAAAAAAACAAATGTCACAACTGTGCATATATTTGTTATACAACACACAAGTGGTGCCTTTACTGACATAATACGTATTGTCTTCTTAATAACGTCTTACATGTAGGTCTGTACATTGTAATATGTATGAACTTCCCACTTGAAGGCAATCAAACTCAGCCAAAACCCCACGTTCTTTCCACCAAGCGCCATCCTTGAAGTTTAACAAGCTGCAAAAATGCATTGTAAGTTACAAAAATAACCCACTAATTTGTTTTCCTTATTTTTTAAATTATTTTATTTACATTTGAAGCAAGATATGGGACAGAGGGAACCCCCACTCTTTTGTATTAGTCATTGTGTTCCCCAGAATCTCAGGAAATCCTTTCAGATATCCTGGGGGTGGGGGGATGTGTTAGGTAACAATAGTTGTTAGTCGGGAGTGTGTATAGAGTATAGGGACAAGAGGAGGGTACCCCTTGGTCCCATATCTTGCTAGGTATATTTATTTAAATAATTTTTTCAAAGTGAACAAAGAAACTGTGCGGTTTGGACCAGGATGGTGTATTAATTTATGCTTTGTCCTCACCCCTCCAACGACCTTTCTAATTTGTCCATGTAAAGTAAGTTACCAGAGCATGTCCAATTAAAATTGTGTTTAAAAAGCCACACCTGGGTGAGCAGGATACAAATCAGGAAATTATAAGGTGTGTGCAGCACTACAATTACTGAAAAGCAAAAAGGTTCCAAAGTACAATAAGCAATGAAGCCTGCACGTACTTACTGTACACATATTACTTGCACCTAGTAGATGTACAGGTACGGTATTAAAAAAAAAAAAAAAACATGTTTCGTATCAAACTGGTTATACAAATAAGGTATGGAAAAGACACATACATGCACCTGTCAGTTTTACACTATTATTTTAACCCCAACAGTCCCAAATCCTCCAATTTTAGTATGATATTTGCATGCACCCTAGGAGTTTATACACATGTACATGTAATTACAATTCATGTACATGTACATGTACGAGAAACGGGTGAAAAAATGAAAAGCAGGTGACGTCAATAGAACTTAATTAATTTTAATGTTGGCTACAAGTCTGCCATTCATGTACTGTACGGGCACTATTTCATTATTTGTATTTTGCATGGATGACAAGTACATAGGGCCTAAATGTATTTTCCCTTTACAAAAATCTGTACTTTGTCACTTTGATATTATATTGCATTCTTTCAATTTTTTTTTAGGTGAACACAGTTTACAAAATGTGAAGATAACATCACAAGAAATAAGATTCCCCTATACACATTATGATGAATATCATGATAAGTGCTACTGATGAGTGGTGGATATTGTGAATATTACCAGTAAGCACTATATAGTCACGGCCCAATGAAGCCATTTCTACTATACTACTACTATTGCCTAAACATCACGCGCTCAACCCGTCAATGAAACAGCATTCCTCACAGCGTCTGTTGAAACCTAGATTTGACAACACACCCCCCCAGTCATGCATGCATTACGCTTTAAAAAAACGCCCATAAATTCTTAAAAGTACACATTATCCACAGAAAACTACTCGAACTGAACATGAATAATGATGATATCACTAGGAATGCTTGGAATTCCAGAAGAAATTGGCCGGTTTCACTGAAATAGCGAGCATGATTCACGTCCGTGCTATGACCTCCAGAGGGATGACGCGTCATAATGGGAATGTCGCAATAGCTGACGAGGGAACCCCAACTCGAATTCGAGAGGTATTTCCCCGAATTCACCCCAGATTCCACGCAAAACATCGAAACTCTAGACCCACAACAAACCCATAACACTCGCAAAATATTCCCCAGAAACGTACTACTATACTGTACTTCAAATCGTAAAAAATCTGAAGTTTCTAAAGGAAGAAATATGAGGAAAACTTACGTTTGAGAGCCTTTGGTTTGGATTGTTTTTGACGTGGCATGATGTGTATCGTACACACTTTGCATGCAGTCCCCACACTCAATTTCGATGCGCCATCGGCCGCTGACGCCGGGAATTCCCGGCTAGATCTCGTCAAAGTCTGTCTCTGCAACAACGTCAATGCCAGTAGCGCTACCGCAAATACCCAAAAGTCATCTTAGTACTGAAATAAACTCCAAAATGTCCGTGAGATTGTGAAAACAACGGTGTTTTCTTGACCAGGTTTGTGATGATCGGCGGTAAATGTTTGGTGACTCGGTTGTGTTATGAGCTACGGTGACGTCATCGATGGGTCTCCACCACCCCGCCACGCCCCAGAGCGAGGCTACGCCGGCTTGGCGCGGATTTTTCTCCCCAGTCAGGCAGTAAGGTTGGTAGTCTGTTCACCGGGTCAATTTTAATACGGAGTTTTTACATAGAACTGAGGCGGGGACAACCCCGTTTTTATTAACCTGGGTGTAATAGATTCAGGGACCCGCTTAGATGCGAAGAATATTAACCCAAAAGTTGTCTAATGAAATAATTATCAGATGACCGATAGAAAATTGAACTGAGCATGAAACAGCGAGGCGAAGGGTTTTTCAAGGAAAATTGCCACAGAACCCTGCCGTGCCATTAAATTCAGCCGGGACTGCATATTTTTTTCGGGAACAGATCTTGATATTGAAGGGTTATAGTCCCCCTGCCCCCCCCCTCCCCCCCTCATTACCCTTGTTAATGAAACATTCCGACAAGGCTCCAGAAGTTTTCAATTTTTTCAAAAGTGTAATTGTAAGCAAATAGGTCCTCTTCCAAGCATTTTTGTTACCCCCGGCTCTTCCCCCCGGCTCCGCCCCCCCCCCCCCCAAAAAAAAGGTACACAACCGCTCCTTGTCGCACCTGTGGGTATTGTTATTATACAAGCATGGTGGAAGGAATGAAGCAATATGCATTCGTAATAGGCATAACGTATACGGATCGAAACCCTGATGAAGTAACAACAGGATCCCCTCACCCACAGGCACAGCGGCTAGCCAGGGCGAACTGGGGGTTGGATGTTACAGTGGAGGGGGGGGGGGGGGGGGGGTCACAGTATTTTAATAATCTTAATAATACTATTATTTTCTCCATTTGCGAAGGCTGGCGATGATGGGGGGGGGGGGGGGCGTGCGCCCCCCCCCCCTCCCCGGTTATGCCACTGCCCACTAAGAAAAGAGTTCGACAACATACTTCATGCAAGTTGGTGTGGTGTTTCCCCATGGGTGCTTTGCAAGTATCACGCATACAGATCATGCCCCTCCCCCTCCCCCCAACATTCACACATGGGTGCAGCACCGAGAAGATGAATGGGAACGTACATAAGAAAATTGATAATTCGGTTTCGCCGCTAACTGTCTTGGCACTGTGCTTGTCGTGCGTTTGCTTAAACCGTAGTTCTTATCATATTGTTATGGTTTTAATTAAAAGACAACCCTGCCCATGGGAAAAATGTAGACCCAATCAAACCTAAAGATGGATGCATGATGATGACTTGATGCTGATGCTCCTCCTTATTTCAGGCACCACGCACGGATCAAGCAACTGGGAAATGGCGCCACCAACGTCAGAGTCCATCGATTTATATTCGCGTACAAAAACTGAGCAGAAAGGATCTGGGGACATTGCTCTTTGCAATGTTGTTTGTGAAAGAATTTACTTCACTCGCAGAGGTCACTGGGGTGGTGCTCTGATATTTTGCTTTCACTTTCGATATGATGCGAAAACTGCAACAAAATATAAAAAAACATTATACTCATGCATAGGCCAGAGTGCCGCCAGACAACAAGGGCATTTCTCAAACCCCTGGCTTGGGCTCGGGCTTCGGCTTCGCGTAATATTATGTCCCCAGATTTGGCAAGATCTTGGACACTGTTTTTGCTATATGTACATCAAAATCTTATATTTTAATCCAGAGCCTGAGCCTGTTTTTTTATTTACGTATTCAAGGCTTCAGATTGGCAATGGGGCTGGGGAATAGTTGGAAACGAAGCCCAAGCCTAAGCCCAAGCCAGGGTTTGAGAAACCCCCCAATTGGTTTGATTCTTTGCTGTCGTCCTTGAATACATTAAACTCTCCAAGGGACGGGACTGAGAATTACGTTATTGTCAAAATAACTGGATATCAGTTAAAACCAATTTAAAGTGGTAGGTGTTCAAAATGTTTTTGATGAATTAATCCCAATGTAATTTAAGGTAATTATTAATTTGGATGGGCCTATGGGGTGCGAGGCCTGAGGAGAGGGTGGTTATGTGGTATAGAGAGGCGGGCCACGAAAAGGCCAAGACGTCCTTGGCGATTTGGCCTTGGCGTGCGCGCTATACGTCGCACCGCTAATAAGGACGTCTTGGAACCAAGAGTAATGCGTTAATTGCACTGCTCATAGAATTTGCTTCCACTGGATGGCCTCGAGGCCTCCTACATCTATTTTCCACGCTCAAAATACTTTTAGGATGAATAAAAAGTTCACCGAACTCATGGAAATTTCCAAACATTTCCTATACAGTTTCCATTCTCGTCATTTTTCAACTAAGTCAATGAAGGTCTGTCCCATATCGCCCTCGGTGTCCAAAAAATAAGTCGCACAATGGGCGTTATTCGCTGCCTTTACACCTCGTTATGGTACCCGTGATTTGTGATTGGAACAAAATACAAACTACATTTAAACGGCAATTGCGGTCCGGGCAATAGTTTGAGTTTTATTTATCAGAAAATTTGTTATGTACACAGGCCTACTTCCACTGATTTCAAAAATTTCAAAAGAACATTTATTTCCACACTCTTTTACTCTGATGCATGCGTTACATACATCCTACTTTAGTATCGCCATCGGTTTTGATCCGAGGGCCAGAATAGTACTTCCTGGCAGTATACGAATGCACACCGGTACATTCAATCTAAGCGTATATATTCACGCCTCGGAATTTAATAATGGCGCCTCATCCTTTATGCATGTTACCTGTTCACTTTGGCATTGTCTGTCTGTATGTGTTTGCATTCGCTTATGACTTCCATGTATCATCTCCACACTTTATAGCGAGTGGGTTTGTGGACCCACATGTTATCGATAAATTGGGGACTTCGTACATGGCACACAAATTACAGGCTCTCACGTACTGGGATATGGTAAGTTCTTTTTTTTATTAAGGCACCACCATGACTTGCACAACAGGACCGCATTTTGGCTTTGTTCACGTTCTCGAACGAAATGACTAAAAAAAGAAATAGGAGCCAGCTCAGCCAGGATGCTGCCCCGCCCATGTCCCCGGCCGGCCATTCATGTATGGTCTTATCTTTGGCATGTGTTCGCATTCGGGTATGATCTTGCAGTGGCCACAACTGCTTTTATGAAGAGTATTAATGATCGGTGGCGTAAGTTTGCTTACTTCACAATTTGGAATGCGATGCGGTATAGAGGAATTTCACATTAGTCCCTTTTGCGCACTTCTGGGTTGAAAACGAGAATGTCAGTGGCAAACAAAACAAAACAAAACAAAACAAAACAACGCTTGTCAGTACATTCAATAATGCATAAATTAATCATGCCATAAAAGGAAGCGCAGGCGCACGATCAGCATAAAGCTGTTTACTGTGACATTGAGATCCTCGTTTTCAAACGCGGAAGTGCGCAGATCGGCGCTAAACTCGTCGTTGTGGGATTCCTCCATTGGTTTTGCTGATCCTGCAGTTTGTGCGTAGGCGGAAAGGCATTTTCACTCGGGCGTAAATCCAAGGGGGGAGGGATATCGGCCCTCTCCGATCTTTTGGTCAGGGAATGACGGCCCATAGGTTTTCCTCCGTCGCCAGTTTTTACTACCGTGAACCATAGAGGAATAAGACACAATTCATAATATTTTCAAAATAAAACGCCCAATGTTTCAACACATTATTATGTTAATTGTGGGAACTGTATCATTGTCAGCTGCGTGCAATATTTAAACAGCGCCCCCAAGTTTCGTTGCTATAAACAGTGTTGTTCACGTAAATTTTGGATTCTTTTCCAAATGCGTCGAGAGAATCAAGCTTTTAATTTTCATAATTCTATTTGGGGGGGGGGGGGGGGGGGTGGGGGTGGGTAGGGGCTGGGGCTGGAAGGGAGTATTTTGTTGTGAGTAATTTGTTCCAATATTAGTGGCACAAGGATTGAAAAGCATGGGTATTATTGGGTAAGTGCAAAGTCCACCGTTCGATATCAGTGGTGGCCTACTTTATTTGTGTAATAACCGTGACGGAAGTTACCATGAAATTATTAACCGTTACGCCATGCCATTGACAATCCGCTGGTAACGTGAAACAGATTTTACTGCCTCTGGGTCCCCGTCGAGGTCTAGGCAGTGATTACGGGGAATTTAGAAATAATGTTACAAAATCCATATATTTGTGTTACATTGTATATATGTTTGATTTCTGTCCAAAAGAAAGACCCTGTGAAAAAGTGGCAAAGCCGTGCTGCTAAGACTGTTGTGTTTCACCTCCTTGCATTCTCGATAGTTGTACTTGTACGAAATAACATATGACGTCACTATGTGACCACTCCTGTTTATATATATCAGGAGCAAGTTTATGGATCAACAAATCGTCGAGTTTTTCAATGGTTCGGCGATTTATAAGTGTTTGTACCTCACTTCTTGGTGTGCGGTAAGTGTATGACCTGAATTCATTTTGTAATCGGCCTCTTTTGGAGTTTCGTATAGGCAACGTTGGCGTGTACGTCACCACGGTGGGCCCACAGTGGACTTATTTTTTATTTTTTAAATTTATTTATTTATTTCGTGTTATTTAACCAGGGTAGCCCCATCAGTTGTCAATGAACTGTTCCCCCTGGGGGCCCTGGACTTGGGTTTATGGTGGGCCAGAGGCCACAAGGCAACAGTTCTGGTGATTTCATCGTTTGATACATTTTTCCTTTTCCGGATGATTGAATGCCCCCCCCCAAAATGTTTTTTTTTTTTTTTTTAATAAATAAATAAATTAATTAATTAAAATAAAAATATTAAAAAAGAAATAATAATAAAAAAAAAAATTCAAAGTGAACAAAGAAACTGGCAGGAGCGGGATTCGAACCTGCGATCTCCAGGTTACCGTACCGGCGCTCTACCAACTGAGCTATCTTGCCCTATGTTGGCGGTCTCCCAAATTGTCAGTATCTTTGTTCAGGTGGGCGCTTGTGGATTGTTTGACCAATAATAAAACATATTAAAAAGCAAATAATAATAAAAAATAATAAATAAAAACAAAGCAAAACAAAACAAAAACACAACAAAGCACAGACATAGTCAGACAGTACAGACAGACAGACAGACACTCCGACGCTATCGTTATACGCCATGGTTGCCGATAGGGAGAACCATCCTAAGGCACCGAGGAAGTTTGTCAGCGTTGACATAATTATTATACCCGAATAGTTTCCTTGCCCCCGCCCACTCCCTTGCTTAAAGATTAGTCCTTTCCAGTCCCAGCACTTTCCATGTACCCTGTGGGAAAAGTAACAACTTCACATACGCACTTGAGCGGGATTCGAACCCAGTACCCCAGCTTTCCGTACATATAGCCAGTATGGTTTGTTGGTGAACAAGAAAATGTCGGAAAGGACAAAAATCCTTGTCGTGATCACAAGTTCATCTTCAAGTTCCTGCAGACTTGTCTTGTAGCTCCTCCCACACCCCCCCCTCCAAAAAAAGACGTACAGTTGTCCGAGGTCAATCGGGAGGAAAGGACAGGGCGACAATTTATGACCCCCCCCCCCCCCCCCCCCCCCCCAACCAGCGGGCCCTGCCTTGTGCAACCCCATTCCACTTTCCGATGCCATTCGCCTTATCAATTTTATTCTATTCCACACAAACGTCTTAAAATAGTACCATGGTATAACTCTAAAAATAGTTACTTTGGTGTACTGAATGCGAAATTTTTGAACTAAAAGTAGGCCCTATACGGAGTATACATGTAGTTTTACAATAATGAGCGATGATGAGGCGGCCTCCGCGCGCAGTATCGATTCCACCACTTCGACTTGTTTAGACTTGCCAAAATGTAATCGATCATCAAAGCAAATACATTCAATATGGCGACCGCCGGAGGAGGAGGAACACTCGTAGTCGGAACAATTTTCCATTTTGTAGGACTCACTCTGTACAGTTTCGGGTTGTTCTACAATAATATCCATGTCAATCCCGCTATGGATGAGTTTTTCCAAAAGATTGGTTTGTCTAATCGGAGAGCAGACAAGTATGGGATGTATAAATTCTTGACAATGTGGAACTTGGTGAGTGGGCAAAAAGTGCAGTTTGCCAGTGAAGTGTAATCCCGGTTACCCAGTTGTGATATGGAGGGTACCTTGGCCTTTTTAACAATGGGACATGGCAAAAGTAGGGAGTCAAGGCAAATTTCTGCATCAAGGTTGATTTAATTAGGCCTAATAAAAAAAGTCTGAAGACCCAACAAAAACATCCGATTTCACCCTTAAATTTAAAAATGGCCACAAAAATATTAGATACGCCACATGTAGGATACAACCATGGACTAGGAAATCTTTTCCTACCTCCATGATACAACTTACAAGTCGAGTTCCAGGATTAAGATGGAGGTAGTATTGGATCACCATGGAGGAAGTCCTTCCTCCATGGGATCACTTACCATGCTTACGATCTGGATTCCACACCGGTAAAAAAACCAAAATTGCATGTAAAAGCACGCCGGTGTTTTACGTATGGCGATATTATGGACCGTTCAAACGGCATTTTTTTGGCATGCCCCTGTTGTATCAAGGGTTTTACGGATGGGAACAATAAACCTACGTCCACTAAAAGTTAGATTGACAAAAATGTGGCATTTGCCACTGCTAAAGCGCCATAACTTTTCTATTAAAATAGCATCGGAGTCGTATCTGTATGTGCATATATATCGTTTTGAATATTCGAACTGGCAAAATGGTATTCGAATATTCGCTTGACAATCAGATATCCAATATATTTGGGACAGCCCTATAATACACGTAGATACATGCATGTATTAAACCTTTCAGGATTTAATACATGCATGTATTAAACCTTTCAGGATTTTTTTTCATATACTGCAGGTGTTCCAGTTGATGTATTTCTTTATCTGTTGTGTTAGTGATCTGGTCACCAGTTCGGGAGCTCACAGTCCATTCACCCGGAAGATCGCTGCATTCAGAGATTGGTTCCTTGCTGCCGTGGCATTCCCTATAGGAACTGTGAGTGTCGCAAACAGTGCCAAGCTTTTTTTTATAACCAAAACTGAAACCTTTGCCGATTCTGATGCAAACCCAATAAACCTTTTCGACATTCTCAAAGCATCATGGGAACTGCATCAGCTTTAACTGGCATTAGAAGAGCAAGCACATTAGAACGGACGTGATTGGTCGCATTGGTCACATGTTCGTTGTCATGCTTGCAAAAATCCTCTTCTGATTGGCTAATAATGTGACATTACCAGCTGTTCTAATTCCAGAAATTTGCATTCATCAGTAACTGGTACCCTGAGAGGGATTCCCCAATTATTTCCTGTATTTGTATTGCCATTTAAAATTGATTTTTCTAGTTATTATTTTCCTTATGTTCCATGCAAAGATATGTGAAAAGGGTATCGCTCAACTCATGACAGATATTTAGCATAAAATATATTAATATTTGGACTGGTTCACAGTGCCATAGGTTTGTGTATAAATTACATGGTTTGTTTGGCCTCCAAACCCACAATGCATTGAGAATGTCGAAAAGGTTTATTAAAGTGTGACTTCAGCTTAAAGTTTGATCAGTCATCTGTCAAATTTATGTGCTACTTAAATGCGAGAAAGATAATGCAAATCATAATAACCAAACTGTCTTCTCTTTTTTAATGTTCCCGTTAGCTGGTAGTGACAGTGTTTTGGACCATCTGGGCCGTCGATAGGGAGCTGATATTTCCCAAAGTACTGGATGAATTCTTCCCAGCTTGGCTCAATCATCTCATGGTGGGTAGCATGAAGCAGTTCTCTTCTAATTATTCCTGGGGTTGTTTGTACTTTGACCAGTTTGACTCTTCGGGAATGCAACTACAGAGTAAACGGTGCAGAATGGATTAAATGAAGTGTTTTACCTGAGAGCTACGTGGATGCATATGTGTGAAATGGCTGCGTGAACTATTGGGGTGTGATTCCTGGCTATATGGCATTATGGGTTTATGACTTCTGACCAGCGAACAAAGACACTGACAATTTGGGAGACCGCCAACATAGGGCAAGATAGCTCAGTTGGTAGAGCGCCGGTACAGGATTCCGGAGGTCGCAGGTTCGAATCCCCACCCCTGCCAGTTTTCTTTGTTCACTTAATTTTTGTTTTTGCCAATTAGAAATAGTATATAAAACTAGATATCAGGTAAGAGACAGAACACAGGGATTTTCTGAATGTTAACCCTAACTACCCCAAGCCTTGCAAACTCCAACAGCAGGTTTTGTATAATTTTGATGGGTTCAGTACAGCAGGGCCTTGGCACCATTACTTTACATGGAGCTATGCCCCAATTTGTCCAAGTCTAAAGAATGTGCCATAGGTATACTGCACAGTGTTGGATTTTGACAGGTTGAGGAAGCATCCTAGTAAAAATGCCTAGGGGGTTAGGGTTAATCATCTTAACTTTTAGTAACTTTTTCAAATCCTCTGTAATGTAATGATCATTTGTCCTGGTTCCCCTGCAGCATACAACAGTTCTACCAATCCTTCTCCTGGATATGTTTCTAGTCAGACACCGATATCCGTCCAAAGTCAGAGGCATTCTGGGTTTAGTTGTGGTTGCCATGTCTTATCTATGTTGGTAAGTATGTTTCTTTAACCCTAACCCTAACCCTGCCAAACGCAGCACAGTGCATCTGTGGTGACAGCTTGACCTTGCTGCACTCTGCACACAAGTCAATGTGACAAAGTATGCAATCTGATGCGTCTGGCAGGGTTTCTAGCCAAAATACCCTGGAGGGTTAGGGTTAAGGAAAAATAATGAGTTTTTGTAACTGGATTCAAACCGAATCTCGAGGTGTAATATAGGAAACGGCATACATGTCGTCGCCGTTTTCATGAAGTGATCAATCGCGTTACGTAATTCTGGAATGCATTTGTCATAACAAAGGCATTCCGGAATTACAGTGGTGTGCAAAATTATTTGAACACTTGGCATATTTCAGGTACTTTAGTTGTTTGTGATGAAATGGTAATCAATATACCAATGTACATTCAAATGAAACCCTCTGGAATGAACTTCAAAAGACTTGGAACAGCATTAGTGTAGAAACTCTCGGGAAATATATAGACACTATTCCCGAAAGATGTGCCGCAGTGATTGCTGCCAAGGGTGGACACACCAAATATTAGAGTAAAGTTTGATGAAAAAGATGGTAGGACTGGCAGATACTAATGTGAGCTTACAAGCCTTACATGTATGCTCACAACAATTACCGTTTCTATTTAATACAGGTGAAAAATGTAAACCAGGCATTAAGGCATTAAATATCAATTTCTTTAGATATGTCAAGTGTTCGAATAATTTTGCACACCGCTGTAGCATGTGCCATTCGTCACTTTGTGAGAACGGCGACGATGTGTTCAATTTTGATTTCAAATCATCCCCTACCAAATTGACGTGGTGATGATAGCAATACTGATACTGTGGCTAGGCAGTTTGATATGTACATGGTTGTTTGTATCAAGGAGGCACACAGTCATGGTACATGTACTCCCCCAATGGTAGCAACACAAACCCCCTCCCCCCACCCACCCACCAACCCCACTAGCCTTCAGCCAGTCCTTCCACTCAGAGACACTCTGAGGTTATTTCCAGCTCGTTCTCTCGTCCCCATTTGTCAGGATTTTGTGGCTGGGATTTGTTGCTGATATCTGGGTCTACCCAGTCCTGCAAGTCTTGAACGGTGCAGCGTTCGTTGGCTTCATTGTGGTCTCGGCTCTGTCGCTTCTAGTCATCTATATCTTCGGTGAGAAAATCTCCAATGCATTGTGGCGTAAGTACTCTCTTTTTGGTTGTCCTAAGCCGTGTCCGCATTGGACTTTTCTTTTTGGGTAAAACGTACGGAGACTGCTGTCAACTTTACCAAATTAAGTCCAGTGCGGACAGCCGGTAAACTGTCCAAATTGTCAAGTGTCGATCGTCGGTTGTCCGTTTATCCCTCTGCAGCGGAACTTTTACAGGGCCAACCGTGTAGTGAAAGAGTTACGTGACCAGTTTTACGTCGCTGAAAGTCCAGTGCGGACAGCCACTGTAAATGTAAAACGTGCATTTTGAACACTGCAAAATGTACGTGGCAAGAACTTTCCGCGGGCAGTGTAATCCAAGTGCGGTTGCACGGAAGAATAACCACAGTGGAATGTTAACAATTACGCGCGGTAACTTATTACAATTGTAAGTCCAATGCGAAGTGGCTATAGTTGTACCGAAGTCTTTAGTGTCCATGATGTTTGCTTTGAACCAACATGTAGACCTAATGTGATAATACCTGTCAATAATCACCGATGTTGGATCATGAAATTCGATTGGCTTTTGAATTTAGTTTCCCTTTTCTTGATAGGTGGTTATACCGACTACGACTTTGAGATGGACAAACTAGACTGACCGCAGAAACAACAGCTTTCTTCATCAACAAACCCGTGAGACTTTTTCCTCAAATTTTGCAATCATTCAATTTTCATCCAAGATTTGTTTTCTTCAAAATACAGAACGGTCATAAGTGGATATGAATACATAATTAGAGGCGCAGTGTTTTAATATAAAGGTATGGCTTTTCGGTTGAATTTTTTTCTTTGCAGTCGCACGGTAAAAAATTATGTGACCTCAACAACCTAATTTTTTGCAATATTCAAAGATATATGAAAAGTATGTGATGGACATTTTTGTATACATCTTTTACTACAAAATGTTGGTCTATTTTTAGAATATTTAACTGACGCACCAGATCATTCAATTTTAAATTCAAAATCGCTAAAATTCTTAAGGGTGTAATGTACTTTTATTATTTAAATGTGGGAAATAAGAAAGAAAAGAACAAACAAATTATGTGACAGGAAATAATATTCATCCATCATGGATTTCTGGACTCGAATTTTTAGGTTGAAAAGTTTATTTCTATTAATTATGGATTTTTTTTTTTTTACAAACCAAAGAGATAGGATTATTAACAGGTTGCAAGATGCATATGCGATATAATCATGAATAAATTATAATTCACACAAGCACTGTTAGCAGTAGTCCGTTTCATTTTTTTTTCAGTTGGTCAAGTTTTAAGTGCTTGCCATGATTAGTGCACAATTGTCAATCTACAATGTTGCCATCATCGAAATCCTTGTAATGCATTTTGTTACTGTGAAAAGAAGACGCTTTTGATATAGTGAAAGTTTTTTTGGTACAATAAACAGGTGTACATTTTGACATCTGATGAAAGTTTAAGGTCTACTCTTGAATTTGTTCACACAGCAATCATGCATTGGAAAATTGATGGTGTAAACTTTGTACAAATGTAGTAATTTGTTTCTCGTTAGTTTCGAAGACAATCTGAGAATACTGGTTGAAACGTCGATAAGGCAAAAATGCATTTTGAATCATGTTTAAACTTATAATTGATTGGTTCATGTATGTGATAACAACGTCATACTTTGTAACTAATACTACATTTGAAAAATGTTCAACAAGTGACTGTGAAGTTTGCAGCGGGCATAATAGGTAATTCATGTCTTGTTTTAATTGAAATCATTTAGTTTCTTGAATGAGTTTCTCTATGAAATTCTTTGCCTGGTGCATGTTTCCCTTCATCTTACGATCTTTCCTGCTTCAAGAGGAATATTAATTCCTACCTCTTGCATCTTTTATTTATTTTTATTTTTTTGTAGCTCCGTACCTCGAATGTGGTTTTAGCCTTGTTGGGGGTCGAACTTTTATTTTTAAAAAAGAAAGAAAAAGAAGTAGCGTTGAAAATTGGGCGTGATGTATGAGTATAATTATGGGATAAGTAAATTGATTTAACTTGTGCAACTTGTGGGCTTATTAACCCTCCTACTGTTATAACTATCATAACCTATCAAAAAGCCCTTCCTCTCCAACAGCTTGTGTGTTTCAACCTGTCACTCGATAGGTTTTGATAGGTAGGGTAGTTGGCTCAATTTTTGGCACCGAGAGAGGGAGGGTTAACGTATTTTGGTGAGTGCAATGTACAAATAAATATGCGAATCCATATCCATGCTTTGGTGTTTTCCATGTGCAGCCTACTTATTAATGAAATGTAATGATTTCAGTCAACTGGGGTCCGAATGAAAATAGGACTGTCAATACAAGTGATATAAAGCGTTGACGAATCAAGATACCTGTTTACAGTTGACCTAGAGAAAATTAGAACACTGACAATGCAATCCGGCAGCTCGAGTTGAATTCTCTTTCTGGTTCCATTGTCATGGACAGGTGCTGTAGGTTTATCCGGAACCCATCCCTATCTCTAATTAGCTAATTACTGGCGGACCCAGAACAACTTTTTTTGGGGGGGGGGGGGGGCAAAACCGTAGACCAAGCCAAACTCTTGCTGACGCTGGCTGCGCTATGTCTCTGCTGCTTGCTGAGTACCCGAACATAATCTCAGTGGTTGGACTATGGTTTGATTAGTCCATTTGTGGAAATTGATAGAGTAAATTGTCATGAAATTCAGACTAGTCCGACTCGTCCGGTTTTCCCGCTTGCGTTTTCAGAGTATCCAAATTCCACGCGACACTGTCTAGTATTACCCCGGCTCCCTCTCAGTTCATGCTGAAGAAAAGCATGTCTGATGAAAGGATTCCTGTCTGCCACACGATGATAGACAATAACCTACACGTTTGACAAGCTCTATATTTACTATTATGTATAACGAACCTTGGAATCCTGTATCATTACAAGCTTTGATTGTTCGTTCAATATTAACCTACATTGCGTCAACACAGTCTGTGAAAGGTGTCCATTCCACATCAAGTATAATTCAATGCGTATACGCGACAAAGTTGAAACAAACACAACTAACCGCATAAAATTCCACAGGATTGTTGAAGGGGCGTGGCCGATGCGCAAGTAAGTGATAAGTCAATTGCAGCCACTGCTTCAAATTCAGTGTTGTTTATTTCCTCCGAATACTTTTGATGTCATCGGTCCTCTTATATATACTCGCTTCCTATTCTTTAAAATTGCACTTATATATACTCGCTTCCTATTCTTTAAAGCTAACATTACAGCTTCTTTTTCTAGTTAAGTTACATTTAAGGCCAAGTAAAAAAAAAATATTTTCAAGATGGCCGCGATTCTTTTAAAAACAATTTCCGCCAACCGCAGGTTTCTCAACTGTTCAAAGATACAACAAAAAGGAAGAGATATAGTGGACAAGAGAATTGAACATGTGTACAGTGGTTTTAATAATTTTAGTAAGCTTATAGTTTATTTTCCGATGGATTGGTTGACAACTTGGGTTTGTTTTCACCTTATTTCCACTGGTAAAAATATGTTTACAATCCAGGCGGCCCCAAAAGAGGAAGCAGGATGGGACTCGACGCTAAACATGGTTTTTTTTTACTTTGCCTAATCATTGTTTACTTTCAATGAATTAAATCAAGATGGTATTAGATAACATTGCACCGTTTTTCAATACATTATACATCTATACATGCGCACGACCTACATTCATCTGGGATACTACTCTACGCTTATTCAAACATTTGCACGGACACAGTACAAAATACATATTTGTGAAATATATTACAGATCATTGAGACATTGGCGTACTTTGCCTGCCCGAATTCAAATAGAAAAGGCCTGTCGCTATAGTCCTATCTGAAAAAGTAGTTGGCCTGCGCCATTTTGTTAGTAACAAATTCTCGAAATTTCACAGCACTGAGAGAAACAAAAAGAGGACGACTCTTAAGGTTTCAATTCAAACATAAAACGGAGGCGTGTTCCCGAGGTGTTGATTCAACAGTAATCTGCAGATTTCAACAATTTGTACATTTCAAAAGTATGGGCCTATACTACTCTTAATGCATCGCCACCTTGTACACAACTACCTATTCAATTGGAACTGTACATCCGCGTATCTATATAAATAATTCTATGCATTAATTTATATGCACGATGTGTAATGTCATTTTTTAAAAATTATTTGTGTAGCTGTAAACAATAGCATATATATATTAGTTCGGCCAATTAGCGAAGCCATTGGTGATTTCATCAACATGGCCGGGCCTATCTAGATATTAATAATCATCTTGGACGTTTGTAGATATTGCTTGTGATAATTGCCAACATTTCCCCGCATTTTGATACGCATGTATTGATGGATTATCGGTTATGGCAATTCACAATATACGATTGATAAAAACTTAGTTCCTCGATCAAAATCTGTGACGTTGTGCAGATATTTGTCACTTTAAGACCTTGGAAGATCCAGCTCTATTTTGCCGCATTCGTTGTCTTCGATACCAATGAAGAACGACCCTCATGCGAATTGAATATCCAACGTCCGTAGTTATGTAAATTTCTTGAAGTGTCAAGTATTTTTTATTACGGAAAAGGAGTCTTCAATCTTCATCAATAATCAGTGCAGTGATGAAATGCCTCACACAAGATTTCGTGGTGACTGTCAAGAGTTTTGAAGCTGTGTTTACCACCCTGAAATCACAGTATACTTAATTTTGCTTCTGAGGATTTACAATTTAGCGGGTGGTGCTGGATTTCTCAGTCTGATTGTTTTGTAAAGACTGTGCTTTCTCCCCCAATCACTCCAGGACTGACTCGGGTACGCCCAAAGTATCGCTTAATCAGGTAGATGTAACCTTCCCTGAAGTGTCGATTGGTGGCAGCATACAAGACGCCATTAATGCTGCTATTCGTGTGTGCCAAGATGACTGCAAAAACATACACATCGCGTGGCCATGCGTGCTGTGTGCCTCCTAGAACGGTGATCGCGTAGGGTGACCACATCACCAAAAACACGATCCAAATTGTGAAGACGGAACGCAGTAAACGGATATCGGTACTGCCGATTCTCACAAGGCGCCTCGGTGGCTCCTTGATGGTACCCGTCGTTTGCGTAGTACTAGTACTCGCAACACTTTTTGAAACGGTCTGCACGGCTTTGACCTTCCTGGCGTTGCGTTCAGCTCGTTTCACGACTAAGATGATGCGAAGGTATGAGTAGCTGGTGATTACCAAGGGAATGCCGAAACCGCAGCCAACAAAGAACAGCGTGTAGGTGTAGGATTCGGTGTAATCATAAGTACACATCATGATTCTGGGATCAAAACCATGGGCTCCCCATCCAACCAGGTTGGGTAGATCGATGAGGAAACACACAAGCCATGTGCCAACGAGTATGAAGGGGATAGTGCGTCTGTTGTACATACGCGGGTACATCTTCTTGTGGCAGATACGTACGTAACGATTGAAGCTGATGTGGCCGATATTCCACATTGAGCATGTGCATGACGTCACGCAGATGACGCCAATTAGCTCACAGAGCAGTGCCTGGTTGTCGAAAAACCTTCCATTGGTTGCGATTCCCACGATGCCAAAGATATCGACGAAAAGTGTTACGCACATGTCGGCTATTGCTAAGTTGATTATGAACACGTTTGCCAGAACTCGAAGGCGTCTGTGCACAAGCACTGCCCCGATAACAAGCACGTTCCCAACTAAGCCCATGCACATCATTATTATACTGCACACGAGAAATACTACATTAACACCCGGCTCATCGCTATAGTCATTGAAGACTTGGTAAGTGTTCGTAACTCCAAATGTAGGTTCTGTACTCTCCATCTCTTCTTCACAGGACGTGCCTTTGACGAATCAGTCTCTGGGAAAAAAATTAACAAAATGAAAAGAATGATATAAAACCCGGATATTTTAGTTGACACATTATAGCGTTCAAATATTTATTAGCCAGAATTTCTCTAACAGCGAGGGTTCTGCACAGCGTTGGCGATTTCTAGTCAAGGTTTGGGGGGGGGGGGGGGGGGGGGGCTGAGGAAAATACACACAACCAACAACAATTGTCAAGCGCTTTGTACTCGGTGTCTCTTGTGTATATCCTGGGAAATCTTTGAAAATGTGTGCTGATCTTTGTGTATTAATTATGGTGCATACCGGTGCATGTAAAAGCCAATTACCCATGAAATGCATATGACAAGGGGGAATTATTGAGGGGGACACTGCCATAGCCGTCCCCTCCCCAAAAATATGGGGGGGGGGGGGGTGTCCCCAGTCCTCCGGGATCGCCGCCCTGCCCGCCCATGGTTCTGCGTGAATCAGAGAAATGTTGTGAAGGTGTCACCTTGTACATTGAATACAAGGAGACACCTTCATTGTCACCTGTAAAGGCGCATTATTTGCATGGTTTAGACGCAGTGCTCTTCTATAGGGACTTCTCTCTTGGTCACATAGAGCCAAATTGCGACCAAATCTATCATTGCTTGCATTATTGCGATGACGGTGCAGAATAGTTAGAAGATAGAGGAATCCCACAACGACGAGTTTAGCGCCGATCTGCGCACTTCCGCGTTTGAAAACGAGGATCTCAATGTCACAGTAAACAACTTTATGCTGATCGTGCGCCCTGCGCTTCCTTCTTATGATTAATTCATGCATGAATGAATGTGCTGAAAAGTGTTGTTTTGTTTGCCACTGACATTCTCGCTTTCAACCCGGAAGTGCGCAGAAGGGGCTAATGTGAAATTCCTCTATAGCCAATTCCTCTATAGCCAATCAGGTGCTTGGATCGACAGTGACATTCCGCCTTGCACATACACAAGCATGTAGTCGTACTTTCCCTATACTTCCGAGGACAATGCTTTGTGTTTCCTATTGTTCCTTTAATGTAACACAACCACATAGACTAGCACGTATTTTTACGTCCGAGGACCGATTTTGACAAAAGACCGACTCCCGAGGACAAGAAAGATTCCTTTGTATTTTCTTTTTTCCTCTTGTCCTCGAACGTATTATACAGAACATGTACATTATACCAAACAACTTAATAAAAGCGATAGCCCATCATAGCGCACCTTGAACCGCCATCTATATTGATGAAGTTAACTACGTGCTTAATGTCTCAATCTTGTTCCGAACGCTGAAACAGATCCGTGCGACAGAGACCGGTCCCTTTGTTAAGTACATGTATAGGCTTCAATGCTCAAACTCATCCACTCCACGGGGTTTAATTGAGGCCTCAAAGAGATTGGCATTGTCGTGGATTGCCCATGGACCCATATATTGCAATTAAACCAAGAGTTAATTAAGAACATTTCCCAAAAATTGATCCAGAGGACGGACAGAGCACACTGTCCGAAACGTCGAGTTACACACTCTTCCCGGTTCTTTTCAGAACCACACTTCTTCCTTGAAGAGAATTATTTCACATGGTGTTACCCGCAATCCCAGTCTTTCTCGTATCGCACCCACCATGCAAAGCTTCAAATCGTATTGATCAAAAGTTATTTCCATGCGGCTTAAACGCCCCCCCCCCTTTTTTTAAAGGAGGGGAGGTGAGTTGGTCTCACCAACGGTGGAAGTTACCCCGCCTGGGGTCTATAGGTCTGAAAACTGGGATAATTTCTTTGGTATATCTATTAAAGATTTATCCTCCATTTAGAATTTGACCCAGAAAAATCATAGGGCTGGCAACCTAAAATGTGGCCAACCCCACCACCTCTGTTGCAGCCCTTCGCATAAGAGTGGCCTTTAGCCTTGTATTAATAACATTGGGCGACTTCCATAAAAAAAAAAACCACTCAAAAACATATCGCTGATGATGCTTTCTTGCAGCCGAATAGGGCCTACATGTAGCAATAAACCCAATAATTGTTAACAAATTTAATACGCGTATGGGATTATGTTCAACTCAAAGAATCATCCTGAATATGAGTGGTAGGTTCCTGGCAATTTAAAAGGCGTCTTGGATACGAGAAGAAAAGTTCATTTGCTTCAGCCGTAGGAGACCATCTTTTGTGCGTGGTTCTTCACTAATATCAGCTATAGTAGACCTCAAAATCACCAGTGATCGTCAAAGAGATAATTGTTAATTTTAAAAGTGTTTATTCAACATTTCCCCAAACTTTTCCTTGAAATTGTTGAATCAGCATTTTAAACGTTGAATTAACACTCTTTTGTGTTGGATTTAATATTTAAAAAATGCTGGATTTAACATTTAAAATGCTTAATTCAACACTTTCAAAGTGTAGTCACTGACCGCGAATGCACACGTAGGCCTATTAGTGTTGGATTCAACACTTTAGTTTTTAGCGTGTAGGCTCACTCCTAACAGCAAAACCAAGTGTAAGAGCTATATAAAGAACACATACCTTCACAAAACCCTGTAAAAGCTTGAATTGAGGACGGGAAGATATGGTTACGCTAACGATAGGTGTCCGAGAGATTTATCCGCACCAGAGACAAGGACAGAATGTAAAACCAGCGATTGGTCCCAGGTTTATATACACGACAAAAGCTGTTCGTGATTGGTCAGTTACTCTCTTTAATTACGACACTCTGATGGTTGACGTCACATTCAACAACGCATGTACGAATTGTTGCATAGCAACGGTACCAGAGCATGGGCTTTTGACCAAAATATATCCTAATAGATGCAACCATGTTCTATCAGAGAGCGTTATTGCATATATAAGAGGCATGGTTATTACGAGAACTTGTGCCATGACTCCAGAGCGATTGAAGACGTGAGTTTGGCCATGGTTAGTTTAAAATCTCATTAGTATAACCAGGAAAGGCATGGGTGCCGATTGATGACGAATTTCAAAAGTTGTTTAGGTCTAGTTGCATCTGTTATGATGCCGACTTAGCATTGGGCCCTGCCTCGGAAACATGTAATGGTGCTTTCTTAAATTGAAATAGAAAGGTAATTGATAGTCCATCAAACTGAATGATGGTGCAATGAAACAGTGTATCATACTCTCAAAGCGTGTATCGTGTCGTGTGCAAATTCAAAGTAATTCACGATACATTATATAATAATCACTGTAAATCACTGTAAAGTTAGAGCTTCCAACCCTTTCGTGGAATTTCCGTCGTGTTAATAGCCACCAATTAAAATCCCCAAAATGAAGACATGGTAGTTGCTATAGTCATAAGGATTTTGACTAACACAAAATAAATAAAAAGTGCATCAAATTAATCAACTTGTTATTTGAGAAAATGGTAATTTTATTGCGGGACAATATCAATTTTGTCACAAAAAAAGAAGAAAGTATATTGGTGTTCAGTGTCATGTATGAATAGTCAATGTCGAAAGGATATTTCTGTTGAAGTCGCTAGTAGTGGGGGGGGGGGGTGCATGGGGTGCATCCGGTGCAAGGGGCGTGGTCACTTGAGGGGGCGGTCACTTTGGTGGAGGAGGAGGAAGTGTGGTGGTGTTGTTGGTGGAGGAGGATGGAGTGTGGTGTGGTGGTGTTGGTGGTGGAGGAGGAGGGGTGTTGGTAGTGGGGCTGACACGGCTACACATGTTGATGGTTGAGTGACGTCATCAGCATGACGTCACAGATAAGATCGGGCAAGTCCAGGAGGAACAATGGGACAGTTCCGGACAAGTAACGAATCGCAACGGTTATTGCGCCCTGATTGGTTGTTTCAAAGACTGAAACATTCTAACCAGTGGTTCTTTTAAAAGATGATGATCGTATAACTTCATTTGCTTGCTGCATGCTCGTTCAGACAACCAGGTAAAAAGGTAAAAAGCACTCGCAAACATCAACGAACTGGAAACGGAGTCACTTCGGAGGGAAAATTTAAAGCTGTAAGTCTTTGACGCATTATTGAATTTAAATATATTAATATAACTTGTTTAAAGTTATTTTTAAACAACTAGAAAACGTGAAGAGTGTGTTAACAGGCTAATGTAGTTCCCCAATATAATTCAACAAACTTAGAAACGTACCGTGTAATACTTGAACGGGCTAAAACCTTTCCTAAGACGGCGTAATTCACCTCGGTCACTTCACTCTCAAAGAAAACATCAACCAGTGCTGTTGGCGGTAATGTACTGGCCAGCGCCTGTACAGGTACAAGTTACATCCTTTCCCCAGACGACATAATTGACCTCTCTCTCGTTTAGCTAGACACTCTACTCGTTTAGCTAGAAAACTTCAGCCAGTGCTGACGTGTTTTTCTTGCAATCGGAAGGCTATTTCTCGCAAATCTCCAAATTGAATTAATACATTAATTCTTTACATTCCTTGAGATGTAAGAATCTTTTCGAATCGGCCAAGAAGCTTATTGAAATCATCTAATGGACGTGGTTGTCAGTTTAATTACATCAGAAAGTACGATCGGCTGAAATCTGGAGTTGTGGTCATATTGAATTGCGACGATGGTATTCATCGAAATCACCACAAACTACGACAAAATTCACAGTCATTGTAGATAGGGCTCGGTGTTTATTCATACAGAAGGAGGGCTATTCACGCAGGTATTCTTTCAGATGTAAATAGACTTATCGAAGCCCTGAGAGATTAGATTATTGGGATGTTTTTCAACGTAGCTATCTATTAAAATATTGTAGTGAAAAAAGAAAACTTTAAACTTAGAGAAACCTCTGGTGAAGAAATGTAAGCACTTGCCAAATAAACCCGAAAGGTACCAACATTATACTCGGTTTATGAGATGTTACAGGGCAGTTTTGCGGAAAGGATGAACTATTATCTTTATTGGTACTCATATAAAAACCAATTCAATAAAACGCATTTTTATAGAGAGTATAGGCTACATTTCTGATATTTTCTTCGGAGTTAAAAACGACAACATATTCATCACCAGCAGCAACAACAACACCAAATAGGAAAAGTAACATGTCACTCAACACGATGACCTATATAAAAATATTATTTCCTGCTTGCCTGTGACTTACATCGCCAGTATTTTATATAAAAAAAGCGATCACCATTATCATCCCGTCATACGACATGTACAAAGGCTGATATGATTATATGCTGAACAAAAGCACTCAAATTGAATGACAAAATGGAATACAGGTTAAAGTTGTTTGTCACTCGGTATGCAATATATAGCCCTACCGTATAGAGTTAGGTAAACGTGCGAATACTACATTGGAGCAAGGGGATGTCATTTTTTAGAGGTTAATCTAAAAAGGCAGAGTCGCACAGAAGATAACTAGATTTTCAGTATCTTTCGCCTCTATAGGCCTATACGTATTTTCAATTTCCTTCGTTTGGAGTTTGAATGAAAAATCAATCTGGAAGGCAGGTGGTCTCGACGCACAATTTCTTTCAAATGTTAAATTCTATTTCTCGTGGTTTCTTCGAGACAAACCCGAGGCTAGTTATTAAAGCATTTGACCGAATGTAATGTAAAGAGGTTGTTAGAAGTTAATTATGTTACAGACTACACATAGGTAAATGAAAAAAACAAAATTAAAAACAAATCAAATGGAGAAAAAATCAAGATGCCATGCTGATTGGTTGCTTAATACATGTAATTTCGACCTGAAATTTATGTTACTCCCTCCATCTATATACATTTCCATATGCACCAGGGGCGGATCCAGGATTGTTTGCGGGGGGGGGGGGGGCACCCTTTCTCAACTCTTTGTTTTGTTCTTACCCGTACACGCAAAATAAGACCTTTATAGGGTTTTGCTTTAAAAAACATCTTTTCTGGTTTGCTACGGTAATAGGCGGAGGCCCTTAGAAGCAAACAAAAAAATGGCAACGAGTGAGGGGGGGGGGGGGGGGGGGGAGGGGGGTGGTGTTCGACATTCTAAATTCTCCCTCTGGTTCCGCCCCTGTGCATCAAATAATGCATGATGCAGCCTAGACATTGCTATCAATCAGTTTACGTTTGGCTAATTTGATTGTCGATAAATGAAAAAAGAAACCTAAATTGGGTTTGACGACATAACTCTAAAAGTGATATAGAACAGTTGATGTCCGAATTTCGCTATAAAGAAATCGTAGTGATGTATCAAAACGATTCTAAAGGTCTTTGTGGAATTGAATGGACATTGTGTCCGAATAAATGAACAGCACAGATACAGCATGGAATGGAGACTTTAGCCTTACAATTTCAGATGTTCAGGATCAGTAATATTTCTTTTATGAATTTTTATTTTTCGTATGTTTTTCTACAAAAATTATACAAATACAAATGTATTGCAACATTTCTTTAAGATATGTTTTAATTACACTCGAAATAGGTTTCCAGTATTCCTAAATGCCTCTAAACCCATTTCCACAAAAATTTGGAAAAATGTAATTTTGTCAAAATCAACAAAAATGGCAAGGGTACCTACCCCTTGCTGTTTTGTTAGGTCGAAAACAGTTTCTTGCAAAAGTGCAGCAGAGATACAGCATGGAATGGAAACTAGCTTTTCAATTTCAGATGGTCAGGATCAAGTATATTTTTTGTTTTGGTAAATTTTTATATTTTAATATTGTTTACAAAATATAGAACTATTACAATATTTATATCAGATATGCTCGATTACACTCCAAATGGATTTCTGTTCTGACATTCCTATGTGTCTCTAAAATCATTTTAAAGGTAGCTAATATACAACATTTGCAAATATCAAAAAGACAAAACTACTGAATTATTATGAAATACCTTACTTTGCTGTAAGTAAATAATAGTCTCAAGCATCCTGTGCTACTATTTTTTTTAAAGGTGGTATTTTTTTAATCAATTTCCAGCGATGGTCGGCAGACCGATGGAAAAAACTGTTCCCCATATGAATTTGTTGTGTTCACTTAAGCTCAAACCTCTGTGCGGGGCCCATTTCCGGGCGAAAATCCGCGTAAAATTACCCTTTTTTTCGACGTTTCGAGTCATAGTTTGATAACCATGCGGTCTTTTTCACCGGGTTAAACGGTTCTATACGATTTAACTCTTTGTCGTTCTTGTGATATATATACATATATTTTATCTTGAAAAAAATCCACATATTTTCGGCTTTGAAAATGTGAACTTTTCATCATTTTTCTGTGTAAACGCACCGATTGAGCGCCCTCGCGTCGACTCTTTTGACTGTACGGGGTTAAACGGAATCGAATAGCTTAGATCATCTTCTTCCTTACATGTTAAACCTGTTATGATTGGTTGAAAAAAACCTACGTACTTTTCACAAAGAAAAAAGTGGCCAATGACAACTTTCGATCGATAAGGCATTGTTCGAGACTTACATCGATCTACCATTGCTTACCACGCGTTACATGATCTTGGACTCTGCTCATCACCCGTTTTACAAGACAGATTTTCTTCTATTTTACTGTAACTAAGACATTTAAAAACTATCCATTAGTGAATCAGTTATCTGGGATTAAAACTGTGTTCTTTTGAGGAGTTAATTTCATTTTGAAATAATGTAAATTTGGAACTGAATACTGTTCATTCAAGCATGGAGGTATTAATTCAAGGCAGCTACAGAAATTATGTGATGCAAAGAACGTACACTTGTTTATTGGGCCGTACCATTTTGTATGTGGGGAGTGTATATATGCATGTACACCCACATACGTATGTCTTTTCCAAAATAATTGAGATTATGTAATGTTTAGAAAATTAAACAATTACTAAACTTAACTATATCTTTGTTTCCTACTTGCAACTATAAACCAGTGCCTGTGTTTATGCATGCCCTCGTGCAAACATGTTTTATTTTACCCATTTTGTGAATGGAGTGTGCCGGGCCACATTTCAGGGCCGAACGCACAGCTACACAGGGCCAGCGTTAACCGTATAGACCTCTGTGGTATACTCTACGCGCGAGATTTAAACTGTGAAATTAAGTGAACAAAAGTGGGGTTAACAAATTCATATGCAACCTGATAATTCCCTGACGTCTATAAATTGCTCCGTTTTGTCTGATGTAGGGTCAGGGAACCAGACTAAAAGAACCGCATTTAGTTTTTTTTTCCTTTCTTTTCCCCAGCATCTATGCACACGAAACTTTAAACAGGTGTGTTACAGCATCTATGGTTACAGTATTTGCTACTATATAAAATACAAAACCCGAAATCTATTCATTTATGAAAATTACACCAAAAGCAAATGTTGTATACTATACCTTTAAAAACATTTAGAAAATATTTTTGCCAAAATTTACAAATAATGCATTTCGGTCGAAAGAAACAGCACTGAATGGAGACTAAGGCTGCGTCCGAATCGCTTGTCTAGGGCTATTGTCTAGCTGTTCGTCCATAACAACTACGCGTGACGTAGCCGTAGCTGTAGCTCTAGACGCCCATTTCGGACACGGCCTTAGCCTTGCAATTTTAGATGTTCCGGACAAATAATGAATTTATAAATGTTTAATATTTTTTTTTACAAAATTATATCAATATTGCAATATTTTATATCCAATGTGCTTTCTTTACACTCGAAATCGGTTTCTGCCATTCCTAAAGATCTCTAAAACGTTTTTCAGAAACATTTGGGAAAATATATTTGTTTGCCAAACTAAAATGGCAAGGGTACCCTTTTTGTCAAACCTAAATATTTCCTTCAGATGTTTCTACCAGATATGTTTTGATTACACTCAAAATCTGATCTGACATTCCCGAATGCCTCTAAACTCATCTTCACAAAAATTTGAAAAATGTAAGTTTTTGGACGGGGTGAAAATCAACAAAAATGGCACCGGTACCCCTTGCCATTTGTTTCCCCGAAAAAAAGGTTGCCTTCAAGATTGAAACATCATTGCCTTGCAATGTCAGATGTCTAGAACCCATTTTAATTTGTTTAATTTGTTCACGTCATAATTATGTTAGAAGACGACAGAAACACTGCCTCTGGCTACAAGACGACTATTTCCAGATAATTCTGAAAACAAACAAAGAACCCGTGTTAAACTCAATCAGTCTTCTGGACTAGCGACAATAGCATTTGTGTTTGCTTTCAATAGTTTTCCTGTTTTTTTTTTTATCTCTTCATACCGTTCAGGGCCATTTGCTCACGTCGTACAGCGAGTTTAATCTCTACGGACTGGAACTAGCTCCCCATAATCAAATTAGTGATTTTCAACAAAGACCCCTTGACATTATTTTTTCGTGAATCAATTTTTTCATACCACAAAACAGCAAAAAGGAACTCCAAATCCAATTTTCCTGGGCAGCGGCGGTGATTTCTTGTCAACTCTGTTCAGCGCATTTTGTACTCGGGGGGGGGGGTCTCTCGTGTATCCTGGGAAATTTTTGAAAATGTGTGCTGATCTTTGTCTAGCATTCTAGTGTATGTAAAAGCCAATGACCCATAAAATGTATATGACCATGGGGAAATTATTACGGGGGGGGGGGGGGGAAGAGAGACAGTGCCATAGCCGTCCACTCCCAACAAATATTGGTGGGGGGGGGCACATGCGGCCCCCCAATCGGGACCGCCGCCCATAAGTCCTGCCCAGAAACGTAATATATAATTTAACGTAAAATATATTACATTATGCAAATAAAACAAGCTCAATGGCATAATCACGCGACAAAGCAAGAAATTCACAGATGTTGATCTACCCGATTAAAGACGCAGACATTTATTACATGGAGACATTACTGTACAGCAGATTAGAGTATTTGTTACTAATGTCAAGATAACACTAAAAAGAACAGTTTCACATCAGTCAGGCAAAAGAAGATCATGAAAAATACACACGAGTCAGAGAGACAATCAAGGAACGCGCTGTAGGTCTAGAAAAGTTAAATAAAAATACTTCACATCATAATAGTCATTGCATTGGACAACATACCGTACGTTGTCCGAGAACATCTTCAGCTGCCCGTAATTGCCCATTAGCTATGAAGTCTACAGTTTTCGAGCAAGATATTTTATTGTGATAATTCTTCCAGTCTCCTTCAAGCCCGGATTACATAAGTGAATTTTCTATGCGAGATGCTTTCAACACGTTAACTCACTGCATGCCCAGCCTTCCACATTTCCAGGACACCAACAATAAAAATATTTAGTGGCCCGCTGGTCAGGGGTAATAATCAAATAAATTCAACACTGGCCACAATGGGGAAACCACGTGACTGTTTCTGCAAAGAAGCAAAGTCATTGTCCTATAAAGTCGAACATTACGTGTATTTGAGACACTCAAGTACATTCGTGATAACAAATGTATAGATAAATCTGTATACAGAAAATACCATATAATTATTTATAATGTTCGGGTTTTAACAACAATGCATTTATATCAAACCAATAATTGCATTGAAAGTTTTGTGTATCCATTATTAAAAAGAACAAATTACTATGCGTTAAAATCACTATGAAAACGAATCACTTCCATTAAAACAACCCTTAAAAAACACAGCTTCATAAAATAACTTATCAATAACATTATTTTACTTCTGGTTGTTCTTCCTACCTAAATAAGGTACCGGTTTGGAACAAATCAGTAGGACTACTGAGTTTCTAATATTTGACTATTTTTAAACAGCAAAAGATTCAAAATCAGGCATATTCAAGAATATTATACAAACACACATTTATCAAAAGCCAAATAATTATGTTTTTCTAATATTTCTCAAATCTTTCATTCTAATAATCTTACACATAGCTTTATTTTTACAATAATCTTCGCAAATTTGTTCCTATATAGAACAATTTAACTATCTGACTCTCCAAATTTCTTGTTATGCAAGTAAACACAAATGGGGGGGGGGGGGGGGGGGGGGGGGTTAGCCAGTGTAGAAAATCAGATTCTCTGGAAATGAATCTTGAGTTGTCAAAGGAAACCATAAATATTGAATAACTACAAGGTATTGATGAGTGCTAGGTTCAGCCCAGAGAACCAAGAAAGATCAGCATTTCATGATTTGTTATGTGTGCAAGTTCATTCTATGCAAAACCTCAACCCCTAATTTGGGTCCCAAACTCGAGTATGTCATTTGTGTCTGATCATTTTACATGATGGATTTTTGTGTTCTATCGTAGGAAGCCTCGGCATAATCCTAAATTTGTAAACTTTGTTAATATTCCTAAAACTTGCTTCTGTTCACATGGATCAAGAAACTGTGACACGAGCATAGTAATGAAATAATGACAGCAGTAATGAAATAATGTTCATATATGGTAAGATATTCCACTGGTCTATCCAAATTGGTTCCTCCCGAATTTGGCTTTTCCACTTTTTCTCACTGGAACAAAGATCTATGCTGTCACCCATTGAATAGAACAATCCATTAGGCACAGCCCCCTAAAGTGATAGACATGTGGCGTACATGGATGCAACAAGGGTCGGTATTCTTTGCCCGGTTCACGTTTCCTTCATACTATGATCCGTTCAGTTTTAAAGGTAGGATACAACATTTGCAAACTAAAAAAAAAAAAAAACTAATGAATTATTATGAAATACCTTCCTTGACTGCAAGTAAATAATAGTCTCAAGCATCCTGTGAAATCATGGCATCTGGTGGGCTGTCGTTTTCAAGAAAAGTGGAATTTTTGTATTAATTTCCAATGATGGTCGGCCGACAATCGTTGGAAATAGTCTAGTTAATAGTCTGATAATTCCCTGGTGTCCATAAATTGCTCCATTTTGTCTGAAGTAGGGTCAGGGAACCAGACTACAAGAACAGCATTTTTTTTCTCTCTGTTTTCCCAGCATCTATGCACACAAAACTTTAAACAGGGCAGTGTTTCAGTATTTCCTTTAAAATACTAACCCCCAAATCCATTTATTTCTGAAAAATTACAGCAAAAGCAAACGTTGTGTACTACTTTTAAGGGGAATCTCAATTCCTCATCTCTGGTCATTTTTCCCTTTTGTCGTCCTGTTCCTCGAAATACTCGGCCTTGTTTGCATGAAATTTAAAAGATTAAAAGTTCTGCACCCTAAACGACAGCAAATTATCTACTATTACCAGGGCTGTGTAGTCGAGTCCATCACATGTCCCTGCAAGTCCATCACAAGCCCTCCAGTCCTAATTCCAATCGCAAGCTATTCAAATCAGGCATTGACAAAGGCATTCCTTACTTGTGACCGGCTTTATAAAAGGACTTCTGACTGGACTTGCGAAAGGACTTGTGAAAGGACTTGCAGGGACTCGACGACAGCTTTGACTATAATACCTCAACCAGATCAATGACTAAGTAGACGTTGAAGTAACACTTCACAATCACATTACAGGTGTACAACTCTCGAGACAAAATGAGATACTATTAATTGACACCCAACAATTAATCTGTCTGCTACCAGATTTTTCTACACGTCACACAACAGCAGTCCATTTTGGCCTTTTCCCCAGCCTATATCTAAACACATGTTATTTGACAAAACAAATTATGTTGCGAACATGTCAAACTTTTTTGCCGATGCACCATTTGGTTAACATACAGTTTCACTTGGTACAAAGATGATCACAACGACAATCTCAACGTTTGAACTCCCCACACAAACGTCTTTATCTTTAGCTATCAAAGTACAGGTGGAATTTGTGTCAGGGATGTTGTAATCTAGTAGTAATTTTGCCCTTTCCTGAAGAAATGTATGAAGCACTGTATGCTTAGTGCTTTCCATGAGCGGTACCCGCTGCTGTATTGGATTCGATTCGGCCAGCCGACCCCGGCAAGCTCGGTGGTCAAGTAGTTAAGATGTCTGCACTCGTAAACAGGAGGTCATGGGTTCGAGTCCCGCCCAAGTAAGCCTGTGAATTTTTCACACAGGCTCTCGAAAAGCACTGAGCATAAAGTGCTTCATACACTCCTTTAAGGAAACGGCAACAAATCTCCCATCTAGATATCAACTATCATAAAGTTTCTGCCAAAGGATCACGCCGAGGGTGCTAGCGAACGGATAAACTGCTCAGTGCTTGTACCTCTTTCCCCAATACTTCCTCTAAGCGTAGTACTGTCCCCGACTGTCACAGCTGGGTAAGAGCGGTGCACGTTCAGATTGCATCGGACTACAAGGAGCTCGTATCTGTGCTGGGTCTGCCCGATAGAAATTTGAATGCACCTGACCTGGGGCCTGGGGTACAAATGTTGGTGGGGCCTGGGGTACAAATGTTGGTGGGGCCTGGGGTACAAATGTTGGTGGGGCCTGGTATACAAATGTTGGTCTGTCCTGGGCAGGGGGGACAATAGGCGCTCGTTCCTGTTCTTCTAGAAGTTTGGCATTATTGATCCCTGGACCTGTGGGTTTTAGGAAAGTTCAGGAAGGTTAAAATACCACTATTCTGAGTAAAATTCGGAATTTAAATGTCAAGTTTCAGTCCAATTTTGAACAATGAAAAAGGCCATTTACATTGTATGCTGTAATTTACTCGAGGACAGGATGAAAAAAGGGTATTATGCCGCACTATACAAAACCACACACAGGGCTGTTCTATGTGAAGAGGGTGAAAAATCTTCATATCAGTCATTTTTCTGTTTTTGGCTTGTATTATATCTACATATATTTTCTTAATTTATTTTCAGAAACATTAATATTGATAAGTAAAGATAAAAAAACAAATTATTTCAATTCTTTGCACTTTCTATGTTTAAAGGGCTGTATCTCTAAACATACTTTCGTTAAATTGGAAAATAGGAGTATACAAATGTCAAGATATCTTGTGAAAACAAAATGCCACAGGGGTCAAACCTACACCAAATTAAAGCTTAAGATGAAACAAATTCAACTATGTCTACAACCCATTTTTCAAATTTGGCGACATAATACCCATTTTTGTAGAGCCGGTCACACATTTGATCTACAACTGGAGATGGTATTCATCAATAATCAATCATTATTTCAATTTGACTGAATACTAACCAAAAGGTTCCTTGGTTTCAAATCAATAATAAATCACCAGTTTCGCTCTTTATGAACTTGTACAATTTATTAGAATTATATGTTCTGATTACGATTTCTGTGTTCCTGTAACCTATGACATTACTGTCATCTTGAATATCATGTAGTAATGAAAAACAAATCTTTGTAAACCAACATTTCATCTAATTCAAACTAGATCTGTGCAAAATCTCAAATATTTGACCTATAAGACGAGGTATAAACTCACTTCACCTTTGACCCTCCAGTGACCTTTTATTGACCTTCATACTCACCTATAAAGCTCAGAAGCACTGGCAGGAAGATCAGACCGTGGGTCGCTCCAAATATAACGATGCCGAGATACATCCTGAAGTAGAAGATCTCAAACAGCTGCGACTTGGAGAAGGCCAGGACGAAGATACCACAGATCTTGGTGAAGGTGATTCCGCTCAGAACCTAGAGGTCAGAATCAGGTCAGAGGTCATGCAAGATCACTGAATCCATAACCAGCTGCGACATACCTTATATCTTGCAACCGATCTCTACATTGTATTCAAATATATGTAGCATCTTCAGACCAACTATTCTTTTGAAAATAGTGACCAGGGGTGGGGGGGGGGGGGGAACCATGGGTACATCCCCTAGCCAAGGCCTATCCCACTGTATTCAATGCCCTCTAGAAAAAATATGGGGTAACCCCGGGTGCCCCAATTGTCTTTAACCCCTTGAGTACATTTTTTACGGGAGACGTCGGGGTGTCGCGGCGGCTCTGGCAGCCAAGCGAAACAGCCACAATGTGTTTGTGCAGTCAAGCGTAACATATACACAATAATCCAACAATGGATTGAAACTGCACAAACATCCGGCCTGGTGTCACTGTTTTTTTGCTGCATAGGACGTCTTCCGTACACAAAGGGTTAATTCCCCTTAGAAAAAGAATGGTGTACCCCCGGGTGCTTCCCCCAAAAGAAAAAACCTATTACCTCACAGCACTTATCTAGTTTCGTAGGCACATCTGAAGAGTTACTGGGCCAATGATCAAGCAGTGTTTACTCTAAAGAAGCATTGCTCAGGTTCATCTTAGCCAATCAAATAAGAAAGCAATAAGCGCGACTTACAGAGCTTCCCATGTGAGTCAACGCGTCCTTGGCCCTCTCAACACGATTATTCTTGGTACTGACGGCGAAGGCACGGACGATGTGCGAACAGAATTCCACTGAGATACCGATGGACTGAAAATGAAGAGAACAGTATCATGGAAATGAGATTGGTTTGGGAGCGAGGCGTCTGTAGAATGGGAGGTCTTTTGGGGACTATAGGACAGAAAATTGGAAAACAAAAATAGGAGGGAGTTCTGAATGACAACCCGAGTTCACAAACTCTTGATCTGACAAGGCAGGCAATGCAGGTTATAAACTGACCTCAAACCACATTTCAACTTATGAAATTTATATCTTGTCAACCAAATATGGCCCTGATCATCTTTTCTCTAAATCCAATGTTTTTCCACAGGAAATGCGCACAAGAAACCATTCACATTCAGAAATGCTGCAATCTGACAAGAAATAGTCACATTTCATACATTGAGCATCTACTTCATATGTAGATTTTGTGATTTGATTTCAAACAAATTCTGTTCTGATCGATCGCTTTTTGTTATTTAAACTTATTTTGGTCCGTTATCCGGTTTCACTGGAAAATCCCGGGCCTAAGTCGACTCACCATAATCAGATTGACCAATGAGATTGCATTCAAGTCAATGTCCCACAAGACCATCAATCCCATCAGGTCGATGGTTATCATAGCAATCGTCAGCGCAACTATGACAGCGGAGAAGAAGTCGAAGCCGAGCAGGACGAAGGTGATGATGAAGATGGAACCCAGGACGATACCCAGACTTCTTGCAGTGTTTTCTACCATGGTGATGTACTGCTCATAGAACACATAGAAGATGCTGCCAACACAAAAACAAAGGAAAACTGACAGGAGCGGGATTCGAACCTGCGACCTCCGGAATACCGTACTGGTGCTCTACCATAAATCGTATTTATATGATATCAACAACAGCATGGAATAGGGGCCATTTTGAGTATTACCTCGTTCAACATGAATGAACTTTGACATTTTGACGAAACTCTTTTTTTATGGATCATTTTTCACT
Organism: Hippasteria phrygiana; assembly: GCA_037893225.1. Taxonomy (NCBI): domain Eukaryota; kingdom Metazoa; phylum Echinodermata; class Asteroidea; order Valvatida; family Goniasteridae; genus Hippasteria; species Hippasteria phrygiana. Next base: position 65,765 of record JAZGUH010000008.1, on the reverse strand, counting down.
GCCTACTGTGATGAGCAAAATATTCTTTTTACACCCAAGGGAGAGACTATTGTCTTAAACAGAATGTGACACTTATTTGTACTTTTGTTATTTAGAAAGATACTCAATAGCTGGGCTACAAAGTAATACAGATATTATTTCTAGTCTGTGTTCAAATTCTAGACTTCAAGAATATGCTACTGTTTGAATTTTATTCTGCCTAAAGACAAAGGCAATATATGCAGTCTAACAAAAATTGTAGCTGTTACCTGTAGGGATAAACATTGAAGTCGGGGTCAGCGCTGTTGATCATTTTGGTGATATTGTCAGCTGACTTGCGAGCTCCAATCAGGGCACCGGTATAGTCGCTAGAATCACGCAACACGGTGTGATAACTCTGGAAGTAGGATGCTGCAGGAGATGAGATATCAAAGGTTAGAGATCAAGGGGGCACACGACTAATGAAACCAAAAGCATGCAATGCCTCAGAATTAACGGGTCCACAGTCCCTTGATCTGGTGCTTCAAAGGCATTTTGTTTCCGGCTATACTCGAGACTTTTAAACAAGTACAAGTAGAGAATACTTCAGTAAGAAGTATGATTACGAGAACTAAAACACTGTATTAACCCTAACCCTCTAGGCATTTTTACTAGGAGGCATCCTCAACCTGTCAAAAATAAAACACTGTGCAGTATACATACAGCACATTCTTTGGACTTGGACAAATTGGGGCATCATAGTTCCATGTAAAGTATGGTGCCAAGGCCCTACAGTACTGAACCCATCAAAACTTGACAAAACCTGCTGTTGGAGTTTGCAAGGCTTGGGGTTAGGGTTAATCAACATTCTGGGGTGTTACTGCTCGGCAGTTAGAAAAAAACTCAATCATACAACAAAATCAGACTCATAAGGTGACATCTATGTTCGAAAATAATTGCAGTTAAGTGTCTTGCTCAGGGACACAAGTTCCATAAATTGATCCACACGTTGAAAACTTGACAAGAACGTTAATCTTTTATTGCATTGATGGAATCACGTGGGCTCAATTACCTTGCACTATTTTCTTGGATTTATCAGTGAACTTCACTCCGGATCCATAAGCTGCATGACCTCTGAAAAGATTGAAAAAAAGAAAAATCATTCCCTTCATGTTAGAGATGAATAAAATCGTAACAATGACATCTTATTTGGTGGCAGAAAATAAAAACAAGTGAAAGTAGAAACACAGAGAAACATACTAGTGTTAAAACGTCCATTCATTGATAATAAGCCAGTTCGGTATTTCAACTGCGCATGTGCACAATGACATTTTATCCCGAATGACCCGCGTGACCTAATGCGCGCGCGCGCGCATGCACGCAAAAGGTGGTCGCACAACGCGCGCGTGTTGAATTCAATCAGAATGGGCATTCGCGTAACACGGCGCGACATTACGTCAGCAGTTTTATCCCGAATAACCTTTGACCTCCGAGACACCACACTGGCATTTTGCCACAATATGATTCCTTACCCTTTGCTGCATTTCGTTCCGGGATCATCCTTCAGGAAAAATGGAAGAAACTTCTCAAATTGCTCGGGGCTCGGTCGCTCAAACTGGTGGATGGTGCTACGACATGGTATGCAGCTTTCTCTTGGGTCTAAGGTCAAAGGTCAAAACATATGTACAATGCATATCATACATGTCGGGATCCCCAAAAACTGAAGAACCAACGGGACTGTTGATTTTGAGGTACGGCTGAAATCCCTGCTGTAGCAAGCAACTTTTTAAAAAACTGGCAAATGGTAACCTATTCCTACCCTCGTTTAAAAAAAAAAATGTTCTCAATTAATCTAGGAAATTAAACAAGTTAAAGAAAACATCCAAATAAAAAAATAAAAAATTTTCATCATTTTTCGCACGGCATCGACCAGTTACAAGACCACACAGATATGATTGTTTCAATTGTCCGTGGCACAAACGAACACTATTCAGCTCACCTGTTGCCGGGCAGAATGCACCAGTTTCATTGTTATACATGCAGCATGGCGATCCACCTTTAGACGGAGCCATCCACGAGAAGAAATCATCGATCCAAGATGTCGCAGGTTTAGCAATATAGGTGCTAAACCAAAAAAAAGAAAAGAAAAGACAATTCAAATAGTAAACAGATCGCACTGAATCTGGATTCAAAGCCAAACTGGCTCATATAGCACTTTTCATCAAATAATGCTTGTACATGCTTTCTGATCAGGGGTAATAATGTCATCTAAAACCGCAAATCCCGAGGAAGTATATGCGCGTACGTACAGTGCCTCTTAGCAACTACATCAGTGCGTTTGCTTAGGCCCCATAAAAGTTGTGTTGCCCTACGCGACCGACCCCGAAAGTCACAAAAGTCCGGTCACGTTTTTGTTTTTATATAAAGAAATTTCCAAAATCTCACCTTTTCCAGCACAAAATGAACAAGTTTGATTAAAATCATTGTCTTTAAATACAGCCACAATGGCACAATCGTGCATTTCGCCATCTCACTTTTAAATCAGCTTACTTTTTGTAAGTATTGTTTTCATGGATGTTAAAAAAATTTTTTTTTTAAATTGACCGACCGACCCTCCCGATTTTTCCCATAAGGGCAACACAATTTGTTTTGGGCCCTATAATCACCTCTCACGCTGGTTTATCACTCCCACTGTTATAACTATCACAACCAATCATAAAATCAACCCACTTCACTCCCATAGCTTGTGTGTTACAACCTATCACACATTTTCCCCAGGGTTAAAAAAAAGGAAATAACAGTAAAGTCTCTTGCTCAGGGACATCCATGGGGTTTTGGCCCCCCCATGAGAAACTCACCTGCTCTCTAGTTGTGCATCAACGTAAATCTGCGTTGTCAGAGAATCGGCATTACAGCCAGAACTCCCACAGATTTTGTTCTGACTTTCTGCATCTGTGTAGTTGAAACCATCTCGGATCACAAAGTAGACCGGCGGTCCGCTGTTGAAATGTTCCGACAGATTCCCAAAGTATGCTAGCATGTAGGAATTCTGCATAAAAAAACCCAGACAATTATTAGGCTCGAATAACACTTTTTTTAAATTTCTTACCGAGAAAAAAAATTCCAAAACAATTTTTTTTTACCACAGATTTTAATTTTTTTCGACCGACCGACCCTCCTACCTGCGAGCTGCCGCTTGGAGATTTCGGAAGGCACATTTTGTTCTTTTTCTAATTTCCATATGAAGCCGTCGGTCTATTCCATTCATATTTGTTGTAATCCTCAATGATACATTGTATTTTGAAGTGGTATAGTCGCTTTTCAAGAAGGAGTTCACTTGGGGTCACTCCAGTCATGAGAAACCTGGGCCCCAGCCAAAAGCTCTTTCAGTTGTGCAAAAACCGTGCGAGGAGCCACGTGGTGATTTCGGAAGGAACATTTTTTCTTTTTCTAATTTCCATATGAAGCCGTCGGTCTATTCCATTCATATTTAAATCTTTTGTGTGTATGTCCAGAGGACCCCTATTCATCTATTTAGACCATTAGAGAAAAGATTGTGTGCACAAAACATTGTATTAACGCGTAAACAAAGGTGCCTTCTAAAATCACCCCATGGAAGAAGCGCGTGATTTTTGTGCTCTCGCAGCTCGCAGGCGAAAACAAAATAGGATGCCCTTAGCGAAACAACAGAAGAGGCCAGGTTGGTATTAAACGTAGTGTACAACATTTGCTTTTGCTGTAATTTCCAGAAATAAATGGATTTGGGGGTTACAGGGATGCCAGTCAGACTTCTCTTCAGGGCCTGAAATTACAGCCAAGATGAATGGATTTACAGTCAAATTTTGAAAATGTACAGGATTTCAAATTCTGTAAGAGCCTGAAATCAGGCAATTCGGTCGATTCACAACTCGGTGCGCCGCCAGCGGCAACCGGGGAGAGGCCAAATTACGCATGTTTAAAGTTTTGTGTGCATATATGCTGGGAAACCGTAGTCTGCATAGAGAGAAATAATTATGTTCTAGTAGTCTGGTTCCATGACCATACGTTAGACAAAACGAAGCAACTTATAGACGTCAGGGAACTAGACTATTTCCAATGATTGTCGGCCGACAATCGTTGGAAAATGATACAAATTTCCACTTTCCTTGAAAACGACAGCACACCAAGTGCCATGATTTCACAGGATGATTGAAACTGCTATTTACTTACAGTCTAATAAGGTATTTCGTAATAATTCATTAAAAAAAAATTTGGAGGATTACCAATCGTGTACACTACATTTAAGTCCATTCCAGTCCCTGCCCGATTGCACAGCTTTTTTTTCTTCATTGTTTTCTCTCAACGAGTATCTTCAAGCCCACAAGCTACAGTGCCCCAGGAACAGAAAATAAAAGTAAGAGATGGATGTCAACTTACACGAGGCATGGAGATCTTCTGGTCTAATCCAACGTTGATCTTGGAGATCAAGTACCCGCTACCGCAGGCCACGAAGGTAAACAGCAAAATCTGTAAGAGATCCAAAAGGAAGCCAGCATTATTTCTGGCAGTTCAGAATGCTTCAACAACCACAAATGGCTGTGGCTATGGCTTGTATACTAGGCTTTGATGTACATGTTATCAAATTAGAGACCAAGATCAAGCCATAGCCGCCGAAGGCCAATGGCTTACAACCATGAAGCCACAACTTGAAGCCAAAACCAGGGTTTGAGAGATGGCAACGGCATCATACCCAACAGACATCTCTCTGCTGGCCGAGTCGGTTTCACATGACGTAGGCTGTACAAGACTATTATGGAGTCATCATACATTCAGAAACATCCAAAATGAATTTACGGCCCTGAACTAATAATAGAAACCCATTTTTTTATGAATGCCGGTTTTATTCAGAGTCGCTGATTTTTGAAAAAGGCTTTTTCAGTAGAGTGCGCTTTGGCAAAATGGTCTCCCTCTTGCTTTGCAAATTCCCATAACACTACAGAGCAAATACTTACCACAACGACTCTAACCACCGTGACCATCAGTAACGGTGCATAGAACTTCTCAAATAACATATATAGGACCCCTGGACGTTTGTCTGATTTACCGGCGTTCTTGAGTTTGGCACAACACATGACGTCCACACGATTTTTCTGTAGGACAAAAAAAACAATAGCCAATTATTTATATCTCTTCATAGATTAGAAATAAAACATTCTGTTTCAAATTTACTCCAGGGTTTTCGTTGGGGGAAAAGAAATTGGAGGGTGAGATTTTTTGTTATACAGAAAAGCTGAAGAGAAACTTACGTCTTCTCTAGCTGCATCTAGAGACAGGAATGCTACGAAGCAAGTTATTTGAAGAATGAAGTCAATCAGGACAGCGACGGCAGCGTAGAGAGAGAAAGCCTTGACCGCTGGCATAGTGGACAGAGCACCTGTGACAACAACCGTCAAGCACATCTTTAGAGACTGGAAGCCCGTCTTAATTTCAGATCGGTCTGTTCAATCCTGTAGGGCTGTCCCGAGTATACCGAATATTCGATCATCAACCGAATATTTGAATACCTTTTTGCCAGTTTGAATATTCAAAAAAATTTATATATGCACATACAGATACGACACTGATGCTATTTTAGGAGAAAAATTACGGAGCTTAGCAGCGTCAAATGCTGCATTTTTGTCGAAAGGTAACTTTTTGGTGGCCAGAGGTTTTCGTTCCCGTCCGTAAAACCCTTGACACTTGTCCAAAAATATCAAATATATTCGAGTATCGAATATTCGGTCAAATACAGTTTCGAAAAAATCGAATACTGAATTAATAAAAAATAAACAGCCCTACAATCCTGCCAATTATAAACTTTCAAAGTGAACAAAGAAAACTGACAGGAGCAGGATCTAAACCTGGGACCTCCAGAATACCGTACCGGTGCTCTACCAACTGAGCTATCTTGCCCTATGTTGGCGGTCTCCCAAATTGTCAGCATCTTTGTTCGGGTGGGCGCTAGTCAGAAGTCATAAACCCATAATGCCGTATAGCCAGGGATCAGGCCCATTTTTACAATACAACCTGGGAAGCGACATTGTGTGGATCACTCAATTAGGGCACGAAGATCACAGGTTCGAATCCCGCTCCTGCCAGTTTTCTTTGTTCACTTTGAAATTTCACTCAAAAATTACTGAGCCAGTGGTAAATCTGTGGTTTGTTTGAAGCAATTATAAACTTCAGAAATAATACTTTTCAGCATCGCTGCTGTTTCCAGTAAGAGAAAGCAAGACGATGCATTTGTACTCACCAAGGAAGAATGCAATGGACTCCGACAGACTGGACAGCAGCATGCTCGGACCAACCTCGCCCAATGCTCGCCCAACCTGATCACTCTTCTCTTCATACGGTAAACGAACATCTCTCTAGAATGACAAACAAAGTTCCATGTCGGTGGGTCCAAGAAAAGGTCTCCTTGCAGTCCCATCATGCAATGCACCATGATCTCTTTTTAATTATCCCGAGGAATAACAACATATAAATTCTTGCGGGTATTCCCCCTTGCAGAGGCCCAACAATAGAATTAGAAACCCTGAAATCTTAATTGTTTGAAGAGGGTATACTGAATAATAATAATAATAATTTATTTATTTATATTGCGCCAATTCCATACAATGTACACCGGCGCATAACAAACATGAAACCATTAAAAAAAAAGAAAAATTGATTAAAAGACATGAATTAAAAGCTCATTGGTAAAATACAGATGAATAGCAATTATATTAAAAGGACGTGGAATAATCACTTAAACATTAAAATTGTTGAACATAAATAAATAATCTAATAAAGAGCAAAAAATGGATAACAAATAAAGATTATTAGAAAAGAAACATTGGTAAATTACAGATAAATAACGGATTACATATAAATGATAAGAAAAAAAAATAATAATAAAATTACATACAGGCACAATATGAATGTCCCATATTTAACACTAACACGCAGGAATTCTTAGACTTGCCCTCGTATAAACTTGTTTATATATCTAAATTTATCGCTGATGCATTTTTCAGGTTAAGCTATGCAAATGCACGCATCTGGGTCTTTCCACACTAACGGTTACAAAAGTGTGACATTTAGAGGGCACCAGGGACAGGAGTCCATACATGAAGTAATTTGCCATGTTTTCCCTCTTTCTACATCCAATATTATAGTAAGAACATTGCCCACCAAAATGTTCGATAAATTTCTCAGGTTTTTTTGAGGAATTACAGAGGATTATCCTCAAGATTTATTGTTCATAACAGGGACAGACATTTCATTTTAAAGTGTTGGGAAGTAGTAATGAAATAAATGAATTATCCCAAATGTTGTTCCTAATGTAAAGCTATTGACGGATTGCCACTGGCCAATCTTAGGTTAAACCTCCAGGTATTTTTAAAATACAGGGTGTACATCTTCAAGACTTCATGTTCATAACAGGGACAGACAATTGTCACAAAATTCTGTCCATGTTATGAACATTGTTCAAAATAGGTTACTTTTAGTTTGAGTGATAACAATTCTACATTGAACAAGTAATATAAATGGAACAAGGGCTGGATTAATTAATTATAACAAGATTATACCAGTATGATTCAAGAATGTCTGTCCAAGTTATGAAAAATTATCCTTCATCTTAAAGATGGCCTAGTAATTTCCTACATATCCAGTCAATCACCCTATTTATTTTTCAGTGCAATCACGAATGATACAGGAATGTCTAGAAAACCAAAATTAGCAAAAAAAACCTGCTTTGAAATCCACCTCCCATGTCTCAACCCAAAAAGTTATCAGTTGTAACCATATCCTATCCTGTTTTTGTCAAGCACAGATCTTTTGTTGAAGTGATTCAACACGTACCTGATATTTCTGGACAAGAATGAAGATATTGTCAACGCCCACAGCCAAGACCAGAAACGGTACTACCTCCATGACGATGAGAGTAGCAGGTACTTGAAGGTAACCGAGTAGTCCGATCGAAGAGAAGACGGAAGCCAAGACAATTAGGACACCACAAAGACCGAGGACGATTTTTGACTCAATCTGTGATGGGCAAAATCAATTTGAGAGCATCAACTGGAAAGCTGGATTGAGTTTAGTAATTTAAGCCTGTCCGAGCCGTGTACTACATGTACACTTGACCTGCAGATCTCACATACTTTGTGTACACATGGTTTGGAATACCCTGGGTGCAAAATTCAGGATTTCAAGCAGACCTAGGTGAAACAGTAAAATTAAAAATTAAATAACAAACCAGGACAAAAGTAGGGCATTGGAGGACAAAATCGGGATAAAAGTCGGACTTTTGCGGGCTTTCAGGAGTAGTTTTCATTAACCCTGCCAGACCCAGCACAGTGCATCTGTGCCGACAGCTCCACTTTGCTGCACTCTGCACACAAGTCAATGTGACAAAGTATGCAATCTGATGCGTCTGGCAGGGTTTCTGGCAAACATGCCCTGGAGGGTTAGGGTTAACACACACCCATATCCACAACATGACAAGCCTCATTTGGTCTCGCAACACCTGTGCTCTATCCTCAACAAAGCTCTCGGAAGTAAAGTTGCAGTACTCCCGCACCCAATTAAGCCATTCAGTTTCACTGTGTGATTTTCACATGACAGTGTGTAACATTTTTCAGCGTTGTGGGACAAAAAAAGTAGAAAAAAGTGTGAATTTTTTTTTCTTCAAGAAACAAAGTAGGAAAAACAGGATCAAACCAGTGTACACATCTTATGGCAAGTCCTCCCATGTTGCACTGATGTTGCCTAACCTCTTAAAGTCCAACAGTGATTCCTTAGTGTGATGCAATTCTATAAATAAGGAGCACTTTGTATGCACTTGTAGTCACAGAGGCTTGCAAGTGTGTCAAAGCAGTACTCCTTTCCTCAACAGTAAGGTCCCTAAAATATAATTCTTGATCTTCACACTTTCAGTTTGTGCCCTGGTCCAAAAAATGTCTTTCCAGTCCTTGAGTTACTTTCGATGTGGTCTGCTCATCTAGTCCATACTTTATTTAAAACCCTCCTATACTTATAACTATCACAGCCTATCAAAAACTCTAAACACCAACTCTCACAGTTTGTGTGTGTTTCAATCTATCATTTGATAGGCTTTGATCTGTACAGGAGCTGGGTCGATTTTGGCCCTGAGAGAGGGAGGGTTAATTAAATGTAGTATACATCATTTGCAAACATCAAAAAACAAAACTACCGAATTATTAAGAAAAACCGTACTAGACTGTAAGTAATAGCAGTCTCAATGCAAGCATCCTGTGAAATCATGGCACCTGGTGTGCTGTCGTTTTCAAGAAAAGTGGAAATTTATATCGTTTTCCCAATTTCTATGAATTGTTACGTCTTGTCTAAAGTATGGTCAGGGAACCAGACTACTGGAACATGTTTGTTTCTCTGTTTTCCTAGTATCTATGCACACATAACTTGAAACAAGTCAGTGTTATAGTATCTGCTAGCACGCTATATACTAACCCCCAAATCCATTTATTTCTGAAATTTACGGCAAAAGCAAATCGTGTATACTACATGTACCTTCAATTACAAATCATGTGGATGTGAGAACATTTCAAGCAGACTTGATTCTGGGGATGCATGAAGATCATTCTTTCTGTTACTTCAATTACATTTTTTTGGAAAACCATTTTAGGTTTTTAATTAACGACATAATTTTTTTTTAACTTACAAAGATTCTTTTGATGTTGTAGAATGGGAATTTGCCGAGAGCAATTGCCACGTAGCCGAACATTAGCAGGTAACTACCGGCGATCGTCAATATATCCGAGAAGCTTTCCCTCTCAATCTCATCCTCAATGGATCTCTGTCAGAAGGGAAAAAAGAAAATACTCCTGTGAGCACTCCTTCAACTTGTTCAATCATGTTCACAATTTTTGCTTTTCCACAAGGCCCCCCCCCCACCCCCCAAAAAAAAAGTGTTGCAGAAACAAGCTGTATCTTTTTAAAAACCCCTTTTTTTTTTTCAATGTGCGAGAGTAACAAAGTTTTGCATCTAAAAACAAATTTCTTGGACCAAGAATTATTTCAGTTCCAAATTATGAAATTACACATTCCAAATAAGCAAAATTTAAAAAAAGAAAAACAAATATTTCTCAGTCTATTTTAATAACTTATTACACGGAAATACACTGGCCAATACAGGAATAATTTTCACCCCAAAAAGAGTCGCACCAGTAAAAGCAGAGAGTTTAGATCTATCAATTTGAAATTGTCATCCATATCAAGAATCTGGCATAATTAACCCTAACCCCCAAAGGTGTGTGGAAATTCGAATTGATATTGATGGATTCAGCAGGGTTAGGGTTATTAATTAAAGCAGGTAGATCGATGTACTAACCTCTGCCTGATAGGCGATAGTGAGGTTGGGATTGTCATATTTCTTCATGAAGTCCAGGTATGCCTTCTCCCACAGCAAGGCCGGTTCCAACTTTGGATCGCCGGGCTTGAAATTGTTGACGGGAAATGTAATGGAGAGACTAGTGGCGTTGTGATAATTGTCACCTACGTTTAGAGGGAAAAATGAACGTGGCCGGTGAGGACATTTTCATTTTAATCAGAGTTTGTCCGTAATGGCCGGGGATAAACCCAATCAATTTTATCTTTAGCGTAAACGTTTGACTGTACGTACATGGGTCATTCCATAAAATTGGGGTCCAAAAGTGTGACATTTTTTGGTGTTACACCTGACCTGTGTAATTTCCCATCAAGTATCATTAAAATAGACTTCACACTAGGGAGAAGGCCTTACGCTATTCTTACCATCAAGATAACTACAATTTTTTCTCCCTCTCTCGATTTATCCCTACAGGTTTGCAATTATCTTCCTCTCCCTGCTTGGGTACCCTCTCACCTCCCCTTCAAAGGAGATGGAACCAAATTCTACATGGTACCTCCATTAAACTCATCAATGTCCTCTCTCAACAGTGTCAAACTACACTTCAGAACCTCCAGCAGAATATTGCCCACCTCGACTCGGAACTTAGATCCAGTTGTTCTGACACCAGATACAGTAAATTTCATGATGAGATTGATAAGAGCGTATCTAACCTTGACTCTGTTCTGCTTAACAGGAGAAACAAGAAGATTGGTGGCTTGCTTACCAAGCAACATCAACGCAGACAGAGACGCTTCAGACGCCCCAGGTCCCAGTCTACACCACCACCCCCCTCCAATACTGTAGTTAACCTTTCTTCCTCATCCATATCTGACGCTGAACATAAACTTCTCTCAAAGGGTCTCAATTTTTGTCCTACTCCCCACACTGTGAACCAGGTAGAGCTCAGCCAAGATCTCACGGAATACTACCGTAGGATCCGTCTCCGAGAGTTTTTCCTTGATTCTGACCGATGTGACCCAGAACCGTTCCGTGTCAAAAGTACCTGGGTACCCCCCAAGAATCGTGTACCAGCCCTTGAGACTTATGTTCAAGTTGTCAGTTCTCAAGTCACTAACCCTGATAACTTTGTCCACAGAACTCATGACAATCTCCGCAGTGAGGAGCGCTTGGCATTGAATGCCTTGCGCTCCCGTACTGATATCATCATCAAGCCGGCCGACAAAGGTTCAGCTGTGGTCATCATGGATCGTCATCAGTACATTGACGAGGCCCACCGCCAGTTGAACAATCATACTAACTACATCTGCCTTGACTCTGACCCCACAGGTACATTCTCTCAAGAGATACAACAGGTGCTGGAAGATATGCGATCACGTGACCAGCTGTCTAAGAAAGCTCATAAATTTCTCTCTCCCTCTGACTGTAGGACTGCCAGATTTTATCTCCTTCCAAAGATTCACAAGGCTGGCAACCCCGGTAGGCCCATTGTCTCTGGTAATGGTTCACCAACAGAACGTATCTCCCTGTTTATTGACAGTTTTCTCAAACCCCTCATTCCACAGATGCCATCATACATCCATGACACCCCAGACTTCCTGCGCAAGCTGGAAGGAATCAAGAACAAGATTCCCAGCAAAGCCATCATTGGTACTTTTGACGTCTCATCCCTGTACACCAACATCCCCCACGAGGAAGGTATTCATGCTTGTTCCTCGGCCCTGGCCAAGGCAGGACACACAACCCCACCCATCAGTGATATTGGCACCCTCATGAGACTTGTACTAACCAAGAACAATTTTTCCTTCCTAGGTAAACACTATCTACAGGTACACGGTACAGCCATGGGCACTCGCATGGCCCCCTCCTTTGCATGCCTCTTCATGGGCGACCTCGAAGAGCGCATGCTTGCCTCAGCACCATGTCGCCCCTGGGTATGGTGGAGATATATTGACGATGTATTTTTCATCTGGACCAGTGATCAGGACAGTCTGGAGACTTTCATTAATCACATTAATTCCTTCCACAGGACCATCAAGTTTACATCAGAGTATTCAGTGCATCAGACCAACTTCCTGGATGTCACCATCCGCAAGGAAGACAACTCGGTAACCACTGATCTGTATTCTAAACCCACAGACACCCACCAGTACCTCCACTCCTCCAGCTGTCACCCCAGGCATTGCAAGACAGGCATAGCATTCAGCCAGGCACTCAGACTCGGAAGGATTTGTTCTAATAATTCTGACTTTTCCCATCATGTACAGGTACTGAAGAATAACTTGGTTGCCAGGGGCCACAGCTCCCGCCAAGTTCAACGTGCTATCGCCAGAGCCAAATCTATCACCAGAGATTTGGCTCTCAAGGAAAAGACGCCTAGCACTAATGCTGACCCCAAGATTCCCTTGGTCACCACCTTTCATCCCAGTCTCCCTCCCCTTCGTAAAATAACTAACGACAACCATCATATCCTTCATACTTCAGATCGCCTTGCCCGTGCCGCCCCTGACAACCCAGTATTGGCTTATAGGCGCCCCCGCAATCTACGAGACCTGATTGTTCGAGCCGAGGTCCCCACCTTGGCTGCATCCCCTCCCATACAGCATGGTACTTTTAAGTGCGATTCCAGGTGTGTTGTTTGCCAGACTCACATGCAGGAGTCTGACTCCTTTTCTGGCCATTCATCTGGAACTACTCACAGAACCAATGGCAACATCACTTGCAACACCTCTAATGTCATATATCTCATTTCTTGCAGGGTTTGTGGTATCCAGTATGTCGGGGAGACCAAGAACACGCTCAAAAAGCGTTTCTATGGCCATCGGTCGACTGTGAACACCAAGAAAATGGACACCCCTGTTGGTCATCATTTCAACTTGCCTAACCATTCCATTTCTGATATGATTCTACAGGGCATAGAATCACTTCGCCACCGCAAGGACTCGGTTCGCCTCAGCCGAGAGAAAGTTTGGATGAAACGTCTTCGGACTATTCAACCACATGGTCTCAACATCCAGGAAGGGAATGATTAACTTTAAATTTTTCCCCCATTGTCATTTGTTTACAGATTATCCTCCTGGCTAAACCCTCTTGGGGCCTCTTGGCCAAATGGTGTTGTCTTTCCATTTCCTGTTTATCCTTGCCACTTCTCTTTGTTCCTTTTCTTGCCCTATTACCACCTTCAATTCAAACCCCCCCCCCTTTCCCCTCCTTCCTAACCACACTCCTTTGTCCATTTCCCCAGCTTCAACCTTCATCTTAATCCCTCCCCCCTTCATCCTTACCCTAATCACACCTCTTTGTTCCTGTCTTTCTGGCTGTCCTTTCCTCTCCCTTTGATGTTTACCCACTGCCTATCTGCCATGCTCTTTTGCATCCCTCTTTTGTGTTTCTCCACCCACCCCCTCATGCATGTGTGTTCCCTACATGTTTGTTTCTTGTACTCTGTCATTCACCTTTGAGAAAGAACTTGCTCAAGTTCGAAACGTCAGGCCAGCTAAGTTTTTGATTTGTATATTTCAGGTCCATTCAGTCAGTCAGCAGTTTGCAGCAGTTTCATTCTTTTTCATATTTTTGTACTTGTTTGGGAGGTACTTTGCTTCACATTATAACCACTCTCTGAGATACATGTACACAAATGCAGACCCTTTTTGCTAGGAACCATCCTCAATCCTCCAAAATCCTCCGATTACCCTGCCCCAAAAAATGCATTCATCCTCAATCCTCCAAAATCCTCATGTGCTTTAAACACCGTTCATCCTCAATCCTCCAAAATCCTCTGCTTGAAACACCATTCATCCTCAATCCTCAAAAATCCTCTTTTTTTTTTAAACACCATTCATCCTCAATCCTCCAAAATCCTCTTTTAAAAAAATACCATTCATCCTCAATCCTCCAAAATCCTCTAAAACTGCAAGGAGGATTTTGGAGGATTGAGGTGGGTTAGGGTTAAAGAATGTATCCCAGGCTGAATTGCAACGTCTTATACATGTCACTATGTACATGTACCATACAGGGGCACCAAAAATGTCACACTTTTAAGGACCCCAAATTTATGGAATGCAGGGCTAATCAATATAACTACCCTAATACTTTACTAAAATTAACTTCATGACCAAATTATATGTAGACACTAGTAGAGCACAGGAAACATACATGTAAGTTGTCGGTGGAAACATTTAAATGGCAGATTTGTTTGGTAACGGCAGGGCTCATTTTTATTCCTCCTCCAAATTCTGTTGTTTTATTGATGTTGGTTTTGGGGATTTTGGGGCATTTAACATTAACCCTAACAATTCCCATCCAGCCGAACTCCAACAACCAGGTTTCGTTGGAATTTGACGGGTTAGGTACTGTGTACTTCTGATGTGGTGTTGGATTTTGTTAGATTTTGACGGGATGGGTACTGTAGCTGCACAGTAACAGTGTTGGGTTTTGACTGATTGGGGAAGGTTGGTTCGAGCAATGGCCACATATATAGAGCTCTGATGTTGGGATGTGTGTGTGGCTGTATGTTTTGTTTGACATGCACTGAACAATGGGGTACCCAGGTAGACCAAACAATGGAATCAATAGCTTGTATGGTGTCTTACATAATACTTCTAAGGAACACATACATTGAATAATGTATGTTGCACAACTAGGGCTTGAATATTTTGCACATGAATACAGTTGTTGGATTTTGACGGGATGGCTACTGTATGTCCCCATTGTTCATGCTGTGCATTTGGCCAAGTGTACCCAATCAATCAAAACCCAACAGCTAAGGGGGTGTTGGAGTTTGACGGGTTGTGTACTGTTATGGCAAGTGGGCTGTTGGAGTTTGACGGATTGGGTATTGTTAATCCCTTGAGTACGGTATTTTACGGGAGACGGTATTTTACGGGAGACGGTATTTTACGGGAGACGGTATTTTACGGGAGACGGTATTTTACGGGAGACGGTATTTTACGGGAGACGTCGGGGTGCCGCAGTGGCTCTGGCAGCCAAGCGAACCGCTACAATGTGTTTGTGCAGTCAAGTGTAACACATACACAATAATCCAACCATGGATTGAAACTGCACAAACAGCGGCCAATTGCGTCATCCGGCCTGGTGGCACTGTTTAATCCAACAATGGATTGAAACTGCACAAACAGCGGCCAATGGCGTCATCCGGCCTGGTGGCACTGTTTAATCCAACAATGGATTGAAACTGCACAAACAGCGGCCAATTGCGTCATCCGGCCTGGCACTGTTTTGTTTGCTAAAATCCATACGCAAGGGGTTAACCAGCAACAGTTAAACATGGTGTTGGAATTTGACGGGTCGAGGAAGGTTTCTAGTAAAAATGCTTAGGGAGTTAGGGTTAATGACCGTGTCCATACATGTCCGAAGGTCGTTGAATCTTTTGAAAAACGTTTAAAGCATCAGGTTCATAAAATTATTCTAAAACAAATCTCCCTCCCCTCCCCTCAAAAATAATCCTGTCTGGAACTGCACCTGTCCCAATGCCTTCTTATGCAAAATACTGTTCAGAGCATCCCGATAAGATGTACAAAAAATACACTACAAAATTTACACTACAAAATTTACACTACAAAATTTACACTACAAAATTTACACTACAAAATTTACACTACAAAATTTACACTACAAAATTTACACTACACAATTTACACTACAAAATTTACACTACAAAATGTACATGTGCATTGTGTACAATGTACTTTTAAACCTGGTTTGTCATTGTGCAATGCCATTGTTTCCTCACGAGACACTGACTCAGATATACATGTACGTGTAGTATTTCACAATACAAATAAGGTTGAGCCGATATTTCTTCACGTCGATAACTCACAAGCAAACAGATATTTTTTTTAGTGTTTAATTGGCCTTTTCAGATTGTGCTTTGTTGACTTTGCTTAATACATATCGACCCCATGGTCTGCAGTGTCAACCTTCAGCTGTACGCGTTTGTTTGCAGAATCCTCTCATGGACTACAACCTTGTACAATGGCCAGTCTTGTGACTCCAAACAGATACGGCCAGTTAAAAAAAGAAATACTGCCTTAAATCATAAACACTTGCATCAGAAGTCCCACTGTACTTTTTTAGGAGAGAATTTTCTTCTTTTCTTTAAATTCAGAATTAACAAAAGGTGCCCAGACAAGTTTGTTCAACAATCTTTGACCAATCATCAAAAGTGTACAGTTCATTAGTTTCAGATTAAGTTCAAGAACAGGAAAATATTGTCGATGTTTCACCCTTCATCAGGGTCTTGTTGCCTATGTAGGTCAAGTGCCACCAAAAATAACATTTTATAACGACGCATCAACAGAAGGAAGAATCAAATTTCAGGCATCTGGCTTATTCATAGGTTTGGCTGCACACTGTGGAACACTATATGCTAACAGCAAAGTCAAACGGAGCCATTTCCTTGGTGTAATTACCACAGCTTCCTATGTCGCAGCCAATGCTGGGATTTTTGGAAGGGCCCGTTTTATCCGGACATATCTAATGATTGTGTTACATCTCACTGTCTAATGAATGCTAGTGACCCTTGAAAGTGTGGACCACATTTATGAACCACAGTATTATAAACTGCCATTGTAGTCTATACATTCTACAGGTACACGTACAATGTAGGTTTTGCCTATGAAAATATATGCATGTACCCAGTACTTTTCTTGGGCTGTAATAAAAAGCTGCATTGCACATGTAGTTACATGTAGTGCACCGTTTCTGTGTGGCTCAAAAATACAAAATGATTTTGCTAAAAAAGCAATATTTTATTAGTTCCGGCGTTAAAAAAAAATAAATAAATAAAAAAAAAAAAATAAAAAAATAAAAATGTGGGTCAGCTACAGTGTATAGCAATTTTTTTGAAATGTTTACCTCCTTGGGCTCAAAACCTGGATAAGCCACTGGCCCAAGTTTTGAATTGAAATTTAGTATTCTCAACTAACGCGTGTTTTACTTTGCCATAGCGCCTGTAACTATTTGCAAGTTATGCAAGAAAAAACCATAGTTAACAAGTACAGTGTACATAACCCAGTGCGTGTAAGACGGCGTATCGCAAGGTACGTTAGGGATTGCTGTAGACGTTGGGTTTATAGCTTCACAAACAAACAAACAAACAAACAAACAAAAACAAAAAAATGGATCACAAGGCTGAACTCAAGATACAAGAGAAACGTACCGTCGTAATTGCCGAGAACAGTCCATGGGAATATGGGTCCACCGTAGGTACCAAGACAAGGATAGTGCTGCTTGGTGCTATCGTCAATGGAAGCAGGAGCACTGTAATAAACAAGACATTCGTTAAAGCTTTGCTCTTCCTAAAATACACAGACTTTGATGTGGAAATATTCATAACCCTAACCCCCTAGGCATTTTTACTAGGAAGCTTCCTCAACCCGTCAAAATCCGACACTGTGCAATATATCTATGGCACATTCTTTGGACTTGGACAAATTCGGGCATCATAGCTCCATGTAAAGTAATGGTGCCAAGGCCCTGCAGTACTGAACCCATCAAAACTTGACAAAACCTGCTGTTGGAGTTTGCAAGGCTTGGGGGTAGTTAGGGTTAAACAGGTTTGTGGTAACTCAGTGTTAAAATCTTTTCAGTGTGGTTCTGGGATTAACTCCATGTTTAAAACTGCGTGTTCTCTCCGTTTGTCACAATTTTACCAATCTGTAAACTACTGCACCTCCGTTTGTGATTAAATTTATGCGGCTGTTTGACTACAGAAAGCACAAATAAAACTTTGAAAGTAAATTTGGAAGTAAATTTTTCCCCCGACAATGGTCGGAGTACAGTGATGGACTCGTCAAGTCAACAAATCTGGTTCTTTCCAGAACATCACTTGTCTTTTTGAAATTAGTCACTTGTCAAACCTCCCTCAATCCACAGAAATATTTTTAAAGATGTATCACTTCGAGAATGAGTTGTCAAAAAACTAACGTGGTGATGTCTGGATGGCAAAGGAAATACTATTCCTGCAGCCTTTAGATCAAAGAGTCTACTTTAGGGCATTTGGAGGGTTGGGTTTGAGGTGGGATTTGAGGGTGGGGTTTAGGCCGAGGGATGGGGGAAACTTACGCTGTGCAGGCCAAGAAATGAGTGTGGTAGTCGGCATATATAAAGAAATCGTCATGAATGGAGCTGTTTAGTTTCTCAAAGTTGTTCTGCCAGAAGTTCAAAACACTCAAGATGGTGCAGTTATTGTTTGTTGGAGCTTCTGGCTTAAAACAGATGTCTTCCAGTCCAACGGTGCGATTCTCTTTCTCATAGAAGACTGTGATGTCCGCTATTTGGTTCTGAAGATCCAGCACCTTTAAGAAATATGGGAGGGGAAACTGATCAGGCTTACGATACTCTTTGTCATGCTAATAGTTTAGAAGCAAAAAAGAATCAGTTGGATATATTTTTTAATTGACATTTTGTCACTAGTTTTTTGTCTTTTTAAATGCACATCACTCAAACACCGTTTGGCACATCAGTTGCAATGGTCCTGCGAGAAACCTCACAGTAATCAAAGTTTACACCGAGACAAAAAAATTCATTTCTCAAAGTATAGTACGTTCACAACATTTATCTTTCACTTTTGTTGCAACTTAAATTTAATCAAAATTTCTTATTAGCATAATACGAGAAAAGAAAACAAATCATTGGCTACTGTAGAGTGTGATGCCTTTTTATCTCCCTCAAGGACATTAAATACATTCTTAAAAGGATAAAAACAATAAAAAAAAAATAATAAAAATCCAAACATTTGCCACATTCCGGCAGTCAAGAAATATCAATTGCATCTCAACAAACCTGAATCAGAACACGCTTGTCCAAGACAGGGCCAAACGAATAATTGAGACCTCCAAATCCAAACTTCTTAAAATACGTGACGTCGTACTTGGGAGCTGTGATGATGAGTTGTTCTGTGCGATAAAAGGGCCCGAAGTGCTCATCAAAATAGTTCTTCTCCATGCGAGAGCGACTTTCAGGGGGGGACCACAGCTCAACAGGATCAGTTGTAACCCTCAAGAGAAGGATACCCAAGCTTAATACAGTTACTAAGAGGGCACCCAATATAATAACTACGATAGGGTAGCGAGCACACTTGGTACCCCACCACTGGAAACCAGCAGATAACTTCATGTGAAAAATAGCACCGATGTTTTCCCGACAGCCTACATCTTTCTCAGAGACAGATGGTGGATCGATGATGGACACTTCGCCGTTGATTCTGAATTCGTTGAACTGAGAGGGTTGATGACGTCTTTGAACAAGCCATGCAATTAGGACACCTAGAGTGAAGACGACCAGAAAGGCACCGTAGAAGCAGATGAGAATAAACATAACACCGTCCATGCCAAAGATGGTAAAAGGCGGAGTGGGTTTGGGCGGAGGAGGAATTGGAGGGCAGGCTGGGGAGCAATCTTGACAGCTACATGGCTGGGTGAAATTATCCAAAGCTTTATTGCAAGGATAAACAGTGCCGTTGTAGGCTTCCATTGGAACTGGTGGAGCAGCGGTTTCATTTAGAATCTCAAATTTGATCGTAAATGGAGTCTGTCCATTCTGAATGCTACCCATGTAGTCCAGGAGCTTTCGTGGGGTACATGTGCTGGCTGACTGACCACACAGGAGTGTCAAAATCTTGGAATTAGAGCTGGGAAAGTTGACATCACGACAGCTGTCATACATGCCATCAACAAAGCCATCTCGAAGGAGGTACTCAATAACGAGAACGCTGGAATTGGTTTTGAAGTTCGAAAGTCTTTCCCCGGAACTCTTTGCAACCTCAACATCTGAGGATGGTTCCTCGACAGCCTGCACATCGTCAACATCATTCGTTTTAACTTCAGGTGGATAGGGTTGAGTCTGGGTAACATTCACATACAAGCTGTTACTGGGATCGCAAGTCATAGCGCAGTACAAATTCAGAAAGTTCCGCTGACAGGCAGGGCAACGGTTCATCAACTGCCTGGCAAGTTTTGTCTGGCTCTGAAATGATTTCAACTGATCGACATTGCAGCAGGTGTGAGTCTCTTCTTTAACGAGATGGGGACACAACTGCTGAAGGATATCGAGGGCTTCCGGATCGTTCATCCTGGGAGCAGGTTCGTTGTTGAAGCAGTTGAGTTTGTACTCGGGGGTATCATCACGCTCACCACACTGGCCGTACCAGATACAATAGCCTTCTTTATGTATTGTGCCTGAAACCTAGACAGAATAGACAGAAAATAAATTTTTCTTTATTACATTTTGTCTGTGTTAAGATCACTGTATCTGTGACATTCCAAGAGTGTGAAACCAAGGCAGGTCCATGTTTACACAAAATCCTTCAGGTACAAACACACAAAAAAGAGGAATTATTTCACACAGTAGCCTCAACATTTTTACTTTTTCTAGAGAATGTCTTAATTTACGCTCAGGGCATCATCTCTGAAAGCGGACATATCAAAAGGTGTACAGTGTACACATGCAACTCGGCAAAATCTTGGAAAATACATGTAGCCATCCATCCATGTTCACAATTAATTGTATAGAACCTTTAATTTTTTAAAACTTTATTTCTATCTCAAGGCAAATAAAACCATTATGGACATGCACTAATAGAAATTATTGAATGTCATTGCATTTTTTTTGTACGTTATAACAAAAATACGAGGAGAATTGAAGACTTCAGGCGCAAAAGCCACTAAATGCCAAAACATTTTTTTTTTTATTATTGTATACTAGTACTACTAGGAACTGAGAGCTTTCACTTGATATTGTTTTTATTTATTTTGAATGGAAGTGGCCGAGTGGCGTTTAGCGGCTTTTGCGCCTGAAGTCTTCAATTATAAATGTATATAGGAATAGCAATGTGAAGAGATGCAGGGGACTCACAAAAAACACAACTTAACATTAAAAACAACGAAATCAAACAAGCATATACATTGTAGGTGTCGAGCGCAATCTGGAGTTTTGCGCAAGTTTATTGTACTCCCTCCTGAGCTAATTTCCCTTTGAATGAAATCAATTCATAGGGATATGAACTCAGGAGGGAGTACAATAAACTTGCGCAAAACTCCAGATTGCGCTCGACATAAACAAGCTTGTAATGAAACACTAACGAACAAACAAGGCAGACAATGCATGGCAAGATTTAAAAGAAAAGAAAACAAAATGAATGAACATGTCCGGTGTCATGCCAAAAAGTGTCCGGTGCCAAATACTGTCCGCTCATTAGCATACTGCTCTCTGATTGGTCAAGTGGGTATTACGTCATTGCGATACCGGAAGCTTGCTAAATAGTGTCCGGGCGTACGTCGATCGCGTCCTTGCCATCAAGCTATCAACATACTGCGTGACGATAAGTTTTGGGTTTATTTTACCTCTTTTATTGTTGATTAACTTGAGTTTGCGTATATTGCTTTGTATGTTGTTCGGCCTGTTTCTGTGTGTTTTGTTGGCATTTTCGTTTACGTCTTTTATAAGTAATAAGCAGATATGATAAAATTTAACGGGCCGTCAAGAAAAAAAAGTTGATAAAAACTCATCCAACAATTCAAAATAGTCGCTGGTACATGAATACGTATGAGCATGATATGATGAGCATGGAGGAAGTTTCTTCCGATCCATGGTATGAGGTAAAGTAAAACAAAAAAGTATTTAGCAAGGAACAGACAGTATTTGGTATCGTGCTTTGTGAGTGTGTGGGTGTTCATATTGTGCTGTGCATAAATGCAACATACATGTACATTGTACGCTTTAACGCATGCATGAGCGGACACTTTTTACCAGCGGACACTATTTGGCATGTAATGTAGCAAACAAACAATGATACAAAAGGAACATATATAAGTAAGTTGCAAAGTGTTATGAGAGATGAATGTTTTCAGTCCCAAGATGATTTGGGGAAATGTCATCCCAGGCATTATAGGCCTACATGTACGATATTCAATCAGACTTACATGTATAAAGTTACATATGAGATACAATTAAAAAGAATTGAAAGAAAAACCAAATGCCAAAAAGCACATACAATACAGTTAGACTAGTAAAAGCTAAAACTAAAATAAAGTTAAAATACCAATTCAAACAAAATTGCTTAAAGTTAATTTTGAAAGTATTGTAAGTAGATAACGATTGTTTTATAGAATTGACAAGGGGGTTCCCGAATTTAGGCACTTTAAATTTCACACTTTTCTTTACGAATACGAGAGTGGTCCTAACTAGTAACAATGGCAAATAAAAATCGTTGGCCTGTTAAGTGTCATCGATGATCGAGTTTAAATGAGTATGGTAATTGAAACATCGATAAAATGGCATGCATTCCGGCAGATCATTTTGAAACTTTTGATGGGAAAATTTTCATGCCGGGAGGGAAGAATGTTTGTGTTTTCTGTGTATGCACAGTGTATGGTCACTCAAGTCAAAGTGTTCATGTCTACTGAATGGGCCTAGGCCTACCTGCACAAACGCCAAGGCAAACACAGTCAAAGCCGCTAACACCGACGACAGTCGCCAAAGCTCCATCGCCGCTCGACGAAATAAACCAAATAAAAACTACTTCTTTTCCAAAGTTGGTACTTACACCAGTCCTGAATTTTAACAATTACAACAGACACACGTTTAATGGACCACAAGTTGTTTCTAAGTTGTTTTTCTCCGAAAATTTCGGACGTGGGATACGATGGGTGTGACGTGAGCGCGGCGCGAGCGACAGAAAGCTAGCATTGCGTTTGTGCGCTAGTAGTCTGTTCAAGTTGAAGTACGGCGTATTTTGCAGAAGAAGGCTAGATACCAGACTATTAACGCCTTCGTTCGTACATAAAACAGGGATTGCTCATTAAATAACAGTTTACATAAAACAGATTATTTTGGAGAATTTAGCATCTGATCAAATTTCCCAATAATTTGTAAGTTAACAAAAAATGTAAGCAGAAGACTAGGAGTGCAAGTTTATTTTTGCATCACGCTTTCCTACCAATTAAAACATTGACTGATCCCTATATTTAGAGACAAACAGTTATCGTCCGATCAGGCCACACGTGTGTCATCATGTGATTTCGATTCGTCACAGATTAAATATTCTGAGGATCGGATCGCGATCCAAAACATGGCGATGACCAAATGTTACTCAGAGCTGGCGACGGGTGTGTGTGATGCGTAGTCATGGTACCAAATTCCAGTTCTTTGTTCATATCATAATAACTCGGCAAAGGGCCCGATCCCCACTCTAATACGATAGGGAGGCTAAATACATCTTTCACATAAATTTTCTACATTTACGGTGGTGTAGTTTTGTATGTACCGGTAGTCACAACTTTGGATTCTATCAGTATCACATCATAATCTGCAAAGCAAAGAAAATTGATTTGAGGCAGGCCTGGCAGGGATTTTTTTGTCCCTGAAATTCATAGTGAAATGCGAGTGTGATTATTTTGCACACAAATAGTGCAAATTATGACTGAAATGCTTAAAACTCACATTTTCTCAAAATATCAAAATGTCTTTATTCATGTCCTTTTTCAAAACGGGCAGACGGCAATGATGATTTCAAAAATTCTGATATTTGAATTTAAATAATAGAACTGTATGAATTTGCCAAATAAAATTTCAAAATTTTGATCACAATTTCCTATCAGGTCATCAATTGGACATCACCCTCACACATTTATTAACGTACCTAATTAAGAATCTCAGATCTTACAAGAGTGTGTAAGTAGTAATACTCATTTTCATTTTTTGTTTGCATTCTTGTATTAAAAAATTAGTTTGTAGAACACACATGACATACATACGTACGAGTATGATGCAGAAACTATGCCAAATGAATAATTAAGTGCCACAAACATTGGAAAGTCAATAGCGCCCCCACCCAATTAACCCAGCCTGCCAAATGATTTGGATTCTTTTTGTTTTGTTTTTAGTCTGGTGCTCTGGTTCTGTCTAGTGTGTATATCACTTAGCGTTTATACTTTTCAAGTCATTTCCAGTTGCAGTGTTGTAACCAAGTCATTTTTTCTCAAGTCAAGTCAAGTCAAGTCAAGTCGCAAGTCAAATTTTTCCAAGTCAAGTCAAGTACCAAGTCTCGAGTCAATTGTTAGTAAATAAAAATTCCAATGACAAAATGACGATGCATAGGCTAGCACGCATGCACTGTATAAAATCAACCTGGTGTGCCATTTCGACAATTCTCCATGCAGCTCGGCCAGCGCTGCGGCCCTGCATATGTACTGGACACTGAATGTGGTAGATTTGGAGCAAGCATTGGGAAGCAGAGAATGTCCCTGTGTTAGGGCTGTTCATTTTCAAATAATTTAGTATTCGAATATTTGAAACTTGGTTTGACCGAATATTTGAATATTCGATACTAGCTGATCAAGTTTTTCAGTGCATGCCGCACAGGTAAAAAAAACATGGCGATTGATATTATGGACCGTTTGAACAGCATTTTTTTTGAATGCCCCTGTTGTATCAGGGGTTTTACGGACGGGAACAATAAACCTCCGTCCACAAAAAGTTACGATTGACAAAAATGCAGCATTTGACACTGCTAAGCGCCGTAACTTTCCTATTAAAATAGCATCAGAGTCGTATCTGTATGTGCATATATATCTTTTCGAATATTCGAACTGGCAAAATGGTATTCGAATATTCACTTGACGATCGAATATCGAATATTCGGTATATACAGCCCTACTCTGTGTGCTTTATTGTTTCGTGACAAATGCATAATTTGCTTTGTTTTTAATCCTCAGTGCAGTTTCACGCCAACTTTTCTATGAGCAGTCACACGGAATTCGACTCTTCATTCCAACCAGTGGAATTAAATCCTTCCATACACAGAACCCTCCCTGTACCAGGACGTGTGAGCTACCCCATTGCCCTAGAAACCTGAAGTATTCTCATACAAGAAGTGACTCGCGATTATATTGGGGCTACGCAACGGGCCCGGTGCAGATGAGCCAACTCGAGACATGATGGTTGACCATCCCAAGTACTTTGACCGTGTGCTGGAGTGCAGTGGTCATGATCTGACCATCAAGCAGCGTTACCTTGGTGATGTTGGCTGCGTTGTGTGGGATGCTGCACTTGTCTTGTTGAAATTTTTGGAATCGGACTTTGTCAAGTCAAAACACGAGACTTTGGTGCAGAAACGTGTGATTGAACTTGGAGCTGGAACAGGGGCGGTAGGACTTGCAGCTAGTCTACTTGGGTAAAATTTATTTGCTGCTCATTGTTAACATCTGTGTGCAGCTGAAACGACAAATTTATTATGAATGTGACATAAATCTGAAAATGAATAGTCCTCAGGTGTCTTGCTCAAGAACACAAGCATCGAGATCAACCCACATTCTTCGCATGCAGGGACTTGTATAGAAGTCCTTGTATGTGTATTAGCCCTAACCATCCCTAACCTGCCAAAATCAAACACCCCATTTGTGTTGAATTTTGTGTGATTGGGTACTGTAGAGCCTTGGCACCATCACTTTGCATGGGACTTGATGCCCTGATTTTGTCTAAGTACAAAGAATGTGCCATTGGTTTACTACACAGTGTTGGAGTTTGTGTGGTTAGGGAAGGATTCTAGTAAAAAGCCTTGGGCTGTTAGGGTTAGTGAACCCAAAACTTATTAGCAAGTGACTTCAAGTTTGAATTGCTTTGATGCAAGTAATTCTTATTTTTCTTTACATTTTCTTCCTTCTTTTACCTCAAAACACAGAGAAAGCGAGAGGAGCGTCTGCTGTAAATCTCACTACCGAACACCTTGTCTTTGATTTTTGATTTTCAGAGCCGAGGTGATAGTTACCGATCTTGAAGACTTTGTGCCTTTGATGCAGCTGAACATTGAGACAAACAGAAAATACATTGAAGGATCCGTGACAGCCAAGACACTCAAATGGTTAGCTTTCTAGAAGTAACAATTAGACTCTACCTCAGCCAGGAGGCAAAACAATGACAATTCAGGAAATTTATAAACATACAGAAAAGTAACAGTTTTTGGGCAGGGAAGTGTCTGAACCAGAGTTGGGGTCGAGTCCCTGCAAGTCCTTTCACAAGTACTTTCGCAAGCCCAGTCAGAAGTCCTTTCATAAAGCCGGTCACAAGTAACTGGATGAACAATGACAAAGGAATGCCTTTGTCAAAGCTCATTTGAATAGCTTGTGATTGGGATCAGGACTGGAGGGCTTGTGATGGACTTGCAATGGACTTGACTACATCTCTGGTCTGAACACAAAGGTGCAATATTGATTTTCTTGCTTCACCCAGGTGAGAGGAGTGAGATAGGCCAAAAATGAAAAATCTACGAAATCCACAAAAAAATCCACGAGGACCCCAGATCAACATATAGTTTGTATTTGCCTAAGTAAAGGCACCTGCTTTAAATATCCGTTTGTATTATTCTATATCTACTTTTACAGGTAAAAACACCTTTAAATAGGACACCTCAGGAATTCCAGATTGCAAAAGAGATTCTTTAAAAATTTGTAATCCCGACAAAAAAGAACCTGAAATCAGAAAAAAATCCTGACAAATCTCACCCCTGCCATTTGTTTCTGAACTAGAATTATTTTGGCTGGGTGGGGCAAGATGATGGAGGGGGTTACTCAAAATAGTTGTTAAAAGCTCAGTCATTAAAGGTCCAATTTTTAAATTCCAGAAATGTTAAGAAATTTCTGTGACATTTCGAGAATTCAAACGTCTTAGAACAAAACCGCCTGGTCCAGAATCCAAATTTTCCTTTTAAACAATTAACCACCCCCTTGTCATTTTCTCTTTAGTGGTGGTTCCAGACTTGTTACTGTTTTTGTATCACTTAGCCTTTGAGAAGATTATGCTGGGATCAAAATGTCGGGCCATCCTGCTTTTATCAGTTTTTGAAACTGACATCATCACACAGGACTCGGCATTTTATTAACTTTACACTTTGCAAACATACAAAAATAAAAAAATACTGAATTATTATGAAATGCCTTACTTGACTAAGTAAATAATAGTCTCAAGCATTCTGTGAAATCATGGCACCTGGTGTGCTGTCATTCTCAGGAAAAGTGGAATTTTTGCATTAATATCCAACAATTGTCGGCCGACAATCATTGGAAATGGTGTAGTTCCTTGACCTGATAATTCCCCCGACATCTATAAATTGCTCCAGTTGTCTGAAGTAGGGTCAGCGAACCAGACTAAAAGAACGGCTCTTTTTTTTTTTACAGTAAAAGCAAAGTATACTCCCTTTAAGTCCAATTTCTCTTTCATTTCTGGCCTGCAGGGGTTCTTCTGTAGTGGAATTCTTGCCTCATCCAAACCTGATTCTGATGTCAGACTGCGTCTACTATTTAGAGGTAAGCCAGCAATTAGAAGTAATCTGTAAAAAGCTTTATTGGTGTAAATATTCTGGTATGTGTGTAAATATTCACTTTTAAATAAAAACGTATGCAGGGCCCCAATGGAAACCAGTTTTAAACTGTTTGGGCACACCCCGGGTAAAGAAATTTCATAAATTAAGAGGAAAGATCTCACTGCATGATCCAGGTCAGAATAAAATAAAATAAAATAAACAAATTGAAGGTTGCGAGAGTCACCCTGCTCTTCTTCCTTGAATTGGTACGTCTTGAAATGTTCCCATAGGCATAAAGTTGAAGTGTCTTTTATATTTTAATAGGAAATTTGTCATACCCTTCCCCATCTTTCTTTACTTATTATAAATTCACATTTTTTGACAGGCTGTTGATGATCTTGTGAAAACCCTATTTGACCTCAGTGGGCCAGACACGCATATATTATGCAGTTATGAAGAGAGAACCATTGGGCAGAACCTCAAGTCTTTAGACAGATTTCTGAAGGTGGGTGATCAAATGTCTATATTTACCTTTAAGCTTGTAAACAGTTTTCTGGTGGAGCATTTCAGAACTCAAAAAGCTTGGGGTGTTCTAACAATTGTTTTTTTTTCAAATCCTGTACAATCATGCTTTTCCTGCTGGGAAACAGCTTGTACGTACACACCATTACTTGTCCAGACAGGCCTGCTCCGGTTGGGACCACAGTGATGGCAGGAACACAAAATAATTGGAAAGATTTTACTTTAATCCCCCCCACCAAAATCGGTAAAGAACAGCAAAATCTTGGAAAATAACCAACCCTCCTTGATAACAACTGTCTAAAAATGTGGCACAACCTGTTATTTCAAGATTATTTTTTTTTTTTTTTTTTATCCTATCCAAGACTCACAACAGTTACCAAAAATAATTTGTTTTAAAGTTCACAGCAATGATGTGACATATACTGGCCACTGAAACCTAGGGCTGTTCATTTTCGAATAATTTAGTATTAAACAATTCGAAACTGGGTCTGACCGAATATTCAATACTCGCCGATCAAGTTTTTCAGTGCATGCCGCACCAGTACAAAAAACATTGCACTTAAAAGCACGCCGGTGTTTTTCGTATGGCGATTGATATTATGGACCGTTCAAACGGCATTTTTTTTGGCATGCCTCTGTTGTATCAAGGGTTTTACGGACAGGAACAATAAACCTCCGTCCACAAAAAGTTACGATTGACAAAAATGCGGCATTTGACACTGCTAAGCGCCGTAACTTTTCTTTTAAAATAGCATGAGAGTCGTATCTGTACGTGCATATCTTTTTGAATATTCGAATATTCGCTTGACGATCGCATATCAAATATTTGGTATATTCGGGACAGCCCTACTGAAACCATTCCTCCTAACATCATCTTCCCATTCATAATTTGCCCAAACTATCTCCAGAAGAACTCAAAAGTTTCCTTCTTATCTTTTTTACACATTTGTAGCTAGTGCGTGAAGTTTTCTTTGTTGAGGAAGTACCATTAGAACACCAGGATCCAGTCTATCGCAGTGAGGATATACACATCCTGAGCATGAAGAAGTCGTGACACTAGACTCATTGTAGCAAGGTCAAAGTTCACACAAGACCTTTTGGCCACAATAAATGGACACCAAATCTCGCTTAGTAGAAGATGGTCAGACTGGCCAAGCCTACTGGGGTTGATAGCATCACTTGTTATCAATAACCACAAGTATAGAGTACTGAAGTGATGACGTTGCCGTGCAATTTCTGAACCACATTAAACCGTCTTTATACCAATAATGTTAAATTGCGTGACTTTAACCAAAGGAACTGTTTCAAATTCACGATGCGTTAACAAATGAAAACTATTTTCACAATGTGTGGTTCTCATCAGCAGCCATTATAGAAGCTTGTTTAGAACCAGTTGTCATGCCAACTGGCATCACACTTCGGTAGTCTATTGAAATGTACAGTATTGCAATGTAGCAAATGTTCTATCTCAAATGCACCAATATTGCACCAATATTGCATCACAACAAAAGATTAGATTAATCGAGACAAAAGCATGAGAAGATTATAAATGTAGAAACAAAAAGAAAGTTTCAATGCAAAAATCAGTCCAGTGAATGTACAATGTGTGTATTGTATAATTTACAGTTTCAATAAAATTGTGTACAAATTCTAATTATTGCTTGTTCGTGTGTCAATCCCATTCAAGCTCACCAAGTTGCTGTAATAAGTTTGTTTCAATAGAAACTTGAAAAACA
This sequence comes from Hippasteria phrygiana, assembly GCA_037893225.1. Taxonomy (NCBI): domain Eukaryota; kingdom Metazoa; phylum Echinodermata; class Asteroidea; order Valvatida; family Goniasteridae; genus Hippasteria; species Hippasteria phrygiana. The sequence goes on along the minus strand of JAZGUH010000008.1, from coordinate 35,866 downwards.
CCTGTGAGAATGCCAGTCGAGTAATTTTCATAAACTACAATCTACAGCGCATCCCACTGGCATACATGTAAATGTCAGTGATCTCAATTAGGTTCTTGTCCAGAGCCTAAACAATATGGCAAGGGAAGCCCGGTTAGACACAAAAACTATTTCAAAATTGAGCTCGAAGTCGGGCTTTGGTAAGAAAACTGGCACCACTGGTACATACTCTTGGGTCCTTTCAGTGCAGTTTACCAAAGGAGGCCGTTCAACTTTTCAAAAGCTCCCTCAAACACCCAGTTTGAACTTAAGTCCTGGTGCAGCCTTGTAACGGAACGTCCCGACCCAGACCTGTTGATCTGTATCTGTGAAATCACCATCACCTTCCATCCTGGTAAAAACGGGACAATCAAAAATAACTTCAGAATTCTAGTGACTTCAGCGTACTGGTAATTCTGTCGTGTGGAGGCGGGTGTTTAAGCCTTCGTGTAGATTTGGGCAAACTCCATTCCTAGCGCTTTCCAATGTGTTGGGGGCGAGAAAGCCTTTATTTCTAAAAAGAAAACTTATTAATCTATTTCTGGTTTACATTAGGAAATAATTTCAGTTAAACTGCTCTTCACAAAAAGAAGAGTGTCAAAGACTTGTCCACAGCTCATGCAAAATTGAACTTTTCAGTTGTTTAGTATGACTTGTAGAAAATTATCTTTTGCTTGAAAAATGCTTTAAATACCAAATAAATTGTCAAAGTACATGTCTTGTGCTGATTAAAACATCCAATATGAAATTATTTTGAAGTCATTTTATGAAGATCTTGAAATTTGTGGAGTAGCTCAATATCTTGTAAGCAAGCTTGCACAAACTATTTGACCACTGTAATTCTTTAAACACCCACCTGTTTTCGACAAAGTTTCCTTGGTACACGGCTCCGTTTGGCCATGTGTACTTCCCTCTCCCATTGAACTGGTTCTCTGTAAACTCCCCTTCATACACGCTCCCACTGGGGTGGGTCAAACGTCCTTGACCCGTCATTTTATCTTGGACCCAATCTCCTTCATACACTGTGCCGTCAACTGTGGAGTGTGCACCCTTTCCAGATCGCTCCAGTGCTCCATCGTCAGTTATTATGTATTCACCGTCTATCATATCAAATTAATAATAATAATAATAATAATATAATATGTACTTTATTCAGGCAATTCACAAAAAATACACAATGGTCACAATCACACAATTAATAAGTAAAATAAATAATATAAGACAAGGAACTGCACAGATAACGAAAAAAATTACACAGAAAATATAACACAATAAAGAAAAAGAAAACGCACTGCGAAAACGCACTACAAACCATGAAAAACCAGCAGATAAACACAATGAAACGGGAGACAACCGGACAAACAGAAACCAAGAAGCAATGGACAGAACAAAAATCTAGGCTGCCTAGGAGAAAGACCTCCCACCTGTTCCCATACCATACCATGTATTTTTTCTTAATTTTGTATTTTTCTCGTTTTCTTGTATAAATTTGTTTTGTTGTTCATTTAAATTTGGCCGAATAAATAATAATAATGATAATATAAGACAAAATTGAAATAAAACATTAGGCCAAGTAAAAAAAAAAACATGTTTCTCGTCCGGGTTTTCAAAAAAAAGGAAAAAGAGGGGCTTTTTATTTTTTATTTTTTATTTTTCAAGATGGCCGCCATTAGAGATTTCTGACAATCCCTGATGTGTTCGCTATAAATGAAATGTTACAAATAAAAGGGACAATTGTTAGCCACAGAAGAACTGAACATATTTACATTGTTTTAATAGTGTTAGCACCATGTTTTACAAGAACTGAACATATTTACATTGTTTTAATAGTGTTAGCACCATGTTTTACAAGAACAGAACATATTTACATTGTACAGCAGCTACACGCTGTAGAAAGTCGCGGGGAGTCTACATAGAAGACTTCGAACTCGCAAGTATTTAGTTTTCCCGATGAATTTGTTGCAGTTTTTAATATTTTTTTCTCATTTTTTGGAAATAAAAAAAAAAAAAAAAATCCAGGCGGCCTCAAAAAAGGAAGCGGGCGGGGACGAGAAACATGTTTTTTTTTTTATTTCGCCTTATCACCAAAGGGGTGTGTCACTCCGACAATTGAAATTGAAATATCACAAAGTATTTTTAGAAGTTTATAAATTATATTAAGCATGTAACGGCAGAAATTAGACGTCCCTCCCTCTGTCCCCTCCCATCCCCTGCCGATGTGATTCCATCTTTAACTTCATCGATCGGGATACATGTATCTGGCTCACCTTGGTTGATACATGATTCCTGCAGGCAAAAGAACTTATTTCATATAATTATTTTCCCCAAAAAGGATCCCCCCTCTCTCTCAAAAAATTCAAAACCTTTCTCCATTTCTAGAATCCTTTCTATGGCTATGCAGTTAATCACACTTAATATTTGTTTGATCTGCAAAGTAATGTGAACATGGAAAAATAATTTCCAAGAACAATAGGAATGGGAAGAGATACATCCTTATACAACATAATTCCTTCATAAAACCATGGGAAAAGGTGTCTGGCAAATACTCCCTATATTGATAAACAGGCCTAGGTATTTGCTAGGCCTATTTTAATATTTTTGAAAATTTATTTACCGTATTTGTCTCCATTGCGGAAGATGTAAACACCTCTCAGTGGGACAGCGGCAACCTCCTCTTCCTTCTCTGCTTTCTTTGCTTTTCCTAAGAGAATTTTTTAAAAACATTAATAATGCGGCCAAATATTCTGCATGGTTTTATATTATTTGAGGTAGGCCTAGGCCTTCTCAGCATGCTCATGATCAGTGCAGTCTAACGTTAGTCTGACATACAAATAACATGTCATGACTCATGACATAGACCTTATAGCAAATACCACCTGGTTGTGTAGTCCGAGCATGGAGGTATTATAAACCTCCATGGTCCGAGTAACTTGGACCCTCGCCTTTTAAAAAAACATTTGGACATGATCTGGCGATAGGCCCGGGGTCCAAGTTTTTTTGCAAGCTAGGCGCACTAACTCATGAAAAGTCAAGTTGACCGATTGCTTACCTGGCATTTAAGCTTCGGGTTAGAGTTTATAGAATAGCAAATCACTGCAGTAAACTAGATTTGTAGCTGTTATTAAAGCTTTAATAAAAGGTTAATTAAAAAAATCGGCGTCCAACTCTCGCTATGGTAACAGTTTAATGAACAGCGCCCTCAATTGGCGAATAATGCAGATTTTGTCTCTTAAAGTGCGCCCTCTCTAGAATCAACATTTCAGAGCGAAATTCAACAACATGGACTTGACAGTTTCTGCGAAAAATCTGTTGTTTTGTTGAATTTACTTTATGAAATGGCAGATTCGGTTGATGTCATTGAATTCTTCAGACCAGATGCGAAGGATAAGAATCTGTACGTTACAGGAATCTCCAACAGATTGACGGAAGAGACAGTAATCGTAAGACAATCATGCCTGTGAAATTTCATTTGGTAAATTTAGAGAATAGTTATACAATTCTGAGATTTGATGGAACTCCATACACCATGATCATAATGAAGTGTCAGTACTAATATTACTGAAAGAACAATTGATTTGACAGACAAATCGTCCAATAAATGGATATCAAAAACCAAAAATTTTACAAATATTGATTTTTGTCGTTTGTCATTGTAATAACTTTAGATAAGCCAGCTCGGTATCTCGAAGGTCAAAGGTTTTTCGGGATAAAATTGCTTACGTCACGTCATGTTATGCGAACACCCATTCTGATTTTGCATTCATACGCGCATACACGCGGGTCATTCGGGATTGTGCACATGCACAGTTCAGTGAAATACCGAACTGTCTTATTTGTCATCATAGGCCTAGATTGAAATTACTTATTTTTCATAAACAGGCAAAGCTCCACCAGATTTTTTCCCAATTTGGCCTGCTGTATGAAGTCCAGGTTCTTGGTAGTGGTATTCAACCTCTGACCTCTGACGTGACAGAGCTGAGTAATGCGACTGCATCATCAAGCAATGCTGCTCGCGGCTTGTATGCATTTGTCAAGTATTACTCGACCCAAGCTGCATGTGCAGCCCAGAAGGCAATCGGTGGCAAGTACATGTTGGATGCTCGACTGCTCAGAGTAAGTTGTGTGTCCTCTGGTAACTTGAATCAGAAATGCCAGTTTAGATCTAGGTTGCTGAGAGACACATGGGGTCTTATCCCTTTAAACAGTTTTTTGTTTCGCTTCTGGGAAATCCACGGGCCTGTCTTTTAATGTTTTTGTATCTTGTTGGCCCGATTATAAATAAATAAATTAAAAAAAATTAAATTAGAAAAAATAAATAAATAGTCATATCCATTCCTTTTGTTTGACATTTACCTCAGAACAAGAATGCTGCTACATGTGTAGGCCAAGTATTTTTTTTCTGATAAAAGATATTTTTTGTAATAAAGTATGAAAAGGAGCAGGGTAAATAATTTTTAAATACTTACGAACAGAGGATTTCTTTTTTGGTTTGGGTTGCCCTCAATCACTTTTTTAAAGATTAATCGGGTTTGCAAAGAGTCAAAACCAACAGAAAACGGCACCCAACTTTGATACAAAGTGTATGTAGTTGACCATTGGTCACTTAAGGCCCTGTCCGAATTACTTGGCTACGGCTGGATGTTACACACATGTCTATGGTAGCGGCTGCAGCCACTTCCTATAGACTCGTGTGTAATTTCAAGCCGCAGCCAAGTAATTCGGACAGGGCCTTATTCTCTTTTTTCAGGTCAGATTTGCCAACAGACAGAAACCAATTGAGAAAAATGCCCAACTTGGATTCCAGCAATGTTGTGAGCTCGCCAATTACTACTTGGGATTTAATGGATGGACAAGTCAGATAGTAACGGTGAGTTGGGTGGTTGACAGTTAAAGGCAGATTTACCTTTATTTTCAAACTAATTTACTTTTCAAAGTGAACAAAGACACCGACAGTTTGGGAGACCGCCAACACAGGGCAAGATAGCTCAGTTAGCAGAGCGCCGGTACGGTATTCCAGAGGTCGCAGGTTCAAATCCCACTTCTTCCAGTTTTCTTTGTTCACTTTGAAAATTCATTCAAATTACCTTGTCAGTTTCCCTTGTTTGTTCGACAATAAATCCTTTTTCAGTCAATTTCATTTTTTGGTAAGCTCTTGTACCATGAGGGTTTTAAGGTTGACATGTAAACATGGAGTATTTGTCATCAAGTTTCCCAACAATTTGTTTTCTTATAACTAGTTGAAGGAGGAGAAGGATTTTGCCGAACCCAACGTGGCACGCTTTGTAGCCATAGTGAGACTAGACATTAGACGGCATAGTATGCACAGTGAAGGAATAGGGGTCGGAGAGGTCGAGTTCACGTCACAAGGTAAGTACATGTAGTTGGAATACAGTGAGGTCAAAGGTCAAACGAGGTCATGTCCAGTTTTAAAATCAGGATCAGTATACTTTGGGAGTGTCCTGTATGAGGGAAATATCGTAGCACATTAGACCTAATTTAGTAATGCACCAAGTCAATGCCATGTGCATAAACCTACAGTACCATGGGCATAAACCTACAGTGCCATGGGCATAAACCTACAGTGCCATGGGCATAAACCTACAGTGCCATGGGCATAAACCTACAGTACCATTTGCATAAACCTACAGTGCCATGGGCATAAACCTACAATACCATGGGCATAAACCTACAGTACAATGGGCATAAACCTACAGTGCCATGGGCATAAACCTACAGTGCCATGGGCATAAACCTACAGTGCCATGGGCATAAACCTACAGTACCATGGGCATAAACCTACAGTACCATGGGCATAAACCGACAGTACCATGGGCATAAACCTACAGTAACCTATTTCGTTATGTCCTGAGAAGTAATTGAGATAAAGTATCTTGCTCAAGGACACAATACATTGAATGATGATCCCTGTTTTAGTGGTTAACAAAATCTCCAATTTACTCTCTGTACTGGTTTTCAATATGAATTTTGAAATGATTATTTTCAACCAAAAAAGGATATTTTCTCCCTTCAGATCCAATGAGCAAGATCACAGCATTCCTCCGAGCCAAGAAGATTGCCTTCCAACGGGCAAGCGAGGGCGCTTTTGGCAAGCTTATTATTCTAGTGCTACCAAATGGCAAAGTTTCTGCAGAGGTCAACTGTACTGTAGTGGATGCTCTTCACTACGTCACACAGGATGAAAAACGGGGAATAGTAGAAGTAAGTTTAAAAGTAATAACATATTCTAGTTTTAGGTTTGTTCTTAGTTGCCCGATCTATTCATGTGAATAATCTTGTTAAATTTCACTTGGAGCATTTATTACATTTCTTTAACCAGGGTGTGCCCAAACAGTTTAAAACTGGTTTCCATTGGGGTCCTGCATACGTTTTCATTAAAAATTAATATTTACACATATACAAAAATATATAAATAATATTTACTGAAACACAATAATATTTACACAAATCTATGTTTCCAGTGTAAGGATTGTATAGTATTTCCCTTGAAGTTTACCATACTTGCCACTGGAAATACTGGACATGATATTTCAGTTGGAATACTGGAGAGTATTTCACTTTAAATACTGTACCACAATTCACTTAATTAATTTCACACTATTACAGGTAACACAGATCAACGAAGCTACCTCTTCCAACAATGATACAGAGGTTGACGTAGAGGGCGCCCTTGAACGCGACATCACAAGAGATCTCGACGACATTAACGCACAACTCCTGTTGGATCTCCAGACGGATATGTAGCTGCCTCATAAATAATACAACACGTGTATGTGTACAATGGTAATTGGATACGGCCCTGGATAGATTACGAATCCAAACTACTTCTTTATTTGGATAACCTCGAAATTATTTATTCAGAGTATAATGGGAGAAACGGTTCTATTGTGCCCTTGAAGTTGTGTGAAATGAAAAGAGCTTTAGGGGAAGTACCCTTTTTTGTGGAACCTCTTGGATTTGGCAGCTAGTTCCACTTTCAGGATGTGTTGTATTACAACACAAATATAGATCATGGTTTTTGTTCCATTTACAAGGAACTGCCATTTATCTATTTATAACCCTTAGGGTGCATGCAAAATCATATTAAAGGAAGTGTACACGATTGGTAATCCTCCAATTTGTGTTTACTGAATTATTACAAAATAGCTTACTAGACTGTAAATTAATAGTAGTCTCAATCATCCTGTGAAATGATGGCACCAGGTGTGCTGCCGTTGTCAAGAAAAGTGGAAATATATATCGTTTACAACAATTTCCAGCTGGAAATCGTTGGAAAACTGCCCTGTAGCCGTTAGTCAATTAAGGCGCGCCCCGGACATGATGGCGCCATGGCATATCCGGGGCGCATCATGCGCCCAGATAGCCACGCGCGCCTTGACTAAAGGCTATCATCCGCCCGACGGTTAAAAACGAGCGCCGTTTTTCTCTCGTTTTTTTCGCCATCCAACAACGCAAAACATTATACAGGTCAGTGGAATGATATTTCCTATAACATACTAACCCCCAAATCCGCCCATTTCTGAAAATTGCAACAATGACCAACCATGTACATTGCCTTTAAAATTGGAGGATCTGGGACTTTTTAGGGTTAACAACTGATAGCTGGCAGTCATTCAACATTTTGCAAATTACTATTGGACGTTCTTGGTGAATACACGAACCGTGTTGAAGCAGCACTGGGCAAACACTGAGCGGATCCAGAGGGGGGGGGGGGGGGGGGGGGGTGGGGGGGGGGGGGGGGGGGTGGGGGGGTCGAAACCCCCCGATCCCTGCTCGTTGCCAATTTTTTTTGTTTTTTGCTTGTAAGTTGTAAGGGCCTACGCCTGAAGATGCAAACCGGAAAAGCAAAACCCTTTAAGGTCTTATGTTGCGTGTACGGGTAAGAACAAAACAAAGAGATTAAATGGCGCCAGTTTTGCATTTTCGAATACTAATTCGAAAATGAACAGCCCTACTTATTGCGTTTCAAAGTTATAATTATAATTATGGTTTATTTCTATTTGAATTAAAAGCAGCCAAAAGGCTGAAAACATTCACATTTACCATAAAATAGTTTCCCAACAAATAAAAGTATTTATAAACCAAAAACAAAAAAATACATCTATCTAACTTGTTTATTTAACTGTAAACTTAATAAAACAATTCATTATTATCAAATTTTGTCATCAGTCGTGGCAAAGAAGTTTTTAAAGTAATTTCCTTTTTGTATCCCAATTTTTAAAAATGTGATAAACGCGAAGAGGAAGCAACTTATTTAATATTTTACAAAAGAAACCCTGATTTATTGTATTTAGGGATGGAGGCTGACCTGTTTTGCAGGAAGTGGTGTGTTTATTTTCTGAAGATAAATTATTTTCTGTTAAAATTGTCAGCAAGGCATTTTCGGTTGATGAGGCATGACCAGCAACATGACATTTAATCCTGAATGACCCGTGTGACCTAACGCGCGCGTGTGAACGCAAAAGGTGGTCGCACAACGCGCACATGTAAATTTCAATCAGAATGGGCGTTCGCGTAACATGGCGTGATATTACGTCGGCAATTTTATCCCGAATAACCTTTTACCTTTTAGATACCGAACTGGCTTATTACTGAATCACGGGTTGAGACGGGGAAAAGCTGCATTATTTAATTACGCTTGCAAAACAACTGAACTCGTCTATCTTCGTCACATGATATCGCTCGATATTATTTTCACGAAGTTCCTGTTTGAATTCTGCTGGCATCGAACACTAGTTTCATCGAACACGGAAACGTTTAGGTTAACCAACTATACTAGATGGGGTAAAATAGTTTCGGTTGTGATTCAATGTTTTTGTATAATCCTCATGGAGCCACATTCCTGTATCAGTTGAAAGCTTGTTCAGTCGATAGCCAGTGGTTTTTTCTTTAGAAGGCGGTGAGAGTTCTAATGTTTTGTGAATATGGAGGATAGCCGATGTAGTCGTGATCAAAGCGCTGCCTGGCCTAGATCTCTTCTTGTAGCATGGACCGTCCTTGGTATCTTCAAAGGCAGACCCATTAACGCAACTAGGCCGCGCAACAGGTACGGCCCGGGACCAAGGGATGATGGCAAAAATGGTAAGCTCCCAACTTCCTACAGATTTTTCAAAGTGCTATTAACGAAATTGCTGGTTTTACAAAATGCTAATACACTACAGAAGCCGTTAGAGGTTCACATCACGCAGGGCGTCATGACAAGTCAAAACTGTTAATCTTTATGATAATTATTCCCCAATTAGGAGCTTTGTCAGTTTCCTTTTTAGGGGGGACACCCAAATTTTGTTTTGTGGAGGAGGCATGTTTAATTCATTTGTAGAAAAAAGTACGGTAGTATACATGGCGGGCCAAAGGTCGAATTTCCGGTAAAAATCTACAGCTGTGCTAGTAGCACAAAATGTTTAATGACCAGAAGGTATTTTACAAGACCAGTACTAAAAACAAGAACACAATGTTCTGAATGAGTGTGCTGTTTTGATTTTTTCCCCTTTGCCGACCTTGTTTGGGGAGGGGTTAGGAATGCTCATTAATTGAAACTCCCTGCCTCAAAACTAAAACTGGCCATTCCAAAAATTATGGGGCTTTTTCAGTTCACCAGATTGAACTTTAATGATAGCATTTCATGCAGTGTATGAAAAAAACACTAGACCACCGGACTAGTCGAGTCAAAAGTTCACTAGACCAACGCTCAAATCGCTGGACTCGGTCCGTAAGATCCAGCGGTCCAGTGGATATTTCGATCGCTGCGGGCCTTTCCCCTTACATTCAAAAGATTATACCGTGCTTTAACAAGCAACAACTCATCCACAAAATAAACTGTTCCGGTTCTCATCACCACCGGGAATGTTCTTTTTGGGGGATTCAGATGTCGTTGGTGAACGAGACTGTGACAAAGTGACCGATGAAAACGCCAACATAGACGACCAAGAGACGACCACTGGGGACGGCCTCCATTGGGATGCAGATGATCCGGCAGTCGGCCATTGCACCAATGCGGGTATGTCCTACAGGCAGGTTAAATGACGTCAATGATTTTAATGTGGGGAGGCAACAACAACAACAAACAAAAACACGCAAAAACTTCCATCTTCAAAGGTGTGTCGGGTTAGGTTACTACACAGCCAACTTGAATGGCTTCTGTTACAATGTAAAGAAAAGCCATGCCAGGGGTAAGGATTTTTCCTGATTTCAGGATTTTTTGGTCGGGATTTTCAGAATTTTTAAAGAATCTCTTTTGCAATCTGGAATTTCTGAGGTGTTGTCCTAAAGGTATTTTTACCTTTAAAAGTGGATATAGACCAATAAAAACGGATATTTTTAGGGGGTGCCTTTGATCTGGGTCCTCGTGGATTTTTTGTGGATTTCGTGGAATTTTCATTTTTGGCCAATCTCACCCCTGCCAAGCATAAAGAAAATAGGGGGGGGGGGGGCGTGGAAGATCATTACCGGTTGTGAAGTGGTGACCCGCGTCCTCCCACCCCCAACCACCCTGCTGGATACACCACTGTATATGTGCAGGTCGATTAACAACGAGCCGATGTATTTATTCAGTGATGCTTAAAGGGCAGATCCTTTACAATTATAAATGACTTACGTTTTCGTTCAACTCTGTTTAGAATAGCACTAGGCAAGGCTGAGTTTTGATTGTTTTCTGCATGCAGGCCTATGGGTCTCCTTTAAACAGAAAGTGAATCCCGTGTTACTGTATGGAGAGGAGTTTTAAACAGACGTTTACTTCGTCTTTCCTCAAATCTTTATCGTTTTTGTCTTTTTATATAAAGTTGACGGTGGGGCCGTTGGCGCAGGTTGTAACGCAAGGCCGCATTTGTCATAAGGAGAGTCTCGTCACCAAAAGAAGTGACCTGACCCATGAAATCTTTCTGCCCGTTGAAAAAAAGGGTGCGGTGTTGGAATTGTCTTTTATTCAGGCGATTGGGGCGTTCATATTTCTTTTTTACCACTAACGGAACTTTATAGTAAAAAAACGGAACTCGGGTGCATATAGCGAGGAGGGAGCAGTAGGGCCTATGTCCACTGTCCCACCACACCCCATTGTTAATAATATTCATGTTAATAATATGTCTTTGCAGTGCCAAGATGGCTGAACAGTCGCCCAGTTGGTATCATGTCGTTCCTGTTCATTGCGTTATTTCTGACTTGTTGCTTGGGTACCATCTGCTGGTATGTTTACGAGTTCTGGGGTGTGATTCAGAGCGTTACCCACTTCGTGTCCTTCGTTGCCTACGCTGGTATCCTTCTTGGAGTGGCCCTGATTTGCACAGCATCCAATGCCGTATTGTACGTCCGTCGGGCACCAGGAAAAATTGATAGTTGGTATGAAATGCTAGATGTTGACTACATTGCGCGGCGACTGCGATATTTAGCAGGTGGTAGGTTCTGGTTACCAGCGTCGATGTTCCTCATTTTGAGCATGATATGGGCTGTCATCAACATCTCTCTTCAGGCTGTTAGTTTGGTGCAGTTTCTCCATTGCACTTGCAGATCCAATAAGTCACACACTGTCAACGTGTCTGCAACCTCGCTCATAGAGATTTGTATCATAGAATACGGTCTCTTCAACTCCTTGAAGACGTTACTGGGTCTGGTCATTGCAAGTATTGGTCTCCCCGTCTATGCGGTGTTTTGGCATTTCGTGCTTGTCATGCGTTATGGTCTGGCGGCTGAGTTGAACCTGGTGTTGGCGTTCATTAAGCACAACGAAGGTCGACTGGACTGGTGCAGGCGACGTGTGGTTCAGATTCACTATGAGCTTGCTGTTCTCCGGAGTGCGTTGGCTGGTCTCATGCCCTTCATCGTCGCCACTGGTGTCTTGGGTGTTACTGTTCACATCAGCTGGAATTACCACGTCTACAGCGGCAACGAGAAGGTTGCCCGCGACAACCTTCTTATTAACATCTTGATATTCAGCGAGAAGTTTCTGATCCTTGTCTTACCACTTGTGGCTGTTGGTGGCCTCAATGTCGATCACATCTGGCTGCAGTTCACCTACGCCCTCTCTCGGCAGAGAAGCAGTCACCAGGAGGAATTCTGGGATCGGCTGTTGCACTTCACTAAGGAGCTGGAGCCGGAACACAACGAGATCGATTTGACCATCTTCTTATCAGTTGTCAGTCTCTATCTGGGCCGCAATTTGACAGGACAACGGCTCGACTACAGTAGAGATGGTCTCTAGTAAACAATCACTAATTGTATTTATTTTATTTTATTTTATTTTATTTTATTTTATTTTATTTTATTTTATTTAGTTTACATCTTTTGACTAACACAAAGTTAGTTTATAAAAATGTAAAATGATAAACATGAACAGGGGCTGTCAAGGATAAACAAAAGTATAAAACTGTCATTTAACGATACCTCCTGTACGTAGTGCTAAATTCAAAGATAGGATAGAGGTTACACTACAGATGGACAGACAGACAAACGAACACATTTCAACGAACACACAACAAGCAGCAATCGCACAAACTGACAAGCAATCGGACACAAAATAAACACAACCAATAATAGACAATGTACGGCAAACAGCCGGACATAGGCTATGTGCTGTAAGACGGGCAGGCAAAGCACAAAAGAGGGAAAACAATTAGCGAAAAAGGGACAATATCAAGAAAACTAAACATGGCTTTGACAGAGCAAGTAAGAAAAAATATAAGTGAAAAAAAAACCATTACAAACTCGATAAATCCCCCCTCAAGAGTGAACGAAACACCCCTATAGGCCTATACACCCTCCAAAATCAAACGTTTCTGTATCTAAGGTTTCTTTAACATTAATGAATGCGGCGGTAACATTAATTGCACATGTGCCAAGTGTGCAAAATGGCTTAGGCATATACAGCTGAAGTATGCGTCATCAAAAATCTTTCAAAAAGATATTTTTCCGAAAGAGTTGCCATGTGTAGCTATGCATTATGTATGAAAGACAAATGAGAAGACTTTATTAGTACTTCGGACGTTATTCTGTCTATAGCTAGAATTAGTCAATATCGTATTCGGATGATCACCATGACAAGATCTTTGGTGCTTTTTAGGCAACCTTTTGGTACGGGGTAACGGTTGGGGTAAAAGATCAACTGAAACGTATCGAGCTTCAAAATAACTTGATTTATTTGTAAATAAAGAGTCCTTGCGTTGTACCGTATTGATTTAGCTTTTGTGTCATAAGCATTATTAAAGATAAACTGTACCCAGCTTTTGCTATACGTGATCAAATACCTGGAAAGTAGCTACATCTCAAAAGAGTATTTTTGATGATTGGATGATTTAGCTTTTTTGCATGTACATGTCATTAACTTATTAGCATTGTATCTGTTATAATATCAGCAGAATAATCAAAAAGGTAAATTATAAACGGAAGACATACTTGTGAACATTTTAGTTACAATTATGAGTGATAGCCGCTGCTGGCTCGCTTCAAAGGGACACACGCCTTTGAAGCACCCACAACTGGAGACTTTTGAGACGCTGGCAGCAGACACACCGCGTCTTTTTTGCTAGTTCTGAGCACGAGCGCGTAATTCTGGGCATGCACGCGACTGGCGAGAACAATGGAAAGGGACCGATATGTCTGCTGCCACCAGCGTCTCAAGCTGTCTCATTGGGCAACAAAATATCGTTCGTCCTGAAATTGCTACGGTTGGAAAGATCATTCAAAAGTAGAATTTAATAATGTACACGACCATCCCTTGAAAATGCGCCGTGTCTCCGAAAATCATTAGCAAACATAATTTCGGGGACGCCAGTTTTTTGGTTCGAGTGGGAAAGTCGACTCGAGCCGGGGCCTGTTTGTTTCGCACGAATCCGGATCGCGATCAGGGATCCGTGCGTTGGTTCACATACCAAATTCCGCCTATCTGATAGAGCGAACCAGCGGCTGGATCACTGATCGAAATCCGGATTCGTGTGAAACAAACAGGCCCTGTTAAAACGCTGTTTAAACTTTTTAAACAACCCGGGTTGTTTAAGTGCCCTGCTTAAACAACAATGTGCCCTGTTTAAGCAGGGCACATGAACAACCTGTTGTTTAAAGGAAACATGATTTAGGATTTATATTGCATTATTCCTGCTTAAAACAATAAAGTATTATCTTGACAATGATATTTTGTGTCCAGAGACAATTTTTTCCCAGACTAAATATGAGAAAACAATTTTTGAAAATGTTTGTCCAAGCTACTCCGCCCACTGAGTGGGACCCTTATTAACATAAGTGTGTGACGTAGATCGAGGCACATTACCCATTCATCACGGGTATGCATTGTGTGTACATTGTACGGCGAAAATTCTTTGTCCAAAATCTAAGCAAAATATAGTGTTTTTGGCCATGCCGACAAGGTGTGTGGCTGCTGGGTGCAGCAAAACAACGACGGATGAAGTAAGCCTTCATTTATTTCCAACTGATGCGAAATATCGGAGAATTTGGACTGCGAAAGTGAAGGTGACAAGAGCAAAGTGGTCCGGCCCCAGCAGCTTTTCAGCGTTATGTAGCGACCACTTTGAGCCGTGGTGTTTCGATACTGATATTTTCAAATCCTTTGGGATGACTATTAAAAATATGCTCAAGTCACTGCCATCCCAACAAAGTTCCCAGATGTGAGTAAGATATAGGCGAAAGCAGTTAAATGGCCCATTCCCCGAGGAGCCTTCGCTAAAAGGGAGAAATTCAGGGTAAGTTCGATGTTAGTTGTTGTTCCAACTTACGAAATTGCACGTGTAGACCTAGTGTGTGTGTACGGTCCGGGTCCAGACTATCGAGTCGATCCATGAATTTCGGTGCCTCGGTCTACGTCACGAACAGCGCCCTCAATTTGAGTCTCAACTAATTTCAAAAAGGGGGGGTCAATTTTTGAGCGGCAAATAATCACACTAAAACTTCGCTTGAACCAGTTTGGCTTTTAATTCACATTTAATACATATAAATGAATTTATTTATGAAATAAAATGTGATCCGGTCAATTTGAGCACCTTTAACTTGTTTAAACAACCTTTTAAACAGCGTTTACACAGTGCAAACTGGTGCCCTTGGTCCATAGCGCTTTGGTCCGGTTGCGCATAGGCTGCACTAATTATGTCCGGCGCCAGTCTAAATGCCCGGAAGTCAACCATGAGCCTAGAGCTAGAATTTTCAAGCTAAATTTAAACCATATTTCATGCAGGTCCATAAATACAACAGTGCAGGGTTTCGTTTTCACTCTAGAGCCTGACCGCATACTCGTACTCCGATTGTAGACAGACTCCGCCTGCACGCAAGAATTCCCGTCCTCGATCGACTGCTCAAATGGCTTGCAAACACAAACGAATTAATACTGGCCCTGAGCGTCCTTCTTCAGCACCTCGTCGGTCAGGATTTATAAAAAAAAAGCCAACTTGAGAGGTTTTGTACAATATGATACTATGCTGTGCATGTGACGAGGATTTGGAAATTGGAGGCGAAGTTGTTATTGAAATCAAAACAGAGAGGCACAGGTTCCTTCCTCCATGGTTTACCCTTGGAGGAATAAAACACATTTTTACTCCTCCATGGTTTACCCCTTTCTCCATGGTTTACCTAACCCAATCGGCAAACACACCATGGAGGAAGGGACACAAACCCTTCACGAAACGGTCGTTCCCAGTCACAGTTGCTTGTTATTAATTGTGCCATCGCGTATCGCATATCGCGCTTGGTGACGTGCGGTGGCCATTCATGTTTACAAAGACCCAGATCCCGACCCGTTAATATATTAAGGTCATCACATAATTCATATGCATGTACGTTTTGCGATCGCTGATTGGCTCCCTATGAAAGCCTAGGGAGAAATAAAGAAAAAGTTTAACCGCTGGTGCAGGATTTCCACAACGATAGTGCGAGCCCATGAGTAGTCTTGGTTCCAAGACGTCCTTAGCGCGGTGCGACGTACAGCGCGCACAGTATGCAGCGCCCTCTAGCTACGTACACACACACACCAAAAATGTGATCTGGAATTTAATATCAGACGTTATCTCTGCCAATTTCAGTCCCAGATGTTCAGCACGATGTAACTGATCAACGGCCAGAGCTTTCAATGGCACGACGACAATAATCAGCGATTTCTCCTGTTTGCATTCGGTTACTTCGTTCATGGAGGTAGGAAACACCTCAATGCTTCGTTTGATCACCATGGACCAATGGAGCAGCTTGAAAAATTACACTCTTGCCAAATCCCGTTGGTAAATTAACAAACAAATCATGGCCACGTACAAATTGATGAATGGCACTGATCTGAAGACTTTTTAGCTTTCCAAAGCCCAGTTTTTTTGCTGTAAAATCGATCGCTTAGGCCACGCGGTCAGAATTTTTTTTCCAACAAACAACGAATGGCTTGGTACTGCGATGCACGCTCATACGTACGTACACGTAAACCCGACGTGAGTACAGAAACTAGACTAGTGAGTGTTGGCTATTTACATGCGATAATGCAGCTACGTCACACGCGCATGCAAATGATACACAATTCTGCTCGCGATTTCGCGAGGAGAACTTGCGAAATTCCAAAGACGGTTTTAGCGATTTGGCATTGGCGTGTGGTCCACGTTTGATGACCTAACGTCCACGATTGAAAATCGTGTACAAAACCAATGGGAGGCCTTCCGAAAAAGTTAGAGTATAAACAAAAGAGGAACAATGGGAGGTCCACGATTGCACCCGTTTACATGTGTGTGTGTGTGTGTGTGTGTGTGTGTGTGTAGCGAGAGGGCGCTGTCGGCCGTGCGTGCGCGATATACGTCGCACTGCTAAGGACGTCTTGGAACCAAGACTAGCCCATGAGTTGGTCTAATCGTACCGCCAGAGGGCGCACTGCACGGAACGAATAAACGCGATACACGATCCATTATCGATCACTGTCATCTTGAACCAAGACTAGATGCTGTTGGTCGGGCGTAAACACAGTTCGTCGGTCGGACCTTACAGCTCGGACATGACTAAACATTCTAGCTGTTATTATCAATTGAGTGGGCGTGTTTGGATCATTTATCTCTTGAACTTCAAAAGCAATAGACCTGTTATCTTCTATTGCTAACTTCTATCAAGAAAATGGGTCTCTTTCTAAATTTGTTTTGGCTCTTGATGCTAGACGTACGCACAGCTCTCCTGTTCGTATGTCTTCTTCTGGTTCTTCGCTGGTTCTTACGCCAGCCAAAGAACCTCCCTCCTGGTCCCTGGGAATTGCCTGTCATCGGGTCTCTTCCAGCCATTGTTAGGGGGTTTAGACGAGGCTTACAGCCACATCATGTTTTGAAGAGGTACGCCAAACGATACGGTCCAGTGTTCCGTTTGAGTGCTTTCAATAAGACGTTTGTGATTCTGGATGACTTCGCATCAGTGAAGGCGGCTTTCCAGCACCCACAGTTGAATGACAGACCAGAGGGACAGGGTGATGGTAAGTTTAATCATATTCCTTCCTCCGTGGTTGAATCAAACACATATGGATCAAGTGGAGGGGGACTAGGGATTGACTTTTCATAAAGGGCTTTTTCATAAATTGCGTCCCTTCATCAGCTGTTGTATCTGAATTGATTATTGGTCAAAAACCACCGCACTGTGTTCAAGCAGTCATTCTCGTGAAGTTGTTCAATCGTGTCTTCCTGTGATCCCATTTCAGTGGTTATCAAAGGAAAACGTATTTTTCGGAGGTCCACCCGTGTTATTTTTGCATTGCCAAACATTGAAAATACAACCACATCTAAACTGTCACTTCTTCCCAACACGCAAATATTTAAAAAAAGAAAATTAAAAAATTCTGAGAGAAAAATGTCACCTTTTACAGCCAAGAATATTTTACAATCCCCTCCCCGATCCATAACCTGAATACACCACTGGACTTCACCAGTTTCATCTCTCGTTTGCTTTCAACATCATTGAACATACAGTATTGCATTTTCTGTACAAGGCGTATCTGGAGCATCGGGACAAAAATGGATCGAGATTCGTCGATTCTGCCTCAACGTCCTCCGGAGTTTCGGGATCGGGAAATCCAGCTTCGAAGAGCAGATTGTCATGGAGGGTGAAGAACTAATGAAGGAGATGTCTGCTTTAAACGGCAAGCCATTCAATCCCAAGCCCCTGTTTGGCTGTGCAGTGTCTAACGTTATCTGCTCCGTAGTTCTTGGAAAGCGATACGAGTACAACGATAAAGAGTTGACACGACTTCTCGGTTCACTCAGCGGGCTCATTAAATTAACTGGAACTGGTGGCTTCTTCTATTTCTTTCCTGGTGCTCTTCGTCTACCTTTCCTAAAGTCTAGGGCGCAAGGGATCGGATTCTATTACTCACAAATCCTTAGCTTCATCCAAGGCGTTATCGATTCACATAGTGCTTCTCTGGACCCTCACAATCTGAACAACTTCATTGACGTGTATCTGGCGGAAATCCAGCGTAATGCAAAGTCACCTGCCAACGGAACAAAACCTGCAACGTACGGCCATCTTAACGACAAGAACATAATGTATACTGTAGAAAATCTCTTCTCAGCAGGTTCAGAGACTACGGTCACTACGCTAGAGTGGTGCCTTCTCTACATGGCCATCTACCCGGACATTCAACAGCGAGTCCAGGCCGAGATCGACGCCGTGGTCGGTCGCAACCGGCTCCCTAGACTGGCCGACAAGTCCGAGCTGAACCTCACCCGAGCGGTGATCTGGGAGGTCCAACGTATGGGCTGCATCGTCCCCTTAGGTCTTTTTCACGTTGCTTCTTCCGACACTCAGTTCAACGGCTTCCTGATCCCAAAGGGAACGTACCTTGTATCCAACCTGTGGAGCGTGTTTAGGAACCCGGTGGTATGGCCTGAACCAGATAAGTTCAACCCGGAACGATTTTTGACCGCTGAGGGCCAGCCGTTCAGACCAGAAGAGTTCATTCCTTTTGGAATCGGTAAGCATAACAAACAATACACCATCACCTCTTAACGCACGTAGTTGAGAAGATTGCTCCCTTCATGTATATGGCGTCTCTCAGTTCACATGTCAATGATAAAAAAATTTCATTGGCCTATGTTCGTAAGAAGACATTTATATGTGTTGCTCAATGTAAGCTTAAAAAGAAATACGGCTTTCAAACTGTCTTGCTTCTTGACTTGATTGCTACAGGTCGTCGTATCTGTGTCGGTGAGCACCTTGCCAAGATGGAGCTGTACATCTTTTTCAGCTATTTCATGCATCAGTTTACATTCAAGAAACCAGCCGACGCACCACCACTGACTCTGGAAGGAAAGTCGACTCTTACCTTCTCGCCTTTACCTTTTGAAATATGCGCCGTCAAACGTGATTAAAGCGATGGGCCTCGTCACGGTGCACATCGGGACAAATTTCTCCCAGAATTATGATCACTTGTTGACACAAGAAGTAGGTAACAAACATTACTAAGACATCAACCATATACTGTCAACAAGTGAATGATGCATAACTAGACTTCCACTGCCTTTCCACCTGAGGGTGTGGTCTTGGACTCGGGCTAAAGATGATTATGTCTAGGTTTGGGGGTATATTATGCACATTCATATTAAGACTTTTGCTTCTCAATTATTCAATTTGTAGTTATAATAAAGCCATCTTATGCAAATGAAGGCAAATTTCATGCTGATACATGTCTAGGCATATACCTAGGTTTTCCACTGAGTTTGAGTTTATGAGTGCAACATTTTCATCGAGGTTTTATTTTTAAATCCAGTTTCGATCCAGGAGCGCCCTCGAACACGCGGTCAAAATCAGGACTTCGTCTTTGTGACTTACCAACAATTAATATCAAAATATCAGACCACCGGGATATGCTAATAAACAATCTGAATGAGGTTTAATGATAAGAAAATAATTTAGCAGGTTGTACTCATGACCCAGCACTGGCCTCCCGATTCCAGCTAAATAAATATCACCAAAAAACTATTTTAAGTACGGAAAATGAGGAATTTAGAACTTGAACCCTTGCCGCCAGGTAAAAATAAACACTTCTCAAAGATTTCCTATTAAAGGCTTGTTTGAAATCAAAAATCAAATAAAGTTCGCGTCATCTGTCCTTTTTAGGAAATAAATTAATACACCGATCCCGCGTGATTGCTTATTTAAACCAGACTCAATTACATTGACTGTATAGAGGAATCTCACAACGACGAGTTTAGCGCCGATCTGCGCTCTTCCGCGTTTGAAAACGAGGATCTTAATGTCACACAGTAAACAACTTTATGCTGATCGTGCGCCTGCGCTTCCTTTTATGGCCTGATTAATTCATGCATGAATGAATGTCCAAAGAAGCGTTGTTTTGTTTGCGGAAATGCGCAGAAGGGGCTAATGTGAGATTCCTCAATGGGACTAATAATATATTTTGGACTAAAGAACTAGTAATGAGAAAGGACTGTTTTGGATTCTGAAGTAGTTATAGGGTTATTTTGGAGCAGTATTGAGCAAGTTCGGGTGCTGCTGACCTAGTCCTTTTTGTCAATTTGCTATTTAAAAAACGCATACGTGGTCTGTCCTTCACTCGAACGCATCTAGTCGATCGACTACGTCAAATCTAGTTAGTGTGCAGCAACAACAAACTGCAAAGAATGTCGTCTGCTAGTTGTTAACGAAGCAAATGTTTGCATGTGATTTCTATTTTCTATTATTTATTTGTATTATTTTCTCTACTTAACTTTGGTGCAATAAATAATTCATTATCTTATTGCAAAGAGTTATTATCATTGGACAAAACCAACAAATTATCGTAAACGTTTGCAAGACTTGCCCAGTTTACCGATCCTCCATCTTGAAACCGTGACGTAACTCGCGAGTGACTAGAGAAACCATGGTCCGGAGCTAGGTTGATCCAGTTGGACCAGCTAGTCAAACCGCGCAGCGTTCGGGTGACATCTAGATCGACTATGGTTAAGTCTAGTCACTCTATCTAGTCGCCCAACCGAACTTGCTCATTGTGAATAAAAGGACCATGAACGGACTGTGTTTGACCGCAAAGGGTAAACATGGATAGGCCTAAGGGTCTATTTTTGTGCATTAATCCTAACAGTCCCAAATCCTCAAATTTTAATAATATGATTTTGCATACACCCTAGGGGGTTAGGGTTAACCAAGGTCTAGTGAACCTGGGAGGCTATGGGCTCCGTGCGCCGTCGAATGGGGGCGATGTCCACATAGCAACCACACTTCCGCGGGCAGTACGTCGCTGGTATCCGCACCGCGCTCCTCGTTTATTTGATACTCGTATACCAGTGGGATTGCTTTGTCTGTTTGCCGACTCTCGATAATTGAGTTTTCAATAAGAATATCACAGCGGGAACCAGACACTTAAATTGAAGTCAGGTCGCCGCCCAGGCCGAACTTGCTTCAAGTTCGGTTGGGCGACTGGAGTGACTAGACCATAGTCAATCTAGATGTCACCCGAACGCTGCGCGGTTTGACTAGCTGGTGCAACTGGATCAACCTAGCTCCGGACCATGGTTTCTCTGGTCACTCGCAAGTTATACGTCACGGTTTCAAGATGGAGGATCGGTAAACTGGGCAAGTTTTGCAAACGTTTACGATAATTTGTTGGTTTTGTCCAATGATAATAACTCTTTGCAATAAGATAATGAATTATTTATTGCACCAAAGTTAAGTAGAGAAAATAATAGAAATACATAATAGAAAATAGAAATGACATGCAAACATTTGCTCCGTTAACAACTAGCAGACGACATTCTTTGCAGTTTGTTGTTGCTGTACACTAACTAGATTTGACGTAGTCGATCGACTAGATGCGTTCGAGTGAAGGACAGACCACGCATGCGTTTTTTAAATATCAAATTGACAAAAAGGACTAGGTCAGCAGCACCCGAACTTGCTCTAAGATGGCGTCGATATTGGCGCCTTTTCTTTCCGCTGAGGGGGTAGTTGTGCACGGAGCTCATGGACACGCCCAAGGGACATGGCAATCTTTGGGCAGTATTCAGAAAACAATTCTTTTCCATTAAATGCATGCACAATGACTAGAGGGGCCTACGTTCGCTATAAGTTCGTGTTGATTGGTCAGTTGGCGACATTCTCAACGGTTCATTAAGTTACTGCATTTAATGGAATACATTCATTTCATTAGTGGACAATTCTCAAATGGTTCATGCATGGATGCTGGAATACTAAATGAAGGGGTAAAAGTTTAATGAACCGGTCTTTACGTCGTCAATAATAACTACCGAGGGGCGTGACAGCTGTTAGTGGACCTTCATCAACCGTCACATCAAGTAACCCATGATTTTCACATGAACGAAAATAGTAGAGCCAATCTGCGCATTTCCAGGTCCGGAAAGCGAGGCTCAGTGCTACTAAACAACTTATATCGCGTTCATTCGTGTGCAATGTATACACGATAAAATCTTTTGAATTTTAAATAGTCGCTGATCGAGTCGTCAAAAACAACCTAAATCATGTATACTTTTTTTTAGGCTCGAGTTGAAGTGCGGTTTCGCGAAAGGGAAGAAAATATTGCTTGTTTTGTACCACTTTCACTCAAATTATTCGAATTATTTTGGTACATAAATTATCTATTTAGCGTAATTATTCGTCGCAATTTTGCGTCATTGGTAAGATGAGTAATTTCTGATCGGTCAATATGTTTTGCGTGTGTAGTCAATACGCTATAAACGAAATGTGTGCATGGGCAGGCAAAATCGTGGAAACACATGTACGACGCAGAAGAATTCAATTTATTCTGATTTTCCTTGAAAAAATACGATTATGTAGTGATGTGAAAAGTAACTATAATTATGCATGGCACGTGAGCAGCTGCTCGGCGTAAAGAATTCGAGAATAATATATTGTTATGGAAAGGAATTCGAGTAACAGTTGAAGTTGTTTTACTTTTTGTTCTGAAAAGAATTTAGTCAGTTGGCGTTTAGCGGTTTAAGAGGAAAGATGTAGTTTAGGATTTGGAAAACTAGAAATAAAGTTTAAAGCGATTTCGCAAACACAACACTTTGAAGTGCGACATGTCTTTGTTGTTTCGTCGTTCAAGAATTATCCAGAAGTTCCCCTTCTCCACTTCACCCGGGACTGCGTTCCTGAACTTGACGCTTTACAATTAGATGGTGTAGAAAGATCAGGAAATACGTATTAATTTAAAATATTTTAGATTTATTCTTTCAATGTATAAAATCAGCCAGTTCATATTCGAAATTCTACGATGCTAGATCTAGATGACAAGAACTCGTGCTGGACTCCCTAGCTTTGCGATTTTTAGCACGCTTCGGAAGAAGGCCACGAAACAACCTCGTTACCATGGGTACGATCTTGCTGCGCCATGTTTCTTCCCACCATGTCTTTTATCAAAACGGTTCAGGTAATGTACATTAAAGGGACACATTGCCTTCAAATGTCATGAAATTTTGCTGTTTAGAAATGTTCCTTATCTTTGATAAGAGTTGTTCATGCAAAAGAACACGTATAATGTGTTGTAATTAGTGAGTAGTGATTACAAAACAAAACATTTGCCGCTTATCCCTGACATCTGACCCGCGAAACATAGACTTATTTCCAGTACTAAATACCACCGTCTAAATAATGCGCAAAATACGCTGTAAGAGTCTTTAGGCTGGCAACGCAGCCAGTGGCCTTGTGAACCTAGTATCAGATGATCGCCAGGTACAATTCTCTACCTCGCGACACATATCGCCAGTGCTATAGCTGCGCGCCGTGCCACAGTACATCAAAATGGATCAACAGAACGTACTTCAACCAGATGCGACTGGAAATACGACTGGTGAACATGGTCCGCCTTTTTGTGGAGTCAAAAATTTGGTTCTACAAAATGGCGGACCGTTATTTGTCAAGAAATTAAACAAAAACCACGCAATTTGAAGGGATAGTTATGTGAATCTTTATATTCGACTTTAAAAAAGCTTCCCAACCATATCCATTTCAGTTTTATAGCCCAAATCGCAAAATCCAAAGCAATGTGTCCCTTTAATGATTTCGCGGATCAAGTTTGCTTGCAGCACTTGTATACGTCTCCCAGACGCGCATGGTTTTGCTTGGGATTTCAGTCAATACATTGGGACGGATATCTATGAACTTCTAATTAAGCTAGCAGTATCTAGTCCCCAGCTCAATTATATTTAAACTTAATGTTTCCGGAGTCTAGAGTACTGGTCGGTGAAAAATAACTAATAAAAACAAGCCCATAAATGCTTCGATGTTTTCATCAGATGACGTAACCCCGCCCGCGACTACAATGTTACAGGGAAGTTATGTCACACATCAGCAACAAATGAAATTTCACGAGCCTTAAACCTACTTCCGTTTTAGATCAATTGAGCCTCTTTATTCCCATTTTCAACAAATGCACAATAAACTACAGTACAAAGAATAAAACAATAAAATATAATTTTAAAATATCAAACAAGTTGCAGCTATTAAAGAAGCAATGCACAATCATTGCAAACCAAATTAAGGCAGCACAGAAATATACACCCAAAAGCAGTAATAGTATTGAAAAATATTAATAATTTCAGCTGAGCGTGTGAAGACCAAACGGGTCATCAATTTACAAAAGCCAAAATAGGCATCGAAAAGCATTATAATTGCTGTCTTCATGTGTCAAGCATTAAATTTTATTCAACCATACACAAAATTGTGCACAAGGGCGGCTTGGGGTGGGGGTGGGGGGAGGGGGTGACAACGGGTGACAACGCGAACCATGGCCGCTATAAACCCAACCTTAACAGGCGCGGATCCGGGGGGGGGGGGGGGGGTTGCTTGTAGGGGCCTACGCCTTGCAAATACAGGTCTTCTTATTTTGCCTATGGGTTAAAACAAAACAAAGAGGTTAAATGGCGCCACCAACGTTGAGAAAGTATATCAGCCCCCCCCCCCCCCCCCCCCCCCCCCCCCCCCCCTGTAAATTTTGTTCGCAGGCGGAACATTTTGGGGTCTCTTTTCTGGGCAAATTTTAGAACCCCCCCCCCCCTGCAAAAATTCCTGGATCCGCCCCTGCTCAAACTGTATTGTAATAGAAAATGCCAGAAATCTTTCCGTAACCCGCCTAAAGCCCGGTTCATACATTCATGCGAATGCGAATGCGGAGCGAATTTCATGACGTCAACAATTGAAGTTTCATTGTGACGTTCTCCGTTGCTGCTTCGCGTACGCATTCGCATGAAGTAGTGAACCGGGCGTAAGAATAATTTAGCGCGCTCGGCAAGCAGCATTGAAATGGCGCCACCAACGTCAGACCAGAGAGTCCTTATATACAAAGTCCTTCCAAACCTTCAGTATATAAAACACATGAGCACTTTCTGCCACAAAAGACTATTTTAAAAATTAACTTCCCAATTTGGCCCGTTTTTATAGCTTTCTACAAGTATTTTGCCAACGATGCTGTATCGTCTTTCGTGAACTGTCATATCGTTCGCACTCTGTAAAAAGAGAACATTATCCAAATATCAGTTTTACTATAAATGACATAAATGCAACTTCAAGAATAAACAATATGGGTTATTTTTTTCGTCAATAGGGTGCCAGTCGCACAATTGGCATATTTCCTAAGAATTTATCTTTGGCATTTTACTCTCACACTGATCTAGTATAGTTGGTTCTTTGCTGCGGTACCAGCGGCGTATAGCCTGCATGCTGGTGGGGCGACAATTGATAATCTCGATTTTCAATTTTACTTACCGTCCAC
Source organism: Hippasteria phrygiana (assembly GCA_037893225.1). NCBI lineage: Eukaryota > Metazoa > Echinodermata > Asteroidea > Valvatida > Goniasteridae > Hippasteria > Hippasteria phrygiana. Next base: position 10,152 of record JAZGUH010000008.1, on the reverse strand, counting down.
ATGCAGCTAGCAGGATTACCAGCATCATCAGTAGCGATGAAGTACAGAATGTGTATGCTGCCATTCAAATTGAATTGGGCCTCATCCCCTTGATAAAGACTTTTTTATTTTGAGAGACTTTACCTTCTGCCCAGGCAAAACGTTTGAAGTGTAGCATTGGCCTGAACGAAACTCTACCAAAGACGGTCACAAGAGGGCGCTATGGTCGGACTGAAATGGGTGCATTCACCACACCAAATATACTCCCATTGACCTTAATAGTGTAAAATCCACTAACTTCACAGTGAAAAAGAATCCTTATCCAGGAGTCTCTCAGTTTTTGTGACACTACAAAATTATAGTTTGAATCTTAATCTGTCAAATTCTTTTCAATTTGTGGCAGGTTAGCCGTTTGGAATTTTTGCTAATTGTCCCCAGAGAGTACCACCCCTGAAAATGTGGTTTTCTTCCAAACCGGCTAGCTGCCATTTTTCATACAGCCAAATAGGACCAATGTTAAAGCCAAAATGTATCAAGTCTTCACAAAAGTTAAAGCACAGAACCCCCACGTTATAGCTGATCATAATTATACAATCTATCAATTGCATAACCCCCTAAAACGTATTATTCAAAAAAAGTTGTGGGTTTACAATATATAATCACTTTGGCGCAGCCATTTTGACCTATTTAGTGTGGTGCACCCACGCCACATACGCGTCGGGCGGGCAGCGCATTTTTTCCGTAGACGTGGGTGCATCAATTTCATGAATAATTCATTAGTTTTTATGAGAAAGCATGTTTATTCATTATAATAGAACAGAACGTCACATCATTGTTATTGTTTAGTCAACTAGTAACATGAAATCATTTTAAAGAACGGCTGTTGTCGAGCTGCTACATTCTAGTCTGGTGGATAGTGGAATGGGCTATGGATCAAAAGGTCCCTAGTTCGATTCCACCTGTACCCATTTTTCTTGACTGTGATATCTTTGGGATATTTTAAATTTAAGGGGGAAAAGAGACCGAGAACCTAAGTGCTAGCTGTGCAGTGATCAATGCAACCACTGAATTATTCATGAAAATTGATACACCCACCTACGGCAGCATAGGCCTAGATTTCTGTCTTTCAGTAGTGTTTATGCAGGCCACACATATAACTTAAACTTGTACTTCTCCCTTTCAATCAAAACTGCGACAAGTTGGTACAAAAATAAAAACGGGTGGTTGCCTTTCATGCAAATGAAATTCCAAATATTTTCTCCAAAAGTAACCAAGAAAAAAACCGACGGCGCGCCAGAACATAATTATTTGGAAAGCTGAAATTTACCTTTTAAGTGATGAAGGCGCAAGTTGCATTAAAAAAAATATTATTTTACTTTGTGCTGGGGCCAATGGTATAGATAGATATAGATACACGTTTTTAGTACTCTCTGGGCAGAATATTGAACACCTAGAGTGAAATATTTATACTTTTGACTCTTGCCTCTTATTCGGAGTTCGATATGGCGGCACAATGATTAGTTTTGACTAGGGTAAACAACAAACAAACGCACGAAAAAACAATTCAGCTGTCTGGTTGGGTGGGGTTTGTTGGCGGGACTGGGGAGCGAGGCCGCTTGCTGAATTTCCAAGGTTCAGCTCAGCTAATGGGACGTAGGCTACCTTTTTACATTTTCCAGATTAATTAACGCAAACTATAGGCCAACTTGCCACAGTTACGACCGACCATTGTTAAAGGCACACATTGCCCTAAAATCCCCAAATTTTCGTTATTTATTATTTAACCTATTTTCGAGGTCTGAGTGTAAAATGTATATCATAATGTGTAACATTTACAGGTAAAATGAGGAAAACACCGAATTGGGCCTGCATCCAGACATTCAGACTGGCGCCGCACTTAGTGCGCCTGTACGCAACCAAAGCGCCAAGGGCACCATTTGCCAAACTGAGTCCAACAGTCATACTTTTCCCAACCTCGTTACCATGGATACGATCTTGCTGCGCCATGTTTTTCCCACTATGCCTTGCAAAGGAACGCACACGCGCCCATATGGAGTCGAAGATGTACTTTTTCCAAACCAAACTGGCGTCCCCGAAATTATTTTCGTCAATGATTTCCAGAAAACTTAACGGCACATTTTCGTGTAGGCCTAATTATTCTACTTTTGATGAATTCCATCCATAGACATTTTAGGACGAACGCTTTTTGTAGATCAATTGGGCGGCATCTAAGGCAAGTTTCCCTTCAAACATCTGATCTCTATGTATAAGACCAAAACAACGGGGAAAAGTTTCTACGAAACGCAGTGACGTCCAGTTTCCGGGCGCTCAGAACTTAACTTTGACGGTCATAAACTTTTGTTCAGGCAGGATGAACTCTCCTTCACGACCGAACCACTGACCTGCATTATCCTTGAAAAATCATTGCGTCAGCCCCGTGTTGTGGCGTGATGGCCATATTTGGAATACGTAACACCAAATACGGCAATGGTGCCTCGTCGGCTTGCCTTGATATTCAAATGAGAAGATTGCGTCATGTCGGATGTATGTTGCAATATCGCGATGTGGCCCGATGATGCATCACGCAGTGATATTCGACAAGAGGAAATAGTTCTATATTTTACCCAAATCTACTCCTTTTTAACACTAACTTAAAATGCAACTTTATGTTTTACAACAAACATTTCATTTTAATATTTTGCTCCTTCTGAATAGTGAATATTTGCTCTTAAATGAGAAGTACGTCACAAGAAAATGAGAAGTGGCGAAGTGATATATACTAATTTTGGCAATGGCTACGAGCCAGACTGATTGACTGGTTTGTGTGTGATACGTGTACGTTGTGAATGCATTCATCATAATGCATTCACTACGTATTTAATGCATGCCGTACGCGTAGTACGTACACGTACAGAAAATTCATTCGATATTCAATTTATATTTTAACTCGGCAAAATGGCACCCGAAAGCTTGACCATTTCTTCTCGCCTTTGAGCGAGATCGGCGCAGATCCGAGCCACCCCAGCGTTGGCTGTTCGCGGATTTCCCTCCAGTACCTCCTGGAGATCATCTGTGGATTAAATTCAACCGATCTTTGCTCACAAACCACCAGTGTTTACGTCGTTGATTTTTGCCTGTGAATCGGCTTGCTGGGGAGGTATCGTCGATTGCATCATCGCGAATTGAAGGGAGTCGTCAACAGCGTCCCAGATAAACTCTCCGCTTGGTACATGAGCACAACTTCGAGTTGTGAAAAACTGGACAAACTTCAGATTTACTAAGATACATTCTGAAACCACTTTTTTGAAGAAAATCTTCGCTCTGAAATACGTGCTTTTCTCAAGATGAACAGTTGTGGAATCGTAAGATACTCCCATGAACTGATGCCCGTGTCACTTCGCAGCTGATAAACAAAAGACTTATAAATTCTCAGGAATGCCACCCTTATAGTTATATTCTATCTTTAATGTAAATAGTGTACAGATTTGTATTTTAGTATAAACGACGTTTCGTGTGCGAGATTTTTTGACAGAAATCGCCGAGAAAAATCTACATCAAAACAACGTTAATATACGCCAAGCCGCGTAGTAGGCCACAGAATCTATTGTTTGGATTTTACACTCACTATCTGTGAGTGTGACCGCGTCGTGTGACTAAACTCAACAGGCATTTCGCAACCAACTGTCACCTGCTATCTTGCCTTGGACTTACGCAAAAGAACACTACTAACAAAGTACGAGAGTCTTCCATGTGTTACACAACAGTGTACTGACATCGCCAGATTTCTTTCTGTGGGATTTATTTCACCACATTTCGTTATTTCGGATTTTCACCGGGAACGGGATCGGTGACGTGACACAGCGTGTTTTGCCGAGCAGTCCTACCGGTTCGTGGCTGATTTTTCCCCCCGGCGGTGCTGATGAACGTTCAGCGCTCTCTTCCAATTCCGATCCAAAATGATCGGAGTCGGAGAAAAGCGTTCGTGCATTTGGACACACCACCCGATTTAGGGAACTCGTACAGCAGTTTTAGCCCGAATTTATCGGCTCCCACCCCACCGAATTTTGTGCCGAAGGAGCCCCATGTGCTCTCCAAGATCGGAAGATATATCCTCACCGAGGAAACCGAGTTGAATGTGTTCCGTGCGCTGGATGCTGTGACACACGAGGAATCAAAATGCAGGGTAAATTTAGTCAGTCATGTCAGTGATTTGAATTTTTGAATGGAATACATTTAATGATTTAAGCTTATTCTAAACAACCATCACACGGAAGTTGCACATGTTGGAGTTTGTCTATGGCATGTCTAAACTATTACCAACTAGGCCTACCAGTACATGCATGACTTGTATTTGTAAGTTACTATGATTCAGCTGTGTCTATGTTAGACTGGCTAGACATGCTAGACATATACAAATGTAGTATATACATGCACAAAAGTTATATCTATTTTTATAAATAAGTGTATCATACAATTCATGGAGGAAAGATTTTACTTTAAACCCCCACCTAAATCATTAGGGAACAGCAAAAGCTTTGAAATTAACCATTCATTTGTGTTCTGAAATGTATAAACACTTGGCACAGCCTTTAATTTTGCGACTTTAGTCAGGAAATGTTCATAGGGGAAGAAAGTTTGTGTTTTCTGTGTTAGTTGTTCTTGGCACAGTGTATAATATGGTCACTCGTGTACATTTTAATTTCTGCTTCACGTTTTATGGATTTTGCTGACAAAAATCTTCAAATAACAGGTTGTGCCATATGTTTCCCACGTTAGATGGTTGTAATACCTGCTGTTCCTGACTGATTTTGATGGGGGTATTATTTTAAAGTAAAATCTGTCCGTTTTTCAGTGTCGTACATTTCATAGTGCCCAGCTTTCCAAAACAAATCCTCTGGTTAGAAATTTATCCTCTGAATCATGTGCTGTGCACAAAATATAAAAAGCATTATAAACCCTGTAAATCATCAGGCATGTTGGAAATGTTATCACAGGAAAATCTAGTTTGTTGCAACAAAATCGTTCATTAAAGACCTTTGTTTTTACAGGTTGTGGAAGCCAAGAAGTACAGCGAGAAATTCGCACCAAATTTCAAACTTGAGCCGCATGAAAGCATATCCCAGATCCAAGAAGTGCTCCTGGGAGAGGAGAAGGCCTATGCTTTCTTCCCGCGTGACTATGGCGACATGCATCGGTATGTCCGCAGCAAACGCAAACTGAAGGAGGAGGAGGCTAGCCGGATTTTCTACCAGATGGTCGTGGCTGTGGCTCACTGCCATGAGGGCGGCATTGTTCTACGAGATCTGAAGCTGCGGAAGTTTACCTTCAAGAATGCTCAAAGGTATCGGCACAGACTCTCAATAAGCACTTTCACGGTAATATGCACCATCTTGCTTACGGGGCAAATTTACACGCAACACTAATCAAAAACTTTGGCGCTTCCAAGTCATCATGCGTTCATTTCAAAATGCGCTCGCGTCTAGCAGCGCGTGTTCTTTTTGCCCCATGAACAAGATGGCGCATATTACCGTGAAAGCGTTTGTTGTGGAAAGGTTTACTTCCCAGCCACTCCCAATGGCTGATTCCCTTCCCAACCCACCCTTAAGGCCTGTGCACACTTTGTGATGATGGTCTGTGATGTGATACACGGTGACCTCAAGCCTTCAATCAGTGGCATTGTTTATTAACCCTCCTGTTCTCAGGGCCAAAATCGACCCAGCTGCTGTACAGATCAAAACCTATCAAATTTCAGATTGAAACACATACACAAACTGTCAGAGTTGGTGTTTAGAGATTTTGATAGGCTGTGATAGTTATAAGTATAGGAGGGTTAAGCTACAAGTTACGAATCCACACAAGCTGTATAAGCTTCCCAGATGTCCTTTGCATTCTGTACAGTATCTTAGTCACCACTTCAGCCTCCCGTTTCATCACTGCATGTTTCATAGCTGTAACTATTTCCGTTGGTTCTATTTTTATACATGTACATGTAGCATAAGTTCTTAAATTATAACAACCTCGGAAATTGAATCAGTCCACTAAGAGTGACACACACTAGGAAGGAATTACTTCCAAGAGACTCGACCACAATTAGACATGGAAGTGCTTGTTAGTGCACTAAGGACCATTCAGTTGACATTCCATAAATGCCAAACCTACATTAACCCTAACCCTCTTCAATCCTCCAAAATCCTCATGGTGGTTTTGGAGGATTTTGGAGGTTTGAGGAGAAATGGTGATTGAAGCACCGGATGATTTTGGAAGATTGAGGAGGAATGGTGATTGAAGCACGGAGGATTTTGGAGGATTGAGGAGGAATGGTGATTGAAGCACCGGATGATTTTGGAGGATTGAGGAGGAATGGTGATTGAAGCACGGAGGATTTTGGAGGATTGAGGAGGAATGGTGATTGAATGGTGATTGAAGCAAAGGATTTTGGAGGATTGAGGATGAATGGTGATTGAAGCACAGGAGGATTTTGGAGGATTGAGGATGGTTCCTAGCAATAAGGGCCTAGGGGGTTAGGGTTAATAAAGTATGCACTTTGCATGAGTTAATCGATAAATCTTCTCTATTTCAAAATGATTGCAACATTAAATTAGTCATACAAAATTACATAAAAAGAGGGCCAGATTTTGAAACTGACAATTGATATTTACAATGTAACCAAGCACTTTTTAAAGTGTCATACACTGTACATGTGACATAAGAATTGTTTTTGATTTATACTTACATTGCAACCAGGACACACCTGAAATGCCTCAATTAATTGCAATGACCTGTTTTTCTCTACACCAATGAAACTTGTTTTTGACCATACATGTACACCTTGTTTAAAAGGTTACATGTATTTACTGTAGAATGGTTTTCTTGGAAGACTGTGTGAGGATTATAACTTATAAGGAAAGGCTTCTAAATAAGATTTGTTTTTTTATTTCTGTTCTTTAGAACCGAACTGATGCTGGAAGGTCTTGATGATGCTTACATTTTAGACGACGAGGGGGATTTCCTCTGTGATAAGCATGGATGCCCAGCGTATGTCAGTCCAGAGATCCTCAACACTGATCCAAGCTACTCTGGCAAGTGCGCTGATGTGTGGAGCCTCGGGGTAATCCTATACACTATCCTGATTGGCCGCTATCCCTTCCATGATACGGAGCCCAGTTCTCTCTTCACCAAGATCCGGCGCGGGAAATTCACTGTACCGGATTCAGTGTCGTCACAGGCCAAGTGCTTGCTGCGTAGCATCATGCGTGTTGAGCCAGAAGAGCGTCTCACGGCAGAAGAGGTCCTCCATCATCCATGGTTTCGTCAAAACACCCAGGTGGTGAACCCATACTCGGACTCCAGCAAAACAGTTGATCAGACGGTTCCTGATTTTGCAATGCCAGAAAGTGACGACTCCATCTTCTTATAGCTAACTCTTGTTTTGTCCGAGAAGTTGGGCAAGGTTGTGAATTTTATTATATCGGATTATTTTAACCAATGCAAGTTTTCATTCTTAATGTCTCACAGAGTTTGGTGTGTCAAATCTTTTAGTGAAAAAACACACTATTCATCTTGTTTGTACTAGGACAAGTTTTTTGTTTTACCTTACAGTGCTTTGTTGCTGGTTGAGAGTGCATTTTAATTTAACCTTAATGAGTTTACTGTTGAATATCCAAAGAAAATCATGTCCCTTGAAACATTGTTTTGTGTCAGTCTTCTATTGAAATATTTCTGGTCTTGATTTGGTAACTGATAAAAAAATTTTCCATCGGCCTAGTTCTCAATTCTAAGCGTAAAATTTACTGCCAGTATTTGTTGTTGGTTGTGTTTATTTATTTGAGAAACACTGGAATCACTCGCAAATTCAAACAATACAGTGTCAATTTAAGAACGAAACAAAACATATCTGAGTTGTCTAAGATAACACAAAATAATACATGTGGCTACCCAGATGCATATTTCCTGTGTTCCTCTAAAAAGCCTAAACATTTTGATGAAAATTTCAAAAATATAAATATGCACCATCACAGTGGAACTGCACATTACAGAGTAGACAAATGTTCCTATAGCAATTAGTAGTATTTTCCATAAATGATCAGGTTTACACGGTAGTACTGGGTGTAACATTGTGATTGTTTATTTCAATCATTTTTATTCCAGCATTTTTTGGGAAAATTTAGTTGCACTGGAGTTGGTGAGAATTTTTTTCGCCATTTGTGAAAAAATCTGAAATGGGTAAATATTTGCTGTCAACATCCTGAAGAGGAAAATGTGGAATTAGAACTGTGAATTTCGATAACATACTGAAACGAGTATGCTACTTTACAGTAATTCCTCCACCACATCGGCGGGCCTGGTTGTGTATTACTTTTTAGGGAAAAAATGGCTGGAAATGTTGGGATCATAATTTATCCACATGTGTAGGTAGAAATGAGATCATGAATAAATAACAATTTGGTCTTGGGTGGACAGTTCATAAGGTCACACCACCAGTTGTTGCAAGACTTAATAGTGAAAAGTTTATCACATTTTGCACACCAGTCCAGTCACCGCACAAGCAGCTAAAGTTCCATTGTACATTTGTAACAATACATGTATGACTACAGAGTTGTGTACATTTTTAGTGTTCTGATGAATTAAAAACAAATTGAATATTTATGCTGTGCATAAAAACACTCCTTGATAAAATGTCAGTCGTCCTTTACAACTTTCTGGATCTGTTAAATTGGAAATCGTAATTTAGGTGTACAGAAGTTTGGTTTACTTAAAAAAAAGTTTTATTTCTTTCATTAACTTCACTGCCAAATAAAATGTACAAGGAAAGGACACAAGCTGGTTGTATTTTCGTTTTTGTGAGAGAGGCTGTGTACTTGCGCAATATGAATTGTATGGCTCAAGAAGAAAGGGTTACAAGTGCCCCTGTGCGAGCCCCCCCCCCCCCCCCCCCCCCCCCCCGAAGCATTTTAGGCATTTTTTTATAAAATATTTTCGGGAAATGGGGCGGGGGGGGGGGGGGGGGGGGGGGGGGGGGAGGGGGAGGTAAGAAACCTCCCTTAAGTATTTTTACTCGTGTATTTTTTGTTCGGGGAAGTACAGTGATTTTGTTCAACAACCGAACATCTGGATGCCTTCAAATTACAAATAAATAAGGGAGAAATAGCTGAAGAAGTGACGGCCGTGAACGTCTGGTTTTTGTAAGGGAAATATGAAAACAAAGGAAAGAAGAAGAAGAAAAAACAACCACGACCGTTTGATGTTAATTTTATGAAAGCATGTGTCTTATTCCGCATGATTGGAGTATTGAATTATTTTTGAATATTTGTATAGTGTTGAAGATAGATACGATAGCCCCCCCCCCCCCCCCCCCGCAGAATTAATACTGGCTAATAAACGCTTTGCTATTTAAAAAATGATCATAGTTTAATCAAAGAATTTCAAATCTAGGCATTCGTCCAATATTATTGGATACTCGTTCCGAAGAAGAAAGATGATGAAAGGACTGGTATTTATCTACACCACTGCTCTAATAATGAAACACAAGAGGGCGCTTCGGAGGATGGTACAAAAATACCGCGGAAAGGACAAGAACTGGTGAGTGAAATAACTAGTGAAATTCTCGGAGTTTCGAAGGCAGTTTCCTTGGAAATGAAACATTGATCAGATTATTCATTGACAGACTGAAAGGATGTACAGATGCGGGGATTAAAAGCGTATAATAAAGTGTTGTGACACAAAGTTTAACTGTCAGTGTCATCACGGAACGGAAGAACATGAACCTTTTTGACATTCTCATTAGTCATTGCATTACATATAGGCCTAGGCGATTGTGAAGTTGTGTAGTGTGGCCCCTTTGATCAAATTAGAGTCGAGGGTATTTTTTCTCATGCCAAAATGACTTTTTCAACCTAAAGCAGATTTCCTTTCTCTTTATAATGGCGATTGTGTAGTGTAGGGCCCTGTTCCCTAAAGGGAACAAAAATCCACTTTTAGGTTTATATTGGAATTGCAAACTAGTTTAGCGACATTACAATTACATAAATTACAAACCAACAGGTATGCCTTTAGTCTTAGATAAAGCGACGATGAATACGACAAAATGCAACGCGAAATAAAGATGGCGAATCAGTAACACCCAAACCCGCATTGATTCACATAGCAACTGCTGTGTAAAGCGCGCAAGAAAAT